>JAPVLO010000325.1:2885876-4328814 GCA_027257055.1 Cephalopachus bancanus
ACAGAAACAAAGAGCAGAGTGCCATATGTTCTCACTCATAAGCGGATCTTGAATAATTATCATAATACTATAAGAAAGGGATCAGCAGTAGTGGGAAACTACCGGGGGAGGGCAGGTGGGATTGGCAGTTGAGGGAAACTGCTAGGGGAGGGAGGGGCACACCTCATCAACAAGAGTACCTGCATAATCAACGTTTGCCTACCTAACCCTAAATTGTACCCTACTTCTTTAAAAAAATAAAATAAAATAAAAGTTTTCTTAAAAAACAGGAAATGTTAAACAAAGTCACAAGTAACACTGTCAAGAGTTAAAAGAGGATCTTACTGCATACGCTGCTATGGACTAACTGGTGTTCCCCCAAATTCATTGTTGAAGCCCTGAGCCTCAAAGGGGCTCTATTTGGAGATAGCGCTTTTAAAGAAGTAATTAAGGTTAAACGAGGTCATAAGGACAGGGTCCTAATCCACGAGAATGGGAGTTCTTATAAGCAGTGGAAGAAGAAACACCAGGAAAGGGCAACACAGAGTAAAGACCCCGTGAGGACACAACAAGAAGGTGGCCATCTGCAAACCAAAGAGAGAAGCCTTGGGAGAAACCAGACCTGTTGACAGCTTACTCAACTTCCACAGAAGCCTTGGGAGAAACCAAACCTGCTGACAACTTACTCAACTTCCACAGAACTGTGGGAGATAAATTTCTGTTGCTTAAGCCACCCATGTTAAAATGCCATGTTTAACATGGCATAACATAACAAGTCATGTTTTATTATGGCAGCCCTAATGTAAGCAGCCCTATCATATACCTAATGTAAGGCCGCCCTGATATCTATACCAATATAGATACAGATGACATTAAAAAAACAAGAGAATATTGTGAACAAATTTTTAAAATCTATGTGAAAAATTGAATACAATATATTGTAAGAAAATATAATTTAAATCAAATCAAGGAAAAGCAAAAAATGATTATAACTACTTTTAAAATTTAAATAATTGGTAAGGAGTCTCCAAATAAAACTTCAGATTAGTTAGCATTATGAGAATTCTAGTTTAATATGTAAGTTGTATCTAATTCAAAGCATTGCAGACTTTTCTAAATAAGAAACAAGGAAAAGCAGTTCACAATTTTAGGAACCTAGCAAAAACTTTATATCGAAATCAGATTCAAAAAGTATAAGGAATAATTTTTAAATGTTATTTATAAGTATAAATGCAAATATGCTAGACAAAGTCTAAGCAAACTGAACCCAATAGTTACTAGGTATGTATCAATAATTATTATTTGGATCTATCTCAAAAGTGTAGTTTGGTGTGGAATGCAGATCAGTGGCCCCTACCACTGGGGGAGGGTGGTCAGCTGGAAATAAGGATTGACTACTAACGGGGTTCTTTTGGAGATGATGAAAATGTTCTAAAATCAACTGCAGTGATAGTTTAACAGTTTAACAGTGTGAGGAACATACTAAAAACCTTCAAATTGTACCCTTTCTATAAATTCTATGCTGTGTGAATTATATCTCAGTAAACTGTATATAAAAGTATACAAGAATAATGATACAAATCTATGTGACAAAAATTTAGAAAACCATAGACTGGGGAAAGGAATACTACCATGTAACCTTTATGGGGAGGTGGATTGCTCTCTGTTTCGGGAAGTGGTTGTGTGGATATATACAATCATCTAAACTTGAATAAATAGGTGCACCTTTTATTGAGAGATTATCTTCCCTTAATTAAAAAAAATTCCTAATCAGAAATTCAAAAACACGTGCCAAGTTACCTATCACTTTCCATGTCGTAACTAATCTTATCAAAATCCTATGAAGTAAGTACATACCATTGATCAAAAGACATGAGGCACAGTGAGGTTAGGTAACCTTCTCAAGGTCTCAGAGCTATCAATAACAGCTAGACTTACAAGACAAGCAATCTGGCCCCAAAGTCCACCACACTTTAGAACAGTGGTACTACATTGCTAGCCATGTGTATACCAGCAAGAGTTAGCGGCGTGCAGTGGGTAATGACTCTTGCTGGGATCTTGATTTTCCACCTCGCATTTTAAATACTGCTTGTTCCATAAAAGTCATTCCAAGAAGTCTTGTCAGGTCACGTTGTTTCCTTCTTCAGAGCTTTTAAGTATTCTCGAACAGCTGTAATCCTGATGCATGTGCTATATTCGGGTTGATTCAGATCCATTTTTAGAAAGCAGTTCTTCAGGAGAACCATATGATATAGTACAATTATGTACATCACAAGAAAGTTTGGATTCTGGGCCTGCTTTTACCATTACCTGAAGCTTCAATCTTGAGAAAGTCAGCGAAGCTCTGATTCACAATATGTCTTTCAGCTTTAAAATTCTGATTTAAGAGAAGGGGGGGCAATTTAAGTTAAAAAGAACCAGAATTATATTCATTATATGCAGACTCATTAAATGTCTCTCCCTCTAGGGAAGATCAATATCTTTCTACTGTCATCTTCTGTGGTGAATCCACCTCACAACCAACCAGACACCATAGATATTTTGAAATGTTTTAAAATACTTCTTTATGACAAATTGCAAAGCAGGTTCACTATGCAGGGGTCACCAATTTGTCTGAGTTCAGTGACACAGAACACATCTTCACACAAGTTAC
The DNA here is from genome assembly GCA_027257055.1 of Cephalopachus bancanus. Taxonomy (NCBI): domain Eukaryota; kingdom Metazoa; phylum Chordata; class Mammalia; order Primates; family Tarsiidae; genus Cephalopachus; species Cephalopachus bancanus. Next base: position 2,888,509 of record JAPVLO010000325.1, read on the forward strand.
ATAAAGCGAGCTTATTGCACATAAAGAGGCAGTGAGGGACAATAGACGCTCAGGACCACTGTGAACTGGTCCCTCAAGGCTCAGGAAAGCTGCCCGGGGCAGACTGAGGCCTGGCTGCACATGCTCCACTTGCACCACAGCTGAGGAACTCCGAAAGGCAGCCCCCCTGAATTTGATATCTGGTTGGAGGCAGTCATTGAGATGCTGGGAAGGACATCCTGTTTATAGGGGTGACAGTAACAATCACCTGAGTGTTCTGGCCAGGTCCTCCTTATCTCAAGGTGTGACATCCTCAGCAGCTTCTACAATTGTTCCTGAGAACTACAAGTGAGAAAGAAGGGAGAACTGGGCCCATACAAAGCCACCTGGAACGTTGTTCTGCACACACCACGAATAGGGGCGTCATCTTATGGACGATTTCCACAAGGGCTCATAATGTGCCAAATTCATTAGAGTGAGTAATAAAAGCACTACGTTCTGTTCTTAAGAAGCATTTTATCTAAGCTTTATATGCCAAGGAAAAATAATATTAAATATATTTTATATTTTGGAATTCAGTCTTCTTAAAAAAAAATAAACACATGATGTTGTTTAATCTTGGTTACATAATAAGACTGCACAAAAATAGAACAGAGAAGGTAATATTAAATCCATTAAAGTATATTCTCTTTTATTGTTGCTAAATACACGAATGACTGGTTCCACAAACACTTGCAAGAGTAAATTACTGGATTTATTACTTCTGGTGTGGTCACTAGTGAAGTGCTATACAAGTCTTTCTTTGGCCCTCATCTACCTACATTTCAATATTTGCCTGAGATGAGAACATAAACAGAATGCTCAATACATGTGCAATGTACACAAACCTGAGCTTGCCAATTAATTTGATCCTTGGATAGAAATAATTGCCACAACATTTTAGACACTCCAAGAATTGGAGAACGCATCTTTTGCATACACACACACATTGAATGTTAGATCAAGTTTCCAGTTTATGTAGAAATGGGTGTAGAATCTCGGTAGAACGGAGGTGGCCACAGGAGTAGGAGTACGTGACCCAGTACAGCTTTGTGGAGTTCTGAAATTCATAGATGGGGACTTCTGACGTCCTAGTGATTTTGCCCACCAAGTATGGGCTTGCTAAACCTAAGATGATTACATTTGAGTTGAGTCACGGTCTCTTTCCTTTGTTTCTTTTTTCATCCTTCATATCCAGTAAAAATTAATTTACAAAGTAGGTTTGAAAGCAAAAAATAAATTGCTAGAAAAATAATGTTGAACTGAACTATGTCAAGATCAAGAAGTCTTGAAAATGCCATGTGGTTAAGCGTCAGTTTAACTGGGCTCAGGGATACTCATCTGGTAAAATGTCATTTCGGAGTGTGTCTGTGAGGATATCTCCAGAAAAGATGAACATTTAAGTCAGTAGACCGGGTAAAGTAGGTCCACCCTCACCAGTATGAGTACTGCAGAAGGCCTGATAGAATAAAGACACAGGAAGCGCGAATTTGCTCTCTGTGCTTGAGCTGGGATATTCATTTTCTCCTGGCCTAGGAATCCAGTACTCCTTGCTCTGCGATCTTTGGGACTCAGTCCAGATCTTTACATTTTTGGGAACTGTGGCACCAGTTTCCCTGAGTCTCCAGCTTGCGGACAGCAACTCATGGGACTGTGCAAACTCTGAAATCATGAGCGCCGACTCCCATAATAAATCTCTGGCCATGAATCCCTATATCGTCCACTGATTATGTCTCTCGAGAGAACCCTGACAAATACACATGGCAAACTAAAAAAATGGAAGAAGATAGTTGCATGAAGTATATGAGATAAAGAACAAGTATTCATACTATATAGAGAGTCCTCAAATATGGAAAGAAAACAATTTGGTTAGTGTTTTCAGATAATGCTTCATTCTATACTTTCATTTTCAACATTTCTGTGTCCTTATATGTATTGTCCTCACTTACGAACTGCATATTTTGATATGTATGTCTCTGTGTGTATGTCTGTCTGTTTTCTTGCTTGTTTGTTTTGCTTTATTTCCAATATTAGTCTTTAGAGTACTTGGGATGGAGAATTAGTCCGTTCATATAGTGGAATTACTGGTATATTTTGGTTCATATCTGCCACTTACTATTTGTATTAAAACTGTTTTTAAAAGAGACAGCTTGTTAAAAGAAAAACCTTATGATTTATGTACCTTCTTTATTTGTGTGCCATTGTTGTCTAGAGAAGACAAAAATAGGCATCTGGATGTGAGTAAATGCTATCAAACAACAAAATAAACTTCAGACAAATTAAATGTAACAGCATTTGATTGAGCAAAGAAAAATTCCCAAAACAGGCAGCTCCCAAACGAGAACAGGTTCAGAGACACTCCAGTGCTGCCACGTGATGGAAGAAGATGTATGGACAGAAAGAAGAAAGTGGCACACGGAAAACAGAACTGAGATGTAAAACAGCTGGATTGGCTATAGCTCACAGCATGCCATCATGGAAAGTGTTTCGAACAGTTGGCCACCAATTGACTAAAACTCGGTGATCGGCACAAGAGTCGGTTACATTCTATTTACACATTCAGACAGGTTACAATTCACCATGTACAGAGCAACCTTTAGGCTGAACTTTAAATATGCCAGCTTTAAGTTAAATTTTATGTAACAAGCTGCTGGCCTAAAAATGTCTTCATTTTACCTTCCCTTTCAAAGAGTATTTTCAGTGTGCAGAGCACTGGAGCAGACACACTTTTGAAGAGTCTCGCGTTTTCAGAGTCAGTCTCTTTGGCAGGTTTTGGATCCAAGTTTAAAGATGACGCTCCAGTTCTGTCCAGCAGGGAGATAACATTCTATCCTCCTGCCATGCACAGCTTCTCCGTTAGGTAAACGTCCGAAGAGAGTAACAGACATGCGTCTAAGGCCTCTTAAATCTGCACCTTAGTTACTCCAGGGCCACTGGGTTTCCAGATGCCACGGAGGTACCTTTCTCCCTTTGCCAGGACCAAGCTCAAATGCCTACCTCCAGCTGGTTCAAAATCAGCAAGTTTACCCCAGAAGAGAAGGAGCTGCTGCTCTTGACCTCATTCATGAAAACTTCCTCCTCTCTGAAGTTTTACTCCTTCCAGTTCTTGTTTCTAGAACTTTCTGATGGCTTTGCTCTATGATTTTGAAATTAGCACAGCTTTTATATTTGTTCCACAGGACACGTTGGCCCGTTGTTAACTATCTACTTCCCTCAAAATAGTATTCCTTCTCCAGTCTATATATTTAGGAAACACATTGCTATCAAGGAAATAGCCACACAGATGTCTATGCTTTTAACAGGAAGTATTTACCAGTCCCAGCAAGTCCATACACATATGTATGGAGGCAAGAAGTTATGCCCAGGTTTCTCAGCCCAGTCTCTGCCACTGGCCAGGTCCCCGGGATCTATTTGTCCTCTGATGTCTATGCTTTCAAAAAAAGATTGAGTCTAACCAAATAATATTTAATACTCATATCTAAAATCCTGCAATTAATTAAGATACTATCCCAATAGTTGAAGAAGCACAATTTTACATAACTCAGAAAGGCAAAAAGAGAAAAAATGGTATTTGACTGTAAGCCCCATATGATTCAACTCTTATGTTTTGTTATTGACTAACTATTAATTTGTTTCATGAATGCTATAGATGACGTTTGGCTGTCTTGAAAAGTAAAATGAGGAAAGTGATTGTCCGGTATACTCCCTCCCTTTTAAACAGAGAAGGTGTGTTTATTTCCTATCACTATTTTTTTTTTTTTTGAGTTGGAGTCTCACTCTGTCGCCCAGACTGGAGTGCAGTGGCCGCTCCCGGCCACCGCAGCCTCGACCTGCTGGGCTCCGGCGATCCTTCCGCCTCAGCCTTCCAAGTAGCTGGAATTACAGGCATGCGCTACCACGCCCGGCTGATTTTTTGATTTATTGTAGAGATGAGGTCTCGCTGCCCAGGCGGGTCTCGAACCCGCGGGCTCAGGCAATCCACTCACCTCAGCCTCCCAAAGGCGCGGGATGACAGGCTGAGCCACCGAGCCCGGCTATCACTATTTTTAAAGACAAATTGGAGTGTTTCTTGGGGAGACTACCAGCTACATAAAGAGTCTCAGTCTCTTATATGGGAAATCAAAAACAAAACAGAGATATCTACTATGTGGTTCAAATTTTAAGGAAAATTAAGACTGTAAATAGTTTAAGAGCTGCACAAGGAAGTATGATTAAACATGTTTTTTTATTTTTCAAGAATATGCAACTAGGAAAAGGCATTACAAAAGAGATAGAGGAAACACGTATATTACTATAGATATATTTAGAGCTATCTGAACATGGAATAACTAAGTGCAAATACAACATATCAATAATAGTCAAGACTATGAAAGGAATACACATATCACAAAGGAGACAGATGTCCAAAACACAATCTTATTTATAATGGTTTTTTTGTTGAAAGAATTTTAAAAAATAACATTACTGTAACAGAAAAAAAAGTTTTTCTTATTGATGAAAGAAAACAGACAAATGTTAAGCCTTAATATTAAGTAGAAGAAATGTATTAGAAAATTTTTAAAATCCTATTAAAACACAGGATTGGGGACAGGCATCAGTAACAGTTGTAAATACTCTATAAACCAGATGAAGTAGATTAATTTCAATAAATTCAGTAAGATATTTATAGTAAAATAATTCATCTGCCAAAAAAGTTAGAGAATGAATCCTAGTTAACAGAAATTTAGGTTCAATAAATAGTGTTATATATAATACAACTGTTTTACGAATTTAAAAGGGTTTTTTTAGTGAAATGCACCACTCTGGCTATACAATTTGATGTAGAATTTTCTGAAAGGCAATGTGGTAACACAAATCAGAAAGATTTAAAATATTCATAACTTTTGCCCCAGTACTCCCACTTTTATTAGTTTATTCACTGTTGAAAAAGTATGTAAAATTACATTGTTACAGCTTTGCTTAGAGAGTGAAATAGAGAGGATAAATTCTCATTTCCAAAAGTAAAGGCCTGGTTCAAAAATTATGATATTCAATAGCATGTACTAAAGTTAAAAAAAGATGTATTTATTTGCTGACTCCACATATGCATGTATGTATTATAAATATGAGACAACAAGCACAGGAATATATGCTCAATATTATCAGTCATTAAGAAAATGCAAATAAAAACCACAATGATTTACAATTTCATTCCCAGTAGAAGAAACAACTGGAGTGGGATAAATATTTTTGGCTTTTTTGCATCAATTATGTTTTGCTTGTGTGCGTCAAGCCAAGGCCATTCTTTAAGTAAACATTAAACACATCTTCAAGGAACATTGACCATGTCTTCGTGATCCTCCTCAAAACCAGGTAGAAGCCCCCTTGTGGTTCCTTGTACTTCGACTACACCTCTGATTAACCTGTCACTTTGTCATTCTGGGATAGAATAACATCATCCTCTGCAAAGGAATTGTGTTAATTTCAAGGTGAAGATTTTCAAAAATATCTCAGATCAATAGAGTTTCTGTGTAGTGGGTAGAGCGCTAAATATTGTTGGATATTTTTATTTGGAGACGAAAGCAAAACAATTTTTAAATGAATCACAGAATAACCTCCACAGAATAAACAGTTTCCCATTTATCTAGAAACAAATATTATATTTTAATCACATCAGAATATGTGTGCTTTCACTAGCACGTTAGATTACTAAAACTGCTATTAAAGTTTAATTTTGCATATGGGTTATGGTTTCGCTTTTCTATCTTGCCATTTTAATAATAAAACACCTCTTGAAAGACAAACACACCTTTATTATTATTACTTTCACCAGATCCCGTATACAGACTTGACGTTCTCTCTAACGGCAGTTGACTCAGAGCTGTTGAGGAACAAGCACCATCTCCGGAGTCTTGCTGACAAATGTAATAACACTGGCATGCAAACAGCAATTTTCTTCTGGAAAAAAACAGGACAAAGAAGCTAAAATTGTAGTGTTTACCCGGAACGTTTCATCCAAAGTACAGGTTGTGTGGAAGGGGAAGGCAAGACAGGACCACGGCTCACCGAAAGAAAAAGATAAGACAGAAGGCAAAAGGTCACTCTGAGGTTACTACTGGAAGAAAAATAAATGCTGCTGGAGAGGGAAACACTGGGAGAATGACAATATCCTTTGAAACATACTAAGGCTGGTTCCAATTAAGACTGATTATAACAAATTACTGTTTGATCCAGTCCAAAACTGTCTGGACAACAGGATATTGACTGCGTTTGCAAAGCACTCTAAGCTCACTTCAGATGACTGGGAATTGGACTGTTAACGTGCTTCGACAAAAAGGAGCAATGCGTCAGTGTGAGCCCGTTTCTCTCTTAATGAACTAAAAAGGCTTTGATGGAAGGGTTGTGGTAAATTGTTCCTAGAAACTAGTCTGGTGTCCTGGCTCCTTTACAAACCTCTGTCGCTAAACAAACAAGAAGTACTTGATATAGAATTTATTATTTGCAACCAGCCTAACTAAAACTTCGGTGTTCTTAAATTCCTGGAGTTTCCCCTAAAAATAAAAAGGGCTGGGGGAAGAATGCCACACTCAATGGGAATTTGAACCTGATATTTTTTTAAATGCAAAGCAAAGGGAATTGTAAGCACCCGTTTTTTAAAAGTGAGGGAGAATGCGTGTGTGAGTGGATCTGTGCAGACCCAGGATTAGGTTAGGCAGTGAAATGCATTTATGCACACATGAATACCGAAATGAAATGAGTAGAAAAGAAGCTGGAAGGTTCTAAAGCAGATGCAGAGAAAATAAACAAAAGACTTACTTCAAAAGTCTGCTTCCATTCCACTGGATCTTAAGCTCCTCAAAGAAATCCTGAAAGTATTTGCTTGCTGCCTCAAATACTCAGAAATGAGAGATCCTTATCTCTCTAAGCCTATTGGGAAAAGCAAGCCTGGAAAGGAGAACACAGAAGCATCGTTGGCAAACTTGGGTCTCAACTGGCAGTTTCAAGGGAGAAGTGGACACACTGCAATGGACAAGCCATCCAGAGCTCATCCAGGGGACATTTATTTAAAGTAAGGCAGACTGTGTCCCAAGGAATCTGTCCTAACATACAGTTCTTTTCTCAAGCAACCCCATCCCAATCCTTTATTTTCAACATATAATATTCCTGACAAGCACTACAAGGTGACAAGTGCTTTTAATAGTTTAAAATAAATTTGCTCTAAACATTAACCATTTGCTAAATTGGGAGTTACTAAAAGAAACCCATTGAAATGTGACAGGTGCCACAAACCTGGATCCCTAAGCCTGTGAGGAGATTCCGAGCTTGATCAGTGCTGTTCTGGGTTAAAGCAGAATCAATAATTGAGGTTTTCCAAAAGCACAGGGACAGGGACAGCAACTTGCCTTACTTGCTGTTGAACAGAAAATTGACCTAACCTTGCACCCATGCTGTATTCATGTGTAATTTATCTTTGGTGGAAGTGCTTTGTGACAAGTAGAAAAATGTTGCCCCAACAATGCCCACGTCCTAATTCCTGGAACTCGTGAACACACTACATTAAATTGCAAAAGGAGACTTTTGCAGATGTGATTAAGTTAAAAATCTAAAGATGAGAAATTTCTCCTCGATTACTCAAGCCAAGGAAACTATTTCTTCACTCTCGGCTCCAGAAGGAGCAGCAAAACAGACAAGTATTGGGTACCACCAAGCTCTCTGCTAGACGCTTATATTAAAAAATGAATTAAACATGGTCCTTAGGAAGCTCAGTCTAGATTACACATAATTCAAATAAATACTAAACCTCTCTAATACTCTCTGTCAATTGACCCTATATTCTTTTTTTTTTTTTTTGAGCTGTAGTCGCACTCTGTCCCCCAGGCTGGAGTGAAGTAGCACACTCACAGCCACCCCAGAGTTGACCTGTTGGGCTCAGGTGATCCTTCCACCTCAGGCTTTCAAGCAGCCAGAACTACTGGCACATGCTACCATGCCTGGCTAATTTTTTTTAATTAATTGTAGAGATGAGGTCTTACCAATTTGCCTGGGCTGGCCTCGAACTCGTGGGCTCAGGCAATCCACTTGCCTCGGCCTCCCAAAGTGCTGGGATTACAGGCTGAGACACCAAGCCTCGCCCATGTTCTTTTAACTATGGTTTTTCTAGTCATGAATATCAGAAAGAAAGACAAAACTTAGAAATGCTTACTTCGAAGCCATTCGTATACAAAAATTTGGAAGAGTGAGGAAAAATAACTAACAATTATCTTAACATCTAAAACAACCCTATAGGATGAGACAGTCTTGCTATCATTATACTAAAAACATACAGGGAATTTATATATGTTAGATAACTTGCTAAAGATCATACAGCTAGGATCTGGCAAAGACAGATCTAATCTGTCTGCCTTCAGAAAGAATGCCCTTCACTTTACCAAACTGACACCAATTTTATTAGGATATTAGAAAAAAACTCATCATTACATGATACTTTTCATAGAGAAAATGGAGAAATGTGTTGTTATTTAAGCTGATCTGTTTACCTCATTGGGTTGTTGAGAAGATCAGAGGATATATGGTAAATCTCTCTGCAAGCAAAGTACTACTGTTTCTTTCAAACATTCAAAGTATTTTATTTTTTAAAAAGGAAAAAAAATGCTCTTATTCTTGTCTTATTTTTTCAAGTGATAAATGACAATTTCATATATTTATAGAATATTTACATTTATATTGTGGAGTTTTTGTTTTGTTATTTGCTTAAAACATTTTAAATTTATTTATTTTAAAGATGTGGAATACAATTCAGAATTAGGCAAGTGGTCATTTTACAGGTAAACTTTATAGCTCCCTTTCTTCCCACTTCACCTGGTTTGAGATCATGTACCCTTATTGATGTCATGTGCCCCCCCAACCTGGCAATTTTCCGCTACTGCCAGTCACTTTCTTATAGTTTTATGATGAAAGTTCAGGGTGCGCTTATAAGTGGGTACATGTTCTTTGTTTCTGTGACAGGTTACTGAGTATTACAGACTCTAAATCCATCCAAGTTGCTGTAAAGTCCATAATTTTATCCTTCTTTACACCTTTGTGGTATTCCATTATGTATATGTACGTTTTTTAAATCTAGTCCAATTTCAAAGGGCAGCACAGTTGGTTCCATGTTTTTGCTATTGTGGATAGTGCTGCAGTAAACATGCGTGTGCATGTATCTTTTTTATAAAATGATTTGAGTTCCTCCGGCTATATTCCCAGAAAGGGAATTGTTGGGTATGTTTGGAAGATTTTTAGATTTTTAGATTGTTTAGGAATAGCTACACTGTTTTCCGCAGAGGTTGTACAAGTTTACACTCCCACCCACAGTGTAGAAGTGCTCCCTTTTCCCGTATTCTCTCCAGCATCTGTTGTTTTTCAAGTTATTGATGATGACCATCCTGACAGGAGTTAGGTGATATCTCTGTGTGGTCTTAATTTGCACTTCTTTGATAATTAGTTAGGCTAAATTTTTTTAATGTATCTGTTAGCTGCTCATATGCTTCTTTTGAGAAGTGTCTATTAATATCTTTTGCCCACTTTTTAATAGGATTATTTCGGGTTTTTTTCCTTTTGGCATGTTTCGGTTCCTTGTAGATCCTGGATGTTAAGCCTATGTCAGATAAACAGTTGGCAAAATTTTTTTTCCCATTCTGTAAGCTGTCTCCCCACTTTGTTGATGGTTTCTTTTGCTTTGCAGAAGTTTTTCAGTTTGATGAGGTCCCTCTTGTCTATCTTATCTCTCAGCACATGGGTGTTTGTGATTTTGATTAGGAACTGATTGCCTATTTCAATTTCTGTAAGGATGTCTCCCATGTTTTTTAAGATTTTTATAGTTTGAGGTTTTGCATTTAGATATTTGATCCGTTGAGGGTTAACTTTTGCGTATGGTGATAGACAGGGGTCCTGTTTCAATCTTCTGCATGTCATCGGCCAGTTTTCCCAGCACCATTTACTGAATAGGTTCTCCTTTCCCCAGTGGTTTTTATTGGAAGCTTTGTCAAAGATGAGTTGGTTGAGAAACTGTGGTTTTGTTTCGGAATCTCTATCCTGTTCCACTGGTCAGTATGCCTGTTCTTGTCCCAACACCAGGCTACTTTGATTATTGTAGCCTTTTAGTAAAATTTGAAGTCTGGAAGTGTGATACATCCTGTTTTGTTTTGTTTTGTTTTGTTTTTTGCTAAGGATTGCTTGACGGGTGAGGAACACTTCTCTGATTCAAAAAGTAAAGAATATAGAAACGAAAAATCACATGGAAAAGCCATATTTTGAAGGAACAACATATCTGTAAAGCTTAGGTACAGGACAGATGCTTTATATTGCAAACAACACTGCAGTGATAACTTTCAGTTGAATTGAGGGAATATAGCTTAAATAACTCACACACATATACAAATGAATGAAGAAGAAATTCTGTTTTTCCAGAGCAACAACTCTAACTTATTTCATACAAAATTCTTCAGAAAAAAAGTAAAACTTGTTTAGAAATAACTTATTTCATTTAAAATGGATTAAGAATATAAAGAGGAACAAGTACAGAATATTTGAAATATTCTATAAGAAATTTTTTAAAGCGTCGATGAACAAATTTGAAGCCAAGAGTATACAGCAATAACAAAATTACCAAAGAGCAGATGAAAATTTTGACCAAATATATTGATATAAATTTTTTTAAAAGAAAAGAAAGCATGGCCTCCATAAAACAGAATTTTCAAAGCACAAATAAAAGAGCTAAAGGTGATATAAAGATTTAACAAAAGAGCTATCAACACAAGAAGAAAAACTTAAAATAATTAAGTAATCAAGACTAGTCATTACTGCTTAAAGGAAAGTAAAAATAATAAAAGCAGCAAGAAATATGGAGGTGAGGAATAAGAAAAGCAAGCAAAATGGCATTAAGGGAACATATTGATTTATTTATTTATCTATTTATTTAGTATTTATTTTATTCTTTTTTTTAATTTTCAAAATGTGGGGTACAATTCAGGGTTAAGTATAAAAATGTTCATTATGCAGGTAACCGTAGTTGATGAGGTGTTCCTCCCCACCCCGGCAGTTTACTTCAACTGCCAATCTCACCCTCCCTCCCCTGGCAGTTTTCCACTACTGCCAATCTATTTCTTATTACATTATAAGTGTTCAATGTTCACTAATGAGTGAGAACATATGGTACTCCGCTCTTTGTTTCTGTGATGCATCACTGAGTGTGATAGACTCTAAAACGATCCAAGTTGCTGCAAAGCCCATATATTTGTTATTTATGGCTGCAAAATATTCCATTGTGTATATATGCCACATTTTTTTTACCCAGTCCAGTTTTGATGGACAGCATAGTTGGTTCCATGTTTTTGCTATTGTGAATACAGCTACAATAAACATGCATGAGCAAGTATCTTTTTTGTAGAATCATTTGAGTTCCTACAGGTATGTTCCCAATAGGATTGCTGGGTCATATGGAAGGTCAAGTTCCAATTCTTTCAGAAATCACCACGCTGCTTTCCAAAGAGGTTGCACTAGCTTACTTTCCCACCAGCATTGTAGAAGTGTTCCTATTTCTCCACATCTTCACCAGCAGTTGTTGTCATTTGTTTTATTAATGATGGCTATTCTCACTGGGGTTAGGTGGTAATGTGGTTTTGATTTGCATTTCTCTGATGATTAGTGAGGCTGAGCACTTTTTCATGTCTCTGTTGACTGTCCATGTATCTTCTTTTGAGAAATGTCTATTCTTGTCTTTTGCCCGCTTTTGAATGGGGCTGTTTGTTTTTTTCCTTTTGGCATGTTTGAGTTCCTTGTAGATTCTAGATGTTAGGCCACAGTTGACAAATATTTTTTCCCATTCTGTGGACTGTCTCCCTGCTCTCTTGATGGTTTCTTTTGCTTTGCAGAAGCTTGTCTGTTTGATGAGATCCCTCATGTGTATCTTATTCTTATGGCATAGGCATTTGAGGTTTTTACCAGAAATTGGTTGCCAGTTTCAATTTCCATTAGGATGTGCCATGCATTTTTCAAGATTTGTGTAGTTTGAGGTTTTGTATTTGGCCCTTAGCTCCATTTAGAGTTAATTTTTGTGTATGGTGATGAGTAGGAGTCCTGTTTCCATCTTCTGCATGTGATCTGCCAGTTTTCCCAGCCCCATTTACTGGATAGGTTCTCCTCTCCCCAGTGGTTGTTGTTGGAGACTTTGTCAAAGATGAGTTGGTTGAGACATTGAGGTTTTGTTTCTGAAAACTCTATCCTGTTCCATGGATCGGTATGCCTGTTCTTGGACCAACACCAGGCTGTTTTGCTTACTGTAGCCTTTTAGTAAAGTTTGAAGTCTGGAAGTGTGATGCCTCCTGCTCTGCTTCTTTTGCTAAAGATTGTTTTGGCTATTTGTGACTGTTTATGTTTCCATATGAATTTCTGTGTTGTCATTTCCAGGTCTGAGAAGAATGATGTTGGTAATGCAGTGAGTATTGCATTGAATCTGCAGATTACCTTTGGTAGGATGAACATCTTAACAATGTTGATTCTTCCTATCCATGAGCATGGAATATATCTCCATTTATTTGTGTCTTCTAGGATTTTTTGAGCTGCATTTTGTAGTTGTCATTGTAAACACAAAGGTCTTTCACTTCTCTTGTTTAGGAAGATGCCAAGATATTTCTCGTGTGTGTGTGCGCGCGCGCGCGCGCGCGTGTGTGTGTGTGTGTGTGTGTGTGTCTATTGTGAGTGGGATTGTGCTTTTTATTTGATTCTCTGCCTGCTTGCTGTTGGTGTATAAGAATGCAACTGTCTTTTGCACATTTATTTTGTACACTTAGACTTTGTCAAAGTCCTTTATCTGTGAAAGCAGGTTTTTCACAGATTCTCTTGGATTTTCAAGGTGTAAGATCATACTGTCAGCAAAGAGGGATAACTTAACTTCCTCTTTTCTTGTTTGGATACCCCTGATTTCCTTCTCTTGTCTAATTGCTCTAGATAGGACTTCCAACACAATGTTGAACAAGAGGGGTGAGAGTGGGCAGCCTTGTCTTGTTCCAGTTTTCAGGGAAAATGTTTCCAGTTTCTGTCTGTTTAGCAATATGTTAGTTCTGGGCTTGTTGTAGATGGGACTCACTATTTTAAGGTGTTTGAGGGGTTTTTTGAAGAAGGAATGCTGGATTTTATCAAAAGCTTCTTCTGTATCTAATGGTATGACCATGTGATTCTTGATTTTGCACCTGTTGATTATTTAATTACATTTATTAATTACATTTATGGTCTTGTGGATGTTGAACCAGTCCTGCATCACAAGGATGAAACCTACTTGGTTTTGGTGGATGATTTTGAGATATGCTGCTGGATCCAATTTGCTAAAATCTTGTTGAGAATTTTTGCAACTAGGTTCATAAGGGATATTGGCCTGTAGTTCTCTTTTTTTGTTGGATCGTTACCTGATTTGGGTATCAGTGTGATGTTAACTTTGTAAAATGATTTGGGGAGAATTCCATCTCAATTGCCTAGAACACTTTCAGCAGGATTAGTATCAGCATCTCCTTGTAGGTTTTGTAGATTTCTGCTGGAAAGCCATCTGGTCTAGGGCTTCTTTTTTTTTTTTTTTTTTTTTTTTTTTTGTAGGTAGTCTTAGTATGACAGAGTTAATTCCCTGGGTTGTTATTAGTCTATTTAGTGTTTCAATGTCTTCTTGTTTCAACCTGGGGTGGTTGTGTGATGTCAGAAAGTCCTCCGTTTCATTTAGGTTATCAAGTTTGTTTCCATGCAAGTGTGCTTAGTAATCTCTGATAACCTTCTGTATTTCTTCAGAGTCAGTTGTGATTTGCTCTTTTGTATTTTTGATTGTGTTAATTTCTGCCTTTTCTCCCTTTTTCTTGGTCATTCTGGCTAAGGGGTCCATCAATCTTGTTCATTCTTTCAAAGAACAAGCTTTCTGTTTTTTGGCGTTTTCTATGTTATTTTGTCTTTTATGTCCTGTATTTGGGCTCTTTACTTTGTAATGGAACACATTTTTTTTAAAAAATGAGGATAAGTAATTGCAGGAGAGAAAAAAATACATTTTTTCTCTACCCATTCTGTGTTCTTAGTTGGGACAGACTCCTGTAACAATGGGCAAAGTAACAAGTAATAAATAAACAGCTTATTAGCATGTATATTGCATGTTATATCTTCAGGAAATGAGTAACTCTCAAAAATGGCTTTGAGATGGTTTACATATCATTATCTACCAAAACAGAAAAAAAATGATGTAGGTTAATACCACCTACATAAAATCAATATAGGGTCACAGGATAAAAGCTATGGAAGAGACACAAGCCTGGAAAGTTTGCAGTTATTGTTACACATGAACAAATTTGTGGTTTCTAAGTTTGCTTTCCTCGAGCATGACTGTTTACACAGTTACTTCAATAGAGAACAACTGGTTATCTTCACTTCCTGATTTCTCAAGCTGAGTAGCCTGCCTGCCAAGTTGATGAACATCTTGTCTCTTAAGCAGTGAGCCTAAGATTGAGTGTATCTCCTTGATGGCATCTAGAGATTTAATCAGCACAAGGATGTGAGCAGCTTTAATGCCTAGGGACAGGATCTCCTGAACCTTTGTCTAAGCTATTTCTATAACGGATTACTGCCATGGGTCAGTAACAGATGGTTATAGACTTGCTTTATAAATAAGTTCTCTATTGTAAAACCCAAGACTGGTGCTTGAGATGATTTTTAGATTTTACACTCTGGTGCAGTCATGACCCCACCTGGACCTAGAACACTTACCAAGGCGATGACTCTGATTTCTGTGACCACTGTCCCAGAAACTGGCTCTGTGCCTGAAGACAGTTTCAAAATTCTCATGACTTAATCTCCAACCAATCAGCAGTTCTTTTTCCCTAGCCCCCTTCTCCTCAAATTATTTCTTTAAAAAACCTAGCCTAGCCAGGCTCAGTGGCTCAGCCTGTAATCCCAGCACTTTGGCAGGCAAGTGGACTGCCTGAGCCCACGGATTTGAGACCAGCCAGGGCAACTTGGTGAGACCTCATCTCTGCAATAAATCAAAAAAAAATTAAGCGGGGTCTGTAGTTCTGGCTACTTGGAAGGTTGAGGCGGAAGCATTGTGGAGTCTAGCGTGTCAACACTGGAGTGGCCTGAGTGTACCACTGCACTCCAGCCTGGGTGACAGAATAAGACTCCACTTCAAAAAAAAGAAAAAAACCCTAGCCTAAAATTCTCGAGAAAGCATATTTGAGAAATATCTCCCACCCTCCTCATTCACCTGCTTTGTGATCATTAAACTCTTTCCCTAGTGTGACATTTCTGTCTTGGTACATTGACTCTATTCTGTGCAGTGGGCATAAGAACACAGTCAAACTGCAACATGGGCACTGCTGGCCATGAGATGCCCAGGGGACTGCTAGTTATGCCCAAGAAAAACGTGGTAATCAAAGGTAATATGTGTTCTGCAGTATTAAGCTAATGCTCTCTCTATTGATGATTTTCTTATGATTTAGAGTGTTCCTTCTCTTCCTTATACTGAGAAGGAGATACACTACCAGAGGGAGATTTCCGGAAAAAAGAGTAACTTCTACTCTGTTTTCAGAGCTTCTTCTGTGTCAACAGTTACTCAAAATAATTCACTCAGAATAATCCTACACCCAACGAGGCAGGTTTTATGGTAGTGTATTCTGGTCTCCTACAGTCATATTTTGGGGTGGCAAGTGTCAACTAAAAATAAAATCCTATTCCCCTTTCCAATTGAACAAGCTCCCTCTTGGCCAAGGGAACCCCATCATAACCTTGTAAACTTAGTTCTCAGCCATGACAGGAAGGAAGAATGAACATGCCTTGTCTTGCCCCCTCCCTTTTGCTGATGAATGTTAATGTTAAAAAAAGAAATCATAGGACACACAAAGCAGACTATTTTTGGCAATAAGGTACCAAATGATAAATCACACGTAAGTCAATACAAGCCAAGGGTTAAGTCACACCTGCTGGCCATCAGTCTTTTTAAGCTAGTCCTATTGTGATTGACTCTGATACGGCACCCTCATCTTAAACATTACTTTCTACTAACTCAAGGTTTTAGACAGTTTTTTTTTCTTACAGTTGCAGATTCAAGAATCTCTGAATCCATCTATAAATTGTAAGCTCCTGCTTCAAGATATCCTGACTTTTTTAGCCCAGGCAATGTATACATTTCAGGTATTAATTTATTTCTTGCATGGAACTCCTGCCTGTCTGAAATTTATAAAACTGAACTGTGATTCAACCACCTTGGAAACACTTTTTCTGGACTCCTGGAGATTGTGTTTTCCCAGGCTACAACATTCATATTGGCTCAGAATAGACATTTTAAAAGTATTTTACAGAGTTTGCTTTTTCCATTAACACATATTTTAGTCTCCTACATGATGCTAATGTAAATGGCACATTAAAGACTTCTAAAAATACTCTCCTTCATAAAAGCTGTGAGAATACGGTCGCCCGAATTTTGAAAATTAACAAAGATTTTTTTTAAAATCCAGATCATTTATTCAAGAAAAGTAATTAGATATTGGTGAGAATATAGAGCTTTATTAACTTTCATTTTAATAACCATCTCTTCAATTCTGCAATAGACTTGACAATAGTCAGCTTGCCATAATGGTGAAAATCAGTAGCCTGACTGCCACTGGAGAGAACAGAAGAGTGTTTAAACTCCTTCAAAACTCAAATTCCAAAGAGTTGTCATTATTTGAATCATTGGATGGTTCTCTAGAGGACCCCACTCTCAAGGCTATTTTTATTTGATCTGAGTCAGAACTTGCCAGTAGGAGCTCACCCACTGTAAACAGAGTTTTGGGAGGTATTTTGATTTTTTTAAAAAAAGCAAGAACAATAGTCTAATATAGTGACCACTCAAGGCAGTAGATAACATTTGGGGAAAATAATTGGGAAACCAAAAAGTTTAAAAGGAAAAGCTAGGGAAAGAGAGGTTAATAGAGGCTTTGAAATTATTTGATATATTCCTGGAATCTAGAAAGCCACATATATATGTAAGGGTGGGCACATTACCTGGAAAGACTTTATAAATCACTGTTGGGATACAGAAAACTATTCCACAAAAGATGACACTTTGGCATGCTGAGTGCTTTAAAAATTGAAATGCCCCAAAAATAAACCTTAGAACCGTCTCTCTCTGACCTCTCTCCCACCTTCCTATGTCTGATCCTCTTTCCAGAAGCACCGAGAGAAACTTTCTCTGGAATTTTCTTATCTGATTGAGAAAGTCACCTTCCAAAAGAAATGCAGTTGTCATTAGGCTCCCTTTTTAGATCAACCCCTAGAGAAAAAAGAGAGCACTGGACCTATTCATTTCTTTATTTCCTTCTTTCCTATTAAAAAAGAGTTTAAGCTTCAACTAGCCCCTTTGAGTTCATGTTTTGACTCCTGTGCACCAAAATGCACAGAGTAAATTTGGTATGTTTCCTCTTGTTAGCTTGATTTTTGTTATAAGGTGTTGGCCACCACCCCTTACAATGAGGAGAAAAGGGATCACACTCTTTCTGCAATGGTTTGACTATTTGACTCCGCCCGACCTCATGCTGAAATTTTATTTCCCTTTGTTGAAGGTAGAGGCTGGTGGAAAATGCTTGTGTCAGAGGGTTGAGTCTCATGAATAGATTAATGCCATCCCTAGTTGTGGGTGGGTGGGGGGGTGAGGTTTCTTTTCATTACTTTCCCAGTGAGCTAATTATCTTAAAGAGCCTAACAGCTTCCTACACTCACTTTTGCTTCCTCTCTCATCATGTAATCTCTGGACATGCCAGCTTCCCTTCACTTTCCACCATGAGAGGAAGCAGCCTGGGACTGTCACCACGTGCAATGCCCAAACATTTTCAAAACATCAGAACTGTTAGCCAAATAAGCCTTTCTCTTTATAAATTACCCAGACTCAGGTATTCCTTTATAGCAGCACTAAATGGAGTAGGACGCACCCTTGCAACACTTTATTTTAGAAGAAACACATTCTTTAGGTCTTTAGGTCAAATGTTCATTAGACAGTAGTTTCCTAGATATGACATTAAAAGCACAAACAACAATAACAAAAAAGATAAATTGGGGTTTATTAAAATAAAAGCTTTTACGCTTCAAAGGAGATCATCATAAAAGTAAAAAGACAACCCACAGTTTGGGAGAGTATATTTGCAAATTACATTTCTCATAAGGGCCTAGTAAACAGAATATATAGAAGACACTTAAAACTCAGCAGTAAAAAGGCAAGCAATCTTATTTTAAAAGACAGAAATGACTTGAATAGACACTTCTCCAAAATGATATATAAAAGACCAAAAAGCAGATAAAAAAACTTCTCAGCTTCAATAGTCATTAGAGGGACACAAATCAAAACAGCGTGGAACCACTTCACATCCACAAAGATAACTGTAATAGAAATGAAGGGAATAGCAAGTGTTGGCACAGATGTAAACAATTTGGATGCCTCGTTAATAACTAGTGAGAATGTAAATGAGGCAGCAGTTTAGAAAAGACTTTGTCAGTTTCTCAAAAAATTAAATATAATGCTATCATATGACTTAGTCCTCCTACTCTGAGGTACATAACCATAAGAATTGAAAAATGTTCACACAAGTACTTGTATATATGTGTTCATAGCCATGTTATGCATAATAGCCATAAAGGAAAAGAAATCCAATGTTCACCAACTGATGAATGAATAAGCAAATTATGATAAATTCCTAAGTTGAATAATATCCAATCATAAAAAAGACTAACGTGTCAATGCATCAAACAACATAGATTAATCTATAAACCATCACAAGTAAGCCAGGTCTGGTAATGCACACCTGTAGGCCCAACTGCTTGGGAGGCTGACTTTATCCCAGAAGTTTGAGTCGAGCCTGGGCAACTTGATAAGATCCTATGTCTAAATTTTTTTTTAAAGTCAAAATTTAAAAATTTAAAATGGAGAGGCAAGACATGAAAAGTCATATAATGAATGATTCCAAGTATAGAAAATATCCACAATAAACAGTACATACAGTCAGAAAACAGCTTTGTGGTTGCCAAGTTCTGGGAAGATACTGTAATAGAAAGTAAATCCTGATGGATATAAGATTTATTTGGGGGATGATGAATTAGAATTAATTAGAATAGAATTAGATAGTGGTGATGATAATACTACTTCCAAATATACTAAAATCAACTAACTTTCACAACTTAAAAGAGGAGATTTTATGACATGTGAGTTATACTTTAATTTTTGAAAGAACTATGAGAAAATATAAAAATATTAGGGAAATTAAATCAAATATACACATATTCAGTATACAGAAGAAAATAACTAGAGCAGTGAAACAGAAAAGCATCATTTGTATATGCTTTTAAAGAAAAATGTTTAGACATAAAGTATTACTCAGATCTTTATATTTAAAAGAAATATTGCATATGGAAGAAGAAAAAAATTGCACAGAGCAAGAAATGCTAAGATATCTGATAAATTTACTGGGGGAAAAATTGAGCATTTATATAAAATATTAGACTTCCCATTAAATAAAAAGGCAAGACTCAACAACGTATGCATTATGCAATACTTGACTACCTTAGAGGAAAGCCTATAAAGTCCTCAGGGAAAGACAGAATGGCCCAAGAATTTCATGTGTAGCCAAACAATAGTGCAAGTACAAACTCAAAATCAAAGAGCAAACTAGCATATGGGTGCCCAGGGAGCACTTTTTTTGTAAGTGATTCTTTAGGAATCTATTAGAGACCGAACCTTAGTCAACCAACTAGTAAATGAATTATTATGGCAAAATTTCAGCATTGAGCTTTGAATACACTAATTGTTTGACTAAAGTTGAAGATAAATGTGATGATTATGGTTACAGAAAAAAGTAAACATTATAAACCCTGACAATGTAGAAATGATTTTTAAAATTATAAACTTGAAAAGGAAAGGGAAAAACAGGTAAGAGTTTATGTACATTTCTGGTTTTCTCAAAAAAAACCTTTTAGATAGCTTGTTGACAGATAAAATTAAAAGCTGCTAAGCTACCTGACAGATATATAAGCATATTTGAAAGTTTACAATAAACAAAAGAAGAGAATGCAATCAGTTAATATGATAGAGGAAAAGAACTGTACAACGGGGAAATAAAGGTTTATAGTCTTTTTTCTTAAATCCTGAAGTCATAAAAATTCTGAAGACAACAACTTATTTGAATACTCATTCAGTTCAAAACTTGATTTAAATAGGGGCCTCTTTACAGTCTCTGAGCTGTGTGACTATTCATGCTTTTTACTATAATAATACTAGTGCATTTCATTCTAATGTTGGTGTGTAATACATCATACTTATTATCTTTCTAAAATCCCCCAAATTTTGAATTCTGTATAAGGTTCTGGCTAAGGAATATTTATATGAATTCCATAATTGTGTAGAGTAAACAATAAAATAGGTATTATTTAAAGAGGTTTAAAAGTATTTTTTAAAGCCATATTTATCTTAGATAACCATTAATGAGCAAGTAATAGCACATAGCAATGTTTCTAAAAAGGAAATCCAAAAAGCCAGACATATGTAATATATATATATATATTCAAACAGGATTTGAAGCAGAGTGTATGAGATGAAACAATATCAAACAAATCAATTATTCATAAATAAACTAAATTCATTTTAAAATAAGTCAAAAATTGGAATTGAAAGTGAATTCAAATATTAGGTTGCACACAAGAGTTTTCCATATAAATAAAGTAACTCAAAAAGTTTGTGCTAAAAACCTTCCAGGCAAGAGGGTCGACAAGAGACTGGCAAACATGAGGCAGCCAGAGTGCCTCTCCTATGGAGTAAACTAAAATAGAATTTCTTTAGCACACAGAGAGGAACCAGCGTGGCAGTACACCCCACAACTTATCACAAAAAGAAAAAAAAACTGATAATAAACACATAGTGAAAAGAAAAGAAAAAAACCCAGAGACCTGAGCTGGAACTAGCTAGAATCTCATCCGGGAATCTCATCTGGACCGCTGCAGGCAGCCTCCAGACGCAGTGGGGAAGGTGAGTGAGTGGAATTCAAGAATTCTGTGCTCTTGTTCAGACTTGACAGCACCCTTGAGCTTGTGAGATTCCAGTCCCTCTAGGGAAACTGACTTACCCACAGCCAGCTATGCCAAAACCCACTTGGAATGGTGCAACCTCAGCTAACATAGTTCAGGAACTCAACTCTTGCATGGCTGCTTTCTGGTTGACCTGGGAAGGGATAGTCCCCAATGGCAAACTTCACAGGCAGTCAGTTCCAGACTGGGGCAGGCTATATGAGAGCACCTGAGGCTGTCTACACTTTGACATTCAGATCATAATCTGCCTGAGGCTGAAGTCAGAGCCGGTGGATGGGACTTGTTGCCATAGTAACCTCTCCCTCCCCATGTAAAGTCTTCTGTGCCTACCCTGTGTGGCAGCATTGCCCCAGTGGCCTGGGTCTCCATCCTAATTCCCACGAGGGTGGCCAGGAGCAAGTAGCTGTGAGGTGCATGGGCCCCTTTCCACCTGCATTCCCTCTGAAGGTTCAAAACAGCCCTGGGTAATCCTCAGAGCCCTCTGCCCAGATTGGTTGAGCACTGACTTGGAGCAACACATGCCAAGGAGAAACCCTACAGCCACCATTGCAGCTGGTTTTCTCCCATAAACGTTGCCTCCTGGCCAGAGGTCACCAGCACAGACCACCACATCAGGTATAATACCTCAGCTCTGGTGAAGGTCTGATCTCAGATCCCAGCTAACACCACTTTCTAAGCCACTCCAGTCACCCAGGATGCTGTGAGCCAGTGCAGGTACCCAGCACAGACTACCACAGCTGGTAAATGAGAAACTCAGCAAACTGAGGCCATATATAACCAAGGGACCTCCACAGAGCCTAAGCCTCCCCTCCCAACCTCAAGAAGAATGAGTCTACCCAAATTAGAAGAAACCAGAAAAACATTCTGACAATATGAACAAATCGAGTTTTCCAACACCCCCAAAAGACCACACTAACTCTTCAGCAATGAACTGTACCCAAAATGAAATCTTTGAAATTTCAGAAATAGAGTTCAAAAATTGAGCAATGAATTTCAGAAGAAAATTGAAAACCAAAATAAAGAAATTTTAAAAACGATTCAGGACATGGATGAAAAATTCTCCAAAAAGATAGACACCTTAAAAAAAATTGAAATTTTAGAAATGAGAGAATCATTCAGGGAATTACAAAATGCAGTGGAAATGCAGTGGATTAACAGTAGGCTAGAATAAGCAGAAGAAAGTATCTCAGAACTTTAAAATAAGACTTTTGAATTACCCTATAAGACAACAATTAATAAAAAAGAATCAAAAGAATAGAACAAAATCTCCAAGAAATGTGGGATTATGTAATATATCCTTTGCTAAGCATCAGACATATTCCTGAGGAAAAGAAGGTAACAGGCTTGGAAAACCTATTTGAAAGAATAATGCAGAAAAATATCCTTGACCTTGCCAGAAATTTAAACATCCAGATACAAGAAGCACAAAAAAACTAAATCCCCCAGAAGATTGCAAAAAGGCCATCTCCAAGGCATATAATCATCAAGCTATGCAAAATTAAAGTGAAAATAATTTTAGGAGCAGTGAGACAAAAGCATTAAATAGCTTACAATGGTAAACCTATCAGACTTACAGCAGATTTCTCAGAAGAAATCCTACTAGCCAGAAGGGATCGGAGCACCATTTTCATCTCCTCAAACAAGATAACTGAATTTTGCATCTTGCAAAACGAATTTTCATAAATGAAGGAGAAATGACGTCTTTCTCAGACAAGTAAATATTGGGGGATTTGTCACCACTAGGCTGGCTACACAAGAAATACTCAAAGGAGTTCAAAATACTGAAACAAAAGGTCAAAATACACCAGTAGAAAAACGCTGGCAATCTTGAAGCTCACAGGCCTTAGGGAACAACAACACAACAGAGAAAAATGAGTGAATGAAACAACCAGATAATAACCAGTATGGTGAATGGAATAGTGCCTTACATATCATTATAATTCTGAATGTAATTGGTCTCAATGCCCTACTACAAAGATATAGACTGGCAGAATGGATTAAAAAAATAAAAACACAATCCAAATATCTACTGTCTCCAACAGATCCACCGAATGCACAGAGACTTCTATAAACTCAAGGTGAAGAGATGGGGGGAAATATTCCAGGCAAATGGAAATGAAGAACTAGCAGGAGTAGCCATCCTCCTATCAGATAAAACAGGCTTTTAATAAACAACTGTAAACAAAAAGACAAAGATGGTTATTATATAATGATAAAGGGATCAATCCAATGAGAAGACATCACAATTTAAATATGAATAAGTGCCTAACACCTGAGCTCCCAGTTTTATAAAGTAAATTCTACTAGACCTAAAAAAACGGAAAGAACTATACATTAATACAATAATAGTGGGAGACTTTCCCCACTGGCGGCAAAAAGACAGATCAAAAAAGCATAAAGTCAACAAGTAAACATTAGAGTTAAACCAGATGCTACCGCAAATGGAACTAACAGACAGCTACAGAATCTTCTACTCCAAAAATACAGATTATACATATTTCCCATGAGCACATGGAACATTCTTTAAGATAAACCATATTATAGACCACAAATAGAGTTTTAATAAATTCAAAAAGATGGAAATCATATCAGGCAGCTTCTCAGACCACAGTGGAATAAACTTAGAAGTTAACTTCAAGAACAACTTGTGAATCCAGACTAAAATGTGGAAGTTAAACAACCTGATCCTGAATGATCCTTGGGTCAGCAATGAAATCAAGATGGAAATATAGAAATTCCTTAAAACAAGGCCAGGCATGGTGGCTTCCAACTCTAATCACAGCACTTTGGGAGGCCATGACAAGAGAATGACTTGAACCCAGATGTTGAAGACCAGCCTAGGCCACATAGCAAGACCTTGTTTCTACAAAAATAAAAATAAAATAAAATATGAATTATTCAAAATTAATTATAACAATGAAACAAGCTATCAAAACTACTGAGACACAACCAAATCTGTACTCAGAGAAAAATTTATAACACATGAGGCCTACTACATTAATAAATCTGAAAGATTCCATGTTGACTATCATCATACCTCAAGTAACTAGAAAAACATGAACAAACCAAGCCTGAAGTTAGAAGAAGAAAAGAAATAGTGATGATCAGCACAAAACTAAATGAAATTGAAATTTAAAAAATACAAAAAATCAATAAAACAGAAAGTTGTTTCTTTGAAAACAGAAATAAAATTGATAGATCACTAGCTAGATTAATTAAGACATGAAAAGGGAAGATTCAAATTAGCTCAATCAGAAAGAAAATTGAGACATTACAACTGATACAATGGAAATTCAAAAGATCATCTGAGACTATTATGAACACCTCTTTATAAACAAACTAGACAGTCTAGAGGAAATTGATAAATTATTGGACACCTCCAACCTTGAATCAGGAAAAAACAGAAACCCTGAGCAGACCAGTAAAGAGTAGCAAGATTGAAGTAGAGGGAATCCTTTCTAACTCATTCCACAATGTCAGCATCACTTTTATACCAAAGCCAGGAAAAGACACAACAAATAAAAAAACCTACAGACCAATGTCCCCTATGAAAAATGATGCAAAAATCCACAACAAAATATTGGCAAACTAAATTCAACAGCACATAAAAAAATAATAGTACCCCACAGGTCTCATTAGAGTGTTACCAGGGTGGTTCAACATATCCAAGTCAATAAGCATGGTCCATTACATAAACAGGATTATAAACAAAAACCATATTATCATTTTAATAGGTGCAGGAAAAGCATTTGATAAAATCCAGCATTCTGTCATGATAAAAACCCTCAGCAAAATAGGCATAGAATGAATGTTTCTCAAAATAATAATAAACGAAGTATGAAAAACCCACAGCCAATGTCATTCTGAATGGAGAAAAGTTGAACATATTTCCCCTTAGAATTGGAACAAGGCAAGGATGCTCACTTTTACTGCTACTGTTTGACATAGTACTGGAAGTCCTAGCCAGAGCAATTAGGCAAGAAAAAATAAATAAAGAATATCCAAACTGGAAAAGAATAAATCAAACTATCTCTGTATACCAGTGATATGATCTTATACCTAGAGAATATTAAAGACTCCTCCAAAAGACTCCTGGACTTGATAAATGAATTTGGAAAAGTTTTAGGATACAAAATCCACACATACAGGTCAATAGCATTATGATTCACCAGAAGCAAGCAAGTTGAGAATCAAGTCAAGAACTCAATTCCCTTTACACTAGCAGCCAAAAGCTAAAATAACTGTGAGTGTGGAAGGTGGATGTGATTTGTTTCTACACAATACAATGAGACAAAGGTGACAGGTTATCACTTCTGTAATGACTTTACCTTATATGGCAATGGTGAAGGTGTTTCTCCCACGTCAACTCAGTTTGCTAATCAGGTAATTTCAAGTTAACCAAGAGAAAAATTACAGGTCAGAAAAGGGAGAAGTCAGAAAGTTGCTCTCCCTTTGGCATGAAAAGGCACACAGGCATGCTGCAAATTGCTTATGGGACAAGACAGTGTTTTAGCCACCCTGAGTAGACAGAATGCCCACCCAGAATTTGGATCAAATATCAAGACTGATAGCACCACACACCCCACGAGGGTATAAAAAGTTTAATTATTTACATAATTGAGGTTTGGCAGAGAGCCCAAGAGAACTTGAGAGAACATGGAAAGAGACCAGCATGAGAACCATTTCGTTGTGGTGGAGACAGGGCCAGTGAGAAGGTTCCTACCTGTGAGAAGGAGTGTTCATGACTGGATCTCCCACTGATGGCAAAAGAAAGAGCATCCAGGCTTCCTAACAGCTTTACCAGATGTAGGGAAAAATAGGAAGGGGGACAGAGAGGCTCAAAAGCTGTTAGCATGCATATGACAAATTAAGACGGACTTGTGAAAACTCTCCCGTGATGTTTGACTATTAACTGAGACATGCCGTTATTCACATAATTAAATTTAAACTTGGATAAGTAGACCATCAGAGTGCCCTCTGAGGCCAGTAGCCTGATGAAGGTAAAAGTTCTGTTGAATGCCTTGTTTAAGGGACTGCTATTATGTGTTTTTAGAAGTAAATGGAAGTTTTTGTCATCATCTGTAATGTCCGAAACTACAAAGAGGATAGAGAGTGACTGTGTGATGCCTTGTATGGTGCCTTTAGTGGGTGTAAACATGTGTGACCTCAATTTAAATGTGGGGTATCTATGAAGTAAGAGAGTCCCAGAGTGCATTGCAGTTGGGACACTTGTTGGCATCCGGTCCTAAGCCTACTTTCCTGAACACTGGCCAATTGCAATGATCCTTGATTCCTGTATTTGTATCCAGGACGTCCTGGCTAAGAAATAAAAAAGTAGGAGCTTTCCGGTGAGTCGTATAATGTGTAACAGCGATGATGCTGCTCACAAAATGCTGAGAATTCCATTGATCCCAAAGGGTTCCCAGAAATCCACGGGGTCCAGAAGAGAGATGACTGGACCAAGGGACTGGTGAGAGAGGAGGCCACTCCTTCCTGCAGGTGGGATACTCCAGTGGGCCCAAGTGTGACTACAGTAAAGAGAACTCAGTAGCCTGTGGATGCTGCTTCCATGATCCAAGGTATATGTGAAGCAGGGCACAGATGGTCACAGACCCAGTGCTATTTCCAGGAAAGCCCAGCATGCAGGCATCCATTGCGCTCTAATGGTGTCTCGCAAGGGACTGAGGTCTGTGGTTTCTTGCATCAGATGCCTTTAGGCAATTTGCAGTCATCATGGGAGGTCCAGAGGCTCCAGAAAGTATTAGAGGAGGTTGCTGAATCTTCTACTGTGAAGGATTTTCAGAGGAGGGGGTCATGAAGGAGTCACCTGTTCGATTGCAATTTTAAAATATTCCAGAATGTTTTGTTAGAAGGAGCTCCATGTAATGTGTGCTGGTTTGCAGGTCACAGTATAAATGGGCTAATGTAAAAAACAATATGTAAATGAGGGATGTATTTTCTCAAAAACCTAAATGCCTAAAAGAGGTTATGGGTGCTGAGAGAGTAATGATCTAGCTGCTTCTCGACTGTGTCAGGGATGGAGCAGCCCTTGGTTTACCAAATAATTGCCAGCACTTCAACCAAGGCGGAAGGCTTCACACTATGTATGGGGTAATGAGCCATCCCCTTTTTGTAAGATCCTTAGTGAGTATTTGTGTGTTCTGAATGAGTGTATCAGATGAATCTCCTTGGAGCAAGATTAAACATAGTGTCATACCTGTACTTCTGGAGAAAGTTGGATGCAGGCAAGATCTTGCCTGCAAAGATTATGTGTAGTGGCAAGGCTGTGTGAGAACCCTATTGGTAGTCTAATAAAAGTGGGTTGTGTCCTTTCAGAGGTAAAGGTAGACTGCAGCTGACAGGCTGTTGAAAGAGGCACTGAACAGAACACATTAACCGAATCTAGTACAGCAAAATATGTATAAGTTACTGGGCTTCAACAATATTGTGTAAGGGATAGGTGGTTAATGGGTCAGACCACAGAATTAAGGCTACGGGAATCCACCATTTATTCTATCCAAGAACAAGGAGCTGGTCAAATTGGGCTGTTAAGTGGAGAAGCCATAAAGATAATCACCCATTCACTGGATACATTTTGTATAATGGGTTTCAATCCTTGAAGTCCATTTCATTTACATTGAGTCATGATAACTCTTTTACTCAGGGTCAAGTCCCATAGACTTTCATTATTTAATGATAATTTGTAAGGCTATGGTAGTGAATGAGGATTATGATGGTGTCTGTCAGAGGAGGTTATGGTGATGTCAGTGGAGCCCAAAGTGTAAGTTAGTGGAAGCCATGATGAGGTCAGAGGACATCATGGCCGTATCAGTGTAGATGTCAGTGGAGGTCTTGTGATATCAGTGGAGGTCATGGTGTCAACAGAGTCTGGTATTTTCAGTGGAAGTCATAGAGTCAGTGGAGATGCCGGTGATGGTCATGGTGTCAGTGGAGGTCATGATGGTGTCAGTGGAGGTCATGGTAGTGTCAGTGTCAGTCATGGTGGTGTCAGTGGAGGTCATAGTGCGAGTGGAGATGTCAGTGGAGGGTGGTCATGATGTGAGTAAAGTTGTTGGTGAAGGTCATGGTCGTGTCAGTAGAGGTCACACCCAACCTCACTCAGCAGTAACAAGGGGTCCCTTGACTTCTTCAATGGGATGCAAGTCATCCAGGCCAACTGGAAAGCCAGGACTTTATCCTCCCAGGACAGTAAAAAGGAATTTCTCCCCTTAGAGTCCACTAGACTCTGTCTGGATTTCCACACAGTTCCTGCAGTCATGAGACAGTACCCACCTTTGCACTCTGAAGTGGAACCAGGGCACTGAAACACATGATTTAAATAGGATTTAGAGTTTTGTAAACTGATTCTAACATTTTTCATCTTTCTCTTGAAAATCACACCTCACCCAAAAAACCAGGATGATGCTAAACTCAATTACAAAAGACAGTCAATAATTGCCAAAACTGAGATGAAACAGACTAGAATTATCAGTGGATTACAAAGCAGACATCATAAAAATATTACAGTGAAAAATTATAAATAGTCCTGAAACAAAATTTTCTAAGTCTCAGTGAATAGAAGAAAAATAAAATGAAAATTTTAGATCTAAAAGATACAATAAGTAAAATAGAAAGTTCAAAGGATCTGCTCAATAGTGGGAGAAGACCAAGGAATCATCAATGAACTTGAAGAGAGCAATACAAATTACCACAGATGAACACAGGAAGAAAACAGACTGAAAAATAAAAATAAAATAAAATGGACAGAGCCTCTGGACCTGAGTGGAATTATAACAAATGATGTAACATTTGAGTCATCGGCATCCCAAAAGGAGCAAAGAAAGTGAGTGCAGTAGACTTTCTTTCTCAGCTGGGTGCAGTGGCTTGTAGTCCCAGTGCTTCCGGAGGCAGAAGTGAGAGGACTGCCTGAGCCCATGGGTTCGAGACTAGCCCGGGCAACTTGGCGAGACTTCATCTCTTCATTAAATCAAAAAAGTTAGCCAGGCGTGGCGGCGCATGCCTGTAATTCCCACTACTTGGAAGTCTGGGGTGGAAGGATCACCTGAACCCAGCAGGTTGGGGCTGCGGTGGCCATGAGCATGCCACTGCACTCCAGCCTGGGTGACAGAGTGAGACTCTGGCTAAATAAAGAAAGAAAGAAAACTTTGCCTATCCCCTAAGTTTTCTAAATTATTGGTCGTTAAAGCAAAAATTTTGATATCACTGCATGCCTATCAGAGCAACTAAAATGAAAATAGTATTAGTGGCAAAGTCTTAGGAGGATCTGGGGAAAGCGGTTCATGTGTACGTTGCCGGCGGGGAGGCAAAATGGTACAGACATTTTGGGGAACAGTCAGTTTCTCATCAGAGTAGATATGCGATTGTCATACAACTCAGTAGTTGCACTGGAGCATCTATTGCAGAGAAATGAAAAGCTATGGTCACACAGAAGCACCTACATTGATGGTTTTCACAGGTTTATTCATCATGGCCCATAGTGAATGGTTAAACAAAAAACTGTGATAGGCACAGGACCGTGGAATACGACCCAGAAATAGAGAGGAATGAACTACTGATACATATAACTCACATGAATCCCCAGGAAATGATGCCAAGTGAAAAAAGTCCAAGTCCAAGGGGTGACATATGTTTTATTTCATTTGTATATAATTCTCGAGGTGACAAAATTATAGAGATGGAATCAGTGGTCATCAGTGATTGGGGTGCTGGGAGAGGAATGCATGTGTGACTATGGAGGGGCAGCTAGAGAAATCTTTGAGAAGAGGGACTAGCCCTGTGTCCATGACAGTGAGGGATGGTCAATGAATCTATACGTGCAATAAAAAGACGTAGAACTCTAAACACGCTTTGCACCAATGTTAAATTCCTTCCTTTGATATTGATCTATAATTGTGTAAGATGTAACAGGAGGGAGAAAGTGGATGAAGGGGATGCAGAGCTTCTCTGTATGATTCTTGTGACTTTCTATGAATCTGTAATTATTTCTAAATGAAAAGTTAAGCAATATAATGAAGGGAAGCCAGACCTTCCAAATGTTAGCAAGAACTATATAACTATAGTAAATGAGCATGATAACTGTCATTGTATGAATAGCTAGACATGTCAGGAGGAAAAAAAAGTATAGAAGTAGTGTAAATACGCTGAGGAAAAAATAAGTTTCATTCCAAACCCTTGGAGAAAAGACACACTATTCAACAAATTATCTTGGAAAAGCAGTAGCTCTCAAGAAAAAAAAAAATGTTGAAACCATTCATCGCATCTCTTGTTGAAATGAAGAGCATACTTGCATAATGAACACTGGTAGACCGAACCCTGACTCGTGCCTCACATCTTTAAAATAGAATATTTTTTAAAAGAGCAGATAGAAAAAATAATAATACTAAAAACGAAACCACAATCCCTCCAGCAGTGTAGAATCGTTCCCTCTTCTCCACAGCCTTGCCAACACCTGTTTTGGTTTTGTTTTTTACTTTTTAATTATGGAGGTTAATAAGCTATCATGGCTTTTCCTAACAAGCTGAAAAGAACCACAATTGATGACACATTGTGTTACCTGAGAAGCAGAGTAACAGGCCCTTGCATGTATTGCTGCAAAGAATAAATAGGGTTGCAGAATATAGACGGCTACAACTTTAATTGACAGAATTTGGGTACTGCCTACTAAACTTTAAAACGGACCTTTTCACCAGGATTGAGATTTCTAAGTATGTATCCTATAAGCTAGTTATTGTATGTGCACGAAATAAAATGTAGGAAAATAATATTTTCATAATAGTAAAATGGGAAAAACCCTAAAGATCTATTAATAAGAAGGTTATTTTTTTCAAATTAGAAGCTATTAAAACAATACATTAGTCCTATTATGACTTGATATAGAATGGTCTTAACATTTATTAAATCAAAAATACAAAGAATAGCATATTTTGGTAGACTTGCTGCCACTAAAATAGCTATGTCTACATCTGTGTGTGTGTGTGTGTGTATATATATGTATTTATGTCTCATAATTTTGTAAAGCATCTAAAATAGTCATGCAAACTCACATGAGAATCTTACAATAATTGTTGCTACAGAGAATAGGAACTGAATATCAACTGTTAAAACAAAGAGAAAAACATAATTTTTAAGCAATTCTTTTTTTTATTTGAAATGTATATTATACACATATAATACTTATTCTAAATAAATTATTATTTTAGAGAAAGCCATGACTTCTTTATAAATTGTGTTCCCCTTTTTAATGATTAGATGCTACTGAAAGGAAAGAATTCCTGTTTCTTTTTATTTTTTCTTTTTATTTTTTATTCTTTTTTATTATAAAGATGTAGGGTACAATTCAAGGTTAGGTATACAAACGTTGATAATGCAAGTACCCTTGTTAATGAGGTGTGCCCCTCCCTCCCCCAGCAGTTGCCCTCAACTGCCAGTCCCACCCACCTCCATCCCCTGACAGTTTCCCACTACTGCCAATCCCTTTCTTATACTATCATAATCATTGTTCAAGGTCTGCTTATGAGTGAAAACATATGGTTCTCTGTTCTTTATTTCTGTGATAGATCACTGAGTATGATCGACTCTAAATCCATCCAAGTTGCTGCCAAGTCCATATAGTTGTCCTTCTTTATGGCTGCATAATATTCCATTGTGTATATATACCACATTTTTTATCCAGTCCAGTTTCGATAGGCAACATCAATAGTTCCATGATTTTGCTATTGTAAATAGAGATGCAACAAACATAAGTGTGCAGGTGTCTTTTTTGTAGAATGATTTGAGTTCCTCCAGGTATGTTTCTAATAGGGGATTTCCCATTGCTGGGTCATATTCCCATTGCTGGGTCATATGGAAGGTCACTGTCTAGTTCTTTCAGAAATCTCCACACTGTCTTCCAAAGAGGTTGCACTAGTTTGCATTCTCACCAGCAATGTAGAAGCGTTTCTTTTTCTCCACATCCTTGCCAGCAAGGAGAGGATGTTGTTGTTTGTTTTATTAATGATGACCATTCTTACTGGAGTTAGGTAGTATCTCAATGTGGTTTGATTTGCATTTCTCTGATGATAAGTGAGGCTGAGCACTTTTTCATGTGTCTGTTGGCTGCCCGTATATCTTCTTTTGAGAAGTGTCTATTCATGTCTTTTGCCTATTTTTTAATGGGGCTGATTGTTTTTTTCCTTTCAGCACATTTGAGTTCCTTGTAGATCCTAGATGTTAGGCCTTCAAGAGAGCAGGGAGACAACCCACAGAATAGGAGAAAATATTTGCCAACTGTATATCTGACAAAGAATCCTGTTTCTTTCATCCCCCAATGCAGCCCGGGTGCCTAGAACAGTGTTGCACACTTATTATTGTGGTATAACTTTACACTTAAGAATAATCTGTCAGTCTCCCATCATGTCATTGCTCACCTACAGACACACACACTCTTATCCGTTTCATCCCCGATCAGGTGAACTGCCTTCTTAACCATAGAATTTTAAATTTACTCTAATAAATTTTAAATTTAAATTTACTCTAATGAAAACAGGATTTTTGACCTACATCATTCTTAGTATTATGAAGTACTTGGAAATTCTACAAAAAAACTTGTTATAATAATTTGAATACTGCTGTTAAAAATGAGATTGAACTCAGTTTGTGATTACAGCACAGTCTTGTACAATTAGAATAATTGAAATAGCAAAGTAAATAAAGGTAGTTGTAATTTAAAAGTTTTGTGTTAACACTTTACAAAATAAAAAGTAAATATTTTACATATCTATTCCCATAACTGTTGCTAAATTTTATTCCATTTGTAGAAGCCCCTGGATGAGTGTGGTGTGTGTGATTTAGACATTTTCCTGTTTGGAAGAATGAAAAAGCCATTTAAATTATTTTAAAGGTGATCATTACTAAAATGTAACATCTATTATGGTGCCAGACACAAAAATGAAAATTACAAGTATGTTCTTTTTATTTCTTCTTTAAAGCCACTTAAATATTTCTGTTGTTGCACTGTCTGGAAATACAAAGGCACAGCACCCACATTTAACTTCAGCATATGAGTTATTCTTCTCTTCTACGTTTCCAAAATCCACAAACTTCTTTAGTAAGCATTTAATAGACTTTAATTCCCTCCAGCCCTTTCATTGCAGGAGAACAAGTGTAATTATGTCTTTCCTAGGGTCACAGGTAGAATGTTTTCTTGCCTTATACTCTTATGAAAGGAGAGAATGGTGAGACTGGAATCCAGCTGAATACTTGGCTTGTGGCAAATAGCCAGTAGACCATCACTGAATACATAAAACAGCTGGCTCCCAGGATGGTGGTCAGCACAGATCTCTCTCAACAATCCCCTAATTTATAATGTTTTAATTCATGTGTTTTTTATTTTGAAAAAGTTTTTTAGGCCGCTTTTAGGTTGACGCAGAATAACAGTAGAAGATGCATATTATTACCAGATAACCGTAATAATATCCATTTGAAATGAATGTGACAAACCGAAAAAATTATCATTCATGTTTAAGATTGCATCAATCTCTCTAATGTAGATCATGAACGAATTATGAGTTAAAAAAACACAAAGGACATTTTAATTTAAAATTAGCAGCTTTCTGTTGCTATTAATATCTCAAGATGTAAAAGAAAACAGTCTACGAAACTTGGTAACTTTCTCAACTCCAGATATTCCTACGAGCATTGAAGTCTATGATGCTTAGCCCCTAACCTTTCCTCGTTTGGAATAACCTCTGTATTTTACAAGTTTTTCTTTCTAGTATCTCTCATTTGCTCTCCCGGGTGCATATGCTTTTCACACCTAAAATCACCCTTAAAATCACAAGCTTGGCAGAAGCAGCTTGGGGTTTTGAGGGAAAGCCTGCAGCAGTTTTGCCCATGGCTGATCTAAGAAAGCATCAGCCCACATATCAGAGACCAATCTCCCAGAGCCCTCATTTAAGGAGAAGATTCTGACTCCTCAGCTTGGTACTAATGAGGCAAGATTTCCGGAAATGGAGCCCTGCTATCTGCATTGTCTCAAGCCCACCATGATCCTTAGACACACTGAATTGTGAGAATTGCAGAGCTGCAGCTTTGCTAAAATAAATCACTCCTTCTTTAAACAACCAAAGTGCTTATGTAGTTTTTGCACTCTAAAATACTTCCAGGCTTTCTGTGCTTTTATCTATCTAAATATTTAGCATTAGAGAAGTCATCATTGTCATTTGAAGATACATGAGGTATGCTTTGCCTAAATGCTATAAAGAGTTAGTTAGAAAAATTAGCTGGAGATAGATTTGACTCTGAAATTTAACATTTTCTAGAATTTGAAAGGAATGAAAGTATGGAATCGTGTTACAAAGGTGATTTTCAGAAAGGAAAAGCTCATTAGTCGATTTGGAACTAGTCAGTTACAGGATATTTCAACTTATAAATATGTGTAAGAAAAATTAATCTGCCTCCACAGAGCCCCAAATTCTGACTCCAGACTTATACTGCTACTTTAAATGAAGCATATCTTTCTTTCGGTTCAGAATCCTTAGTCCTGTGGAGTCTAGAATACAGGATCAGTTGAGATCCTACGCTTACTATTAAACAGACTCAAATGTGCTCCTAGCTCAGGGACTCCAATGAGAGCAGCCAAACATATCAAGGTAGGAGGGCGTTTTTTGCACAACAGAGATAAAACAAGGTGGTCTCCTTCCAGAATATTAAGCAGTATCAACAGTAACAGAAAATGAATGGATATGTGAAATTCATCTAGCAAGAAAAAGAACAAAGTAAACTGATCAGTTTACTTTATGGGTTTAACTGTCTTCTCTTTTCATGGTGACATTTAGCTTGAAATTTGAAGATAAATAGCTTCTTAAATGTGTTTCTTAAGATTGCACAAATATTTCCGCAGATAGTTTATTTAAAAGCAAAATGTTTGTCAGTCTTCTGTGCAAAATAGTTTCAAAATCCTAACCTTTGTAGAGTTGATTTAAAAATCATAGTTCTAGCCGGCTCGGTGGCTCAGCCTGTAATCCCGCACCTTTGAGGTGAGTGGATTGCCTGAACCTGCGGGTTCGAGACTCGTCTGGGCAGTGAGACCTCATCTCTACAATAAATCAAAAAATCAGCCGGGCATGGTAGCGCGTGCCTGTAATTCCAGCTACTCGGAAGGCTGAGGCGGAAGGAGCGCCGGAGCCCAGCAGGTCGAGGCTGCGGTGGCCGGGAGCTGCCACTGCACTCCAGTCTGGGCGACAGAGTGAGACTCCAACTCAAAATAAATAAATAAATAAATAATCATAGTTCCAGTAGCCATTGATTCATTCATTTAAAAACCTCCACTTAGCATGTAAAAAAAAAAGATACAATATTTCTGAAGCTTGTATTCCAGTTGCCTGTTAATCAAATAATTATTAGAGTGCAAAGAATTTAATATATTTGGGGCTTATAATCCGGTGGTAAACAAACTCCAGTACACTTAATTAAAAATGAAGCAAAGCTTTTATGTCTAGCCCTCTTAGATAAAACTGCAACAAGAATACATTCTTTTTTCTGAATAAACAAAATACTGTGTTATAATGAATTTAATTAAAAGGTGTGCAACGGTTGAATAAAAGTTGTTTGAAGATGCATTAGAAAGACGTAATAATGCTTTTTTTCTTAGCTTTTTGAGAACCAAACGATTAGACTCTGATGGAGGAAAATTTTTCAGACATCATAATTGAAATATATTCTTCCTAACTTATTGAGTAAAGAGGGTGATGGTGTAGCACTCCCTTTTTCTAGTTTTTGGTGTAAAATAGTTTTAGGAAGATAATTTTTCAAAAAGAAGCTAGAAAAAATCTTTTTTAAAAAATAGCAGTATATTCATCCACTTCGGATGAGGGGTGGAAAGAGAATGATAAGATAAAACTTACCCTGATTATTTAGAAAATTATTTCAAGGAGTGAAAGGACTAGAAATATTCACAAGAATTTTTTTTATTTAATTTTATTTTATTTTAGAGATGTGGAGTACACAATTCAGGATTAGGTAGATAAGTAGTCATTGTACAGGTAAAGTTTGAGGCTCCCTTTGGTCTCCGCTTCGCCTGGTTAGAGATCAGTTACTTTTTTTTTTTTTTTTTTTTGAGTCGGAGTCTCACACAGTCACCCAGACTGGAGTGCAGTGGCCGCTCCCGGCCACCGCAGCCGCGACCCTCTGGGCTCCGGCGATCCTCCCGCCTCAGCCTTCTGAGTAGCCGGAACTACAGGCGCGCGCTACCACGCCCGGCTGATATTTTGATTTATTGTAGAGATGAGCTCTCGCCAAATTGACCAGGCGGGTCTCGAACCCGCGGACTCAGGCAATCCACTGACCTCAGCCTCCCAAAGCGTGGGATTACAGGCTGAGCCACCGAGTCCAGCTGAGATCAGTTACTCTTACTGATGTTATGTGTCTCCCACCCTTCCCTCCCCTGGCAGCATCCCACTACAGCCAAACCCCTTCTGGTAGTGTTATGATAAATGTTCAGGATCCGCTTATAAGTGAGAACATGTGGTGCTCAGTTTTTTGTTTCTGTGATAGATCACTAGTATGTTAGACTCTGAATCCATCCAAGTTGTTGCAAAGTCCATAATTTTGTTCGCCTTTATGGCTGCATAATATTCCATCATGGATATGTACCGCATTTCTTAATCCAGTCCACTTTTGCTGGGCAGCAGGGTTGGTTCCATGTTTTTGCCATTTTGAAAACTGCTGCAATAAACATATGTGTGCAGGTGTCTTTTTTATAGAATGACTTGAGTTCCTCAGGGTATATTCCCAGAAGGAGGATTGCTGGGACGTATGGAAGGTCAATTTTTAGATTTCCTTTTAGAAATCACCACGCTGTTTTCAACACAGGTGAGTCAGTGTACACTCCCACCAAGAGTGTAGAAGCATCCCCTTTTCCCTGCACCCCCTTCAGCACCTGATTTTTTTTTTAGTTATTGATGATGGTCACCCTGACTAAAGTTAAATGGTATCTCAGTATGGTTTTAAGTTGTATTTCTTTTATTATTAGTGAAAGAAGTTAAAAGAAGAAGACTTTAAACCTTACTATAAGGCTACAGTAATCAAAACAGCCTGATACCAATACAAGAAGGACATTTGGACTAGTACAACAGGATAGAGATTCTGGATGTAAAATCTCAATTCCTTAATCAACTCATCATAAACAAAGCCTCCACCAACAACCACTGGGGAAAGGAGAACTTATTAACAAAAGTATAACAAGAGACTGGGTACGCTGTGCACAGCATGGTAAGTTACACTGGCTATTTTTTTTTATCTGATTGCTTTTCGCAAAACTGGCCGCTTCTTCTCTTTCAGGACTCGGCCCCAAAGTCACCTACTCACAGAGGCCTTTCCTAACGATGCCAGTCAAAGCCACCCTCCATCGCTCTCCAAAAACACCTAGTTTATTTCTTTTACAGCGCATATCGCTGCTGGAAAACATTTCCTTTATTTCTGTATTGATTTAGTGCTCCCTCCTTCCTACTGAAATGCAAGGCTTCTTGAGGAAGAATCAGCCCTGCCTTGAGATCCAACTGCATTCATTTAACACATATTTAGTGGATACGCAATGTTGAGCAAAGCAGATCCTTGCTTCTTGCCCTCATATGGTTTCTGGTATGGTGGGGGGGGAAATCCTATTAATCAACTAACTACACAAACAAACGTAAAAATGTAACTGTGACCAATGCTAGGAAGGACAGACATGAATGAGCAAGCTGGTCATAAGAAGATTAATTGAGTCAAGGATGTTGGGAAAGATTTCTCGGAGAAAATCCTCAAAAGTAAGATTGATTGATTTATTTTTGTTTGCTTGTTTGTTTGAGTCGGAGTCTCACTCGGTCGCCCAGGCCGGAGTGCAGCGGCCGCTCCCGGCCACCGCAGCCTCGACCCGCCGGGCTCCGGCGATCCTTCCGCCTCCGCCTTCCGAGTAGCCGGAACTGCAGGCGCGCGCTCCCACGCCCGGCGGATTTTTTGATTTACGGTAGAGATGAGGTCTCGCTGCCTGGGCGGGTCTCGAACCCGCGGGCTCAGGCCATCCACTCACCTCAGCCTCCCAACGGCGCGGGATGACAGGCTGAGCCACGAGCCCGGCTAAAAGATTTAAACCAGATGCAAGCATCAGAAAGGGCAAGGTGGCAATAAGACCAGTGGGAGTGTGAGAGTCCCCGCGTGGGGGAGTGTCCATAAAGATGAATCTTCCTGCATTGGTGCGTGCAAGTGGCGGAGTGGAGTGGCGGAGTGCAAGTGGCGGAGTGAACGTCCAGCCGAGGAGAGCCGTGGGCTCCAGCGCCCAGGGCTCCCCGGCAGAGGCGGCTCCAACTTACAACTGCTCGGAATTCAGGCCCAGCGCGCAGGAGCATCTGCCATTCGCGTGGCATCTTTCAGGAGAAGGCAGCAGAAATCGGCAGCCTCTCAGCCCCTGATGCCCAACCCACACCCCCACCGGCAGCAATGGCTGAGCGCTGACCGCAGGGACCACAGAGGAGATGCAGGGAGGAGATCTGCAGCTGAGCCCCGCCAGAGGATAAGGTGCTAGTGGACGCCATTTTGATGGCATTTTCTTGGTTCCAGTGTCTAGCTGGGACCCTCTGTAGCTCATCCAATTCAGGACGACATGCATCCAGAGATCAAGGGGCTATCTCCGCACCCCTCTGGAGTCATCATCTTTGACCAGGGAGGATAATCTTTCTTTTTTCTTCCTTTTCAAGCAAAGAGTCACAAAAGAAGGCAGGAGTCATGATCTTAATATCAAACAAAACAACCTGTAAGTTATCAAAAATGTAAACAAAAGCAGAAGGACACTACATCATAATAAACCGTTCAATCCATGTTAGAAATATCCATTCTAAATACATATGCACCCAACACAGGAGCTTTTATAAAGCAGCTACTAAGTAAACTAAAAAAAAGATATTGATGCTAACCCTATCTTAGCTGGGGACCTAAATACCCCACTAACAACCCTAGACAGATCATTGAGGCAAAAAATCAACAAAGAGATCCTGAACCTCAACTTGATGCTTAACCAAAGGGATTTAATAGCTACCTACAGAACACTCCACCAAACAGCAACAGAATATACATTCTACTCATTACCACACAGTAATCCATCATCAGTCACATCCTTGGCCATAAATCAAGCATAAACAAATTTTGTAAGACTGAAATACTGCCACACACCTTTTCAGCCCACAGCAGAATAAAATAAATATCAGCACCAGCAAAATACCCCCCAAACACACAAAGATATGATCACTAAACAGCATGATACTGAACAAAACCTGGGTGAACACAAATCAAAACAGAAATTAAAAGATTCCTGTAAACAAATGAAAATAAAGACACATCTTACCAAAATCTCTGTTATTCCATGAAAACAGAACTAAGGGGGATTTATATTTCTCCAAACACACATCAAGATAATAGAAAGATCACAAGTTAACAGTCTAACAAATCACTTAAGGGAGCTGGAAAGACAAGACCACCAAAACCCTAACTTCAGCAGATAAATCCAGATCACCAAAGTAAAAGCCCAAATATGGGACATAGAGGGGAAAAAAAATCATAGAAAAAAATCAGCAAAAGAAATAACTGGTTCTTTGAAAGAATAAACAAGATTGATAGACCTCTAACCAGATGAACTAAGAAAAAGAGGGGGAAAACCCAAATAAACACAATAAGAGTTGCAAAAGATTAAGTCACAACTGACACCAAAGAAATACAAAAAATCATCAGAGACTACTATGCACACCTGTATGGAAGCATGTTTGAATATCTAAGGGAAATGAAGAACTTTCTGACATCACAAACCTCCAATGGTTGAGTCAAGTGAAAATTGAGATCCTAAATAACGAATAACAACCTAGGAAACTGACTCTGTCATAAGAAAACTACCTACAAAAAAAAGTCCTGGAACAGACAGCTTTCCAGTAGAATTCTACTAAACATATAAAGAAGAACTGATAGCAATCCAAATGAAAATATTCCAGGCAATAGAGAAAGAAGGAACCCTTCCCAAATCATTTTACAAAACTGACATCACATTGATATTCAAACTGAGTAAAAATCTAAGAAAGAAAGAGAACTTCAGGCCAATTTCTTTGATGAACATAGATGCAAAAGTCCTCAACAAGATTCTAAAAATTGGACACAACAACACATCTAAAAAGTCAGCCACCATGACCAAGTAGGCTTCGTTCCCCAGATGCAGGGCTGGTTCAACATCTGCATGATCAAAAATGTAAGAAAATACATAAAGAGATATAAAAACAAGACCCGCATGACTATATTATCAGATGCAGAAACAGCTCTCAATAAAATCCAGTATCCTTTCTTGATAAAAACCATTGACTACCTAGGCATAGATGGAAAATACCTAAAAATAGTAAGAGCCATCTATGATAAATCCACAGCCAACATATTGCTAAATGGGCAAAAATTGGAAGCATTTCCCTTAAAAAGCAGAACAAGACAAGACTGCCAACTCTCACCCTTCCTGTTCAATATAGTGTTGGAAGTCATACCAAGAGCAATCAGACAAGAGAAGGAAATCAGAGTATTCAAATAGGAAAATAGGAAGTCAAATTATCCCTCTTTGCTGATGATGTAATTCTATACCTTGAAAATACAAGAGATTCTGTCAAAAACCACCTTACACTAATAAAGGACTTTGACAAAGTCCCAGGGTGCAAAATACATGTGCAAAAAACAGTCCCATTCTTATATACCAACAGCAGAGAGCAAAATAAAACTCACAATTCCATTCACAATTGCCACAAAAATAATGAGATATCTTCACATCTTCCTAACCAGAAAAACAAAAGACCTTTACAAAGAAAACTGCAAAAGGCTGCTCAAAAAAATCAGAGATAAAACAAACAAATGGAAAAATATTCCTTACTCATGAAACGGAAGGACTAACGTTGTTAAGCTATCCATCCTATCAAAGGCAATCTACAGACTTAACGCAATACCCATTGACTTACCGACATCATTCTTCTCAGACCCAGACACGACAATACAGAAATTCATAAGGAAACAATAAAAGACCATGAATAGCCAAAACAAGCCTCAACAAAAGAAGCAAAGCAGGAAGTATCACACTTCCAGACTTTAAACTTTACTATAAGGCTACAATAATCAAAACAGCCTGGTATTGGTACGAA
Organism: Cephalopachus bancanus; assembly: GCA_027257055.1. Taxonomy (NCBI): domain Eukaryota; kingdom Metazoa; phylum Chordata; class Mammalia; order Primates; family Tarsiidae; genus Cephalopachus; species Cephalopachus bancanus. The sequence continues at coordinate 2,929,803 of JAPVLO010000325.1, forward strand.
AACAAGCATATAGACCAATGGAACAGGATAGAGATTCCGGAAGCAAAACCTCAATTTCTCAACCAACTCATCTTCGAGAAAGCCCCCACCAATAACCATTGGGGAAAGGAGAACCTATTCAGTAAATGGCGCTAGGAAAACTGGCTGCCCACACGCAGAAGATTGAACCTATCGCCATACACAAAAAACAATTTGAATGGATCAAAGACCTAAGGATAAAATCTCAAATGATAAGAATCCTAGAAGAAAATGTAGGAAACACATTGGAGTATGCAACCAATTCTTGATCAATTCTCCAAAAGTGAATGCCATAAAAGATAAGAAAAACAAGTGGGATCTCATCAAACTGAAAAGCTTCTGCAAAGAAACCATCAAGAGAGTGGGGAGACAATCCAAAGAATGGAAAAAAGTATTTGCCAACTGTATATCTGACAAAGGCCTAATATCTAGGAACTAAAGGAACTCAAACATGCCAAAGGGAAAAAAACAAACAGCCCTATTAAAGTCAGCAAAGGATTTGAATAGGCACTTCTCAAAAGAAGACATATGAGCAGCCAACAGATACATGAAAACATGTTTGGCCTCACTAATTATCAAAGAAATGCGAATTAAAGCCACACTGAGATATCACCCAACTCCAGTCAAGATGGCCTTCACCGTCATTAATAACTCAAAAAACAACAGATGCTGGTGAGGATTTGGAGAAAAAGGAAGGTGTCTACATTGTTGATGGGAATGTAAATTGGTACAACCTCTGTGGAAAACAGTGTGGTGATTCCTAAAAAATCTAAAAATCAACGACTATCCATTGGAACCAGCAATCCCCCTTCTGGGAAAATAGCTAGAGGAACTCAAATCATTCTATGTAAAAGATACCTGCACACGCATGTTTATCAGAGCATTATTCACAATAGCAAAACATGGAACCAACCGTGCTGTCCACCAAACATGGACTGAATAAAGAAAATGTGGTACATATCAGGATGGAATATTATGCAACCATAAAGAAAAGTAAAATTATGAACTTCAAAGAAACTTGGATGGATTTAGAGTCTATTATACTCAGTGATCTCTCAGAGAAACATCTAAGTACTCACTTATAAGTACTCACTTATAAGCGGACCCTCAGCATTTATCATAATACTATAAGAAAGGGATTGGCAGTAGTGGGAAACTGCCAGGGAAGGGGAGGGGCACATAACAACAATAAGGGTACTTGATCGCAAAAGAAAATTAAAATATAAAATAGACATAAGCATTGAGTGAGAAGATCCTAAGATGAGGGAACAGGCTATGAGAAGACCCTGTGGCAACAGAGAAGATGATGGATTTCGGGGAACAAAAGAAGACTAATGTAGCTGGAATACAGAAAGCTGTGGAAGCAGTGTGTAGGCATACCGTCAGCTGTGAAAATCTGCAGGGGCTAGACCGTGACCAGGATTGGTGAGAGTTGTGACTTTACCCTCAGTGCAATAAAATCTATTGAGTCTTAGATGTGTGTGAATGTGTGAGTGTGTATGAATGCACAGAATATAATCAGAATGTAAATGCAAGACAAGTGTGGCCACTCTGCAGAGGGCATTAGATTGGAAAGAGATAAGAATGGGTGTGGATAGACCACTGAGGAGGCCATGGTAGTATGCCAAAGGAGAAATAATGGAAGTATGGATGCTGGTAGTGCTGACGGGGACAAAATATTTACATAGATCCCAGAAACACTAAAGAAATAAAGTGGAAAGAACTTAGTGTTGAATTTAATATTAAGTAGGATATCAAGTGTAACTTGCTACTTCCTTAAGCTGATAAATGGTGTTGTCATTATCTGAGAGAGAAGATACTACAAGGAGATATCGTGAAGTATAAAGAGCATGAACTTGAATTTGACATTTTAAGACAAAAGATTTTGTAGGAGCTTAGATATACTATGACTCTTAAAATTTCTTAAATTTCGGAGGTAACTGTTGTAGCTCTATTCCATTCAACCTAAACAATTATTTTTGCTCTTTAAAAGAATGTTGTCTTCATCACTCTTTAACAGTGAAATAATTCTGCAATTTTGTTTCCCACAACTCTAAGTTTTACATAATATATGAAGTACCTAGTAGGTATTGATACCAACTTGAGAATTTCTACTCTAGAGAGAATTGGTGGATTGGCTGTTAGTGGTTTTATCTGAAAAACCTAAGAGGTTCATAACTTAAAACCTACAATCAAAACCATATATCCAAAAAACGCAGTGGAAATCCAACATACAATTTTACAGAACCTAAGCAGAAATTGTGAAAATCTTACTGTATTTAATACAGATATACAAGCACAGTCAAATAACATTTCATAATATCAAATTATAACGGTCACAGTGTGTCTCATCATCTGGATTGATGGCATGCCTCCAACATATTTAGCCTTCACTGCTGATTCTCTGACCAATTGGCAAGAAAGCAGGACAGGAAGTATTTTAACTAAAATAGCAGTAATGTGGAGACCCAATTTCGATGTACAATTTAAAGACAGCACCAAAGTATCTTTCAATTCTGTAGAAACTCTGAGGTAGCATGCAGGAATCCGTTCAATGTTTTAAATAATTTTGTGAGTTCAATTTGATATTCTTTTCCAGAAAGATTTCTTATATTTTTTCAGGATATCTATCTCTCTATAAGTCTTCACATGTATACTTGCGTGTGTGTGCGTGTGTGTGTGTGTGTGTGTGTGTGTGTGTGTGTGTGCAACCATTCTAAAATTCTTAATAATTATAAATGCTTATGGTATGTTTGATTTAACATGCGATGTAAACTTCAACTACTTATAACAATAATTATTAAAAAAAATCAACACTAGATTATACTGGTATGCAAGTAGTCATTTTTACAAATATCTAAGCCCCCAAATAATCTAACAAATCGTATCTTTCTGAGCAAACAAAATAAATGCTAACTCACTAATTTATTTTGCAAAATTACTCAAATAACGTAAGCAAGCAGTCAGTTCACTCATATACCAAGTAATTAAGAAAACAGGAATTTGCTGATAATAGTAAAGCAAAAACAGAACCTCCCACAGTCTACTATTTTGTTTCACAATATTTTTCTCTCACTTAAAAAATTTACTTTATTCATTATGATTTTAGACTAAAACTAAGGGAAATATATATATATACACACAAAAACTGAGTCTGCCTCTAGCTATACAAAAAGTATACATATAGGCAACCACCAACACACCCATAATAAGTAAACAATGCTGTGAACCAATGTGATATTTGAGTCCCTTGATTGACAGCCTAAGTGAGAGAGGAATAGAAAATTGAAGAAATGCCTTTCCCATTTGCAAAAAGTAAATAATCAGTCAGAAGTATCTGTCACTGGCAATGATCAACCTTGGTCCTTCCTTATGATTATGTAGTTGGGCAGGAAGACTGTTCTACTAGCAATCATGTGTGGTCTACTGGATGTCTAATGCAACATTAACCATGTGACTCTAGTGATATGTTCTGCTGTGAGTTCAGCTCCCCTAATATTTAAGACTCACATCTTACCTTGAAAAATATCTGCAAGTAGTATACAGAACCTTTTCAACTGAAATTCATTACGCATTGTCCACCCAGTATTGAGAGAAATAAGGATTAATCTACTCAATGTAAGGAATATATGCTCTCAGAAAATTTATTCCAGTGTTCCTGTTTATATTAATATTTATTTTAAAAGTATACACAAACTTGTTTTATTAGAAAAAATTTGAAGATACAGAAACATTTATAAGGAAGAAAATAAAAATTACTCATAACCCAATGTCTAAAAATAGCCACTTTTACTTTCTTACCATAGTTCCTTCCAATCTATCCTCATGCACATATAACTCTTTAATTCAACTAAAAATTGCGTCATATATAGTGCACTGTACTCCTTTTTTCATTCAATATGATATTATCATAATTTTCTATTTTGTTAAATATTATTTAAAATCATGAATCTTAACATCTACACAAGAACCAATTGGTTAGATACACAGCAATATATTTAAGAGATAGTGTATTTGAGGATATGTTTGTTATTCCAAATTTTATTATTTAAAAAATGCAATTTTTGCAACTTTTTCTACACTTCTGAATTCAGTGCCCTTTAAATCATGATATGAAACACTGACGCATCAATTTTAAGGCATAATATATAAATCATTCCACAGACATAAAAAGAATCTAACTTAAATATTTTAATAAAAATAATATGGAAAATCAAAGAGGTTCTTTATATAAATGACAGCATTTGAAGACTCATTACTTTAAAAGGGTGCATGATTCTAAAGGTAGGTTTTTCAGATATTCTCCATGTAGCCGATCCACTTGCAGTGATGGCCTTTGTATTGAGAAAAATACCAAAACATTTGCTATGATCTTGTCCCATAAATATGAGATGGTAGGCAAGGTTTTGTCTTCTTGCAATAGAGACGAGTCCTCTGGAATAGCTGGAGTGCCCAAGGCCAGGGACATACCTATGTAGCACTGCAGCAGGTGGAGTATCTTGATTGTCAGAATCAGCTGTTAGCGCTATATAAAGTAGTCAACTATTACCAACATGTTCACAGAATGGCAGTGCAAAGATGACTAGTTGTAAAATGCTTCTCTGTAAATTAGACTGTCTTTACAGTCAACATAAAGTGGAGAAACAAATGAAACACCAGCTAAATAATTTAAGTCTATAAACTTGGTGAAGACAGTAAAGAAAACATCTTTCCAACAATTACCCTTACATAGATTTAAAGCTATTTTAAATATTGATTTTATTTTAGATTTATGTTAGGTGAAAAATTTACCAAAATCATTATGCTTTTACATCAGAATCAATGAATTTCATTGCTATGTGTTATTTCTACTTGATTTAGTAGCTAGTTATTAAAGAGTCCAAAAACCAAAACAAGTACTTTAAAAATATTAAATAAAAATTGTGCTATGCAGCGTGAGTTCAAAACAAAATGCATGACAACGACTGTACGTAAACTCCCAATTCAATCTCTCTAGCAATTGGCACACAGAAGCTAATCAAAGTCATCAGTGGGGCTAAACTAGGTCCCTGTGACAGCAGCTAGACAATGGTAATTCTTTTCCTGAAGACAGTGGAAAAATCCATTTAGACCCTTGCCTCTTATTTCTAATACATTTCCTGCTAGACAGTGGTTCATATTGGCATATGACTTTGCAATTACTCTTTGTTTATTGAATTAGAAAGTGTGCTCATGATCCTCCAGATGGCCAACCAGAATGAGGGAAAAGCTAAGTGCACCTTCCTCATCCCTTAGGTGTGCTTCATATCAATACCTCACTGCCCTCAAGAAACAACTGTCTGTTTCTCTGATTGAGTAGCATAACAATTACTACATGCATTGTTGTTGCATTCACTAAGTAAGAAATGTCCTTATAAGAAAAAGCGAAGACTTACCTACTAGGAGGCAGATCTTTTATTCTCACATTCGAAAGCACAGGTTCAGAATGGAAGAAGGATTTAAACCACCAGGTGGACTCCGCCACTTCCGGTAACCCTATCAAGTAAAGTTATATTCCACCCTTATCAAACAAATTTGAGAGATTAAAAGCAAAGGGCAATAATGAGGGGAGCACTGATAAGAAATAAACAAATACCTTGCTGGGATTTGTCATCCTCTGTGAAGTTAACAGGGTCACAGCCAGTTAGAGAACTATCGGAAGAAATACTGGACTCTGTAGAAAACAAATGAAAAAAAACAAGCAAATAACTGGCAAACAAACAAGCACATGCAATTTATTTATTTATTTACAAACTCTCAAGGAACAGTATTTTAATTTACACCGGCTTGCAAGTGTATAAATTGAAAACTTTATCAAATTATCAATCAATAAAAAGCTTTAATAATAAGGAATACTACATTTTCTATTAATAAGATATACAAATTTCCATGGTAAATGACCCTCCCACTCCATAGATATAGGTGTATAATTTAAAATATACTATAAATATTTTCAAATTCAAAGACTTACAATAAATATTATTGTGCTACATTAGAAGTATTGCATATGCATATATTTGAAATTCTACAAAAGTTATAAAATTTAGAAATTAAGGAATTCTTTTAAAAGGGAAAACATTTTGTTTTATTAGACTTGTATTTTAAACCTGTAAACCTTTTAAAAGGCCAGAATATAAAAACAGCTTCTGTTAATAAGTAACACCAAGCAATGGGTATAGTTAAAATTTTTGTAAAGAGAATAAATAATTCAATATATAGTTCTAATTTTTCCACTACAAATGACCCTTGAGAGAAGCACTTTTTATATGTCGTTGGCATAGATACTTTCAACAAATGTTCATTTGGTTCGAAAATACTTATTTTATTTATGAAATTCCTTAATCCTCTTCAATAGGCAACAATTTTCTGTTGGACTATGAGTATGCATAGATGGATAGCTAAATAAAAATAAAACTGACCAGATAGATGCAGACCCATAATCCATAACAGAAGATGATAATTGAAAAAAATCTCTGAAGCAGTCATGCTATCACTTCTTTTCTAAGATTTGAACCTTTTGTTTATGTAAAATTATCTAGCTTTTAAGGTATCGTATCAAATGCAAGTTATCTGAAATTAAAATATAATTACAAGATATAAGCTTATTTTCTCTTATTCATAAGTAGTAATGACTTCATCAATATAGCATAGCAATAGCAAATAAATGTGCCTTGACAACATTGACTCAGAGAGTTCTCTGACATCTTTCCTTGTTTTTATCACTGTCGCCAATAGTGGTCCATTTTCTCCCTTACGTTCTGAACGTAACTTGGTGCACAAGTAAAAAATATTCCACAAACAGCACCTCAAATCATATTATCTGGGGATATTATCTAGTGACGATGCAACTTACTTCGATAATACTGATTTTTGGCCAAAAGGCAACCAATGGAAGGCACCGATGCCATGGCTTCCTGGGAGAAAGCACCCAGGGGCTGTGAGCAGCAATCTGAGAAACAGAAGATGGAGATGGGGAAAAGAGGCATTGACATTAATAATACGGAGTTCTCTTTGCCGTTTTTTATGCGACTATAGCAAAGCAACATCCTTTACCTTTTCATAAATACCTGATGAAAGAAAGTAAACATACATACAAAATTGTAATCAAACATACAAATATAGCAATAAACAAAAAAGGATGCAACCGACTAGCATATTTAGTTGGAAAAGAAATAAAAACTATATATCCCATGACAGATAATGCACACAACTTATTCCACCTAAATCAAACCTAAAGAGCAGGGAAAAAATGCTCATAGTCATGATGTCACTTACCTATTTGTTTTCTCCAGCTAGTTCTTTAAAAATAGACATGCTATTCTAAAGTTGCTTCGGAAAGTGCATACTTTGAAAGAACCAGTTCTTAGTGATTTAAGAAAGACTGCATCACCCTAGCAGGCCAGGAGGCCCGCTGCATGTGGTCTGGAACCCCTGGGCACATCTTATATTTAGAAACCTGAGCTGGCTAGAACCTGAGCCCTGGGTGAATCCAGGTGACTCAGCCAGTCAAGGGCAGTGAGTGAACTCGCTCTGCCCGTCTGCCCAGTAGTCCAAAGGACCTGAGAACGTGCCAGCCCTCCTGGTGAGGCTGCAATCACCAGGGAAGGTCTTGGCCCAGATGCTATTTTGGATTCACTCTCTCTCTCTTTAATGTCACAGTTTAAATGTCACAGTGGGTAACTCTTTAATGTCACAGCCGGTAACTAGAGGGAGGGAGCTGATAGCCAGGTATCTCCTCGGCCTTAGTTTTAATCACACATTCTACCAAAAGCACCATGCTGGGCAGGGTGGGGGATGCACAGAAGGGCTGAAATCCAGTTGAGGAGGGGGAACATGCCCACAGATACGACGATGCCAGGCAAAGTCATACGGTCAAAGGAGAGCAATGAAGAAGTCTGTGGATGATGAGTGAGGCTGAGCACTTTTTCATATGCCTTTTGGCTGCCTGTATATCTTCTTTTGAGAAGTGTTTATTCATGTCTTTTGCCCACTTCTTAAAGGGGCTGTTTGTTTTTTCCTTTCAGCGTGTTTGAGTTCCTTGTAGATCCTAGATGTTAGGCTTTTGTCGGATAAACAGCTGGCAAATATATTTTCCCATTCTGTGGGTTGCCTCCCTGCTGTCTTCGTAGTTTCTTTTGCCTTGGATTTGGAGTCGATTATACTCAGTGATTTATCACAGAAACAAAGAACAGAGTTCCATATGTTCTCACTCATAAATGGACCTTGAACAATTATAATGCTATAAGAAAGCGACTGGCAGTAGTGGGAAACTGTGGGGGGGCATTGGCAGTAGTGGGAAACTGCTAGGGGAGGGAGGGGCACGCCTCATCAACAAAGGTACTTGCATGATCAGTGTTTGTATACTTAACCCCGAAATGTACCCTACATCTTTATAATAAAATTTTTTAAAAAAAGAACTCTGTGGAACATCAAAGTCTTCCTGGGATAGGGGCATATTCAGTTGAAATTGATGAACAGATGGACAGAGTTAGAAATTCCAGTGGGAATGAATAAAGACAGATGGAGATCATGGATAATGAGGGGAAATTGATGACATTGTATCAATACTACTTACTAATACAAAAACTAAGTTTTATTCTAATTTTAGCAGTATTTCTTAGGTAGATTGCTTTGCCCTTTCATTGACTCAATTGACTTATGATCAAACTTTGGTTCCCTTCTACACTGAGGGTGATCATGTCCTTTGCGGTTTTAATCTGTTTGGTGGCTTTTGGTTTTTCCAGACTGAGTATCCTTTCTTAACACAATTTTCATAATGTATCTATTGCTATAAAAGTATACATGTCCACTAGATTTGCAAATGTGTTCAAAGCATTTGTTGTAGTATATCATTATGGTTTTTAAAAATATTTACTCCAGACAAGACACAGAAAAAAAAATACTGGATGATCCTACTTATATGTGGAATCTAAAAAAATGAAATACATAGAAACAGACAGTAGACAAGTGCTTACCAGAGGAAGAAGGACAGAGGAAATGAGAGACGGTGGTCAAAGGGTACAAAGTTGCAGTTACATAGGATGAATAAGCCTGAAGTTCTAATGCACAGCATGGAGACTAGAGTTATGATATTCCACTGCAACCTGGAAATGTTAGGCTGTTGTTAATACACACGCAAACAATAAAAATAAAAATAAAATCACTACGTGAGACGGATGTGTTCATCTGCTTGAGTGTAGTAATCATTCTGACATGTACAGTATAGTAAAATGTCAAGTTGTATACCTTAAATACATACAACTAAATATAACAAACAATAAATATCTACTCCACATGTTTTTTTCCTCCTTTGTTGCTAGTATCTTTTATGTCTGCCTCTTCTTTCTTTTTAATAATTAGTTATGCTACAGTTTTCTCTTTTAAAGTAGCTTTTTCAGAGAATTATGTAATCTTCTCTTGTTTCTTGGTTTTGTCATTCTTTTTATCTGTCAAGATTTTATTGTTCTTTCTTTTGCTTACTTAGGAATTATTCTTATTGTCATTTACTTCAAAATACTTTGTAACTTCTGTTATAAAATTTCTTGAATGTTTGAATTATTTAGCAATTCTTTCTCTTTTCCAAAAGTATAAGATTTTTTAAACTATCTTTTAATTGATGATTTCTAAATCTACTGCATTGTTGACCGAATGTCTAATTTTTATTCATTCTTTAAAATAGTTTATAAAAATGACTCTGTACATTTGAGAATAATAAATATTCTTTACTTGCTGCACTCTGCAATTATTATAGTGTGTTCATTATATTGTATTGCTTACTTTTTAGGCAAATAGTTCATCTACTTACCAATGTGTCACTGTTTGAGCTATTAATTTCTGCTATGATTATATTAGCTAATTCTATCAATTTTTGCTTTACATAGTTGAAACCTTGGGATAGATGCACACAAAAATCATGATTATATCATCTGAGTAAATATTTACTTTGTCTTCCATTACCAACACCAGCATTTTACCATTACGCTGTTTGTCTAGTTCACCTAATTTTAATATTATAGTACCCGTTTTTCTTCTGAGAAATCACAAGGTACATCTGCTTGCATCCCTTTATTTTCAACTTGCTGTTCTTTCTGTTTGACAATCACTTACAAGTACCATATAACTGGCTTTTTTTCAAATTATATCTGTTTCTTTAAATAAGTTCAGTTCACTAGTATTTATTGGAATTACATAATTGAACTTCAAATAATGGGGTCTTTTTATATAGTTTTAATGTCTCAACCACACAGATGTGTGTATATATTTTAAAACTTTAATAAGAATATAAATTTAGATAGAGTTTAAATTTTATTTTCTGATCTGCAGTCTGAATCACAGCATTTTTTCAAATTTACATCTTCTTACTTTAACTATGTCCAACCTCAAGTTTGTCATCGATATCATATGCTATCCTATGCAATTATATCTATATCGACGACTTTTAGTATTTCTCATTTGTCTTCTCTACATTTACCTATTCTAATTTTCTTACTTTATTTCTGCCTATTTTTTCCATAATTTTTTCGTTTGTTTCTCTGGCCATCCTTGTCATGGTTATTGTGAAGCCTTAGTTGAACTCCTTCATAAGATAATCTTATATGTACCCCATTCACCACACACCCTCCACCTCTCCTAGCTTATGGTATTGTGGTTTGCAAGCCTTGCTCTCACTTGACCCAAATTTTTGTGTATTCAATTATAACATGACTCACATTTGATTTAGTCATTTTTTCTTTCACATATTGGACTGTGAGCAGTTCAAAGACTGTGATTACTCTATTCGTTTCAACTTTAGCAATGCCCACCAAGCACAAAACCTGACAGATACAGTAGTTTGGGTTCTGAAGATGTTTTAAAACCAATGCATTCCTTCTTTGCATGGTAATGAGGATTACACTCCTGGCTAATAATGGAAATGTCATGACAGGATCAGATTTCCATTCTATAACTGACCTAATTAGAGCAATTCTTACCTGATTGCTGGTTCATGTTTTCTTTAATATCTAAGTACGAAAATTAATCACAATCAAATTTTCAGTGAGTCTTTTGTCATAGAATTAAGTGGTGCTAATGTTTCTCTTTGATGATAACAAGAAGAGTTACCGTCTAATTCAGATGACATGCCGAAAATCAGCAGGGAAGATAGAGTTGTCATCGACACATTCCTTTTCATACCAGTTGCAAGATGCTCCTACTGATGTCTTCTGAAGGGTAGAGAAAGGTTTAAGAGAGAGTAAGTTTTAGTTAGTCATCTGAAATCTTGCTGAAAGATGATCTCTTTGTCATGTGCAAGATACTACAACTCTTTCTAACCTTATTGACATCAGATGCAGTAGTAAACAGATATCCTATTGCTGTTTTCTAGAGCATAGAAATCCATGGCAAGAACAATGATTAAGCTTGCCAATAATGCACTATTGTCTCGTGTTGTCAGAGATAATTGGCCAAGTGTGCAATATGGGAATATCAATATCTGACTGTCCTGGAAGATTTAAGCTGTCTAGATATTATTATATCAGCCTGCAGTTATAAAATATCTAAATGTATATACAAGATGTCAAGAATTTTAAATATGTCATAATATCCAAATGAATATTTGCCATATTTAGATTAGTAACTCCTAACAACTAATGCTGCAAATAAATATGTGTGTCATTTGCTTTAAAAGATACAGTAATCTGCATTAAAACACGGTTACACCACTTTGTTTCATGATTCTTGTGGAGAAAATTACCAAGAAGTAGTCATTGAATATCTCTGGGCCTCCACAAATGATATGTTCAATGGGAATAATAATATCTAACTTTATTTGAAATTCATTTTAGTTCTAAAAGACATAATCCAGTTGCTTGTTCAAATTTTATATCTCTCTGAATGGTATGTAATCTATCAATCAATATGGTTTTACACAACAGAAACCAATTCCATCTACAGGATGGAATATAACAGGAAATGGAATATACAGGAAATAACACATTGAGGGAATGGTGGTCCATTCATAAAATCAATAAGAAACACAGAATACCATGCTCTGATAAGCAAGATTCTCTGAAAAAGATCCTGGAAGCTTATACAGTATAATCTTGCCCATGAATCACCTGAGTAAGGACAGGGAAGGAAGTGAACCCAAACTGAGTAACCCACACCCCATGGTGCAAGGAGCTAAAATTTCCACAGTCACGTTACAAAAGCAGGGCTGCTGGCTCTTCTAGACAACTTCTAAAATATGGGTACCCCAAATCTAGTCTGCCTTCTAACAGACAGGCTGCTAACACTCCACTAAGAAAACTGCTTTTACTCTACAAGAAAGAAGAGCAATAACAATATAATACTACAGTATGTCCACCAGAAAATCCTGGCCCTCAGACTCTGAGGGATAATAAGAGGCTGGGGCTCAGTGAACCTTCTCTCACCGACCCTTGGCTCATCCACTTTCCTGTGGAGCGCCTCCGCCCTAGCATGGCGCCTGAAGCAGCCAGACCACAAGACAAAACAAGCCCTAATAAGGCAACTAAAGGATATCAGCATACAATCCTCTCTTACGGCCGTGCCTCGTTACCTTAATTGATTGGCAGAGATACTAGATTGAAGGTCACGAATAGGAGAAAAAGAGAAGAAGAACGATGTAGTAACCTGGGATTAAAGCAGCTTGCAGAAGAATCGTGTGAGAGTCGTTATTGAAAGCGACACTTTTCCAATAAATGTTATTTTTCTACCTATGCTATGTGGTATTATGAACACTGTTCTGAGAGTTATTGCACCTTTGGGAAGCCACTCAGGGAAAAAAAAAGCAGGCCTAGAATATGACAAGGACCAAATACATTTAAACAGAGAAGCACCTACCCCAGTCACACCACAGGTAGAACATGACAAACATCCTGCTGCCAGCTATGACAAACCCTCCAACATAGAGTCCCCAGCAGGTGTGAACTGATTGGCTCACCCCAGGCCAAGTGATTGCATATAGCTTCATGGAAATGAAGAAAATATGTAGCCTTGTAGCAAAAATTACTCTTTCAGGATCACTTCTCTCTTTTTGTTTTATTATTTGTCAGGCATTGGTCATCCAATCAGGAACTGTTTCTCAACATTCCCTGCAACTAGAAATAAGTTTGAGCCAGTGACATGTGAACAGTGTTGCTTGTCTTCAAGGTCATCCCCTTAAGAACAAGCCACTTGGCTTGGGCTTCCTTTTTTGTTTACTGACTGGATAATGGCAATCACTGAAACCACACTGTAAGAATAGCCATGCCACCTCTGGACTTGTGCATGAGAATGAAATAAAATTCTCTTTTTAGTTACTGTGCTGTGTTCTTCTTGTTACAAGAGCTTAGCCTGCACTGTGATCATTACAATCAACTCTCACTTCTACAGCAAGAGGTAGAGTGTTAGATTCTCCCAAAATAGAATGGGTCTTCAGATGCTGGACTACCAAGGAGCAAAAACTGATGTCACCGGCGTGTTCCATCGTCCATGTTCCTAACATATACATCTTGCTTTGATATGCAGTTCTAGTTATTTCCTTCCACTTATGAAACCCTCATATCCACCACGTGCTCTTGCTTACATCGTCTACCTAACTTACAAATCTTTATCTCTTGCCCTCTTCCCTGATCTCTTTAAATCAAAAGACAATTAAGTTAAACAACTTCCTGATTCATATCTGTATGACTACCGCACAAAATAATAAGTCAGTTGGTCATTTTGCAAATTGGCAAACCCTTCAAAAAAAAGTCAATTCCAGTTTTCATCTTCTCTTCCCTCTCCTGCATCTTCCCTCTCCAACCTCCAAACAGTAATCACATTATCAAAATACCATTTGATCAATTATTACCAAGTACTGGTTTTTATTTTTGAGGTTTCCTCCACAGGTAACCTCGACATTATTTACAAAACTCCAGAGCAGAAGAGCAATGTCTCGAGTAGCCAAAACTATGAGTAGCAACCAGATTTTCCACCTCAGCTTCAGTTAACTCATAGGTTGAGGAGAAGTGAATTTTCTTTCTTTGTACAAAGACCATCTCTCAATATGCTCTCCATTCAGGATTCTATCAGATGCCTTTTTTAGAATTATTACTGTCAACTTTTTTGTTTCTGTGGTACAGAATTTGAATGGACATAAGTGACTCCAGCTCCCATATTCTCTAGGACCTGCAGGGCAGAATCTGGACAGTTGGTGAGTTGACACATAACATTTATTTCATCTAATACATATTCATTCCTAAATGCTAAGATATCTAGGTAATCAAATACACTGAAAGTAATAAATATACTACTAAATGCCCAAAAATTTCACTTCAACTTCTCTTTGTTATGATTTGAAGAATAGATAAGCATTAAAGGTGATTCACGTCAGTGTTTCTGGCTTGTGAATTCTACACCTCCAGAGCTGGAAGATTTCTCTTACTGATAGTCAATATTATGATCATTTGGAGCACTGTGAAACAGTTTGGAGACAAGAACACACTTCGCTCTCTAGCTCATATTCCACCGTATCAATAAGAGCAAAGAATTATAGACTTTTGGGCTCAATTTCTGATGGCTTTTAATATCAGCTTAACTTGGAAATGCGAATTGTCTTTTCCCAATCTACATTACTACCATTTCCCCACACACTCCAATCTCAAAATGAGGAACCCACTTATTCTGTTATGCTTCACATTCTAATCCATGAAATGCTGAGTGTATCTGACTGTCTGACTGATGGTATCTCAGGCTTTGTACTCTGGAAAACCGACACATTTTCCTCCAGTTTTCTTGAAGACATTTCTCAGAAGAACACTGAAGAGAGTTAAGGAGAGCAGGGTGGCAGTGAGATAACTGGAACTGCTGCAAGCAAGCCTCTGTTGGTTTGTCCTGAAGGAGAAATCCCGAGGGGCATTGCTAGACCCTACCACCCACCCTTGCTGGCTCGAGTGCCCTTGCTTAGAGTAGTAAGTCCATCCCCTTTGGCATCACCTCTTTGAGAGCTCAGGCAGGTGTGTGTGTGTGTGTGTGTGTGTGTGTGTGTGTGTGTGTGTCTGTGTGTCTGTGAAAGTTCACATGATGAATGGGATGAGTGTAATTCATGTCATGCAGCTGGACTTGAGGTCACAGTGACACCCATCCTCTCCAGGCTGTGTGTCCCTGACCAGCACCTCTTCTGGTCTAAATGGTTGAACCACTGGTCATTACACCCTTCTTAAGCTGTGGGTGCAAATGTGGAAAAGGTACAGTTCCAGAAAGGTCTGTTGTACGGCTGGCTCTTGGCTGGCTCCAGGAAAGTGAGCTCTAAAATGTTCTGTCTCATAGAAATGTTGGCATTACTGAGGTCTTGAGTGACATGGTACCAGTTTTCTGGATAGTTCACGCCAGCAATGTGATCTATGGTGGTCTGGCACTTCAGGAACAAGGGTGAGTCATGCAAGCATTCTATGCCTACATGATTGCCCCTCAATTAACAACCCTGGGCTCTGGGGCTCAGGGGCACACCCCTCATTGGTAGAACTTTTCACATGTTGTCATACATCTTTGCCAGAGGAATGAAGAGTTCCTCATGCGACACCACTGGGAGGGACAAACCAGAAGCTTGTACTTGATTTTTTAAAAGACTTCTTTCCAGGGAATCTTTGGAAGTCTACCATCATCTTTAGGATCCAGTTATTTTTTATAGGGACCAGGTAGTTATATTAAATGGAACTACCACTCATGCATTATTTTTATCTTTAAAAGTAGCATCAATATCCGCCGTTTCTCCCAAGATGCAATTTTTTTAAAAAATTTACTATCCTTAGCTCTACCCCAATGATAGAGCTAAGACAGTTATCTAGTTAGAGGTTTTAGAAGCTTGCATTAGTCTTTCCTACTGCATCCCTCCCACACCACCATGGGGTAATGACCAACAGGGTGGTTCTGACAACCACAGATTGGGTCCACATATATTTACATTTGGGACCAGGGAAATAACCAAAAGCCTAGTGGACAGAATCACTGTGAACCACACTTGGGTTAGGGCTCCATTAATAACCTGATTCCTATACAACTCACTCTGACAAGGATGCCGTGATGACATTTCAGGTACCTAAGTATCTATTTCAACATAGTCGTCTCGTTTGGAAATCCCCAAAATGTCTGCGTTTTCCCATTCCACAGAGCATGAATGTCTCTTAGGTTTCTTTGGGGAAGAATTAGGATGATGATGTTCAGAAACACCTCCCATGGTGTTCCAGGGTCCTTATTAAAGGAAATCCAGCCCTCCTTCAGTCACTGAGTTCCGGATCCGAGAACCATCTCAAATCCAGAAACCAGGCCAGAGAGCAGGAATATGTGTTGATGCAACTGCCCTAAGAATCTTTGACTTCATTTTTATTGCGTAAATTAAGCAAACTCTCGAGATCGCCTGTCTGTCTTGGCCCTAGGAACAGGGAGGGGACCCGAAGGGGTTGCCCAGAACACCCTGTTCTATAAGCCATCTCCCTATGTGTTAAGCACCCTTGACTGCTACTCTGACCTTATCACTCATTATGGTCATTGCAGTCACCAAACATTGTATGATTAAGTGCCACCACCTGGTCTCTTTTGGATGACCTTGTCATCCCCATGGCAATTAGGCATTCCTACTCTGTAACAGAACCTCCTGTTCTCAGTCCTGAACTGAAGATCAAATTTCTCACTGACTTTTGGGAAATTGATGCTCCTCCCTCCAATGTGTTTCTTCTCACTTTCGTATTTCCTATGAAATATAGTCAGCTAGGTTTTCTGGCCTTAGGTAGGATACCCATTCTAGTGTGCTACATTTATCTGAGTTTTTTTTTTCTTTTTTTTGACCTCTTCTTTAACCACCTTCCCCAGCAATTTTAGAATTTCTGTTTTCCTTTGCAGGGGTCGTTGTTACTTTTGAGGTGCAGTCTCACATATATTGGTATCACATAGTGCCCTTGCCAGGGTGTTAGATCCTCTAGCATGGAAGAATTGTCTTTATCAGAAGTCGATCAATGGGTACAAATACCACTGACTTGAAGAAACACCTTGGGTTCCATAGATCAATGGAGTGACTATAGCTTATAATAAACTACTGTGCATTTAAAAATAACTAGAAAAGGATAATTTGAATTTTTTCAGCAAAGACAAGACAAAGATATCCCAATTGTACTGATTGGATCTTTACAAAATACACTAATGTATTGAATTCTCACATGTATCCCCCAACCTAAGTATATCTTTTATGCATCAGTGCAAAATAAAAAATAAAATAAACCTCTCCCTTAACCAATGTTATGTCCGACACTCTGGTACCCGATGCCAGGAACCATTTCCATTTTCATTCACCCATGCACGTGTTAGCTAAGTCCCGTGGTTTCTTTAGAGTCAAGGCCCTTTCCTTCCTTAGCAGACCCAGCAGTTTTCAGTCAGCCAGTGTTGTCACTGACCCAGGTTATGTGTCTGGTGGCCAGATTAGGATGTAGGGGTAGATCCCGCATGACCATGTAGTGTCTTGCAAGCCAGAGGCCTGCGCATCATTTTCTATTAAAGAAGGAGCCCTGATTTTAACAAGGAAGACTTAGCCACTTCTGTAGACACAAGGTTTGGAGCAATCCTGTGAGTTAACGTTTGCTAGCGCATTTGCTCAAACGTCCCGTTTCAAATCTCAGGGTCTGATTTCTTGCCAATTGGGTTCTGGCCTTAAAGAAGGAAACTCACCAGGGCCAAGAATCTAAGCGTCTCTAAGCTCTGAGCTTCTTGCCATGACGCACTGAGACTGGCACTCAACCGCGGGAGACAACAGTCCCGTTCATCGCGTCAAGGAGCCATCTAACGCTCATCATTCAGCTTATATGAATGAATAATCAGTCTTCTCCTCTCGCAGATTTTCCCCACGGTGTCAACAGCATCCAGAAACAGCCAGTTCATCCCATAGACCAAAATTGTTTCTTCTTTAGACCCTTTGAAATACCTGAGATGAGGCAAATGCTACACCAGCTTCTTTGACATTATCACATGCCAGTTACCAAAGGCTGCCATAATAAAATAACACAGACGGGGTGGCTTTGATAACACACATTTGTTTCTCACGGTTCTGGAGGAAGAAGCTTGAGATCAAGATGTTGTCAGGGTTGGTTTCTTCTGGGGCCTCTTTCCTCGGCTTGTTTGTAGTCTCTCCTCTGTGGGTCTCTGTGTCCAGATTCCTTTCTCTTATGAGGACACCAGTCGCCTTCATTAGAAACCATCCTAGTGATCTTATTTTAACTTTAATTACCTCTTTAAAGACCCCATTGCCAAATTCAGTCACATTCTGAGGTGAGGGTATCGACATACAGGTTTTAGGGGGTGCAGTTCCGTTCATACCACCCTGCTCCAACATCTCATGGGATCAGCTCCAACATCTCATCCCTAATGCCGGTTCTGTCTCTCACTGGGTTACCTGAGATGATCATGGGGGAGACTTGCCGGGCCATGTGGGAGAAAGGCCTCAAGCCTCAAGCACCTGCTCATATAATCTCTCTCTACATCGATTACATCATGATATCACTCAGACTGTTTACCAGATGTAGTGAGATTTGGGTAGAAATTTTCGTTTTGGACATGACATCCATTTTATAGAAAAGTATCTATTATGCCAGGCTTGGTGGCTCAGCCTGTCATCCCAGTTCTTTGGGGGGTTGAGGCGAGTGAATTGCCTGAGCCCATGGGTTCGAGACCAGCCCGGGGAACTTGGTGAGACCTTGTCTCTACAATAACCAGAAAATTAGCCTGTAGTTCCGGCTACTTGGAAGGCTGAGGTGGAAGGATCGCTGGAGCCCAGTGGGTCGACAGCTGGGGTGGCAGTGAGTTTGCCACTGCTCTCCAGTCTGGGTGACAGAGTGAAACTCCGACTCAAAAAAAAAAAAAAGAAAAGAAAAGAACGTATCCATTGATACATTGTATAGACCGTCTTCAAGTACATCCATTTTGATTTATCTTCACTTTACCCATGAATGTAGGTATTGCTATTTCTAGAATATAATATTCATGTATTCTGACATAAAATTTTATGCAGTCATTTTGTATGCTGATCCATCAGCAAAACTTACACAAAAAAATGTATTAGTTGGAATTAAAACCAGAGACACAATAAGTTTCAGAGGTAGAGCATAAGATGCGTTTTTAATGTGTAGCAATAATTACCAAAGAGCCTAACATGTTGAAAACATGAAATGAAGTCAGGCTCGGTGGCTCAGCCTGTAATCTCATGCTTTGGGAGGCTGAGGTGAGTGGATTGCCTGAACCCGCAGGTTCAAATCAGCCTGGGCAACTTGGTGAGACCTCATCTCTATAATAAATCAAAAATTAGCCGGGCGTGCTATCGCACGCCTGTGGTTCCAGCTACTTGGAAGGCTGAGGCAGAAGGATTGCCAGAGCCCAGCAGGTCGAGGCTGTGGTGGCCAGGGAGCGGCTACTGCACTCCAGTTTGGGCGACAGAGTGAGACTCCAACTCAAAAAAAAAAAAAACATTAAATGATAGATTATTTACTTGAAATAAAATTTCACAGAGATCTATGCCTAAAAATAATAATTTTAGCAATGGTGTTTATTTCATTGTAACTTTTATTCCTTATGCCTAATTGAGGTGTAATTTTCAACTACAGTGGTATTTCACTTCCTTTCATTTTTTTCTTATGGAAATAAGCACTGATAAACTTTCACCTTAAGTATAGTATTAACTTTTATCGGAAGAGTCAAAGCTCAAAATGGGTTTGCAACTTCAACCCTGGGGAGGCAATATATCTTGATAAGTTTCAACACAAGAAAAGGAAAAGTATACACACACACACACACACACACACACACACAAATATGTGTATATACAACTGTATATACCAGAGGGGCCAAAAATGTATACACATTTTGAGTAATGTTATCTATATATTCCTTTTAGTTTGCTGTAATCAGAAGTATCTGTATGCTAACAGTAACCACTTTGAACATGTTTTGTAATTGCAGACATCAAATGTGACTTGTATTCACCTTTTGTTATCAGTATATATTGAGTATTACAACTTAAATATAGTTTTTTCCTTTCTTAAAATTTGCAGACATATTTTGCCAACCTCTGTATATGTATATATGTACATATTTGCATATATGTACATATGTGTCTATATATATATGTGTGTATCTACATGTATATATATTTTGTTTTGGCAGAATCTTCCCCAAGCAATCGCAATAAAGTGCAGAAAACTCACCTGTATTGTAAATACATTATTATATTATTAGATAGTTTTATGTAACCAAGATCAGTACTTAAAGTAATTTATGCATAGTTAACTATAGGAAGGCACAAATAATTAATTCTATGTTAATTGTAGATACTTTTCTTAAGTATCGGTTCCATATGTATTCAAACACATACATGAAGTCACAGAAACATGCAAGAATAAATGAATTTTAGATAATTATAGGTAAATGTTTGCAAAACAACAGTTTTACTTGCCATCTAGGCAAAATACTGGTAAAAAAAAATTCACCAATGACAAAACTGCCTTAAAATATGGTACAGTCTCCTATTAATGCACGTATGACATTGAACTCAAGGACACAATTTAGCATTCTTTCATGAATCCACACTTATTTCTAATTATTGGTGAATGTATGTAAATATTTTAAAGTTTTAATATTTCTTGACTATGACTTGTTCTCTAGCGATCTCATTCCTTATCACAGCCAGGACCACACAATCCTTATCCCTCACTGAATTGAAAGCCAAAGATATTGTGTTTTACCTCTATTTTATTATTCTCTCCTCATCTATCCACCCACAGCATTGGGTACATCTGAAGCTGAATTTGGAAAAAGAACAACATATTACATTAGAGAGCAAGTGTTAGAATCAAAGATCTAAGACAGAAAATCAAGGCTGCATCGTCTACACTTTTTTCATTCAGATTAGAGTAGAGTGAGATAGACATTGTTCCCAGGGAATGTGTCCATTTCTAATGGAAACAGAGCAGCGTTTGTTCAGTCAGCATCATTACTGACCACTTGACTGTGCGATATACCATTCTAAGCACTAGTGGGGAGGCAAAAACAATATCCCTGCCATTAGGACGTTTGCAGTCCAATTCGTGGAGACAGTTTTATTAATAGACAACCAGCAAAAAGGAATCTTAGAAAGGAATCTGTAAGGGGGCGGAGGTGGTGCTCAGGGTGCTGAGATGCACAATAAAAGCCTAGCATAGAACCGATCAAGCAAACTTTCTAGAATAAGGAGGCTTCTGTCTTTAAGATTTCTTTAAGCCTCATTATTAAATAAAGAAGTTGATTGTCTTTCTTATCTGGCTCTTCTCTCTTGATGAAACTTCAGAACTTTCTAGCCGAAGTAATTTTTTAATATCCCATTACAAGCAATGTGCTAACTGTGAAATATCGAGCTAAGCAAAATAAAGCGTTTCAATCCTTGTCATATTAGCATTCGGAATTCATTTATGCTGTAATTAAAACACATTTTTCTTTGGATGCACATTTAATATGTGTGGCAATGTTGATTAAGTATCTCCAGCAAGCTGATCTTTTGCTTGTTGGTTTCCAAGATGGCACACACATTGATCCAGCATCCACTGGGGATCGTTTTGCTGTCTCCATCCCTCACGTACTCCAAAGGAGACCCTCAAGCGACAGAACTCGAGTAATAAATCATAGAATCACAAATTGCAACACGTGATGCACAACATACTGTTTAATTATAAACTGTTAATCTTTTTAGTAAGATTATTTTCTTTCACAGAATTGGGAGGAAGTATAACCTGGGTTTCAGATCTGCAAATTGTAAATCAGAAGTTACAGGTTTAAGTTTACTTTAAGGTACTCACTTAAATCCAGACAATTCTCCTCATATTCAGCTCCTACAATGTATAATTTTCACTGTATCTGTCGATGAGTGTTAATAATATACAGGAGCTAGTTCGAATCTGGATTTTGTCCACATATGCTGGGATAAGAAAAACTGCATTTGTCTCTCCTAAGCCTTTATTTATTCATGTAAAAATAGAGCTATTAAAATTTAAATATTCTTCAAATTTTTATTTATATAAAGCCTCATTTTTTGCATTTGGAAAACTGACTTTTATGCCACTTGTTATCGATTTAACCCAATTAGTGTTCTCCTTTTACTTTAAAGTTAATCTCTAGTTGTACATTAGACATCTGTGAAGGATCAGGAACTATCTTTAGCCTTTTCTGGTAAAACCTGATGGAGACAAGACTACTGGATTTGGGGCATCAGAGAATATAATCATTTTAGAGGACTTGAAGAGCTTCTTTCAGTGAACTTCATTAAAACTAACTACCCTTGATCATTAAAATACAGTTTGTCCTTTCTTGTTGAATGCAGTCCTTTAGTGAAATATATTTGAAGTTATCACGGAAATATCTTTGATCTGAGGGTGTATGTAGAATTGTTCATGGAATAAGCACACCCTTTTTCCCAGTGCTTTATGCTATCAACGCACACAGTGACTACAAAGTTACTAATGTTATTTTTTTAAATATAATTTTTCATGCATTTAAGGTAAATACAACAGAATCTACTCTTTTATATTGAGTGGCAATATGCTTAAAGAATTCATTTTCATTTTTAATTAATTACATTTTCCACAAAAAGAATGAAGAATTTGTGGTTTTTAATGAACATTTATGAAAGTCCATTTTCCAAAATCCACAAGTCTTCATTCAGATTCACAAAGAGTTGATAAATATTTCATCAAAAAATTCAGATCATGAAATGAAACACTCTGTCATTCTTTCAAGAGCCACAGTAAAGAATGTTCTTGTGTTCAAACAGTCCATATGATGGTCGGCTACTGAGGACATTCATATTTTCTCCTTCAGAACATTTATTGCAAGTGGCTACCTAGGATCCCCAGTGATTTAGACATAACCCATCTTTTTAGAGAACAGCACTAAGGACTCAGTAACTCACGTGTCGATCTTTCAAAAACGTTGAGGAAAGAATGCACAGCTTGAATATCAAGTTTGGAAATAACATTTACCATACCCTGAAAGATCATTAGGGCATGTATTTTCCAATCTAGAAATCAGGAATCCAATCATCATCAAATGGCAAGACTAGAATGAAAACACATTTTCCAAGGTGTGGTTCACTGTGACAGCTATTTATAAGAGTGGTTTCAATGTATCAGACATGCTGCTGCTATTTTTATTTCTAAGAATTTTGCAGATGTCAATAGAGAATACCGGAAGATAACTTAGGTTCATATTTCTATCTGTCATAGAATGGAAAGGTAGGGTTGAAAGCCAAAGAGTGTTTCTGAATATATACCTGCTGTTTATAAGTCATGAATATTAGTTTTTTATGGCTATTGCTCTATAAGCACGGTGCAAGCTGATATTCTCTGTAAATTATAAATACCCATTGAATATTTGGCATGCTTACTGAACAGATAGTTGTAACTCATCAATCCATTCATTCATTCATTCAAATACTTTTTTCTATACTACACACCAGGGCTTATTGTGATGTTAACAGATAAGGTTATCAAGACAGGTTTTTTATCTCATGGGCCAAAGCAAACAAATAAATTAACAATATAATTTCCAATGGGAAAGTATGCTACAAATAAAATACAGTAAGGAGAAAGAGCATGAGCAGGCAGCTAATTTAGATACAGTCCTAAGAAACAGCATCTCTTGGGAGGGTCCCTTTGGGCAAAGCTTGTATGAAGGAGCAAACTCACACATGATATCAATGTTAGGAAAATTCTAACAAGAACAGCAAGTGTGAGTGTTCTGAGATAGGGCAATGCTTGGAAACAGAAGAAAAAACCAAGTGTGGATTCAGCTGAGCAAGCAAGATGGAGCGAGGGAGAAAGTTGATGGAAAATGTAGCCAGGGAGGTGAACAGAGAGCAGTTCCCACGTGCATGGCGAGTAAGGATATGGGTTGGGTTTTATTCTGAGCAAGACAGGAAGCTACTTGTGGGTTTTAATAGAAGCATGACGATTTGATTTGCATATTTGAGATGTTTCTAGTGGTTCTGTGGAATAAAGACTCTGAAGCTGTCAAAAGTGGAAGCAAGACCAATTAGGAGGTTATTACAAATCCCATGGGAGTGATAACAGGAGATTGGACAGGAAGATAGTGATAAAGATCAAATTTTGTGCATGGAAGTTGAAGTGACAAAATATCCTTATTAGCATTAGGAGGAAATGGTTTTTAAAAAGCAAAAGGAAATTCTAGGTGTTGCCTCTGAGCCATTGAAATAGAGTAGGCGAACAACAAATCGAGTAGTGTCTTTCTTGGATGCTGGAGGCAGAGACAAATGGTTCTAGTTTGGGCAGTCAAATCTGAAATGCCTGATAGACATTCAAATAGAGAGTAAAACAGTCATCTGAAGCTCAGGACAGAGGCCAGAGCTGTAGTTGAAGCTGTAAATTCTATATATTGCCAGTATGGTCTTTAAAACCAAGACCTCAAATGAGCTTACCTGTTGGTATGGTGCACAGAGACAAGCAAAGAGCATAGAAGACTGAGCCTAGGGCATGTCAACATAACATCAAGTCAATCAGAAGAGCATGAACCAACACAGGAAACGGTCTCGGCAGGTAGTTGAGTATCGTAGAGGTGTGACATCCAAGACGCCAAAGGAGGTAAAAGAGGCCAGAAGGAGGACCTAGCAATCGCTTCAAAAAATGGAAACCATTGGCTTGCCATAGGGTGGCCGCTGCTTTTGCTATTGATGGGAAGCCTGGGTGAGGAATGCTGAGGTACTTTCATAAGAGAGTAGCAAGGTGGGTGGCCAGGGAAAAAATGAAATTAACTATTTACCAAGGTGAAATCCATAGAACCTAGATACCAATTGGCCAAGAGCCAAGGGTGACTCACACAATGAGACAGCATTGTCATTCCCTGAACAGAAAATGCAAAGAAAGGATCACATTTTAGGAAAAGTCTATGAGTCTAATTTCAAACACATAGAGTTTAAAGTTTCTGAAGCACACATGGAGGTCAATAGCAACGGGTAACAGGCCTCCAGCCAGGCTAAAAAGAGATACTAGGAAAATAGAGCTGAGAGAAACACCAACACACTTAATGACTCTGTTGGGCAAAACGAGCCTGCCCTGGAAAATTAGGAGGACAGCTAAAAGAATGTATTGGCATTTGTGATGTATGCTTTCTGAGTGATGATGCTGTTTTAAGTTGTCTTGTCTTACACTTCCCCAGATGTCTCCAATCTCACTCCAAATCTGTGCATGGAGATCAGATGGATTAATCCATAAAGTCCTTGATTATGATTAAAAAGTGGAAAAAAAGAAAGAAGTTCCATAAGAATGAAGAAAGTGTGTGTGTGTGTGTGTGTGTGTGTGTGTGTGTGTGTGTGTGTGCGCGCACGCGCACGCGCGCTACAGTTGACCCCTCAACAATGCAGGGTTTAGGGATGTCAACCACTACGGAATGAAAAATCTAGTTATAACTTTTGACTCTCCAAAAATTTAACTACTGATAGCCTGCTGTTGACCAGAAGTCTTACCAATAACATAAACAGTGAATTAACACGCTTTATGTGTTATATACTGTATTCTTACAATAAAAAAAGCAAAATAAAGAAAATGTTATTAAGAAAATCATAAGGAGAGGAAATAAGTGGAAGTGGATTATTCAAAGGTCTTTATCCTCCTCATCATTTTCATGCTGAGTAGACTGAGAAGAAGAAGAGGTTGATTTCACAGCCTTAGGGGTGGCAGAGGTAAAAGAAAATCACATATAAGTCAAGCCACAAAGTTCAAATTATGTGTATGTGCAAATATATGTATACATATGTAAGTGCACACATATATGTAGACACACATAGATATATACAAGGGAGGACAAAGAAAAACCAGTATTTATTTATTTTTTAAATTGTGTATTTTATTCTTATGTGTTTAAACTTCAGCCACCTTTAAAGTACTTTCTATTTGATGCAAAACACCTGTTGAGATGCTTTTTCCACAGCTCAAAACGGCATTTGAACTCATCAATTTTGATGCCTCTTAGTGCTTCTGTCATTTGTTGTTGTTGTTGTTTCACCTTTTCTACATGGCAAAACATTTCCCTTTGAGTATTTTTTCATCCAGGGAAACAAGAAAAAGTTACACAGGGTGAGATCAGGTGACTAGGGATGGTGAGGCATCGGAGTCATGCGGTTTCCGATCAAAAACTGCTGAACACTCGGTGTGGTGTGGGCAGGTGTGCTCATAAATCACCCATCAACAAATGAGCAATGTGAAAGAAACTCCAAAAAAATTCACGAAGCCAAATGCAGCCTCTCACAACAACATTAGCTGGTACACGTGCTGATGGTTCTGGAAAAGCCTGTACTGCAAGGGCCCCCCCCCCAAAACATAATTCAGTTTTATGGGGTCCATTCTTGTGTCTGTGTGTGCATACACATATATATGCACACACATACGTATATAGGTACACATGCATATATTTTTTATTCATAAACTAGTTTCTTTTAGGACATAGACTTTCCACTACAAATATTGGGATGTGATATAAACGTAGTGGAAAGAAGAGATATTCTGTAGCAAGCTGATCCGAAGTTGAGTTTTGATTCGCTCCGTCTCTTGTCAGCCGTGTAGCTTTGGCAATTCACATCATCTGCATAAGCAAACTCTTTATCTAGGGAGAATCATGAAATAAGCCTCACTAGGTTGTCTTAATTATCGCATGTGATAATGTATGTATAAGTTCCATCACAGTGCTTGGTGCCGAAAGGCTGAATGAGTATTAGTTTTCTTCCTGTTTCTCCTGAGAGTGTTTTAGAGACCTTCCACTTCATTTAAATCTGAGCTCAAAGACCTAACAGGTATGTTTTCAAACTGCTTCATGATTTCAGTAGTTATTGTTTGGAAAACTTTAAATAATACATGTCAACTTTTTTGTTGTTTAGCAATTTCATTACTTTTTATTGAGATAAAATGTATATTCAGTGAAATGCACAGAACTTAAGTATGCAATAGAATGAGTTTGATAAACATATATACCTATATAAACACCATTCCAATAAAGACATAGAATATTTTCATCACTCGTATGTTCTGATGATGGTGAACAACTTTTCACGTGCTTATTTGCCATTCTCATATTTTGTTTTAATTAAACAATAGAACAGAATCATCTATCCAAGTTGTTTGCCCATTTTTATCAGTTTTTTTGGCCCTTAATTATTAATTTGCATAAGCTTTTATTCATGGAATATATGGCCTCTCTTTCCCAGATGAATAATCTCTTCAATCTGTGCAGAGCCTTTTCATTTTCTTAATAATGTTTTCTTGATGAGCTGAAGGTCTTAATTTTGATGAAGGCCAGTGAATATATATTTTAATTTATATCTAGTGCTTTTATGTTCTTGCTGAGAAATCTTTACCTACTCCAAGACTGCAAAAATATTTTCCTACATTTTCATCTAGATGTTTTATACCTTTAGATTTTATGCCTACGAATGTGATCTATCAAAAATTATTTTTGTTATAAACATTAATTTTAAACAATGTACTTTTATATACTCTTGATGCATTATGAACTTTCTTCGAAGGTTAAACTTTTAAATGCTTTATCTTATGGTAAGATGATATTTATAACTAACCGCCCTAATTTTGGATTTGCAATAATATTTCCCTTTGGAGAAGATACATTTCTAATTCTTCTTTTTCAACTGCCTTGTAAACTAGCTGAAAAGTGATTCAACAAGAAAATATTGCACTTTGTGCTCCTAAACATTTTTTAAAAGAAAAGAACATGTGTCTCACATTAATACTCTTCAGACATGTTAAATGACATAAAAATTATAGCAATAATAATATGAAAAATGTTTTTTCTTGAACTACATGAACGTAATCAATGGTCAGTAATTAGTATATCATATTTTTAAAGGTTTGCCCTTTAGAATCCATTTACAGAGTCTGAAGAAATACAGATCTAACCCCAGATTTCAGAGGAAGCAATTTTGTGATCTGAAATATGTAATTTGCAAACAATTTCCGGAATTGTACACCAGGGTGATAACACATCAAGGACCTCAAATTGTTTTTAATCTTAACATTTCAAAAGAGAACAATTTCTGAAGTTGAAAAGTGAGAGGAAGTTCATTTTATCACCCCATAATGGAAATTAATATTTCTGTAAATTGAAGTAAGAAAATGGCCAGTTTAAGTGGTCTGACCATTGTCACTTTGGATAATGCTCCCTGAAGTTATAGTTTATAAAATGTGTCTGTTTTGACACTGTTTATTATGCTTTTAAAGATCTGTATATGAGCCAACAAGTGCCAATTTGACATCAGTCAGCACAGACACTATTAAAACAATGACTCTGTCCTGCCATCTAGCTGATTGTACACATTGCAACCTGGTGCTGACAGTCTACTCGATGGTATAAACACCCCTCTGCACCTGCCTGCCATTCACATGCAGACACGGTTCCAGAAGCTAACCTTCCTCCTTACTCTTGCCTGACATCAAGGCTGCAACCATACCACTGAGCCTATGGAAGCTGTGAGGATGTAGGGGTGCTGGGCCCCCAAGTAACCCGCAGGTAAAACACGGCCCACTTCAGCCATTACCGGTTTGTGCGACCGGAAATCCAACTTCTTCCTGCATGATTCTGGAGTCTCCAGGGGCACTGCACCTGTTTCTCTGGATGACACCGTGCCTGCCAAATACCTGCTTTTCCTAATTGAGTGGACTGGGGTGGCAGCTCCTGCTGCTACTGATACAAAAGGACAGCCATCCGTCCAGTCCAGGCCTCCGCTCCCTCTCTGCCCAAACCCTGAGACAGCCACTCCCGCACACCAAGGCTCCTGGTGTCTGACCTCCGCTGCCTCTGTCCACCACTGCTGAATCACCAGCTCCTGTGCTGCCGATGGCCGGGCACCTTGAATGGCTAAAGGAAAACAACCCTCTGGGCTTGTCTGCGCTTCTTGAACCGAAGATGTTTTTCCCGTCCTGCATCACAGTCGATTCTGGAGGTGCTCAGCCCCGGGAGACTCAAGTGAAAACGGGTACTACGCTCAGAATGGGCGCTCGCCTCCTTTCTGACCACCAATCCACACTTGCAGGTCGCTTATTTTCCTTTCCATAGACACAGTCTTCCAGAAATCTCATTGGGAATACATGTAGAGAGACCCCAGAGAAGCAATGCCATAAGCAGCCCAGATATGTGGGACATGGCAGTGACATCAGCCTGTCCTGGGACTTGGAGAAGAATGGGCCACCCCCACACACTCTTCTGGAGATATGGAAAAGTCAAAGTCCATCAACCATACGCCTAGTGTTCTTTCTCCCTCCACACCTGCTGCCCAGACCTCTTTCCTCTGGCTTTCTGACTGCACCCCTCCCCCACAACCCTTCCCTCACGTCCTGATTCAAATCCTCAGCTGATAACAGCAGTCTCCGAAGCTCACCACGCTTGCGATTTCTGAGGATGTGCTCTTCTCGCTCTTAGGGCTTCGGCTTTGGGTGTTTCTCTCAAACACCTGCTCTACGTTCTCTACACCCTGCCGCCCTGGGAAAGAGTTTAAAAATACCCCTGTATCTGCCGCAGCTAGGGAAACCACATTCATCCAAGAGGCAGGCAATTCAGTGCGGCTAGAGCTTCTGCCAGGAGAACCCTGCCCCGGGCTTCCTTATACAGGGGGCCTCTCCAGGCATTCGGATCATTCCAGAACTCGTTAAGCATTTCATTTCTGAGTGGAAGTGGCTCTGAAAAAGTTGTTCCATCAGCTGGGCTCGGTGGCTCAGTCTGTAATCCCGCACCTTGGGAGGCTGAGGTGAGTGGATTGCCTGAGCCCGCGGGTTCGAGATCCGCCTGGACAACTTGGTGAGACCTCATCTCTACAGTAAATCAAAAATATTAGCCGGGCATGGTAGCACGCGCCTGTAGTTCCAGCTACTCGGAAGGCTGAGACGGAAGGATCGCCAGGCAAGAGAGACTCCAACTCAAAAAAAAAAAAAGTTGTTCCATCTTCACCCACAGTAGCCTAACTCATGATGGAAAGGGAGGAAAAAAGTGGGGGAGCTTTGCAGGAAAACAGGTCTGCAAGATGAACTTTCCTCTCACATTAGCTTATTAGTGGGGAAGATTTGAATCTCCCAGAGAATATGACATGAACTCTCTTCAGTACCAACTCGGATTTGTTGTTTTAAGTCGATTAGAAAATGGCTGGTGATATTATAGTTCTAAAAACCCCATGTAGTTTGAAATAAGTAGGCTTCACCTTTTAAAAGACATTAAATACTCTCTTCCGTTATTATTCCTTAGAACGGTGAGATGAGATCACTGGCTGGAGCAGTCAGGTGACACAAAACCCACCTAAACTGGTGCACCTGGTCACCTCCTTGGTGCTCTAATAACAACACCTACAGGGGCCCCTACCTCAGAACTCATGAGTTGAACACAAAACAGGCTCAACTCGCCTTCAATGAAAGGGCTGTCTGCATCTCTCTGTTCAGATCGTGTAAGCGTAAATCATGTGCAAAAGTCATGAACTTGGCACAGTCACGTATCCTAAGACTTCAGTTCCTCCTCACAAATTAACACCCTGCTAGAGCACCTAGGGGCTGTGCCTCTGCCTGGCCGAAATCTCCTGTGGGAGCAGTGGAAGACCCACTGTGGCCCCTCCCGGCACGCACACGCTGGGACATCACTCCTCCTCCCAGCCCATTGGTACTCAATGCGCTTCCCAGTCACTCATGTTTGCATAATTCCCTTCATTTCAATATAGGCCAGTTGTGATTTAGCCTTCTTCAGACATTCTCCTGAAAAGGGGCTCCTTTATCTGCAAAACCAAGGGAGTGATCATTCTAGAATCCGTCTGCTGGGATCCACACTCTTGGTCAGGCATCCCATACGTCGTGTGAGTGGATATTGTAACGGATACTTCCTTTTCCTGCTTCATAATCTTCCTTCCTGCCCTAGATGCCCCACATGGCTCAGGTACCCCCTTAGCAGATGTGTTCCCGGGGGCCTCCACCTCAGTACTACAGGCTGTGAGGTGGGGATTGTCCTGCCCACGCAGGACGTGCAACAGCATCCCTGGCCACCACACACTAGAAGCCACGAGCAACCCTCTGGCATGATAGGACTAGAGGATATGACTCTGGACACTGCAAACATTCCTACAGGGCAGAATCGTCCTCGGGAGGGGGGTGGCCTGACAGTGTTCACTTCAGTTCCAACACACACCTCTCACTTTCTGATGCCACCACAAGGGAAGAAGTTGGAGCCCGCTCTGCCCCATGCGTGGGTTGAGACAGGCAGGGTTGCCCTGGTGGTGACAAAGGGAAACCCTTTGGGCCAACACCCCCATCCCTTTCTCAGTATTGGCCACCTCTTAGCTGGGGTCCAATTTCAAAATATTCTCCTCGGTGCTTATTATTTTGTGTAACTATGATTTTCCAAAGAGAGTAGCTTGGCACGGCATCATTATACATCTTACAAACACTGTTAGTTGGACTGCGTTCTGCTATAGCAAAGCATTGATAAACTCCCAATTCACAAAATGATACTTATCCAATGGATTGATAGGTTTGACCTCATAGCTATGACTAGAATACATAAAGCTGATCATTTCCTTCCTGGATAGCATTTTTTTTTCTATTTCTTGCACTTGATTAACTGTGTCTTGTTGATCTTTCTACATTTTTTGGTGTTGTCGTTTGGTGGCTAAGTCATTGAATACTTTAGCCAAGCAGTTTTACGCTTCAATAAAATAAGTTAAATGCAACCAAAAATGACAACGTTCCAGAAAACAAAGTGTAGTTAGTGATCAAGCTGTAACTTCATGTAATGTCAAGATTTTAGTGTTTTGTTTTGTTTTGCTTTGTTTTGTTGCCATGTGGTCATTTTATTATCTGAAAGATAAACTATAAAAATGCATGCAACAAAAATATTACAGACATAAATAGGTTTCTTATTCATGACACACACACACACACACACACACACACACACACGCGTGTGTGTGTTTGGACAATGACAGCAAGTCCTGGAGAGTTCTCTGTATCCAGCCACACTGCAGTTCCAGGTGGTTTTATCTCAGCCTAGGGTAGGATAATCACTGTGATTATTCTGCTTTTCCCTTGACCCTGATCCAAATTTAACCAGATACTGAGACAGCTGAATGGCTCATCCATCATGATCAAATTGGAAAACATAGTAGAAAGGCAGCCTTTTTATCCTCAAATGTCTAGTTCTCTTTCCAAGCAGCCGTATTTATTCATCCCTATGCAAATGAGACAGACATGGAGATGTATTTGGAAACTCACCTTAGAGTCCCAAATTCAGAGATGTTGACAACCAGGGGAAGATCCCAACTAGAGAAATGGCTCTTAAAAGATCACAGAACTTTTAGTTTTAAAACATTTGTGTTCCCTAGGGCAACGAAATCTACCTAATAATGAAAATATGTTTCAGTGTAATAACTAAGAAATACCCGAAAATAAAAAGGGAAGATAGAAAAACTTGTGATATGATTGTTTATTAAAAGGTAGCCATGGAAACATACAAGGGAAGTGTTCCAAATGAGTCCAATCCTAAGGCATTTTCTGTGGTAGACCACTGATGTCAGTCATGTACCTGTGAGCACCAGAGACCTATACTGTCCATGCCTGGAAGCTATTCACATCTCTCTACCCAAGCCACTGCTCTCTCCTTCCATCCAATTTAGAGAGAGATACACCAACTTTCCTTCACCTGGCTGCTTCAGAATCCCCTCAGGACTTTCTCTGAGTTAGTAAGAAAGGATGCAATTGGTTTTACGTCCTCTGAATCTAGGAAATGTAGAGGCTAGTACAGATGACTGCCAAATATAACCATCTTTTGTGCAGAGAGCTGGTGATGGTTTTCAAGCCTGGTTTCCAAGGAGTAGCCACCTCTTTCCACTGGTCAGCCTTGGTTTCTTCCCCTGGGTTCTTCTCGCCCTGCCTCCTAGGGAGGCATGAAGGAGATATGCCCCTCTGTGTGTATGCAGGGGACTTACATAAGAGGATGGCATTATTTTATCCGTCTCGGAAGACAGGCTCAACCTGTCAAACGTACAGGGTTGACTAGTAGATTCTGAATGAAACCAAGCTGGTGTAGCCATTTCAAAAGCCTAAAAGTCTCTCTCGCCAGCTTCCCCTGGTAGAGGTCCTCATTATGCTGGCTTCTGGCAGAGTTATTGACAAAGCATACTCTCTATCAGTAACATCAGTGGCCTTGATTATATACAAATGCACTGAGAATACTTTATCGTATTTGAAAAATTGTTAAGCCAAGAAAAGCTTTAGACAATGTAGCTCTCAGAGCTGGGATGTCCCCTTTTCCTTCTGTCTGGGCCAGTACAGTGTTCATTCTGCTGCTTATCACACACAAACCGTAAAAAGACTGTACATTTTGCTATGCATTTACTCTTTTTTTTCTGAGTCAGAATCTCACTCCATCACCCAGACTAGAGTGCAGTGGCACACTCACGGCCACCCCAGCATTGACCTGCTGGGCTCAAGCAATCCTGCTTCAACCTTCCAAGTAGTCGGAACTACAGGCGCGCACTACCACGCCTGGCTACGTTTTTGATTTATTGTAGAGGTGAAGTCTCGCCAAGTTGCCCAGGCTGTTTTTGAATCCATGGGCTCAGGCAATCCCCACACCTCGCCCTCCCAAAGTGCTAGGATTACAGGCTTGAGTCACCGCACCCGACCTATTTACTCTTAAGATGATGTGTGCCCATGACGAGAATCAAACATAATTGTCCCGGTGCCACTGGAGGCAGTTCATAGGGAGTCTTGGTGACATGACCAGCAAATATTCCATGAACGTCATCTGCACAGCTGTCACTATGCCCAAGGCAGCAACGGGTCGAGAAGATAGCAGCAGTCTAGTGTCACCTGGACCCGGGTTTGAATCCTACTCTGACACCTGTGATGTTAGGCACAGTGCTCCTCTCTCTGAATCTCAGTTATCTGTGACTATGACATTGCCCACTTCAAAAGATTCATCTGAGGATTTAAATGGATGCAGAGTTTATGAACTATCTAGCTGGCACTAGCACTAAAATTTCCATTTCCTTTCACTTTCCACAGGAGCTGGGTAGGCAAGGAAATGCAACAGCCCTCAAGACAGATCTGGGGGAAGCTGCAGTTCTTTAGTAGAGATAACACATGAATGGAGTTCACAAAATACAAAGCAGTCAGTCACGGGGGCAGTTTATTATGGAAGAGCTGGAAATCAGAATTATTCAAACCCCAGTTACAATCTAAAGCACACACCGTGCCTCTGAGAAGACCTGACGTCTGATACAGATGTGGAAGAAATTTTCGTAGTTGGGCTTACCTGTTTCCTCTGTGTAGACACATTCACACAATGCCTGCCACATGAGTTCACCAGCACCCATCTCTTGACATTTGACACAATCCCAATCCAGCTTTGACGGGGTCTCTTTTCTATCCCCTCCCTCCTATTTCCCTCGGCCAAGGCCCGGAACTAGGGAAGAAAGACTCACTGCCATCACAGCTCCACAAAAAACAGAAGCCTGTCCCATGCAGAAGTAGTCGTCTCATGTTCTCGGGTACCTGCTGGCTGAGACAGAGGGCTGGACTCCTTTGGAGGCTGAGGGCTGAGTCGCGTGGACCTGCAAGTCCTGAAAGACATATTAAGCTTAAACAGTGGAGAAGAAGGGATGGGCTGTGCAGGCTGCTATTTCTCCTCGACATTTTATCCTCTTGGGAGTGTCCTCTGTCCAAATATCATCATGCTAATGGTTAAGCTGAATTACACAAAGTTGTGACATTTGACGACTCCAACCCAGCCTTTGAGCCTCGACTGAGACTTCAGCTCTCCCAGATAGCCGTCTCCTGGCCTGGTCCACTGAGTTGGACACTCCTGCTCCCCTTCCCAGCATGCCTTGTGAGATGGTCATTGCACTGACTTCACTGTGTAAGAATAATTGGGGCTTCAGACTGCCTCATTTTTCAATAGAGTGTCATGGCCTACTTTCCATTTCAAAACCGGTGATGAGTGATGTTAAAACTAAGACTGGCTGGGTGTGGTAACTCGCAGCCCTTCGGGAGGCCAAGGAGGAAAGATTGCTTGAGACCGGGAGTTCGAGATCAGCCTGGGGCAACATAGTAAGACCTTCTCTCTACAAAAAGAATAATAAATTATTATTAAATTAAACAGACATGGTAGCTCACGCTTGTAATCCCGGCACTTTGGGAAGCAGAGGTGAGAGAGGATTGCCTGAGCCCAGGGGTTTGAGACCAGCCTGGGCAACTTGGCAAGATCTCGCCTCTAGAATAAATAAAAATATTAGGTGGGTAAGGCGGCACATGCCTGTGGTTTCAGCTATTTGGAAGACTGAAGCAGGAGGATTGCCTGAAGTCAGCAGGTCAAAGCTACGGTGGCTGTCAGCATGCCACTGCACTCAGGCCTGGACGACAGAGTGAGACTCTGATGCAAATGAATGAATGAATGAATGAACAAGTAAATAATCTAAGTGTGGTGGTGCACACCTGTAGCTCCAGCTACTCAGGAGACTGTGGCAGGAAGGTCACCTGAGCCCAGGACATCGATTGCTGTGGTGAGCAGTGATCATGCCACTATTCTTCAGTGTGATGACAGAGTGAGACCCTGACTAAAACAAAACTAAGACTGGCTCAACATCAGTACTCACCAAAATAAAATGACACAGAAAATCTATGCACTTAGGTTATTTTATGCACACTCATGTGTTTTACTTTTAAGCAATTTTGTGGTTAAAGTTTTAATATTCCTATATTTTGAGTAAACACCAGTTCTAAACATTAGCTTTATTTTTTAAATTTATTTATTAAATTAACAAATACAAATTGTATATATTTGTGGTGAAACATGCATACATTATGAGGTGGCTAACTCAAACTAATTAACATTCACATTACCTCACATATTTATACTTTTGTGGGGAGAACACAAAATCAACTGACCCAGAAATTCTCAAGTACATAATATATTTTTATTAATGACAGTCACCATATGTACAATAGCTATCTTGAAATCTTTCCTCTGGTTTAAATGAAGTGCTACTTCCTTTAGCCAATGTCTCCCGAATCCCCTCAACTCCCACCATTCTATTCTCTGCTACGGTGAGATGGATTTTTTAGATTTCACATAGAAGTAAAATCGTGGAAGTATCTGTTTCTTGTGCCCATCAGCTTCGTTCATTGCAGAGAGAGGAGGAGGATGGTTAAGCTTGGGCTTGGGACTCGTCAAAATATTTCTAGAACCTAACGACAACCTATTCCACAAGACTGAGGCTAAAATAACTTGCTTTTATAAAGCTCCTAAAACAAACTACTAATCTGCCCTTGGTCAGAAATGCAAGCTCACCACCCTGAAACCTTTGCATTAGTAGAGGACTGGGTTTCTGCACACAAAAAAAACCCCTCTTTTTTTAGCTGATGATCTAAGGCGGAAGGCACTGTGCCCATTTTCCACAGCAACTGACCTCCAGGAAGAATGTGCTTAGTAGAAGTAGTCGGCAAACTCAGAACCAGCTCGATGACATGCCTATTTTGAGAGTGATTGGCCCGGGTTTTCTGTTACTGCTTTTAGGATTGGACTCCCTCAGGCATAGGTATTGAGGGTACCTGCCATAAGCCAACAGCAGTTGGACCCCCAGGGGCCTGGGGTCTCCTGGGATCCTGGGCTCTGAGGTGAATCCCTGGCTTTAAGAGTGAGGACTGATTAACATATAGCAGCCAAAAGCTCAGGCTTTGGAGTCAGACTCTCTAGGCTTGAAACCTGGGCTCACCACTTAGGACTAGCTCTGGGATAAAAGCAAGTTATTTAACCTTCCATATCTCAGTTCTCTGAGCTACAACCTGGAGACATCAATATTAAGGCTGCCTGAAAAATCATGAAGACCTTCATGCATTGTCTAGTACGTAGGAAGAGCACAATTACAGCGCTTCCCTCTTATCCAAAGAGGATCCGTCCCAAGATCCCCACTGGATGCCTGAAGTCACAAACAGTACTGAAACCTATATAGACAATATGATGTATAAAACTATTTTTCCTTCTTCACAGTTTCACAAGCAGAAGATTTGCTCTTACCCTAGATCTTAGCATCCACGACATACAATTTTTAAGTTCCTTCCTAAGTCAAGAACTTTTACCATTTCCTTAAAAGCAGCATTGCACGGTTTCCCTTCGGCATGTCCAGAGCTGCCCTTGAGCTTTGGGGCAGCTGTTAAGTAAAATACGGGTGACTTGAACACAGGCACTGAGATGCAAGACACTGGATCTGATGATCAAGCCAGCTACATAGTGATCGACAGTGGGCAGTGAAGACACTAAGGAGAGGCTGGGCAAAGGGATCACTCGCATTTTGGAGGGAGGAAGGAAGACAAGGGTCTGCTGACTGGACCGGCTACCCAGTGACTAGCAGTGAGCAGTGGAAACAATGAGGAGGGGCTGGACAAAGGGAGGATTCAAGACCTGGGTGGATGGAGTAAGACTCGTGATCTGATGACCAAACCAGTTCATAGCCACTAACAGTGAGTGGTGTAGACAGTGTGAAGAGGCTGGACAAAGAGAGGATTCATGTCCTGGATGGATGGAGTAAGACAGCCCAAGATTTCCTCACCCTCCTCAGACTGGCGTGCAATCTAAAACTGATGATTATTTACTGCTGGAATTTTCCATTTAATATTTTTGGACTATAGTTGGCCATGGGTAACTGAAGTAAGGAAAGTGAAACCACAGATAAGGAGGACTACTGTACAAATTATTATATTGAGTTTTTAAAAAACCACTTAACGATCACTGGAAAACTGGCCCACTCCCATTGTGCAAGGTTACCGTAGTTAGAAATCAATTGCAACAGATGCTATTGTTGCCAAAGAAATGTAGAAACACCAAAGAAATGTTAGCAATTCTCCCTTACTACAAAGAATGTAATGTCTTCATAAAAAAGAACTTTCTTCATATCATAATAAAATTTGAACTTTTCCTTCTAGTTTAGAAGTAACCGTAGCTGAAGCCTTGCATACCTCCTGGAATTGTGACTGATTTCGCACTGGTTTCTTTGCCCGTATAGCTAAGTAATTCTCCAGAAGTAATAGGGCCAACACTAACATACATTGGCTTCTTCCTTGCAAGCATACTTCTGGTGTATTTAATGCTCATAACAAACTGGGAGGTGGATGCTACACTATCACTGTTTCATGGGGACTCATGGAAGCATGAGACGACAATTGGTCCAGTTACAAAGTCCTTAGATCACCTGAACACCAATGTACTGTTCTACGTGCTTACACACCACACCTGCCTCCCCTCTATCTCAGAACAGACACAGTCGTCATTGCCAGTCTTGTGTTTTCTGATTTCTTCATCTGTCTCTATACATCGGGGAATAAGAGAGACAAATGTTCTTAAAGAGGCCTCACAGAAAACAATTCTGCAAACCAGAGGGCATCATTGTGTGACCATATGGTGAAACATAGCTTGCCCACAAAATCCCAGTGCTGCCATGGGGCTCCTCCATGCCTCTCTAACTGGCCTTCAAATGCCGTATCCCTAAAATGCACTGTGAGTTTTTATTACATCCAGGTGTGGAGCCTTATGCCCTGTGTAGAAAGGAAAAGAAAGACCAAAAGCAAACAAGTAAAACTTTTTCTATTTTTTGTATTTTTTAGGTCGCTGACTCCTCAGTCCCTTTCTACTTGTCCAGAGATAACGTGTGTTGGCAACTTCACATTTTTATCTCTTTCAGAACTTGAGCCCTTTGATTATTTGGCAGTTTCCCCATCTTACAATCATATTGGGATATAGCAGCTCTTCTGCGTCTGCAGGTCCAACAGACCCAATTCCCCTTGCACCCCGGGGGTAGGTGAATGGTCTCCATTTAGCAAATCTGATGTGCCACCAGGGCGAGGCCAGTGAAGCACCCATTCTGGCAACTGTGGCCTCAAGGTGGCAGTGGCATGCAGTTTTCATGGATGGCACTTGCCCTCAAACTGTGGCAACAGTAGGTACCATCAGTAAGAGTAATACTGGCCGTGGTATCCCAAGGTCAGCAACAGTGATGATGTCATTGGACTGATTCTGTGGTGTGATTTCAGTTGCTGTTTTGACTACTCAAACCCTTACGCCCTGGCACCATTCTATAGCATGCTGCCTTAGTTTACTCATCACAGATGAGAGTACCAAAGCTCAGAGAAGTGACAAGCCCTTGATGACAAAACCGAAAAGCAGAGGCCCCCTCATTCTTCATCTTCTGCTTTCTAATTGCATCCCACCATGCATAAAATATTTTGATTTGTTCTGGAGCATTCTGACTGATGGATTTTAGGAGCATGCTGACCCAAGAATGTACTTTATGGGTCTACCTTGGGGCAGACCAATGGCTAGGTTTATCAAAGTTCGGAAAACCAATCTTCCCTAATGCCTTCTTATGACTTAAGGTCAGTGCTTATTTGATTGATTAAGATACTATTACTAGACAAATTAGTAAAAGAAACAACTCTAAATTTATGTTTTCCATAAAACATTTAAAAACAAGCAGAAATTGCCAAAATAGTTTTTTCAGAACTCTGGAAAATGGTGAAAGTTTACAGTAACCAAGAACAAATAAAACTAAAAAATAAGAAACTTAAAAATAAAACTTTCTGTGAAAACAAGCTAAGAACAAAGACTTCATGTGACCACACATGACAAAGAAAAGTCATGATACAAGAAGACAACTGCAGAAGTCAACAATAACGAAAAATAAAACCCTTAGGAAGGAAGAAAATCCACTTAACAAGTTATCACATTATGATATTCAAATATCCAACAAAAGATTACATGGCATATAAAAAAACAGAAAAGTATGACTCATTTGCAAAAAATAAATATGTTGACAGAAAGCATTCCTGAGAAAGCACAGACATTGGACTTAGTAGACAAATACTATAAACCAACTTTTTAAAGTAAAAAAAAAGTGGTACATATAAATGATGGAATATTATGCAGCCGTAAAGAAGAACAAACATGAACTCTGTAACAACTTGGATGGACTTAGAGTCTGTCATACTCAGTGAAATATCACAGAAACAAAGAACTGAGTACCACATATGTCACTCATAAGCAGACCCTGAACAATTATCATAATGCTATTAGAATGGGATTGGCAGTTGTGAGAAATTGCCTGGGGTGGAGGGGTAGGCATACCACATCAATAAGTGTGCCTGATCTCAAACTAGGTGAAGTGGAGACCAAAGTGAAGCCCAAACTTTACCTGTAAAATGACCATTTGTAAACCTAACCCTGAATTGTACCCCACATCTTCAAAATAAAAATTTAAAAAAGAAAAGTAATTACAAAAACCTGTGCTCAAAGAGCTTAAAGTAATCAGAGAAACAATATACAGACAAAATAATTACTATCAATAAAAACATTGAAATTAGTAAAAGGAATTTGGAGCTGAAGTAAAATAACTAAAAGAATGTACTAGATGATTTCAATGGCAGATTTGAGCAGACAGAAGAAAGAATCAGCAGTTAAAGACAGGACAATTTAAATCATCCAGTGTAAAGTGCATAAAGAATAAAGAAAAGTGAACACAGTCTAAGTGACCTATAGGACACCATCAAGAAGACATACATATGCATTATGGGCGATCGTAGATGGAGAAGAGAGAGGGAAAGTAATAAAAAGTATATTTGAAGAATATACTTGGCCAAAACTCCCACAAGTATGATGAAAGACACAAATGTACACATCTAAGAAGCTCAGCAAACTCCAAGTATTATAAACTCAAGAGATTTGCACTAAAATATAGTCACAATATGTAACATAGCTGGGGACTTAAATACACCACTAATAACAACTCTAGACAGATCATCGAGACAAAATATCAACAAAGAGATCTGGAACCTCAGCTTGACTCTTGACCAAATGAACTTAATAGATTCCTACAGAATACTCCACCCAACAATCACAGAATATACATTCTACTCATCACCACATAGAACGTACTCTAAGATCCACCACATCCTTGGCCATAAATCAAGCATTAAAAATTTCATAAGATTGAAATACTGCCATGCACCTTCTCTGACCACAATGAAATAAAAGTAAATATCGATACCAACCAAGTTACCCCAAAACCCACAAAGACATCGACACTAAGCATTATGATGCCGAACAACTCTTGGGGCATTATAGAACTCTACAAAGAAATTCAAAGATTCCTGGAAACAAATGAAAATGAAGAAACGTCTTACCAAAATCTCTGGAATGCCATGAAAGCAGTACTCAGAGAGAAATTCATATCTCTAAGAATGCACATGAAGAAAATGGAAATATCACAAGTTACCAGCCTAACAAATCACCTGAGAAAGTTTGGAAAAGCAAGACCACCAAAACCTTAACTTTAGCAGAAGAATCTAAGTCACGAAAATAAAACCCAAACACGGGACAAAGAGACAAAAATATCATAGAAAAAAATCAACAACAAAAAAAAGCTGGTTCTTCGAAAGGATAAACAAGATTGATGGACCCTTAGCCAGAATGACCAAGAAAAAGAGAGAAAAGGCCCAAATAAACACATTTAGAAATGCAAAAGATCAAGTCACAACTGACAACGTAGAAACATAAAAGATTATCAGAGATTACTATGTACACTTGTATGGAAACACACTTGAAAATCTAAATGAAATGCAGGACTTTCTGACACCATACAACCTCTCCAGGTTGAAACAAGAAGAAATTGAGACCCTATAGACCAATAACAACCCAGGAAATTGACTTTGTCATACGAAAAAGAAGTCCTGGACCTGATGGTTTTCCGGAAGAATTCGACAAAACATACAAGGAGGAGCTGATACCAATCCCATTGAAAGTATTCCAGGCAGTCAAGAAAGAGACACATTATAATCAAACTGTGAAAAGCTAAAGACAAAGAGAAGATCGAAAGCAAGAGAGATGCAGTTCTTTACGTACAAGAAATTCTCAATAAGGTGTCAATTTTTCAGTAGGAACTATATATATATATATATTTTTTTTGCATTGGAGTCTCACTCTGTCACCCAGACTGGAGTGCAGTAGCCGCTCCCAGCCACCACAGCCAGCCTCGACCTGCTGGGCTCCGGCGATCCTTCCGCCTCAGCCTTCCAAGTAGCTGGAACTACAGGCGCGCGCTACCACACCCGGCTGATTTTTGATTTATTGTAGAGATGAGGTCTCACCAAGTTGCCCAGGTGGGTCTCGAACCCGCGGACTCAGGTATAGAAATATTTTTTACTAATAAATAAACAAGGGTTTATATCCATGGTGCTTGTGTTTAAATCGGCTGCCTTCTCCTTGAACCTTCCTTATGCTTCCTTTCTTTGCACCACATTGCCCTATGAAACACTTAAAGGAGGCAGTTATCTCTATAGGGGAGAGAGTAGGTTAACTTTAAGAAGACCTTAGGGTATGAAGCCAAAATTATGTATTAATATAATTCGTGACTGACGACACCTGATCCCAAGTTTTGGCTTACATCTTTAATGTATTCTGTCACTTAAAGT
Source organism: Cephalopachus bancanus (assembly GCA_027257055.1). Classification (NCBI taxonomy): domain Eukaryota; kingdom Metazoa; phylum Chordata; class Mammalia; order Primates; family Tarsiidae; genus Cephalopachus; species Cephalopachus bancanus. Next base: position 2,972,366 of record JAPVLO010000325.1, read on the forward strand.
TTATTCTACTTCAATATTTCCTCTCAATTATTTTTGAGACCAAAAACTCAATATTAAAGATTTTGAAGGTAAAATATACTTTTATTTACAACTGAGAATGTTGGTCATGAATTTAAACATATTCATCTGCAATGGAAATGGAAATTTAGCTCTGCCATGCTCATAAGAATTAACAGAAAAATGCAACTGAATGCTTCTTTCTTATATTTGATATTTACTAATGATAGATTTAGTTTCAAATACAGTAGAATAGAAATACGCACAGATGTCTTTCAACTTTAATGGCATTATATCCTGATAAATTCTTCATAAATAGAAAATGTTATAAGTCAAAAATACATTTAATATACTTAACATGCTGGCCATCATAACTTACTCTAATCTACCTTAAACATGCTCAGAACACTCACGTTAGCCGACAGTTAGAAAAAGTGTATTAGATAATCTAACACAAAGCCTATTTTATAATAAAGTTGTTGAATTTCTCATGTACTTTATTGAATACTGTACTCAGAGTGAAAAACAGAATGGTTGTATGGGTACTCGAAATACAGTTGCTATTGAATATTGTATTTTTCACCCTCATAGTTACATACAGATGGTCCCTGCCTTTTTAAAACTTAAGATATTTTGACTTTGAGTTGATTTATCAGGACATAACCCTTTTGCAAGTTGAAGAGCGCTTGCACTTTTCAGGTATTTAGTAACGTTGAATATCTCAACTATATATCCTATTGCTCTTTGAAACTGTGTTGATAGGGATTGAGCTTGGGGTACCTTGGAAGGGTGCTCAATAGCACTGCGTGGAATCAAACCCATCGTCAGAGTGCAGCATCCCTGCCCTAACTCTACCTTTTATAAGGCTTTGGCTCATCTTGAGAGGAGACCTAATTCGCTCTATGGATTTTGGCAGTTGCTGTTGTGATTGCAAGAAACCAGGTTGCACTTAGAACATGTTTTATGTCCAAACAAGAGAGCTCTCTCATTTTCTCTGTCTCTCTGTCTCTGTCTCTCTCTCTCCCCCTCTCTCTCTCTCCCCCCGCCGTCTCTCTCTCCCTCACTCACTCACTCCTTCTCCCTCTCTCTTTCTCTCTCCCTCCCTCCCTCTCTTTCTTCTTCTTCTTCTTCTTCTTCTCCTCCTCCTCCTCCTCCTCCTCCTCCTCCTCCTCCTCCTCCTCCTCCTCCTCTCTCCCTCTCTCTTTCCCCATCTCTATCTCTATCTGTGTATGTGTGTGTTTCTCTACTTAATTTTTGGAAATTATTAGACGTAGTGAATATTTCCAGTGTTGCTGAGTCATCTCCAGAAGTAAAATACATCCCTAGGCTACCATGTTTGAGATTCGTAAGGGAAGGAAGGAGAGAAAGAAGGATTAAAATAAGAAGCCTCCTTCTTCTACAGAATGCCCAAAGACCAAGTGCCCTCCCCAAACTGTCACAATCCCACACATTCTCCTTTATCCTACCATAGGTAATGTCTTTCGCCTTGACTCCACTCCCTGCAACCGGCTGTGCGGGACACAGCACGTTCTGCCTATGCTGGGAGTCCCCAGACCTCACAGAACCAGTCAGGGAATGATGAAGCTTCACTCTCCCATGAGGCACTGGGAGCCACACCAGGAGTGCCGCCTCTGAGATCAGACAGATATGGATGTTGTCCACCATCGCCACTTAGGAACTGAGTGACCTAGACAACGCCTCCGTTTTCTTATTGGTAAAACGGAATGACAATTATCATGTTTGAAAATTCAATTAGATAAATCATGTGAAGTGTTTAGGGCACTATATAACATAGAGGAAGCATTCAATGAATGTTAACTGCAAGCATAATTTCTAACATCACCACTATCTACTCCATATGCATTATATTCTGCCTACTAACATCACCACTATCTACTCCATATGCATTATATTCTGCCTACTGTGTTTATAATTTGAACTCATGGTTTACAAGCTCCTCTTCTCCCAGGCTTTAATAAGCAAATAACAATCATGCAGCGTATTTAAATATCCAATCAGTTTCTAGACCTGGAAAGAAATGTGTAGTCTTGGGATGATAGCCATTCCATAAAGAAAGAGAATTATTTATAATTTCAGAGTGGGAAAGGTCTTTCTAACCCTGCCTCAAAATCCACAAGCCATAAAAAATAAATGAATTGCTAAATTATGCTAAATCAAATCATAACTTTGCCTGGCATGAAACACCAAAGAAAAACAAAAGACATATGACAAGCTAGAAAAAAACATATGCTTGATTTAATTATGAAATACTAATGTTCTCAATATATACTATAGTTAGGAAAAGTGCAACAATTCAGTAGACCAACACAAGGAAAGACATGAAAACAGAGTTCAGAAAACAGGAAATACGAACATGTCTTACACCAAAGGAATCTCAATCTCCATCACAGTAGTACAATCCTCCTTAAAGTTTTTCTGAAACACTGCTTCTCACCCACCAGACTTACAGAGTCTGAAGTCTGACGGCGCACTCGGTGTAAGAGGTAGCTTTGAGCATGGCTAGCAGGCTGGATGTTTGTACTACCCCTGTGGAAGGAAATCTGTCAATGCGTATCATAATTGCAAATGCTTCTTCCCTTTGCCCCAGTAATCCTGCTTCTAGGCATTGAACCCACATATACAAATTCAAAAATGTGAATCAACATATGTATAAATGTATTCACTTTGGCATTTTAAATAAGTAGCAGATTGGAATCTACTCAAGTGTCCGTCAATATGGAACTGTTTAAATAAATTAAGATCAAACCACAGAACACTAAATAAATAATGGTAAATAAATAAACACTGGAAAAATAAAATAAGCATTTATATATATGCATATGGAAACATAGAAAGGCATACAAAATACATTATGTAGATAAAAACCAAGATTTTGCAGAGAGTATGCAGTATGTCACCATTTTCTGAAAAAAAAAATTGAAGAAAGATTATACATTCATATTTTCTTTTTTCTTTTTCTTTTTTTTTGAGTTGGAGTCTCACTCTGTCGCCCAGACTGGAGTGCAGTGGCCACTTCCAGCCACCGCAGCCTCGACCTGCTGGGCTCTGGCGATCCTTCCGCCTCACCCTTCCAAGTAGCCGGAATTACAGGCATGCGCTACCACGCCCGGCTGATTTTTCTTTTATCTATTGTAGAGATGAGGTCTCGCTGCCCAGGCGGGTCTCAAGCCCGCAGGCTCAGGCAATCCACTCACCTCAGCCTCCCAAAGGCGCGGGATGACAGGCTGAGCCACCGAGCCCGGCTTCATTCATATTTTCATATACACCAGACTGTTAGCCAGTAGCCGTGCCACAGGAATTTCCAAATATTTTGAATACTATTTCCGAGCTTGGGGAGAAAGGTACCGATGATAAAGATGAACCTGGAGATGACCTGGCCTAACTCTACCTTTCCTGGAGGGAGGAGTCGAGCTGGTCAGAGCCAGAGCAGGTTGTGTGTACCCTGTACCATCCCTTGCCGGCTCTGGCAATGCTCAAGGGTCCTTTCATCAAGAGTGCATCATTTTCCGAAAGCTGGTTGTTCAGCAATTAGCCGCCAAGAGCTGGAAGAAGTTATTGCACCAGGTAAAAAAAAAATGCGGCATAGCACAGATGAGACTTAAATGAATGCCTCATAACTCAAATCTCTCCAGCAGAGCAAGGCTAATTATTGTTGCAGAAATCCAATCAAAGCTATGAAAGGGCTTTTACTTATGCTTTTAGCATATGTAGAACCACAAAACAGGAAGGATAGATGTGAGAAAAAGTTTCCCTGGGCATGCAGATGGAAACTCTGGAACTGTTAGGCCTTCTCTAAGGATGGAATAAAGGGGAATGTATATCAACCTAAATTGAAAATGACTGTTCGACAAATAGCCGATTGCTGAGCCTGATGAAACAGCAGTATTACAAGATGTATTTCTCTGCCCCTAAATTTTAAAGCATTGTGAGAATTTCCCAGTTGCATAAGGTTTCCAAGTGTACTCTTTTCTGTGATATCCCTAGATTCTTACATTCTCCTTCATGAAAGGAGAGCAGGCTGATAACATTGCCAATAATAATTTCTAAATCAGAAACCCAGGTCATCGCCAATAACTCCTAGGGACGGCTGCCATCCAAATCACAAAGCTGCCACACTAAGATATTCAGGATCCATTGGAAGAAGAAGCACAAACCCTTTAGAAAATTGGCTCTTTGAATCCAGTAGTTATAACATTACACTGAAACTTCAAAGAATATTTAAGTTACCCAGAGTTAATACAGAGTGAATGACTTCATTTCTTTAACACCAGGATGAAATAGAATTCTACTCTTACTGCTGACTCTTAAACCAAGTATGCAAAATTAGCTATTATAGTAAGGTAATTATCCGAGTATTATCCGAGTAACTCCAACCCAAGTCCCCAGTAGCTTGATCTAGGGATCACACAAAAACAATCATTAGTGAGCTCAGAACTGAACTTCAAAAATGTATATACGCCCCCAACTTATATATCAAATTATTCATAAATACACATGCTCAACGCTGCACTAATCACATTCAGTATTAAATGTATGCAAAACCAATACTTTGAAATAATAATGTACAAAAAGATGCAAACACAGAGACCCATCCTTTCTTTCTGCACACAGTGGACCAACTTGCACACACCCTCGGTGAGAACATGATGTCTTGGAGATCTTTGAAGCGTGCCACCTCTCCAATTCCAATGTGCTTCAGAGCAAGTGTGTGCTTGTGTAAAAGGCACAAACACTCACAAATGCACCCTCTCTTACCTGTAAGGTAAGATGCTGTGAAAATACATTTTAACACCTCAGGACATATGGAGCCACTCTGTGAGTAGCAGTCTAGAGTCTGGGTGATATATTGCATATATTATTTGGTTAGTTCTCCACTGCCTTTTCAATGGTAGTCATAATCATTTGTCTGAAGAATTAAATCACTCACAGGTTTTGCTACAAAAAGTAGAAAAAAATTTTAAATGTGTTACCCCAAACAGTTAAAATGTTAGATATCCGTAATATTTCCATTAGAATAAGTATATAAATGCACAAAACCTCAATGGAACATTTAAATAACAACAAAAGTTTATTACAGCCATTGTAACTAACAACAACAACAAATTTATTTTTTGTGGTTTTACTTTCTGAAAATTTAAAGTGTTTTATGTTTTAAACAGCTTATATTAAATTATGTCACTTGCGGTGAATTGTAGAATAAATGATTACTTGATTTTGGCAATTTCTGATATATTTTACTATAAAAGTTAAATTTCAATATGTTATTTAGTTTGAATAGTATACATTTTATAAAATATGTTGAGGTATCTATATTCCAGTATCTACATTTAAACATTACAATGTATTATTTGGAATGTTTAATTTTTAAAAATCAGCACTTAAATATTTTATTAAATTGAGGAAAAATGAGTATGAAAAATTAAAGGTAAAACTTCAATAGTTTTTGCTATTGGAAATACTTTTCACACGCTACAAAATTATTGGTAAAAATATTTATTTCATATCTATGTTTTGCAAAGATAAATAGAAAGAAAGACAGGCATGAAGGAAAGAATGAAGAGAAGAAGGGAGGAAAGAAAAAAAGTTCATTAGATCACACACTTCTATTGATCACACACTTCTATTCATTATTAAAAGAGACCAAGACCTGCAAAATAATTCTTTTTTGTTTGTTTTGTTTTTGAGTTGGAGTCTCACTCTGTCGCCCAGACTGGAGTGCAGTGGCCGCTCCCGGCCACCGCAGCCTCCACCTGCTGGACTCCGGCAATCCTTCCACCTCAGCCTTCCCAGTAGCCGGAATTACAGGCATGCACTACCATGCCCGGCTGATTTTTTTTTATTTATCGTAGAGATGAGGTCTCGCTGCCCAGGTGGGTCTCGAACCCACGGACTCAGGCAATCCACACACCTCAGCCTCCCAAAGGCGCGGGATTATAAACTGAGCCACCAAGGCCAAATAATTCTTTATGAAAGACTTCTTCTAACTTGGAGGGCTTTTATGTACTTAATTAACTAGTTTTCCATATTGAGGTAGTTCATTGTAATTCAAATTTATATTTTAAAAGAATTGATATTTTATTGAGCAGAAATTTTTACTAGTTTGAGTTAATAATGTACACAGGCTCTAATATTCTAAAATTTATACTACTAAATAATATAAATATAAGCATTGATTATATTTGGTAATCCTTTCTAAGAAAACTATAAAATCAAGAAGTCAAAAAAGAAAATTTTCATAAATTTAAACAAAATGTAAGAATAAATTTCTGTATCAAACCAATAATACAGTTATAAATTGTTTTAGCTAACTTACTCTGTTCTTAAATTTATAGCATTTATAATATGTATATACTATGTGCTAAGCCAGTATTAATTAATGTAATCCTTACTAACAAAAGTATAGCTACATTTAAAATAATACAACCTTATTCCTCATTATAGACATACAAACTTTTAATCAATTTTTAAAATCTATATTAGTAAAGCTGTAAAAGTTTTATATTATATATAACTATTAACAACAAGGTAGAGAAGATGCACTGTAGCATGCATGTTCCTTTTGGAGGACACCATGCCTATAACCACAGATTCTTAAACGCAGATCCTCTTTGATACAGTAGTTCCAAACCCAAGAAGTTCAAGTCCCAGAAATTATAGCACTGATGCAGTCACATGCCTGTAGCAAAATAAATAAATGCATCATGATAACTCAACTTCCGTGTCCCTCAACTAAATTCTATGCAGCTATTAAAAAGAGAAATTCTGGGGTACTTTAGGTACTGCATGAACTGATTTACAACATAAATGGCAGAGAGATCAACCCCACAATGCAGAACCATGTGCTCCCTGTGTGTGCAGTGCCAGGTGTGGGCACTGACACTGTGGTCTGTGCTTCAGACCTCCAGATGGCTCCGAGGGCCAGGTTTTGAGCGGATGCTTGTTCATCACATCAACTTCTGAGCTGTCTGAATTTTACCACCAACATGCGTGATGATAGCACAAACATAGGAGCTATGGATTCCCAAGGTTCAGTGGGGAGTGTACTCTAGGAGAGGAGCTTGTCTCCCCCACCCTGGTGCCACATAGCCTCATAGTTGTGCTCTTTGACCCACCCTCATGGCCGAAGTCGACTAGACTAAGACAGACACTGGATTCTCCCTGGTCCAGCCAGATTCTCACTCTCTGAAGAATGCATAATGGAGAACAAAAGGGGCCGCTGGTGAGTATGAAATTATTATTTCAACTGAGACATGGAGTGGAACTGGGTAAAAGCAGCAGAGAGAGAAAGAGGGGGATGGAGGGACAGACAGAGAGAGAGAGAGGGAGACGGAGAGACTGAGAAAGAGGGAGAACTGACATGAAAAGAGACTGGCAGAAAGCAGAGGCCAGACAGCCCAGCAACTCAGACAGGAAGGACTGTGGCCCCTGGCAGCTGGAGAGAGTCCTTCTGATCTCTGAATCCTTACTCTCTAGTGCTACCCCAGGGCTCCAGTTTCCCGAGGCTTACCTGCCTTTCTTTTCTATTGTTTGCTTTTAACTCTTGCAACACATTCTTCTGTTTAGACTAGCTCAGGTGCGTTTCTGGTCTTTGCAACCCACATGTCCCCAAATTGTCATTTTTCATTTTGGGGCAATTTGTTGCAGTTTGCCAACTATAGTTTATTTTTCTCTGGTCTCATTTTTATTACAAAGCTCAGACTCTGTCCTTTGACTATCTACTGCCTTCAATACAGTATAAGGTAGGAGATGAAATCCATTTTTACTAAAATGGATATGTTCACCTTTCCTCTTTAAAAAAAATCTTCCTCGCCGGGCTCGGTGCCTCAGCCTGTAATCCCGCGCCTTTGGGAGGCTGAGGTGAGTGGATTGCCTGAGCCCGCGGGTTCGAGACCCGCCTGGGCAGCGAGACCTCATCTCTACAATAAATCAAAAAAATCAGCCGGACATGGTAGCGCATGCCTGTAATTCCGGCTATTTGGAAGGCTGAGGCGGAAGGATCACCGGAGCCCAGCAGGTGGAGGCTGCGGTGGCCGGGAACGGCCACTGCACTCCAGTCTGGGTGACAGAGTGAGACTCCAACTCAAAAAAAAAAAAAAAAAAATCTTCCTCGTTCAATCTCCTGTCTCCAGAAAGGATGCCGCCATCTTACCCAGCTTAAATCTCAAAGTCATGTCTGAGGTCTTGAATTGCCTTATTTCCTTCAAAACATGGTGGATCGGGCTACAGTTGATTCTACTTTTGCGAATATGAGTCTCACTTTCTTATTGTTTCTTCTGCCTCATTTGAATATAAGCATTTATGAGCACTCATCTAGACTATTGCAAAGCCACCTAATTGTCACTGTCATTCAGCTCTACCTCCCTTCAATAAAGCTTCCTAAAAAGATAATGATTGCCATATCTCAAATTTTTTGCTACATTGTCATAATTGATTGATTACCTTTGATGAGTCAAGCTTTACATTGGTTATTGGGGATAAAACAGAAAAGAAAATGGCAAAAAATCCTTTTCCCAAGGAGAAAGACTGATACCAAGTTAAATAAATACTCTATTTCATTAAAGCCAAGATCCTATCTTTTAGGTGCAACAAAAAAATACATTACATTATGACAGCTTAGCTAAAATACTATGAATTGTTAGAGTATCTTGATTTCTGAATTGTTAAAATTTAATGTTTAAAATTGATAAAATATAGCATACTATATGCAATATGGGAATAAGTGCAGAAGTGTTAAGGGAAAAATTAGTAATCAGAAATAGTATCCTTAAAAGGCCAGGGATGTCATCAGAGTTTTAAACAACTAAGTAGAGACCAGAAGGAAATGGTTGGTCAGTGTGGACCAGCTGTGTGCCTATGGGAAGAGAATTCTTTAACATTAAAAAGAATAGTGTCTCAAGAGCCTCAAGCCTGGAGGAGCATCAGGTCAGTGGGTAGAGCAGGGTACAATGAGGAAAGACAGGGACACGTGGGGAGGCTTTGGAGAATATGTGCCAGCACGTGGCAAGGGGTCCTGTAACTCAGAGAAGGACAGGTGTTTTCACTAAGTGAGGTAAAAGGCACTGTATGATTTTGATATCACTGTCACTTTGCCCAGACCACTCTGGTTGAAGGAGGCAAGGACAGTTAGAGGACAATTGCAATAATCCCAGTGGAAATTGGCCATGGTTTGTGCCCATGGTAGGGTGAACGGAGATGGAGAAGAGTGGGAAGGGAGACTTGAGGAGCAGCATCAGGTTCGCATCTGTGGACAGGCAACTTAAGTTCTTAATGTCTGAAGAATATTTAATTGCCAATATCAGTATGGAAGCTGTATAAATCAATCTAGAGAGAGATCCAGGGTGGAGGTATAAATTTTGGAATTATCAGCATGTGAGAGGCATTTCAAGCCGTGAGACTGGCTGGGTTTCTTTTGGAGTGAGTATAGATGCAACAGAGAAGGCACCAATGCAAGAATTAAATCCAGTGACAGTGAAAGACTTAGAGGCTGTGGGGGGATGGGAGGGAGAGGAAGGAAACTTGAGAAAAAAACCCAGAGGGATGACCATGTGAAGAAGTAGCAAGAGGGTGCCTACCTGCAAGCCAGTGGGAGAGGCCTCAGTGGAAAACAATCCCGCTGGCACCTTGATCTTGGTCTCCCATCCTCCAAAACTGTGAGAAAATAATTTTATGTTGTTTAAATTACCTGGCCTGTGGCATTTTGTTATGGCAGCCTGAACAGACTAATGCAACAAACAAACTAGATAATATCTAAAAATATAATTTAGAGGTAAACGTCTAATGAATGGTCTATGCATATGAATGGGCTCTGCAAGAAATGACATTCAGTCATAATCCCGAAAGACACAGTCTCAAACATCATAATCCTCAATTGTGAAATTCCCAAAAGAGAATTCTGGGGAAATAATTTAAAGACTACTTTAAAAGATATTTACACTTTTAAAAGAGAACCTATTTGGGAAACACAAAACCATGGCAGAACACTTCATAGGCCACTTTACACACAGAATAGGCAATAACATATTTTTGTAGGAATAAACAGATATACTAATGACAGGCACATGTGTCTAATAGTTATGAGCAAGGAAATTGTATTCATAAAGAAATAGGTTAAAAAGTGAAATGTATAAATACATACCATTCTGGTTGGTAATTATGTGCACCCCACTTTATAACTGCAATCACCTGATATACCATGACCTACAACCTAAGTCTTTTGATGAGATGGATTAAAAATTTCGATGAATCACCAACATATCACTGACTACTAGTCACCCAAACAGCCAAGATCTTGAGAAATTTTATCTGTCACAAATGTATATATACAAAAAAAGATATGTTTGCATTTATTAAGGAAATTTCAGTGAATGTGCAAGCACACACACAAAGTCATTATTGTAATAACACACTTTCACACAAAGTCATTATTGTAATAACACACTTTCACAAAGTCACATTAGCAAAGAATGCACAAAATGAATTAGAACTCTGTAAGGGTCTACACAATTTATACCTCCATCATTAAAAATGATGTGAAGATGAAACACATAGCAGATTGGTGCCAACTCAACCTCTGGAGGTAAAGTTTGCCCAATTCTGAGCAACTTGCACCCTGAGAATGAGGGGTGATCTCCACACACCCCCTTCCCCGGGATAGACCATCATTTGCTCAGAAAGGACACTCCAAGTACAAAATACTGGAGAGACAGATGACCCTCCTCAACACTAGATCAAACACAGGTGCAAGTAATTGGAGTGGGAGATCTGGTAGCAGACAAGTGGGGGTAACTTCAGAACCATAACCCGCCCCATTACACCTTCTTTTCCCATTCCACATCCCACCCCAATACACCTTAAACAAGCTGCAAAAAGACAGCACAGCACCCAACACCCAGCCTGGCTTCAAAATGAACAAATCCAGAGGATCTACACAAGGAAGAATAGGGGAGTGAGCAAACAGAAGTAAAAGTTCTCTCCCATCACTGAGAAATTGAATTAAACAGGGAGTGGAAAAGGGGGGGACCATCACAAATGAAGAAGAATCAGCAGAAGAACACAGATATCCCCATACCCTTGGAAAGACAGCACCTGAGAATACAAGCTTTGAACTCAAACAATGAAGAGCCCCAGAACAACTGGTCTCAAGCCACAAATCCAGATGTCAAAGTACTGATGGAGAACGGACAAAAAAATGAAGAAAGACAAGAAGAAAGAATGAAAGAGTTGATAACTGAGATGGCAGCAATAAAGAATACAGTAAACAAAATAAATAACAAACTGACAAGCATGGAAAGCAGAATTAACCAAGCAGAAAAAAGAATCTCAGAGCTTGAGGACCAAAATATGGAACCAACACAAATGATTAAAATGTAGAAAGAAAGCTTAAAAATATGGAATAAAGCCTCCAAGAGATGTGTGATTACATTAAGAGGCTGAACTTACACCTGATCGGCATTCCTGAGGCAGAAAGGGAGACAGAGACCACCTTGAAACAAACACTCGATGAGGTTATCCAAGAAAACTTCCCTCATCTCATCAGAGATGTGACCAACCAAACACGAGATTCAGGAATCCCAACAAAATATCAAATGAGAAGACCAACTCCTAATCACATAGTAATTCACTTACACAAAGTAGGCATAAAAGAAAATCCTAAACACAACGAGAGAGAAAGTTTAGACTACATGCTAAGGAAGACCAATTAGAATAGTGGCAGACTTAGCTAGAGTAACAATACAGACTAGAAGAAACTAGAGTCCAATCGTCAAAGTTCTCAAGAATAAAAAAATTCTCACCAAGAATTTCCTACTCAGCTAAGCGAAGTCCATCACCAATGGAGAATTAAAATCCATCCCAAATATTCAATCCCTAAGAATTTATGCTGCCTACAGATCAGCACTACAAGAGATGCTTAACAAAGTATTAAACACGAAAGAAAAAAAAATGACCACGCTCTTTCCAAGAATGCAGGAAAACAGAGAATCAGCACAGTATGCATGGTGACTGCAAAATTGAAAACACACACATATATTAGCCCAATAATGAAAAGAAAACCAACAAGCAAATAGCAACAACAAAAACAACAACAGCAAAGAACTTCATAAGCACTGCATAACAGGGATAAACTCTCACATCTCAATAATCAACCTGATCGTGAATGGACTAAATACAACACTCAAAAGATATAGAATGGAAAACTGGATAGAAAAAACACAACCCAACAATTTGCTGCATCCAGGAGACACATCTCAATACAAAGAACTCTCACAGACTCTGAGTTACAGGATGGAAAACAAATTTTCAGGCAAACAACAAACAAAAGAAGGCAGGAGTTGTGATCTTAATATCAGACAAAACAACCTTTAAACTATCAAAAAATTAAAAAGTTACAGAAGGACACTAGTAATGGTAAAAGATTCAATTTATCAACAATAAAAATCCATCCAAAACATACATGCAGCCAACACAGGAGCAACAGCTTTTATAAAAACAACTACTAAGTATACTAAAAAAAGATATTGACTCTAACACTATTATAACTGGGAACTTAAATACCCCAGTAACAATCCTAGATAGATTATCAAGGCAAAAAAATCAACAAGGAGATTCCGAACATAAATTTGACACTTAGCCGAATGTACTTAAAGATACCTACAGAAACCTCCACTCCAAAACCCCAAAATATACTTTCTACTCATTACTGCAAGGAACATACTCCAAGATTGGCAACATCCTCAACCATAAATCAAGCATATACAAATTTCAGAAGATCAAAATACTGCCATATAACATCTCAGATCACAGCAGAATAAAAATATATATAGACACCAACAAAATTCCCCAAAACCCACAAAGACATAGACACTAAATGACATGATGCTGAAAAACTCCTGGGTCAACACAAAAGTCAAACAGAAATTAAAATTTTCTAGGAAACAAATGAAAATGAAGAAAAATCTTGCTATAACCTCTAGGGCACCATGAAAGCAGTATTAGGAGGGTAATTCATATCTATATGAACAAACATCAAGAAAATGGAAAGATCAGAAGTTTATAGTCGAACAAATCATCTAAGGGAACTGGGAAAACAAGACCACCAAACTTCAACCTAATTTCAGCAGATGAATCAAGATTATCAAAAAAAAGGCCCAAATACACGACATAGAAGACAAAAAGAGTCCAGAGAAAATCAGCAAAACAAAGAGCTGATTCTTTGAAAGGATAAACATGACTGATGGACTCCTAGCCAGATTGACCAAGAAACAGAGAGGAAAAAACCCAAAAAACACAATCAGAAATGCAAAAAATCAAGTCACAATTGATCCTGAAGAAATACAAAAGATTATCTAATATTACTATGCACATCTCGCTGGAAACAAACTCAATAACCTAAATGAAATGGGGAACTTTCTTACATCACACAACCTCACAAGGTTTAAACAAAAATAAATTCAGACCCTAAATAGACCAATAAAAATCCAGGAAATTGACTTCAACTTAAGAAGATTACGTACAACCAAAAGCCCTAGACAGATGGCTTTCCAGCAGAATTCTGTAAAACATACAAGGAGCGTTGATACAAATCCTGTTGAAAGTATTCCTAGCAATCAAGAAAGACAGAACATTCCCCAAATCATTTTATGAAGTTAGCATCGCAATGATAACCAAGCTGAGTAAAGAGTTAGCAAAGAAGGAGAACTACAGGCCAATAACCTTTATGAACATAGATGCAAAACTTCTCAACAACATTCTAGCAAATTATGACCATGACCAAGAAGGCTTCATTCTTGGGACGCAGGGCTGGTTCAACGTCTGCAAGACTATAAAAGTAATTAAATATATATCAATAGATAAAAAACAAAAACAAATTATTATATCACTAGATGTGGAAAAAGCTTTAGATAAAATCAAGCATCTCTTCTTGATAAAAACCATTGAACACCTAAGCATAGAGGGAACATACCTCAAAATAGTAAGAGCCATCTACAATCAACCCACAGCCAATATATTGCTAAACAGACAGTAATTGGAAACAATTTTTTCTGAAAACCAGAACAAGACAAGGCTGCCCACTCTCACCTTTCCTGTTCAACATGGTGTTAGAATTCCTAGCTAGAGCAAAGAGACAAAGAAAGAAATCAGGGGTATCCAAATAAGAAATGAGAAAGTTAAGTTTTCCCTCTTTGCTGATGATATGATCCTATACCTTGAAAACCCAAGGGAATCTGTCAAAAACCTCTCTGCACTAATAAAGCACTTTGACAAAGTCTTGGGGTACAAAAGAAACATGTAAAAGACAATCTCTTTCTTATTCACCAACAACAAACCGGCAGACAACCAAATGAAAAACAATATCCCAATTCAAAATAGCCACACATAAATGAAATATCTCAGGAGCTTTCTAACCAGAGAACTGAAAGAGCTTTACAAAGAAAACTACAAATCACTGCTCAAAAAAATCAAAGACACAAAAAATGGAAAAATATCCCATGCTCATGGGTTGGAAGAATCAACATTGCTAAGATGTCCATCCTACCAAAAAATCTATAGACTCAACACAATACCCATTAAATTATCAAAATCATTTTTCTCAGACCTGGAAATGACAATACAGGAATTCAAATGGAAACATAAAAGACCACAAATAGTCAAATGATTCTTACCAAAAGAAACAAAGCAGAAGGTTTTACACTTTCAGACTTTAAAATTTACTATAAAGTTACAATAACCAAAACACCCTGATACTGGTAAAAGAACAGGCATATAGACCAAAGGAAAAGGATAAAGATCCATTTCTCAACCAACTCGACTTAAACAAAACCTCCATCACCATCCACTAGGGAGAGGAGAACTTATTCAGGAAATGTTGCTGGGAAAACTGACTGACTACATGCTGAAGATTGATACAGGACCCTTACCTATAACCATACACAAAAACCAAATCTAAATGGATCAGAGACCTAAATGTAAAGCCTCAAACTACAAGAATCTTAGAAAACACAGAAGACACCCTTATGGAAATTGGAATAGGCCACCAATTCCTGATCAAAACCCCAAATGCTCATGCCATAAGAGATAAGATATACAGGTGGAACCTTGTTAAACTGAAAGACTTCTACAAAACAAAAGAAACTGTCAGGAGGGGAGACAGCATAGAGACAGCCCATAGAGTGGGAGAAAAATATTTGCCAGCTGTATATCTGACAAAGGCCTGACAACTAGGATCAACAAGGAACTCAAATATGCCAAAAAGAAAAACACGAACAGCCCTAATAAAAAAGTGAGCAAAAGATATGGATAGACACTTCTCAAAAGAAGACATACGAGCAGCCAACAGATCCCTGAAAAAATGCTCAACCACACTAATCATCAAAGAAATGCAAACTAAAACCACACTGAGATACCACCTAACTCCCGTCAGGATGACCATCATCAATAATTCAAAAAACAGAAGATGGAGAGGATGCCTGGAAAAGGGAATGCTTCGACACTGTTGGTGGGAGTGTAAACTAGTACAACTCCTGTGGAAAACAGTGTGGTGATTCCTAAAAAATCTAAAAATAAATCTTCCATATACCCAAAGGAACACAAATCATTCTATGAAAAAAAATACCTGACAGTCGGGGAAGGGGGGTGGGATTGGCAGTTGAGGGAAACTGCTAGGGGAGGGAGGGGCATACTTCATCCACTGGGGTACCTGCATAATCGTTTGTATACCTAACCCTGAATTGTACCCCACATCTTTATAATTTAAAAAAACTCTTAAAAAAATACCTGTACACGCATGTAGTATTATTGTAGCATTATTCACGATACCAAAAACATGGAACCGACTGTGCTGCCCACCAAAAGTGAAGTGGATGGAAAAAATGTGGCATATGTACATGATAGAATATTGCACAGTCATGAAGAAGGACATAATTATGGACTTCACAGCAACTTGGAAGAATTTAGCATCTTTAATACTCAGTGATCTATCACAATAACAAAGAACTGAGCAGCACATGTTCTCACTTATAAGTGGACCCTGAACATTTATCATAACACTGCACAAAAGGGTTTGGCCATAGTGGAACATTGCCTGGGAGGAAGAGGAGTGCGCAAAACATCAATAAGGGTATGTGATCTCAAGGCAGGCAAAGTGGGGACCAAAGGAAGTCCCAAACTTTGCCTGTACAATGACCATTTATCGATTTAATCCCGAATTGTACCTCACATCTCTGAAACAATAAATAAATAAATACACAAATAAATACACAAATGAATTGTACAAAATAATGCTCACAATTTGAAACTGTGGGGAAAACACAAAGAAAACACTGAAAAAATCAACATGTGAAAAGTGGATTGCCGGATGTGTTATGGGCAGTTGCACAGAGATAGTCCATAAGAGCTAATTTCATAATCATTCACTATATTTTGAAGTCTTGCATCACCAAAAAATTGCTATTTTTTTCTTTTAGAATATAGCTTTCCTTGGAGAATGTTCACATTCACCTTTTTGCTGCTCTTTTTGAAATTCATCTGTGATTTGATATACACCAACATGAGCATTTCATATTAAATATTTCCACATTCTGCACCATGTTTCTATGTTGTTTTGAATAATAAGAAATCCATTTTACATGCACTCATATACAGACCACA
Organism: Cephalopachus bancanus; assembly: GCA_027257055.1. Taxonomy (NCBI): domain Eukaryota; kingdom Metazoa; phylum Chordata; class Mammalia; order Primates; family Tarsiidae; genus Cephalopachus; species Cephalopachus bancanus. Next base: position 2,989,028 of record JAPVLO010000325.1, read on the forward strand.
GATTTGGCAGAAATATTGCTGGTGATCAAACAGCAACACCACATGTCTTCTTACCTACTGTGCACATAATTATTTTCAAACTAGTCAGTAACTTCACACCGGCTTATAGGAGCAAATGTTACTTTAATTCATTAAAAGCTTCTGGAATGTCATCAGCTGAAAAAAAAATGCCAATGCAGACAAATGACGCATTGTAAACTGAAGTTTTTGTCATTGCAGTATGACCTTGCCAACCCACTGATCTGAATTTTTTGCTAAATGAATTGGGCTGAATGGAAAGCGCAAATTTTGTTGATATCAATTTAATCACACCTAATTCCAGACCTGCCATTATGGTTTAGGGATTCAGCTGGAATCCATTTTCTTCTGCATGAAGACAATAGCAAGGTAATTGTTCTGCCCAGCATGATGCAACTATCCTGTGATTTGATTATGATTTTTAGTATTTTAGACCTTAGCAATTTCAGACTTTAGAGATTTTGATATTTTGAGTTTGCAACATTCGCTATTATGATGTTTATGATTGTGTCTTTCAGCATTGTGGTGCAAACCTGCAACCCCTTCCACAAAATTATTTGATTAATACATTATTAATTAATTAATATCAAAAAATTCTTTTGAAAAGCTGCACAAGCCAACCTCGGTGGCTCAGCCTGTAATCCTGCACCTTTGGGAGGCTGAGGTGAGTGGATGGCCTGAGTTCGCGGGTTCGAGACCTGCCCGGGCAGCGAGACCTCATCTCTACAATAAATCAATAAATCAGCCAGGCGTGGTAGCGCTCACCTGTAATTCCGGCTACTCGGAAGGCTGAGGCAGAAGGATCGCCGGAGCCCAGCAGGTCGAGGCTGCGGTGGCCGGGAGCGGCCGCTGCACTCCGGCCTGGGCGACAGAGTGGGACTCCAACTCAGAAAAAAAAAAGAAAAGAAAAGTTGCACACATTTAATCATAATTGTACATTTATACCCTTTCGTATTTTATTTTCAACAAGCCAGTCTTGTGGCTGGAGTCTTGGAGAGCAGGACAGATGAGACGGGGTGTGGGGTCAGCGCAGAGAAGGTAGGAGACCTCAGCTGAGATGAGGACCTCTGTACCAGGAAAGAAAGGAGGAAATCACACTTCTCTCAGCCCGTCATCTCTGTGAGGAGGAATCCTTTACAGAGAGCATATTGAGAAAGCAAAGCAAAAAGTAAGAGTCACAGTTCAAAAGAAAAGGGCCCCCGACTGTGTTAGAAACTGCCCATGGGTGTTCAAGAATCAGTTCCCGTCCCCCGGCCTGATCTGAAACGGCTAGACTGCTCTTCTCCAAAAGGGAGGTTCCCTCTCAAACCCACCTTTTCTCCTCAAATGCTGTTCTCTCTGCCTTTCTCCTTCCATCAGAAGTCACAAACTGCAAGAAAACTATTTCTAAATCCCCAGCCAATTTTCATTAGAGGTAATTTGATACACACTTGCTCCAACGGCTCTGGTGCTAGGATAAAGCAACATCTCCAGAGATGTCATCCTAAAAAGATTCCAAAGGTGTGATCCTAAAGTTAATAAAGAGGTGATACTGAAAGATAACAAAGACATGATCCTAAAAATAACAAAGATCCCATAGTGACCTAGATGCCCCACGCTGCTTCCCATCTGAGGCGAGTGAGGGTCTTGACTTTGGTATGTCAAAGCTTGGTGAGTCATTGATGTTGTTTTTCATTCATAAGATCTCCGTATCAAATTTCTCAGGTCCCACAATTCCCTGTGAGATGACATTGCCATACTGGAACATAAATATGTCACACACATAAATGTTACTGCAAAGTGCACATGTGAATGGCAGAATAGCCAATTAAATGTGGCATAGCAATATAGTTGAGAAATAAATGTCAAAAAATAATACAAGGAATCATTTGGATTAACAAATTGCCTAGAGATACCTGCGTGAGCGTGTATCAAATTGCTGATGCCTTTATTTGTGGTAATTACTAGATAACACCTAAGTCAAAAGTAAGCCCTTCAGTGAAGACAAGAGTGCAAAAATGCATAGCAAATATTAGATACTGAGGACATTGAAGATCCTTTGTATCTATCTCTCTCTGTCTGCTTTCTTTCTCCCCCCCCACACACACACACATCTGTTATCATCAGATGTGAGGCCCTTCTACTTGGGGGGCTACTGCATTCCGAATGTCACCTTCCACCTTCTTTTTATAGAGAACTAATGAAAGCAGCGTGATCTCCATAAGTAGATTATGAGCTCCAGCTCACACCTCTTTCAGCTGTGTGATCTCTGGCCAATCATTTCAGCTCACGGATCTTCAGTTTTTGCAACTGTCAAACACAGGCGCACACCTCGAGACATTCCTATGAGAATAAAATAAGATAGGTGTATCTTAGGCCAGCTGACGTTACATGAATGTGAAATCAAATTACAAATATGGCGTTACCTGAGTACCAGTGGGCACTGTCATGCATTCTCACAGTTGAATGCTGCCTAGCAGTAAAAAGGACTGAATGCTTGCTATATAAAACAACTTGGATAAATCTCCAGAAAATTATCCAGAGTGGGGAAAAAAATAGTCCAGAAACATCGCATACCGTGTGCTTCCACTTATATAATATTTTGAAATGACAAAATCATAGGCTATGGTTATCACTTTTGGTGATGAGATGGTAATATACTGATATTACTGAATAGTGTCCAATATTACTTGAAATTAAACTTGATAAAAGTTCAATATTTTGACAATGTTGCCAAATACAGAAATTATATAAATGACAAAAGTGTATTCCTTCTACATCACACACTTGTGAAATGAAAAAGTGTAACAAAGTTGGTAAATTATATCAATATCAATATCCTTGTTTGTGACATTATGCAATAGTTAGGGAAAGTTATCGAATCAGAGTTTTCCAATTTTACTGTTTCTTTAATGCCTACTGTAAATTTGAATGGATATGATGCTAAGGCTAGACATTTTTTTGCCCCGCTGGTTCATTTTAATGTGTGCTTTTATTTTTCAGGTGAAAAAAAGAATGACTGAAGACAACACAAATGATAACTGATATTTCTGATACTACAAAATTAGTACCATATTTTATCAAATACGGGTTAAGAAAAACACCGACAATTGTGTAGATGTTTGTTCTCACTCATTCCTTCAAGAAACAGAGGCCAACGAAGCTCTCTGAAGTAATCGTATTAGAATGAGAATGTGAACTTCATGTGCCTTGCTCACTGCTGGTTTTTCAGTTGCTATAACAATGCCTGTCCTGTAGTAAGTATTTAATTCGGTTTTGTTGAATACAAAAATGAATGACTAAAGGGGAAAGGGATGTGGGAAAGTGCTTCTGAGTGTAGCATGAAAATATAGAAGTTCAGAGGGATTATCAAATATAGTTTGTGGGAGGTTTTAGACTAGTATGGTCCACTCTCTGCCCCTTTGCTTCTCCCAGGCAAGCAGAACTCTTAATAGGGAAGCTTTAAGAGTCTGGAAAAAATGATTAATCATAAATCTGCTGAAAAAGACCACTGTAACCAAACTGAGTAATTAGCTGAGTATATCATCTGAAAATGAAAGCTGTAAATTGAGTAATAAGCATCTCTATGGTTCCTATAATCTTCATAAAACTGTAAGCTTCATTTTCATGTCCTTGGTATTAAGGACACAACCCACTTTCTCATAAAGACCTAGTAAAGAGAAGTGTGATATTGTGTTTCTGGGTTTCTGCTTTGCCTCATATATTACAGAATTGGAGGTGAAAAAGCCAAAAAAAAAAATCATACTAAAAAATGGAAAAAACAAGGAAAGACATATCATATCAACGGACAAGGAAATGGGCAGCTTAACAAGACAAAACTTTTAGAGGACAATCACTCTACCCCATCCAAACACCGCATAATAGCTCTGGTCCCATTCACACCCAACTGTAACAAGCTGTCCCTCTCCCATCCTGTTGGAGTGGTATCAGAAGAGAACTTTTTGAGGGTAAGGATTATAACCACAGTTCAGGGGTAACATGGATCCCTATGGTGTCTGTGGAAAACATGTGGAGAGAAGTAACAAAACACTCCTACCCTTCCATGCCAAGATAGTATCAGTAGAGGCGAGTGAGCATACAAAACTCTCATCGCTCAGCAAAAACAAGAAAATCCCATATTAAGCATCAGTGGAGAATGGAGGCCAAGTGAGAAACCTGAACATCTACATTCACTTGGCAGGAATAAAGTAGCACTCTTCTCTCCTACCAGAGCAATATCATGGAGAAAGCCAGGTAAAAGACAAGGTTTAAGTAAGATCCAGACTCTCATAACATAATACCCCAAATATCTGAGTTTCATTTGAAAATCATTCATCCTACCAAGATTCAGAAAAATTCCAACCTGAATGGGAAAAAAAATTAATGCATGCTAACACTGAAACAGCAGAGATGTTAGGATTTTCTGACAAGTATTTTAAAGCATAATGAAAAGAATTGTTTAAATGAGCAATTTTAAACACATCAACAGACACATAAAAAAGTGCTCAGCCTCACTAATCATCAGAGAATTGCAAATCAAAACCACATTGAGATGCCACCTGACCCCAGTAAGAATGCCCATCATTAATAAAAAAAATAAAAAAAAACAGCAGATGATGGCAAGGATGCAGAGAAAGGGAACACTTCCACAATGCTAGTGGGAATGCAAATGGGTTCAACCTCTATGGAAAACAGGGTAGCAATTTCTGAAAGAACTACAAATTGAGCCTCCCTATTACCCAGCAATCCCTCTACTGGGAATATACTCAGAGGAGCTCTAATCATTCTATCGGAAAGATACCTACACACACATGTTTATTGCAGCACTATTCACAGTAGCAAAAACATGGAACCAACCGTGCTTTCCATCGAAACTGGACTGGATAAAAAAAAGTGGTATACATACACAATGGAATATTATGCAGCCGTAAAGGACAAACATATGGACTTTGAAGTAACTTGGATGGATTTGGAGTCTACAATATTCAATGGTCTATCACAGATACGAAGAACAGAGTGCCATATGTTATCACTCATAAGCGGACCTTGAACAATTATCATAATACTATAAGAAAGGGATTGGCAGTAACAGGATATTGCTGAGGTGGGGTGGGGAGACACAACATCAGTAAGTGTATCTGATCTCAAACCAGGCAAAATGGGGACCAATGGGAGGCCCAAACTTTACCTGTGCACTGTCCACTTGTATACCTAATCCTGAATAACATTTCACATCTTTAAAATGAAATATATTTTTAAAAAATAAATAAAAAACAATTGCAGAAAAAAAAAGAAATTGGGAAAAAAATTAAAAGGTTCAGCAAAGAAACGAAAAGTTTCAGCAAAGATAGAAGGTGTTTAAAAGGGCTAAATTGAAATTCTAAAGCTAAAATAAGCAATGATCAACAATGTTTAAAAATTCTATGGCTTGGCTGGGCTCGGTGGCTCAGCCTGTAATCCCGCGCCTTGGGAGGCTGAGGTGAATGGACTGCCTGAGCCTGCGGGTTCAAGACCCGCCCGGGCAACTTGGCAAGACCTCATCTCTACAGTAAATCAAAAAATTAGCCGGGTGTGGTAGCGCACGCCTGTTGTTCCAGCTACTTGGAAGGCTGAGGCAGAAGGATCGCTGGAGCCCAGCAGGTCGAGGCTGCAGTGACCGGGAGTGGCCACTGCACTCCAGTCTGGGCAACAGAGTGAGACTCCAACTCACACACACACACACAAAAAAGATTCTATAGCTAAGATCAACCACACATGAAAGCAACAGTAGAGAGTACCTGTGAATTTAAAGACAAAACAAAAAAAAAATTACTCAACATGAACAAGAAGGAGAAAATCACCTGAATAAAAAGCCAAAAACAAAAAATTTAGGGGCATGTAAGAAACAACAAAAGTTCTAATATTCATGTCATTGGTGTATAAAATATGAAGAGAAAGAAGGAACAATTTAAAAAGCACTCTAATGAATAATGGCTGAAATTTCCCAAATTTGACAAAAGACAAAAACCAAGAGATTCAAGAAGCTGAACAAACCCCAAACAATGTTTTAAAATAAATCCTAAAGGATCCATACTAAAGTATAACACTTCAGCTAATTAACACAAAGAAAATATCTTGAAAAAAACTAGAGAAAACTGCATCTTACTGATTAAAAAAAAATATTTCTAATGACAGATTGCTCATCATAAACAGTGGAGACCAAAAAAAGTATTACATTTTTAAGTGCTATTAAGAAAAGAACCATCTACTCAGAGATTTTTATCCAGCAAAATGTTATTGGGTTTGATTTTGTTTCGATTCAAGAATGAAGGCAAAATGAAGACATTCTCAGATGAAAGAAATTGTCACAAGTGGACATGCTCTAAAAATTTTCTAAAGAAGTTCTTCAAATAAAAAATAATAATAAAAGAGAAAAATTTGGAACATTAGGAAGAAAGAAAATAGTGAGCATATGGATAAATACAATGCATTCCCCTTCTTCTATTGAGTTTCCAAAGTTATGGTTGAAAGTTGAAACAAAGTTGTAACACTGTGTGATATGTTTTAAGTATACTTAGAGGAACTATTTAAGCCATTTATATTTTAAATGGGGAAAGGGGCAATGGATTTAAGGTTTGCATACTTCACTCAAACTGTTAAAATAATGACACAACTTAGACTTCAGTTAGCTACGTAAATATAATATAAATATACAACTCAGAACACAATGTATCTTAAAATTGAATTATAATAAATGGCCTAGTAACCAACACAAGGAAGAAAAAATAAAACAAATAAAAAACAGAAAGAACAAAGACAAAACAACAAACAAAATAGTAATCTTATATGATAACATGCCAATAATTACATTAAATGCAAATGGCCTAAATATACCAACTAAAGACAGAGATTGATACAGCTGATTAAAACACATGAAATAGAAACTGACTACACAAAATTTACAACAAATACAACAATATAGGTAAATGAAAAGTAGAATGATGAAAGATACATATCAGCAAATAGTGATCAAAAGAAAACAGGAGCAATAGTACTAAATAAAGTAGACTCCAAAGTCAGAAAAATTACCAGAGATGAAGAAAAGTTCAGTTCATATGGAACATATTGCAATCCTAAATGTGTGTGAATCAAGTAACAGAGCTGCAAAATATGTGAAGCAAAAATTGATCAACTTAAAGAAGAAATATGTAAAACACAATTACATTTGATGACTCCAGTATACTTGCTTTAATAATTGAGAGATAAATTAGAATAATATTAACAAGTTTAAAATAATTTAAATGATACAATATGTGCTTTCTGATTATAATGAAAAGCAAATGACTAGAAGCTAATAAAAGAAAGATAACAGGAAAGTCCCCAAAGAGTTGGAAACTAGGGGGGTGGGATTGGCAGTTGAGGGGAACTGCTAGGGGAGGGAAGGACATACCTCATCAACAAGGGTACTTGCATGATCAACTTTTATATCCCTAATCCTGAATTGTACCCCACACCTTTATAATTAAAAAATGATAAAATAAAATAAAAACAAAAAAAGAATTGGAAACGAAACACTACACTTCTAAATAGTGTAAGCAATGTCTCAAGCAAAACTAAAATAGTAAAGAAAATGAAAATATCAAAATTTGTAGAAAACAACTAAAACAGTGGACGGGAGGAAATTTATAGCACTAAATGCTTACGCAAGAAAAGTAGAAAAGTCTCAAACAACAACTTAAGCTTTTATTTCAAGAACCCAGAAATGGAAGAACAATGCAAACTAAAAAATAAAAAGGAAAGAAGTTATGAAAAGTAGAAAACAATTACATTTTAAAAAGAAACCAATAGAAAAGTGAATGAATTAAAAAGCATTTTCTTTGAAAACAAAACTATAAAATTGACAAAACTTTAGCCTGAACAACAAAGATAAAAAAGAGAGAATACACAAATCACCAACATCAGGAATGATAGAGGAGATATCACTACAGACATTGCAGACATTGAAAGAGTAGTAAGAATGCTTCACACGTCAATTTGGCATGTTAAATAAAATATGCCACTCTCAGGAAAATACAAACTACCACAACTCTCAGGCAATGAAATTGATAATGTGACTAGCCAGAAGCCTATTAAGAAAATATAATTCATAAATTAACAATTCTAAAAAGGAAATTTCCATGCACGGATGGTTTAACTGGAGAATTCTACTACACATTTAAAAACAAATTAACACTGGTTCTACACAATTTTTTGCAGAAAATAGAAGAGAAGGGGACATTTTCCAATTTGTATTGTGGAATTTGTATAACTCAGATACCAAAGCCAGGTAAAACTGTCTGGGAAAGAAAACCATAGATCAATGTCCCTTATATACTTAAATGCAAAATCTCAACAAAATATTAGCAAGCTGAATTCATCAATATATAAAAAATAGTTATACACCAATAGGCAAGGAGGTTTTTTCTTGTTAAATAAGACTGACTCCACATTTCAGAATCAATTAATGTAATCCATGATTACATGCACAACTAAAGAACAAAATTATATAATCAAATCAATTAATATTTAGAAAGCACTTTCGCAAAATGTAATATCATTCATGCTGGACATTCTCATAAAATAAGAATAGAGAGGATCATCCTAAGTTTGTAAAACAAATCTAAAAAAAAGTGCTCTACAATTAAAGCTGTATTTATATGCAGCATAATAGCTAAACATTCAAAAATTCAATGCATACCTATATACTAGCAATGAGCACAATGAATCTTAAAATTAAAAGCACAGGCAGAGGCAGTGGTATAGGTCTCTGGGAGGAAGCAGCCCTAGGCTACTTTATGCCAGCAGTACATCTGCTTTATTTCTAAATTGATCACCTGTGTAGTACTTTGATTAGAATCCATCTTGTGCCTCACACCTTTATTTCATAGAGCCACGAAAAGTGTGTCCCTTAGGCAATGAACAATGATGATAAAGATTAGGTCTTTTGAAAATAAATTCCAATGTGGTTAAGACACTTCTGATGCCACTATGCTTTTACTTATGATTTCAGAAAGAGTAGTTTGTGGAGAATGCAGTTAAGTAGACTTCAGTAAATTTTCACTGTAGCAAGACCTTTCTCATCTTGTTAAATGACCTTGGGTAAGTCATCAAGCTATTCTGCTTCTTGTTTTTGACTTTGAAAAACTGCCAGCTGTGTTATCATGCTTTCTAGACATACCTCTAAATGATCAAATGTAAGAAAAATATACATTAGAAGTTAAGGAAAGTTTTTAAAAAGTAATTTACTTTTCAATTTATGTGGCATTGACTTTCACTGACCTCTTGACCCATAGCTGTATCATACATGTCTTTTCTCCTCACATTCTAAGGTTGGATTTATATTCAATCAATAAAATATTTGGATCAGAAATATGAAAAATGGCGATACAGCCTGACAGCATTTGAGCCCCACTAGCTTGCTCCTTCATGCAAGTGGTAAAAAATATTCTAAAACAACCATTTCATGTCTCTAGAAATGATTCTAGGGAAAAGCAAATGAAGAAAGAAACATCATTCAAGAATATCTTAAAACTATGGAAGAAGAATATGGGGTGTTCGCTCCCTCCCGCTTCTTGCTTAGAAGACAGGAACTCTGCTCCAGACTGCTGCAGGCCAGCACACCGGGCCTGCTCTTTCCCCTGGCACCACACAGAAGACTAACACCCAGGTCAGGGCAGGATTTCTGCATTTGGGCATTTATCCTGCCTCTAGATGCCTGTTGCTGAAACTTAAGTCCCAGGTGAGTGCCCTCAAGGAGCGGAGACTCTGTTCTTCCACCCAGCTACCACTTGAAAAGCAGAGGTCTTACATTAGAATTTCAAAACGGGACACCGAAGCCCTGAATGACCTTGCCCTGGCTTGTGAGGTGTGGGTTTTCTGTCAGGAGATGCAAACTGAGAGGACCTCAGGTTTCTGCCACATTCTCAACTGATGTTCATTTCCTGCAGTGGGGGCATTACGCAGAGAGAGGCTTGCCATTGTCCCCATTCTCAGCTACAGAGCCCTGGTTCAATATTTTGAGAAGTATAAGAGAGAACATGGAAATAAGACAGCTGAGGGCAGGGATTCCTTCTGTGGTCAGAACGAGCATCATACGCTGACCTCAGTACTGTCCATACAATTTTGCAAAATGTTGCCAGTGGGAAAACTAAGCATATTGCACAAGTGATCTGTCTGTATCATTCCATACAATGGCGTGTGAATCTACAGTTGTTAAATGAAATATTAAATTTAATACAACTGAAGGACTGAAATGTAGGAAGGAGTAATCTACTGGAAGAGCAAGGAAGATGGCGCGAAGTTGAATCTTTTCAGGTTGGCTTATTAAATAGGGAAAAACATACAAACAAGATAAAAATGGAATGGTGAAAATCTTGAAAAACTCACAGCTCTAAAACCACATCACCAGGAGCAAGAGTTTGGAAACCCTAACACATTTCTCATTACTATCAGGCCGGGCTGAGTTAAGAAACTGTTCCACGTTAAATTTCAAAGGGAGAAATATGTTGATTATCTTAATTAATGTTCCTCAGTGCAACTGGTAGATAAAGACCTTCATTTCAGTACTAATGCCCCTTGGACAATGAAAGAGCAACTTCAGCAAAGAATATGGATTTAAGTAGCTTTGAAAGAGCAGCATGCTATGTAATTTCATTGTTTTTTAGGACAGCCTTTAATGAGAACACACATGACAGTCTAAACTAAATAATATAGATTTGCAAGAGATTGTACAGTTCAAGTATTCCAACATTTGCATATTCACATGTGGAATCAAATGCTGAAGCAATTAAGTGATTTGTCCAGATTGTTAGAAGATCTTATCAAATTATACCCAGAAACTTTGTCATAAAAATTGCCACAGGTCCATTAGATAGCAATGCTCTTAGGAAAATGTGTCATTTGTTGAATGAAAACAGGCACAGAGCTATGCTGATTCACTTGCATATTACCACTGCAAAAGGAAGCCTATTTTTTTCATACTTACAGAAGATTTTACAAGTATATTTTATTTATTTTTTTTTTTTTTTTGAGTCGGAGCCTCACTCTGTTGCCCAGACTGGAGTGCAGTGGCCGCTCCTGGCCACCGCAGCCTCGACCTGCTGGGCTCCGGCGATACTTCTGCCTCAGCCTTCCGAGTAGCCGGAATTACAGGCATGTGCTACCATGCCCAGCTGATTTTTTGATTTATTGTAGAGATGAGGTGTCGCTGCCCAGGCGGGTCTCGAACTCGCGGGCTCCGGCAATCCACTCACCTCAGCCTCCCAAAGGTGCGGGATTACAGGCTGAGCCACCGAGCCCGACAAGTATATTTTAAAGTAAGTATTCTAAGATATGTCCATGGGTAAGAGACATTTTTTTTTATCTAAAAGACTATAACATTAGAATTTCATTAAGTTTATAATTCCATGCAGATTATTAGTAGAAAATTATATTAATTTTTAGTTATCATGATAAAGAAGTTCATGAAAAGGAGAATAAGGAAGGATATTAAGAAAGAGATGATGCCAAGAGGGCAAAAGAGTCCGTCTGAGTGTATGAGTCTCCACATAAATGAGTGGGTACAGGGATGAATACGCATGCACATGTTGCCAGTGGACGTGTGACTGACTGAGAGGGAATGCAGGAACAAGCGACCTGAGCTCTCCTGCTGAGGCGGCTGCCCCATGTGGCTACTCAGATCCCAACACACCCCATGGCCCAGAGGCAGGCACGATCTCTGCAGCCCTACACGGAAGAAAGTGGAGGAAAACGCCTGCTACTGGCACTGCCCGCCACCACAGCCTTCAGCGCCAGATCAGACATTGGCAGCAGGGACCATGGTGAAAATACAATGAAGAAACTAATCGCCAGGTCCCAGTGGAGGACAAGATGCAGAGGTGTCCCTACTACAGCTGTGCTGGTAACTGGGCAGAGACAGTCTTCAGCCTGCTCGTGTGAACCGTGGAGCTACTCCCTGAGACTGAAGGGTGAATTCAACACCTTTCTGAGGTTAGTAACTGCCAACCCAAAGAGGATAGTACACATGAAGTATCCCCAGAGGAACAGGCCCTGAAAAGGAGACCCGGGTGCCCTCTCCCCCGAGCTGAGATATTCTCTGGCTTATGGCTAGAACCAGAGACAAGGAACCCTCATCACTTGAGTGTGGGTGAGTTTTAAAGTGACCCAGTTCCTTTTCCTCCGCGATTCATGAAACGTGTGAGCAGGCAGGGAGCATCCTGAGCAAAACACATGGCGAGGGCTGAACACAGGTAGATCGGCTGAGGGCAGTTTGCAGGCTCTCCTCCACAGCTCAGTGAGTGGGAGACCAAATCTAGAGGTCATAACCCCCTCCCCTCTGCCAGGAGCCAAGAGCAGAGGTGCTTGGGCCACACCTACAAGGAACCTGGAGTTTCAGAGACTACCACTAGAGAGTGGTAAAGGATTACAAAAGTTTTTTTAGTTTTTTAGTTTTATTTTCCCTGCTCTTTCTATGTACACTACAGGAGTGTGTGTGTTTCATTTTGTTTTTACTTCTTCTTCTTCTTTGTTCACATAAGGGCAATATGAGTGTGAAAATCTCTTCATCGTATCAGTTTTACTTTTGTTTTATTTTTAAATCTCTTTTTAACTGGTTTGTCTGTTTTTCGTTTGTTTCTCCTTCTTTTCTTTGCTTTCTTCATTGTCCTTTATTCTTCTCTCTTTCTCAGTACCTTTGCTTTCCCTCATGTTGTTTTGTACTCAGGGAATAAACATACATTTCCATTGCATAAACATACTGTGAAGTGATGGGAAGCGGGTCCCAGGGGGCCCACACCTTATCCGTGAACATTGCAATCTGCAGGCAGCTTTTGAGTCGGAACACCCCCCAACACATCTTATTCAAATCTCAAAGCTGTAAGAGCACAAAATAGCTCCCCACTTACAACTTGGCTTCAAAATGGAACAAATTCAGAGACTTTACCAAAGGAAGAATAGAGGGTTGAGCAAAAAGAAGTGGCAGTTACCCTTCTCTCACTGAGCAACAGAAGTAACTCTAAGAGAAAAATCCATTACAAATGAAGAGAAATCAATGAAAAAACACAGGTACCCCACAAAGTCTAAGAATAATAGTGCATGAGAATACAGACATCACAACTCAAACAATAAAGAGGCCTGAAAACAACTGGTCTCAAACCACAAATTCAGATATCAAGGAATAGTTGGAAAAGATGAATAAGCACCAAGAAAGGCAAGATGAAAATATGAAATAATTAATTACAGAGATGCAAGCTATAAAGAATACAGTGGATGAAACAAATAATAACCTGACATGCATGGAAGGCAGAATTAACCAGGCAGAAGAAAGAATCTCAGTGTTTGAAGACCAAAATATGGAACTATCCCAGTCTGTTAAAACATGGAAAGGAAGCTTTAAAAGATGAAACAAAACCTTCAAGAGATGTGCAATCATATTAAGAGACCACACTTGCACCTGATCAATATTCCTGATCCAGAAAAGGAGAATGAGAGCAGCCAGGAATAAACAATCCATTAAGTCATCCAAGAAAACTTCCACATCTCATCAGAGACACAACCATCCAAATACAAGAGATTCACAGAACCACTGCAAGGGATCAAATAATAAGACCAACTCCTAGACACATAGTAATTCACTTACACAAAGTAGATATAAAAGAAAATAATTCTAAAGGCAGAGAGAGATAAAGGTTTGACTACCTGCAAGGGAAGACCAATTAGAGTAACAGCAGACTTATATACAGAAACACTAAAGGTTGGAAGAGACTGGAGTGCAACATTCAAAGTTCTCAAATATAAACAATTCCAACCAAAAATTTCCTACCCAGCTGAGCTAAGCTTCATCCATGATGGAGAATTAAAATTACTCCCAACATTCAATCCCTAAGAGTTTATGTTGCCCCCAGACCAGGTCTACAAGAGACATTTAAGAAGGTATTAAACACAAAAGAAAGAAAGAAAAGAATGACCATGCTCTACCCAAGAACACAAGAAAGCAGAGATTCAATATAGCATACATTGTGACTGCAAAATTGAAAACATATGTATATATCAAACCAAAATCTAAAGAAAACCAGCATATAAACAAATCAACAACAACAACAACAACAACAAAAACCTCTATAACAGCCTCATGACATGGAAAAACCTTCACAGCTCAATAATCAACCTGAACATGAATGGACTAAATGCAACACTCAAAAGACACAGAATGAAAAACTAGAATAAAATACATTGCCCAGCAAAACGCTGCCTCCAGAAGACACATCTCAGCAAAATGGACGCTCATAGACTCAAAGGTAGAGGATGGAAAACAAATTTAAAGGCAAACAAAACACAAAATAAAGCAGAAGTTGTGATCTCAATATCAGACAAACAACATTTAAATCATTAAAAATTTTTAAAAGATATGGAAGGACACTACAATGATAAAAGATTCAATCCATCAGCAAGAAGTCTCCATCTTAAACATATATTCACCCAACAGAGTAGCACCAGTTTTTATAAAACAGCTACCAAGTAGACTAAAAAAAGATATTGACTCTAATAGTATCATAGCTTGGGACTTAAATACCACACTAACGACCCCACACAGATCACAGAGGCAAAAAATCAACAAGGAGATCTGGAACCAAATGACCTTTACCAAATGAACTTAATAGATACTTAAAGAACACTACACCCAACAACCATGGAAAATACATTCTACTCATCACCACATGGAACATACTCCAAGATCAACCACAGTCTCAGTCACAAGCATAAACAAATTTCATCAGATCAAAATATAGTCATGCACCTTCTCAGACCACAGTGGAATAAAAACAACTATCAACACCAAAAAAAATCCTCCCAAACCCAAAAAGACCTGGACACTAGACAACATGATGAAGAGCAACACAGAAATCAAAGAAGAAATTAAAAGATTTCTGTAAAAAAATGAAAACACAGACACATCTCACCAAAATATCTGGGATGCCATCAAAGTAGTACTAAATGGGGAATTCATATCTCTATGCACACACATCAAGAAAATAGAAAAATTAGAAGTTTACAGCTTAACAAATCAGCTAAGAGAGCCAGAAAGACAAAACATTCCCCCCCACCCCAGCAAAACCTTAACTTTAGCAGAAGAATATAGATCACAAAGTAAAAGTCCAAGTATGGGACATAGAAAACAAAAATATCATAGAAAAAAAATCAATGAAACAAAAACCTAGTTCTTTGTAAGGATAAACAAGATTCATAGACTCCTGTCAGATTGACCAAGAAAAAGAGGAGGAAAAAACCCAAATAAGCACAATCAGAAATGCAAAAGATCAAGTCATAGATGACCCCAAAGAAATACAAAAGATTCTCAGAGATTACTATACACACCTGTGTGGAAACAAATTTGATAACCTAAATGAAATGGGGGACATTCTGACATCACACCACCACCCGAGGTTGAGACCAAAATAAATTGAGTTTCTAAACGCACCAGTAACAACCAAGGATATTGACACCATCATAAGAAGACTACATATTTAAAAAGCCCTGGACCAGATGGCTTTCCAGTGGAATTCTACAAAACATACAATGAGAAGCTGATGACAATCCTATTGAAAGTATTCTAGGTGATAGAGAAAGATAGAACACTCCCCAAATCATTTATGAAGCTAACATCACACTGATAGGTTCTCCTCTCTTCAGTGGATGTTGGTGGAGCTTTGTCAAAGATGAGTTGGTTGATAAATTGAGGTTTCGCTTCTGGAGTCTATATTTTGTTCCAGTGGTCTATATGCCTGTTCTTGTACCAATATGGGCTGTTTTGATTATTGTAGCCTTATGGTAAAGTTTAATGTCTGGCAGTGTGATACTTCCTGCTTTGTTTCTTTTGTTTCTTTGGGGTTTTTTTTTTACCCAAACTGAGTAACTATCCAACAAAGAAAGAGAACTACAGGCCGATATCCATGATGAACATAGATGTAAAAATTCTCATCAAGATTCTGGCAAATTGGATCCAACAACACATCTCAAAAATCATCCACCATGACCAAATAGGCTTGATACCCGGGATCCAAGGCTGCTTCAACATCTACAAGACCATAAACATAATTAAATATATCAACAGGTGTAAAAACAAGAACCACATGATTATATCATTAGGCGCAAAAACAAAAGCTTTTGATAAAATTCAGTATTCCTTTTATGTAAAAGACCCTTGAACACCTAGGCATAGACAGAATATACCTCAAAATTATCAGAGCCATCTACGATAAACCCACGGTCAACATTTTGCTAAACAGACAGAAATTGGAAGCTTTTCCCCCTGAAAACCAGAACAAGATAAGTTTGCCCACTCTCACCCCTCCTGTTCAACATTGCATTGGAAGTCCTAGCTACAGCAACTAGACAACAGAAGGAAATCAGGGGTATCCAAATAGGAAAAGAGGAAGTTAAGTTATCCCTCTTTGCTGACAATATGATCCAATAGCTTGAAAACCCAAGATAATCTGTCAAAAATCTCCTTGCACCGATAAAGGACTTTGGCAAAGTCTCGGGGTACAAAATAAATGTGCAAAACACAGTCACATTCGTATACACCAACAACAAACAGGCGGTGAACCAAATAAAAAGTGTAATTCTATTCACAATAGCCACACACAAAAATGAAATACCTCAGGATCTTTCTAACCAGAGAGGTGAAAGACCTTTACAACAAATACTACAAAACACTGCTCAAAGAAATCAAAGAAGACACAAATGAATGGAAAAATATTCCATGCTTAAGGGTTGAAAGAATCAACATTGTTAAGATGTCCATCCTACCAAAAGCAATCTACAGATTCAACACAATACCCATTAAATTACCAATATCATTCTTCTCAGACCTGGAAATAGCAATACAGAAATTGATATGGAAACATAAAAGACCATGAATAGCCAAAACAATCCTTAGCAAAAGAAACAAAGCGGGAGGTATCACACTGCCAGATTTTAAACTTTACTATAAGGCTACAATAATCCAAACAGTCTGGTAATGGTATAAGAACAAGCTTACAGACCAATAGAACAAGATGTAAATTCCGGAAGTAAAACCTCAATTTCTCAACCAACTGATCATCAACAAAGCCTCCACCAACATCCACTGAGGAGAGGAGAACCTATTCAGTAAATGGTGTTGGGAAATCTGGTTGACCACATGCAGAAGATTGAAACATGACCCTTATCTATCACCATACACAAATACCAACTCTAAATGGATCACACACCTAAATGTAAAACCTCAAACTATAAGAATCTTAGAAAACACAGGAGATGCCCTTAAAATGAAATAGGCAACAAATTCCTGATCAACACCTCAAATGCCCTTGCCATAAGAGATAAGATAGACAAGTGGGACCTCATGAAACTGAAAAGCTTCTGCAAAACAAAAGAAACCATCAGGAGAGTGGGAAGAAAGCCCACAGAATGGAAAAATAACATTTGCCAATTGTATATCTGACAAAGGCCTAACCTCTAGGATCTACAAGGAACTCAAATGTGCCAAAAGGACAAAAAAGATATGAATAGACACATCTCAAAAGAAGACATATGAGCAGCCAACAGATAGATGAAAAAATGCTCATCCTCATTAATCATCAAAGAAATCCAAATCAAAACCACATTGAGATACCACCTACCTCCAGTCAAGACAGCCATCATAATAACTCAAAAAACAGCAGATGCTGGAGAGGATGCAGAGAGAAAGGTAAAAGTTTCTGCACTGTTGGTGGGAGGGTCAACTAGTACAACCTCTGTGGAAAACAGTGTGGCGATTCCTGAAAGATCTAAAAATCAGCCTTCCATAGGACCCAGCAATTCCCTTTCTGGGAATATACCCACAGGAACTCAAATCATTCTGTAAAAAAGATACCTGCACACACATTTATTGCAGTATTATTCACAATATGTAAAACAGGGAACCAACTGGGCTGCCTATCGAAAGTCGACTGGATTTTAAAAAAACACAGTACATATATACGTAACAATATTACGCAGTCATAAAGAATGACAAAACTATGGACTTTGCAGCAACTTGTATGGATTTAGCATCTAAATACTCAGTGATCTATCAGAAACTACAAACTGAGTACCACATGCTCTCACGTACAAGCAGACCCTGAATGTTTATTATAATACAATAAGGAATGAATTGGGAGGGGCGGGCATGTAACATTAATAAGGGTACCTGATCTCAAACCAGGCGAAGTGGGGGCCAAAAGGAGGCCCAAACTTTTCCTGTATGGTGACCACTTATCTACCTAATGCTGAATTCTGTTCCACATCTTTAAAATAAATAAAAGTATAAAAGTAAATTTTAAAAGAAATAAGACCAAAAAGAAGAAAATATTTATTTAAAACAGTTTAGAAGTATACATTTTGTATAATGCAATCCTAACATGGGTAAAGACAATGAATTACTGTTTATTTATCAGTGTCCTTATCTGGATAGCTCCCTAATCAAAAACTTCAGCGCTAGTAAACATACTCCAACTGCTTCTCTTATTGAACAGATTGTACAGTCTTTTAATTAGGTAATTTCTTGATTAAATGACCTAAAGTCAACTTTACTAGATAAATATTATGAGCTAGGTTCTATGTTAAAGATTCTTGTAGAGATCAGCCTACTGGACTACCGTAGAAAAGCAGCAACCTGTTAATCATCACTGAGATTTACAGACATATACTCTATGAAGTTGAATACAAACTTTGAGCTGCCGATTGCCCTCTTTTCTACATATGAATATACTGAGGTTTAGTGTAATTACTAAAAAGTATGATAAGGCAAGTATGCAAATATTGTACAGAATATAGGAAGACCATGGAACACGCACACATACATACACACACACACATGCACACACACACACACGAAAAAGAAGACAGAGGAGTCCAAGTGAGTGCTGGATCCCATCTGTGTAGGGAAGGTAGAGGAGGGACATTTTAGATGGGTCATGAAATGTGTCAGTAGTCAATAACTAACGTTAAAGTAAATGCATTTCATCAGAAGCACTGACCTAAATGTTTTATATGGATTATGCCATGGAATATTGATAACAACTCACACAAAAAGTGCTATCATTTTTCCAATTTCATAAAGGAGAAACAAGCTTAAAGAGGAAAAGTAATCCAGCACCATGCTGCTAATAAGCGGTAATGTCAGAATTCAAACCCACACTAAATCCATAGCTCATACTCAAGACCACTAGAGCGTATTGGCTAAAAGCTCAGCAGAGTTTCAATAGGAGGAAAGACATTTCAAAAGCCACTAGCCTCTGCCAAAATAACAGATGTGTGAAAGAACTTGACTCATCCAGTAAAAGCAAAAGGCCATATTTAATGGTGAGAAATTCATAGTTTTACAACTAAGACAGGAATAAGGCAAGTTTGTCCCATCACACCATTCTTTTTCCACATCATACAGAAGTTCTAGTTAATACAATAAAACAATAAAATCAAATGTACACTCACCCAGGAGAACCCCTACAACCACCATCACAGCTGGATTTCTTCCAGAGACGTCACCTCCCAGCCAGAGATCAAGAGTACAGCCCACCAAATCAGATACGGTACCTCAGCTTTAGGGCAAGCCTGATACCAAATGCCAGCTACCAACACTTTCCAAGCCACTGCAGTTCCTCAGGATGCCATGAGCCAATGCAAGTACACAACACAGGGCTACCACAGCTGGCAATTGAGAAATTCACCAGACTAAGGCTCTCAATAGCCAAGGAAAGTGTCCATGTCTATGTCAGCCCCCACCAATCTCAAATAAAACAAAATCATCTGCCCAAAGGAGAAGGAACCAGAAAAATAATTCCGACGATATAAAAAAATAGAGTCATTTCACATGCCCAAAACACACACCAACTCTTCGTCAACAAACCCTGACCAAAATGAAATTGTTGAAATTCGAGACATAGAATCCAAATGGTTGATCATGAAATTGATCGATGAACTTCAGGTGACATTTGAAACCCATATAAAGAAATTTTTTAAAAAAACTATTCAAGATATTAATGAAAAATTCTCCAAAGATATAGACACCTTATAAAAGGAAAAAGTTGATATTCTGGAAATGAAAGAAGCATTTAGGGAAATACAAAATGCAGTGGAAAGTTTTAACAGTAGACTAGAACAAACTGAAGAAAGGACCTCAGAACTTTAAGACAAGGCTTTTGAATTATCAAATCAGACAACAATAAAGTAAAAAGACTCAAAAGGATGAACAAAATCTCCAGCAAATATGGAGTTATCCAAAGCTGAGAATCCCGAGGAAGAAGAGAAGTCAACAGGTTTGGAAAACCTATTTGAAAGAACAATGGAGGAAAACATCCTTGGCCTAGCCAGACATTTTAACATCCAGAAACAAAAAGCACAAAGAACCCAAACCCCCAGAAGACTCATTGCGAAAAGGCCATCCCTTTGAGGGGCATATCATCATCAAGCTATACAAAGTTAAAGTGAAGTAAAGAATTTTAAGAGCAGTGAGAAAAAAGCAACAAATAACATACAAAGATAAAACCTATTAGACTTCTCAGAAGAACTCTTGCAAACCAGAAGGGATTGGAGCCTCATCATCAATCTCCTCAAGCAGAATAATACTTAGACAAAGATTTTGTATCTTGCAAAACTAAGTTTTATAGATGAAAGAGAAATGAAGTCTTTCTCAGACAAGCAAACACTGAAGGAATTTGTCACCTCTAGGATGGCTAAAGAAGAAATACTCCAAGGAGTTCAAAATACTGAAACAAACAGTCAAAGCACACCAGTAGAAAAATGCTGGAAACCATGAAGTTTACAGGCCTCATGGAACACCAACACATTAGAGAAAAATAAATGAATGAATAAAACAACCAGTATGGCAAATGGAATAGTACCTTGTGTATCATCATTAACTCTTAATGTAAGTGGTCTCAATGTCCCACTAAAAAGTTATAGACTAGCCGGGCTCAGTGGCTCAGCTTGTAATCCCGCGCCTTTGGGAGGCTGAGGTGAGTGGATTGCCTGAGCCCGCGGGTTTGAGACCCGCCTGGGCAGCAAGACCTCATCTCTACAATAAATCAAAAAATCAGCCAGGCGTGGTAGCGCATGCCTGTAATTCCGGCTACTTGGAAGGCTGAGGCGGAAGGATCGCCGGAGCCCAGCAGGTCAAGGCTGCGGTGGCCGGGAGTGGCCACTGCACTCCAGTCTGGGTGACAGAGTGAGACTCCAACTCAAAAAAAAAAAAAAAAAAGTTATAGACTGGCAGAATGGATTAAAAAAACACACAACCCAAATATCTGCTGCCTCCAGGAGACCCACTTAACACACAGAGACTTCTATAAAATCAAGGGGAAGGGTTGGGGGAAAATATTCCATGCAAATGGAAACCAAGAATGAACAGGAGTAGCTATTTTCATATCAGATAAAGCAAACGTTAAATTAACAACTTAAAGAAGACAAAGATGGTTATTATGTAATGATAAAGGACCACTCCAACGAGAAAACACCACAATTTTAAAATTATATATTCTCTTAAGACCTGAACTCCAGCTTTATAAAACAAATTCTACTAGACCTAAAAAAAAGAGACAGACAGCAATACAGTAATAGTGGGAGACCCCACTGGTAGCAACAGACAGATCATAAAAGCAGAAAGTCAACAACGAAACATTGGAGTTAAACCAGATGCTAGAGCAAATGGATCTAATAGATAACTACAGAACTAAAAATAGGTCCACCACGGGGATTCAACAATCCCACTACTAGGTACAGAGATATGAAAGAGAACTGCATCTTCATGCTCATCGTAGCACAATTTACAATCGCGAATATGTGGGAGATAAATGGTCACAAAGATAGAATTAATAGACACCGACAAGGGGGCGGAGGAGGGAGCTAGGATTCAGAAACGACCTGTGGGACACCATATTCACTCTCTGGGGAATTCGACCATTTTCTTCGATTCTGAAAATGAACAGACGGAATTTCATACTAAAAACACAGTATTATTTCCATTAGCATGCCAAAAGTAAAATAGGTATAAATCTAGCAAAATATGTATAAGATTCATACAACTGGAACTACAAAACTCTGTTGAAATAAATCAAAGGAGAACTAAATAAATGGAGAGATAGTCCTTGTTCATTAATAATGAAAAATGCTGGAAATCATGAAAGGCTCAATATGGTCAAGATGCCAGCTGTTCCCAACTTGCTCTATAGATCCAAGGTAATCCCAGTCAAAAAATCCCAGGAAGTCATGTTGAGAATCTTGACGAACTTACTGTGAAATTTATATGAAGAGGCAAAAGATTCAAAGAGCCAACATGCTACTGAAGGAGAAGAAACAGTTTGGACAACTGACACTCCCTGATTTGAAGATGTATTATAAAGCTACGGTAATTAAGGTGGCATGATAATGGTGAAAAAATAGACAAACATCAATGGACTAGAATAGAGAGCTCAGACACAGATCCACATAAATATAGTCAACTGATATTTAACAAAGGATTAACGGCAACACAATGAAGCTGCTACTATCCTTAGCAGGATATAATCCTACCATGTAAATGTGTATTGCTACATTAAGAATGAAGAAGGCATTCTTAATAATGCAAGAACAGTTTTGCCACTGCCTTGCTAAGCTATGGCGTGGCCATGTGTTCTTTGAGCTACGGCCAGGTCATGTTTCTTGGCTTTGGCCCTCTTCCCTACCTTGGGGGAGTGAATCTTGTCTTTCTCTCTCTCTCTAATTTACCTTTAAATAAGCATATTTTCTAATCTAAAAAAAAATTTTAAAAGGCAAGAACAACTACTAGACATCATCATCACAATTCCAGTTGCTACAAAGATCAAAAAAGAAGTTAAATCAATCGTTCAGTAAGGTCCTGTGTGGAGTTAAAGCTTTGCTTCTCGAATATGAGAAGCAGGGGGAGATCGAAACTGCAGTGCAACAAGGAAAGCAGAAGTGGGAGAACTGCACCCTCTGGAGAGCAGGTGTGTGGGTGAAGCTGTGATCCGTGGGGAGCAGAGGTGAGGGTGAAACTGTGCCCCGGAGGGTAGAAGCAGCCGATGACAGCGGAGTTTTTGTTCTCCTACGTCCAGCACCATCTTGAAACAACAGTGAAGAACAAATAACTAATCCCAATTAATAAAGAAAGTTGGATAGAAGGAAAAAGAGTTTAATCAGGGGTGGTAGCCTTCAACTAATTTAAGGACAATGGAAGATAGTGCAAAACAATAACAGAAGAATTTGAGCGTTGGGTCTCCTAACCCAGAAATGGATGCCCTAGAGTGGAGGTTGGAGTTTAACCTCTCAGGAAGCTCTAGCGAGATCAGAAGACAGACGTGAAACATGAATCTGAAAATACGGAATTGTATTTATTGTTTATGGGGCAGCTAAACAGTTCCCACTAATATCCCACTACCACTATGCAAAGAGTTCCTTAAAACTTTGAGTTTCCCCTCCAAATAAACTAGAGATCTGCTTGTTAAATAATTTATTAGAAATGGCTACGTACCCTATGGTGGGTCTGGCATTTGATAATACAGCCCTCTACATTGTAGCAATTGTGAGCTCCCATCCAAATGGACAACTTCTTACCTATATGACCCAAAGTGAATTCAGCTATGACACCATGCTCAGGGTGTCCATTCGGGACAGAATTATTGGGGTACCAGTCTATCTCTGCAGCACTAGAGGACCCCTCTGCTCTTACAATCATCCTCTGAGGTGGTTGCCAGTGCTAGTCCACCTTGTAAATGGGCTGCGTGTGTTTCCTTAAAGTCTACAACTCTTGAACATAAGTAGAAGACCAAAGATCACAGATATTTGTGTATAAATTGATAGCCTAAATGTAATTGATTTAGATAAATTTTAAATAAATTCTATACCGAAACATGCATAATTCAGGACACAGAAAAGCATTTTACACCATTTTGTTGATATCTTCAATACGATTCAAAGAGTCATTGCATTTATAAAACAAGAGAACAAGAAGAACTTGAAAATAACATAGGTAGAATTGCTGAGATAAAAGTGACAATAAAAAGAAAGAATATAAAATCAAAACAAAAATAAAAAGCAAAATTCAAAGAAAATGAAAATACCAGAAAAAAATCTATATAGGTAGGATAATCTATGACAAATGAAAATATCAGGAAAAATCTATATAGGTAGGATAATCTCTGACAAACAAGGTTTTATTAATCTAGAAGACAAAAGAGAGGAAGTGAGCAAAACATTTCTCAGTATAGAGAAAGACAAAAATATTCTAATGAAAAGGGTTGAATGACAAGTAGGAAAAAAATGTAAAAATGATGTAAAACTATCCTCATTAAATTCTAGAGAGCAAAGATCTTGAGGATATTCAGAGATCCCAAGATATAAAAGAATGCAATAAAAATCTTCTGCAAAGGAATCTGAAAGCCCCAGACTTCTCATTTCTCAGAATGCATGCTAAAAAATCAATGGAACACTGCTTGCAAAGTTATAAAAAAAAAAAAAAGAATAGATATGAACTTAAAGTTGTTTATTTATCAAACTATCAATTGTTTATGAGGGCAAAAACAACGACATTTCACCCATTAAGGACTCCGAAATTCACCTTATGGTCTTCCTTCCTGCAAAAATATCTTGAGTAAGTATTCCAGAAACTGAGTATAAAAACAAAGGAAGAGGAAGAAATTGGTTTCTGAAAACAAAGTTCAATCCAGAAGTACATTATGGGGACTTTCGGAATAATCGCTTTGTAATCATTTCTGATTGAGTCAAGAAATGAGAGTCTGGAAAGCGTATCTTCAAGAAAAAGTTGGATATATGCAGTTGATATTAGAATAGAATGAAGGCATACATATTATCCTTTTGTCAATAAAAATTAAAACTCCAGGAAAAACAAAGCTGTTAACTAATGTCAGATTAATGGAACACTGTAATGGTAGGAATTTTCCTTTCAACCATAATATGTAAGTTAAAGAATAAAAATGTGTCAGAGAATACACAATAGAGAAAGAAAAAAAATATCTGACCACAAAACACAAAGTATGTGGTGAGGGGAGTAAAAATGCAGCATTTTGGTATGAGATAGAAGTGAAATTGTTATCAACCTAAAATAGAAAAGTATAACTACAAGATATTTCAGTTGAGCCTCAAGCCAATCAAAAAGGAAAAGCCTATCATAGATACACAAATTATAAAGAGAAAAGAATCCATGGAAACCACTACCAAAAAACCACCAAATAACAAAGACAACAAGTGAAAAAAAGAGGGGCAAAACAACTGCAAAGTGGACAGGAGACATGAACGAAGCTTATTAATTGATAGTTACGATAAATGTAAATGGATTAGACATACCAATCAAGAGACACAAAATATCTGAATGGATTTTTAGAGAGCAGAATCTAATGATACGTTGTCTACAAGACACTCACTTTAGATTTCGACATACTCAGGCTGAAAGTTAAGAAATGGAAAAAGCAAGAAGAACAAAGCTGGAGACATCACACTTTCTAATTTCAAAATGTATTCAAAAGCTAGAGATCCCAAAATAAATCCAGGCATCTATGGTCAACTGATCCTTGACAAAGGTGCCAAGAAAACACGATGGGGAAAAGATAAATTCTTCAATGAATTGTGTTCGGAAAACTGAATATCTGCAAGCAAAAGAATACAAATGAACTCTCATCTCATACCATGTATAAAAATCAATTCAAAATCGAATAAAGACTAAAACCTAAAACTATAAAACTATTAGAAGAATAAAACATAACAAAAAACCTTGTTTACTTTGGACTTGGAAACAATTTTCAAATATGAAACTAAAAGTACAGGCAACATTAGCAAAAAAGGATAAGTTGGTGTGCATCAAAACAAAAAGCTTTTGCATGGTGAAGGAAACAGGATGAAATGCAACCCACAAAATGGAAGAAAACATTTGCAAACCATAAGTCTGATAAGGAGTAAAATCCAAAATGCATAAGGAAATCGTACAATTCAACAGCAAATAAATAAAGCAAACAAACCACCTCATTCAACTGCACATAAATAAAGCAGACAAACCACCTGATTCAACAGCAAATAAATAAAGCAAACATACCATCTGGTTTAAAAAGTGGACAAAGGAGGTGGTATTAATGGTAGTCAATATCTGGGTAAAGGGGGGCACACCTCATCAACAAGGGCACTTGCACAATGAATATTTGTATACCTAACCCTTAATTGTACCCCAGAACTTTAAAATAAAAATATATATATTATGAACAGACATTTCTCAAAACAAGTCATACAAATGACCTGCAAGTATATATTAATAAAAAGAAGCTCAACTTCACCTATCATCAGAGAAATGCAAATTAAAACCACGATGAGATATCACCTCACACCTGTTAAAATGGCTGTGATAGAAAGTCAAACAATAACAACTGTCAGAAAGGATGTGGGGAAGAAGGGACTCTTCTTTACTATGGTGTGGTGATGTAAATTAGTAGAGCCATCATGGAAAACAGCATGGAAGTTTCTCAAGAAAGTAAAAACAGGGCTACCTTATGGTCCAGCAATCCTCGTTCTGGTTATATATCCCAGGAATTGGAACAGTAATTTCAAAGAGATATCTGCATTCCCAAGTTCATTTTAGCATTGTTCACAAAAATCAAAATACAGAAACCATACTAAGTTGATTATACACACACACACACACACACACACACACACACACACGTGCACACACACACACATTATTAAACTTTTAGAATATTATTCAGCTTTTAAAAAAATAAGAAAATCTCGCCATTTTTGGCAACACAGTTAATTCAGGAGGACGCTACCCTAAGTGAAATAAGCCAGATGTAGGAAGACAAACACAGCATGATCTCACTTACATGTGAAAAACATATTTAAAATATCATACTCAGAAACAGTGTAGAATGATGGTTTGGGAGATGGAGTTGTGGAGAAGACATTCAAGCTTACATAGTTTCAATCATATTTTATTGCACACTTGAAATTTGCTAAAAGGTTAGCTCTTAGGTGTTTTCAGCCTATACAGAAAATGGGAACTACATGAAGTGATGGATTTGTAAATTAGCTGGATTGTGGTGATTATTTCTTAACATATGTGTACATCAAACCATCAAGTTGTGCCACTTAAATATATACAATTTTGATTGTCTACTATACATAAAGTAGGGGAAATAAATAAATAAGTACTGAAATATTTTAACCAAGGAGAAAATATTTACAAACACAGGCTCTACCTCCAGGATTTAACACAAGTTATCACTTTGGCACAAATGATAATTCCAGACCATATCCCTCTTCCCTATCCCTCTCAAGCAACTTCTGACCTGATGTTTGTGTCTACTTTTATCATGGCAATTTTTATAGCTGTATTAAATGTGCAGTATCCATAAACAATTTAGACCATTACTGTTTTTTTTAAAAAAAAAAAATTAGATGGTACTAAATTGTACATATCTGCAAGTTCTTTACTCCAATTTAGATAATTTCATACATTTATATTGTTCATTTGGTAGCAGCCTATTGCTTGGCTAAGCGTCTTATGTCTTCCTGTGTTTCTGAAGCATATCTTTTGCGGTAGCCCGGGTCAGGACCTGGAAAAGATGAAGATGCATTTTTCTCCAAAGAATCTGAACATATGGCTTTTAAAATGCCAGGGTTCAATGACCAGGCAGCCTCTGCAGAAGGCCTCAGGGCCTGTACTTTGCAGGGAAGATTAATGTGTTACTGACCTCTAAACCAAATCCCAGCTCAGCACGGGAGCATTTGTGTCAACAGAGAAGAGAATAACTGCCCTTTGTCCTTTGCCACTGGCCCACCTATGAGTCAGCAAAGTAATTGGTCACTGATACAGTCTGGCTTAAAGGATTAGGGAAGTCTCTCCTGCCCAAGTGATCTTTCACCACTAGCTTCCTACTGATACAGTAAATCTCATCACTAAAAACCTATCTTTAGTTAGAGAACGATGCTTTATGGAATTATCATAGCATTGAGCTCAGCCAGCCACTAACACCTTATCTCACGTGAATTCATATTCTTCTACCTTAGAGTAGCTGCATGTCGAATGAACAGCGGCAGGTGAGTTTGGATGGGGAAATTATAGAGAAATATGGTCGACCTACTTGAATTGCTAACCCACGCAGAGATTTTGAGCATCCAATGCCCAGGCAAGTGATTCATGGGATACCTTTTAAAAGAAATAGGCTTTGTTTACTTAGCGTGAATGAGGTAACCTGGTTTCCACTGATATATTTTCATGCTGCCATCTTTTAGGATCTAAATAAGGGATTTATCGCGTGTATTTTTGCACAGAGTTTTTCAGAGCCAGTTCCATTTTGGGGATGGATAGTAAAAAGATTTGGAAATGACATAATTATAAAATACAGGTATACTCTTATAAAATTATATAATCAACTTATTTTTCCGAGAAAGCAGCACTATATGATGAATTATTTAGCTTCAGAATTTCACCTGACTGCTGCCACCCAGATTAGGAAGAGTGAGGTGTGATATCTCCGCATCACGTGACTGGCTTGCAGCTCTCCCAAACAGCTTTCACGTGTGTCTCCAGAGCACCTAAGGACTAGGCAGAAGTATAACAGGCGTGTTTGCTTTAATTTTCAGGAGACAGAGGGGCAGCCACAGCCAGCAGATGGGAAGGGACTGCTTTCAGGACCTTCCGGTGCTGTGAACACATGTGTGCATGTGCTTCCTTTGGAAGGAGCATCTGAGAAATTCAGGAAGGAACAGAGTTACTTAAAAAAGAAAACGTCTGTTTTGCTCTTGCCATAAATATGTAATCTGTGGGACACAAAGCGAAAAAGGAAGGTATTCAGATCCAGCATCACGTGCCCATCCTTCGCCCACGGGGCGGTCAAGTTAGACTCTACTAACAAGTGGAGGTGATCAGAGAAAAAGAGCCAAACAAGCTGCTGCCTGGAAGGAGCGGAGAGATTTTTAAAACACACCGTGATCGCTGCGGCCTTGGCCTGGTCTGCACCCCGAGACGAAGCTCAGCACCCATGGGCTGCTCCGCAGGCCTGCCCACACTGCCTCGTGCTCCGGGCTTTCCTCTTCTCGGGAGTTCCCGCCCGGCCCGGCACACCTCAGCGCACTCTCCCAGACGCCACCCAGCCGGCGCCGTTTCCCGCAAGGCATCCTCCCTGACTTCCCGGCCCCAGGGCCGGCCAGGCCCTCTCCTGCAGGCTCACTGGCTTCTGACAGCCCTTCACAGAAGCGGCGAGTACCAGGCTCTCAGGGACAGGAAACGTCCTGCTTGTCCAGATGTCCTCGGGGCCTCCCCCGTTCCGGGCACAGCGGCCTGCCGGGTGTGTGTTTTGAGCGAACGGGCCGTCTGGAAAACACGGACTCGAAAGCCCAGGGAAAATAAAGGCCAACCTTGGGGGGCGGAGGTGGGAAGAAGAAACGTGAGGGCTGTTGCCGCAGAGATGGCGCCGCCCGAGAAACGGAACGCACACGCTGAGACCAAGCAAGGCTGCGGGGAGGAGAATGCCAGGGCAGAGGACATACTCATCTTGACTAGGCTCTGAATGCACGGTTGCCAAAGCGCCCCGAGCACAGGCTCGTTCCGGAGGTGTCCTGAGCGGGGCCTCCCGTCCAAGGAAATTGGGCGATGCGGGAGAAGTGCACCACGTGAGGAAATCCGGGCCCAGAGACAGAGGCAGCAGCTGGGTGCCAGGTGCAGGTGGTGGCACCCGGTCTCAAAGCCCTGGGAGGGACCTGCTGGTTCCGGAAGAACAGGGCCGTGTCAGGAGAGGGAGGCTGCATGAAGTGCCAACTGGGGACTTTGTCTCCACGGTTGCATTTTATAAATACGCATTCTTCCGTTCTTTTTTTTCTTACTTTACGTTTTTCTTATGTTATTTGCTTTTATTTTAGAGGCAGAGGGTATCCATGCGTATTCATGACGTGGACATTTTGTGGAGTGGTGGGGACCAGGTCTCCCGTGGCCCAATCCCCCAGAGGGCAGACCGCACCCCAAACAGAATCCACCCTCAACCTGGCAGCCGGACACTAGGATCACTGGTCCCAGCAGAAAAATAGAAGGATGAGATTTCAAACACAGTAGCTACTGAAAAGGTGAAGTATTGAGGAAAGACCTTGACCTTGGAAATCTGCGAAGTTAACCAGCAAACAGGAGCATTCTGAATGCCACTGTCCGAATTTCTGAGATGCTCCTTCGAAAGGAAGCACATGCATGCCTGTGCACACAGCACCGTGAGGTCCTGAAAACCGTCCCTTCCCATCTGCTGGCTGTGGCTGCCCCTCTGTCTCCTGAATTAAAGCAAACACGCCTATTACACTTCTGCCTAGTCCTTAGGTGTTCTGGAGACACACGTGAAAGCTGCGTGGGAGAGCTGCAAGCCAGTCACGTGATGCGGAGATATCACACCTCACTCTTCCTAATCTGGGTGGCAGCAGTCAGGTGAAATTCTGAAGCTAAATAATTCGTCATATAGTGCCGTTTTCTTGGAGAAATGGGCTGATTATATAATTTTATATTACTATGTCTGTATTTTATAATTATAATTATAATTAAATTATAATTAAGACAGAAGAGGAAAAAAGAGCACTTTTAACAAGTCCTTGTTAGGATTTGTTCATTGGGAGGATTTCTTTCTTCAAAACCATTTGTAATTGTATAAGACTATTGGTGTAGCTTCACCGGTAACCTGAAAAGGTTAAAAGTGCTCTTTTATTCCTCTTCTGTCTTCTCTCTTTCCAGGTATGTGATCTGTGACTGACGACAGCAGTCATGCTATTAATCATAACAGTCGCGTCCATTGAGTGCTCACAACATCTCAGCTAATGTAGTCAACGCTTTGGGTGAATTTAATCCTCGTAGTAATCCCAAGAAGAAGAAACTCTTCTTATGCCCACACTGCACAGCATGAAACTCAGAACAGACTGACAAAAGACAAAGTCTCACAGCTCGCAAAAGAGACAAAGCTAGAAATCATGCCCATCTCACCGCAGTTCGGAGCTCATCTTGTCCCTGGGCTATGCTGCCTCCTGGATAGGTATCGGCCTTTGAGCACAAAGTTTTTTGGGGGGGTGGGTTGGTTTGTTTGCCTGAGGACGTCTATCATGGAAAGAAGTTCAGACTGTAATCTGCTGGAACGGCCTATTTTGTCAGCTGAGTTTCTACGTTCACAAACGTGCAGCTGGTGGAATCATTCCCCCGTGAATCTCATCAGCCCTGCATCTTGGGGAAGTGCTATTTGGAGAGACTTGAGGATGGAGTCATCCCGTGCTGGTCTGTCTGTGTTTGTCTGTTCTCGACTCCCGGCTCCTGATCACAAAGGCCTGTCATCCTGGTGTCCAAAGCGTATTTACCGCGAGTTTGAACAGGGTGAGTGGCCGCCAGGAACTCCATGTGGGCACAGGAAAGGTGGCCCAGGTAGCAGACACAAAAGTAGGGGCTTCCAGCACTAGTCAGACTCCAGGGCGTGATTCCTCAGATCTCCAAGCCAAAGGAGGAGCTTCACAAACCGAGACATGCCGTGCAGATTCTATAACCGAAGTATTCTTAATTTATCTGCAGGGAGGCAGATGCCGGAGGTTCATTCTTTTTCCACTTGCACAGCATGTGCAACTATGACAATAAAATGTTTGATTCTACTGTTACAGACGGTCAGGCAATGAAACTGTCCTTACATTGCGAGCTCTCGCCTGACCAGGAGAGTAAATGGACAAAGATGGTTTTGTTGAGAGAAACTCAGCTAAACTATCAGCACCGTCCACCCTACTCTCCTGGACTGGGTGGATATGAGGCAGGGGCTACTTGCCTTATCGTTCCCAGGAGTCATAGACGCAATGATTAGAAACGCAGCTTCCCAGGACAGTTTTTTTGGGGTTTTTTTAAAATCCCTTT
The DNA here is from genome assembly GCA_027257055.1 of Cephalopachus bancanus. Classification (NCBI taxonomy): domain Eukaryota; kingdom Metazoa; phylum Chordata; class Mammalia; order Primates; family Tarsiidae; genus Cephalopachus; species Cephalopachus bancanus. The sequence continues at coordinate 3,020,955 of JAPVLO010000325.1, forward strand.
TTCTAGCTCTTGGGAAGTCTTCGAGCTAGGGATTAAAGACACTTTTCAATATGCCTGGCAATCATCTCTGAGTAATAAATTCAGCAGCACACATTAGTGTCTACGTAGGTTTGGGATCTGGGGTTTCTTTACCAAAATTCATATAACATGATGGTTAGCCTTGTTCATCAGGAAAAAATAACTAGGTATGTGGTTTGAACCTGAAACCCTGAGCTCATAATAAAACTGATCTCCTGTGTTGAGATTTCTCTTCTCCTAACTGCAACCACTCCAGTTAGCTGATTAGGGATTCAGACATTTAGGATTTAGTCCTAAATAATAGCTGCTCCCTTGGGACCTAACATCATGCACAAGCCATATGACCTTGAGCTTTTTTTACTTAATCTAAGCTTGTTTATTCATCTGTAACATGTGTTGTGTGAGGACTTAATGAGACTTTGGAAAAGTATAAACTGCAATGCACTCTGGTTATTAGCAACTTTTATAAAGTGGTTTCCACTTAGTTCCACATGATGTGCTCCAAAATTGGATGATAGCAGTTTTTCCAATATCTGAGAGTGGTGAAGTTGCCCAGATTTAATTATTTTTTTTTTGTCTAGAACCAACTGACAGCTTTAAATGTTCACCCTCCACCAACTTTAAATGTTCTTTGAACTGAGAGTCTGAAAACAAAGTTACTTCATTCACTCGCCTCAGCAAAGATGACCATATGATGCTGGAATTATCTCCTAGAAAATACGTATAGTTTTTCTCTCTTTTTTTCCTTCATTGTTCAAAAATAAAATGGCATTCTCACAGCTTTTTCTTTTCTACAATTCCTTACATACTTGCTTAGCGCGGAATTAAAATAGCAGAAATTACCATCCTTGCTTTGTTCGCACAAGCGTATTTTGCCAGAAATGCAGTCCCTTCGGCAAAACACAATGACTATTGAAGTTTCTGAAAGCCAGATTAAAATAAATTTGGCTTGTGGAAATCAAAGAGAGTGTTCGCTTCAAGCTCCTTCATTTACTAATGTTTTCTCAAGACACGGATCACCCCTGTTTATAGAAAACAGTTAACCACCGTGCATCTGTCGTAAGCGTTAAGTTAATAAAAGATACTCTATGTCCCCAGTAGACATAACAGAAGTGTTTGGGAGTTTTCATCTCTCACAACACAGACTTTTGGATGAAGGCAGTGGGACCATTTTCTTCTCGTCTAGTATCAGTTTGGACGGATTGCAGTTGCATACTGCCCTCTGGTGGCCACAGTCTGCCTCTCCCAAGTCTGCAAGAGAAGTCCATCACTCGGTAGACCGTGAACCGGTTTCCCTAGTAAACGACAGTCTTTAGGCATGTCTGTTTTCCCGTAAACAGAGCTGTCAAATTTTAACATATATTCTGTTTCTTTAATTTTTAATCAGTTGCTTATCAATCTTTGGTATGTTTTTTAGAAGAATTCTTAAACTCCAATATTTAAAAAACATTTTTCATTTCAAATATTTTGTTTCCCATTTAATGCATTTTTATCTACTTTTTATATTTCATATAATTATAAAATAAGATAAGGCCTACTACGGGTATGTACAATATCACCAATCCTTTTGGTGGACTGTATCCACCAAAATAGATAGAGTTTTAATTTGCCTATTTTGAGTAAAAACATTAGAGAATAATTGAAAGACAGAAAAAGTACTGTAAGGAATGGGCTACTCTGACTTGAAAAGCTTAGGATAGCCATGGCCTTGGGCACGTATTTATTATATCATACTGTCAGTTTCTTCATCTTTAATTTATGTATAACATTTCCAGAATCATTATAAAATATGTATAGCACATATATTTTGCCGAATGAAATGACGGCCCAGAACTTTTCCAGGAAGAGAATCAGTGTTCAGTAGGTGTCCGTTTCTTTATATTCCCTTTCTTTGCGCAACAGTTCTCAAGGGTTATACTTTCAAACATTAGCACATAGTAGGCATTCCAAAACAAATGCAAAGTGAATGAATGATTTTAGCAAATGACAACTGAAGGTGGAGAAATTTTAGTATTTTTCGGCATCCGCGTCTGGCCCAAATGCTTGTCATAGTCAAACTATTAGAAATCAGATTGGAATAAAAAAACGATGGATTTATCTCATTGTTCTTGAAAGCAGCTGAATGCATAATGCATATGTTCTTATATTTTTGTCTGGCTTCCATGATAACTGGCATGAGGGGTGAGATTTCCCTGTGTTTATCATAGGCAGTTACTCCTACCTGCAGGATGGTCCTTCAGGTAGCCCGGTTCTCGCCTCTTTCTTATTTGTCGTGCTCCAGAATAACGGTAGTCTGTGCTGGGAATCCAGCATCCCATCCTGAGGCAGGGAGGAGTCTGAGCCTTGCTCCTGATCCTCCAGGAAGTGTCTAGGGACACCCAGGCTTTGGTCCTCTCTCTTCTGGAAAGAAGTTGTCCTTTAAAGCTTTGCCATTGAGTTCCGTGGCCCCTGAGGTCGATAGTCCGGAGTGAGCTGCTTTGTGTGACCCTCATCCAAGGTGCCAGCAGGCCTGCACAGTCGAGACTCCATCCCCTCCTAGCAGCTTGCCTGAATCTTGGGAAAGCAAGCTCACAGTGCATCCTAAACTTCTTTTTATGTTATGTTTTTATTATAAAGATTTGGAGTACAATTCAGGGTCAGGTATACAAACATTGATTATGCAGGTACCCTTGTTGATATGGTGTGCCCCTCCCGCCCCTAGCAGTTTCCCTCAACTGCCAACCCCCCTCCCCCAACAGTTTCCCACTACTGCCAGTCCCTTTCTTATAGTATTTTATTTGTTCGAGGTCCGCTTATGAATGAGAATGTATGGTACTTTGTTCTTTGTTTTCGTGATAGATCACTGAGTATGATTGACTCTAAATCCATCCAAGTTGCTGCAAAGTCTACATGTGTGTCCTTTATGGCTGCGTAATATTCCATCGTGCATATGTACCACATTTTTTTTATCCAGTCCAGTTTCGATGGGCAACATGGTTGGTTCCATGTTTTTGCTAAACTTCTTTTATCCCTGGCTGCCCATTTGTATATAATAAACCCAATTCGTATAACTTGCTATGCGTGTTGTCTCACCAGACTGGGATAAGTTGGTGACCAGTGCACAGGGCATTACTTCTATTTCCTTGACTTGACAATATAGAAACTACTCAAAAAATAAGGGGCCTGAGAATGAATACCTGGATCAACATCTACGTCTTCACTGACACCTATATCTATATCTCATGAACTCAATGATATTAGCAAGTTGTCTTCACATCGGTTCTTCAGCATCCCTCCTATTTGCATTTTTCCACTAAACGGCAACTGCCTCATAAGGTCGGAGACCTGTCTTGCTTATCTTTGTGTCCTTATGGAGTCTAACACAGAAAGCATACATAGTTGAGACCAGATGCTCAATGCCTATCAATGTGCTCTTATTGGGCACTATATATACCTACTTGCAACTTGAAACTACTAGTATTAGCATCTACCATTTATTATTTTGGTTCGCAGCGGCTTTAAATGATATACTTGGAGTACAGAAAGAAGCAACTCCCAAAGAAAGTCAGAAATACTCTTTTTATTGGAGTTCTCGAGACGCCATCCCAGTCAGTAAATTGCATGGCACTTTAGCTCCATTGACTGCCTGTGCCTTGGGCATTTATTCAGACCATACTACCTGCTAGGCAAGAATGCAAGGGTGGCATAATACTGTTTCTGATGCCAAGGGGTCTCTGACTGGTGGGAGGAAATAAGCAAAGCAGTGACCAGGATAGCTGTGAACTAAGAAAAGACAGCTCTAGAGGGAATATCTACGCTGAAACTCAGTAGGGAGTATGCAGTAGACAGGTGGAAATGAAGTAGGGAAACAGAGAGCTAGAAGGGGCATATCAGACAGAAAAACATCACAAGAGATAATCCAAAGGCCAGAGAGAGCTGCATAAACACAAGGTGTTTATTGACGGACTTGTTCCGTACATCTGTATTAAGATAAAAGCCGGGCTCGGTGGCTCAGCCTGTCATCCCGCGCCTTTGGGAGGCTGAGGTGAGTGCATTGCCTGAGCCCACGGGTTCGAGACCCGCCTGGGCAGCGAGACCTCATCTCAACAATAAATCAAAAAACCAGCCGGGCGTGGTAGCGCATGCCTGTAGTTCCGGCTACTCGGAAGGCTGAGGCGGAAGGATCGCCGGAGCCCAGTGGGTCGAGGCTGCGGTGGCCAGGAGTGGCCACTGCACTCCAGCCTGGGCGACAGAGTGAGACTCCAACTCAAAAGAAATAAAAATAAAAAATAAAGACGAGGAAGTCAAGAAGAAAGACTTTTGGTTAGCAGTACAGTAGGATGGTCTCACCCCGAGAACAGAGGAAAACCTTAGATGCATTTTAGAAAAGAGTGGCTCAGTCATATGAGAAGTTATGGGAGATATTTTCTCGGTGTGACTAGGAATGGGTTGGAGGATGGGAGACACTGGAAGCACAAACACACCATGAGAGGTTTTCAGTCATCTCAGCAAAAGCAGATGGTGGCCTGGCCCAGAGAGAGCCCGCGAGCCCACGAAGGGGTGGGTGCGATAAGGCAAGCCACAGGTTTTTCCACTGAAGGCAGACCTCGGGAGGAGGAAGAGTCCGTGTGGCTTCTCTCTTGAGCATTCAAGCAAGGGCTCTCAGCAGGGCAGGGCCGGAAGCACTGAAGGGCAGAAGCCATGATGAGCTCAGGGTGGATGTGATGAGTTTGTGGCTCACCCAGGATGTGCCAGGAGCTGGGTGTGTGGATCGGAAACCGGAGCGAAATCGAGAGTGGAGATGCTGGTTCGAGGACAACACGGGGATACAGCCTGTGAAGGCCGAGGACCTGGGTATGGGACTGGGGGGAGATGCAGGGAGAGGGATGTGGACAGGCACCCCCAGGGAGTCAGAGCACGGAGAGAGGGGTCTCCTGGGAAGGGTTGGGGAGAAGATAGTCAAGACAGGCTTGCTCAGTCAAGTCGTTCATTCATTTCTTTCAAAGAACCTATGACAAAGGGTTTTCTAATTTTCTTCAGAGCCAATGGATAAACTGTTTCATATATTCAGGAAAAGGGACAGCACACACCAACAATAACAGATGCCTTTGTATGGGCAGCTACCAAGTGCTACACCCTTCCTAAAACCCCATACATACTCGTACATATTATCTTCGCATTTGGTACATCTGGGAAGGTCAATAATTTTCACTTCATCCATGAGGATATTTAGAAATAATATGGCATGGTGATTAATAGTATTTTTTAAAAGCTGCATTTTATTCCTGGCTGCCTGGACTTGGATGGACTTGGACAACTCAAATTCTTTAAGTTTATTTCTTTTCTCTCCAAATCATAGACATATACTTCTGTTCTTGCCATGGATAATTTACCTAAAGTTACAAAGCTTGTAATAAATTAAACAAAGATTCTAATCAAAGCCTAAAAGGTCCAAACTATGCAAGTATGTTTTATCATGAAATCCACCTCAATACTCACTTTTTAGATTTCAGAAATATTTTTTAAATTATTAATGTTATCTTTATAAGGAATTCATATACATCAAAAAATGGTGGTCCTAATAGATAGATGGGCAGACTCTACATTTCATTACTGAGAAATCGTTTCGGTAATTTATTTTTTAAAAGCTTCAACCTTTCTGGAAAGCAAATAAATAAAAAAATTAGACTATAACATGCAGTTTTTATGTACTAAAGAAACACTTACAGTAAAGAAAATATTGCTCGTGGTTGACAATGGCATGGCTACACAAGCTGCTTTTCCACTGCTTATCCGAACGCAAACGGCTGCAAATTTGAGTTCTGAAATTTTGGCAGTCCGTATCATGAGCTATGGAAATGTTTATGCTCTTTGTCATAACAAATTTACTTCCAGGACTATTTTCTAGTGATATAATTCTAAATTCTACGTCATCAAACGTAATTTCTACAGTGTCATTTGTGACAGTGAGCTTTTGGGAGCAACAACGTGTTGACAAATAGAAGACGATTAAAACACATTAGCAACCTTCCATATGATGGAGTTTTACGTCGTTAATTACAATTTTTGATCATGGGTATTATTTAATTACATAGGCAAATCCTTAAGGTGCCACACTATGTATCACAGCAGCGCACAATCTTTCCTAGACAACATCGTTACAGCTGTGTATAAAATGTGCACTGGAAGAAGTTTGAAATTTTAAACAACAAAATTTCAGTAAAGGCTCTGTAATATTGCCTACAGTATTTCTATTTCTCTCCGTTTCTATTTCTCTCCATTTACCAGATTTTTTTTAAAAAACTATGTCAATTTTTAAAAATTTTTTAAAAAAACTTTTCTTTTGTAAATTCAAGAAATATAATATCTGGTAGCATTTTGTTCTAAGAATCACTGGTAACATGATTAGCTTTAAGGAAAAATGTGAGTGATGCATCTGAAAGCTACTTTTTTTTAGTTTTTAACAAAGTATACAATAAGTATAAAAATAACAGATTCAAAATAAATGCTATCACTGGACAGCTTAATGTAAGAATCAGTTAATTTGGGATCTCTTAATACCTCAAAAGATTAAATGAAAGACTAAACAAAACAAATTTTAGAAGCAAAAAAAAATTGAGTTTTAAAGATTTACTGTTCTACAGCTCTTTGTGAAGAACAAATTATTTCACATGAACTACTCACAGAAGAAGTGACTTTCAGCTGAAACTCACTTGGTAGTTTACTTATTTAGTGTAAAAAGCGAAGAAAGAAACTCAAGGCTATTGATTTTGCTAAGCCCTACCATGCATTCAACTGATAAGCTGGAAGGAAATTGGAGAAGAGTTTGGGGAACCCATTCTTTCTGCACAAAACTCACGTTCCTTCCAATGGGATAGATGTACGAAGAAATAATTATTCTTTCGGTCTTTCTTGAACAACGGTGTACCGTACTAGAATTGGCTCTAGCAATGGAAAAGACTAAGCTGACTAAATCTAAATCAAGTTTACTAAATCAAGTGGTTTAAATTCTCTTCACACCAATTCTAAAACACCGATCTAGGTTGGTGCATTTGTGTTTGTAACATGGTTTTATTTTTGTGAAAAGATTTTTTTAAGTTCAAAATAAACCCCTAAAACTTGTCTTAGTTATGAAAAGAAAATATTATCGAAATGGATTGTTTTTGTGTGGAGGGAAGCTGAACACATGAACAAAGTCTTTGCATTTTAAATCACAAGGGAGACCATGTACTCCAGAAATAAATGCATGAAGGGCTCTATTTGCTTTTAGGGAACAATTTAAATCTTGACAGAATTTGGTAGACTCGGAATGAATTGCAATAAGAATTAATATATGGCATTTCACTAATGACTCACCACTGCTGTGTGTTGGGAATGTCAGATGTAGAAAACATTGAGAGTTTGAAAGCAAACTGAGAAGTGTCCCAGTTCTGCTTGGACCTTGGAGAAGATCTGGCTCACTAAATTCCCTCACCTGTCAACTATTCATAATAATACTTATTCTGGGGAGTTTCCTAAACATCAAATGGAATTATATATGGAAAGCTGTTTGTTTACAATGCCTCCTCTCCCCATTTTAGTTCTCTGCCTCAAACTAACTAATGAATTAAAGCACTCCTTTCCGGAGACTTATTTCTATCAAGTGACAATTTATGGAGAATAAATAATTAAATTTGGCGATGACTTAGCATCACATGGTAATTTGTTAACTTAGATAAATATCAAGGCTAACAAGAAATTTCTCCCAAGAAGTTTTTCTAGATACCAAGGTCTGAGGTACAGTGAACATTATCTGCCATGAACAAAACTAGAACATTCTCTCATTTCTCTCTCTCCATTTCTCTCTCTCTCTCTCTCTCTCTCTCTCTCTCTCTCTCTCTCCATTTCTCTCTCTCTCTCTCTTTCTCTTTCTTCTCTTAATCCACTTTTCAAAAAATACTATTAAAAACATACACTTTACGTTGACCTAAAACCTTTACTATTTCAGATGGTATTCGTAAATCTATACAGAATTAAGTTCATTATATTTTTTCAATTTGATGATTCTTAAAATATGTGAAAACACACACAAAAAATGTCTCATATAAATATGCCAGTTCTTTCAGCAAAACTTCCCAATGCTACTTCATTCAGTTTATCTAGTTCTGAAAGTATTCTAATTTGCAAAGTTTCCTCCCAAAATTTTGCATATGAGCAAGATGAAAGACAGTGGGTAATGTTCTAAAGAGAGAGCACCTTAGAGTGTTGGTTAACACGTCACATCTTGGGCTTCACGCCTCTGAATACACACACAGGTTACATGAAGTTTAGTCTTTTGTGACAACAAAATCACATATATTTGGGGGCATAAATGGGTCTCTGTATATTCCATATGCACATTCCTTTTTTCCTCAGTATAGTTTATCTTCACGCTTTTCACCTAGAATATTTCAATTTTCAGACCATGGTTTCACTTTGTCAATATTTATTTGATCATCTGACTGTACGTGATATCAGTGTCTGCACCTGCCTCTCTGTAGCCACGAGTGGAGTCATGATTCCCTCTATGACGCAGCAAGACCATGACTAGCTGTTTATCTGGGAGAGCTAAATGCCAAGGGTTACACAAAAGTCTGTACACAAATGTTCACAGCAGATTAGTCCCAAACTGGAAATAATTCATATGTCTGTCAAGAGGTGAGTCGTTTGTGGGATATACATGCACTATAAAACTACTTAGCAATATTTGGGAACAAGCATGGAACAACATGGCTGAATCTCAAAAAATAGAGGACAGAAGTCACACATTTAAAAGAATGGATGCTGTACAAATCCAGTTAGGTGGAATCTGAGAAAAAGCAGTAATAATCTATAACAAATCTATAATAAAATAACTCAAAACAGCAAATGCCCTTTGGTTGGAGGGCAGACGGGCTGGGATACACTGAGGAAGAAAATAACAAATTCTTTAGGGGTGCTGAAACTGCTCTCCTTCTAGACTACATACCACATATGCACACGTGAGGGAGAAGCCAAAAAATTGAATTTATTTATAAAAATTGATTATTTATTCTGACATGTTTAAATTTCGGTCACCTTCAAAGTTCTCTCCACTGAATGCAATACACGTATTGAGATGTTTTCTTCACTGCTCAAAACAGTTTTTGAATTCGTCGATTTGGGTGCTTTTAGGATTTCTGCTGTTTTTTGTTTCGCCTCCTCCATGCTGGCAAAACGTTTCCCTTTGAGGATTTTTTTTCATCCTGGGAAACAAACCAAAAAAATCGTTTGGGGTAAGGTTTGGGGAAGAGGGAGGGTGGGCATGAGGGTCACACCACTTTTAGGTCAAAAACTGCTGAACACGCAGCACAGTGTGGGCAGGTGTGCTTGGAAATCACCCATCATGAAATCAAACACGTTGAATCTCCAAGAAAACTTCACAGAAGCTGAATGCAGCTTCTCACGACAACGCTCGTTGCTGCACTGACTTCTGTGGGTTCCTCGACCATTTGCCTGTTACCTAGTGGAGACGCCTCTAGGACAAAGGGCCCATTGTCCAAAAAATAATTCTGGGTTTTTTTCAGCCCCTCTCCATACACACAGCACATACACACCACACACATACACCCCACACCCTTACAACACGTAGACGCTCACTACACACACACACACTACACACACTGCACACAACACAGATATACATACACACTGTACACATATACACACCACACACACACACACACACACACACACACACACACACCACACACATATACCCACACTGACTATCTGTATGCACACATGCACACACCATACACATATGTATACACATATACACACTACACACATAAACGACACATACACATCACATGCACAGACACATTGTCCAAATTTATAGAAGTGTGCACTTAAAAAGAGACATTTGTTGTATGCGATTTAAATGCCATTAAAGCTGTTTTTTTAAATGGTAACAAACTAAATATTTGTCAGTAGGTGGATGAATAAATTATGATATCTTCACCCAACTCACTGTAAAGCAATAAAAAGAAAAAAAAACTGCTGGTTTATGCAACCATAACACAGACGAAATTCCAGCAATTTGCTGAGCAAAAGAAGCCAAACCCAAAAGAGAACACTGTGTGTACCTGCACTTATAGAAAGCTGAGAATAGGGAAAAATCGTTTGTGTGATAATGGTGCCTTCCTCAGGGGGTGGAGGCTTAATAGGAAGAGCATGAGGCAGCATTCGGAGAAATGGAAAATGTTCCTTATTTTTATCAACATATAGGTTTCTCAGGTAGTTATATTTCTCAAAATGTATCCCACATGGACTGAAGATCAATGTTTTTCTCTGGTAAATTGTGGGAGGTAAATTATACATCAATACAAAATTATATTGAACAAAGAATAAGATAAAATGTTAAGTTCTTATAGAGAAAAAGGGGAATGAACTTGATGCATATACTGTGCTACAATTTGTATTTTAAAAATAACTTTAAAATGTATTTAGGGCAGCCCCTTCGGGTCCCCTCCCACTATGGGAGCTTTTCTGTCTTCTCAGTAAATCCTGCTTTCAATAATAATAATAATAATAATAATAAAATTTATTTAAAGGCCAGGCTCAGTGGCTCAGCCTGTCATCCCAGCACTTTGGGAGGCCGAGGTGAGTGGATTGCCTGAGCCTGCGGGTTCTAGACCAGCCTGGGTTACTTGACCAGACCTGGTCTCTACAATAAATTAAATTTTTTTTTAAAATAGCAGGGCATGGTAGAGCATGCCTGTAGTTCCAGCTACTTAGAGGGCTGAGGCAGAAGGATTGCCGGTGTCAACCCAGAAAGTTGACACTGGGATGGCCATGAGTGTGCCACGGCACTCCAGCCTGGGCGACAAGGAGACTCCGCCTCAAAAAAATAAAAAGAAAAAAAATTTAAATGTGGAACAAAAACTTAAAGAAAACGTTCTGAAGGCATAGACTATCTCTAATTGGAATTTTGAGAAAATAGTAAAAATCACTGATTCTGGAGAATAACCTGGGAACGCAGGGAACAGGAAGGGACATATTGTTATTCACCAATTACTGGGTTGTACCTTTTAGATAATGTACATCATGCCTAATGCTTTTCCAAAAAATATATGCTAAGGGACCAAAAAAAAAAAAAAAACACAGAACTATCATGTAGTACAGGTGTCCCTGCTAGGTAAGTGTTCTAGGAACCTACCTATCAGCCTGTGTCCCAGCTAACATTGTTGTGAGAGGCTGCATGTGGCTTCAGTTAATTTTTTTTTTTAGATTCTTTCAATGTGTTTGCCCATTTCATCGTTTGTGATTTACATGAATAACCCTACCTACACCGCACTGAGTGTTCAGCTGTTTTTGACTCCAAAACGGCGACTCCCAGGCCACACTCTTCCTTTTCGACCCATCTCGCCCCAAGCAACTTTTTTTGTTTCTCCAGATGAAAAAAGTCCTCAAAGGGAAATATTTTGCCAGAGTGGAAGAAGTGCAGCAAAAACTGGCAGAGGCACTCTAAGGCACCAAAACTGATGAGTTCAAAAACTGTTCTGAGCAGCATAAAAAGCGTTTCAATAGGTGTATTGCATCAAACAGAGTACTTTGATGGTGACTGAAGTTTAAACATGTAAGGATCAATACACAATTTTTTATAAATAAATTCCAGATTTGGGGGGCTCCCCCTTCATAAGTAAATATAGAAATTTAAAGTTTGTTAAATATTCTGGAAGGGCTCAATAAAGGCAAATGACTAATTCTAAATTGTGGTATAAACAAACACAAATAAAAGATTGGGAGACACCATGGCAATCTAGATAAAACCTAATTTTCTGGTTGCTTGACAAGGGTTTTTAGAATTTGACCCACACTGAAATGCACAAAAAGTTCCAGACATTATGGCTGTATTTAGTACAAGTAGGACCACAAATAACTACAGTTAGTTTGAAAATACAAATCGATAGCATCTATGGAAAGCTAAGCCTGTGCCAGGCCTTTTTCATAGCTTGATATATAATGATTATTTATTACTTACTACAATATCAGGGTTATCTTAATGTTACTACAAGGAAACCAAAGCAAAGAGAGGTGAAACATGTTGCAAAGGTCCCCATAGGAAACTGCATTTCAACCGAGCTTTCGGGAGCTTACCCAACAAGGAAAGCTTGAAAAATGATTGAACATCGATATGGATTACATAATGTTCTGTTATCAAACAGAATCAATATTGGCCATAGATGCCATTAGTGTCTCAATTCACATTTCTCTGCCCACTGCTGATCTCAGTACAGAGCATCAGCCAGGCCCATGAGCGCCTGGGGGAATCGAATCCTCAAGGCACACAGCCAGGCATTTCTGTTGTTTTCTCTGTGTTGGTGCTCCGGCATCCTTGTTACCTCCCTCTCACTTTCTGGAACAATTCCCCAAACTCCAGATAAACTGCCTGCACCAAAACTCTTGCTATTTCTGTGACAACCTGCAGGCAAGTTTATTCTTGCATGCTATTTTCAGTAATTCCTTTATCTGATCACTTTTTTTTAGCAGGTTACTAATTCTCAGTACTAATTACTTCAGATAAAAATATTCTATTTTTTTCTCTCATCTTACAGAGATCGCCCAACACTGATTTATGGATTAGCTACACTAGAATCACTTTAAATGCTTACTAAGAATACAGATTTTCAGCACTTGTTTTGTTTTCTGATCTCAGCGGAAAGCTTTCAGTCATTCACCATCAACTGACCGTGATAAATTAATTCACCATTCACACAATGTTAGCTGTGGGTTGTTCACGGATGCCCTTTATCAAGTTGAAGAAGTTCTCTTCTGTTCTAGCTGGTGATTTTATCAAAGGCTCTTTTTGGCATCCATGGAGATGATCATGTGGGGTTTTTTTTCTTTACTACATTGATACAGTATATTATATTAATTGATATTTGAGTGTTAATACAACTTGAATTCCTGAGATAAATCCAAGTTGGTTGGTAATGTATTTGCTTCTGCATGCTGCTGGATGTGTTTTTCTAATATGCTGTTGAGGATTTTTGTGTCTATAGTCTCAAGAGAGATTGATCAGCCGTTTTTCTTCCCTTGTGCTGTCTTTGTCTGGTCTGGGCTTTGTGCTACTCTTCTTTGCTTTTTTATTTGGTATATTACATGGTTAGGGCTTCAGCTGGACTATTTGGTGGTTGTTATTCCCATGACAGTGTGCAGCACCTGCCACCACTCAGCAGAAGACCTTGGAAAGAGGGTCTTTCCCTCAGGGCTCTCTTTGACTTTCTTTTTTCCATGATCTGTGCTAATTTGACTATTTGGGATGACATCACACTAGCAGTCAGTGTCCACTAACTTCTGGCTGGTTGCCGTGTTGTTTTCAACAATGCCCTGGGGGATAAATTATTCCACAATCCTATCCAATTAAGTTCAGGCTTCTTTGCAGTGGTAGTTTCTTGGCCAGTTTTTGAAGCTCATTCCAGTCCTCAGAGGGCTTTTCTTACCTGTCTCTTTCTCTGGTTCTCTCTAGTAAACTACCAACTTACTAAAGTTTATTTTGTTGCTTTCATAGAATTGCCAGCCTCCTGTTTTACCTTCAAAATCTGTTGTTTCCAGCATCACTCTTTGGCTTCAGCTTCTCCATGTACTTTTGCAAATTATTTTTGCTCCCCTGAATTTCAGTTGGGTAACTAATTGATATTTTCTGTTCTTTAGAAAATAGCTGAATAGCACATAAAAAACAAAAATGGAATTCAGTTGTTATTCCAGAAAGTAAGACAAATTCCAAATTGATCAGTCCTTTAAATGTGAACAATGGAAGCATGCAAGTTTTAACAACAACAACAATAACAACAAAATCTATTAATTTATTTGAAACATGGTCGTAGGAAATAACTTTCCATTAATCAAAATCCTGAAACAAAAAAGAAAAATATTTCTAGTTTTTATTACATAAAAATATTATGACGAACAGGCCAGCAACCAAACATAAGACATCATAAGCAAAGTTTAAAAAGAAGAAAGATAAAATATAGGGAAATATTTACCATGTATATTGCAAAATGTTTAACTCCTAATATATAAATAACCAACGATCCAATTTTTTAAAATATGCTGGAGGTATAAAAGGTCAGTTCACAGGGAAAAAAAGCTGCAAATGGCAGGTGACCTTGTTTTTTAAATGCTCTTTATTTTGCATAAGTGAAATTCAATCTTCAATAACTGGCATACAATTCTTCAGCTATCAGACTGATGAAATAATCCAAAGTTTGACAAGATATGCTATAGAGGAGGCCCTAGAGAAACAGATATTCCCAATAAATAGCTGATGGGAAAGAAAAATGTACTACTCCCAACAGAGGAGAATTTGACAATGGTCTGCAATATTACATTCACATTTACTTTCTAACTCAGTAATAGCCCCAATTTTGTTTAGCCTCCCCTGTATCTGTGACCTTCGGAAGTGCCTTTTCACATTGACTCTGGGCTTGGCCATGTGATTTTTCTCCAGTCAATGAGACGTAGCAAATTAAATCCAAGGAAAGCCCTGTAAAAACACTTGTGTGGGGAAGCCTTCTTTTGTGAGTCCCTACCCTCCATAGGAATGTGCCCTTGGGCCAGCACATGTGAGAGACATCAACAGGAGAGCTGTCACTGTGGCCAGGATTAACCCAGTCACTGATGGATAAGGCACAGGTGAGACTATCCACAGGATATTTTTAGTGTCCTTTAATCAGGAATGAACTTCCCTGCACAAAGTACCCCCTGTGGGTTATTTACAAAGTGGAAACTGTTTTTAAAATGGTGAAATGATTTTCCAGAGATCAAGCGATCAAGCTCAGTCTCGTGGATGAAACAAACTGACATGGTGTGCCTCCTGAATTGATGCAGTTGGAGGACCATACATTGCCTGTGATGTACTCCGCCAAAGACATTGGCCTGTATCATCCAATAAACTCAGATTGTGAAACATTTTACGTACAATGTTTTTTTTTTTTTAATATCAATGCACAGAAGCCACATGCATTGTCACAATATCAGAGTGGATTGAGGTGTTTTAGAGCAATGATCAATCAAAATGTTGTCATCAAACGCATCTCAAATGGACAAAATGATCAGGAAAATAAGATGAATTGTGCAGCTCAGCTTCAAAGTCCGGTATTAAAGTCGAGAAAGAAAGACATGGAACCCAGAAAGCAGAGAAAAATAGCAAATTTACGAGGCACAGCTGGAAAATAAAGTGGGTGTGGTTATTGCCACACATACTTAAGGAGACGATTATATTAAAAGCCACCAAAGCATTTGAGAGTTTTCCTGCTTAAAGGAAGCATCACCCAGAAATAAAAAGGACTGTGGCTATACAAGAACTCAAAGAATCAAGGGTGCGTAACATGTTATGGGACAGAAGTAGCTCAAGAAACTACTTAGTTCCTCAGTCCCCGAGCGGGAAATACACGCCAGGGTTCACTTCAAGTGCAGCCAAGCAGCACATGGAAAAGGAAGATTACTTCAGGGTGGGATCAGGGACCCTGGAGATCAGGGCACAGTAGGAAGAAGAAAGACTTTAGGGTCAAGGAAGAGTCCCACCTTCTGGTCACGGGACCCCCAAAGTGCCCGGGGAGAACTTAGAACCCCAGTGACTGTTCTGTCCCGCGTTCTTTCTTTCTCAAATGGGGTGAGCGATTACTGTCATTTTTGTCAGCCCTTTTCCACTATTATATTACAGGTGCTTCAAGGGGCAGTTCATGGGTCTGTAGATCAAGACAGAAGCCCTGCTGTGGAGGCTTCCCCTGCTCTCTGCAGACAGCCCTGGCACAGGACAGACTTGGTAGTAAGGATTGCGATTTGCCAAACACCTTAGGGAAACACGAGAGCACTGAATCTCCTGCCCCTCTTTTGGTTGGTGATTAGTTCTGCGACCAAATGACTGTGAGGCGCACTGGTGTGTGTCACTCTCAAACCAGAATACTTCATCACAAATGGCAAGTCAACTCTCCCTTTCTTTCCGCCCTGGCAGCTGGAACCCCAGGTGTCTGCAGAGAGCAGAGGCTCGTCCCTCTTCAAACACAGTCTCCAAGTTAGTATTGAGCATAAACAAGGAAGGGCCTCTGTATTTTGAACTAGTGATATTTCCTGTTTTCTGATTTGTTTTTCCGGATGGCAGCATGATTTGGTCTATGCTGAATGAGACATACTCCCTGGCCTCCAAGGACATTTTATCTGGGTAGCCAGAGAAGAGGATGAGAATGAAAAAGGGCCCTGACAGACAACAGATTCTGCACCTAATGGTCAAATGAAATTCTTTTTTTTTTCTTTTTGAGTCGGAGTCTCCCTCTGTCGCCCAGACTGGAGTGCAGTGGCCGCTCCCGGCCACCGCAGCCTCGACCTGCTGGGCTCCGGCGATCCTTCCGCCTCAGCCTTCCGAGTAGCCGGAATTACAGGCGCGCGCTACCACGCCCGGCTGATTTTTTGATTTATTGTAGAGATGAGGTCTCGCTGCCCAGGCGGGTCTCGAACCCGCGGGCTCAGGCAATCCACTCACCTCAGCCTCCCAAAGGCGCGGGATGACAGGCTGAGCCACCGAGCCCGGCAAATGAAATTCTTAAAAGTAGGGACTACTCACAGAGTTATGGACAGAGTAAAGGAGCCAAAAATGAGAGGGTGAGTCACAAAGAGATTAGCAAGGGCAGGAAGTTGTCACCACCTGTGGGGCTGAAGGGCCAAGGGGTTAAAAATAGAGATTCTGAGCCGGGCTCGGTGGCTCAGCCTGTAATCCTGCGCCTTTGGGAGGCTGAGGTGAGTGGATTGCCTGAACCCGCGGGTTCGAGACCCGCCTGGGCAGCGAGACCTCATCTCTACAATAAATCAAAAAACCAGCCGGGCGTGGTAGCACATGCCTGTAATTCCAGCTACTTGGAAGGCTGAGGCGGAAGGATCGCCGGAGCCCAGCAGGTCGAGGTTGCGGTGGCCGGAAGCGGCCACTGCACTCCAGTCTGGGCGACAGAGTGAGACTCCAACTCAAAAAAAAAAAAAAATAGAGATTCTGGAACTCCGTGGAAGCTGCAATTCTAGATAGGGGCAGCCCAACAGCTCATTCTTCCTGGCGAGAGGCATGATTGTGAAGCAGCCAAGGACAGGAGACACCCTGATCTTTTTCCTGCCCTCCTATCTGGAGACTCCAACCTGGCCCATCAGAAGTCTGGGAAATATGTTCTACCTAGGCTAGCTCGGTAGGGTTTAGGGAGGCATGGAGAAAAGATCTAGGGTGGCAAATGAGAAGGGATTGGTCAACAAAACAGTTGTGTCTTGACCAGAGTTATAGAGTATCAGGAAAAGCAGTGAATTTTCTGAAACCATCCTTTAAAAAAAGGTATAAGTCTTCATGCTCAAGAAGAACCTGTATAGAGAGGTAGCACTGTTTTTGTGGGATAATTCTTAATAATTAAATTCAGAAAATATAATAGCGTAATGATTGATTATTGTGCTACTGAGCTAATTATAAAAGACAATGTAAGTATATTCCCAGATCATTGATTTGATTCTTGAGAATACTGAATTTTTATTGTTTTCTAAAATAAAGAGATCTATTTTTTTAAAAAGTAAAGAAGCTCAAAATGCTATGCGAAATCACATAAAATAATAAATATCTAAGTGTTTGCAGAAAGTGCAGTTAGAGACAAAAAAAAAAAGTAAGGAGTTAGACAACCTCACCTGCCAATTAGCTCCATGTTATCCCAAAGAGGTGCTTGTTGGACCATTGCATTATTACTGCATACACCAAAAAGTCGCCATTTTAATAGCAAGGTAATTGGAGTCTGTATAGTTTGGAAAGTCACCTAAGACTTTTGACCACACGTGAAAATTGTCTACCAAGAGTCCAAATATCAAAATGAACGGTACTGTCATAGGCTCTAGTGCAGACAAGTGTCTCCCACAAAATGATCAGAACTGAAGCGCCACAGCAAAATATTATCTGTTTCTTCAGATTAGCTTGAGGATAGCAACAAAACAATGTTTCAGCAACGTCTAGTATGTTACAGGGAAGGACTGAAATCTTTTGGGACCTGGAGTGAGAAAAAGTAGACTCTATAAACTGCTCACATGCAGTTATAAGATGTATCAAACACTGTAAATTATAGGATGTATCAAACACTGCAAAGGTAGTACTTGAAACTGACACCACACCACATTCCTGGAGAAGTCACAGTCATTACCAGCACATCTGGTGTGTTCATCCCCTGGGCTCTTTCCTGCAGTGCTGATCAGGCATGGAATCATACACAGCAGTGGTGATACTGAGCCTTTTTCTGACACCTTGCAGTGTGTGACAGGCCATGGCCATGGGATGCACATAAACTAGAGGACCCTCTCTCTGCTGCCGGGAGTGGATATCCTCTTACTGTGGGAACTTCGTTTTCCTGACCTCCCTGGATTCAGGTAGAGCTGGTATTTGGCCCTTCAGATATAACAATTCAGCCCTCAGCCTGGCAAAGCACAGATACCTTGTTAAACTCTTTCTCGCTCCAGTTCCCAAAAGATTGCAGTACTTCCCTGTAAAATAAAGCAGGCTTGCTGTTCTGCACGACAGCAGGCACAGGATAGTCTGGAAGCCTGAGCCGGAGGTCCTCTTAGGACAAAACGCGACTTTAGCAAGAAGGCCAAGTATGTGCAAACACAGAAACCCTTGAACTCCAGACCCCGGATGTAGACGATGCATTATTGTCTCTTACAAAGCTTATTTGCTCACCTCCTCCTTACTGCCCTCCATATGTGCAAAGATCTGTCGGTGATAGAGGCTATATTTTGGAAAAATATCAAATGCATCAGCTCATAGACATTCAAAGCAATTGCATTCATGATGTTTGCCTTTCGGGATTTCAAATATTTAATGATCAATCAATCTCCCTCATAGTCTCAAATGATGAAGAAGGACAAAGTGCAGGAAAATGATTGAAGATGAAGTCAAGATACCAGGTGGAAGTGAGTTAGTTCGACCCCTCAAATTCACCTTTAGAGCTATGAAGAAACACCTTCTCCCTCCATTTTCTCCTCTATTTAAATTCAGATTCTTTCCTCCCTAAAAAGGATATTTAAAAGTCCTCTTCTTTTCTTCTTTTATTTTTCTTTTTTTGACTTTGAAAAAATTTCATGCACGGTGAATATTTGTTCACCTAGCCCTGAATTGTACCCCACAATTTTAAATGAAAATTAAAAGAGGAAAAAAAAGATATCTACTTCAAAAAAAAGTTTCACTTCAATTTTTTATCTTCTTTCCAATTTTTGTTTTCCCTTCATCAGCTCATTGAATTTATTTGGGGACACATCATCCATTATTTTGCAAGGGCGCATTCTTATTTCCCATCAACTAATTCTCATTGATTTACAATCGTTCATTGCGAAACAATGTTTGAACCAACAGCGAAGGGCGCAGGGAACAGTCAGAAGGGCGTCTCCCGAGATGGCGCTAAACACTACATAGAACCAAAGACTACAAAAGCCCTAAACTCCAGCTTCTCCCTCGCGCGTGAAAATTAAACCGATGTGCAAATATTATCTCCCTATAGGAATACTACCTCATAGCCCCCTCCAATAAGACCCTGACATAGCACTGGCCAGTCCTTGCCAGGCCCCGGCACAGCACTGGCCACCCCCTCCCAAACCAATAAATACAGACCTCTCTCGCGGGCTCTCTTTCATTCTCCCTCCCCTACCCGGTGGTGACAGACCCTCTTCCTTCTTTCTGTAGTCACTGCTTTAATAAACCTCTTGGCCTCAAAGGGTGTGGAGTCCCACTGTGTGCCACAATCTTTCAAACAGGAAACCACATACACAATAGTGGTCCCAGAGGGCTGACATGGATCTGAAAAAGTTACTACTGCCTGCTGAAGTCAGAAGGTAGTAGTGCAAAATATTATCTTTTCTATGTTGAGAAACATTTAGATGCCCAAATACTTACCATTGTGCTGCAATTGCCTACAGAATTCAATACAGTTACGTGCTCTACAGGTTTGGAACCTAAGAACAACAGGCTAAATCACATAACCTATGTGTTGAACCATCTATATTTGTGCCAGTACATTTTATGATATTTGCACACAAGCAACAACATGGGTTACACACATATTTCTCAGAATGCATTCTCATTGTTAAGCAATGTATGACTGTATTTTCTTCACATCAGTCAGTTTGCATTTGCATTGTTCATCCTATCATTGCCCAATTTTCTTCTCACTTCACGCCTACCTGTTTTCATTCTCTGTAGTCTTTTCTTAGACTGTTGCAAACCACACTTATTTGCCCAATATTAAAGAAAGTTTCCTCCTTTTGTTAGAGTTCTTGATATTTCCTTACTGGTAGTTTTAAAGGTGTGACTCTCATTTCAAACATGCAAGAATCCTAAGTAGAATAGAAATGCTTGGAAGAAGCTTACAAATTTTAAGTATGCTGGTAAGAAAGCAGGTGAGAAATTTAAGATTGTGATAGTTCATGAGATTGCAGTTAAAAGGTACATGAGAGCAAGACTTCTGGAGGAATGAGGTTTTCTACAAATATGCTTCCATATAAAAGCAACAAAAGCACTGGCGAACTTAACAAAATCATTTTGACAGAACTCTGAAAATTAACCAAAGATGTACAGTGATCTGAAGAGCATGTATTCAAGAAAAACTACTGAACCTTAGTAAGAACAGTGAGGTTTGTGATATTTTTAAGTAGCTCCATTCTCTGCCTGTCAGCAGCTGTGAATGCCAGCCTCCCGGCAGCAGGGAGAGATCAGACCTGGCCCAGAGCTATGAGACACCCCCACCCCCAGGGCATTGCCACTGTTTTGACTTGTCTTGTGGCCCCCTAGAAAAGCCACATTTTGTAAGTTTTTGTGTTGTTTGATCTGGCTCAAGCTCTCTGCCTGAAAAGGTCTATCCCCAGGGCAATTGCTTAACAAGGCAGCTGCCTAAGGCAAACAAGAACCCAACCAAAACTTTAAAAGGTTGATCCGAAGAAAATGATTATAAAGGGGCCTTTGAAAAGTTCCCACACATTTCCATGGATCTAGAAGGCATGCAAGTAAACTCTGAGAGGGCCTTGGTTACCTCTGGCTGATCTTGAGGCTCTGAGCAAGAAAGACGAGGTTAAGGTGGAATTGTCAACTGCTGGAGCATTTGAGGTAGGACTCAATAACACACACACACACACACACACACACACACACACACGTGCGTGCACATACATCTGCATACACATGCACGCGTACACACATACACACATGTGTACATGTGCAGCTTCTTGGAAAGTAGTAGAATACTTACAAGCCCAAGACATCTAAGGAAATCACTGGCCAATCATGAAAAACTAAGTTAGTTGAACAGACACTTCAATGGTCAGACACAATGGGAAATAGAGGCTTCACAGACTTACTCCAGGAAAGTCAGGAAAGAAAAATAAAAGTCAAACAGCAACAATTATACAAATCCTGCAGGGTGGCAAGAGAGACCGCAGGTCTGATTTTCAGAGTTGTTACATTATATTACCTAAAATTTCAGTCTTCACCAAAATACTTTAAGACACATAAAGAAACGGGAAACAATGCCCCATATGCCGGGAAAAATATCAGTTGACAAAGTTACAGAGCACTATCAACCAGCTTGGACTAAGAGAGACCTGTGGAACCCGCCATCCACAGCAGCAGAATACACACCGTTTTTAAGTGCCCACAGACTACTGCCAGTGCACACCATATCTTATGCCATAAACCAAGTCTTAATGTGGCAGGATGCGGCAAAGGCTCAAATATATTTCTTGTATGTTTGAGTGAATAAACACAGAAACATGTAGCTGGTTCAGGATCAGCAGTTGGCCTCATGGCAATCCCTAGCCCAGGGCAGGAAAGGGGTTGATAGCAGTTAAAAGATATTTCCGTTTGAAAGGCAAGTTGCAACTTTAAAGACCCGCCCAGCACCAGGCAGGTTTTGTTTAAGAAAGGCCAAATGGCCCAGAGACTGGCTAGTTCATGGAAATGGAAAAGAGTCTTATCTAAAACCCCCTTCTGAAGTTGATGGTTTACAAGCCTGCAGTTCCTGGAAACCATTTGTTCTTTGAAAAATCTGATTTTGCTGAGTACAACCTTGTAAGATTCCAAAGGAAGTATGTAATCAGTCAACACGACCCCCCTCCCTTACCTAAACGAGGGTATAAGACCCCACGTCTCCTGTTCTGGGGTGCTCGAGCTTGATTTGAATGCATGAAATTCTCGGCCCGCTGTGCTAGCCAGCATAATAAAGTGCCACTTCCTATAATAGTCTCGGTGTCACGATCTCTCTATTTTTCCTGCTACATTTCTGGTGCGTTGGCCGGGAAATGGAGATTGGAGACAGTGTGTTCCACCTCCTTCGTCATCAAGGTATGACCTCCAGGGCAACGGGAAGGGCAATTTCGCCTGCCGTGCAATGGACCTTTTGATCCATAGGAGGGAAGTCCCTCCTGGCGCACTGAAGCTCGGACCACGAAAGCACAACAGGAACCCAAGAGGCGAGGAACCGGCACAAGGACAACCACCTGACGGAAAGGACAGAAGGACCACCTGATGGAAAGGGTAGGAATAAAGGCCGTTGCATAGACCTGCCAACGGATGGCAGAAGGGGAGTTTGATCACCTCCCGGAGCCCGCTAGTAATCTTCCAGCCTGAAGGAAAGGGCTGAAAGGCAGTGGAAGGAAACACTGTCTGAAGATGAACCCGTAGACTCCTGGGATTAGGACGATGAGTTGACAAATGTGCTGTGTGCTTGTGTGTGAATAAGACGGACGGCGGGAGGGCTCCACATAGTTAGTCTGCGTTGAGGGTGTACCAACCTACCAATTGCTAAGCGGTGTCTGAGATATCTTCGTGAAGAGTATGACTGGAGGGGGACAAAGCGGATGTTTCCCATCCCCCTCATTCTCTTATTTGTGTGTGTCTGTCACTTTGAATCTGCTAAAAAGCTGGTTGAGTTACTATGCTTTGTTGGATGGGACATGTGGTCTTTTAAAAACTTGACTGGCGGATATTTCTTGATGTCATTTTGTCTCCCTTTATTTGTGTGGTGTTTTCTCCCAACCCGTTGGTGCTGTTAAAATTTCTGCCTTTTGTTGTTAAGGTTGTAGAAAAATTGCCTGTTGCGTATAAAGAAGTGTTACCGGTTATCTTAAATTCTTTCTGGGGACCACTCCCCCTCCCTTCCTTAGCCTGTGTTCTCCTTCATAAATTCTGAAGGAGCTCATTCTAATCCACCTGTAAAGAAACGAAGAAATATCTCTTATATGCTACTTAGCCTTTTGCTAACTCAGTGTAAGTTAATGCTAGCTTTGGAGAAAAATAATCTTTCTCTGGCAACTAAGGGCTGTTCTCGTTTTCCAGTGCTAAAAGCCAGGTTAGTTGAAAGTAAGTCTGTTTCTAAAGATTTAGGCCTTGCCTAAGATCGTGATCAACTGCTTGTCCCTGTAAAACTGTTGGGAAGTCTCTCAGAGTCTTGTAGTGTATGCTGAGTCCCTACTTTATATTGTAATGCTAAGTAACACTAATGCTGGCGTTTTTTGGCTATGCTCATTTAATTGTCCGTGTCTTACAACTAAGGGTGCTGTTTAGTAATTCATGAGGATTTTTGACAATTTTGCCTGTTCATAATTAGAAATAAGTAGAAACAGATCATCTTACATCTATGTGGTCTGTTCACTCTAAAAAGGCTTTATACCAGGCCATTTTTGTAGACATCATTGGAAAGTCATGAAGCAAAAAAAAAAAGGGGAGGTGGGCTTCAAGAAAGGCTGAGAACACTCAGTCTGGGAGAAGCCTCAGGGTTCAAGGAATTCCTGGCATTGCTCTTTATGACTTTATTTAGTTATTTGTTTTAAAATTCTCCTTTGAGAAATAAATTGCAAGTGTTCAGAGCAAATTCTGTGTTTTCAAGAAACGTGACCAAGAGAGTGTGTAGTGGTCTGTGTCCTTGGATTTTGGATAATTGAAGCAAATTAAAATTATGTGGTTTAATAATAATAATAAGTGCCTTATTAAAAAAAATCAAATTTGAAATCACTACAAGTTATCAAATAATAAGATTTGGAAAAGAACAAAACTATCTGGCAATTAAATTCACTTTGTAGACCTAAGAAAAAATAAAATGGTCAAAAGTTCTGTATTCAGAGGCATTTTAAAAATTTATTTCACTATTTTGCAAACAAGATTATATCCTATGGGATATTAAATGCCAAACTCCAAAGGCTTAACTCAGGACTAGGAATACCAAACTCCCAATTATAGAAGGCCTCTGAAGTTCTTAGAAACTAAAACATTAAGAAAAAAAAAAAGGAGAAGAACTCCAAAATGAGCACCAGTCAAAGGAAAGGTAAACAAACTGGCAGTTGCCACTAAAGGCAAAGCTCCAGCCACCCAAAGAGGCCTGATAAGGATAAACCTGCTAAGGGGATGGTACC
Source organism: Cephalopachus bancanus (assembly GCA_027257055.1). Lineage (NCBI taxonomy): Eukaryota > Metazoa > Chordata > Mammalia > Primates > Tarsiidae > Cephalopachus > Cephalopachus bancanus. The sequence continues at coordinate 3,045,393 of JAPVLO010000325.1, forward strand.
AGCTGCTATGAATGTGGTCCATCTGGGCACCTAAAGCACAACTGTCCTTAACAGCCTAAGCCCCCAGAACTTTGTCCAGTATCTGGACTAAAAAGCCACTGAAAGAGATGGTGTGGCCTCTCCCGAAGGGGGAGGGGAAGCACCTCGCTCGGCAATAGTGGCTGTTGACTGAAGGGGGAGGGGCACGGCCCAGGGCAGCACTCTGTATGCCATCCACCCAGAGAATTCTTGGGTCTATATAAATGTGGCTGGGGTCCAGATTAATTTCTTAATTAATACTGAGGCTAAGTTTTTAGCCCGTGTGCTCATACTGAACTTCTTCCTCCTAAAGCCTACTCTCCAGTGGAATTAAAGGTGTTCCAAAAAAACTAAATGTTTCACCTAACAATAAAAGGTAAATTCAAATTATGACTGTAAAAGGTTATCTATAAATAAATAAAAAGGAAAGCAAAAAGCAATGGAAAAATGTAAAAAGGTTATTGGTATACAAATAAGGTTTTAGCAGGAAAACAAAAAAGAAAGGAATATAAAATATATATATATTTATCTAAGAGGAAATCTTATATGGTACATTTCTGTCCTATAATAAAGTAGATAGTTACGAAAATTTTTAAAAAGGGGGTAAAGAACAAAAATAAAATGGTCTAAGCACAGCAAAAATGGTATAAGGAAAGTTTAAGAAAAAATATACATACAAAAGAAATTCTATAAACAATCTAGGCATAATAAAGTCTTTTCTGAATGCAAGTCTCCAAACATTTTTGGATTTCCCTACAAATTCTATATAGAATTTACTTAAGTGCCTAGTCCAAATTATAGTCTAAAACAATCTGTCAGGCTACCATTATACTCCAGAAATACAAAAGCTGGTACTTGTAATAAAGCTACAAAAATTAAAGTTTATCATTTAAGTTATGCTAATAACTTCAGGCCTTGTAGCTTTTGTACAAAAGGTAATCAGCCACTGCCTACAATTGTCAAAATGTAGGCCTGACTTTATTCCTTTTATTAAGCTAAAATTCAGTAATTTCATGCCCACATAATGGTCATGCAAAACTTCCAGCCAGTGCCTGCAAATAATGCCACTGCTAAAACAAATCTGGACGCCTCAAGTCAGACAGGGAGAGATTTTCGATCTCTGGCTAGGCAGGACTGTGCCCATTATCAGCTCTGAAGAAATTACAGAAGACGGGCCTTCACCCCTCAGCACCCCAAATGATTATGGGATCAAAAAATCTCTAAAAGAATAAATAATTGAGGCAGGGTAGCTAGCACAGGCTAGACATAAATAAATTCCCTATAGGTGGGTTTTAAAAGGTGTTCAAACGTTTCTACTGCAGGCCAAGTGGCAACCTATCCCACCCCTTGGCAAATCCAGGGAAAACTCCATCAGATGTAAAACTAGGACACGAGTAAATTAAACATAGGTATTTGGTATTGCATCACTCAGAATCCAAGTCCCTGAAATGGAATTTGTTAAACCTGTGAAACTGTTTAACGGTAGGCCTCTGAAGGAAAGGGGGGGCCACAAACGTAAATGCTCATAAGAAAATGTGTTGTCTATTTGGGATAAATTTTAATCACAGTTTATGAGCTTATTTCCTTAGACGCTTCTTGGGCCAGAAGAAACCCAAGCATCCAAGGGGAGTAAGTGCTGCTAAAGATAGAAGAAAGGAAGGACTCAATCAACCACTGTAAGAAAAAAAAGAGAACCCTAAGGGTGGTCCTGTTCCTATACTAGTCTAGATAATTTAAATACCTAACTTCTCTCTCATGATAAAACTCCTCTATAAAGTCTCAAAGGGGGGTGAAAAAAGCCCCTGCTATGGGAAAAGGCCCAGAACCAGGCCTTTAAATAAAGTAAACAGACTTCTTGCCTTTTGTAATTCCTTTTGGGTGGCCACCCCCTCTCATTAGGAGCATACAGGAAAACAAAGGAATTTGAAAGTCTTGCCCTAAAACAACAAATGCAAGCCTTAGGTTCAGTCCTAAATGCCATCCATTGTCAAGTCAGAGAACGACTGCCAATTAGTTTAACTACTGATGTTCATTCTTTTAAGCCAGGTGATATGGTATGGGTGAAAGAGTGGGATGTACAACCCCTAAAGTCCCTCTGGAGGGGGCCATTCACTGTTCTTTTATCTACCCCAACCGCAGTCAAAGTAGCCCAAGCAGTTCCTTGGATCCATTATAGCAGAATTAAGCCGGCTTCCCAGGACTGGGAGTGCACCGCAGATCCGGCAGCGCCCCTTAAGCTGACCATTCGGAAAGTCACAGAGTCCAACGAAGGACGTGGAACTAATTTATCCAGCCCTGCTCCGGAAGCGTGAGGATACTTCAGGCCCTGCTTCAATCACACTCTGGAAGCTGATTGTTCCACAAATGGCAGGAGATTGAGGATTCGGCTTAAGGACCCAGAGGACTTTACTGATAAGCCACTGTTTTGCTTTGTCAACCTTTATACTTGCTAAACCATTTGTAACTTTATTTGTTGTAGAATTAACAGTTGTCCCCATTGATCATGTTAGAAAAGGGTTTCACTAGCATTTCCGTCCTTTCTGACGACAGGAAGTTTACTTGTGCTTTTATGCATTTCTACCTAATCTGGGTATCTACCGCTTCCCCTTATACCCAGCGTGTAAATGTATAGAAACTATCTGGCCAGACCTAAGGGTTTTCCATCGTTATTCATCCCAGCCAGAAGTTTGTTATACTGATAAACATATCTGCACCCACAATGGCCAGCTATACTTTGCTGGATTATCAAAACAAAGCTACCAGTACACTAAAGCTGGTGTCATAGCTTGTAATACCCCCAGAAGCACAAATTGGGTTTGTTGAAATTTTGCTTCCTCGCCCAAAGCTGAAAAGCTAATTAAAGAAACTGTGCAATTAGTAGCTCCTCCGACTGCCCAACAGTCAAAACTAACCCCTTTCCCTCAATCGTGGGAAGTAGGGCAGAATCTATTTATAAATTTGGCTGAAAATATAGCTCGGACACTTGGTGTCACCAATTGTTGGGTATGTGGAGGGGCACTAATGACTAAAGAGTGGAGGGACACTAATGACTAAAGAGTGGCCTTGTAAGAGAACTAATCTGAATGCTTACCAACTCCTCCAATGGAACCATTCTTTGACTGTTAGAACAGATAATGTACCCCAGAAGTGGATCCTCTCCTCAAAAGTAATTGGAGAAAACTGTTTAAGCAAAGCAGGTTCTGCTTATACTCAATGGGTAGGAGAGACTCCTTGCAAAAGAATATTATACTGGAATTCAACCCACCAGACCTGGTGGCCAACAAAGCCTGTTTGGAGCATCTGCTTATGCAACTGAATCTTCTCAATGTACTAAAGGGCTATTTTGGATATGTGGAAAGGTTGCATATGCCCGGCTCCCAGCGTTATGAAAAGGCACATGTAACATAGGAATCATCCAGCCAGGATTTTTCCTTCTGCCTAACTCAAGGGGGGATGAACTAGGCATTTTTCTTTATGAAGGCCTCAAAACCCGAGGTGCTGGATCCCTCGGTCAAGTTCCTAATAGAGGAGGGACCCAGGTTTGGAAAAATGACGAATGGCCACCCCAGAGAATTATAAATACTTATGGCCCAGCCACATGGGCACAAGATGGGAGTTGGAAATGCTGCATGCCTATATATATATATGCTAAATCGCATTATCAGGTTACAGACTGTCTTAAAAATTATAACTAATCAAACAGCCACGGCTTTTGAGCTTGTTGCTCAGCAGCAGCCCAAATGCGTGCAGCTATTTATCAAAACCGCTTAACTTTGGACTACCTGCTGGCGGAAGAAGGAGGAGTATGCGGTAAATTTAATAGCTCCGATTGTTGCTTAAAACTAGATAATAATGATAAAGTTATAACTAATATAGCCACTAATGTTAAAAAACTTGCCCATGTCCCAGTGAAAGAATGGCAAGGCATAAAAATCGGCAATTGGTTTGAAAACATGTTCTCGGGGCTGGGAGAATTTAAGTATATTACTGGATCTATAGTCCTAATGGTGGGATCCTGCCTTAATCTCCCTTGCATAGCCCCAATAATTAGGAACGCCATTTCTGAGTTTGTGGAAACAGTTGTTAAAAAGAAAAACTGCGGCCCATATAATGTTAATGCACCAAATTAAGGATAATGATGCTTTAGATCCATAAAAGATCAAGCATCAAAGGGGAGAATGTGGCAGGATGTGGCAAAGGCTCAAATATATTTCCTGTATGATTGAGTGAATAAACACAGAAACATGTAGCTGGTTCAGGACCAGCAGATGGCCTCATGGCAATCACTAGCCCAGGGCAGGAAAGGAGTTGATAGCAGTTAAAGGTATTTCCTTTTGAAAGGCTAGTTGCAACTTTAAAGGCCCGCCCGGGCACCAGGCAGGTTTTGTTTAAGAAAGGCCAAATGGCCCAGAGACTGGCTAGTTCATGGAAATGGAAAAGAGTCTTATCTAAAACCCCCCTTCTGAAGTTGACAGTTTACAAGCCTGCAGTTCCTGAAAACCATTTGTTCTTTGAAAAATTTGATTTTGCTGAGTACAACCTTGTAAGATTCCAAAGGAAGTATGTAATCACCCAACACGACCCCCTCTCCCTTACCTAAACGAGGGTATAAGACCCCACGTCTCCTGTTCTGGGGTGCTCGAGCTGGATTTGAATACATGAAATTCTCGGCCCGCTGTGCTAGCCAGCGTAATAAAGTGCCACTTCCTATAATAGTCTCGGTGTCACGATCTCTCTATTTTTCCTGCTGCATTAATAAATATAAAAAGACTGAAATCATACAAAGTACGCTCTCCGATCACAATAGTGTTAGATGAATAATAACAGAAGGCAATCTGGGGAAACCGCAGATATTTGAAAATTCAACAATAGACTTCTGAATAATACATGATTGAAAAGAAAACTGCAAGGTGAATCAAGGTATTTTGATCTGAATGAAAATAAAAACACAATACACTGGCATTCGTGGTATTCTACTGAAGTGGTGCTTAGTCATTCTAATCTCCTAAAAGTGCCTACACTGAAAAAGAAAAATGATCTTAAATAAATAATATGAGCTTTCCTCTTTAGCATTCTGTGAAGGAATAAATAAAATGTGTTATATTCCTTCCATGAAATACTACTTGACAATAAAAAGAAATGAAGTACTGATATAAGCCATCAGATTGATGAACCTCAAAAACATTTATGGGAAGTGAAAGAAGCCAGATCCAAGAGACGACATAAGGAAGCTTTCATCTGTATGAAATCTCCATGGGAGTAAAACCTCTAGAGGCAGGAAGTGGACTCGTGGCCGACGGTGACTGGAGGGGAGAGCCGATCACCTACAAGAGATCATAAGAGATCTTGTTAAGAGACGGAAATGCTCTAAAACTGATTTATGGCGATGGCTTCAGCATTCAATAATGGTGTGAAAAATCATTGAATTGTACATTTTAGATGAATGAATTTGATATGTCAAATACAGCTAAATAAAAGCTATTTTTGAAAAAGCTACATGTATCCATGAAAAAATGGGTAACGTCTATAGTCTCCCTGCTAGGTGTTTCCTCCGCAAAACACTTTCTGATGAACTGTAAATGTAGCTCTATGCCAGCAGTGATTCGTGTAGAACTATTCCCTTGGTCGCCTTATGAAGTAAGGGCAGATTTTTCCCCTAATAATTAGTGAAGAAACTGACTTAGTAAAAGGGAAAAACATGTAATGGTCTAAAATTCAAATCTACTCGGATGTTTGCCTGATGGAGTCTACTATAATTATTTGTACAAAAAGAGCAAACAGCAAGAGAATCAAAATTTTGAAATCTTCACGTTGCACTTTGGCCCTGTATTCAGGATCTCTTGCTGCATATGAAATTGCCACAGACTTGGCCACTGAAAACAGCACACACTTATTTCTCTCACAGTGTCCATGGATCAGGAATCTGAACACAGGTTAGCTGGGTTCTCTGCTTTGGGCTCTCACAAAGCTGCAACCAAGATGCTTGTCAGACCATGTTCTCATCTGGATGCTCAGCTGGGGAAGTGTCTGCTTCCAAGCTCACCCAGGTTGTTGGAGAAGTTTATTTCCCTGAATCTCTCCTTCCAGCTTCTTGCAGGCTGTTGTCTGGAGACTGCCCAAGCTCAGCTCCCAGTGGCTGCCCTCAGCTTTTGCCACGTAGGTCTCCCACCATGGTTCTCCAGCAAGAGGAAGTCTCCTGTTGTGTAGTAATCGCGGTAGCAACAGCCTATCACCTTGACTACATTCTTTTGGCTAGAAAGCATCACAGACCCACCCTCCACCCCCGCCCACTCCAGGGGAAGAAGCAACACAGGACACGAACACCAGTACACAAGGTTGTAAGGACTGCCGTAGAGGTCGCCCACTACAAGTGTCAGATAAAATAAAAACCAGCAGGGCTCGGTGGCTCAGTCTGTAATCCCAGTGCTTTGGGAGGCTGAGGTGAGAGGATTGATTGCCTGGCAACTTGGCGAGACCTCATCTCTACAATAAATCAAAAAATCAGCCGGGTGTGGTAGCGCCTGTAGTTCCAGCTACGTGGAAGGCTGAGGCAGAAGGATCGCCGGAGCCCAGCAGGTCAAGGCTGTGGTGGCCGGGAGCGGCCCCTGCACTCCAGTCTGAGCCACAGAGTGAGACTCCAACTCAAAAATAAATAAATAAAATAAAATAAAATCCAAATGTAATTTTTGTTTTTGTTTTTAAAAGCATCAAAGATCCATTCGACTTTTTAATAGTGCTTACTATAAAATCTCAGAGAAAACAAAAATGGTCACATAGGCGTGGTTCTGCCTCATCCGTTGGTGCAGGTATAGACTCATTTACAAGTGTATGTGTGTGAATGAACAGACAACATATATATGCATACATATAACATATACACAGAATATTCTACTTCATTATTAATGGCATAAATTCTACATTTCTCTGTTTTTAAAATGACAAATATTTGTCCCCAATCCTTCATTTTGCAAGTTAAGAGAAAATCCAAGTATCAGTTGTTCAAATATAGTTGATATTAAGAGATCAAGAATGCCATTGTTCTCTTTTTTAGGCTCCTGCTGGTCGATTATGGATGTTGTTGATTTGTGCATGTTTTTGGAACAAAGGAAAAAGAAGACAACAAAATAAAATAACTCCAACAACTGTATCACACTTTTCTCCTTCTCTTAATTATCAATAATAATCTCTTGGTACTGCCCATCAGTTCACAAAGACCTTAGGGTCTGACCAGCTATTTTATTTTTTAACTCAAGTGCTGTTGTCACTTAAAGGTTCTGGTGTCTGTGTAAGACTCACCCACACCCTGGCCTCTCGGGTCAATGTGGGCTCATATTTCCCTCCATGGAGGGGTGACTTGCTTTGCTCAGATCTGCCCCACCTCCGAAATCAGTCCAGTATCCACTGGCTTCCTGAGGATACCCTCCATCCTTTTGAATGGGTTGTTCATATGACGTCCTATATCTGTTCTGAAAAGTTACAAGATGTCAAATTATGGAGATTTCTGAGTTCTCTTAGCTTTCAATTTTGTCCGTCTTTTACCTAACTGAATTGCTTGGTTCACTATTTCAAAAACATATCTGCTGCATTTGTTAAGATCAGAATTAGTTTGCTATATTAGGAATAATCAAAATAACAACTATACAGATGTTTATTTCCCTTTAACTAATAAAAGCAAAGACATTTTAAGGGACCAAAAATAAAAAATGTTGTGACTATAGAATTCCTTGCACAACACAATGTCATTCCAAAAAAGTAGATGAAATAAAGACTTTTTCAGGAAACAAAATCTGAAAAAAAATTAATTGCCACACACCTGCATGACAAGAAATGTTAAAGGAAGTTCCACAAGCAGAAAGAAAACAATGGCAGATGAAAAGAAAGTATAAATATGGGAGAAAATTTTAAAAAACACTTTTATGTAATTTTTTATCTCCTTAAGGTATAATTGATCATTACATTAAAAATAATAACGTAGCCGGGCTCGGTGGCTCAGTCTGTAATCCCGCGCCTTTGGGAGGCTGAGGTGAGTGGATTGCCTGAGCCCGTGGGTTCGAGACCCGCCTGGGCAGCGAGACCTCATCTCTACAATAAATCAAAAAATCAGCCGGGCGTGGTAGCGCATGCCTGTAATTCTGGCTACTTGGAAGGCTGAGGCGGAAGGATCGCCGGAGCCCAGCAGGTCGAGGCTGCGGTGGCCGGGAGCGGCCACTGCACTCCAGTCTGGGCAGCAGAGTGAGACTCCAACTCAAAAAAATAATAATAATAATAACGTATATTGAAGTTCACAGCACATGTTGAAGCAAAATTGTGAAAATTGAGCAGGAGTAGAAAAAAAATAGCAATATGGCATATTAACTCAAATTATAAACCCCAAATGTGTTAAATGTGTAAGATCTAAAAACCTAACTTAAAAGGTAGATATTGTCAGATTGGATAAAAACGCAAGAACCTACTTGATACTTTATATAAGGATAGATATAATTAAAAGAATACAATGCAAAAAGATAGATTAAACAACTATCAGTCAAAAGAAATAAACAAAAAGGGACTTCTTAATACAATAAAGGCATTACTCACAGAAAGCATAAATGGTCCTAAAAGTGCATGATGGACCTTATAACATAGTTCAAAATACATGAAGAAACAAGTGGTAGCAGTGAAAGATAAAAGACATAAATCCACAATTATCAGTGAAGAATTCAATACTCTTAGTTCAGTAATTGATAGGAAAAAATTGCAGAAATTCAGTAGAGATGTTTACCTTGAGCAACAAAACGAGCTCATCTGACTTAATTGACATTTATAGAACACTCTAGCCAACAACAGCAGAACACAAATTCTTTCCAACAGCGTGTGGAATCTTCACAAAAATAAACCATTCCAGTAGTTTGAAACTTGATCCCAAATAATTAAACTAAAAATTAATACGTGAACGATATCTGAAAAATCTGCAATATTTGAAAATTCAACAACACAAGAATAATCAATGAGTTACAGAAAACATCATAAGGGAAATTAGGAAACATTTTGAACTGAATGACAATAAATATTCAACATATTAAATAAAATGTGTGAAGATGAAGCTGCAACAGGGCAGATAGGTAAATTTAAAGCATTTAATATTTACGTTGGAAGAGAAGGAAGGTTTTTCATCAATGACGTAAGTTTCTAATTTAAGAAACTAAAAAAGTAAGAGTAAATTCAACACAGAAGCAAATGGAAATAATGCATATTTGTTCATGAATTGAGGTGAAATGATGACATTTTTCAGACTGAAAAACAACAATTTTTTAAATTGCCAAGAGACATTTACAAAATGAGCTATTAAAGAATGCTCTTTGAGAAGAAAAAAAAAAAGATTCTGCAGGAAAGTTTTAAGATGCAACAATAAAAGAAATCAAATGAGAGACTAAATATACAAACTGATGATGGCTGGACCTGCAATTTCTTCAAAAAACAGCTCTAGGAATCAAACAACCTCTGCAGAAATTGACCCAGAACCAACTTGTCTCCCAATCCCACACTTGCTTCCAACTCAGGGCCAGGTAAAGAAATCCAAATATGTTCCCCAAATCAATTCTATAAGGTAGCTCGCTTCTGATTATCCCACCTGCAGCTTCCCCACACCAACTCCAATCAGAAATACCCAAATCTTCCTTTTTTTCACTGTAAAACTTTCCCACTTCCCTGCCTGCCTCTGTCTGCCAAATTTAAGAGATGGTGGCTGACGCTTGCTTTAGCAAGTTTTGAATAGACAGTCTTGGTTTGTTCTCATATGGATAGTCATTATTACCACTAAAATAATGGTAAATATGTAGGTACATGTAAATAAAAATAATTTTATAAAACAACACTTATAAGTATGTCTCGTTTGCAAGGACAAAACAAAAAAAAGCATATCTAAAGAAGCAAAGACACATACTCCGTTCATAGACTGGAAGTCTCAAAAAAGTATGTGTCAAATCCGATTTCTATTAAAATCCGAGAAAGTTGTTTTTCAATGATCTAGGAACACTTTTTCTCCAATGTCTATGTAAAGACCCTAGGGTAGCTCAGTCCCAAAATAGAAGAATAAACTAGAAGGAATCCTTCTAGCCGACGTTAAGTCTTACTAGAAAGCTACAGAAGTCAAGGCCATATTTAAATTTCTAACTCAACGTTATAAAATAAAAAATTTAAATTTTAAACCCAACACCAAAACTTGGTGGGGGAAGAAAGAGAGAACCCCACCTCCCCTTTCAGGCCACCTTTCCTGGTAGGAGCAAATAGACAAATCAAGGGATGTTATTGGACCTCATGAAGATAACCTCCAGCAATACGGGGAAATATCAAGAAACAGCAAATGCTTCCGAAGAGTGGGGTGGGAAGGAGGAGCCAGAAGGAAGATTTTTACTTTTCATGTTTAATAAAGCTGGGCTGTTTGAAAGGTGACTTATTTCTAAACACAGGAGTATTTTCTATTTCTACAAAAAGGTCAGCATCAATATTCACACGAGAATTTTCTCCAATGCTTTTCCCTCGGTCCTTCTAATTTTTTTAAAAAACTGCTCTTACCATACCCAACAATAGCTTGCGAGACTCGGCTTCCCCTCAGTTTCACTTGGCTGCACTTTCCCCGTGTTCCGTCTGCCCTCACACCGAGTCTCCTTCCGTTCCTAGATGCCCACCAGGCTCCTTCCATTCCCTGTTTCTTTTCCCTAGAATGGTAGAAGGCTTTCCTGCCTTTCCCTCCTCTCAGTTAGCTGGAATCTCCTCAACTCTCTGAACTCAGGAATTCAGTTCAAGCATCATTTCCTGAAAGAAGTAGCCTGACTCTCCAGAAAGTGACTGATGGCCTGTTAAACACCTTGATATCATTCTTCTGCCACTCCAATTGCTGTAATTCATAGTTCTTGTGTTTGAGGCAATACTCTCTCCCCCTCTAAATTAAAAGTTCCGTGGGACCAAGCTCTGTTTGTTTTGCTCACTGCTTACTGTTTCCCCAGTCTCCAGGATATGATCTGGTACCTATGGGACTTTTAATGAGTATTTGTTGAATAAATAATTAACTACTATATACACCCCCTTGCATAGACTATATAAGTTCCAGGTAACCATCCATAAAAGTTAAGAGCAAAGGGGAAATTAAATCCATTCCTTTCCCCCGCCTTGTTTAGCTCAAGTCAAGTGTCAGTGTATGTTTTAAATGGTGACGGTGCAACAAAGTCCAGCCAAGCAACACAGTTATTACACCTCATACTTATATAAGTCAAGTCCCAAGAAATAGGACTAATACCTGTATCATAGACTAATCACATTATTTAAGATTTTGGCAGGTGTCCTTGTTATGTTTGGAAGACTTAGGTTGACCAGCAATATATCCAAATCTGCAGATGAGTCATGCCCTAACAAGGATCTACTGTATGATTACATTTTGGCAGGAGAGTGACAGAAGGTCTCAATAACTTATCTTGGCTCAGATCCAATGCCCTCTTGGGTAGTCATAAATAACACTACCCTGAGAATTAACAGCAGTAAAGGCAGAGGCAGGACCATGTTTAAAAGAAATCTGAGAATCACTTCTATACCAACCTGCTTCAAGATATTCCAAAACAAAACAAAACGCAGCCTAGGGTCACCCAAGCATCATGGCACCCAGAGGTCAACAATAATGTTTCTGACATAAAACTGCTGCAGTTGGATGACAAATTGCCAATGTAGCTCCTTTTTAAAACGTTGTTATAACAAAAATGATGTCATTGAAGAAAGTCGTATGTGATCTCAGCAATAAGAGCATTAATTTGATCCCTCTGCTAGCTGCTCTTATGGTAGGAGAAGCACTTGGAACATACCAGGTGACAGCATGAGTTCTGGAATCAGACTAACTGCTCAACTCTCGTCTGAAGCAGTCAAGGGCTGTTAACTTGGGAAGTTCGTATGCAAAAGGGTGGTTTTATCGGAACTGAGTTAAAAGGATTGTCAGAGAACTAAATACAATAAAACCTGCTTAAGTGGCTAGCACAGCATCTAGCACATGGTAAGCACTTAATGAAGGGCAGTTCTTTTTATCAGTGCCACATGCCAGGTGTGATATCGACAACTGCACATGCATCATCTCAGGTTCTTACAACAACTCCTCAAGACAATCATCAATATTCCCATTTTGCCAGTGAGTAAATGGGAATTCGGCAACTTACCTGAGATCACCAAGTAAGTAACACTGATCGTTATTTCAACCCAAACCTACAGAACTTCAAAGTCTACCATTATTACAGATCTGTGAAGCTGTGTAATTTTATAAGCACTTAGACTGCATCATATTGTTTTTTATTGTATTCTTAACCAAACATGAGTTTCACAGTCTTCATAAGGGTTCTATTGTCTGCTTTACAAATAGCTAGAGTCAATTAATGGTTGTCTTGCTAAGATCCGGTAAGCTTAGAACAACTACCATGTGTATAAACTATAGGTCTCAAAGTTGTCAACTGTAAAATGACGAATTAAACCTGTCTTAGAGAGTTGTTATGAGATGTAACTAAGATTCCTGAATATGGTTAGTACAATTCTCGGCTCAAGGTAGGCACTCAATAAATGTGTATTTTTTTAAAAGAACTATATGTGTATATACACACTTCTAAGGATATATGGCAAATATTAGATAGACATGATAGATAATAGAAAATAAATATATAGATGATAAATATAAAATAGACAAAGAAAAATAATAGAAAGATAGATAATAGATACATAGATATATCGATGATAGGTAGGTAGGTAGATGGACAGACAGACAGACAGATATAGGTAGGTAGATAGACAGCATCTGATATCTTTGCAAACTGAAGAACTGCTTCCACCTGAACTAAATCTGCAGTCCACCTTCACCCCTCTTTGTACTCCTTAATGATCTCAGCCCTCAAAGTTCTTCCTCCTTTCCTAATTTATATAAAAATCGAATTAATGTCCCTGGTTAAGAGAAATTATGAGCACTATTCTCTCCATTATGCCCACGTAGCTATGTGGATAATTATATTATCTTTTCAAGTGTCCGGTAGCAACCAAATGAAGGGGAAAACACTCAATAGGCTTTAAGCTGCATTAATCACACAGCGGAAGGAAACAGAAGCATGCATAGTGACGACGGGAGTGTGGCAGAGGGAGACAATGCTCTCCTAGGTGCTACTCAGTCAACAACCATTCATGGAATTTTCAACCATCTGTTCTATTTCTCTAGTTCTTAGTTTATTTATCTGCAAAACAACCACTATATTGCTATATTTGTTGCACCGTTTTCAGTTGACATTAATATTCTACCTGCAAATTTTTTAATGGAATGCACAGAATTGCAATCATATAATCAACTGAAAAAAAATTGGCCATGTCTCTTTACTAAACATTCCTTCACTTTACAATCACCCATTATTTGTGACATCACTTTTTGGCAGCACATACATTTGCAAGCACCTGTTTTCAATTATGAAGCACACGCAGAGCAAATTTAAACAAACATTTCTGACAAGCACCTTGAGAACTCAGTAAGAGTCGGAGCCACTTCCACCAAACCAGACGCTGATAGATTCATTTTGCAAAAACAAAGTCAAATTTCTCAATAGCTTTACATTGTTCCCATTTTTCTAAACTGTACCATACAAAATATTAAAAAATAGAAGTCTTATTATGTATATATGCTAGCTATATTATATGATTTATGTGCAGACCAAGATAATTCCTCTCTACTGGATACAGCCCAGAGAAGCCAAAAGGTTGGACACTCCTGCTGTACAGGTTTGCAGCCTAGGCACAATAGGCTGTACGTATTGCCTAGGTGTGCAATTGACTATTCCTTCTAGGTTTGGGTGAGTCACACACCCACTGTATGTGGCTCACAATATATTTTTCAGAATGTATCTTCATTGTCAAGGGACACGTGATTGCAATTAAAGGATGCAAGTCTGAAGACATCTGGCTCAGTGTCAAAGAGGTGTGGTTATTCTGCACTGAGTACAGCATTTGTGGCTCATGCTGCCTTCTGAGCAAGCCCCCATCGCCTCCTTTCCAGTCTTTAGGGTGAAGGCGTAAAATAAAGTATAATGGGCCAGGTGCGGTGGCTCAAGCCTGTAATCCCAGTACTTTGAGGGGCCGAAGCAAGAGGATTGCCTGAGACCAGGGGTTCGAGACCAGCCTGGGCAACTTGGCGAGACCTCGTCTCTACAATGAATCAAAAAACTAGCCGAGCGTGGTGGCTCATGCCTGTAGTTCCGGCTACTTGGAAGGCTGAGATGGAAAGATCACCTGAGTCCAACAGCCCAAGGCTGCAGTGGCCGTGAGTGTGCCACTGCACTCCAGCGGGACAACAGAGTAAGACTCCAACTCAAAAAATAAAAATCAAGTACTACTAAACAGCGCATGCCTATGAAGGAAGGTATTGGAGCCACAGGACTGCTGTGCTCCACAGTGAGTGCAGTAACAAAAAGGACAAGTCTGACGGTAAAAGGTTATCTGCCTGCCATGGGGTGGAGCCCACTGGAGCAAAGATGCTGGAGTCTAAGCACAATGGATCTGTGTCTAGACAGGAAACTAGCCAAAGACAGCGTCACCCATCAGGAACATCATGGAAGTTTTGCGGTGGCGTTGACAACTTGCACAGCATGTTCGGCAGCTCTGGTGCTCCTGGAGGCCTGGCTTGGGGTCAAGAAAGGAGGCAAAAGTTGTTCCCATGCTACCAAGATGGACACGCCATGAGACTCCCCCAGCCCCACACAGGACTTTCAGCAAGGGACAGGAGACCCTGAGAGGAAACACTCTGCAAAGCTGGGGAGACAAAGACAGGCAACTACTCTTCTGTGCTTCGAATTGACCCCTTCTTTTAATCCCCAGGCTGACACAGCTAAGAAAATGTAAGTTGCATGTTAAACAGAGGATTTAAATGAAATAATCTTTAATAATCCTTTCCAAATAAAACACAGAGTCTTTCTTTATCAAAGCACTCTGGCAATGGCTTTGACCCTGCCCTGTGGGTGCATCTGGTGAAATGTCTTAAAAATATGCAGATGTACGCATTCCTATGATGGCCACTTCCTACCATTTCTAGATTTTTTTTTCAAATTCATGTTGGAGCCTATTGAATCACTCCTAGTGGAAATATCCAACATTTGTATTCCAAGTATAAGGGAACCAAACAAAAAAGCTGATTCTCAAAAGAGAATTAGACAACACAGAGGATCAGCTTCCAAATTTCCCAGACGGGCTCCCACAGTCAAGTGAGTAGTAAACGTAATTCGCCTGTGAAGTTCCTCAGCTGCTCAATCTCCATTCCGTTAGAGCCAGATCTAGAAGCGTTCTGGCTGCTCTCCAACCCACGGACATCCACAGAGGAGCTAGGGAAGGGCTGCCTCCGTGCTTCAGCACCTGTCCTCAGCCGGCACACCCATCCTCTCTTCACACCGACAGTTAATCCCGCCGTCCTCACCGGTGCATTCCACACTGAGCACTCTTGATTGTCGACTTCATTGTGTCAAACCAGTGCCTTCCCTGCAGCTCATGGGTGATGTCTCTCCAGCATAAAGTCCCTACCCTGACGGACACAAAAGCAACTTTGATTCATGTCAGGGGAATGATGCTGACAAGCTGGCTCCAAATTTCCCCTTTATGGGAGTGACAGGGCCATCACCTACATGATTAAAGACATGCTTACTTGGAATGCCTTTTTTCCCCTTGAACCATACCTGGATAAATTTTCATGATCACCGTTATAAATAAGGGAAATGTGTGTTGTGTGTGGCAGAGTCAGGATTGTTATTTTGTGCCCAAGAGAACTATCCCTAGGGTCCCTGTAGGAAGGACTTGGGAGAAGGGGCACCTTAACTTCACTGTTCCTATTAGGACATGGTTTAACTGGTGGTTTGGGGGTAAATGTCAGGGACTAAAGAACTTGCCACCCAACTTTGAGAACATCATTGCACCCATATCTTTGGGGTTAAAAGTCAAGATATCGACTCATTAGAACAACTAAACCATCTTAAAAGCTCATTCTATTGAAGCTCTCAGCCAAGGGAATTCACTTTTGCACTAACCATAAAGTGGAAACCTAAAACCGGGAGTCAGGAAGACCAAGCTGTGCACATTCATCCTTTACAAGGTGAATTCTCTGTTCTACAGAAGAATATACCACTTGGAGTTGTGTGAGTTCAAAGTTCTCCTTGGCACTTTGATCTAAAATTATCAAAGCCAAGACACCGTGCACCTTCTGTTTTCCGCACTGAATAAAGAAGCATAATCATGGAAATCAAAATTAAATATGCAAGGCAGATGTCCTGAGTGGAATAAACGCCACGGGCTTCAAACTATACGACTCCACATAGAACAGGTCAAAGTATTAAACTGCACATGCCCTTTGAAACAGAGAACTATTCCTTCTTCTTGTTTTGATGTCTTTAAGGAACTCAAGGAGAGTTTGCAGAAGCTGGTCAATTAAATGTTCAAATAAAAGATGGCCTGTCACAGGGCTCCATGGAGACACATTTCAGGTCTAATCCTTTGTGAGGCGAAGAAAATTCACATCCTTGGGAAGCCTCTTCTTGCTCTCTCTAGCCAAAAAATAAAAGTGCTGCACTAGACTGGTAAGGCGCTCCCCTGCTCTGGGGTTCTACAGCTTCATTCTGTCTCAGTTTTCTTTTAAGGCTCGAGTTCTCTTTCCACCCTTCTGAGGTACAACTGCTGGCTCTCATGCGTCACTCACACACCACTGACGTGCTAACCCTAAACCCAAGAGAGCTGGAAGGTACAGGATTGGTCTCATGCCCACAACTTATTTCCAGAATCACTTAAAATGATTTCACAGTGTCTCTGGCCCTATCTTTGAAAGTGCAATAATGAAACCTACCTCCTGATCGAGTCTGGGTGTGTGTGGCTTTGCTGGAGCAGGGCGGAGGGAGGGAAAAGCCTGATGACCAAGGCACCTGCCAGCCAGGTCCTGAAAGGCCTTGCACTTCAGCAACCAACCAACCACATCTAGCCGCTGGCAAGAGTTGCATCAGCAGCAGTTTCATGTTGGATTTTAATGTTTTTCTGTCACCTGCTCACCTGGACTTCCCAGTCACCTGACGACTGGTGAGGGGTGCATGTCACTCAGTGCCAGGAGAGCTTCACTTCCCAGGACAGAGCATTAAGTGTAAAGAGACAAAGGCAATATTTTTTCCTCGTTAAAATTCTGGCTTTCAGAAAGAACTTTCATTTTTAAATGCAAGGCCAAAACAATACTGTTAGAAAGAACCATTCTATGTGTGGGTATGTTTATGTATGTGTGCATGTGTGTTTCTTTTTGAACAGTCATGGTATAATATAAGAAAATGTCTACGTCGATAAATTGCAGCATGCTTCTATCTGGGCAAAAGTGTCAGTGGTGAATTCAAGCAGCCACAAGGTTCTGCTAGGCCAGGCTCTTGATATTTTTTCAGGGACCAGTAGCTAAATGGTGCAACCGGGTTTGACTGGCAGAATGCCAGTGTCCACGGAGCAGAAAAAAGCAACCCAGCACCTGCAGATACCTGGACAGCTCTCACAAACCTTGTGTTCTGACAGCACCAGTGGAACTGTGCTTTTGGAAAACGGCTTAACAATTAGTGAACCGAGGTCTAAATGAAGGAGACCATCCTGTGGGTGGCATATGGTAGACTGCTTCTTTAAATCATCTCAGAAAGCCTCGTAGTTTGCTGTTTTAAAGAACGCCGAATGTAATATCCAGGTGGATGTGTTGGCGGCTCTGACCTGAGGTCCAGAAAGAGGCGGGGATACTAGGCGAGGGCACTCTGACTTGGGAGTCCACACCGCAGCAGAAGCGGCTCGCTCAGGCCAGCTGGCCACCTGTCCTGGCTGCTCCCCTGTTCAGTCTGCAGGTGATGCCTGCATTCCCTTCTCACTGAATCAGCCCCCTGCCACGTCATTCTGGAGTTCCAGGGGCAAGAGTTCGGTTCTGGTGCAGAGTCTGCAGTGTTCCTCCTCGTATGCCCCTCCAGTCTCTCTGAGGTGTGCCATCCTGTCTTCCAGGCACCTCTGCTTCTACCCGGAGGCTCTGCTCCCCTGTGGAGCACTGCCATCACCTCTGCCAAGAGCCAGAGCATCTAAAAGGCCCTCTTCTCTTCCTGGGTAAGCTTCTCAGTCCATGGCGCTTGGTTGCTCTAACCCAGCGCCATGAGCTGGATGGCTTACAAACAACAGAACATTTCTTCATTTTTCTTATGTTATCGCTTTGTAAACGACGGACCAGTTAGGTGAGCTGCTTTATGGCAAATCTGGAATTTGATTTGGTTTTATTTTTCCAGATTGTATTGTTTTATTTTTTTAATTTTTACTTTAAAGATGTGGAGTGTGATTCGGGGTCAGGTATAGAAGAATATTTCTTACACTTCTGTCAGCTGGAGTCAGAAATCAAAGAACTGGCCGATCCCGCCGTATCCGATGACCGCCATTCCCTGGTTCGCAGGTTGTCTGTCTTCGTCGAGTGCTCACCTGGGGAAGGCGAGAGAGAGCTTCCTGTCGTCGCTCAGAAGAGCGCGAGCCCCCTTCACAGAGGAGGCCTCCACCCCCGTGACCGAACTTCCTCCCGGAGGTCCCACCTCCTCATGCCATCACCTTGGAGATTAGGTCTCAACGTGCGTCTTTGGGGGGGGACAAACGGCAGCAGCACTGCCACTCCGTCTGGGCCCTCTCCCTCCCTTGTCACTCAAGCTGGCGTCCTGGAGCCCTCGGAGACCAACTCTGTGGAGTCCCTCGAAGGATGTGGGGATGCTCTCACAAGGCATTCTCTCCATTTTTTGTTTCCTCTCGCTTCAGAGATTCTGAAGCAGCACGGCCTACTCTCTGATGCCTCACAGGGTTCAAGGAAGGTCACATAGCAGCTTTACTGACGGGGTTCCATGCTTGCTTCTCCACGGCGTTTTTAGGAGGTTGGCCAATAAACTTATTGGTGTGAAAGGCAGAATCAACACTCTTCTTTGGCTGCCAAGATTTAGTGTAGGATAGAGCTTGGTGGGCTTAGCTCCCTGTTCTATTATTGCTGGGTGCGCTTTCCCCCCAGAACACACCTTGAGTCTTCCTTATAAACGAAAGCAGGCCAAACCACACTACAAGTTGACCAAACCATGTCCACTCCTATACACAAACAAAAGCAGGCTTAGCTCCTCCATTACTTTTGGAAACATTGTTTCCTCATGGATGGATTTATGTTTCCCTACACGATCCCATTAAAACTGAAGTAATAGGTTGGGCAATAGGTCAGGCACTGTGGCTCAGCCTGTAATCCCACGCTTTGGGAAGCCAAGGCAAGTGAATTGCCTGAGCCCACGGGTTCAAGACCCGCCTGGGAAACTTGGTGAGACCTCATCGCTACAATAAATCCATAAAAATTAGCTGGGCATGGTGGTGCATGCCTGTAGTTCCAGCTACTTGGAAGGCTGAGGTGGAAGGATCGTCAGAGCCCAGCAGGTCGAGGCCGCGGTGGCCGGGAGTGTGCCACTGCCCTCCAGCCTGGGTGACAGAGTGAGACTCCAACTCAAAAAACAACAACAACAAAAAGGCTGAAGTAATAAAGATCCCCAACTAGCTTTGAAAAACCACGTGATACTTATAAAATATGAATTCATGGTCCCCCTCTTTTTGACAGATCAGAAGACAATGACAGCTACTTAGGGAAGCACTTAGGCATCTATTAGGCATCTATCCTAAGTGTCTTCCCAGAAGTCACACCCACCACCAGGAGGCAACTGGCATCAAGTCTGAAATCAAGCAACCGTGACCCAGGTGTGACTTGGGAAAAGAAGGAGATGCAGAGCGTGAGATGGTAAATGACAAAAGGCTGTGTTTCAGCATCCTCCTAGTGAGAACAAAACATAAGAAGGCACGTTTTCAAAGAGTTCATGTTCTACAGTGAGTCAGGGGTCTAAATCACCCCTTGATGTGTTATTATGATCATAACAGAGCAGTAGCATGTATAGGGCGTGGGAATAAGCAGACCCAGCCAGATTCAAATCCCATCTCTACCCATTTGTTTTCTTTAATCTTTAAAATTTATTTGTTTATTATAGAGTTGAGAGGTACAAGTGAGGACTTAGTACATAAGTAAGCTGCATGCAGGCGAAGACTGGACTTCTAGGTGGCTCTCTCTCCCCCTGGCAGTGGACCAGGCACCTGTTGGGTTGCCACGCGTCCCCTTCTTTCTCTTCTCATTCCCTCTCCTAGCAGTGCCAACCCACTGCCAATCCTGTCCTCGTGCTAACACGACTAGTATTCGGGGTCCACTTACGAGTGAGAACATGCGGTGTTCAGTCCTTTGTTTCTGTGGTCGTTCACATAGTATGGTGGTCTCTGACTAAATTCAAGTTGCTGCAAATTCTGTGACTTTGTTCTTTATGGTTGCAAAATACTCTATCATGTATATGTTCCATATTTTCTTTATCCATTCCACTTCCTATGGGACACAGGATTGGGTTTACGTTTTTGCTGTTGTGAATAGTATGGCAATAAACATGTGTGTGCATGTGTCTTTTCGTAGGGCAATTGATGTTCCTCCAGGAATATTCCCGGGAGAGGGAATGCTAGATTATATGGAAGATTGATTTTTAGTTCTAATGGAAATCACCACAGTGTTGTCCATAGAAATTCAGCTAGCTTTCTTTCCCACCAACCGTGTGGAAGCATTCCCTTTTCTCTGCAGCTGAGCCAAGACCTGTTTGTTTGTTTGTTTGCCTGTTTTACTTATTAACGATAGCCATCCTTATCAGAGTTAAGTGGTAGCTCACGGTAGTTTTTATTTGCTTTTCTCTGCTGATTAGTGAGGCTGAGCATTTTTTCATGTGTCTGTGGTTGCTGGTGTGTCATCTTTCGAGAAATGTCTTTCTATGTCCTTTGCCTACTTTTTAATGTTTTGTGTTTTGTTTTGTTTTTTTCTTCCACTTCATTTGAGATCCTTGTACATTTTGCGTGTTCGGTCTTTGTCAGACACATGATTTGAAAATAGTTTTTCCCATTCTATGGGTTGTTGCTTTATTCTCTAAATGATTTATTTTGCTGTGCAAAAGCTTTCAGTTTGATAAGGGTCCACCTATCTCAGCTTTTGTAGCATTTGCTTTTGGGAACTTAGTCATGAATTCATTGCTTACTCTGATGTCCAGAAGGGTGTTTGTGACATTTTCTTCCAGGACTTTTGTAGCCTGAGGCTTTACATTTAATTTAATGATCCATTTTGAGTTGGTTTTTGTATGTGGTGATAGTCAGGGGTCCAGTTTCATTCTTCTGTTTGTGGTCAGCAAGTTTTCACAGCACCATTTGCTAAATATGGTCTATTTTCCCCAATGATCATTATTGGTGGCTTTGTTGAAGATGAGTTGATTGAGGGACTGTGTCTTTACTTCCACACTCTCTGTTCTATTGCATTGATCTATATGCCTATCCCTGAACCATGAAGTTTAAAGTCTGGAAGTGTGATACCTCCGGCTTTGTTCCTTTTGCTGAGGATTGTTTTGGCTATCTGTGCTCTTTTTCATTTCCTTATGAATTTCTGAATCATCAATTCCAGGTCTCCGAAAAATGATGTTTGTAACTTGATGGGTATTGCACTGAATCTGTAGATTGTCTTGGGTAGGATGGACACCTTGACAATATTGATTCTTCCAACCCATAAGCATGGGATGTATTTCCATCTGTTTATGTCCTCCTTGACTGTTCTGAGCAGCATTTGAGAGTTTTCTTTGTAAAGGTCTTTCACGTCTCTGGTTAGATGGATGCCACGGTATTTCTTGTGTGTGTGTGTGGCTGTTGTGAATGAGATTGTGTCTTTTATTTGAGCCTCTGCCTGCTTGTTGTTGGTGTTCAGAAATGCAACTGTCTTATCCAGGTTGATTTTGTAACCCACTACTTTACCAAAGTTGTTTGTTGGTGTGAGAAGGTTTTTGACAGACTCCTTGGATTTTCTACGTATAAAATCATATCATCTGCAAAGAGGGACAGCTTAATTTCCTATTTTCCTATTTGGATTACCCTGATTTCTTTCTTGATAAAAACCCTCAAATACCTAGGCATAAAAGGAACATCCCTAAAAACAATAAGAACCATCTATGATAAACCTGAAGCCAACATTTTTGTCAATAGGCAGAAGCTGGGAGCATTCCTCCTAAGAGTAGGAACAAGATAAGAATGTCCACTCTCATGCCTCCCATTCACCATAGAGCTGGAAGTCCTAGCCAGAACAATGAGGCAAGAGAAGACTATCTGTGTATTTATTACTAACAGCATGATTTGACAAAAACAATCAATGTTATTGTGTCCTCATCTCTTCATCTGTAAATAGGGGTAATATCTGCCTTGCAAGATTAACTATAGGGAGAATAATGAAAATCGTGTGTGTAAAGTCTTCAGCATAGTGACCAACTCATATTAATCGTTTAAGAATGGCAGCTCTTTCTGTTTTTTTGTTTTGAGTAAGAGTCTCACTCTGTTGCCCAGGCTGGAGTACAGTGGCATGCTAACAGCCACTGCAGCCTCTGCCCACTGGGCTCAGGTGATCCTTCCACCTCAGCCTTTCAAGTAACTGGGACTATCATGCCCAGCTAATTTTTTTTGATTTATGGTCAAGATGAGGTCTCACCAAGTTGCTCAGGCTGGTCTCGAACCCTTGGACTCAGGCAATCCTTTCACCTCTGCCTCCCAAAGTGCTGGGATTACCGGCGTGAGCCACAGCACCCGGCTAAGAATGGTAGCTCTTATCACTCCCGCTACTGAGTCCTCAGCGACCTTACAAACCAGGTGGGTGGTAGGACGCAGCAACGATGCACTACCCTGAGGCAGACAGACTGAGTAGAAATTCCAGCTTCATTGCTTTCATTTTGAATGTGCCTGGAAAACTGGACTCCGGCTTGGTCTGTTGACTTTAAAATACTTCCACCTTGTAGGTCACTATAGGGGTGTAAGAAGCAATCCATGCAAGGTGCCTCTTCGGTTTTTAGTTTAAAGCTAGATGTTTTTGTTTACTTCCTTCCTCTTGACTGCACAGACTGACAAACATTATAAACTTCCCTTTCTCACCTATCTTAGAAAGCCAATATAATTTGTTGCGTAAATGTTATACACATGTCTACAAACACAAAGGAGGCATTTTGATCATGAATGCATTAATAAGTTTAAAATTTTAAATAAAGCTCATCTGAAATTGGGGCAATTGCAAAACAAGGTCAAATTGAAGCTCTAGACTAGTGTCTAGTCAAATCAATCCATTTTCCACTAGGTGGCAGACCTTGTTTAGAAAAAAGAATGAACGCAAGCAACAAGTCTTCCAAAGCTGACCAATAGGGGTCTCTTTGCAACCACATATCCTTGATAGATGAATTCAACTTTTTCTACAGTCTTTCTTATTCATCTTACAGATAAGATCGTCAACACTCCACATAAAGCACACATAGAACACCGAAGAGATGTGTATCTTTTAATTTGCCCGACACATGTAACCACCCAATATTATATCCACCCAAAGGGAAATGAGGTTTTAAAAATATACCTAGGAATAAAATTCTGAATGCACGTGATTTGGCAGACAACAGATCTCATTAAAATGCTGCTCCCAGGTTAAATAGGGATTTCTGTTTGATGTTATCTTAAATATTTACCGATCAGATGTGATTATATCTATTGAGCTATCATCATTAAAGCTAACAGCAGACAGATACACAAGGCTGGTGGCTGTTAGCCTGGTGAATAAAGCCCTAGGAACACTCACAGGCCGTAACGAACATTTCTAAATAGCAGAGAGACATCCTGACATCATTTTTGCTCCTATTACTTTTCGCCCTAAGTTAGACACGTGCACGCTCACACAAATGCGCAATGGTATTCAATCATGCTCTGTTGGCATCATTGAGTGGATACACTTAGCATGTTGAGTGTCTGCGTGAGTGTCACCCAACCCCTGGGGAGGAATTATGCTTCTCACGGAGCTTTGTGTACATGAACAGAACCCTATGCCCACTCAGATAATTTTTCCTTTCACCTTGGGAAACATGTGGTCCGAAATAATTCTGAAAGAAATGAGGAATGAGTTTTAAATAGAATTTACAGACAGAGAAGCCCAAGTACTAAAAGGAACCATTTATTTCTCTTACGTCTGGAGTTAGTTTCCGTTATCTGAGACTGAATGAAATTAGGAATGCAAATATAAATATGTATCCGTATACACATTCCCATACACATATGTACAAAGCCACAAATGGCATCATATTTGTCATTCAAACGCCATAGTTACACATAATAAACTTTTTGTTCCTATCCAAATAGATTTTAAACATTAGTGAGGCATTGCCATATTCTCCAGACTTCACGGTCAAACTAATAATATTCCATAACTGCCTATCTTTCAAGGGTGTAATTGTGCATTTGAGTTCAGGGCATATGAACCCCCTCAAGGGTGACCATGCCACAGATCAGAGCCAGAAAGAGACGCCTTTTGTTTCAGGAGCCAGAACACAGCACAAGATGGGATTTGTCCGCTTCTGCCACACCCTGGTGCCAGATTTACTCCATTCCCTAAACTTCATAGTCAGTCCCTGAACTGCTGTTTACACACCCAAATACTGAATGTGCACAAATCTCCTCTGTGCGGAGTAAATAAATCCACGGCGCATTCCTAAACTTCATGAATCTGGTTTAGTCTCCCTTCTGGCAAGACAAGAATGTATCTTTTATGAAAAGACTGTGTCCCGGAAAAACTCTACCCGCTCAGGGAACCTATGGGGAAGGTTGCCCCTCCCTCGAGGTCACAGACCTTTAATCTGCAAAGTCCTTCACAAGTTATCCTGGTCCGTCAGCATCTTCAGAAAACAGAGGGAATGAGAGACTGTCGGGCATGCCACATCAAGTCACATCCTGGGAATTAAGGAATCAGATCACAAGGGCTTCTGGAGTCCCATGGGACACACCAAATCGATTCCTCAGAAGATGGGGAAGGGACCCTCTCATGCAGTTCAAGCCACAGAAGGACTGCTTTTCAAGACCCCCTACAGCCACCAGAGCACCACATTTCTCCGCACCCTACATTAAACCCTCAGAAGCTTAGGACAGAGCCTGTGCCATCCCTGTTTCTCTGTGACCTATGCCTACCAGTTTCACCCTGGCTGGACTATGCCCAGAGGAACTCTCAGGGCAAGCGCCATCTTCTTTTATCACGACTCCAACCAGCCTCACTATGTAACGCCAGTTGCTCGCCAGCCTAGGATGGATTCCTTGACTCAGCAAAGCCCCTTGGATTTGCTTTGCCCATTTTTTCCCCTCCTCAGTCACTGACTGACTTCTGTGTGATTCCAGAACGAAACATTGAAAATTGGGTGCAGTTGCCTCCACAAAGATTTCCACCCCTGGGCAAGAGAAAACCTTTTAGTCCATGACCAGAGACAACCGGTCCCTCCGCCTGAGCCTTCTAGGTGGCAGAAGGCAAGGAAACCTCTGTCTTGACTTCGCAGAGTCCTCGCAGCTGGCCTGTGGGTGCGGCCTTCACTTCTCTGCCTGAGTTTTTACCACATCGTCTGGCACCAAATGCCCTCCACTGTGTCTGAGCAGAGCACCTGTTTAGTCTGACTCACGCTATCAGTGTGCAGACTCTCCCCGCCCTGACAGCGGGCCAGACCTCACACGGGCATTCGTGCGACAAGTGAGCACGTGGAGCTGTGTAACGGCATGCCTCACGCCCGGCCCGGAGCACCGTCCACCCCTTGCAGGAGGTGCGGCTGCATGCCCCAACTCTGGTGGTATGGCGTGCCCTCGGGTACCTGCAGAGGGGGCTCAGCCTGGTCATGCTGCCGGAATCCACACT
The DNA here is from genome assembly GCA_027257055.1 of Cephalopachus bancanus. Classification (NCBI taxonomy): domain Eukaryota; kingdom Metazoa; phylum Chordata; class Mammalia; order Primates; family Tarsiidae; genus Cephalopachus; species Cephalopachus bancanus. The sequence goes on from JAPVLO010000325.1 coordinate 3,071,239, forward strand.
GAGGTTTGTTCCCCGGAGTAGTGAATTACGGGTACACCTTCCTGGTGGAGTCTTAAAACACACATCTGAGCGGATCACCCTGTGTTACAACCACCAGCAAATAAATACCACCCCGTTCTCTAACCGTCTTCTCTGTTGTGAACAGGCTGCACGGAGCAAACGGAGGAAGTAAGAGCCCAGGGCAGTTGGTGTTCTCTCCACTACACTGTACCTCTGACAAAATGTGCGTTTGGCCGCCAAGGGGGTGAAAGGACACGGGGGACTCTGGCTCTGATAAACCAGGTGCCTAAATCTGAACAGATCCTCCCAAAAAGTAGGAAGCGCAAAAACCGGTTCTGATTTTTACTCCAGGTTACGGTTTCTGGAGAGAGATCTAGTATGTATCTGCTTTCCCGTCTCCTACAGACAGAGCTCCCTTAACTTAAGGTTTCACCTGAATTATTTTCTCTGCTGCGTGTTTAAATGAGTGACTGTTGGAAGATGTGAGTGGAAGTATTGAACTTGGCTCGGGAACACTCCAAGCGGCCCTCTCCACACACACACACACACACACACACACACACACACACACACACACCTTGTGTTCTCATCCCAAGATGAATTAGTTATGCAGCCCGATGACACGCTTTCCTCCTGCAGGTCTTGACATCACCACTGCTACTTTCTTTTTCACTTTTTTTCTTCCAGCCCCTGTGAGAAATAAGAGTGGGATGGTCTTCGTGCAAAGTTGTTCTTTCTTTATTCTTTGAGCAAAAGATGGGGATAAACGTCTGAATCGGACGGAGAGGCTTCAAAATATGGTTAAAGTTTTGACTTTTAAAAGGAGTTACCTCGGTGTATTTTTAGATGGAATGCCATATGCAAAAGCCAAGGTGCTTTGCCGGTGACTAGACTAGCTTCTTAAGCTTTAATCAGGGAATACTCAAACGGGCATGTCTTTCCTTTTTTGACCTAAGACAGGAACTGGCAGACACTGAGATGGATTTTGATGACTTTACACGGACACAAACAGCACCCCGTGAAAGCAGGGGCAGACCCGAAGTGCAACGACCGCCCCCAGCCACCCCCACACGCCTCTCTGCCGCGCCACGCGCGGCGACGCACGACAGGGGCCCGGGGCCCGCGCGCGGAGGCCGGCCCGCGGCTCTGGAGGAGGGTTCGCCTCCCCGCCGGCGCTCGTCGGGGTCTCGCAGCTTCCCGGGCGCGCAGGCCCCCGCGTCTCCCGCGGGCCCGGGCGTGCGTCTCCCGCGCGCCCGCGGCGCCCCGGGGCACGACGGCCGCGTCTCCCCGAGGGAGCGCCGCCTCCGGCCGCGCGGGCCCGGACGCCGCGCCCGCCCCGCGGCCCGCCCGCGCCGGCGCCGGCCGCCCCGGCGGCGCGTCCTCGGCCCGCGCGGCCCGACGCCGGGGCGCGTGGCCGGGCCGGGCGAGGCGCGCCGCCCAGCGCGCTTCCGACGCGACCCCGGAGGCCGGCCCGGCGGCGCCCACGTCCGGGAGGCGGGCGGTCCTCGGCCGGACCCCGCGCCGCGACCACCGGCCCTCGGGGTCGCGCTCCCGGCCCCGCCCGAGCGGGCCGTGGCCGCGCCCGGCCGCTTTCTCCCTCCCGCCGCCGTCCCCGAGCAGCCCCCTCGGAGCCGGAATGACTCAGTCTGACAACAGCTTCTTCCTCCGCTCGCAGCTGTCCCCGAGGGCGGAGCCGAAACCCGAGCCGTCGCCGGCGATTGGACGCCTCGCGCCCGGGCGAGGCAGAAAACCCTCCCCGGCCGCGCGGGCTCAGTCGGTCCAGCAGCCGCGCGACTCCGGAGGCGCCGGCCCGTCGCTGCCGCACCTGAGCGCGGCCCCCGAGCCCGGCGGCCGCGATGCTGTAGGGCCCGGCCGCCCTCCCGCCGGACCGTTATCCGCGCCGGCGCCCGCGCCCGCCGGCACCATGCCGCGCTCCTTCCTGGTCAAGAAGCATTTCAACGCCGCCAAGAAGCCCAACTACAGCGAGCTGGACACGCACACAGGTAAGAAGGAAAGGAAAGAAAGGCAAGAAACGCGCGTCCCGGGCTCGGGATCTCCAGCACCGTGCGCGGGCGTGCATGCTCGCGTCCCCCCTCCAGTCCGACGGCCACAGGGCTGAGGCCGCAGCGGCTGTCCTGCAAGCCGCGTCCTCGGCGAGAGCGCGTGTTCTTTCGGCCACCGAGGCTCAGCTTTGATTCAGAACTTCGGAGGCTCTGCACTGACAAGGGCAAGCTCGCTCCCCCCGCAGCTTCGCCTTCCGAAGCCTGGGGCTTCGTGACGACCCTGGGGGAGGCGAGCGGCGTCGGTGCCTTGCGCCTGTCATGTCCTCAGCTTCCCCCTCCGGCCAGGACGCAGCCTGGTGCCGGCGCGGCTTTGTGCTCGCGGTCAGGATGCCTGCACCTAGCCCGTGCATAGGACGAAGCGACTTTTCCCGGTGCTTAAAAGCAAGGTTTGGGTTCTTCCTCCTCGATGGGGACGGCGAGGGCGCGGGCTTGGCCGCCACCCCCGATTCGGAGCGCGCAGCTGTCAGGCTCTGCGGGCTAAGCACAGTAACTCCATCGATGCCAGGGGGGAAGCGAAATGTCTTGGGGACGGGTACGTCCTCCGCGACGCGTCTGTCTTCTTCATTATAAAATTGTGTGTGTGTGTGTGTGTGTGTGTGTGTTGCCAAGTATCGTTCTCTCTCTCTCTCTCTCTCTCTCTCTCTCTCTCTCTCTCTCTCTCTGCGTGTGTGTGTGTGTGTGTTGGTTGTTTTCACCTTAGTCTTCTCTTCCCCTTCTTTCCCCCCAGTGATCATTTCCCCATATCTCTACGAGAGTTACCCCATGCCGGTCATCCCACAACCAGAGATCCTCAACTCAGGAGCTTACAGCCCCATTACCGTGTGGACGACGACCGCGCCGTTCCACTCCCCTCTCCCCAGCGGCCTCGCGCCTCTTTCCGGATACCCCTCCTCCTTGGGGCGAGTGAGTCCTCCTCCTCCGTCCGACACCTCCTCCAAAGACCACAGCGGCTCCGAAAGCCCCATTAGCGATGAAGAGGAGCGGCTCCAGTCCAAGCTTTCAGACCCCCATGCCATCGAAGCTGAGAAGTTTCAGTGCAGCTTATGCAATAAGACCTATTCGACTTTCTCCGGGCTGGCCAAACATAAGCAGCTGCACTGTGATGCCCAGTCTCGGAAATCGTTCAGCTGTAAATACTGTGATAAGGAATACGTGAGCCTGGGAGCCCTGAAGATGCACATTCGGACCCACACGTTGCCCTGTGTCTGCAAGATCTGCGGCAAGGCGTTTTCCAGACCTTGGCTGCTCCAAGGACACATCAGAACTCACACTGGTAAGAGAACAAAACGTACACAGGCATGTGGCTCTCAGCTAGCGTGAGACAGAGCCACCCTGGGCTGGCTGGCCGGAGGATTTGCACGGGTAGTGACAGCGTGCTTTTAATGAGGGACAGTCACTGGTAGCTGCCTCCTGACTACTCAAAAAGCGGTGACAGCACAAAGTGCTCCTTTTCTCACTAGCAAACGCTGCTTCGGGGACTGCAAACAACATTTAGACTTTGGAAAGTAGATTCGGGAAGGTTTGGTCTCAAAGATCAGTGAAAAAATCAAGAAAGATGTGCTTGAATGTGTGTTCTGTGAAACTGCCCCCAGTAATCAGTAAATACAAATGTTGCTATCTTAATCAATTGATTTGGTAAATAGATAGAGTTTTCCCTTCGTTTTCTGTCAGTTAAGGTCTCGCTGTGATATTTATCACTCCTTAGTGAGTTGGATAGTTGAAACTACGTTTGCTTTGCCTCTTTTGTTTTGGGGGGGGCGCTGCATTTCTTATCCTCACCCAGGATCATGCCACGGGGTGTCAAGGCACTTGTACTGCCTCTGTCACGATGCAGAAAGAGGGAAAAGGGTAAATATTGGGAAATGTTGGGAGGCGCTCAACACCAGCTGCACCTGCTGAAGCAGGAAGCTTTCGTAAGTGAAAGTCCTAGATGATGTGAATTCTTTCTGCAAGACTGGCAGCAGTTAGTGTGCTGTGTGTGACTTCTTAGTGCAACGTGGAAATCTATATGAAAGGGGTAGATATCAAAATAAGCATCTACTGTGGGGAATTTTAATCAGGCTTTGCTGCTTTTCATTCTGTTGGCAAAATGTGGTGGATTCTTATGAATGTTATTTGACTTTGTGTTTCCTCTAAAAACACTGACTTTCTTTTTCATCCCTCACCCTCACCCCCAGGGGAGAAGCCTTTTTCTTGCCCTCACTGCAACAGAGCATTTGCAGACAGGTCAAACCTGAGGGCTCATCTGCAGACCCATTCTGACGTAAAGAAATACCAGTGCAAAAACTGCTCCAAAACCTTCTCCAGAATGTCTCTCCTGCACAAACACGAGGAATCGGGCTGCTGTGTAGCACACTGAGTGACGCAATCAATGTTTACTCGAACCGAATGCATTTCTTCACTCCGAAGCCAAATGACAAATAAGTCCAAAGGCATTTTCTCTTGTACTTACTGACCAAATAATATGTATAGATACACACACACACACACACACACACACACACACACACACAAGAGCTGCAAGAGCACGGACCCCATATGTTTAAAGTTAATCCTTTCCATGTGAAGTTTAAAATTACTATATATTTACTGACAGATTGAGAGACTAAAAGACAAGAACCTTTCTCTTCAAAGATGAAGTGAAAAGCACATTGCATCTTTTCTTCCTAAGAAAGAATGCAAAGATTTACATTGCTGCCAAATCATTTCAACTGAAAAGAACAGTGTTGCTTCGCAATAGAGTTTGTACTAGAATGTCGTATAGGAAGAGAATCTGCCAGACACGATCTCAGGTGCCTTAAAAAGTATTCCAAGTTTACTTCATTACATGTCTGATGTCTGGTTGCCGTCGTTGAGATAAAGCCTCTTTTTGATGAGCTATAATGCTTTAAAGTGTATGTCTAAGAGAGAGAAGAAAAGAACAAGAACAAAACGCAGGAGAATGTAGTAAAGTATTTTTTGTTTTGTTTTTGCCAATAAAAAGTATGTGCCTTGCGGGAGGAGGAAGAGACTAGCTTTGAACATTCCTGGTGCATGCTCCATGTCTTACTTTTGAAAATAATTCTAATGACTTTCTAAAATTAATTAAAGATGGGAATAAGTGCAAGAGAGGATTCCTAGAAATCCAGTAATGTGCTTAAACTATTTTAAATGCATACAACAAATGCAATAATACAACACCCCTTCCAAGTGCCTTTTTTAATGAATTGTATAGTTGATGAGACAATGTAAATTTGTGTTTATTTTTATATGATTGAATGAGTTTTGTATGAAAGTGAGATGTCTATAGCTATGGCTATGAACAACCCAAAGACTTATGAAATCAATGTTTCTTTTTTAAAAGCATTTTTCAAGGTCTTTTTTTTTTTACAATAAACATTTTTGATTTAAAATCCGTTGTTTGTATGCTATATTCAGAGATTTTGCTAGCTTCGTGATTCGTATCAAATTGCAATAGTACAAAGAGTTATTTATTTTGTTAATAAGAAAAAAGTTAACTGTTTATTATGCACAAGTGTTATTGCATGTGTTAGATTATAATAAATTAAACTGCTAGTATTCTTTTACTGTCAAATTCAGAAAAGACAACATCATGATGGTAACTTGTTAGCATACACTTTCTGAGTGCTAAAATAGTTACGTATTTAATATCCAAAAATATTTTTTAAAACTTTATTCATGTTGACTTTATGAAAGCAAATTCCAATTACTTATATTAACACATAAGCCACTGGAACAGGTTTTTTTTTTTTTTTAAAGAAATATCATTTAACAAGAAAAAAAGGAAAAAGTAGAAAACTACACTTAAAAAAAATCAGGAAAAAATGGATCTACCATAAGTTATACAAGTTGTAAAATTGAACCATGCAAAGAAAACCTCATGTCTACTGATATAAAATAAGAGATAAGTCTGATCGGAACAGGGCTGAAGCGTGGAAAGTTAAAATTTCCTTTTATGGTATTTTAACAAGTTGGACAAGCCCCCACTCAAACCTAATGTGTACTGGAGAAAATATAACATGACCATCTACTCCACAGACAAGCACATGTTTACTAAATGCATGTGTACTAACTCTTATACAAAAATCCTAACCATCAGAAGAACTATGAGATTTAGTGAAGTATGTATGCAAATTCAAACTCCAACCCCATTATAAAGATTGTTCCTGCTGTTGTTAGTCACTTCAATCTGGGGGTCAAATCAGAACATGCAGAACCAAGTTTTTCCTTTTAATGTCCTTGTGATGCAAATAAAAGCTGGAACTAGTAATCCAAAGATATTAGTGACAGCCCTTTAGCAGATGACCAACAATAAATACCAATAATATTCTCTTAATGTTCACATTTCTTCCACGGTATGTTATACTTACATTTTTAGCCAACATTAAAAAATTATGCATTTGACTTAAAAGACCAACTTGGTATTCTGCTTTTAATCTTGTTGGCTATCTCGGTATTTATTTCTTAGAGGCCAAATTAATTTGAGCAGCAATCTGTGAGTATAAAGAAATGGCTGATAACTTGACTGGGGCATTCAAAGTTATAAAAAGACCAACATAGCTAAGTATATATGGTATAGGAATGATTGCCAGTGACTGTCTGAAGGTTTCCAGACCAACTGAGATGCAGAAACATCTTGCAAGGGGAAAATGTGAATGAGTCAAGCCTTCTTGGATGTTCTAGTTGGCCAAGCCAGGAACCACATCTACCTCTGTTTCCCTCCCTCATGTATAGGACTACAGACACTAGCTTCTTGGAGTTCAAAATCCCAACAACTTATTTTCAAAGAGGAAAAGTCTGTCCATTAATTTCCTAGTGAAGAATTACTGATGATATTGTGTAATATATTCAGGTTTGTTCTCATCGTTCTAATTTCATTCATGATTAAAATAGTTTACTTTCATTAAGATGTCAAGGTGCATCAGATATTAATATGTACTTTACACCTCAGTAAGCTAGAGTTTTTATAATTTTTATTAAGGTTTCTGACTATATGCTCTCCTACAATATATAAGAGCCTGCTCAAATGCCACTTACTTTGAAATACTTTTTCAAATTCACCCTCTCTGGGAGCTTTAGACCATTCATATGAAAGTACTTACCTCTTACGTCACAATCTGTCTTTGACATCTTTCTTTTTCACTGGGCAGAATACCCTTAAAGCAGAAGTTCCTAGTAACCACATCACCTGGAAACACAGATATCAACAAATGTCTTTTGGGTACATAAATCAGTACATTGGTGTCCAAATGGGTTGCAGTTCTAAAAGAAATTCAACATATTTCCCTCTACTGCAAAGAGTTTTGATAGTTTCTGAGATACTCTCCAAGCTGGTACCCCCTAACCTACTGATGAAAACCCACCCCCAAACAGATGGGATGCCCAAGAAAAGGAAGAAGGGAGCGAGTATTGTGCATATAGTCAAGGCCTGACAAATATTCTGAGAGTCTGAGTTTTGAAAATTATTCTTTAGCAATAGATTCAGAAGCACATCATTGTTTCCAATAACACGAGGCAGTGTGTTACAGTAAGAAGAGCACACGCTTTTAAACCCAACATCTGTGTTCACCGAATCACTGTCTCACCACTTGTTGGCTTTATGTCCTTACGCAAGCTACTCCGTGCCTCAGATTCCGAAAGTGTAAAATATGAAGAAAGTCTCAATATCATAAATAAAGCATTCAGCCGTCTTTTGCACGAATAGGCCTCATATATCATAATGAGTTCCCGGCGTTATTATTAAACACTTCCGAGGTACCTGTTCTTGTACTAGGAATCTTATATTCTTGATCTTCAATGGTAATGATTTTTCTAGGAAGTTGGTGTTTCATGGATAAGAATATTAAACTCAGAGAAGTTGGATAATTGGGCCTAAAGCCACAAAGGTGGCAAGCTGTGAAATCACAGTCCCGACGCAGACTCTTCTGGTTCCAAAGACCTTGCTTGTTCCACAGCACCAGGAGAGCAGGGAGGTTCTGTCCCAGGACACACAGCCCGTGTGCATTTGAGACCTGCTGAAAATCACTAGAATAATGTGTCTGAAATTAAATATCCCAGCGGCGTCTTTTAGACCTACCCTAACCCAGGAATCATACGATGCACATACAACAATGTTCAGAGCCATTTCCCCATGTGACTTCGTCCCCTCTGGCATCGGCCCTCCCTGCCATGACAAGCTCCCCGCAGGCCCCTGGGCACTCCGGGTGCCTGTGAGCCTATTTCCTCTGGCTGGCCTCGGTGGGGATGGAAAGCAGCTGGTCTCCATCCTCTGGACATTAGTACATTAACACTTCATCTTCTGGAGTCCACTGCGACTCCCTCACACGCCCACACTCCACACCCAGCTTTTATCTTCTCAGACTGAAAAGTCTTCCAAGCTAAACAGACGTTGCTTTCACCACTAAAATGTGGACACCCTGGTGTAATGAGGCAATTATAACTTTGAAAAGTCTAAGGCTTTTCTGGCTACGGTCCACGTCAAGGGAGTTGTCCCAAGTTTAGATATGGGGAGCATTCTGGGCAAAATTAATTTGAGAGTGAACATTCTGTCATCTAGGGAAGCGACGAGTCTCAAAGAAGGTGGTTTTCTATCACTCTTGTCTTCTCATCAGGCACAGAAGAAGAACGAAAGCATTCCATTTACCTAAAATGGATGCATATGGAGCCAGTGAAGACCTCTTGATTTAATTTTCAGCAGTAAATGTGCATAATCTGCAGTTACAGGAGTAAACCCATGGCTAACGTTGGAGTTAGCCCTCAGCTCTCCAGGAAGTAATAATTACTCTGTGGAAAACATGCACGTAAAAATCAACAAGCATCGCAACTTTTCCGCAGTGGCCCTTGGCCAGCCCCTGAACAATGAGAGATTAGCAGAGGAAATGGCAGCATAGGCATGTCTGCAGACTCCAAAGTGGCTGGGAGGTATTTATAGTCGTAGGAAAGCCACTGTGAGTAAAAGACAGGTATGTTATATATCCTGTCTGTCCCAGTTTATCTAATTAAGATTCTCTGGTTATAACAGCCTTTGTAAGCCATTAGGCTTGTTCTTTTGAAAATCTGTGGCGATAGCTGTGAGGTCCCTTGAATGGCCACTAAGTGATTTCTGGAAACAACGATCAGAGGCAGGCCCTGTCATCCATGGGTTCCAGCAATCAAGGACAGCAGAGAATGATGTGATAATGTTCCCTATAAGTTTATCTGGAGCTCGAACTGAGTGCCTCCCACGTAAGGAGCCACAGTTAATATATTTCTTCAGCTACATAGCTAGGAGGTAGCAATGCTTGATTCTAAGGAATGGAAAGGAAAGACCTGGATTGAATAAAACAGTGATACCTTCCCTTGCCAAGGAAAATGAATCGGTAATGATATTTTTTATGTATTACAGTTTCTGGCTGTACATCATCAGAGATACGGAGGTTTACACCTTTCCAGTACCGTGTGATAATACTTTTTTTTTTAATTGAGCAGAAAGGACAAGAGTAAGGGGCGTCACCTTCAGCCATCCACAATCTGGCTGAACTGCAGGCCCTGAGGTCCTGCCCACTTCGGTCCATTACGCGTCACACCTCACTGTGCCCGGCTCCTCGGCAGGTCCTGCCAGCATCCTGGTTTAACGGCTCTGGGATGGGCCTAAGAATCTGCAGTTCCAGCCAGTTCCCACGCAGTGCCGGCCCTTGTGCTCATCCAAGCAGCCAAGCTTTCGCCCCTGCTGGGCTGCTACCCCCGTGCGCCTTTGGCCACCCATCGCCCTTAAGGGCGGTGAGAGAGCAGGGTGCCTGGGAAGGGCTGCGCTTGGCGTGCGCCCAGCTCGCCCTCGGGGCTGCGGCATGAAGACCTGACAGCCGGACTCCTACCAGAGTCCTCCTCCTCCGCTCCCACCGGCTCTGCTCCCCCAAGGGCCACCCGCCCGACGTCCCGTCTAGGTGGCAGGGCGACTGGGCCGCGTGCGGCCGTCTGATCTGCACCGACTGTCCTTGTGCGCCCCCAGCCTTGACCATGCCTCGCCCTCCTTTGCGGGCCAGGAACGCACCCGGGGTCTTTCTGGCCCACTCACGCCAGTGCCCGGGCCCCCGCTCGCTGCACGCAGGCTTCCAAGTGGGGCTCCTCGGCCGGCCGGAAGGGCTGCCCACGGCCACGCGGACCCCGAGCAGAGCGCCGACCCTGCCAAGGAAGGCCCTCGTCCAGCCACCGGGCAGTCTCTGCCCACCTCTGTCGGTCCTAAAGTGGGACCCGACCCTGCCGTGGCCACTGGCAGTTTCCCCAGGAATGTCTGTGGCCCTTGGGTGAGCAGGACGCTTCCTTAGGCCTTCCGTGCGCTCTCCATGCTAGTTTAAAATGTTTGGCATTCTGCCAAGGGGACGTTATTTGAGGGGTTATTTTCTCCAGTTTTATGATTATTTTTATTCGTGCCACTTTATTTAATTCCTCTGTTATTTATCTATATTTATGTAAAATTGCAAGCAAGCATTCTGAGGGGAGAATTTTTTATTGCTGAGTCGGTGACACGCATCTCTTCTTTCTCTTTTATATATGTATATTTTTAATTTCATAACACCCAAATTCATCCACAGTATGTAAAAAAAGATGGCTAGTCAAATCGGGTATCATATTATTTTGCAAGGTTAGTACAGAAAGAATATATATATGTGCAGTGTGTGTGTGTGTGTGTGTGTGTGTGTGTGTGTGTGTGTGTGTGGGAGAGAGAGAGAGAAAGAGAGAACTGCTCTATTTGTTATGTTGCAGTAACTTTTTTATTTTTATTTTAAAGATGTAGGCTACAATTCAGGGTTAGGTATACAAATGGTCATTGTACAGGTAAAGTTTGGGCCTCACTTTGGTCCCCACTTCACCTGGTCTCAGATCAGGGATGCTTTTTGATGAAGTGGACTCCCTCCCCTCTCCCCAGGCCGTTTCCCACTCTGCCAATCACTTTCTTATACTGTTATGGTAGATGTTCAAGGTCCACTTATGAGTGAGAACATGTGGTACTCAGTCCTTTGTTTCCGTGATAGATCACCCAGTATTATAGATTCTAAGACCATCCGAGTTGCTACAAAGTTCATAATTTTGTCCTTCTTTATGGCTGCATAATATTTCCACGCGTACCACATTTTTTTAAATCCCGTTCACTTTCAATGGGCACCACAGTTTGTTCCATGTTTTTGTTATTATGAATAATGCTAGAATAAACATGCATGTGCAGGTATATTTTTCATAGAGTGGTTTGAGTTCCGCTGGGTATATTCCCAGAAGGGCGATTCCTGGGTCATATGGAAGGTCAGTTTTTAGATCTTTTCCAAATCACCACACTGTTTCCCCCAGAAGTTCTACTAGTTTACATTCCCACCAACAATGTAAAAGCGTTCCCTTTTCCCCACATCCTCTCCAGCATCTGTTGTTTTCTGAATTTTTGATGATGGCCATCCTGACTGGAGTTAGGTAGTATCTCAATGTGGCTTTAATTTGCATTTCTATGATGATTAGTGAGGCTGAACATTTTTTCATGTATTTGTTGCTGCTCGTATGTCTTCTTGTGAGAAGCGCCTATTCATATCTTTTGCCCACTTTTTAATAGGGCTGTTTGCTTTTTTTCTTTTCAGGACCTTTGAGTTCCTTGTATATCCTAGATGTTAGGCCTTTGTCAGATATACAGTTGGTAAATAATTTTTCCCATTCTGTTGCTGTCTCCCTGCTCCCTTGATAGTTTCTTTTGCTGTGCAGAAACTTTTCAGCTTGATGAGGTCCCACTTGCCTATCCTCTTATGGTATGGGCATTTGGGGTTTTGATCAGGAATTGATTGCCAGTTCCAATTCCCATAAGGTTGTCTCCTTCATTTTCTGAGATTCTTATAGTTTGAGGATTTAAGTTTAGGTCTTTGATCCACTTAGCATAGATTTTTATGTATGGTGATGGGTACAGACCATGTTTTAATCTTCTGCATGTAGCCAGCCAGTTTTCACAGCACCATTTACAGAATAGGTTCACCTCTTCCCAGTGGTTGTTAATGGAGGCTTTGTTGGAGATGAGTTGGTTGAGAAATTGAGGTTTTGCTTCCAGAATCTGTATTCTGTTCCACTGGTCTATATGCCTGTTCTTGTACCAATACCAGGCTGTTTTGATTACTGTTGCCTTTTAATAAAGTTTAAAGTCTGGAAGTGTGATACCACCTGCTTTGTTTCTTTTGCTGGGGATTGTTTTAGCTATTCATGGTTGTTTATGTTTTCATATGATTTTCTGTATTGCTGTTTCCAGGTCTCAGAAGAATGATGTTGGTAATTGAATGGGTATTGCGTTGAATCGGTAGATTGTCTTGGGTAGGACAGACATCTTAACAATACTGATTCTCCCAATCCATGAGCAGGGAATATTTTTCCATTTGTTTGTGTCATCTTTGATTTCTTTGAGCAGTGTTTTATAGTTTTCATTGTAAAGATCTTTCACTTCTCTGGTTAGGAAGATGCTGAGGTATTCCATTTTTTTGTTGTTGCTGCTATAATGAATACAATTGATCTTTTTATTTGATTCTCTGTCTGTTTGTTGTCAGTATAAAAGAATATGAAGGTCTTTTGCCTGTTGATTTTGTACCCTGAGACTTCACCAGAGTCTTTTATCAGTGCAAGAAGGTTTTTGACAGATTATCTTGGATTTTCAAAGTGTAGAATCACACCAGCAGCAAAGAGGGATAACTTGACTTCCTTTTTTCCTATTTGGATACCCCCAATCTCCTTTTCTTGTCTGATTGCTCTTGCTAGGATTTCTCACACTATGTTGAACAAGGTGGGTAAAAGTGGGCAGCTTGTCTTGTTCTGGTTTTCAGAGGAAACGCTTCCAATTTTTGTCTGTTTAGCTTATGGTGGCTGTGGGGTTAACGTAGATGGCTCTTGCTATTTTGAGGTATGCTCCTTCTATGTTGCAGTAAAATTTGGCAAAGAAATTTCACATTATTACCAGTGTACTGATCACACTGCATTCTCTTATAAAGTGACCTTCTTTTAAAACCATGCTTATTCAAATAAAATAAAATGGAAACCCTCACATCCTAAGCCCTCAATATCTAAATGAAGCAATGTGTTGAGCGACAGTGGAAGGAATTCAGCAGGCGTGAACTAAAGGAATACATGAGGAACAGCATACGGTCTTTGGGGCGATGCTACACAAAGTGACATCCATCAGTCATGTCCTGGCATCTGTTTTTGCCAGTTAGCATTCAACTGGTGCGGGCTTCCTTTTTGATGTGGCCATTTTTGATGTGGCCATCTATCAGGTTCAGTTAGTCCAGCCTTATTTACCTTTTCTGGATGTTGATTGGTAGGGCTGTCCCCATTTCAGAGCATCATTGATGACTTCCAGAAGGTGGTCCTAGGAGAGAGAGTGGCTTGCCTAGAGTCCCTGCATGCCCTGGAGAGGCTATTTCTGCTCTCTCCCTGATGTGCTTGCCCAGACAGGGATTCTAAACACTGGTCAGAGTTAAAATTATAGGTACTTGTAAGCAAAGACATTTTCGGAGTACCAGCCTAAAACACAAAACTGTCCCCCCATGCAGTGCTGATGACTTCCCTTCCTGGTCTCTGGGGCAGGAATGGGGTTATGCCCTGGCTCTGCTTAGCCTGGGAGACAGAGACTCTTCCAGCCTCCTCCCGTTCTGAAGACAGAGGCAGAATAGAGCCCTAGCCTATCTCCAGCATGAAAGATTAGAAGGACAGAAGCAGCTTCGCTGCCTCCAGAGAGGAGAAGAAGGGAGACCCCAGAGGCCGTGGGTCAGTGAGGCAAAAGTCAGTGGTGCAATAGTAGGCTGACCTCAGTGGCACTCAGATTTCATCATCAGAACCAGCTAGAGGGTTCATTGAGATAGTCATTGTGAGGCCCCACTCTCAGTTTCAGAATAAGATTTGTCATGCGCCCAAGAGTTTGAATCTCTTACACGCTCCTGGGTGAGGCTGATACAGCCTGAGTGGGGCCCATGCTCTGAGAAGGACAGCATGAGATGTTAGGGGCAGGAACTGGGGCCTCTGAGGGTGTCGCTGACCAGATGCTGTAAGTCACGAGTTTTATACAGCTTCAGAATTCCTGCTCTCTCTGGCTGTGATCACATACCTATATCTGTCGATCAACCACTGTATCAGGTCCTCACTGGAAAGTATTGAACAAAACCACTTAGCGAGAAAAAAAGCACACATTTTTTTGGATGATTTTAATTTTTAAAGACATCAACCCTCTGTCATCCCGGCACTTCGGAAGGCCAAGGCGAATGGATTGCCTGAGCCTGTGGGTTCGAGACCCACCCGGGCAACTGGGTAAGGCCTCGTCTCTACAATAAATCAGAAACTAGCCAGGCATGGTAGCACATGCCTGTAGTTCCAGCTACTTGGAAGGCTGAGGCAGAAGGATCACTGGAGCCCAGCAGGTCGAGGCTGCGGTGGCCAGGAGCGTGCCACTGCACTCCAACCTGGGAGACACAGTGAGACTCCAACTCGAACAAACCAACAAAAAGAAGACCATCAATCCTTTTAAAAATCCGTCTACATCACAGAGGCTTTGAATTTTAAGTCAAACTTGAAAGAGATACTATAAAATCTGGAGGGGATGTGGGGTGAGGACTTCCCTACATGATGAAGAGTCATTTTACATCACGAAAAAGAAAGAAATTACAGCTCACATAATCATATGATGATTTCTTTATAAAATTAAATGAAGTGAGAACCTGACTTTTTTTACATTTCTTTTTACATTTACAAAGGATTTTTAAATCATTTTCTTGAGTTTATAAGCTAGCATAAACGAATTGGTTTGCTGTGATGGAACTTTTCCTGGTAGGATGAGCACTGATCAACTACAGATTTTTCTCCATGAACAAGCCAGCCAAGCCCCTCTTGGATTCTGCTTTTTAAATCAAAAAGATGTAAAAGGATCTTTTGTGTTACTGCTTTCCCGAGGCAATAAAAAGGCAATAAAAAAGAATTAGAAGAAAAGACTACGCTAAAACGCAACTTTCAGATTTTTACAATCTAGGAAAAATCTCAGCCGCTCCAGGGCCGAGCTGCCAGTGGGGGCTCGCTGGGCCCAGCCGGGCGTGTGTGTCGCCGGGGACGCCAGCGCCTGCCACTGCTCATGCCAGGGATGAAACTGCCCAGGTAATTTTCCACAGAGATGCCCTGATGGGTTTCAAAGGCAGCCACGCTCCTTCTTTTTCCAGTTTGGAAAGCCCTAAACAAGAAGGGGAATGCATTTTTAGTTGTCTTGCAGAAATGACTGTGGGGCTGTTCGAAATGACCCAGGAAATTAAAACATTAATTTGTGAATATTTTTTAAAAGAACCAGAGGATGTAGCCACATCCCAATCCAGGGCATTCCGGTCCTGTTTTGCCACCCCAGAGCATACCAGGAAGAACGGGGCTCCGTTATCGGGCTGACCTGGATTCCAGGGGCAGTTGGGCCACGTGGGCTGTGAGGGGGGTGGACTGCTCTCCGGCTCGTCCGCTCCCTGGCGGAGACACGTCCTGAACCCAGGTGAGTGGAGGCAGTCGCTGCACGAACGGACAACAAGCACATGCCATGGGACCACGTGCGGGAGCGCACAATTCTTGTTTGCCCTTAAAGTTGATCCTGGCTTTCAATCTTCACATACTGGTACTCAGAAGAAAGCCAAAGATGTGTGTTCTCACCTAGTGAAAACATGGCTGTCCATGCCTATGAGAGGGAGGCATTTCCTTCCCTCATGGGTCTCTTCCACCCACTGCCTGTCTCTGCTTCTATAAAAACACTTGTATGAGGATGGTCAGAGACCTGAGTATGATCAAGAGGATAGCCAGCATGTCCATACTATTTGTGTCTCGCCCAGAATAAGGCAGAAAAATAAAAAAAGAAGTCAGAAGGATGCTCCTTAGCCACTAAAATGTACAAATATCTCTCCGTTATCCAGTGAATTTGACAAGACTTTTAAAAAATTGTACATTCTCTATAATGCATTTATATAATGTGCACACTTATTTTCAAGCACAGTTACTTCTGAAATAAGAAAAGAAATAAATGCTCTTAGCCACAAAGGCGGGCACAGTGGCACCTGCCTGTGGTCCCAGCTACTCGGGAGGCTGAGGTAAGAGAATCACTCGAGCCCAGGACGTCAAATTTGGCCAACCCTGGCAACATAGCAAACACCACCTCTTTTTAAAGATTAATTAATTAATTGTAAAAACCCTCAGAGGATAGAACTTTTATGTTTAACTCTTATGTATACCCAAAATTCGATTCATAATGCTTTATTCTCTTCCTATGAACTTTATCTATTTTCTGGGTTTACGTTAAAGATAAAGTAATTTTTAAGACCAAATAAACTTTCATTCAATAGAGGGGTTAAAAAATACCATCGAAGAGAAATAATCTGAAGCAGAGTTGAAAAAGAATTGTAATCATGAACCAAGGTTCTCACTTATTTTGTTCATGAATACAGTTGCCACTAAAACCTGTGTACTCCACCCGCCCAAATTCTTGCCTGTGCGTGGACTCTTCAGGCTATGAGAACTCGTTGGCTCTTTTGTTGAAACGGAAACAAAAACTTGGTTGGCATGTGCACTGACAGATGTGTTCAGAGGTCCTCCACAAGGATGGGTAGGTGGGCATTTATTGAGATGCCAGAACACCAAAGTCAAGAGAAGGCATGGATAGTGGGGTTGGCCTCTGCCGGCCACTGAGAAGTACTTGCTCTCCTGAGAATGCATTCCTTCCACCCACGGACCACACCATCTACTCCACGCTATTCCCAAGTCAAGCAAAGCCTTCCAGAGCACGATTGAGCTGAACACTGGAAGCAGACCCTCTTAGGGCTTGATATACGTTGCTCCTTAGTGCCCACCTTGGTTCTTTCCTAGGGTTATCCCAGTGAATGCAGCTAAATACCAAATCCTTATTGTTTACACAGGAAAGAGAAGAAAATGACTTGAACTTACCTTCGCACTGCAAGGTAAAAAAAAAAGACTAGGTTTTCACATTGGCCACTGCTCGACATCATCAAGTGTGAGATCCAAAACACAATTTAATTCAGCTAACTTATTTATGGAGGACATCGAATAAAAGAAAAGCTCAATAAATCAAAACTTTGATATTGTTTTTAATTGGCCAAACTTTTCTATCCAGTAATCACAAGATTATATTGTCAAGTACTAAGTAAACACTCAGAAGATTGTTAAAAAAAAAAAAAAAAGGTAAGAACGAATGCTTCTGATATTCTGTTTAACTCATTTGTGATCACAAGTAACTCTTTCCTAAATGCCCAGAAACCTTGTGGGCAATTCATCAACCCAATATGGCTGGGGATAGTGTGTTCTCCAAAGGACCGTTGATGTTCCAGCTTCTGGAGGAAGGATGGGAAAAGATGGCACAAGGGTTCATGAGTCCTGAAAGATGAAGCCACTGCCCATCTTGGGATCATGTGAGACATTCCAGTAAGTCTGGTCCAAACATGAAGTATCTGATATGGCCGTGGCTCTAGACTGAGACCTTGATGAAAGAAGGAGAATTGTTATGAAAGAATTCCTGACCCACCACCCACCAGTCCAACTCAAAGACAGAGCTAAGGTTACTCAGTCGACAAGGGCGACTTTGCCGCGCTTTCACAGGAATAGCCTGCCCTACTCTTTCAGCTAGAAGAAGACTGTCGAAGAAGGCTCAAAACCGAGTTTTTGCTTTCTGCTTTTTTCTAATTTAGCAACATAAAGCACCTCAAACAAAAACGTTTTCTTAGCTCATGGCACCAAAAGCGGTTTCTGTACATATTACTGAAATCCATAAGCATGTGTTGATTTCTCAATGAATAATAATTTATTTTATATTGTGCTCACTCCAGAAACACTGGAAGCCTGATAGTTTCCTAACCAAGCTAAACTCTTGGACGTGCTATACCTGTTGCCTCTCATATGCCCACCCTCCTCTTACCCACCTAACTCCTGCATATTCTTGGGGTCTCAGTTCAACAGCCGCCTCCTCAAGGAAGCCTCCCCGGCATTCCCAGACCTCCATGAGGGCTCCTTGCCTATAATCCTGGCGCACGTTGTCCATAATTTCTATTACAATTGTGTGTGTTTATGCCTACTTCCTCACTAGATGATGGGTTCCCTAAAAGTAAGAACTGGATCGCATTCCTCTTTTCAAATGCCCTGCATATTTCTGGGACCCAACAGACAAACAGAAAATTTGTATCGGACAAACGACTGCCTTTGTTCTAAAACAGACATGAACCAGTGGACTGAGGGACTAGCTTAACTTTCCACTGTCAACCTTTTAGGCTATTGTAAAATGCCTAAAAACTGAAGCAGTCCAAAGCACAGACGTCAATTTATGAATAACAAATAACTTATTGCAAAGAGTCATGCCGGAGTTATGCAAACTGTTACTACATGAATGCATCTTTCAAGTCATGCTCTTGCTACTGTTTCCACATCTCCCTCCCAGAAAAGTTAAAAACATAATTAAAAAACAAAAACAAACAACAGCTTAAACAATGATTCTGGCAAAAGCCATGCTTCCATCTCTGTGAAACTCCTCTAGGCCTACCTCACCCCTACCCCCATGCCCTTTTCTCCCTCAATTCATGGGGCAAAGGACACCTGTGGGATTTTTCCGTGGTGTGGTGTGTGCTCTTGATGTTCCTTATAGGCTGCCGCCCTGATGTCTTGTGGTCTTGGAAACCAGCCTTCAGAATGACTCACCCACCACTTGATGCTCTGGGTTGTGGGAGAGTCTTTCATACCCTTAGTGGTTCTACAAATAAGGTCGTTGAAGGAGAAAAATTGTCAAGGAGAAAAACTGTGTTTCGCTTCAGATCATCTTTACTTGTGCATGAATTTACATCACTGTCTACATTTCTGTCGTGTGTATGTGTGTGTGAGAGAGAGAGGAAGAGAGAGACAGAGTGAGAGAGAGAGAGAGAGAGAGCACATGTCACACAGAAGCACCACGGTTGTACAGCGTCCTTCAGGCTGGCAGCCTTGACGCAATGTTCAGTCTTTGGAAAGCCCTATTTGGAACATTAGAAACATCTGGATAAACCACATTTCCATGTTGAAATAAAGATAAGTTGTCATTTCTGCTACTTATTTTGAATTTCTCCCACAGCCTGATGAGAGCATTTTGCCCAGACCGAGTTAAACAGTGTATAACCTTAAAAAAGGAAAAAACAAAGAAAAAAGCAGAGGTTGGAAGACTGATTTCTGTGGGGCTCTACCCAAGGTTTCCTTAACGGCCCCTCGAGGCACGCTCTCTCACCCCCACAAGTGGGCCTGAGGAGACCGGAATGCCGGCAGGAGGCCCGGGGGGGCGGCGGGGACATGGCCCAGCGTGTCAATCGGCCTGCACTGATTTTCCTTCTTCCACCCTGAACGGGCTGGTGAGGACTCAGGCTTGAGAGTGCATGCGTTGGGCCTGGAAACAGAGGATAAGGCAGTCCTAAGGTCTCAGGCTTGTTCTTCCAGTTTCACAGCTGATTGTCTCTTAAGACCTGTTCTTTTCCATATAAATATCTCACAGTCCCTAAGGCGCCCCTTGTCAGGAGAGGGGGACCAACCTTTGTGGAAGTCTGTGGACCCGGAGTGGCCTCTGGTCTACGGCCCCCTACCTGCAGGTGGCCACCGCAGTCCCAGAGTGTCCGGCTCTTGAATTCGGGGCCGCGGTCCCCTTCCCAGGACAGCCCGGCGGCCGTTGAGGATGGCCAGACCCCAGGCGCCACCCATCCCCTTTGCCGCGCTCCGAGGGATCCCCCCGAGAGGGCGTTCTCTCCTTTCTCATGGTCCTCACACAGAGGCGGGGGGGGGGAAGCAAACATTTTTGCCTTTGGGATTTCACATGTGGCTTCATTGCAAAAACGCCATCAGAACGTCTGAGGATCAGCAAAGCCAGGGGGCAAATAGCTGACGTCGAGCTTTGGTCTCGAGCACCCACAACTATTCCTAGAATTCTTTTCTGGCGGGGAGAGGGTAGTGGTCCAAGAAACCGCGCTTCAAAGGAAAGCTTAGTCATGGAAGAGCCAGCGATGAACAGGAAGCGAGCCAGCAGACTTTTCTTGAAGCGGTCCCGGGTCCTGCCCTTCACGTCTTCTCCGAGCATCTCCAGGGAGGCCAGCGAGCGAGTGTGGGGACTGGTGCCTGGTGTCCAGCCCCACGTGCTCCAGAGAACGCGTCTCATCTCAGATACTCCCCACCTCTGACACTTCCAGTCAGCCGTCTGTCACCTGCTGTGCGCCATCTCTTCTTGCAGTTTCAGAGTTCACGTTCGCACGTTGCAAGGCTCCAGGATGTGCTTGCGATGAAGAGTTCGGGATCGTTGGCCATGGGTCTGTGCAGACACCCCATGGAGTTTTTGAGGTCGCAGCACAGCCATCTCTCTGTAGGTGACCAGTCCCTGTCATTTCCTGGGGGCTCCGAAAACTCACTCACGAGGATGCACTTGGGAGAGGCATCCACTTGACTTCTTCGGGTTCTTTCTGGGGAGAGAAGCATGCTGAGGAAGACCGGGAAGGTGGGTGTGATGTCAGCCACTCAGTGGCCTCCGTGAACTAACAGAGAATGCAAGAACACAGGGGCGAGCGTCAGTCACCTCGGGCTGCTTTTCCAACAGTGAGGTCAGTTGGAACGGGTGTCACCCCCTCTCCTCCTCTCTGTGCGGACAGACAACTCTCTGCTGACGCTCTCCCATGGTCCCCAGAATCCCTCAGCAGCCTCTTGGAAATCCCTGAAGCAGAGCAACAAAGCGTCTCTACCAAAGGGTGGGTGTCTCTTCCCCCGCTGACAAAAAATGCATTTCTCAACGGATTCCCAAATTTCACCTTCGGTCTGTTTCTCGTTCTACAGTGGCTTCACCCTCCTGGTAAATATGACGCTTAAACGACTTCTGAGAAGTGAGTAAAAGCAAAACAACCCTGGAGAGTTCAGCTAACGCATACGTGGCGCTAAGTACCTGAAATTAAACGAAACGATGCTCATCACCTTATTCCAGCCACATAAATTAGCAACCACACTTTTATCTCTGAGTTTTTTAAGAAACTTTTCAAGGAAGGAGCGCGGTGTTTTGAGTGAACGGGTAAATCTGCAAAGCTTCTGAGCCATGACCTCAGACATCAGCAGTTCCATACTCTCTAATATGCTGAAATTTTCCATTCAACCTGGGTGGCTGGTTTCTCACTTCCTGGACCTCTGTACCCCGTGGAGTCTGGGATGCCACCAAGGCCAGGGAGGGAGTCCGACACCTGCCTGTGGTCTGCGCTTTCCTCCCGCTTGGTGCTGTGGCAAGGAGGAGCGAGGGAGGATGTGAGCCTGAGGGTAAGCCTCCCGCCAGCAAGGCTGCAGGGGAGGGCAGAGCCTCCAGGACAGCTTTTGAAGAAAAAAGAACTATGCACCAAGGCTTCTCCTCAAAGACAAAAGGAAATTTCTTCCCATTAGGCTTTAGTTTGGGGAAGGTAAAAGACAGACAGCAATAGTTAAGTAAATAAAATGCGCACACTCATATACATACACACATACACGTGGAACGTGATGCATTTTTAAAACTACAAATAGATTGATCAGGTGAATAGTTTAATTTGAGAAATATCTTTCATTCTCTGCAAAAATAATGTATGAGCCAGAGATAAACACACTAAAATCCCAATTGGAAAAGAAAATAGAAAGATGTACTTTGCAGGAGGTTCTAAGCAAGTGTAAAGCGAAGTTCCCAGCACAGGCTGGGTGTCCGAACCAGCTGGGAGACTCTTTTCTAACCCTCGATTTCATTGGGAGAAAAATGCTCAGAAATGGATGACGCACTGCTAACACTGCTGCTTATCGCTTTGAAATCACTAAAAGTTGTTTTCTGAAGATCCCATTGCTCTCATCGTTTCTTGTAGGGTCAGTGTTCTTCTCTACTAATACAGCTCTTTGCTCTTAGGAGATTGTTAGTTATGAAGTATAATTGACTATCTTGCCAGCCACCTACACTAGCAGAATGGGCCGAGGGTCTCTGTAACCCTTCGCTGGAAGGGCACCCCTGTTGTTGATATGCTAATGTTTAAATGTGTCTGTCTGCCTGAGACAGCATCTGTGATGATTTTGTTTTTTCATAGTAATATCTAAGTTTAACGGAGTATTTTGCCATTCATAATTCCTATTGACACACTAGCATGTGTGTATATTTATGGGGTACGTGTGATATTGTGTTATATGCATGGGATATGTAATGATGAGGTCAGGGAAGGTATTCATCTTCTGGTGTGTTTATCATTTCCGTGTGTGGAGAACATTTCAAGTCCTCTCTTCTAGCTATTTTGAAATATAAAATGCATTGTTGTTAATTATAGTCACACGACTCTGCTGTTGAACATTAGGTTCCCATTTCTTCTACCTAACTGCATGCTTGTACCCATTCACCAAGCTCTCCCCACACCAGCACCCTCATCTTTATCACAGCACTATTCACAAGGGCAAAGATATGCAATCAACCTACGTGTCCATCCATGGGTGCGACCGTTTTGTAGTAAGAGGAGCGAAACTCAACTTCAGAGATAGACGTCATAATTTCCCCCATATTCTCCTCTATCATCTCGATTCCAACTTTGAGGAAACCCTCTGAGTGATTTTCTAAAGTTTCCAACCAGTGTGTTTTTCACCGGACACTGGAGCTTCGAGGTTGGCCGTTGTTGCAGCTACCATTTTCAGAGTGACTCTTGATGAAACGCCGATCCTTAGAAACTACATGAAGGCACACCCAGATTCTACAGTAGCATTTTCACATAACACTTTCTCCATGCAGTCGCAAGTGACAAAGATTAAACCGTGCCCATTCCAAAGTAAGAATAAAGCAACTGAATTGCTGTCTCCACAAAGCATGCAAAGGGAAGTTGTCCTGAAACTTTATTTTTGATAAAAACAGACCACCATGTCCATTCTGTTTTCACTCTGAATTCACCATTCCATTTAGCTGATAAAACAATTATCCAACTCATGGCTACTTTTATTATTTATAAAGTCGGCTTTTTCAATATAAATACTTGAAAGATTAATTTTTAGCAATGCTCTTCCTTTGCGCACAGAGGCCAAAAAATAGCAGACCAATTCTTGTGCTTTTTCATTGAATCTTGAATTACACATCTCAATGAACAAGTAGCTTAAGACCGCATGAGATGACTCTTGGTATGATACAGATCTGCCCCAAATTCCCTCAGATAACAGCCTCCAAGACTGCAGAGATTTCCCTGGCTTGATTCTGCAATCCAGTTTTAACCTGCATTTTATATCTCTAACCACATTCAGCCATCAGGAGAACAGCCTTTCTTTCCTATGCAAGCTTTTCCACGGTGGAATGGGAAGCCAGGGGTGGTGGCGCCAAGATTGCGCTGCCACCGGCCACCAAGAGTGTCCTGCAGAGCTTCCGAACAGGAGTTCTCAGTCCAGGCCTGCCGAGAGGAATGTCACTGACCAGCATGTGCCACTGTGACCAGCAAGTGGAACCAATGAAATTACCATCCTGTGAGCAACTGAGCCCCCCGCTGTCCTTGCAGAGGGCCCGAGGGAGGCCAGCTCACAATGCCCACGTTGTCTTCCGCGTCTCTTCCCTCACTCCCTTTAGGAGAGCTTCCTGGAGGCAGAATGAAGCCCTGCTGCTGGTTCTAGTTCCAGCGTTTTCACATCAAATTGCCCAGATGATTTAACAGAGGATCTTTCACCATTCTCTGAAAGCAAACAACCTTGAAAACGATTAGGAATGTGGTGTTCGACCTAGGATTTTGGTCTGTGTGAAAACATTCATGGAGAGGGTCGGAGAGCCTGGCCCCGGCCCCAGCCACACCGTGACAGGCGTGCTTTCTTGCTGGACCCAAAACCCCAAAGCAACAAAAGCCCAACTGTGTACATCCTATGGTAATCTGTTTGCATAAAGTAAATTGCTTATTCTTCAGCCCTACATTTTGCAGTACCAAATGTAGTCACGGGCTTCATTTAGAGGTTATTTAGGAACTTGTCTCGAAGAGAAAAGATGTGCCCGGCCCTCTCTACACCCTAGCCCACTCTGTGAAACGCTGGCCGTTCGTCCCCGAATCCTTTGAAGCTGTGTTTTTCTGAGTTAACGAGCCCAATGCCTGCATCTCGTGGGCCTTCCGGCACACTGGCTCACAGCATCCTAATTTCAGGGGCTGCCTCAGCAACCCAGCCCACAGGCCACTGCACCAGGGAGGGCTCGATGTATCCGTGGGTTTTAAGCTTCACAATAAAATCCTATCCTACCCCCCACCCAAATGCCCACCTCCAGATTTATATCACCAACACCAATCTACACAACTCTTGGAACTCTTCCAGTTGTCCGTGCGTCAATACTGTGTGTGGTTTCCTTTCCCGGCACGTTGTGTAGAGAACAGATTGGGTCTGGTGCATGCCTCGCCTGAACCCACTTAGGAGCAAATGCACAAGAGAGCACAGAACAGTCCTCGGGACCCGGGGGCGCATTGGCTGAGCCACGAACGTAAGAGACTGACGTGCTTCTAGCAGGATGTATGTGTAAGGGTGTGTGTGGCGTGGTGTGTGGGGGTGGGGATGCGTGTAGTGTGGTGTGTATGTGGTGTGTATCATGTTTGTATCTGTATAGGTATGTCTGTGCGTGTTGTGTCTGTGTGTGCCGTAGGTGCGTGGTGCGAGTGTCTTCTAGATGGTGGGTAAGTGTGTGGGCTATGCGTGTGGTGTGTGAGTGTGTATGTGTGTATGGCTTATGTGTGTGGTGCATGTGTGTGGTCTATGTGTCATGTGCACGATATGTACACATGTGTGTGATATGTCTACAGGTGCCATGTGTCTATGTGTGTTGTGTGAGTGTTTTTGTTTGTGTGTGTGTGTGTATTCTATATGTGTGGTGTATATATATATATATATGTGTGTGTGTGTGTGTGTGTGTGTGTGTGTGAATGGTCTATGTATAGTGTGTGTGTGGGGTATGTGAATGGGAGTATGCATGTGTGTGGCATAAGAGTAGGAGCGCGCGCGCGTGTGTGTGTGTGTGGCATGTGTGGTGTATGTGCTATGTACATGTGTACGGTGTGTGAGTCATAGTGTGTATGTGGTGTGTGTGTGCACACGTGTGGTGTGTGAGTGGGAGTGTGTGTGGTGTTTTGAATATGGTCTGTGTGGTGTGTGTGTCTGTATGCGATGTACTGGTGATGTGTGCCAGCCTGTGCTGTTACCACCAAGAAAGCCACAAGCAAAGTGTGCCTTCAGCACCGTTTTCTCCATTCGTTCTTTCCCTTATTCCTTTAGTCAGCCAATACTCATTCAACGAAAGTGTAGTGAAAGTCTGCCTCGCGGCAAAGAAATAGTGCACTTACGGATCGCCCAACACTGCTCAAAGCACTTTAACACAACAACTCGTTTTATCCTCAGGGAAAGTCCAAGAGGTGGAGTTGTCATTAATTCCACTTTACAGAAGGGAAAACTGCTCACAGACAAGTTCCACACAGGTCACAGAGCCAGGAGGGACAGGAAGGAGCTGGCGGTCCCCGCAGGGGACTCGTCTTCCTCACAAGCCCACCCTGTCACCTTCTGACTTCCGGCTTAGACTCCGAACCCTGGTGCCCATGTCCAGGGACCTTTTGGCATGTTTAATTTGGACACACACACCGAAGAGCATAATCCCGTAGAGAGACAGCAACAATGTGTGTTTCTCTTCCACAAACTACCCGTCGTGAGGTGCCGGTGTTGACAGCGGGAGCCTCCAGGAGGCTGGCAGCAGCGGCGAGGTGTGAACTCTCTTCAGCAAAGGGGAGCCGCTGTAGGACAGAGGCTGGGCCACTGCTCTGGCCCTACCGGGAAAATCCACTCCACTGCTCGGGAAAGGCGGCCTCCATTCCCGGCCTCTCCCCACCAGCCTGCCCCATCTGTGGGCTGCATGGAGAGGGAGGCCTGAGAGGGGACATGGGGAGCCAGTCACCTAGCTAACGTCATCCAGGGCCAGAAGGGAAGGGGCCCGTCTCCAGGGGCTGCGAGGTGAGACTCTTCTGTTCTGGCAACAACCTCCAAGGGCCAATCCTGACTTTAATCTGACAGTTCCGCCCCTTTAGAGCTCATCACCATCTCCCCGATGGCTGAGAGGCCGGTCCAAGAGATCTGCACTTGCACCACGGGGCTCTGGGCTAGCCTTCTTGCCTCTCCCTGACTTGGACCAACCGCTCTGCTGACCACCATGCACACGGACACTGGGCGCCACCTCTCTCTTCCGTGCCTTTGGTCACACGGTCTTTCTTCCTTTCTTCCTTCCTTCCTTCCTTCCTTCCTTTCTTTCCCGCTTTTCTTCACCTAGTCAGCTCAGACTCACGCCCACCGCTCAGCTTGGGCTCGCCGCCGAAGGGGTCATAACTCTCCCCCACCTCTAGCACAAACAGGCCCATCTGAGTGCCTGCGTCATGCCTGCAGACACCCTTCCCAGGGCTCCCCATCTCTGTACACGGCCGCTCCCATCCTGCTGGGAGCTCCCGAGGTCCCCGGCACACGCCAGGCACAAAAATGTCTGCTGCTAGAGTGGAATCAGACGTTTAAAGGATTTCATCAGACAAATTCTCAATCTCGCAGCAGTAATCTGAGGACTCTGTTTTTATAAAAATCAATGCCATGCAGAGTCTCATGCAACGCTTCTTTCATATTTAATGTTATGCTAAATATAATCTGATTTCCGCTGAGAGCATCAGCCATTTATAGAACGCTGTCTGGGTTTATTCACAGATTTAATTTGATTCTCTACGATGAATTATGTGACTTTGGTACCATCTGCAGTGTACTGTTGTCATAGTGTTCGACTGCAAAGTGAGAATCACGTTTCACAGGAAGCCGGTCTAGGAATGCTGAATCCAAGTCGGCGAGATCATCTGTCATTTCTATTATGATACTGAATACTACAAAAAGTTACTCGCTGATACTCCATCATAATAGTTTCAGAATAATAGCAATTCTATGGATAATCAGCATTTACTCATCATGCCCCTTAAAGTTTCATTTGGATGAGATTATTATGGAACATGATTTTCACAGTAAAATAACATGACAGTGCAAATCCTGTATGTCAAAAACGTGGAGCTGTTTTAGAGAATTCCTAACACTCAAACAAATCGCCTGGGAGAAACTTTGAAAATAGAGTTGCAGAGTAGCACATACTATATGGTCTTAATTATAAAAATATAAAGGAGCAAATAGGAATACACACACATGCATAGATCTGTGTTGGAAATAGCCCTGTGGAAGGACTTACCAAATGCCGCACACACATGATTTTTTTTTTCAAGGAATCGAGAGACTGGAGGAAGGAAAGATTAATAATTTATTCCTTATAAACTCTCTGCATTGCTTAATTTATCACTGCAAGCATGTATTATTTTTGTTATTTAAATTATTCAATAAAATACATTCAAACACAATAAATTTTGATGGCATAAAAAGCAATAGAGGCAAACAAAAAGCAGTGTTGGGGGTATGTTAAAGTTAGAAATGAAAGTTAATAATACTGAAATTCTAAAAGAGAAATGTTTCATTTTTGTACCTATGTAATACAGACCCAAGAGGCCCATGTATACCAAGTCAAGTTTAAAGTCTAGAGCTTCATGTCATGGGCTAGATAGTTGCAACATTATTGTTGAAGAATGCTTCTATCCAGAGTTGAAAACTAAATTTCTGCTATTCGTTACAACTTTCATCTCTGACAAATCACTCACCCTGCAAACGCAGCACAGTCAAGCAATTCTGCAGAAAATGTTGACTGCCGTGATTTAATAACGACACTGCCACTAAATCTAAAACAATCTGGGTGGCTATGTACACAAAGACTCTAGTCAAAGGAGAATATGTCATATTCAGACTACTTCGTTTTGTTGTTTGCTAGCCTCTGGATAAGAATTTGCTTGGGAAGAAGGTCAAATTCAAGGCTGAAATAAAGTTTAATTGTCTGTAATTATGAAACATCAACAGGGTAGTCCAGTGTTTTACAAAATAGGGTTTGTTGATCCCTAGGAGCTGTGAGCTCTGGGACATTTTTAATGTATTTGACGTTTTATTATAATCTAAAGATCTATATTTTCAGTTATGACTTCTCTTTTACTGTGAAATTTTCCACTGAAAGATTTGTTCATAGGATAAAAATTCTTATGTAAATTTTCTTATGTAAATTACTCTCAAATTAGATTTTTAAAGTCATTAGGCTCTTGGCCTCTGGGGTTCTATAAAGCATGGGTTACTCAACAGTCTTTCTTTAAAAAGAAAAAATTGAACAATATCCAGGTTTTGAAAGAATATGGGAGCATTAAGTATGACCTTAATGATGTAAAATGTATTCACAAGATTAAACAAAAAACTGAAGAGAAACATAATAAAAAGCTAACACTGGATATTTCCAAAGGGAGCCACAGGTAATTTATTTTATTCTATTTGCTTTTGTTTTCACTTTGTAAAATGTACAGGACTTACTTTTATCCTAAAGGAAAAAAACTTCAAAAAAGACTAACTGTGGACATTGTTAAAAATGACACTCTGAATTTAGCAATACAGTTACCAAGCACAATCTAAAAATATTTTTAACAGCCGGGCTCGGTGGCTCAGCCTGTAATCCCGCGCCTTTGGGAGGCTGAGGTGAGTGGATTGCCTGAGCCCGCGGGTTCGAGACCCGCCTGGGCAGCGAGACCTCATCTCTACAATAAATCAAAAAATCAGCCGGGCATGGTAGCGCATGCCTGTAATTCCGGCTACTTGGAAGGCTGAGGCGGAAGGATCGCCGGAGCCCAGCAGGTTGAGGCTGCGGTGGCCGGAAGCGGCCACTGCACTCCAGTCTGGGCGATAGAGTGAGACTCCAACTCAAAAAAAAAAAAAAAAATATTTTTAACTAACGTGAAACATCTTTAAGAAATCAATATTTTTTGAGTAGGTTTCTAAAGTTCTGTGATTTATCATTTCCTACAAATGGATATAGATCTGAAATTGCTCATACTAGAGAATTTTCAAAGAATATCTATTGGCTTATTTAGAAAATAACATAATAAAACACTGTTTTCAGCACAGTTGCAATACACTGTATGCCAAGCTGAAGACCAATATTCTTTTTTTTTTTTTTTTTTTTTTTGAGTTGGAGTCTCACTCTGTCGCCCAGACTGGAGTGCAGTGGCCGCTCCCGGTCACCGCAGCCTCGACCTGCTGGGCTCCGGCGATCCTTCCGCCTCAGCCTTCCAAGTAGCTGGAACTACAGGCACATGCCACCACACCCGGCTAATTTTTGACTTACTGTAGAGATGAGGTCTCGTCAAGTTGCCCGGGCTGGTCTCGAACCCGTGGGCTCAGGCCATTCACTCACCTTGGCCTCCCAAGGTGCTGGGATTACAGACTGAGCCACCGAGCCCGGCAGAAGACCGATATTCTCATGTCTGGGATATGCTTCACAATATCTAGGGAAGAGAAGCGGAAAGGACAAACAGGTGAGGGACATACACACACAAAAATAGGGACAATTTTTTGAAAATTGCTGAAGCCATGTGTTAGGGAAATCAGATTCGTCTCACTTTTAAGCATGTTTGAAATTTTCCATAATGAAGGCATAAAATTTAAAAGAACAAAACTAACCATGGAATCAGATACAATTGTCCACCTATCAGCATGACTTTGTCAAAAAAGAGCTAGAACACGAACTGTGGTCCAGAACGTGGAGTCCGGAGACCATGAAAGCCAAGCCTGCCTAGGAAAGAGACTTCAGAGTGAAACGTACATTCTCCATACAGGGACTGGCTAAAAACTGTATGGGCTTATTCTCTGTTCTACATCTTAAATCTTTGCATGCCTTGACAAATGTTTATGTTTGAATCGTGTGTGTATTTATTTGAAGATTATCTTTGTGTCTGTGTGTGAAGCTAGTCACACCAAATGTGGATCCTCTTGTTCTTTCTAGTTTTCTTAAATTGGCTTAGACCACAAATTCTATTACGCTAGACAAATACTTGCTAAGTATGCATTATTGATCTGATTGTTACTTTAATAACACAAGTGTACACACTGCAGACCTCTACATTAACTTGTCGCATGAGGATTTTACACATTGAAAGAGCACAGTATGATTCAGGGCTGAGCAATGAAAGTTTTCTTTTTCTTTTTCTTTTTTTTTAGTTTATTTACTTGAAATGTAATAGAGTTATCAGCAACGGTACTGGATTTACTTTCTTTTAAAAGAATGTTGCCTAAGAAAAGAGTGATGGACGTCCAATGCTGCATTATTATAATTCTAAAGTTCTGGCATAACCACAGCAAACTATGACCATTCTGGACCATTTGTGTTGTGCTATAACATTAAAATATTATTTTTGTCCAATGATTGATTATTTTTCAAATATCTAAGTCTACAATTTTATATATAGGCTTTATTTTTTGCAGCATTAAAACAAATTTATAGAACGATACTAGTGTTATCTTTAAAATTCTATTAAAGGCCAGGCTCGGTGGCTCAGTCCGTAACCCCAGCACTTTGGGAGGCTGAGCTGAGTGGATGGCCTGAGCCCGCGGGTTCGAGACCCGCCTGGACAACTTGGCAAGACCTCATCTCTACAGTAAATCAAAAATCAGCCGGGCGTGGTAGCGCGCGCCTGTAGTTCCAGCTACCTGGAAGGCTGAGGCGGAAGGATCGCCAGGGCCCAGCAGGTTGAGGTTGCGGTGGCCGTAAGCGTGCCACTGCTCTCCAATCCGGACAACAGAGTGAGACTCCGACTCAAAAAAATTAAAAAGTCTATTAAAGAGGCACAGAAGAGTGAAAACATGCATGGACATAGCTACACAGACCGAAATGAAGGTGAGGATGGGATGAGGGCTAGGATGAGGACTGGAACAGAAAGGAGAGAGCGACGGAGCAAGAGAGAGCTAGCAGAGTGAAAGCCCAGTGTGACCACGACCCAGATCAAAACCCACGACAGGGCGAGGAGCCCAGAAAGTCCCACGGTTTTGCCCAGTCACCGTGACCTCCTTCTCATCAGCAGGAATCGCAGCGCCGACGTATGACATCAGTTTAGGTTGGCCTGTTTTTGTGGGGTTTTTTTTTTTTTTTGGTTTTTAACTTAATACAATAGAATGATATGGTGTATATTCTCTTGTGTCTGGCTTCTTGATTTCAACATGAAGTTTGTGACTGATCTTACTGCTGAATGTAGCTATTGTTCATTCTATTTCAGTTCTTTTAAGAACTCTTTGTGTGCATTCAACACTAAACACATATGTATCCATTTTGCTATAATGGATGCTTGAGTTATATGAGAGCTACATGAAAATTGTTGGTAGGAATATTCTTGAACAAGTCTCCCAGTGCTCACATGATCCCATTTCTGTGGAGTGCACACACCAAGAAGAGAAACATTGAGGTTTTTGTCAGTAATGTCAAACCGTGTTTTCAAGAGATCCCCGCTAAAATAGAAATGCTAAGACCGGGTACGGTGGCTCAAGCCTGTAATCCCAGCACTTTGGGAGTTCTAGGCGAGAGAATTGCCTGAGACCTGCCTAGGCAGCACGGTGAGACCTCGTCTCTACAATAAATCAAAAAATTAGCCAGGCACAGTAGCAAGCGCCTGTAGAAACAGAAGGATTGCCAGTGCCCAGCAGGTTGACGCTGGGGTGGCCGTGAGCATGCCACTGTACTCCAGCCTGGGCGACGGGGTGAGACTCCAACTCAAAAAACAACACAAACAACAACAACAACAAAAACCCAGAAATGTTGAGCAACCAATGTCTTGCAGACTCGCATGGCCTGGGAGCCTAATTTGAAAATAATTTACTTAAGAAACAAATTTGAGCTGGGCTCGGGGCTCAGCCTGTAATCCCACGCTTTGGGAGGCTGAGGTGAGTGGATTGCCTGAGCCTGTGGGTTCGAGACCCGCCTGGGCAACTTGGCAAGACCTCATCTCTACAATAAATAAAAAAAAATTAGCCAGGAGTAGTAGCATGCGCCTGTCGTTCCAGCTACTTGGAAGGCTGAGGCGGAAGGATCGCCGGAGCCCAGCAGGGCGAGGCTGCGGTGACCGGGAGCGGCCACTGCACTAAAGACTGGGTGACAGAGTGAGACTCCAACTCAGAAAAAAAAAAGAAACAAACAAATTTGAGAGTAATTTACTCAAGAAACAAAACTGTATCCTATAAGTATATAATTTTCCCATTAAAATTTATCACTATAAAACAGGAGTTTTTATAAATGAATTTTCCCCTTTCTCAGTATGGATGCAATTGAATTTTCTGCTAAACTCTGAAGTTCCCAGGAGGTTTCAAATATGACAAATGATACCGTATGGACAGCTTTCTTTCCCAAATCTTCAGAAAAGTATTTGAAGCCACATTAGTATCAGATGTGACTGTGAGAATGACACTATGTTTACATTTGCATAGCCAAACTGTTGCTGTTCCCTTAAGTTGGCCATTTGGGGGCTCTTAGGCATTGACAACAAGGGGAGAGCATCCATTAACTAGTGGTGCCCATAGTCCCTGCTGGAAGGACTGGCTGCTGAGTGCCCTGTTCCTAGATATCCTCCAAGCAACCTCCACACAACTATCCCAGCATCTTCTCCCAAGCAAAGTTAATCCCATTTCTCCACTGGGCAAGGCCTTCGAATGACTTCCCTCCCATCCACGTCCAGTTCTGAGTATATCTGCCAGGCCCACAAAGTCTCCACAACTTGTCTCTGGCATGTAGCACCAAGATTGTTTCGATTCAAATTCGCGGCATTAAATGCTATGTGCTGGCCATTGCCTTGCTAAGCTATGGTGTGGGCATGTGCTCTTTGAGCTATGGCCAGGCCACGTTTTCTCAAGCCTTGGCCCCCTTCCCTACCTTGGGGAGGTGAATCACCTCTCTCTCTCTCTCTCTCTCTCTCTCTCTCTCTCTTCTCTCTCTCTCTCTCTCTCTCTCATTTACTTTCTAGATAAACTATAGTTTCTAATCTAAAGTAAAATAAAATAAATGCCACGTGCCTGGCACTCTTCTAAGTGACTTACAAATACGAGGGTGGATACCCCAAAAAACCAGAAGGAGAGCAGATCCCGTAAAGGACACCCAAAATTTTTTCCTCCAGATCAAACAGTCAACCAAAGTTTTTATCTGGAAGGCTTCAGAAGTTTGCATCATGATTTGCAGAAGTACCATCCCATGCTGTAGCAACACATGACTGGTTCTTCCCCATGACCACACACCTTGCCCACACAGCCCTGAGTGTTCAACAGTTTGGGACCAAATGACATGATCCCCCTGCCTCCCCCTTCCTGGTCAACCCATCTCGCCTGAGTGACTTTTCTTTGTTTCCCCAGATGAAAAAAGTCCTCAAGGGAAAACATTGTGCCAATGTGAAATAGGTGAAACAAAAAATGGTAGAAATTCTAAAAGGCATCAAAATTGATGAGTCCAAAAATGGTTTTGAGCAGCGGAAAAAGCATCCCAATAGGTTTATAGCATCCAACAGAGTAATCTGAAGGCGACTGAAGTCTAAGCATGTAAGAATAAATGCACAATCTTTGATAAGAAAGTACCGTGTTCTTTTGGGGTCCTCACCTTGTATTAACTCAGTCTTCACGTCAGCCCTCTGAGATGGGCACCATTATTTACATTCCCATTTTTATTTATGCAGACACTGAAGTAAGGAAAAGGCCTTGCGGGCCTCCCACTGTGAGAGTACACGCCCACCCGGCACCCTGCCGTCTGACGTGGCCAGGCGGTGGGGACCACCTGTCTTCCCGGGGCTTCTCCGGCTTGCCGCCCCTCTGCAGCTAGGCTGCCGTACCACCTGCTGCCCTCTGACTCGGCTCCCTGGCCCTGTCCCATGCACAAGTGCGCATGCTGGGGCTGGCAGGCTTTCTCCTGGGGGACATTTTTTAAAATCTTTGATCATCTTTGGGCCACCACTGTGCTTTGTACTTCTCTTTGTTTAACCCATATATTTTATTGAAGTTTTTATTTTTCACTTCTGTCTCCTCTACTAGAGTGGCAATTTATTTAGGGACAAAGTGCAATCTTAGGCATTTTTTGTTCTCAGAGTCCGGCGTGATGTTTGGATCGTGTTAGCCATCCCATAAATAATTGTCTTTTGATTTGAAGAAAAGGAGGGAGGGAAAGAAGAAGGAAAAAGAAGATGAAAAGGCCAATTTGGCTCTCGAGTGACAGAAAGAGAGAAGTCCGAGAAGCACGAGTTTGGATTCGGGCTTCAACCCGCATTAGCTAGAAGCAAATGACTAAACCTCCCTGGAAAGTCATTTTCTAATTTGTGTAATAAGCATAAAAATGCCTATTTTGCCAAACTGCAGCAAGAATTAGAGATGTCTGCAAAGTGACTTGCACACAACACAATGTTTTTATGGACCAATTTTAGTGATGTCATATTCTCTATGAGAACTTTCCACTTCCCTCTGATCTATATCCTGGATGATGTAGAATCAAGTGCTCTCACCTTCAGCCTTCAAGAAGAGTGTGAGAATCTTCTCTATTATAGATAGATAGCTGGTAGATAGGTAGATGGTAGATAGGTAGATGACACAAAATAAACAGTTATTTTCTGGAGGGCGAGCCTCTTGTAGCACAAGGCTTCCCCCACCAGGTAAATGTTCTGGGAACTCATCATCCTCAGTGGACCGGCTAACGTGGCATTCAGCTTCCCTGAATTTTTTCTGAAGTTTCTTTCAAAGCATTTGCCCATCTCATGATGGGCCATTTACACGCACAACCTGCCCACACTGCGCTGAGTGCTGACTGTTCGCCAGTGTGTGACCCAAAAGGGCATGCCCCCTCTACCCCACTCTTCCTGTTCATCCCATCTTGCCCCAAGTGACTTTTTTTGTTTCCCTGGATGAAACAAGTCCTCTAAGGAGTACATTTTGCCAATGGAGAAGAGATGAAACAAAAAATGGCAGAAGTTCTAAAACACATCAAAATCGACACGTTCAAAAACTATTTTGAGTGGCGGAAAAAGCATCTCAGGTGCAGTTCATCACATGGCGAGTACTTTGAGAGTGACTGAAGCTTAAACATGTAAGAATGAACACACATTCTTTCATAATAAATTCTGTTTTGGGGGGGATTCCCCTTATATACACACACTTACATATACAGATATATGCACCCTATATGCTTTTGTATTATCACAAAAGAGTCCAAGGGTTCGAGGACGTGGCATTGGGAAAGGGGAAATTAGGCTGACAGCCTGCAAGGAGGATGGCAAATAAGGCTATTCAAACACACAAGCCTTTCCCAGAAATACACAGCCTGGAGGTGGAAAGGGGAAACCCGTGGGAGTCACTGTATTCCACGTGCGACACCAGAAGCCTGCAGCCCTGGCCGTGTGATGCTTCTGTTCCCTGCTGGCATCGTCATAACCAAACAGCCACAATTCTCTCTGGGCAAACAGATCATGTCTTCAGAGAATCTGGCACACTGTGTGTCACGACAGAACGGACACGTGGCCCTCCTCGCTGAGGCCCAGCCGACCCCAGGGCTCCAAGGATCCCCAAACCCAGCAGGCCTGAGTATGCAATACCCTGAAACACCGTTGTGTTCTTCCTACCTTCTTAAGAAATGAAAGCAAAGCATGCTTTTCTCGGCAGCTGAATGCTATGCAAATCTATGAGCGTACTCAGCAACTGAAATGTCTAATTGGTGGGGCGGTGGAGTGACAGTAGTCGATATCTGCCTCGGGAAGCGGGGGCACACCTCATCAACAAGGGTACCTGCACAATGAATATTTGTATACCTAACCCTGAATTGTACCCCACAATTTTAAAATAAAAAATTGTTTTTAATGTTTATTTGGGAGCAAACAAGTGGAAGTAAAACACCTTTAAGTAAGAAACGCACTTGAAGCGCTTCTATGCTAGTAATTACACACTTGGTGCAAGCACAGGCCCAACTCTTCCCAGCTTGATTTATCGTTCGCAGTTCCACCTGTGAGAGACAAGCACAGGAAAAGTCCTGATATATTTACTCATCCAGATAACTAGATGCCACATCTCCAGGAGAAAAGCTCCATGAAGGACACATACCGTGTTGAACTCTTGCTGTGGTAGCTTCCTTCCAGCTTTAAAATAAAATTATTAAAGCAAATGTGCATCGCAGAAGCTAAAAGGCCCATCATTATAATGACTGCTGGAATTCTGAGAGTGACTTTCAATCACTGACTGTGAATGTTAGCAAGGCAATGTTGTAGAAAAAACAGGCCTGTTAGGTGAAGCATACATGCTGCTGCATAACGATAAATGAAATGAAATACTACTTTCTAGGGACTTTCAAACTGACCAGTTTGTACCAGTGACAACTATTGAGCACATGCATTACAGATCATGATGGTTTGCTTAATTAACTGTGCTCCAATGGAAGAAATGGTTGCTACTTTTCATGGGCATTTCATAAAGTCCTTCTGTTTGCTTGTTTCAGCATCCAAGGACACATTACCTTCTGAATTGGCTTTGAATCAGTGAGCACAACTACATTAGATGAGATAGAGAAGCTGGAGAAAAATAAAGAAACGGAAGAAAGGAAGTAGAGCTGGCAGGTCGGGAAGACGGAGGCAGGGCCTGGGATGGCATGGACCCTTCCCCCCAGGGCCCCAGGTCGGCTGCACTGACGGGCATCCCCGAGAAGAGAGGTCCCCATGAGGTGCTGTCAAGCCAGAGTGGAAGATCCCAGCAGGAGAGGAAACCTAGAAGAAACATTTGAGAAGATAATAGCAACAGGGTCAAAATCGTGATGGGAGAGCCAGGAGACAAGAGGGGGTCAGTCAGACAAGAGAGGCAGAAGGTCCAGGGAAACCTTCCGCCAACAGGTCTCGGGCATAACTGACCCTTACGGGGATGTCACTTTTGGAGTGACATTCAGCTATCTGTAAAAAGCCTGTGCTTTGCTTGCAGAGATCAGAAACTGGCACACCTAAATCAACAGTTGTCCAAAGTAGCAGTCAATAAAAAAGCCTAAAAAGAATGAAGAAAGTGCATATTCACTGTTGTTAGAACTTAGTTTGAAATGCAGCAGTACCACTTATAAGACAAGGACTTGGCGCTGCTAAACTTCAAAGAAAGCTCTGACACTGACACTGACCTCGTGGTGTCTATGACAAGACTGCGAGGAGTGTCCAGCTCAGTGCATGGGACAGGAATGTATCATAAACACCACTTAAAGTCAGAAAGAGAGAGAGTCAGCTTTCATTATTGGCAGTAGTTGGCTGTGGTCTGTAAAGTCACTGTGAACAATGAATTAGCAAACACGAACCATGGCTTCCAGGGAAAATATGATTTCAGTTAGGTTCCTGTGAGTTTCAGGTTACAACATTTTTGTTGACCAATTAGTGTATAACCTTGTTTTGCTTGTGTGTGTGTTTCTGCTTAAAGACATCTTATTTAATGTATACTATTGACTAACACTGAACTGGTGGCCAGCAGCACTGTGACTCACGCCTGGAAGAAGCTGCTCTAATACACAGGTTTCCACCATAAGGCACATCGTGGCTTTCTTGCACTTAGAACACTCGAGAGCACTTCAACACTATGCTTGGGGATCATTTGAAACATTGAAATCACCAAGAAAAAGCACAAGAATGAAAAAAACACATGGCACTAAGTAAACTGCAAAAACAACGCCTGTTGTGTAATATGAGAGATGAAATGAGAAGGCAGAGCATTGCTTCATTGGACATCAGCTGAGAGCATGCCTTCCCATCCACTCAAAGTTTCC
Organism: Cephalopachus bancanus; assembly: GCA_027257055.1. Lineage (NCBI taxonomy): Eukaryota > Metazoa > Chordata > Mammalia > Primates > Tarsiidae > Cephalopachus > Cephalopachus bancanus. The sequence goes on from JAPVLO010000325.1 coordinate 3,109,000, forward strand.
ACTGCTCCGTGAAAGTTCTCAAATGACCCTGAAGATGCCTTAAACGCTGATTGGTTTGGGGGTTACAAATAAACTGTAGAATATAGATGAACGTTCAGGTACAGAATCGATGAATAATGTGGAGCAACTGCATTCCTACAGACACCACGAAGCACAGGTTTTACATACATTTACTCTTTCTACGATGAACCAAATTCTTCTCTCTCTTCTCCCATCTTTTCTAACTGAGAAATCTGTTCCTGGCTAAGACGATCCTGGCAAAACTGTGGTGGCCAAATGTGCTTTATGTTGCTTTTTTAATGCTACACTAGGACACTATGTCTGACTCTTGCTTTTAATATGATGAAGCATTAAATCTAACAGGTGCTTAGTATACTGTAGTTAAGAGCAAAGGATTCAAAGAGAGGGTCAAAGAAGAGATCCAGGGGCTTTCAATGGCTTCACCCGCTCTCACCTTTCTTTTTTTGTCAACAAGAGGGTAAACTCTGAGGAAAAGGCCAAATTACACTTATTAATTTTTGTGGAAGTACCTGATATGGGACTGAGTCCACAGCAGATGACTAAGGCATGTGGGCACACCTCACTTCTTTGTGCTTCACATTATTCACTTTGCAGATACTGAATTTTTTGCAAATTGAACATTTGTGGCAACCCTCTGTTGAACAAGTCTACTGACGCCATTTTTAAAATTGTAAAGATGCAGGGTACAATTCAGGGTTAGGTATATTCATTGATTATGCAGGTACCCTTGTTGATGAGGTATGCCCCTCCCTCTCCTAATCCCATCCCCTCTCCCCTGACAGTTTCCCACTACTGCCAATCCCTTTCTCTTAGAGTATTATAATAATTGTTCAAGGTCTGCTTATGTGTGAAAACATATGGTACTCTGTTCTTTGTTTCTGTGATAGATCACTGAGTATTTTCGATTCTAAATCCATCCAAGTTGCTGCGAAGTCCATATGTTTGTCCTTCTTTATGGTTGCATAATATTCCATTGTATACATACCATATTTTTTTAACCAGTCCAGCTTCAATGGGCAACATGGTTGGCTCCGTGTTTTTGCTATTGTGAATAGAGATGCAACAAGCATACGTGTGCAGGCATCTTTTTTGTAGAATGATTTGTGTTGCTCTAGGTATATTCCCAATAGGGGAATTGCTGGGTCATATGGAAGAACTGACGCCATTTTTACAACCATGCTTACATCATGTCTCTCTTGTCACATGCTGGTAATTCTTGCAGTATTTCAAACTTTATTAGTAGTATTATATTATGGTGAACTGTAACCTTTGATATTATTGCTGCGATATTTTTGGGAGGTGCCACAAACTATGCACATATTAAGACCGCGAACTTAACATATGTTGTGTGTGCTTTGACGACTCAACCAACTGGCCCGCTCACCTGTCTCTCTCCCTCTTGGGTCTCCCTATTCCCTGAGACACAACAATACTGAAATTAGGCAAATTCACAAACCTGCAATGGCTTTTAAGTGCTCAAGTGAAAGGAGGAGTCTCGCATCTTTCCTTTTAGATCAAAAGCTAGAGATGATGAACTTAGGAAAGCATGTCAAAAGCCAAGACAGGCTAAAAGCTAGACCTCTTGTGCCCAACAGTTGGCCAAGTGGGGAACGTAGAGAAAAAATTCTCAAAGGAAAGTAAATGTGCTGCTCCAGTAACACACGAAGGACAGGAAGGTGAAACAGCCTTATTGCTGAGATGGAGAACGTTTTGGCGGCCTGGACAGAAGGTCAAACCAGCCACAACATTCCCTCAGGCCAAAGCCTAATCCAGAGCCAGGGCCAGGTTCTCTTTAATTCCGTGAAGGCTGAGAGAGGTGAGAAAGCTGTAGAAGAAAAGTTTAAGCTAGCAGAGGTTGGCTCATGAGATTTAAAGGAAACAACCGTCTCCATGATGTAAGATTGCAACGTGAAGCAGCAGGTGCTGATGGAGAAGCTGCAGTAAGGCATCTCGAAGATCTCGCTAAAATAAACAAAGAACATGGCTACACTAGACAACAGACTTTCAATGCAGACGTTAACAGTCTTATGTTGGAAAAATATGCCATGTAGGACGTATGTGGCTAGAGAAGACAAGTCAATGCCTGGCTTCAAAGCTGCAAAGGACAGACTGACTCTCTTCTTAGGGGCGGATGCAGCTGGTGACTTCAAGTTGAAACCAATGCTCATAAGCCATCCTGAAAACCCTAGGTTCCAGCCAGACTTGGTGGCTCAGCTTGTAATCCCATGCTTTGGGAGGCCGAGGTGAGTGGACTGCCTTAGCCCGTGAGTTCGAGACCTGCCTGGGCAACTTGGCGAGACCTCGTCTCTACAATAAATCAAAAAATCAGCCGAGCATGGTAGCGCGTGCCTGTAGTTCCGGCTGCTCGGAAGGCTGAGGCGGAAGGATCGCCGGAGCCCAGCAGGTTGAGACTGTGGTGGCCGAGAGCGGTCACTGCACTCCAGTCTGGGCGACAGAGTGAGACTACAACTCAAAAAAAAAAAAAGAAAAGAAAAAGAAAATCCTAGGTCCCTTAAGAATTAGGCTATGTTTCCTCTGCCTAGGCTGTATATACAAAACAACAAGGTGTGAATGACAGCACATCTGTTTGTAGCATGGTTTACTTAATATTTCAAGCCCCACCCTTGAGAGCTGCTCCTCAAAAAATATTTCAATCAAATATTTCTGATCATTGACACAGCACATGATCACACATGAGCCCTGATAGAAATGCACAAGGACATTAATGTTGTTTGCATGCTTGGTAATATAATGTCCATTCTGTAGTCCGTGAATCAAGGAGTAATTTTGACCTTTAAGTCTTTTTTTTTAAGAAATGCATTTTGTAAGACTACAGCTGCTATGACTAACAATTCTTCTGATGAATCTGAGCAAAGGAAATTGAAAATCTTCTGGGAAAAGATTCACCTTTCTAGATGCCATTAAGAACATTCATGATTCATGGGAAGAGGTCAACATATCAACATTAACATGAGTTTGGAAGAAGCTGATTCCAGCCCTCACGGATGACTTTGAGGGGGTTCAAGACTTCAGGGGGAAAAATAACTGCAGTTGGGGTGGCAATAGCAAAAGAACTAGAATTAAAAGCAGAGCCTGAAGACTGGCTGAATTGCTGCAGTCTCATGATCCAACCTTTTATTGGATGAGGAGTTGCTTCTTATGGATGAGCAAAGATAGTGTTTTCTTGAGATGGAATTTACTCCAGGAGAAGATGCTGTAACGATTGGTGAAATGACAACAAAGGATTTATACTGTTACATAAATTCATTGGCAAAGCAGTGGCAGGGTTTGAGAGGCTTGACTCCAGTTTCAAAAGAAGTTCTACTGTGAGTAAAATGTTATCAGTGTCACCTACTACAGAAGAAATATTTAATCAAAGGAAGAATTTAATCAATGCAGCAAGTTTTATTGTTATCTTATTTTAAGAAATTACCACCACCATCTTGATTTTCAGCAAACACCGTGATCAGTCAGTAGCTGCCAACATCAAGGCAAGATTGCCTACCAGCAAAAAGATTATGACTCAGGTGCCTAGCTGTTAGCATTTTTTACCAATAAGATTTTTTTTATTTAGGTCTATACATATTTTAGACATAATACTATGGTATACTTAATGGATTACAGTACAGTATAAACACAACTTTCATATGTATGGGGAAACCAAAACATTTGTGTGACTCATTTTATTGCAATATTCATTTTTTGTGGTGGTCTGCAACCACACTCACAATATCTCCAAGGCATGCCTGTATTTAAGATTAAGGAATAACTAGTAAAAGCATACAAGAAAGAAGTATGATGAATAAGAATAATGTATTTGTATCAGTAATTCAGATCAAGGTGGAGGCACAGAATTGACCCTAAAAAATTAGAAAAAAGGGGGCAAAAGGAGAAAAGAGGAGAAGTAACATGAGAGAGGAAAAGTGTAATAAGAGAAAGTGCTTTATTTGTAACTCCTTATCTTCAATATACTCTTAAAAACAGTTTTGCTGGGTCCCTCATCTAAAGTATACTTACATGGACTTAATAAAAATACCATCTACCAATAAATATTTGATTCTGGCTATATGTTAAAAGGCGAATGTATATTTAACTGGAAGAGAGAATGGAATTTATTATTCCCAGAGTAATGACAGCTTTATGTCAAGGAGAATAAGTATGCAGAAGCAATTCATAAGAAAGTACCAAGGGGCAATGCCCATGCCTTCATATTTTTTTCTTCCATTCTCCCAATGGCTAGGATACAGTTGCTTGGCCTTCTGTGCTCTATCCTAAAAGGTCATGTAGTACCACTTCAACCATACACTGTGGTCAGAATGACCCAAACCGTGTCCAGATTCACTAGGAGGAACACAGGAAGACCCCACCTCTCAAGGAAAAGAATGCTAAAGTCACACTGTAAGAGAGCCTATGGGATGGGAAATATTATCGTGAGAATCTTTGGAAAATGCAATCTACTACAAATGTTTTCCAGAAAGCCGAGGAAGTCAGTGTCTCAAGTACAAGGCATGATCACTGGTGTCCAATGTCACTTCTAGGCCTGTTGAGACCTGACCATTTGATTTTGCTGAGTGGGGATTCCTGGTGACATAGACAAGAGCTGTTGTTATTGGAAAAGTCAAAAGAGGAACATGGGAGGACAGAAACTGAAAATAATGAAATAGACAACTTTGCCGAGGACTTTTCTTTAAAAGAGAACAGGAAAATGGGCCTGCATCTAAAGGTAAAAGAGCTCAAGGGAGATTTTATCTTTGATTTTTTTTTAAAGATGGGAGATATTAATCTAGTAGTGAGGAAATATCTGATGATATAGAAGAAAGAGGAGATAGTATTTAGAATTACTTTATCGAGTACACAAGAAAAGATAGGATCTAGTACACTAGTGGAATGGATACATAGAAATATATTTATTTTATATATATATATATAAATCTCCCTTTAAATACTTGTCAAATCTCCCTTTAAAATCTCCCTTTAAATACCTGGAAAAATCTCCCTTCAAAAACCCAGAATTTATTTATAGAAAATTGTGTATTTATTCTCACATGTTTAAACTTCAGTCACTTTCAAAGTTCTCTTCATTTGATGTAATACACCTACCGAGATGCTTCTTTGACTGCTCAAAACAGTTTTTGATGCCTTTTAGTGCTTCTGCATTTTTTTTCTTTCACCTTTTCCACATCAGCAAAACGTTTTCCTTGGGTGACATTTTTCATCTGGGGAGACAAACAAACAAACAAAAAAGTCGCTCGGGATGAGATCAGGTGAATAGGAAGGGTGGGCATGGGGACCGTGTCATTTTGGTTGAATAGCCAGCATGGTGTGGGCAGGTGCACTCATAAATCACCCATCATGAAATGGGCAAATGCATTGAAACAATCACCAAAAAAACTCACTGAAGCCAAACGCAGCCTCTCACAACATTAACTGGTACACGGATGCTGATGAGTTCCTAGAACATTTACCTAGTGGGGGAAGCCTGTACTACAAGGAAGGGACCTGCCCTCCAAAAAATAATTCTGGTTTTTTTTTGGGGGGGTTCCCCCTCATATGCATATGGAGTGTCCATCCATAGTAACACGAAGGAAGGGACAGAATCTGGGCACTTGTGTATAAAGATTAGCAAACAGAGTGGCAGAAGCAAATGGAAATTCTCTTTTCTCAATGAAATAGAAAACAGGGTCATCAGTATAGAATTACGTATTGACAACTTAAAGCAAAAGGGATAGAATATTATCTAGAGAAATACAATATGAATTCTAGGCAAGGACTCACCTAAAGTGATTGCGTATCTGTCTCCCACCATACTGAGCTGCTTGGGGCAGGCATAGATGAGGCAGTTTGGATGTAACTAGGCGCAGGGTTTAGTCCAAAGAGGATGAAGACGAGAAAGAAGAGCAAGTGTACTGACGGGCTAACAAAGGAGGACGTATGATGCTGGATTACTGCACTCAAACTGGCGATGGAAGAGATAAAGGATCAGGACGAAGGCGGGCTGGAGTAAAAAGCGGCGAGTCTGCAGATTTCAGACCCTTGTCGGGTCCAAGAATGTTTAGAAGACGAGGATTCCTAGAGGACATGTGCTAGAAAGACTGGACATACACACAGAGAGTAGGACACTGAAATTGAGACAATGGAGGTTTCGACAAGACCCAGTTCTAGACGACGGGTGCCAGTGGACGTGAAGAGTGAGAAACCGCATTGTCTGAAGCACTGTCTGTGTGGACTCCGAATCCAGCACTAAGGAAGACAGCCGGAATGATAGCGGGCATAACAGCAAGCTAGAGGCAAAATCTTCAAGAACTACCAGGGCATGGCTAGAAGACCTGTAAACGATTGAAAGTAGGACAAGACAGGAAATGGAATAACTTGATTGCAAAGTTCAAAGCTTGTGGCTGTAAGACTATAACAGGGATAATAATCCAGAAGTGGCAATGAGGAGAAAGGGGAAATATTTCGCATTAAATGCAGATGTATGAAAACTTACTAGTCGGTGCCTATATGTAAGAAGCCCACCTCGCGGAAAGCGCATTTGTCTTCTTGGCTCTTCCAACTGCCCTTTCCCAGGCTCTTACCCAACTGCTTCTGAAAATGACGGAGCCATCAGGATGTCCAGACTTCGGATAGCCTCACAATCTTAACCTATTGAATGGGATAGTAACGCTTGCCCGTGCAGCATACATGGGTGGTCCGGTCAATCGATTCCACAATCCTCACTGAGTTCTCTGGAGTTAGACCCTGGCTGAAGTGCAGCAATGCAGAGGTTAAAGGACAGATCATGTTGCTACACGGACAGGACTCGCATCCTAATTGTTGAAAACACACACTAGAGACAGAAAGACATAAATAAATGCAAACGTAGGTTCAGACTGTGATGAAATGGCTCGGAAGCTGGCATCCCCAGGGCTTTCATGATACTTTTATGCTAAGCTACTGAATAAACGACAGTGGACACTAAGTAGATTAAAACTATGGTTTATTTATTTACTTATGACAGAGTCTCGCTCTGTCACCCAGGGTGGAGTGTCCTGGCATGATCACAGCTCACTGAAGCCGCAAGCCGTTGGTCTTAAGCAATCCTCCCACCTCAGCCTCCTGAGGAACTGGGACTACAGGTACCTGCCACCATGCTTGGCTAATGTTTAGTATTTTATCTAAGAGACAGGGTCTTGCTATGTGGCCCAGGATGGTTTTGAACTCCTGGCCTTGGGTAATCCTCCCGCTTCGGCTTCCCAAAATGCTGGGATGACAGGTGTGAACTGCCGTGCCTGGCTTAGACTAAAGCTATGCTGATAAGGTAATAAGTATGTTTTTGGCTTATCTGTGTATGTGCTGTTTTAGAGTTTAATATAATTTTAGGTGATATAACAGGTGAAATAGGTTGGCCTCCTTTCATATTTGTATAAAATAATGAACAATCAAACTTAAGCAGAGACAGTGTGATAACAAAGGATCTGTTATAAAAGCTTGAGCTTCGTTTAAATCACCATGGCAGGCTGTTTGTGCCTAACCTTTCTCTCTCTTAGAGTAAGAAATTTGTATCAGAACTTCTTTCACATAGTAGGTTCTTAGAGTATGTTGATTTCAACGTGAGGTGATTAAGAAAATCCCTGGAGACCTTCATAAGAAAAAGTGCTGGTAAAGGGAGCAGGTGAAGAAATCTCCCAGCAAATCTGAAGAGCATTTTTCTGTCGCCACGCCAGCGTCCTCTTTCTCCTTCACATTCCTCTTGAGGAAAGAAATGTGTAAGCTGCCACTGGCTGATTCTCGCACACAGGGAAATTCCCATGAGATTAGCAGCACTCACCCTGAAGAGGACGAATCCTGTGGGCCATGAGAAGAAGGTAGTAGCCAGATTAAGGGTGCTAGCCCTACCTGTTCAGTAATTTTACTTTGTTGTCCATTTGCGTCAAAGCACTGCAATATGTAATTATAAGATGGATCATAGGTGAATGTGTCTCTTGTTCTTGCTAAGTTTTAAGTGACTCGGGCTGCTGTATCTAGTTCGACAGACAGACTTAATACCAAAGGGTAGAACTTGAATTTTTTCCTTTTACTCATCAAAAGTCCATCATCTTCAATCTTGGTTTGCATGAATTTTTCATCTTGTGGTTGGAGTTATGTCTGCCTTGGCTTGTAAAAATCACACCTTCAACTGGCACTTTGCAAAGAAGAACCAAGTTCTTTACTCACCTAAAGAAAGTTGGACATATGGCTTCCCCTATTCTGCTCCCCTCACCCCACCCCACCCCACCCCACCCCAGGTTCAAATTGTATACAATCCCAAAACCTTCCAGAACTGAGAACTGTTGCCTAGCTTACCTGTGTGAATGATATCACACTAGTATATCACACTATCCCCTTATCTAAAGTGAAACACAGCTCACAAGTCTAGGCCCAGGATGACCTCCAGTTATTCCTAAGTAGTGTAACTCTACTCCTACAAGGACCTCCCAAGTGGAACTAAAAATTCTTTAATATAATACACACACACACAAAAAACGTAGGACAATGAAAGGTGCAAAGAAGAAGGAAGACACGTAGGGGCCTTGGGACTTGAGGGATAACATAGTCACGAGCACTTGGGTTTTCCTCTCGCCTCTCATATATTATAGATGGGGCATTGTAGAAGCCTCCAACCCAGAACTGTCAACAGCACAGACAAAAAGAATTCCCCCCAAAAAATCCTGTTTCTCTTGACCAAAGAACCAAGAAAAGGAGGTGCCTCATGACAATGAGCAAGATTTATGCTCACATACCTCCCCTACGCCAGGCAAACACCAGTGAAAAGGCACACTCCCTCTTGGTTTCCTCTCCCTCCCTTCTCAGCTGGCCAAGAGGGGATTTATTTTTATTTTATTTTATTTTATTTTATTTTATTTTATTTTATTTTATTTTGAGTCGGAGTCTCACTCTGTCGCCCAGACTGGAGTGCAGTGGCCGCTCCCGGCCACCACAGCCTCGACCTGCTGGGCTCGGCGATCCTTCTGCCTCAGCCTTCCGAGTAGCCGGAATTACAGGCATGCGTTACCATGCCCGGCTGATTTTTGATTTATTGTAGAGATGAAGTCTTGCCAAGTTGCACAGGCGGGTCTTGAACCCTCAGGCTCAGGCAATCTACTCATATCGGCCTCCCAACTTCCATATCCCCTTCTGTCCTGCTGTGTTCTAGTTCCCCAGCTGGTATGCTGGGATAATGTCAGGAGGACTGCACAGGGAACTAATCTTTCACTCCCTACCAGGATAGTTTCCCAGGGTTTAGCAGAAATCTGCATCTCAATGTCTGCCCAGTACCAAGAAGACTCCTTGAGGTAGAGCAAGGCAGGTGAGGCTGGTGATTGGCATTCTACTCCTACTCTCTCCTGGAGTCTGCTTGAGGGTCTGAGACTCCTTCCTCCATTTAGAGGGCTCTATTTCCTGCCAAGGAAGCTCCTTCTGCACTCTGAGCCAGCCCCAGAAGGAATCAGTGGACCACCAGTGGCACCAGACCAAGCAAACAGATCAAAATAATACTGCAAAGACTGAATTTAAATTGTCGTGGCAGGCACATTCTACACAATTGCTCAGGATCTGCATGCAAAACCTGAGCAGAGTGACTGCTTGAGAAAATGGAGAACATGAATAGGACCCAGAGACTCCTAATATAGCAAATTAAATATCTGGGATACAATCAGAATTCACCTGTCAAACGAAGATTAAAGAAAAGTTGCAAGACTAAGAAACAATGACCAAGAGATGCTAGCACTGTGTTCAATCAGATGCTGAGATTGTCTGACAAGAATTTTAAGGTAGCCATCATAAAAATGTTTCAGCATGAAATTTAAAAATCTTTTCACACAAAGAAAAAATAGATATTACCAAAACAAAGAAAAAGAAGTCATAAGTGGAAGCTATAAAACTGAAAAATACAATAACCAAAATGAAAACCACACTAGATGAGCTCAATGGCAGAGTGGAGAGAACAGAGAATATCACTGGTGAACTTAATGGCAGATCAATAGAATTTGCCTAATCTGATCACAGATAAGATGACAGATAGAAAAAATAAATAAACCGGGCTCGGTGGCTCAGCTTGTAATCCCGCACCTTTGGGAGGCTGAGGTGAGTGAATTGCCTGAGCCCGTGGATTCGAGACCCGCCTGGGCAGCGAGACCTCATCTCTACAATAAATCAAAAAATCAGCCGGGTGAGGTAGCGCGTGCCTGTAATTCCGGCTACTCGGAAGGCTGAGGCGGAAGGATGGCCGGAGCCCAGCAGGTCGAGGCTGCGGTGGTCGGGAGTGGCCACTGCACTCTAGTCTGGGCGACAGAGTGAGACTCCGACTCAAAAAAAAAGAAAAAAGAAAAAAGAAATGGAGAGGGCCTCAGGCACTAGAGAGAATACACAAAAAATTCCAACCTTCATATTATTGAAGTTTCAGAAAGAGAGGAAAAAGAGAGTGGGGCTGAAATTGTATTCAAAGAAACAATGCATTCAAACATCCAAAATGCCAAAGGTGGGAGACAAAAATACATTTTCCGAAAGCTGAGCAAACCCCAAACAGAATAAATTGACAGAAATCTATGTCAATATACATCATAACCAAATGTCTGAATGCTAAATGCAAAAAAAAAAGTTGGTCACGGCAAGAGAGATTTGACTTACTACCTACAGAATGACATCAATTTGAATGACAGCAGATTTCTCATCGAAAACCATGAATGCCAGAAAGAAGTGGCACAGTGTCTTTTAAATGCTAAAAAAATGTGAATTGTGAATATAATATCAATGAGAATATCCTTCATGAATAAAGACATCCTCTAACGAAGGAAAACTAAGAGCATCTGCTGCTAGCAGGCCAGCCCTTGAAGCGGGGATACAGGAAGTTCTCCACACTATGAAAAATGATGTCAGAATGCTCACAACTTCAGAAAGGAAAGAAAAACATTGAAACAAATAAAAACAGGGTAAATATGATAGACATTCCCTCCAATTAGTTTCCTAAATCTTATGCGATGGTCAAAGCAAAGCATATAACACCATTTGATGTTGTGCTAAGTCTGCAACATAGAAGAAATACTTAACAATTGTATTTTAAGAGGCGACAGAGCAATGAGCAAAGGACCTAAATGGAGCTCTGGTTTCTAACTTCACTCACAGTTGTAGAAGCTCAATGCCAGCAAAAGTGACTAATTATGAAAGCATATTGTAATACCTAGAGCCGCTACTAATTAAAGTTTAAGATGCCACATACCCTAAAACACCACAACTAAAGCTAGGTGAAATCTTAAACGTGTTCATGTAACCCATCAGAGAGCAAGAAAAAAGCAACCAAGAAAAGAAAAAGAGGAAACGAATGGAAAACCAATAATGAAGTGTCACACGGAAGCCCTAACACACCAACAACAACTTTCAATATAAACGGTCTTAAATATACCAGCCAGGCTTGGCATGGTGGCTCATGCCTGTAATCCTAGCACTCAGGGAGGCCAAGACAAAGACACTGCTTGAGCCCAGGATTCAAGACCAATAGCCTAGGCTGCGAAGAAAAAAAATTAGACAGGCGTGGCAGCACACGCCTATACCCCCAACTACCAGGGATGCTGAGGTGGAAGGATTACCTGAGGTCAAGACTGTAGTGAGTAATGATCATGCCACTGCACTCCAGCCTGTGGGACAGAGTGAGACTCCAACTCGAAAAAATGAGGAGGGACCTCCAACAACCTGAAATTTATTTATTTAAAAATTGTGTATTTATTCTCACATGTTTAAACTTTAGTCACCTTCAAAGTATTCTCCATTTGATGCAATACACCTATCAAGACACTTTTTACTGTGCACAAAACAGTTTTTGAACTCATCCATTGTGATGCCTTTTTGTGCTTCTGCCATTTTTTGGTTTCACTTCTTCCACATCTGCAAAACATTTTCCTTTGAGAACTTTTTTCACCTGGGGAAACAAACACACAAAAAGTCACTCAGGATGAGATTAGCTGAATAGGGATGGTAGAACAGCGGGTTCATGCCATTTGGGGTCGAAAACTGCTGAGCACTCAGTGTGGTGGGGCAGGTGTGTTGGTAAATTACCCACCATGAAATGGGCAAATGCGTTGAAAGGATCTCAAAAAAAAGAGAAAGAAATTGCCAAAGCCGACCGAATGCACAGCCACTCACAACAATGCTAGCTGGTACAGTGATGCCGATGGGTTCTTAGAACACTTACCTAGCAGGGGAAGCCTGTCCTACAAGGGGTCCACCCTCCAAAAAATAATTATGGCTTTTTGGGGGCTCTCCCTCATATGTATAAACCTCTGTCTCTGTCTCTCTCTCTCTTTTTTTGAGTCGGAGTCTCACTCTGTAGCCCAGACTGGAGTGCAGTGGCACGCTCCTGACCACCGCAGCCTCCACCTGCTGGGCTCCGGCGATCCTTCCGCCTCAGCCTTCCGAGTAACTGGAACTACAGGCACACGCTACCACACCCAGCTAATTTTTTGATTTATTGTAGAGATGAGGTCTCACCAAGTTGCCCAGGTGGGTCTCGAACCCGCGGGCTCAGGCAATCCACTCACCTCAGCCTCCCAAAGTGCGGGATTACAGGCTGAGTCACTGAGCCTGGCTTTTCTCTCTCTCTCTAACAAGAAAAGATAAAAAGATCAAAAGAAATATTATCTAACCATACAATATGCGATCTACAGAAAATTCACTTAAAATACAAATGACAGTCAAAAGTAAAATTTAAAGAATGGGAAAATATATGCCATGAACATTTTTTTAAAAGTAGAAATGGCTAAATTAACATGTAATCGAGTATTCTTCATTATATAAGGTATCCTTCAGAAAAACAAAGTTACTAGAGGCAAGAAAGGATATGGTATACTTGTAATTGGGGATCGAATTGTGCCCCACAAAAGACATGTTCAAGTCCTGATGCCTGATGCCAGTGAATGTGACCTCATTTCCTCATTTGGAAATAGGGTTTTTGCAACTATAATATCAAGTTATGATCTTTCTGGATTAGCCTAGGATCTAAACCAAGGACTGGTGTCCTTACAAATTTGGACACTGACAGACACAAGGAGAACACTGTGGGACAAGGAAGGCAGAGATTGGAGTGAGGCATGTACAAGCTCAGGACCACCAAGGATTGCGGCATCCATCGGAAGCCAGGGAGAGGCAAGGAAGGATATTTTCTTAGAGCCTTCAGAGGGAGCCCAGCTCTGCCAAAACCCTGATTTTATACTTATAACTTCCAGAACTGTGGAAGAATAAATTTCTGTTCTTTTTAGCCACCCAGTTTGTGAAAATGTGTTGCTCAGCCTTGGGGAACTAATGTGCAGGTAAAAGGATCAATCCCCAAGGACATATAATCACCCTCAATGCGAAAGCACCAGACAAGATAGCCTCAATTCATGAAGCAAAATCTCAGCGTCCTCAACCTCTACGATTCTGTCATTTCAAGTATGTTATAAACATTGTTGTAAACAGTATGCAGACTTCTCCCTGGACTCACAAGCTTATCATCCAGTTTCACCTTGTCCTCAGGGCCTGTTGTGGTCACTTCCCAACATGGCAACAGTGAATGCTGGCACTCCCCTATCCGTGCCCCCTTGTCCAGTCACAGAATTCTGGTTTTACTTGGAAGCAGCATAATTCCCCTTTGAAAACCCACATTCCCAATACTCCATTGTCTGTTAGAAGCACTCCAAATAATAAATGCATCTGTTTATCTGTAACTATAGGATATTTTAATTAAATAATTATAAACTTTTCTGTAGATGAAAGTATTCTTTGACTACTTCAGCTAATTACAGGCTATTCTAAAACCCATGTCCAAGCACAGTCCAAAACAAGGATAGGTATATATTTTGAATATAAACTTTTAATTGAATTTTTGAGGCCCCTAGCCAAATAAAAATGTGTAAGTTCCAGGAGGTATTACTGTAACTATAGAGAATAAAATAGTGGGTAACATACGTGTGCTCAAATTAACATTTGTGACACAAATAAATAAAATAAGAACTAGTCATATTAATGATTGTTATGAATGATGTTATTCTTCAGGGAGATATGTATAATGCGTTAGGTTTATTTTATTTTATTTACGAAATGAAATTGGTGCAGATAGATCTTAAATTTGACTGATTTCATTCAGAATGCGCTGTGAAGTAAAATCAGTAATATAATGCTTATTATGATCAATAAAGATAAAAAACAAACTGTTGGCCAGAGCTTACTATGCATCAGTTCTGTATTCAGAACTCATGTACCTCATCTCATTAAATCCTCACAACCACCCAAGGCAGCAGATAATGTCACTACGCCCACTTTGTATGAAAACATCGCCATTCAAAGTATTTGACTCAGTGTCCAAAGTCACACTGAAAGTAAATGGCCGAGCTCAGATCTGAACCTAAACCTGTCAGACTCTTCACACCTACGTCGTAGGAAAGCACCCAGGAAGAATAATGCAAGGTCAGAAGTGACCAGTGCCCCAGAAGCAGCCCAGGCATTTCCACAGCCCTTTAAAGGAGACGGAGATCAAGGCCAGGTGGGAGTGAGCCCGGGGGCTGCAGTGAGGAGGAGACATCGCAGCCAGACTTGACTGCAGGTGACAGCCAAATGGATACATGCTCGCCTGGTGTCCAGGCAGTCCTGTAGGACGTGGGAGTTTGTGCCTCAGTGGCCCTAAAGACTTGTGCTCCCCAAAAGACACTGATTTGAGGGAGTTGCCCTTCTGCCACCTTCAACTCCCTCGCCATTAACCAAGAAAAGGCAACAAAATTGAAAGAATAAACACTGCTAAACTTTAACCTCAAATGTCAAACTCTATTTTAATTATCATTTTACGTATTCTGTTTCTATTTAGAAACAAAAGCATCCTGAATGCTACCTCAATTTATTGTCAACTAGCCAAATTCTTCTCTCATATATTGCTTAGTGAAATTGCACATTTAATAGTATGTGGTTGCCACACATTGTTTATTTTGCTTTCAATTAAACGTTATGGAGCAGAAAAAGAAAAAAAAAATCCTTCAAACGAAACTCTGTCCACACTTTAAACAACACAGGTCTTACTAAAAAGATAAATACTTCCCAAATCAAGTTCATTTAGTTTTTCTATTTTATTTTAAGTACTTCTCAAGTGAAAGTGAAACACAAATCCTAACACAGAATAATTTCCATTTTTATTCTACCAACCACCTTCACCATAGATAAAAACTATTTTAAAAATATGGTTTTCTAAACTGTAATTGAGTGTTAATTTGTTGCTATCTACTATCATCTTGAAAACTGACAAGCATTCTAATTAAACAGAAGATGTAAATATTAGCCAGATATTCCTTGGTATTGAAACCTTTTGGATTCTTTCATTTTATTAACTTGAGATTAAATATGAACTTAGATTTTGAAAAATATTTGACGTAATTGTAGATCGACATGCAGATTTACAAAGAATACAGAAAACCAGAAAGATCCAGAGTTCGTTTTACCTGGTTCCTTCCAATGGCAACTTCTTACCAAACTGTGTAGCACAATGTCACAACCAGGAAGCTAATCTCCATGCAACTAAAACACAGAAGAGTTCCCTCACCACAAGGATCTTTGCTGGTGCTACCTGACACCCCGCCCACTTCCCTCCTTGCCTGGTCCACAGCCACCACCACTCTGTTTTCATTTGTTAGTTGTCATTTTGCAAACATCACAGGAATAAAAGCATGCAGTACATAATCTGTTGGAGTCGGCTTTTTCACTCAGGAGAATTCCCTGGAGACGCGTCAAGGTTGCTCTGTGTAGCAACAGTCCATTCCCTTTTATTGCCGGGCAATACGTCACAGTATGAATACACCAGCTTTAAGCCGGGCTCGGTGGCTCAGCCTGGAATCCCGGCACTTTGGGAGGCTGAGGTGAGTGGACTGCCTGAGCCCGTGGGTTCGAGACCCGCCTGGGCAACTGGGCGAGACCTCATCTCTACAATAAATCAAAAATCAGCCGGGCGTGGTAGCGCGCGCCTGTAGTTCCAGCTACTTGGAAGGCTGAGGCGGAAGGATGGCCGGAGCCCAGCAGGTCGAGGCTGCGGTGGCCGGGAGTGGCCACTGCCCTCCAGTCTGGGTAACAGAGTGAGACTCCAACTCAAAAAAAAAAAAAAAAAAAAAAAATATATATATATATATATATATGTATGTATGTATGTATACACCAGCTTGTTTAACCATTTATCCAATGAAGGATATGTGGATTGTTTCCTATCTAGGGTGATTATAAATAAAGCTGCTATGAACATTCAGGTACACATTTTGTGCGAACGTAAGTTTATATATTCCAGGGATAAATGTCTAGGAGCACCATGGTTGGTGGGATGGCAGTTGCATGTTTAGTTCTACAGAAAACCACCAAGCTGGTTTCGAAAGTGGTTGTCTCGCTTTCCATTCCCACTAGCAATGTGGAGTGATCCAACTTATGCAAATCACTGTCAGCATTTGGTGTTACCACAATTTTTTATTCTAGCCATTCTAATAAGTTTCTGGTGATATCTGATTGTGGCCTTAATTTCCACAATAGCTAGTGACATTGAACATCTTATCATGTGTTCATTTTCCATCTGCATATCCTCTTCACTGAAATGATCTGTTCATGACATTCACCAATTGTCGAATTAAATTGTTTCTTTGCTTTTTAACTGTTGAATTTTGAGAGTTCTTCCTATGTTTTAGATACCAATCTTTTGTGGGCTAATATTTGCAAATATTTTCTCCAAGTCATCAGCCTGCTTTTCACACGGTCTTTCAGAGGGGAAAAGTTTTGATTTTGATAAAGTCTGATTTATCAACTCCATCTTGATTTCTTCATAGTGATTTCAGAATACTGTTTTGCATATTTTCCTTAGTGGCTGATGTAGGTAACTGCAATATACATACATAAGTTACACAGTAGGCCGGGGTCAAACATTTTACCCAGTTCCAGGGAAGTGTAGAACACACACTTCCACTTAGTTCCCTGACTCTACCACTTTTTCCAGTACAATTTTCTTAGGTATTTCTTCAACACATAGTAAGCACCATCTCAGACGGTTTCCTATTAATAATTCTTCCCTCAATCCCCAGTGTGAATTGGGTAATAATAATAATAGTCTAATATATTTACTCCTTTTTTTTTTTTTTTTTTTTACCAATTTTGAGATTTTTTTCTTTCTGGAGTTCTGAGCATTCCTTATTATCATTTTTTTCTGCATAGAGAACTTCCTGTATCCATTCTCTAAAGACTGGTTTGTTAGCAACAAGTACTCTTAGTTTCTCTCTCCCTTAATTCCTAAAAAAAATTTGCCAGTCACAGAATTTGTGGTTTATAGTTATTTCAGCACTTATACAAGGTTATGCCACTTCTTTCTGGCCTCCATGTTTTCAGATAAGAAATCTATAATTCACACTCCAGAGAGAGTCTGGCTGAGGATTTTTTTTTTTTTTTGGCCTTTAGTTTTAATAGTGGAGTACACTGGCATGGATTCCACATGTTTTTTCCTATTTAATGTTTACCGAGCTTTTTGGAAATGTAGGTTTATGTCTTTCATCTTTCACATTTGGGAAATTTGCTAATTTTTTTGAATATTCTTTCAGGGCCATCTTTTTCCTCTCCTTTTGTGACTCTAATAATATGAAAGCCGGAACTTTTCTTCTGCCCGGTTTGAGGCCCCTGCTTGTTTCTTCGAACGGTCGTCCATCCTCTCGTCAGACTGAGCAGATCTGCCTTTGGGTTCACTGACGCCATCCTGCTACCGCCACTCTGCGACGGAGCCCACACGACGTGGCTTTTCAGTTTGGTTATCGCCTTTTTCAGTTTCATAATTTCCACTCATAATTCCTCTTTCCTGGCTTCTGTGATTTATATTTCTCTATTTGTATCAAAAGAATGCGAAAGTTCATTCCGAAGCATTTTTATGACGGCCACCTAAAAATTCTCATCAGACAACGTCGGCCTCTGATTGCACCCAGTGTGGGCACCTGTTGGTCATCTTGTCTTATCAGCTGTGACTTTTCTTGGTTCTCTGACGGGAGATTTCTGGTTGTTTCCTGGACACTCTGTCTCTTGTGTTAGGAGTGTCTGACTCAAGCAAGCCACCCTATCTAGGTGTAGCAGGTAGGCCACGGGCAATTCTGTGGGTATGACTGCAATGACAGTCTCAATTCAATCTTTTCAGTACCACGTTGACCTGCTTGGCTGGTCTGGTGCCACCGGTGGCCCACGGGTCCCTGCTGGTGCTGGCTGAGGAGCACAAGGATCATCCCTAGGCTGGGACTCAGGGTCTCTGGATGAGAGAAGGGAGGGCTGGAGCTTCTGGGACAAAGGACATTCCTGGGCTAGCTTACAATGACAGGACAGTCCCAGCGGCTGCCTCCTCCCTGTCCCTCAGGAGAGAAAGGAAGCCCGGGTTCAGAGTGGCAGAGTGCATTTCCCTGGGTAGCTGCTTGTGCTGAATCCCTGCTCACTGGCTGGCTGGCTGCCTGGGGATGTGACTGGTGGAAGGAATTCCAGTCCTCGGGCTTGACGGGTCCTTCCCAGTGACGGCACGTGAAGCGCCTCCTCCCTGGGGTGCTCTCCTGCCCATGCACTTGCAGGAGGGGAAACAGAGTCTGTTCCCTGTGGGAGCAAAGCACGCGCTGATAGCGTCACTGTCGATGCCTGTACTAGGGGATGGAAGGGATCTCGGGCCCAGTAGGAAGGACGCCCCTTCCTCCAGCCTCTGGCTGTGCGTGGGCTCCTCACCAGTGCCCCTGCAGTCCTGCTGGCTGACCTGATGTCCTCGGGAGGAGTCCATTCACCTCATCCTGTTTCTGTGGTCGGGTCAGGGTGGGAGGTGTCAGGCTTGGGTTGTCTCCTCCTCTCAGGGGGGCCGTGAGACCCTGCTCTGTGCTGCTCCGCCAGTCCTGGCTCGTGGGCCCTGGTCCCGGCTTCTTTCCTCTGCTTGAGAGTCCACCTGTGGCTGCCTTGGTGTCATTTCGAGTTGATCACTGTGCTTGTGGAGATGAGCAGAGGTGAGTCATTGCTCTTTTGTCTGGACCAGAAGCCCAGAAACTCAGTTTTGAGTATTTAGAAATTAGAGTTAAATCCAAGGCCACTCCCATGAAGACGTCAAAGTGCCGCTGAGAAGATAGGAAATTAGTACAGGCTGACTCGATGATGTTCAAATAAAAGTCTGGGAATTATTTGCACAAAGATGGTGCTGCGGTCCCACGAACGTCAAAGATCTCTTAGTCATCAAGGAAAAGATGAAGTCCAGAGAAGCCCCAAAAGAAATGGCACAACAGTGAGAGTTGGTGGCGGAAGCATTATACACATAGCGATTGTTTTCAAGCGCATCAGTTACACACAGCGAGTATACAGTAGCTCATTTAATCAGAAAATAGAAAGGAAACGATCTTTCAAGGAGCATGCAGAGCACAAGAAAGGGACAAGTGTTCCTACACACGTCACCCTTACCAAGCTCAGGCCAAGGAAGAGAGAGGCCGCTTCCTCGCCTTCACAAAAACCTCTGGTTAGAGCCGGACAGTGAGCTGAAAGAACAGAAGAAAATTAAATTGAAATGATTTCAAACTGAAGTCAATTCTGCCTCTCTTCCTGGGAACTTCGTCATTCCTTCTGTTCCTCTTCCATGGGGGAAGAGAGCACATTAAAAACAATAAAAAGCAAGCACGTGCGTGGACATCCTCAGCCTCCACGCCCCCTGTCCATGGGCTCGCAGCCACCGCCTGCCCTCAAGCTGCCTGAGAGACGTGACCACGGCGCAGCGGACCCCACAAACACTGTCTTCTCATCGGCCCCCACGGAAAGGCAGACGCCTATGAGCGAAGGCTCCGCCGGTACAGACACCTGCTTCATCAGAGTGGTCCGAGCCTCGGGACCCTTTGTCACCCGGCCTGCATCTGCGGCGCCTCCCAGGCCCTGTCCGCGTGGGAAGTCCACCAGTGTCTGGCGCAGGCAGCTCTAAGCCACACCCCAGGACCTCCCTCGGCAGCCGCTGCCCCTAGGCCGGGTGGGGATGCCCCAGGGGACCGCCACCAGGAAGAGCCCCAAGCAACCGTCATGGAGACCCTGGACACCGCCGAGGAGAAGGGTCTCGTCCGCACGGTCCACTCGGGGTCGCCCAGGGATCACGCCCTCCTCCGCAAATCTGAGTGCGACGCGGAGTGATCGTCCAGGCAGGACTCTCGAGCCGTGCTGAAACACGCGGACCCCTGCGCCGGCCGAGGCCTGGGCTTCCGTCTTGGGGAAGCCCCGTCTTCCCTCTTCTCGTGGCGCTTCGGACCCGGGGGCTGGGAGCGCCGGGCGCCACGTGTCGCGGCTTCCCGCCCCGCTCCGGAGGGGCGCCCGCGGGGGCGGGGGCGGGGGCGGGGCGGCCGCCGGGAGAGAATCGCGGGCCCGGGTCGCCACCCCCGCCGGGCTGCGGGGCGGCGAGCGCGCGGCCGCCGCCGGGGCTCGGGTCGCCGCGGGAGCGCGCGCCACGGGCTGAGCGCGCGGCGGCCGCCCCGGGGCGCGACCCCGCGCCGCCCCGCGCGCCGCCGCGCCCGGCTGACTCACGCGGCCTGCCCGGACTCGAGGCCGCGCCTGCCCGCGGCCGCCAGCTGCTCCGCGCGGGGGGCGCCCCGCCCTGGGTCCCGCCCCGCCCGGCCCGGCCCGCGGAGACCCCTGGAGGGGCCGCCGGGCCGCCACGGGCCCACGGCGCGGCTCGGGCCCCCGTGGGCGCCGCGCCCGGCCGGAAACGGGCGGGGCGGGGAGCCGGAGGGGGGAGACGGGGGAGGCGGGTGGGGGGCGGGAGAGCGGGCGGGGTCCGCGGGGGGCGGGTCGGAAACGCTGGGGGCCGAGGGGGCGCGGGCGGGACCCCGCAGGCGTCCTTGGGGACCCCCGTGTGCTTTCCCTGGTGGGCGCCTCGGCAGGTGTTCCCGGCGCCTGTGAATTCTCCCCCTCGGCCGGCGCGTGCAGGTCGGAGCCTTCCCAGGGGCCTCCCCCGGGCTGAGCGACGGGCCCCCGCCCGGCGCTGGCAAACCGCACCCTCCCCTTTCCCGGAAAGGGGCCCAAACGCAGCCCCCGCCTAACATGGCGCCCCGGCCAACAAAGGGGGCGTCTGAAACGGCACCTGCCGGGCTCTTCTTCCCAGCCCGGCTCACCTCTTCCCGCGCCCGCGGAAAACCCACCCACCTGGATGGAGCTCCGCCAGCCGACCCTCATCGACTGACAGGTGGCCCTGAGCCCCCGTGAAGGCCGGCGTGCCCCGGCTTCAGCGCTGCAGCCTGACCCTCGGGTCCTGCAGCCCAGCACGCTCGACCCACGGAATCTCCTGGCCCTGACGGGCGTTGAGTCCCACCGGGCGCCGCCGTCCTCCGCTGAGGGCCCGCCGGTGCTCGGCCCACCGCCCTCCGCGTTATCCCGCACAGCCGATGCCCGCTTCGGCGTCAGCAGTCCGGCCGCATTCTCTTAAGATATATGGGCCTCCAGATATGTCTCCATCTTTGTGGTCTCTTGCTCAGAACATCCTAAGAGCTAACCGGCAGACATAAACATCAGACCCGTTAGTCAACCGGGCTTCCTCCCACGTTCGTGAACTAAGGTCTAAACAGCGTTTCCTTAAGTAGCTGGGCTTTAGCATAAGCTACGCAGTTTCGTTTAAAATCTTTTTCGAGACCTTCACACGGTCTCCTGTAAGGTTCGCAGGCGAAGAACAGGTATTATGTCCAGTTTATGCATGAGGAGAGACTGAGGCTCGAAGAGGGGACGCTTATTTGTCCAACGATATTTCACTCGTTCCTAGAAAACAGGAATGAAACCTCCTCCTCATCGGGGTGCCCTAGGGTCGGGGTACAGCACGGAGGCTGTTGTCCTCAGAGAGCCAATGTCAGTAGTGAAGGGCTCTGCTGCAGGATGTTTGGCTGAGAAGCTCATGTGTGGTCTCCCAACACGCCTGCAGCGCTCCTGGAATCCCGTCGCCCAGGCTCGCTCCAGCCGGTCTCCGCTGTCTCCACCTTGTCTTCTGCGAGGGCTGTCTCGGTGGCCGACACTCGCTGCAGAGGGTCATCCCGCGATAGGTCCTCCCATCCCCGATGTCACTGCCGCCAGCAGAGCCCTCAGCATGGGAGCCCACCTCTCCCGCCTGCACAAGTGGCTCTTGCCGGGTGATGGTGATGCCTGGAGAACCGCCTGGCTTCCAGAAGGTCTGCCTGGCCTCCCTCCCCCCACCTTCCCTCTCCCCTGCCCACGGCTGGAGTCCCTGTCATCTGGTGCTCTAGACTTCGACTGGAAACACAGTCTGGAGAGGTGTGGGTTCCACTGGACGATGCAGGCTCACCTGGCAGTTCAGCCACAATCTAGAGCCTCCTTTTTGTGAGTAAATGCGCTCTGCTTCCAATCAGCCAACGTGTAAATTAACTTTGGGATGCTGATATGTTCACAGACTGCAGAATCCCTGTGAAAGAAACTGAATGCATAACTATTTTGTTCGGCAAAGTTGACCGCTTGTTAAATAGAATTTGTTGCAATGTAAACCCTGCCCTAAAGGAGACAGGCGGTTTATTTTCTTTGCTAATTCTTGTTTATTTTGACTGTTTTGGTATGAAACCAGATCTTTGTAACTCTGTTTCCCCCTCTGCTCTTGAACTAAAAATTCAATTACTTGGTGTTGATTGGAAAACGATGAGGCACCAACTTGTATGTTACATAGGTTGAGCTTTTTAAAATATGTGTTTTTTAGGCAACAAGAGAGAAGATAGGCTTAAATATGCCTGGAAATACAGAGTCCTTTGATGGGTAAATTTTTTTTTAAAAAGAGCCAGACTTGAATATTCATGTGAAGATCTTGCCCTGCAAATCCTACAAAATATCACACATTAAGTGATCACACATGTGACACATCCAGAGCTCTGTTGACCTCAGGCCGCTTCTGCCCAACTACACAAAGTAAAAATGGCCACACAGCCACTGATGTGAGAAATCAAGAAATGCCAGAGTGGTGTATACTTTCTTCCGCTAAATGGAAAGTTGTTCATTCATATGAGACCTGGCAGGGTAGCATTTTGGAGACTTGAGTTAAACTAATGAAGGCTAAGGATCCAGTATATGTGAACAAATTGATAAGTTTCCTAAGGCCAGATGATTTCCTAAAGCCAGTAGTCAATCCACTACAAAACCTGAGAAAATTAATTTTAAAGAAAAAAAAGTACAAAAAAAGGACCTTATTCTCCAAACACTAAAGATAGCAAATGTAGAGTAGGAGTTCGTTTTTAGAAATGTACTGAGAATATTTTTTCCCACTGTAATAAGTGAAATTGTGTCAACTGACACTAATGTCATCCGTGCTGATGACTGCTCTGTGCCGACGATTGTCATCCACCACTCATGTAAACATCCAGTGGTGTCTCTGCAAATACCCTTTCACTCCCCAGCTCAGTGGGCTGCTGAAGACACAAATTGAAGGCAGTTCTGCAAGGAGGAAGCCCCTGGTATCCTTAATTATGTGTGGGTTTCTTTTTCACATAAAGTTTGATCTTTGTGTTACTATTTAGAAAATAATTTTTTAACAACATATGGACACAGCTGTTTGCCTTTGGTATGGTTTTGAACTTGAAGTGAATTACATTTTCCTTCAAAACGGGGCAACTTTCTTCTCCTCTGTTGAAGTAGAAGTCAAATCATTACAAATTGATAATAAACATGTCTAGCACTTTCTTCTCCAACTTAAGAAAACAAGAGATATTGTCCATGACCTCTGCTCTTATTTGGTCTTCCATTTCTTAGGAGAGAACTTTCATCTGTTCCAAAGTATGAACATAATGCATAAACACCTTTTAGGTTTCAACCCTCTTCATTTAATTTGACAAACAGGGAGGGGAAAAAAATGAAAATGCTCCCAAAATTTGAATGGCTATCTTCATGGCCAGAAAGCAAACACTGCTATAAGACAGTCTATGCCTGTGTCACAGTAAAAAGGAAAGTGAAAATACTAAAATTAATCATCTAGGGAAACTAATGTTAGAACTTTGATCTATTTTTCACCTTTAAAATAGTATGTTATATACTGGCTTCTAGATATATGGCAATGCCTCCCAATAGAACTTTTTGCAGTGATGGAAACACTCTATAATCTGTACTTTCCACTGTTGTCGCCATTAGCCACGAATGGCTATTGAGCACATTAAATGTGGCTAGTCCAACTGAAGAATTACTGTATATATGTATATATTAGAGACAGAGTCTTGCTTTTTTGCCTAGGCTGGTTTTGAACTCCTAGCCTCAAGTGATTCTTCTGCCTCGGTCTCCCAAAGTGTTGGAATTACAGGTGTTACCACGTCACCCAAACAAACTGTAAATTTAATTCCATTGTAATTTATTAAAAATTAAATGAAAATGATCTATAATCCACACTGTAATAAAAATTAAATAACCACTTATGCCAGGTGCCATTGCACACTCCTGCAATCCCAGCACTTTGGGAGGCCAAGGCAAGAGGATTCCCTGTGTCCAGGAGTTTGAGACCAGCCTAGGCAACATGGTGAGACCTCATCTCTACAAAAACAAAAAAATTAGCTGGGCATGGCAATGTGCCCCTGTAGTCCCAGCTACTCAGGAGAGTGAGGCAGAAGGATTGTCTGAGTCCAGTCAGAATGGCCATCATCAATAACTCAAAAAACAACAGATGCTGGAGAGGATGTGGCCAAAAGGGAACACTTCTACACTGTCGGTGGGAGTGTAACCTAGTACAGCCTCTGTGGAAAACAGTGTGGCGATTCCTAAAAGATCTAAAAATCGACCTTCCATATGACCCTTCAATCTCCCTACTGGGAATATACCCAAAAGAACTCCAATCACTCTATGAAAAGATACCTGCACATGTATGTTTATCGCAGCGTCGTTCACAATAGCAAGAACATGGAATTAACCATGCTGCCCATCAAAAGAGGACTGGATCAAAAAAATGTGGTACATTTTTATACACGATGGAATAATTCACAGCCATAAAGAAGGACAAAATCATGAATTTCACAGCAACCTGGATGGACTTAGAGTCTATAATACTGAGTGATCTTTCACAGAAGCAAAGCCCTGAGTATCACTTGTTCTCACTCATAAGTGGACCTTGAACAACTATCGTAATACATGCGAAAAGGACTGACAGTAGCGGGAAACTGGGGGGGGTAGAGGGGTAAGTGAGATTGGCAGTCATGGGAATCTGCCTGGGAAGAGGGGGCACACCTCATCAACAAGGGTAACTGCATAATAAATATTTGTATACCGAACCCTGAATTGTACCCCACAATTTTAAAAGTTAAAAAAAAAGCCAGAAAAGCCATCGAGAGAGTGGAGAGACAGCCCACAGAATGGGAAAATATATTTGCCAGCTGCATATCTAACGAAGACCTAGCATCTATAATCTACAAGGAACTCAAACATGCCAAAAGAAAAAAATAACAGCCCCATTATAAAGTGGGCAAAGACATGAATAGACACTTCTCAACAGAAGATATATGGGCAGCCAACAGACACGTGAAAAAGTGCTCAACTTCACTCATCATCAGATAAATGAAAATCAAAACGACACTGAGATACCACCTAACCCCAGTAAGAATGGCTATCATTAATAAAACGAACAACAGCTGATGCTGGCGAGGAATGCAGAGAAAAAGGAACACTTCTGCACTGCTGGTGGGAATGCAAACAAGTGCAACCTCTCTGGAACACAGTGTGGCAGTTTCTGAAAGAACTAGAAATTGACCTTCCATGTGACCCAGCAATTCCCCTGTTGGGAATATACCCGGAGGAACTCAAGTCATTCTGCCAAAAAGATGCTTGCACACATATGTTTGTTGCAGCTCTATTCATAATAGCAAAAACATGGAACCACCCATGCTGCTCATCAAAGCTGGACTGGATTTTTAAAAATATGGTACATAACACACGATGGTACATAACACACGAATATTATGCAGCCATAAAGAAGGACAAACATATGGACTTCGCAGCCACTTGGATGAATTTAGAGTCTATCTTACTCAGTGATCTATCACAGAAACAAGGAACAGTACCGTATGTTCTCACTCATAAGTGGACCTTGAATAATTATCATAATACCATAAGAAAGTGAATGGCGGTAGTGGGAAACTGCCGGGGTGGGGGGGGGGATTGGCAGTCGCGGGAAACTGCCAGGGGAGGTAGGGGCACACCTTATCAACAAGGATAACTGCATAATGAACATTTGCATACCTAACCCTGAATTGCACCTCACATCCAAAAAAATCATTAAAAAAATTAAATAGCCAATTGTGATGAGTGGCTACCTTATTGGACAGCGTATTTATATTGCAATGAAAGAGGTTAAATGTGATTAGTTAAGTGTCACAAAACCAAATATTGAAAAACAGCAAACAGGAGATGTGAGGCGGGGGTGGGGACAGATTATAATCAAATTGTTAAACACTTTCTGAACACTTACCCTGCAGGGGTCCTGAGGGCGTCTGCTGGGGACAGACCTCGCCCTTAAGCCCAACCAAGAGACCGCATTTCACCAGCACACAGCTTAACTGTGAAGCTTGAGAGAGGAAAAGGAGAAGACACAGTAAGGCCATATCATTTGCTGGACAAAATAAGTAGGAGGCAGGTCAGGATCACCTCAGGTTCTAACGGCCCCAGAAGTGGCCAGGTGGCACAGCGCCTGTGATGCTGAGCCGGGCGGTTGCACATTTGTCGCTGTTTGAAAGGCCTCTACCTTTTGAGACCCGGACATCTGATGCAATAGCTGCCGGTGGATTTGCATAAAGGGACATGATGTTTTCCCGTAGTCATCCTTTCCTTTCACATTCACTTGTCACCCTTTTCTCCACCTATGTGGCCGAGATCCTGTTTTAAAACTGTCATGGGTGCTATGATCAAGTTTTGTTGTTAGAAAGGGAAGATGCACACAACATCTTCTTACAGGTAGAGTGCTTCTGATGAAAGAAGCAGCGTTCACGTGTGCCAAGCACCTACCAGGTGGTACACACTGGCCTTAGCATGGTGCATGTGAATGTAGCATCACATATGTGAGGACTGCAGGGAAAATACCTACCCTTCCCAATTAAAAAGGAAGAAGAAGAAAAGAAAAAAGAGCAGCTGGCCCAAGGACACAGGGCTCATTAGCCACAAAGCTGGAGTCAGAACGCAAAATTAATTGGGTAGGCCCCACTGCTCTGCGAGCTTCAGCAAAGGGCTGAACCTCTGTGATTGCTCACTTCTAAGGTGGGTGTAACAGAAACCTAAAAGTGTTGGTCCTAGCACACCCACCATTCAAACACCACCCAAGGGTGCAGCAAAGATCCACTGAATTGGTGCCACCTAACGGCCTGGTGAGTTCCAGGGAGACAGAGCGCTGGATGACAAGCACACACAGCACATGGAGCCTCAAGCATACTTCCATGAAAGGCTGTGTTTTTTTTCTGTCATCCAACATTTTTAAAGGGTTTTCAGAATAGTTGCTTTTCAATAGGGATGGCTCACATCTCCGCCTTTCCATGTCCCAACTAACTGCCTCCCACATCAATGGAATGTGGGGCTGGGCCAACACCCTCACCTTTCCCTGCAGCAGGGCAGCAGGGCTAGTTTCCTATTTTTGAGCTCCTATTCAGACGTGAGACATCTTGCCAGCGGGGCAGGGCCTCCCCATTCTACAGCGCCGGCAGGGGTGCGGCCTCCCGCGCGTGCTGCCACGGTGACCATGCACTCAGGAACGCAGACACCTGCGAGAGCAGAAACAGAAACCAGCAGTCACCTGTCCCACCTGGTCCACCCAGGTGGGCGGGGGCAGGAGGCTTGGAACTGCTCATGACTTGGAGTGGGGCTCTGGTCTGCGGATGCGGGAAGGAGCCTGCAGGTGCGGACCAGAAAGCGGGGGGGGGGGGGGTGCTGCTTCTTTAGTGACCCGCCCGCGTCACCACTTCACAATGACTAAGGGCCGCCCACGGGTCCATAATCTGCTGTGGTTGGGTGGTTTGAACACTGAGGCTATTTTGCTCCCCTGAAAAGCCATGGGCAGTTATTCCCAAGGAGTCCGAGCCTTAAGGGCTTCATCTTTTTAGTAAATGCTGGAAACAAAACTAAGAAAAGACAGGGAAAGTGTACAGTCGCCGTTCTGGTCTCGCTTTGCTTCACTAGTACTCTGAAGGCAGAGTTCTCCCTCTTGAGAAAACTGCGCATGGGCAGGAAAAAAACGTGCACGTGTGTGTGTGTGTGTGTGTGTGTACAAACATACACACATATACATGCATGCATACATATAACACGCATACATAACGTGCACATGCATATAATACACACACATGCACATATACACACATCCAGACACATGCATGCACACACACATGTCAGACCCAAACTCGCCAGCCACTCACACACGCCCTGCACATGTGCGTGTGTCAGCCTTGCACAACCCCAGCTGCACTTCCCAAAGGTGCCATCCCTTGTACCGAGGGGGAGAAAGGGAGGGCTTCTGGAGGAGAGAGGGAGCGCTTCTGGAGAAGCTGATGGAGACACCCCACTGAGATCCGGGTGAACCAGGGACTGTGTCCACCCCACCCTCACATTACGGTGCGGCAGCCTGTCCCAGGCCCGAGGCCTGTGGCGCACACTGTGTGCTGCGGCTTCTGGCTGCCGTCCCGTGGATGGAGCTGCAGCCCCTGGCGTGCGTGGGTCCCGAGGGCGCAGGGGACCCTGCCCCACCTCTGGTCTTTCATCCCTTCCCCCAAGCAGAGCCCCTCTGCCCCACAGATACATGTAGACTCCATGGCTCCCGAGACCCCGTTATCAACGTAACCTTTGTATGAACTTGAGTGTTGCCTTTGCTTTGCTTTTTTTTTCCCCTCAGTGATTTCTTGAACAAATCATTATGCTGGTAAAATGTCAAATGCTGTTTTCCTTGGCAGAGACAGAGCCTGGGGGAAGGTGGGGGGGACCGGAAGTGACATTCCTACCCCCCTTTTTAAACATTGCAGGGGGATAATTGGGACATTCAACACGACAGTCACTAAGCAGGGATACTAATGGGTGCCTGTCAGCCACAGCAGGCACGTTTCCCTGTCGCCAGCACCTACGTTCTCCCCTCGTGGCAACAGGACTCCTCCTCGGGGAAGCGCCGACCCTACACAGACCACTGGGCCTATGCCTCGGTCATTTGTGCTTTAGAAGTCCTACCCCTGGAAGCCAGAACTGAAGGCAGATCTGACTGGGGCTGGGAGGAGGCAGAGTTCCAGCCCTTCCTAAGAGGCCCTGTAAACCTCTGGCAGCCTGGTCGTGCCCTGAGGCGGTGTGGATTTTTCTGGGGCTTTGCCTGTTTGAAGAAGAAGCCGGGGCATTGTGTCTTGCTTACCACATGTTCTGCTACCCCTGCCTCAAGGGACTGCAGCGACTTGTCGGCCCGCTGCCTTTGCACGAACGCTGGCCGTCCCAATGTGCACTTGCTAGCGACCTCACACACGTCTCAGAAAGGAAAGCCTCTCGTTCCCCCGTGAACAAGCGAGTCTGAAGTCTGCCATCCAAACGTGACTGAAGACTTTTCTGAGTGCCGGGGCTGTTTCACTACTGCAGTGCACACTCTCTGTCTTCTAACGAGAAGAACATCTGGCCATTCTCCATGGGCTCCTTGTGGGAAGGCCGAGAAGTTTTTCTCCTGCTGGGTGCTCTGTGCCCCTCTGACTCCAACAGCCCTGCCTCTCGCAGAAGAAGAAACCGAGGCACAGAGCCGCTTTTCTCTCGGGTGTTTTGGTGTTTTTCTCTCCTTGGAGCCCCCCACCTCCCCCATGGAGGGCAGGGATCATGTCGGCAAAGGGAGGAGGCTGCAGATGGCTCAGGGCCACACAAAGAGAAAGCGAGTTGAATGTGGCTCACACACAGCTCTGGCCAGCACAGCAGGACTTTGCAGGACGATAGATGTCATCACAGCGAACAGGATCCACGTGTGGCAGACGTGGCAAGGACCCGCCTGAGGGTCCCTGTCTGCAGGAGGTGGGGCTCACTACGCCGTGGCTTTCCAGATGCATCCGCACGTTAGTTTAGCAAGAAAATGAGAGCCAAGTCGGGGGGGCAGAGGACACAGCATTCATGTCACGGCGTAAAGATGACGCATCTCCTGGTTACAATGCCTGACCACCAGTCTGGGTAGACGGACGAAGGCGGGCTTGGAGGGGGCTTTGTGGGGACGGGGGTTTCCATCTCTCTTATCTGGTCATGGGCTGGCAGAAGTGATTTTCAGATAACCGAGGGGAATTCTAGAGCAAGGGTGTTTTCCGCCTGTTTGGGGCCTGGGAGAAGATAGTGTCCACTACAAGCAAAAACACGTCAGCATGCCATGCAGCTCTGGTGCAGCAGGGTAGCTGCAAGTGACAATTCCCAGGCGGTGTGGACGGGAACCTGAAGCGCCCAGACTCCCTCAGATGGACCCTGGTAGTGGCTGATCTGGAAGAAGATGCGAGGCATTCTGGTGAGGACCATGGGGCCTGCTAGCTCTGTGACTGCATATATAGTGTAGATGTTATACATTTATAGTAGCAGTCGTTATGGCCAGCAGAGCTGTTTCTACAGATTCTGTTGATCCCAAGACCCTCGTAACGCAGAGTACCTGGCATACATAGATGCTCAGTAAATATTTTTCAGTTAATACCTTTTTTATTTATTAGTAAGACATTGGGTCTCTTCCTCTCCGCACTACATAAATGAGAAATATATGCTTAAAGGGTATCCGTTTTGTTTTTGTTTTTGTTTTGAGTTGGAGTCTCACTCTGTCGCCCAGACTGGATTGGCACGCTCCCAGCCCCCACAGCCTCGACCTGCTGGGCTCTGGCGATCCTTCCGCCTCAGCCTTCCGAGTAGCTGGATCTACAGGCGTGCACTACCACACACGGCTAATTTTTGATTTATTGTAGAGATGAGGTCTCGCCAAGTGGTCCGGGCTGGTCTCGAACCCACGGGGTCAGGCAATCCACTCACCTCGGCCTCCCAAAGTGCAGGATTACAGGCTGAACCACCGAGGCTGGCCGAGGGTATCAGTTTTAAGAGTCACCCAATGATCAGGCTTCTTAGGCCCTTTGCATGATCTGCTTCTGGGATTAATTAAAGATAATTATGATCAGTGGGATTTGTAGAAACATAGTTACATAATGGTGGCATATATTGAAATTCTCTTCAATATAGTAAATAATAACTCTCCCCCGGGTATTTTTTCTTGAGCCGAATGCCCAGGTGCTGCCTGTGACTGCAGCATGAAGGGTCTGCCTTGAGCTTTTGTGTCGATGCTCACACCACAGAGATGCCACCGTCCCTGGAAACACGTGAAGTGCACGGCGTTTTGCCAGTCCCATCCGCTCACTTCCTCTTCCCCCGCTCTGCCCGTGGCCACGCTTCTCAGTGGTCCTCATGCACTGCCCATCTGGCCCAATCTCACCGTGTTCACACATCTTGTTATTTTGCGGCTCTGGCGATCAGAAGTCCAACACAGAGTCACTGGGCTGAAACAGGGGTGTTGGCAGGGCTGCGGTATCTTGCTGCATCGTTAGTAGTGGAGGCAGCAGTCTGAATCCATGAGTCTGAGCCATGATCCTTTTGCGCCTCCATGTTTACTGAGGCTCAGCAAAAAATTGTGCCTATCCGCGGTGTACAACACAATGCTTTGACATATGCACCCGTGTGGAATGATTGCCACAGTCAGGCTAATTAGCATGTCACCTCACATAGGATGAATTTTTGTGTGTGATGAGAACACTTGGGATCTACTCTCTGGGCAAATTCCAAGAGTACAATACAGTACGATTAACTGGAGTCGCCATGCTGCATAGTAGAGCTCCAGCACTGAACCTCAATACCGACATTCTTCCTTACCCCAGGCCCTGGCAGCCACCGCTCCGCTGTTTGCTTTCACGAGTCTGGCCTTTCTAGCTTTTACATTGAAGTGAGATCGTGCAGCACTTGTTTGATCGAGGCTGGCCCAACCCACTCAGCACCCAGCATGGCATCTTCCAGGTTCACCCAAGGTGGAACAAAGGCAGGATTTCCTTCTTTTTTACTGCTGAATAATATTCCAATATAGCTATCCCATTTCTGTATCCATTCACCCATCAACAGACGCTCAGGCCAATTACTTATCCTGGCTGTTGTGAATAACACTGTAGTGATTGTGGGAGTGCAGATATCTCTTTGGCATGCTGATTTTATTTTCTTTGGATGTATATCCAAAGTTGGGATTGGTGAATCATACGGCAGTTATTTTTCAAATTTATTTAGGAACCTCAGTCCTGTTTTCCATATGGCTGTACCTTTTATTTCTCCACCAACAGTGTCTAAGGGGTCCCTACTTTTTCCACATCCTTGCCAGCACTTATTTCTTGTCTTTTTGTTAAGTCATTCTGTCAGCCATGAGATGAAACTGAGCACCTTTTCATAAACCTGTTGGTCATTTGTACGTCTTCTTCTGAGAAATGTAAAATTTTATTTTTTAATTATTATAAAAATAATACATGTAACAAATCAAATAGAACAAAAAAGCTCATTTTAAAAAATCTCAGCATTCTGGGAAGCTGAGGTGAAAGGATTGCTTAAGACCAGAAGTTTGAGACTTCCTAGGTAGCATAACAAAATGGCATCTCAAATGAAAATAAAAAATTAGCCAGACACGGTGGCATGTGTGTGGAGTACTGGTTACTTAGGAGGCTAAGGCTGAAGGTGCAATCATCTGAGCCCAGGAGTTTGAGGCTGTGGTGAACTGTGATCATACCACTACCCTCTAGTCTGAGTGGCAGAGTGAGACCTCGACTCAAAATGAAAAGAGATAACGGACTCCCGCCAGATCCTTCCCTCCTCATCCCAGTTCCATTTTCAAGTTTTATGACATTAATATTTAGTTTTTTGTCTTATTTTAAGGGTGACCTCTACACGTCTAAATAGTATGTGCATTACTCTTTCTTGCTAATTGGCGAGGGAGGACCTGCAAAAAACTGGAATTGCCTTTTGGAGCGCTGGTCCCTTGTAGAACACTTGGAACTTGTTCCACTGGATCAAGCCGTCAGTCAGAGTTTTTATCTGGAAGTTTGGAGAAGGTTGTGTCACGATTTGTGGAAGAAACATCCCAAGCAGTGGCAAGCAGGTGACTGATTCTTTCACCATGACAATGCACCTGCCCATACAGCGCTGAGTGTTCATCAGTTTTTGATCAAAAACGGCGTGGCCCCAGTGCCTCACCCTGCTATTCACCCCATCTCATCCCAAGAGACTCTTTTTTGTTATTTTCCCAGATGAAAAAATTCCTCAAAGGGAAACATCTTGCCGATGTGGAAGAGGTGGAACAAAAAACAGCAGAAGCACTAAAAGGCATCGATACTCGCAAGTTCAAAAACCGTGTCGAGAAGTAGGAAAAGCATCTCAAATAGGTGTATTGCATCAAATGGAGTTTCTTGACGGTGACGAGCTTATTTTTTTTTCTTTTAATTTTATTATTTGAAAGATGTGGGGTACGATTCAGGGTTGGGTATGCAAATGTTTACGATACAGGTGCCCTTGGTGAGGGGGTGTGTCCTCCCCCTCCCCTGACAGATTCATACTACTGCCAATCTCACGTTCCCCCGGCCCCGGAGGTTTCCTGCTACTGCCAATCTTTTTCTTATAGTATTACCATAACTGTTCAAGGTTCGCTTTGAGTGAGAACATGTGATGCTCAACTTGCTGTTTCTGTGATAGATCACTCAGTATTATAGACTCTAAGTCCACCCAGGTGACAAGTTTAAACCTGTAAGAATAAATACACAACATTTGATAAATAAATTCTGAGTTTTGGAGGGGGTGCCCCGTATAGCATTAGGCAATATTCCTTGACTTTCTTGTAAAACATAAGAATTAAGCTTATTTATGCTCCTACCTGCTTCTCAATTTTGAAACATATGTGTTTGTTCTTCTACGGATTGCCTGTACTTGAATGTCTATTTCCTTTTCTGTCGAATATAGGCTGCAGTCTCGACTTCCCTCCCACACTTTAGGAGGAGAATAAATATGACTGCCCTTGTATCTCCCCAGACCACACCCACTTGCCTGCTGGACACCTTCCTTTACATCTAGTTCTGTCCCACCGTCTAGCCTAGGTTCATGAGTGGATGCCAATGATGAAAGTCAGCACACAGCATTGGCACTATTACCGTTGTACGAACACTGCTCACAGAGGCAATCCGCGGGCCAGAAGGTATTTTTTTTCTAAATCTAGTGTCTCAACATCTGGGCCACTCCAATGGGTTATTGCGTCTGTCCCAAGGTCAAATGGGTTACTCCTTCTAAGATAGCGATGCTTTCTCAAACACTCCACATTTGAGTTTGCTTCATGTTTGATCTGTGACTTTCTTATTTACCTTAGCTCTAGTTGCCCCATTTTCTTTCTACTTAACTCATTTGCCTTTATTATAGTTGCATGCTTTCCTAGTTTCAACTCATACTTTCTATGTCATCAAGTCCCTGGAGACCTCCTTCGGAGAGAGCTGCGTCCTGCTCTAGTCTTGCATGATGCCTCCTACGCTTGAAGCTCAGCCCTTCCAGATGCTCCTCTCCACTGCACTTCTGGGCTGCAACGACTAT
The DNA here is from genome assembly GCA_027257055.1 of Cephalopachus bancanus. Lineage (NCBI taxonomy): Eukaryota > Metazoa > Chordata > Mammalia > Primates > Tarsiidae > Cephalopachus > Cephalopachus bancanus. Next base: position 3,143,611 of record JAPVLO010000325.1, read on the forward strand.
TTCCTGCATATCACGACTTCCTCTTCCTTCATTTTATTTCCTTATTTTGCTAAAATTCATTCTCAACTGACTTCCTAAAAGAGAATGCATACAACTTAATTTTTTAATATATGTGTGTACTGGAAAAATATTTTCTGCCTCATACTTGATTTAGACTCTGATGTAAAAAGCATTTTTAAACATCGCCCTATGTATTTTTCTCTCTCAGTAATTCCATTTTGTCTTAAAGTTTTCTCTCATTAAAAATAGACATGTGGCTAAAGTTTATCCCCCTCAAGAAGGAAGAATATTAACAAAAATGCATGAATAAAAAGAGAAATTCTTGACTTTCATTTTATATCTGTTTATCATTGTGAGAACATCATAGAATGCCATATAGCTTGCTACACACCTAGGCTGTATGGAGTAACCTATTTCTCCCAGCCTATAACCCTTTAAAGCATGTGGCTATACTAAATACCGCAGGCAATTGGAACACAGTGGTATTTGTGTATCTAAACATACCTAAACAGAAAACAGATACGGTAAGAATATGGTGTAATCGGTTTTTTGTTTTTTTTTTTTTGAGTTGGAGTCTCACTCTGTCGCCCAGACTGGAGTGCAGTGGCCGCTCCCGGCCACCGCAGCCTCGACCTGCTGGGCTCCGGCGATCCTTCCGCCTCAGCCTTCCGAGTAGCCGGAATTACAGGCATGCGCTACCACGCCCAGCTGATTTTTTTTTTTTTTTGATTTATTGTAGAGATGAGGTCTCGCTGCCCAGGTGGGTCTCGAACCCGCGGGCTCAGGCAATCCGCTCACCTCAGCCTCCCAAAGGCGCAGGATTACAGGCTGAGCCACCAAGCCCGGCTCAATCTTAACATTTTTAAACTTGTTTACTCTTCTCTATTGCAACAGCTCAGCTTAGAACACAAAAGCATTGTACAGCGATACAAAAATATTTTCTTTCTTTATATCCTTCTTCCATAAGCGTTTTCTATGATTAATTATGCTATTTTTTATTGATGCTTGCTTTTAAACTTTTTTGTGTAGAACAAAGACACAAACATAAGTACTAGCCTAGGTCTACACAGGGTCAGGGTCATCCATATCACCGTCTTCCACCTCCACATCTTGTCCCTCTGGAAGGTCTTCAGAGGAAGGGACACACATGGAGCTGTCATCTCCTATGATAGCAATGCCTTCTTCCAGAATACGTCCTGGAGGTCCTGCATGAGGCTGTTTTATAGTTAACTTATTTTTCGATGAGTAGGACCACACTAGAAAATAACAAAATGTATAGTGCAGTAAATATACAAACCAGTAACATAGTCACTTACTGTCATTACTGAGTATTATGTACCATACCTAATGCTATGTGCTAGACTTGTGTCTCACAGTAGGTTTGCTTATACCAGCAACACCACAAACATGCCCATCCTGTGGTTGTGTTATGAGATCACCATGGCTAAGACGTCTGATGGCTACGACATCCCTAGGTTATAAGAATTTTTTTTCAGTTTCATTATAATCTTATGGGACCACGGTGGTATATGCATCCCCTGGTTCACCGAAATCTCGTTTTACGCAGCACCTGACTGCATCTATTTAGAAACAAATGGCAATGCCAATGGTCTTGACAGCAATGTTTTCTATTACAAGAGCCAGGCTGTGTCAAGCAGCGTCAACGGATGCTTGGCCTCCTCTCCCTCCACCTGGCTCCCAGTCCTGTGTAGCCGCTGACTTAGAGCCTGGGTCTTCCTATGAAAGTGACTGTCCAGCACCCACAAAAGCCTCATGAGTCTGTTCTACCTCCCCACTCCAGACAGCCCTCTGACAAGAGAATGTATTGGGATCTCTGGTTCACAGATGAGCTTATCCATCCCCAGCTCCATTCTCTGCCCTACCCCACCATCTTAGCCATCATGAGTGGATTCCTGTGTGTGCCAACTGTCAGTTTTAGGGGTCTCGGGAGGAGCTGGAAGTAAAAGTGTGCACCTCGTCTGCTTCTGTCAACCATACTTCCTCACTTTGCTTCTCACTTCTGGTTTACAATTTCCAGGACCTCAAGGACTCAAGAATGTGTGCATTACAAGAGATCAACCTACATATTTCACAGGTCCAAGACAAGAATTTCAAAAATATCCATGCTAAATTTTATCTTATCTTTTAACTCTTCAATTACATTTCCCATCGATACTAACTATACATGAGCACTCAGTATAAGTTCCAACTAAAATGCTTACTTTTAATTCAATTAAATTTTAGATTACTTCATGTGCAATTAACTCTCTGAATTACTTCTGGCTAGACATGAACATTTCAGAGTGACAGAATGTAAGATTTATAAGTGCAATTTGGAAATCTGATTATTACATCAAGCAAAATAAACTACAGTCAGTCTTCCACATTCACAGGTTCTGCATCTGCAGATTCAACCAACTGCAGACAGAAAATATTCTGGAAAAAATACAAATATAAATTTCACAAAAAATACAAATTTAAAAATACAGATTAGTAACTATTCATACAACACTTGCATTGCATTAGGTACTATAAGTCATCTAGAGATGATTTAAAATAACTGGGAGGATGTGAGTATGTTAAATGCAAATACATCATTTTATATCATCGACTTGAGCATCTTCACATTTGGCATCTGTGGGGGTTTTGGAACCAATGGATACTGAGAAAAGACTGTAATATTATGCAAGTGGTTGTACAACGCCTCTGGAATTATAAATGCAAGTTTGCACTTTGTGACCGTCTTTTGGCAGCAGGGGCACTTCACTATTATCTTCTACAGTATCCAAGGATTGACAGCCCAGATTGGACATTGGAGAAGGACAAAATTAAGTATATTAATGTGATTTTATTGAATGTGTTTACAGTTCAGTACAATCACCACATCACAACATTTCTTCCCGGAGTCATAATAGAAATGATGTTAATAACTAGCTCTTACTGAGTATTGTACAACGCTTTCCTTCCTATCAGGTAGATGCTATTATTCTACTCATTTTGCAGAAAGAGGTATTGAGGCACAGATGGGATTAAGCAACTTGTTTAAAGTCTCACAGTCATTCAGGGGGGAAATCTGCTTATATCCAGTGACTGAAATGCTCATTCTGGGGAAAGAACTGGAAATGCAATCATCCCAGGAAAACGCTGATGAGGCACAGGTTGACACCAGGAGCTGGTCTCACTCCAGTTTGGTAACCCCAGCTGTTCTCCAGAGTTGCTGAGAGCCTTTTGGAAGGAGGGCCCAGCCTTGGCTTTTGGGGTTCTATCCACACACATGAAGTTTGTCTTCCAGCTTCTCATCTGAGCATGAAGCCATCTTACGGGTAGGTTCACGTGGAGACTCAGCCTAGGTCATTTGCAACTTTCCCATTAGGTCCTGAGTCAAAACCAACTGCATGCCAAACACTGAAAGACATTTTGGAGAGAGACCATGAGTAGCAGGTCACGATTTCCTGAGACAAGCACTGCACAGTTGGCCACGGCGTGTGGGGGTCTGCTCGAAGCATCTGTCAAGGAATCACCGACTCATCCCCAGCCAGATGTGAACTACAGCACTCAAGTCAAGATGACCTAGTTCCGGTGGCAGCCATTGTTCAGAGTGTTCCTTTAGTTCTATGTTAAGAACATTAGTCCTATGTAAGAAACACCCTAATACCAAGTATGTATGTTTTTTTAAATCCCAGAAAGGAAAACCTAGACTTATGTGTTCCACTACAGAAATTGGTCACTGAAACTATTTTAGGGCTGCCTGTAGGTTTGAAAAACCCTGGGTTAGTGAGTGCAAAATTTGAATTACTTAGTGCAATTATATATTGCACATATAAAAATATTGATATAACATCATCACTTTGAGAACATACATAATTACATGGAACAAATAATCTACAGACTATCATATGCTGAAAGTGAAAATTCAGAAGGAGAAAGATCCTAAGTAGTCTAAGGTTGTCATGAAAACTGAAATTCTAAGACCAAAATACCTGTAACAACGTCTTTTAAGACTAGTTTTACAATTGTGTTCTGCAATTCAGTTGCCCAACATATGGATTGGAAGTAGGTTACAAATGCTCAAAAGACCACCTCACGTGTTTGTCCTGCTCTGGCATTATCACAACCAATCCATCCCCTTCCAGATTTTATCCTTTCTATCTGAAGAGTCAAAATGCCTGTTTTAATATTAAGTTAAATAAGCCCCAAGTTTTCTTAAATAGTTACTTATAAATACCGTCTCTCTCAAGATACACTAAGCTCTTAATGTACCAGAATCATAATTTTGACCTTCTAAACAGTGAACAGAGAGCCTACAGCTGATGTTCAACAACGACAAAAAATGTTTATTTAACTAAATTAAACAAAGAAGTCTGCATTCCCTTTATAATCTGAACAAGAGAAGGAAGATTATACTGAATACTGAAGACACCAGCTTTACGCTGTGTGGCAGTAATTATCTGAGGAAGCTGGGAAAAAAATTAGGCCTCTCACGTATTTCCAATCAGAGGAACTTAAGTGTACAGTGATCACTTTAAGAACATAATGATGAGACTTCCCTTACAGAATGGAAATAATTAAATTCTCCTCTTCTTTGTATTTAAGAGAATGATTAGCATGAGAGTCCCTCCCAGTACAAATGGAACATAATAGAGAATAACAGACCATCCGTGTACACACACATGCGCACAAACACAGAGTTAAAACACGAAATAAACACATGACAATATGTTTAGGCCTTAATAACTTGCACTTATGTAATAAGGATTTTTTTTATTTTAAGTTGAACCATACTGCTACTACTTTCACACACAGTAAAATCTTTAAAAGACTTGTAGTTTCTCAGAATGTGATGCTGCAACCTTGTCTACTTGCCTGACAACTTGCTCTTTACACCAAACTCAGCAAGATGCATCATGCCTGTCTGGTGGACAGCATGCACTTGAGATTTGCGTAACACTTGATCAGAACAAATATCTATTCTTTCCCTTTGTATCTCGTGGTTCAGTTAATTATCACTTCTTGGCATGCTGTCTTGCTTAGCACTAAAAAAGGAATCAAGTGATTTCATTAAGTCATGAAAGCCAAAATGGTTCTTATCCTTAGAACTGTGAGGCTTTCTTCCATCTTTACTGATCTCTTCCATCTAAACATGTACAGAAATTATAAAATGTTCACATTCTTACATATATTGCTCATGTCCAACTGATATTGTATATCATATCATGTTCTTTAAAGAAATGGCATGGAAGCTCTCAGCACTCTATAACATCAACAGATATTTACTACCTTTCCTAAAGTCAGTGAAGAAAATACATTCTGCAGTGTTTATATACACAGTAACAGGTGCCCCAAAATTTGGCCAATTTTGCAGCTCAAAAAAAAGAGAGTGAGGAATGCAGTGATAATTATTGCCATCCTTACTTATTTTTCACTCTTCCCCTTGTAGGATTGGCCTTCTGATCCTCTATTGGGTAGATGACATCATATAATTGTTCTACTCTATGAGTCATAAGTGGAATTGGTACGTCATGTCTTGGTCAAACAGTATGTAATTGTTTACCCAAGACTTTCCTGAAAGTTCTGTCTCCCTGTGACCCACTGCTGGCAACTTTCAAGAACCTGATAACTCCTTCAACCTACTTTCTGAGTAAATAGTAATAATAATAATAATAATAATAATAATAATAAGCAGAACTGTGCTGAATTGCAAGAATATCATCATGTCTAAAACAGACTGCTTCCTCCCATCACTGAGATTTGGGCCAAGATTGGTACTACAGCAGATCTTGGCCTATCCTGATTAACACAGCTGTACTAGATTTGCTTGGTCTGACATAGGGCAAAGACAAGGACAGTGGCAGAGCCTGCAGAAGCAGCTGTAGGGATGTCCCCAGCCTGACCTGCCCTTCCAACATGAGTTCTAGACTTGGCTAAAAGAGACTGGACTTGGCTTTCATTATCAGGATAAGCATCTTACTGATTTTTACAAGGGTCATCTCAAGTAAGTAGAGGGATTTGCTTCTTTGTGATAATGTGTCTACAAGAATCGGGTGGAAATGTTTTTTCCATCTTCTCCTAAGAGAGCTGGTAGAGCTGCATCTTTTCAGTCAAAAAGAAAGAAAATGGAAAATCTGTCTCTCTCTACAAACAGGACTCCAACTTAATTGCTTCAGAAGGAAGATTTTACTGCAGTCCTTGGCAATCTATTTAACAATCTTGATAGCTGACAAATTCTTCTTAATGTCTAACTTAAATTACTGTGCTATAATTTGAAGTCATGTATCAGTATACTCGATTTTATGGAACTTAAAACTGTCCTAAATGTTACCGGAATCTCCTAATTCTATTCTGTTCCACAAAGACTACATACAAAGAGGTGTAGAAAAGTACACAATACAATATTTTTAAAAATAATGGAGGAAAATGTAAAAATAAAAAGTCCAGGGATTAATTACAGGGTTATTGATACTCCCATTGACATTCTACCGGATCGGAAAACAAGACAAGCAAAACGAACCATAGTACATAGTTCAAACCAGCTGAGTACTCCAAGTTCTCTCTTCCACACAATCTGAGTGAAGCAAATGCTTTCTATACACTTGGTGTTCCACAAGAATGCCATAAACAACTGGATGAGTGAATGAAGTTTCTAATACTCTCCCTTTAGTTTCTTTATGCCAGCCATATTTTCTTGAATACTCACTCTCAGACAGAGTTCCAACCACTGGATGAAAACTCCAGCTATTTGCATAGAAATATGTGGGGGCCCCAGTCTCATGAATGCTTTATTACATTGTGGTTTAGTGAACTATAGATCTTATTCAAGACAACCAAAGAGACCTCTGGCTATGTAGCAAATTCCTTTCCAAGCTGCATTTGTAAAACGTAGTTTACAAATTATTGAAAACAATCCATTTGGAAAAATTTCAGCTGCCATTTTGTTTAAAGATGGAGCACTCTAAGTAAAATTAAATCTAAACTCAATCCAAACACGCTTTAATGCAGCACCAGGGCTCTCCCCAAGTCAATCAACTTATTTTTAAGTTGCCATGGAGCAGAGAAGAGATACGAAATACTGAGTAGGCAGGTTACAACAACTCCCTTGTCCCTGGTATGAAGGTAGACGCTGCCCTGCTGGCAGCTGGCAGTTGGCAATCCGGGAATGCACTGTCTTGATTTGGGTCCCACAGAAGCAAGCACAGAGACAAGAATGTAAGTGCCTGTAGTTTACTTGGGACATGATCCCAAGAAACATGGAGTAAGGAATCAAGATAGGGAATGACAGGAAGCAAATAAAAGAACAAATGAATGGGCCACTGGACTTGATTCATCATGGACCCTTCCATCATCATGGAAGACAATTCTCATTCATCCCGTTGAGAGGCAAGGAGGCCGAGTAGTTATCTGCAGACTCTCTTTTCTCACTGTTGAGGGTCCTTCTGGGTGTAGCTGTCTGTGAGCCCCGGCCACGCTGAGAGGAGACAGATGGGGTGAGCAGAACCTCTGTTCCATGCACAGGAAGGTTCTGACCTGCTGAGATCAAGGCAGTGGCTATTCAAGGTTTCCTCTTGAATAAAAATATTGTATGATTTTCTGGGGCACACAAAGAAAGCAATCTGTAGTTGGCTCAGTCAACCACTTTTTTTTAAAACCACTCCTTCATTTTCGTAACTTAAAATTCACTTCTTACCAAAAAAAGTTCAATCTTGAACTAAGTATTCTCACAAGCATCTTGAGATATGACTGAAAAGGCTCTATCTCAGACATTTTCTCATGTGTCACAGACATTTGCTGGTGGATGCTGGACACTGTGGGAAGGTGAGTCCATGCCTCAGGAAGAGGAGATTGTTGGTGCACCCTAATTACCTTGCTGGTACAAGTGCCTCTTTGGGGACCCCCTATTCATCTCCGTCTGGGGATGCATTCACATCTTTACATTGGATTTCCCCTTTTGACCATCACTGCTTACTCTTCGCTGACTTATTTTCTTATGTAGAAAAGCATTAACACATCAAGATATGTGTGATATATCTTCTGGGCACTTTCCATCCTTATGCATGACAGGTAAAGCAAGAGGACCTTGTTCTCTCCACAATGGGTCTAACAGATAAACTGGACAGATATGAAATCCACTTGACAGTTAGAGAAACAAAAGCTCACAGAAATTAAGCAAATCACCCATGCTGGTGTTGAGGCTGCATGACCCCTCTACTCACCTGGAAGTCCTTCCAAACATTGAAGGGAGAAATCACATCAATTTGTATTGATTTTTTCCCAAAGACTAGGAAAAAAAGAGAATAAACACAAGCTTCTTTTATGAAAGCAGCATAAATTCCATAACAAAACTTAGCCAGTATAGTACTACACAGGAAATGTACAGACCAATCTTTCTCATAGACATAGATGTAAAGACCGCAAACAATATTTTACAAGTTAAATCTACTATTATAAAACTCATAATAATTGTGTTTTCTTTTTTAAAAAATGATTTTTTTCTCTTCAGTATTGAGTTTAGATTTCTTTCTTTTTTCTTTTTTTTTTTTTTCTGAAAGAGGGTTTTGCTCTGTCACCCAGCATAGAGTGCAGTGTCTTCATACTAGCTCATTATCACCTGGAGCTCCTGGGATCCAGTGATCTTCTGCCTCAGACTCCCAAAGTTCTGGGGTGACGGGTATGAGGCACCACATCCAGCCCCGAGTTTAGATTTCTTATTGTGCCAATGAGCTGCTAAGGAATTAATGAACTGTAATTTCTTTGATCGGGGTAAGCATAGTATTAAAAATCACCAATGGCTTTTCTATACTTAGCTTTTTGATGCATTTTTTTTAAATGTTATACTCTCTGTGCCCTCTGTTTCAACTTCCCCCAAATATCTGATAATATATAATTGACTAAGGGCATGCATTTGAAAGATATCTCTTGGCCGCTCTCTCCATCAGATCATGCAATAAAGATGAACCTCTAGTGAATTAGAACTCTCACTCCATGAATAATACACTGGGCACCAGCCACATGGACCTCAGCTTTTGACTTGAACAAACTCTTGAAATTATCTTAGTTCTTTTTTTATAAACAACACAATCTGTGGCACATGAATTGATCTTTTACATTCTCGTCAAATATATACTCCAATCTCTGAGGTAATTGCTTAGACTTTACTGATCTCCTTGTATTGATTTATGTGAATCTCTGTTACGTCTGTTTTGTTTTTGACAAAGCTCCCAAGTACCTCTCATTTCCTTTGGCCATGCCCAACTCTACTCCAGTCTCTATCCCACCAACCAGGCGGGTCGTGTGTCTGTCTTTCTTGCTCCATTGTGGTTTGCAGGTGGAAATGAAGACCAACGTGGTTGAGTAGTGCTGATAATGTGACAATAAAAGCCCAGTTATCTCTCCTCCTCTCGCTTTGACTCTCAATAATTAGCTCGCTCGTATGTGGTTAAATATTTTACTGATGTTTTAAAATATAGGACACACCTTTTTTTGAGTTAGAGTCTCACTCTGTCGCCCAGGCTGGAGTGCAGTGGCACGCTCCCAGCCACTGCAGCCTCGACCTGCTGGGCTCAGGCCATCCTTGCACCTCAGTCTTCCAATTAGCCAGAACTACAGGCGTGCGCTACCACGCCCTGCTAATTTTTTATTTATTGTAGAGACGAGGTCTCATCATGTCGCTGGTCTCGAACCCACGGGCTCAGGCAATCCTCTCCCCTCAGCCTCCCAAAGTGCTGGGATTATGGACTTGAGTCACAGCGCCTGGAGGGCACACCTTTTTTTTCTTTTTCTTTTTCTTTTTTTTTTTTTAGCAGTAGGAAACAGGAAGGAAGTAGCATGCTGCAATAGCCATGGTATTCCAATGAATCATGAAAATGCCACATTTAAAGGATGAAATGACATCAAATATTCTGTGAGGCTAAGTCGAAGAAAGTGTATACACTTTCCCCAGGAACTACAGGAGTTCGATACACTCCAGTTACGGACTTCTGTATTCTATTACCCATGATCAAAAACCCTAAAGCAGGATTTGTTAGCAAAGAAAAATATATTTTAGACTGTATTTATGTGTGTTCTGTTCTTGTACCCATTATTCCATTATTGTATTTTATTTATAATCACATGTACTATTTTGAGATGGCCATGGGAAATTCAGTAAGCCACAGTATACGTAAACACTTTTTGCCTGTAATTTGATCCTTGTTCATTGATTTAATGGTTTTTTTATGAAAGTTGAATGCTATGTAGATCAGGTAACATTTGATAAGGCGATATTCATCTCTACTGATACGCTGGATATAAATCTCAGCCACGTTATGGAGATTTCCACCCAAGCATGAATATAAAAGCACTTTATAATACACCCAGTATTCCTACACACAGAAACACATGTGAAATCATGGTAAGCACAAGGAATAAAGTTTAAGGATAAATTTTAAGGCCACAACTGTTTCTCCAAGGCTAAAACTAATCCACAGAAAATGTTTGCAATATACATCTGTATACAATAATTGAGTTTCTAGGAAGCTGCCCATTCTAAGTAAATCTAAAATTTAGCATTCTAGCATGAAAAATATTAACAGGATTTCATATTTTTGAAATTAGATGATTGTATTAGAGAACCAAAAAAAAAAAAAACCAAGGATAATTCTGGGAAAGAAAAAAGAGGGTGTTAATGCTTTCAGAAAACAAGCATAAAATACAGCCATGGTAATTAAATTAATGTGGGTCTGATGTAAGACTAAACAAACAGAGCAGCCAAGTAGAATGGAAAACTCATATGCCCAAAAGTGTTTGAAAATATTGCATATAATAGAGGAATTATGTCCCAACAAGTGACAAGTGAATAGCCAAATGTGGGGAAAACACTAGACTCACAGCAACTTCAACATAAAATAGATACATCATTCAAACAAAAAGTAAAAACACAAAAGTACTGTGACAAATATTGGGAAAATTATTTTATAACCCCATAAAAGTGAAGTCCTTAAAGCTATGACACAAATTCAGAAGACATAAGAAAAGAGAACTGCTAAATTTGATTACATAAAAATGAGAATAGTCAATGTCAAAAAGCATCAAAAGATGTGCACTGCATAAATATGCATGACTATTATGTATCCATAATAATTACAAATTTAAAATTTTATAAAACATCATAAGTGAAAACAAAAGGCAGAGCGTCAGCTAGAAAAATATATTTGAAATTCATTTAATAAAGAAAGGACTAATTTTTCTGACCTGTAAAAGATTAGTGGGAAAACGAGTAAAAGACATAGTTGACAAATGAAGAAATTCAGATTGTTCTTAAACATATTAAAAGGCACTCCATTTCATAATGAAAGAAATACAAATGAAAGCCATGTGGAAATTCTTTTTTTTTTTTTTTTTTTTTTTTACCGATGAGATTAAGAAAGATGAAAATGTTTGACAGTCCACAATTTCAGCAAGCACAGGCAGGAACAGACACCTGTTGCTGAGAATGTGAACTGGCCCAGCTGTCTGAAGAGCAATTTGACCATCCAGTCCTAATTACAACTAACAGACACACTTGTACATGTAGGAAATTGAATATGTCAAGGTTACTCAGGGAAACAGTAGTTGTAGTGGCTAGATTTTGGAAATAGCCTAAATGTTCATCCAGCGAGAATGTTTCACTCAATCCTGCTCTGTCCAGGAAATGAAGTCCTTGGCAGCCATTTGGGGGATGGGGGAGGGATGCAACTCTCTGTGTACACATATGGAAGAAGCTTCAAGAAATACTGTAAAGTAGAAAAAGAGGGGGTGAAGGTGCATAGAAGAATGTATAAGAATCCTTTCATCTGTGTTTAAAGGAGGGAGGATGGGGTACTGAGTGTGTGCGCGCATATGTCTTCTATATGCACAAAGTATTGCTGGGGAAACACACAGACATGGACTGGTGGTATCTGTTGCCTTTGTTGGATCTGTTCCAGCTGAGTGTCTGCTTGTAGTGAAGGGAGAGTTTCATTGCACAGCATTTTCTACTTGTAATTTCCAAACCTGTGAACTCATGCTTGTTCAACAAATAAGTGATTTTTCAAAGCATTGGTTTTAAATCCTAAACACCTACTTTAAAAAATCAATACTTTTAAATGTATGCTGTTTTGTAAACAAAGCTAGTAACAAAGTAATTCCCTCCAGTGGCAGAGGTCCCAGGCAGCACCGTCATTTACTAATGTGGCAACTGTTTACGGAAGGTCTCTATGTACTAACGATGGCCGAGGCCGTGGGGTCACTAGCGGGAGGCCAGCCCCACCAGTCATGCTGCAGGTTACGGCATCGCCCTGGTTATCCCGCTTACCCTGCTGCCTCACGGGTTCCTCCTTTGTCACGTGCTGCTCCTCTCCCAATAAACAGGCACCCAGGACGCATGCCTTGGTGTCTTGCTCTGCTCTACCTGTGCACCTTCTGTGATTTCAGTCCGTATCGCAGGGCTGGGACTCCCACTTATATGTCACAGAATCCCGGTTTCCGCTTCAGTCCGGCCCACTGTCTCGAGTTCCAGATTCTGACAGCACTTGCCATCTCCACCTGGATGTTGTGCTCGTTTCCAGGGATGCCAAACCAAGCACCTTGAATGTGGCAACTTCAGCAGCAGACATCTACTGTTCCACATTTCAGGACCCGGAAGTCTGAGATCACGCCATCATCCAGCGTCGGTTTCTCCAGGGTTCTCGGGGAGAATTCGTCCCATCTCTCCCCTGGCTTCTGGCAGTTTGCTGGTGCCAGGGGTGCCCCTTGGCCTGCAGAGGCATCTCCCCAGTCTGCCTCTGCCTTCACATGGTGTTCTCCACGTGCGTGTCCCCTTTTTATAATAACTCCTGCCATAGTGAACGGGAGACTCAACTACTGCAATGCGACCTCTCCTTAACGAACTACCTTCGCCATGGCCCTGCTTCAAAGTAAGGCCACATTCTGAGGACCTGGAGCCCTAGGATTTAGGACTTTCTGGGAGGACGATTCAATCCATAGCAGATGTTTATCGAAAACTCAAACTCAATACGTCCGAGCCAAACTCCTGACCCTCCAAGCCGCTGCCCCTTTGCCAGTTTTGGCTTCACATCTCATTTGAGGCAATTCTGTTCTCCCAGGCCAAAACACCTCATGGAGCTTGTCTTCCCTCTCCTTTTCACAGGTAAAAGGGAACACGGGTTTAAGTATATCAGAGTTCCTGAATGACCACAGAATCATCGATTTCATTTTAATTCCACTCCCAAGATGTATTTGAGCTGTCATAAAAGCACTACACAAACAAGAGCTGACTGCAAGTTCAGCATACAATCTTATGGGTGGGTGGTCCTGGAATCCTTGCAAAATAACTGCCGTGTAAAGGGCATGGCTTTTTAAAAATTCATTTTATTTTAGTAAGCATGTATTGATAGCTTCTTTAGCAGACACCGGGAGTAGAGATGGCGGGGAAACAGGCATGCCCCCTTTTGCTACAGGGGGTTCGATGTCACCGTGCAGTCTTTAAAAAGCCACAGCCTCTCAATGTCGAGGCTGGCAGTGTGGCAGGACAAAAATCAGTGAAAGAAATAAAGCTCACGGCTCTATTTAGACCCGTCTAGTCACATCAAGTAGTTGTGCTCACGACAGCAGAAAGGTTTGGAAACGAGGGAAAGCGGAAAGGCTGTCTTCCTCCCGGTACCACTCCGGATGGAGCACGCCCACACACTCGAATGAAAGCTGGAGAGGGAAGCGCAGGGATCTGGGAACCGGACAAACGAACCACCCGTCGGAGAGAAACACAGAACTCCAGCGGCGCGAGGCAGGGACAGGGAAGGGAAGGGAGGACCCATCTTCTCTGGGAAGAGGGAACAGTGGCCATCAACAAAAATCCAGAGCTTTGCTTCACCGAGGAAAGACGTGGCGAGGAAATCGCCGTGAGGACATCTGTTGTCAACTGTGTTCGCTGGGTCCACTCCTTTTTTCTCCAGCCCTAAAGGCACTGAGCTCTGGGGCTCCGAGCACACGGAGCCAATCCTTCCAGAGTGGCTTCCTTCCTTGGCAAGTGACATGGGCGAGGGCATGGGGATGCCGCGGCACACCTCCAGCACCAGGGACTTCCAGGACTATCTGCTGACTTCTCAAAGGAGGCGTTGACGTTGTGTGGGGCTTTTGTCTTGAGATATTAGAAACAAAATCGTCTACCAACTTTTATATTTTCAAAGTATTTCCACGTGTGCTGTTTTACTTCTGGATGCCCACCTTCCTTTTGGTGCATGAAAAAATTAGCGTTAAAAGCATTTAGGTGGGCAATCCCTAGCGTCACACGTTTAAAGCTTAAAGATCTCCAAGATGTAGGTTAGCGAATGTTGATATTTCAGGACTGCAGGTGTCTGCCCTCTCTTCGGTGTTTGAGCACTCTGTGGGTGGACGGGCAGAGTTGCAACCTGCCCTGGCTCCCTGGGAGAAGGCTCTGTCAGAGTGACAGTACCGAGGGACCAGCAAGGTGGCACAGACATGTTCTTCCGGGAACATGGAAGGGGGATGTCTTAGCCCACCTGAAGAGGAAGCAGGGGATCTGAAGAGGAGCTGCTGTGGAATTGCGTGAGGAGGACGAGTGTGTGGCCTGGCTGGGGCAAGAGGATCCTCGGGGGAGGAGGGAAGCAGACCCGGAGGACGAGGGAGCGGCAGCACGACGTCCAGGGTGGCTCTGCCCGGATGCTGGACGCTGCCTGGGCAAGCGATGGAGGAGACAGGCAGGCCAGGTCCTGTGCCCGGGGTTGCTAGACCTGGAAGCTGGAGGGGCCCTAGGGGAGTTTTGCACAAGGAACAGGTGTGGCCAGATTGTTCTGTTTTTGAGAGACTACTGTGACACTGGGGGGCATTGAGGGGCATGGCAGGTGAAGGAGGTGGGGCTTCTGGGGATTTCTACCCCTCCTGTCGCCCAACTGTTAGCGACCAGGCATATTTTGGGTCTCTTTCTCCCTGAGCTCTGAGCAGCCTTGTCCGTCTGGCCCCAGGGCCCTCCAAATGCTCCTTAAAGCAGAGGTTTCAAGAGGCTCAGCCTCTTGAAGGCTGGTCATTTCAATCGCACAGGAAGTGGAATCTCATTTGATTTTGTAACTCGGCTTGGATTATTTTCTTAATACCTCTGCCGACTTTTCCTCCCCCTCTGTGGTTAGTCATTCACGCCGCTGTGCTTAAATTATATGAATTAAGAATGATTTGGCTGAGTTTCATTGTGAAACCCCATGGCAGGGCGTCATTTAAAAGCATATGCTAGGACTGGTGCCATGATCTGCAAACATGCCTGATGGTTTGGTTCAGGCTTTTTCTTGTTGCGGCTTACAAGGTTAATTACTTTGAAGAGTTCAGCGCAAGGAGGAAATGCCCGACGGACTAGATCATTTGCACAGGAGAGAGCTTTCCCCGGGAAACTGTCAAGAAAAGGCAGGATTTGAGAACTGCATGACTGGACGTCTTGAATAATAACAACAAAGGAGACATCCTTACTGTATGAATGTTACACTTGTCTCGGTTATGTATGGTCTTCGCCATGAGCAAGATTTATTTCCTGAGCAGCAGTAAGCACATAATCGATAGCTTTGCACATTGTTAGGAACGCCCTCTAAGTCCAAAACTGTGAAAAGTACCACAAACAATGCAGAATTCCTCTGTAATTAGGACAATCCTACATTTCCTGAAGTCGCATCGTGCTGGGAACGCTAAGGAGAGATCACCTGTTTCTTGTAGTCTTAAATGATGATTACAAAATGTTTCCAGTCACAGAATAGAAGAAATACATGCATCCCACCAACTTCAAGTTTGTTTGTAGTTTCCAAGTGTCTATATACCTACAGAATATACAACAGAGCATAGAAATAACTCATATGAGACAGGCACGCATGCCTAATCATTTATTCAATGTAAAGGATTTTCAAGGTTAACAAAATAAATGTTTTCCCCACCCCCAAGGTCATCCTACTCCACAGGATTTGGTGGAAGTTGACAATAATCTATTACCTCTGTACTGTTTTCAGTGTGGTGTGGAGTATAACATTAGATTAAGAATATTTAATTTACAAATGACTAAGATGCCTGTGGAGTGTAAGCTCCAGTCTGTAGCTTCCATTCTCGGCATGCAAGTGGAAGTTGGAACCAGAAGGTCTTACGTCCTAAACAGGGAAGGCTCCGTCCCCATGGGACATGATGGTGATGGGACACGCACTCACGATAACAAGTAGACTCTTGTTTTAAGCCTTTGAGCTTTATGTGTGGTTTGCTCCAAGAGTTCCGCTTAGCATATCTTGACTGAGACGTCAGCACAGCATAACATCAACAAGGTGCTGTGAAAGTCTGGAAGAAGACTTGAGATTGCTTCATCAACAGCCTAGCTGCACGGTGGGAGCAGGGTCTGGATGTGCGATGGAGGATCAGTGTGCGTTGCAATTTGTAAACATGCATCCCTCTCCTGCCTCTCAGATACTCAGCCTGCTCTTCCTGATGACTGACTTTACTCTCTACTCTCTGTCCCCCTGCTTACCATTCTCCCATTCCCGCTCACCAATCACTCAACCAGAAAATCCATTTCTCGGAGTCGCTCCGACTTCCTCCAAACATCTGTCCTCTCAGCGTCGTCTCCGCTTTGCCCTCTTTCACAGTCATTCGCCATTGTGCTTCCTCCCCAGGATCAGAAATGGGACAGGCAGTCTCCTAGACTGAAGGGTGAGGCCCAGCGTCCTGGGGGAGGGCCTCTGGCTGCAGGGCTCTGAGCACCTGGAGACCATTAGAAGAAGGTGATCACTATCAGATCTTTTCAGGGAGAGATAAAGTCGTACCAGTCTTGCATTTCACGTCAATCAAGGAATGCTCGCGGGTTTGCAAAGGTTGTGTGTTGCCAACTAATCAAAACTTCTATGGCCATCCCAGTGCGTTCATTGTAACAATGTGGAGTTGTATTTGGCTAGTTTAGTACCTGGAGCATAATAAGTGCTCAATGAATGTGGGATGAACGAATGAGCTTCCACTCCAGTGTCTGATTAGGCCATCTTATGTTGTCATTGCTGAGGTATAACATCCCTAAGGAGAAGTGCACGATCCCTGAAAAGGAGGACACTGTGTCTTTGGTGTCCCCATAGCAAACCATCACACCAAGTACACAGTAGGTGCTCAATCGATTCGAATCAAGGCCCCCTCACCTTTCTGCTTACAGTAAATTCTGTATTGCACACATTTTCGCCCTCAGTGAGGGCCATCAGTCTAGGGAACCCTCTGCACAAAGTAACTGTGCTGTAGATGACTAGCCTCTTCCCACTTGGAATCGCAAGTTTTCCAAAGTTCTGTAAATAAATTATCTTAAATACTATCACTCCTATCTTGTCTGAGGGCAAGTTGATATCAGATGGCTTATGATAACCACTGCACTCAAAGGACTAGGGAAAAAAATCAATCTTCATCACACGTTAGAGAATGTATGAAATTCAGTGGTTTTATGATTTTTAATCATTTACATCTAATAAAAATGTAATTAAAAAACCTAGTAGAAAAAATAATCGCCTTCAATATTATGCAGGTAAAGCATGTTTTTAAAGAACTGGGATTGAATTCTATTCTGGCAGCGAAATTTTCGACAGTTCCAAAGAACAAAGTTGAGAAAAGTATTGGTAATTCTTGGGTTGAGTTGTTCCTGCCTTTAAAAAGAAAGACAAATGGATCATTTGGGGAGGATGGGGAGGAGAAGAACATTGTTTCTGCAGAAATCAATATCACATTGTTTCTTTTTCACGAGATATTCGGCAGGCAAGCGGCCCGGGAAAAGGAGGCTGCCCTTTTTGTCTGGTCAACAAAAAATATCCAAAGCCAGTGCTCTTCTCAACCAGGGACAGATTCTGGGGCTGCAAACCTCACCCACATGGAAGGTGGTATTCCCGAGACTGTGCAGGGTGCACCCCTAGTGCTGACGGTTTGTGTCTACCATGCAAACACAAGTAACTTCTCCTAGGTGCGTTGCTCACCTATAAGCCAATCTTCATGGAGTGCATGTGTCTCAGCTGCCCCAGCTGATGCCAGGGGCCTCAGGGCAGTGCCATCTACCCCACTCATGCCAAGGAGGAAGCTGAGGCCCAGACAACTTTCAGGGAGTGCCAAAGCGGCAGAACTAGTTAGAAGAAGAGCTGGGACCAGCACCTCGGTTCTCTGCACCCAGATGCCTCTTCAGAAAACCTTCTTTCCTTGGGACTTATCACACCGGGGAGCCAATGGCTGTGTGTGTCTTGTCTGAGCTCTGCTCTCCTTGAGAGAACTGAGAACTCTCTGACCTAACTTCGCCACCCTCTCCTTTCATTAGACGAGGCTGACAGCTATCACCTTCAAATCCCAGGCTTGGCGAGACCCGGGTTAAAACCACCAACGGCTATGCTGTCTTTGACGGGGTAACCAGGCACAAAGCACGTAAGGTTTCTGAACGCCTCTTTTAAAAGCTGTTTCATTTTATGTGGCACATTCTTGGCTCTGCAAAGAAAGTACAGCAAACCCACGAGGCAAGGTTGAGGCTGTGTGTGCGGCCTTTGCAGCCCTGGAGAGAGCGAGTTCCAGCGGCGGGTGCTGGGCTGGACCTGCAGGGCACTTCTCCCCCACCCTGCTGGAGCCGCAGGACCCGGAGCTCGGGCCGATTCCTTCATGCTCCAGAGACAAGTGTTAGTTCCCTCCCGGGATGTCGCCTCAGAGGCCTGCAAGCCCCGGGACAGTCCGGAGACACCTGTGTTCTTCTCGTGGGGTGTGGCACGGGAGGGCTACAGTTAATGCCTGTTAAAGCCGCCTTACCTCCCGAGCAGGCCAGGAAAATGTTCCGGCAGCAGGGTGGAGCGAGAGGGAGCATGGAAACTCTACCTAAGCGTGAAGGCACTTCGAGGCAAGCCTTGTGCCTGCCGTCTCGGGACGCCGGCCAGCATCTGTTCCTCCCTTGCACCCTTGCTTTTTCCTCGTGTCCTTTGCTCGTTGCTGCTCTCTGCTCAGTGTTCCTGCGCCCTCGCCTCCCTCTCCTCGGATCCAGCGGCTCCCTGCTCTCATGCCCCCTGACCCAAGGCCACCTGCACGGCCACTTCTTGCACACCCCAACGTAGTTGCTGCTGCAGATGAGTGTGCGTGTGGCTGAGACCTCTGGAGTGGCGCTTTGTTAAGTGAAGATCCCCCCAGGAAGCACTTGCAAGAGACTTCTGCACCCAGCCGTGAGGCCGTCCCCAAATCCCGTTTCTGCTGCCTCTGCCCATCCTGACCCTGAGAGGGAATGAGCTCCTCCCGTCCCCGCTCACAGGTGGGGTGGGGCTGCCCGCCCTTCCTTGGGGCTGAGGATGGGACCCACATAGCTAGAGAGCTCTTGAGGGAAGAGCTCACCTCACCCCCCAGCAGCCCAAGAAGCTGACGATGACATGCTGGGGAGAGAGAGGCCTCACCCCCAAAGGTCACTCCACCAGAGACCTGGAATCAGAATGGGGAGCACAGCAGAGAGAGGAGGCAGCCAGGACCGAGTCCACGGCGGTGCGAGAAGGCGGGTGGAGCTCTGGGCTTACCCAAGCACAAACCCAGGAGGCCAGTTGGATGACACTCACCGGTCGGGGGGGGCTGGGCAAGGTGAGGGTGGGCAGGGCTGGGGCCCACATTCTTCCTCGTGCAGGGTGAGTGGAGCCTCCCTAATCTGTTCAAGTTGCACTTCTGACTTGTGACACAGCGTCAGGTTGTCAGGAAGAAGGGAGAGGTTTGTAGGAGCTCATGATGATGAACTTCTATAAGAGGTCGGTTCTACCTCAGGTGTTTTCCTCAGTATCCTGTTTTTGAAGGAACCAAATAAGTTGTTGATTGTATTCACATGAAGCACCTAGAAGTACCCTCAATTATTTGTTTTGGGTGATATTCCAAACTATTTTCTTAGATAAATGGAATGACAGGGGAAATTCAAGCCGCTGTTTCTCCCCTTATCAGAAAAAAGAAAAAAAAAACAAAAAGACCACCTAACTTTATCATTTAAAAGTATCACTGAATGAGAGGACTCATCTTCTTTCATTGCTTTGTTTAGCTAGGTCTTTAAAAAGAATTAACCTTTTAGATCTCTGAGCATGATTTATGTGAAGTGGTAAAAAATTAACCTGATTTTATGTATATTTGGACAATATGAGTGTAAAACTTGCTTAAAGTTAGCTTAGGTGCTAAAAATATCATTAGATAAAATATGTATTTTCTCTCTAATCAACACTGTGGTTGATACTCAGGGAGCATTACTGAGTCAACAGAGTTAAAGAACACCCAGTGGCCTACTTGGATGCATAAATCTGCTCTTCACAGATTCCATTTTCACTTGAAATACATGTCTTCAAGAAACTTCTATCAAATCTAGATTTTCTTTTTTTTTTTTAATTTTTTTTTGAGTTGGAGTCTCACTCTGTTGCCCGGACTGGAGTGCAGTGGCCGCTCCCGGCCACCGCAGCCTCGACCTGCTGGGCCCCGGCGATCCTTCCACCTCAGCCTTCCAAGTAGCTGGAACTACAGGCGTGCACTACCACGCCCGGCTGATTTTTGATTTACTGTAGAGATGAGGCCTCGCCAAGTTGCCCAGGCGGGTCTCGAACCCGCGGGCTCAGGCCATCCACTCACCTCGGCCTCCCAAGGCGTGGGATGACAGGCTGAGCCACCGAGCCCGGCCGTAGATTTTCTATGTGATCTCTGTAAGCACTGTTCATTGTGTATACATGGAAGCAAATACTTAGGAAATACATTCCTTGAATTAAACTCCTTAAAAAATAATTTGCAGAATACAATTATATTTCCTCTTCTTAAATTCCTTAATTAGTAACAAGGAAATAAGAGCGATTACTTTCCAATTTAAAAGGGAAAAATCAGAAAGGACATCAAAAATCTGAAAAGGAAAACTATAAATAAATAAGAGGTGATAGTCACTTATTTAGCCTCTCCACTAACACTGAAGGTTTAACATTTGAGAGATTCTGGGGACAGGAGACAAGGTAAGTCATCATTTCTGCCCTCAGAAAGTTTATAATCTGCCGGAGGAAGTGAGTAAGCATGCAATTATAGGAGTGTGCAGTTGCAAAGACGGGATGATTAATATGTAGCCGGCTTCACGGGAAACAGCCGCATAAACAGAGTGCGGACCCACAAAATGGGTAAGGTAGGAAGAAATCCCTGAAAAACGGCACCTCACCACCCTGAAAGGATTTGGGAAGCCTTCTTTGGAGAACTCATGCCTAACTCAGTTTTTAAGGGTGAATCATAACTAACTATGGAGAAAAAGGTAAAGAATTCGGTAGAAGAAAAAAATAAGCAACCTATGCGGGGACTTCAAGCAGCCAGATGTGCAAGTTGGGCGGAGGTGAGAGGTGCCCCCATGGCAGGAGGCCTTGTCTGATGGGCTCGGCATCAACTTTGCGATGGTCGGAGGTCAACGTGGTGGAAGCAAGGAGGCCAGAACCAGGATCTCCCCTCTGAGGGCAGCAGCTGTTACTATGGTCCCAGGAGGAGGTTTTTAAAGTTGAGTGAGGCAGCGGACTAGAAATGAAAATGAGAGGCAGACTGAAGAGCTTTTGAAACACGTAGGATTTTTACGAGGTATATGTCGGATATAGATATTGAGAAATTAATGGACCCTTTTAAACTTCTGGTCCCCAATGATGAATAGACTCATTTTCCCTTCTGTCCCCACTAAGCACAACTATGAACCCAGAGATGGCATATGGGACAACCCAGAGGAATCTGGGAGGAGGGGAGGGGAGGGAGGTATGTCCAAGACACAGGAGGAGCAACATGGTGAAAGGTCTCTGTCCTCACCCAGTAGAGAAAGGCCACCAAGCATGGTGGTTCTTAACTTCACCCAACAACGGCAGGCACCCAGATGGGTTCAACTCCAGATGGAACGCTAGGTGAGCAACCTCCGGGGACCCATCAGAGCCCCGTCAGAAATCAGGAGCCAGAAGTATCTCCTTCCTGCTGGGTCTGAGACACACTTTTCCTGATGAAACACAGGAATGAGGGGATGAACCAGAGGGGAGACTGGCTACAGCAAGAAGCTGCTCAGGGAGGGGAATTGTCCTGGTTCTTGGTGTGACAGGTGATTTTCAGTTGTGTGTTGGGCATTTTGTTTATTAGGTTAGGAGTCTCTGAGCCCTGTTTAAATCTTATATTTTAGCATGCAGTCACCCTGTTTAGGTCTTGCATGTGAAATTTGGACTGTTTTTGTGGATTGTAGTTCCAATGGCGGTTTAATTTTCAGATGATCAGAAGGAGATGATCTAAAAAAAGAAAACTGGGGCTAAAAGAGTATTTGAATAAATAATAAGTGACAACATCATAAGGACTTGGGGCTCTCCCGTCCTGACCAGAGATACCTGGGCAGCCCAGGGCATGGGTATATGGATCACCACACCCTTCTCCCAACAAGGGACACCTTGTAGCCAGCCTGGAAAAACCCCTCCCACCCCACTGGCCACACCAGTAGGGACATTGGGAGACCTGGAATACAAGAAAAACACATGGAGACCAAAGCAACACTGCAAAGACTCTGAAAATTAAACCGCCATTGGAACCACAATCCACAGAAATAGTCCGAATCTCACACACAGGACCTAAACAGGGTGACTGCATGTTAAAGTACAAGATTTAAATAGGGCTCAGAGACTCCTAACATAATAGACAAAATACCTAGCATACAACTGAAAATCATTGGTCATACCAAGAACCAGGACAATCACAACTTGAATTTTTAAAAAGGCAGTAAACTGATGTCAACAGTGATATTAATCAAATGTTGGAATTATCTGACACAAATTTGAAGGCAGCCATTATAAAAAGACTTCAATAATTGCTTACATATCCTCTTAAAACAAATGAAAATATAGAAAATCTCAGCAAAGAAATAGAAACTATAAAAAGAATCAAATGGAAATTGAAAACTGAAAAAAAATGTAAAATTTACTTGGTGGATTAAACAACAAGGTAGGAATTATAAAATATGTAATTAGTGAATATGAGGAAATAAAGAATTCATCCAATCTAAACAAAGAGAAAATAGATCAACAAAAAATGAATACTACTTTGGAGTCTTAAGTGACAATAACAAAAATGTGACATTTCACATTATCAGATTACCAGAAGGAGGACTAAAAAAAGAAAATTAGGGCTAAAAGATTATTCGAATAATAAAAGTGAAAAATCAAAAATTGGTGAAAGACACTCACCTACACATCCAAGAAGCTGAACAAATCCTAAACTGTATAAATTCAAAGAAATGCATACCAAAACGCATCATAATTAAACTATTGAAAACAAAAAAATAAGTCTGGGAAGAAACTGGAAGAAAATGATACATTACCTACAGAAGAATACCAATTAGAATGATAGCAGATTTCTTACAGAAAACTATGAAGGGCAGAAGAAAGTGAATCGTATTTTTGCGTTCAAGGAAAAGAACTGTCAACTGCTAATGCTATACTTGACAAGACTATGTTTCAGGAATGAAAGGAAAATAAAATTATTTATTCTCAGATAAATAAAACCAAAGAATTTGTCGCTACTAGAGCTAGCCTTAATGAATGGCTAAAGGAAATCTTCAAACACAGAGGAAATGACAACAGAGACAATCTTGGAACACGAGAAAGGAAGAAGAAAGACGAGACCTGTGGGTACATACCATGAGCTCCCCTTTTCTTTATGAGTTGTATAAATCAAAACTGATGACTGGAACAATACGTACAGCACCATTTAGTATCCAAGACAACATTACTTTAAAATGAGCATGATCGTGCCCAAAATGAGTATGAGGTTTGCACATTTCCCTTGAATTAGTGAAGTGTTAATATTCTTAAACTGTCATCAGTCACTTAGGTATATAGTAATAACCAAGACAACCGGTAGTAAAACTGTACTAGGATACAATCCAAAGCATCATAAACAAAGTAATATAGAATCCTGAAAGACATTTGCCACAGGAAGGCAAGAAAAAATAAGCAGAGGAAGAGGAAACGACAGGAACGAAGAGAAAACCCAAAATAGAATGGCACCCACTGCCTCGCTAGACTCTGGTGTGGCCATGTGCTCTTGGAGATTCCTGGCTTTGGTCCACATCCCCGCCTTGGGGAGGTGAATCTCTCTCTCTCTCTCTCTCTCTCTCTCTCTCTCTCTCTCTCTCTCCTTCTCTCATTTACTTTTAAATCAACAAAATTTTCTAATCTAAAAGAAAAAAGAATGGCAAATGTAATTGCAGACATGTCAGTCATTTTCTTAAATATGAATTATCTAATACACGAATTAAGACAAAGATTATCAGAGTGGATAAAAATACAAGTCCCAATTATATGCTGCTTAGAAGAAACACTCATTCAATAAATGAGTGAAAGCAAAATGATGGGAAGATATTATGCTGTATACACATTAATTTTAAAAAATCAGGAGTTACTATGGTAATATCTAATAAAGTAGACTTCAGAGTAAAGAAAATTACTGGAGGCAAAGAAGGAAATTAATAATGATGAAACGATCAATCCATCATAGCAATTATAAATACGTTCACACACACAAGCCTTAAGACATGTGAAGCAAAACCAGAGAGCTGAACAGAGAAATGAATAAATTCATAATTCTAGTTAGAAACTTCCAAACTTTACTCTTAGTAACTGATAAAACTACTAGGTAGAAAATTAGCATAATTCATAAAAGTAAAAACTGATACATTGGACCAACCACATCAAGTTAGAAAGCTTTTTTCCCTTGTGAAAAAAATAAAATGATAACTACAGAGTGGGAGAAAGTATTTGTGCATATCCAGCTGAAGGACAAGCACCTGGAATACGCTACAAACTCTCAAAACTCAGTGGTAAACAAAACCCAACAATCCAGTTAGACAATGGATAAAAGACATGAATACTGCACATGCCACTGAAGCAGATATGCAAATGGTAAATAAGCACATGTAAGGATATGCAGCATCTTTTTTCCCTCAGAGACATGCACATGAAAACCATAAAGGACCAGGTTCGGTGGCTGAGCCTGCAATCCCGCGCCTCTGGGAGGCTGAGGTGAGTGGATGGCCTGAGCCCGCGGGTTCGAGACCCGCCTGGTCAGCGAGACCTCATCTCTACAATAAATCAAAAAAATTAGCCGGGTGTGGTAGTGTGCGCCTGTAGTTCCAGCTACTTGGAAGGCTGAGGCGGAAGGATCGCCGGAGACCAGCAGGTCGAGGCTGCGGTGGTCAGGAGCGGCCACTGCACTCCAGTTTGGGTGACAGTGAGCCTCCACCTCAAAAAGAAAAGAAAAGAAAAGAAAACCATAAGGGGTATTACCTATTAAAATGGCTAAAATCTAGCGGTGGCTCAGCCTGTAATCCCGCGCCTTGGGAGGCTGAGGTGAGTGGACTGCCTGAGCCCGCAGGTTCGAGACCCGCCTGGGCAACTGGTGAGACCTCATCTCTACAATAAATCAAAAAATTATCCGGGCGCGGTAGCACCCGCCTGTAATTCCAGCTACTTGGAAGGCTGAGGCAGAAGGATCGCCGGAGCCCAGCAGGTCGAGGCTGCGGTGGCCGGGAGCGGCCACTGCACTCCAGTCTGGGTGACCGAGTGAGACTCCAACTCAAAAAAATAAAAAATAAAAAATAAAATGGCTAAAATCTATTGCTATCTCAATATAGTTTTCGATTACAATAAAAACTGCTTCGTTCTGCAACTTTTTTACCAAAATGAAATTTACAGATAAAATGTGGAACACCTTTTTGGGGCCTAACCCAGGGTGGAGGAACCTAGGATGGGGAAGTACACGATGCCCTAACAAGCGTCGTTGAGGGATGAGCATCATTTGGCCTTTCCGTGATGACCCCAGGTAGCAAGGACTAAACACTCAGTGGGGGGACTGTCCTTAGTTATCTCACTTTTGTCTCAGAACTGGCGAAGATCGCCTAACGGCGTCCGCCCTGGTCAAGTGGTAAAGAGGTTGCTATTTGAGTTGACTTTTGTGCCAGGTTACTAAGAGCCATTTTCTAGAAGGAGACGATGCATTGCTTTTCAGTGAAACACTCAGAGTCAAGAGTGCTCAGGTCTTTGAAAAGCTGTCAGGGGTTCTGCTTGGATAATGCGAGGTTCTGAGCACCACATGAGGACACTGGTTAGGAGAGAAGCCACAAGGTCTAGTCTAGAAAGAAACAGAAGTGGAGTCTCCTTTTGGTTTGTTGGGGTTGTTTGTTTGTTTGTTTTGTTTGGGTTTTTTGGCTCTTTTGTTTAAAAACAAGCACACTTGTGCATTAGTTGGTTGCCCATACCCCACTGTTAACCCTGTAGTTAATAGAATAGGCTGGAGAAGAGAAGGCAAGGAGACCGAAACTCACATGCCTTCACACACTTACCTTTTTAGAATGCATTTTGTCTCCAAACACAGATTTTCAAGATAACGGAAAAAGAAGACCTAAGTCTAATTGAAATCGGACACAGATTTTTTTTAACATCTTATAAATAACATTAAGGATGTATTTCAAGTACCCCCCCAGCCCCCCAAAAATCACCAGGTAAACAACCACCTTCCAACCACCATTTTTCTTTTCCTGTTATTAGTCACCATGTACAAAGACAACTGCAAAACTTTATTTTCATAATGTGGTTGATTTACTGAAATGTGAATGCGTCTCATTCAGCATATTTTATCAACCAAAATATGCAAACGTCTACAGTGTTTGCACAGACCAGAACCACAGTCTATGGGAGATGTTTCTTCCGTTTGAGGCCTGGTTGTTACATTTTCTTCTCAATCTTTCCTCATCAATTACTTGTTTATTGTACCAATCGCTACCAAACATTTCCCACAGATGTATGTAATGGAAAGACATTTATAGCTTAGTATAAGTTATATTTCATTACTGGGGAAAATGACAACGTTTGAATCAATTTCTCATCTATCTCAATGGCAATGTCTTCATTCACAGTCATTTTGATTGCTGTAAATGAGGGTAACACATAGGATGGGAACTTCAAAGGGGCCCTAAATGGCAATTATAGTTTTTAAAATAAAAGCCCCTTTTAATGAATTTCCAGTAAGCGTGTAAATGTGACATCTCGAGTGCCAGGGACCCCCCCCCTTCCCAATGGCCCCGCTGTCTCTTTAGGCTCATAAAGAACAGTGGTGCCATCTAAAAAACACTGAGAAAGTCAAAGAGTCTTCTCAACAACCTAGCTGCCCATCGTGTACCAAACACGTTTCTAGGTCTCCGTGCACCAAGATAAAAAATGCTCACTTCCTATTTTTAGAGAACTCACACTTAGGGTTGAATCCAAAGTGTGTCTTGAGGCTCATGACCAGGTCTACACTGACCCCTTAGGAGAGAATCAACTTAGGGACTTCCACAGTTATCCTCAATGGTCAAGAAGGCCATGTCCTTTCTCCAGCACTTTCGGGAGAAGAAACTAAAAGGAATGTGAAGCTTCAAGGAACAGATATGCAACTTTCTCTCAGATGAATCTGAGGGAGTTCCGCTACTGCCATGCAAGTGGATGGCACAGGTCCAGGGGCCGGTCTTAGGGTAGAATAAGGAGCAGCCCCAGGGACGCTCATCTCAGTCATTCTGGAAGACAGTCAATGCCAATATGTTCGTAGAATCAAGAAAGCCTGGTGGGAAGCAGGATGTACCTCATGGTTTGCTCTTGCTGTCTCTCAAACAGAATTCTCTCCACTTTTTCAGGAGTCCATGTTTTCCTCAAGAAGCTCCGAAGACGGTGACATCATCGCAGCTCAATTGTGGTAGGGGCTATCCCACACATTCTAAGATATATAGCAGCATCCTGCATTGTTGACCACCACCAGCTGTGACGACCCAAAATGTCTCTTGACAATGCCAAACATGCTCAGGGATCAGAATTGCCCTGTTTGAGAAACCCTGGTCCAACCACATAATATTCCTCTGAATTCTTTGTCCCGATGGGCACCTCCTTGGGTTAGGCTGGAGACAGGACCACGGAGACTCACCTGTTCCTCCCACCCCTCTCTGAAGCGAGGAAGTGGCTATGGTCCTCATTGCTGCCGGCCGCTGTCTGTCACTCTGGACAACATCAGCCAGCTCCACCCTGCTGGGCAACAACACTAAAACAACAGAGTGCACAAAACAAAATGACTCAGGGGCACTCAGTGATGCTGTCCAGTCTCTCAAGCTCCTATTATACGTGGTGATGACAGTTCTTGTTTAAGCCAGTTTGACTAAGGATGTCCTGTCACTTGCTAGTGATATCATCTTAAACGATAGAGTATGCAAATCCAAGGAAGAGACATGGCAGTCATGGATCTGTGTAGCTGAATGGCTATTTAAAGGCTGAAATCACCTTGCGCTTTCAACCGGTTTTCAACCTCCAGCAGACTGAATGTGTGACAGGCAGCCCGTTCCCAACTTCTCCCAGCCTGAATGCCTGGCACGCCTTATAAACCTGCCTCTCCCCGTCTTCCTCAGCTCCATAAATGCAGTTTCACTTTGCTAGAATCTCCAGTCACACACACACTTGACTCCTCTTTATCCAACACCTTGACATCACCCTCTCGTCTTTGAAATTCATCCAGAATCCTTCTACTTTCTACAGACACCGCCACCACTTTGGGCCAAGCCAACATGGCCTTAGGTAGCCCGTCTCCCTCCATCCACTCACGCTCCCTTCATCCACCCTCAACAGAGGAGCTTTCGTGATCCTACCAAAAACACGTCACCGAGTGCAAGGTGGAATTCCAAATCAACACCAGAATGAAAAAAGAGGCTCTAGTGAAATACCTAGTGAAATACAAATCAAGTCCAGAGTTTAGCCAATCACGTTGTACCAATCTTGATCTCTCCATTTTGAAAAAAGTGCCACCCTCATGTAAGATATTAACATTACTGCAATCCCGTGCTTTATGAGGCTGAGGTGAGTGGATTGCCTGAGCCCACAGGTTCAAGACCCGCCTGGGCAACTTGGCAAGACCTCATCTCTACAATAAATCAAAAATTAGTTGGGCATGGTAGCGCGCGCCTGTAGTTCCAGCTACTTGGAAGGCTGAGGTGGAAGGATCACTGGAGCCCAGCAGGTTGAGGCCAGGAGTGGCCAATGCATTCCAGTCTGGGTGACAGAGTGAGACTCCAACTCAAAAAAAAAAGATATTAACATTATAGGAAGCTGGGTGAAGGGTTTACAGTGACTCTCTATACTTTGTTCTGTAACATTTCTGTAAATCTCAGATGAATAAAAAATAAATTTTTTTTTAAATGTTAAAAAGAGTATGTTGCATTATGACACTTCCCTGCAGAATTCTCCAGCTTCTCCCCATTTTGGGCAGTCTGTACCCAATCCCTGACAGACACTCCCAAGGCCTCCCATGATGCACCCTTTGTGTTCTTCTTATGTCATCTCCCACCCCTACTCTCCCATGCATACCACTCCAGGCACACACGATGGCCACCTCCTGTATGTCAACAGCCTAGGCATGTTCTCTTCTCTGGACCTTAGCCCTTGCCATCTGCATTCCCCAGTATGACCATGTAGGCTTCATCCCCGGGATGCAAAGCTGGCTCAACATTCATAAGACCATAAATGTAATTAAATACATCAACAGACATCAAAACAAAAACCACATGATTATATCACTAGAGGCAGAAAAAGATTTTGATAAAATACAGTATTCCTTCTTGATAAAAACCCTCGAACATCTAGGCATATATGGACATACCTCAAAATAGTAAAAGCCATCTATGAGAAACCCACAGCCAGCCTACTCCTAAACGGACAAAAATTGGAAACATTTCCCCTGAAATCTGAAACAAGACAAAGGGATGTCCACTCTCACCCCTCTGTTCAATATAGTATTGGAAGTCCTGGCTAGAGCAATCAGAAAAGAGAAGGTGATCAGGGGTATCCAAATAGGAAAAGAGGAAGTCAAGTTATCCCTCTTTGCAGATGACATGATTGTATACCTTGAAAACCCAAGAGAATCTGTCAAAAACCTCCTTGCACTGATAAAGTCTCAGGGTATAAAATAAATGTGCAAGAGACAATTGCATTTCTTTACAGCAATAATAAACAAACAGAAACCCAAATAAGAAGCACAATTCCATTCACAATAGCCACACAAAAAAAATGAAATACCTTGGCATCTTCCTAACCAGAGACGTGAAAGACCTTTACAATGAAAACTGCAAAACACTGCTCCAAGAAACCCCTCTCTCACTTTCCTTTGGCCCTTACTGAATGCCATCTCCACAATGCGTCTGCCTGGCCAGTCCATCTAAAGCAGCACCCCCAACCCAGCTCTGCTTTCCCCGCTCTGTGTTTCATTTTAATTCAGGGCACATATTCCTCTCTGGTTTCCTATATATGTTCCCGTGTATTACAAGCATTGTCTGTCTCATCCACTGAAATGGCAGCTCGAAGAGCGCAGACGGTTTTGTCTGTCTTGCTTGCTGCTTGGTCTGCAGCTTCCTCTCCCGCAGCTGCTACAGACACCAGCGCATGTCTCCTCTCGGCCTCCTGTCCCTCCATTGAGAGCATACACTTGCATCCTCAGTCTTGCATTTAAGCCCTGTTCAACTGCTGCTCACCGTGTGGACTTCAGCAAACCGTAGAAATTCTGTACCTCCTTGTAGTCTCTATAAATAGAGTACGATCTCACATAGAGGAAGCCAGTGTTGAAAACTGTAAAGTGAGACAAAGTATAGTGATCCGACTATTCCTGTCTTGTGTCGTCTTTCCTTCTGTATGTGTTTCATCCTTTCCTTTTTTCTTTTCTTTTTTTTATGAGTTGGAGTCTCACTCTGTCACCCAGGCTGGAGTGCAGTGGCATGTTCACAGCCACCCACCCCAACGTCAACCTGCTGGGCTCTGGTGATCCTTCCGCCTTAGCCTTCCAAGTAGCTGGAGCTACAGGCACACGCTACCACAAGCTGGTTTTTGACTTATTGTAGAGACAAGTTCTCACCAAGTTGCCCCCGCTGGTCTCAAACCCACGGGCTCAGGCAATCCACTTGCCTCTGCCTCCCAAAGTCCTGGGATTACAGACCGAGCCACCGAGCCCAGCCTGTTTCATCCTTTTCATGTGGAATGTTCTCATTATTTTCAGTTCCTCCTCTCCTGCCTACAGTTAAGCCAAGCATGACTTCTCATTTGAGAGTTAAATTGTGCTTCACTGTTCCTAGATATCAGCAAAAGCAAAAGGAAGAGATCAAGAGGTGGTACTTAAGAAGATTATGTATCTTGCCTCCATTCACATTCTGGAAACAATACCACATTTTGCAAGTTTGTCATTGACAAGTCATGGAATTGGTGGTAGACAGCAATGGTATGGGGTGCTTTGGCATCATGGCAGAATCGACAAAACAAGAACCCCTCTTCACTATTTTGAATGTGGCTCCTGTATGCCGTCTTCTCCTAAATGGGAAAGAAGTTAGGAAACAAGACAAAGACGTGTCTGCAGAATTGAAGATGGCAGAATTGAAGCTCAAAGTCTCCAGGTCACACATCTGAGAGTCACTGGCTCCCATCATTTCTGGCAGGTATTGCTGTGGAGTCAGAGGCATAGCAAGGGAGCCTGTGAAATCTGGGCTTAACTCAGAACGGAATCTTCAGTGCAAGTCACTCCTTAGTACTCTCTTTTCCCAAAAGATCCAAAGGGTCTTGCCCGCTCATTTTGCTTCCGGAAAAGACTTTACCAGGGGCGACTTCCCCACCTGCCTGAGCAGTTCTCTCGACTCTGGAGAGTACAAATTCATATTTCCCTCCATGTTGTTACATCCTTTTTTGACCTCTTGTTTCCATCTTCGAATTTTCCAATACGTACTTCCTCAAAGATTCGAATGCATACGTGTTCCTGCCTGACCCCAGGTAAAGCACTCAGCATTGTCTCCTCACAATTTAGGGTGCCACGAGCGTCAGATAGACCTGAGATCACTTTTAAAATATGAAGCCTCCTTCAAAGCAAGGTGTTATTAAGTTCTTTGCTTGCATTCCCCACCCAAACCGAAAGCTCCATCCTCAGCCAGCATGCTCAGAAAGGGCACGTGCCTCCTGCACCTGAGAAGGTGTCATATGCCAGAGGCCACCCAGGTAAGCACCTCTCAGGATGACTTTTGATTTCCTGGCAGGTGCCCCTGGACCGTTGAGCCACACGTGGGCAGAAGTGGCCTTTTATCTGAACTGTGCACGGGATCCGTGTGCATTAGGCTGGAAGAGGAGGACTTCCGTGTCTGGCTCCCTGGGGGGACAGGTAATGAGACTCAGTGGGACGGCTCAGTGTGTCTCCATTTCAGGGTGAAAGCAGCATCACCATTCCCGGGAACTCAAGCGACTTAGGTGAGATGGTGTCGTCACTTCTCACTCTCGCCGCCTTCTCAATAACATCTTTTCTTAAGCCTCCTCAGAGCTTTATTTTCCTTTGCCACAATGTTTATCTTTCACACACATTCCTATACAAAATAGATGTAATGCTTTACTGTGAAATGGTTTACCAACACTAGCTACACAAGCTTGTTAACATTAAAAGCGAAATGTGGGCAGCCCATGAAAACAGTCTAGGAAGCGTCAAGGTCTGTTCTCGCTGCTCACTTGTTTTCAAGTTTTATTCTCAAGTGCTGGTTCCTCAGGCTCCCTTATTTTTAACGTCTCTGAAATAAAGACTGACCTGGGACGTCACCGTGCTGTCATTACTATGGAGAAAATTAAGAGATTAGTTATCCCATCCAGTCCCTCGGTGATCAGCGATGACCCAGTGGCTTCTTGCAGGATGCACGTCCTCTGCCTGCAGGAAGAGATCCTCGGGGCCAGCTGCTGGGCACGGCATCCTGAAGCCTATCCAGCTTCAGGAACAGGCTGGAATGCTTGCCCCCAGGCTCCAGCTCCAATCTGGAGTTCCAAGATGAGGCTGATGTGCAAGTATGAACTTTGGTCTTCATGCCAGGGCGGCTCTGGAAGTGGCATCCTGGTCACACCATGCTTAACAGGTGTTGGTCTCATGTCACTTTTCTATTTTGTTTGTGAAAATGGGCTTCTACGATTGTCTCTGAGCGGCTCTTTGGCCTGGTCCACGGGGCGTCTCCGCCTGCAGAATACACAGCACAGCCAGCTGCCACCCTGGAATCGTCCTGGAATCTGCCAGTGTGTGCAGGCATCATCTCAGACCACATCTTTCTCTGAAAGATGCTGCCTCCAACCC
This sequence comes from Cephalopachus bancanus, assembly GCA_027257055.1. Classification (NCBI taxonomy): domain Eukaryota; kingdom Metazoa; phylum Chordata; class Mammalia; order Primates; family Tarsiidae; genus Cephalopachus; species Cephalopachus bancanus. Next base: position 3,176,758 of record JAPVLO010000325.1, read on the forward strand.
TTGGTGCAGGCGACCTGGGGTCCTACCTACTGGGTGTGCATTCATGGATCATGACTGAAGAGGCTCCAGATTTTTAGGTGGGTCTGTCACTCATTCTCCGCACCTTGGACTGCTCCCAGCTAAGCATCAAGACAGTGGCATCTTGCACAAGCGCATCAGGTGTGGATGCCCCTGGGGATGAGTTGATATCAGTACTACAGCTTTTGTTGCTGTTGTTGTTCTTGTTGTTGTTGTTGTTGCCATTGTTGTTGTCTTTCTTGAAGAGCTAATGCTCCTTATAATTAAGTTTCCGGAAAATGTATAAAAAATTAAAGTAAGAGGTTTTCTACAAGGCAAAACTTACTTTTCTTATCTAATATGCCTTGATTTACCTAAAGATAAGGACTTAATATACCTTTTCTACTTTTAAGCTTTTCTTTCTTATAATTAAACATGGGCATAGAGGTTTCAGTAGAAATAAATGAAAAGGTTGGCCCAATCCTCCCTTCCTAGCCCTTGTGCAAGTTTGAACAGAAGAACTGGAAGGACACAGACCAGTCTTTCAAACCAGATGTCACCGACTCACACTTATGGCGCAAAATCATAAGGCCTCTCCTCCTCTGCTGTGTGGCGATTGCCAGGACTTTTCATCACGTGGATTTCTGGACGTCTCTTCTATAATTGCCTCTCCCTCTTTACTGGACTCCTTCTCCTTGAACTGTCTTTTGAACAAGCTGTCATTTTGCTTTGAAGAGCCAGAAAACAAAGAGGCATTGTAGAGAAGGGCAGAGCTTAGGAGATCCAGAAGGCAGAATGCTGGAGAGGGAGAGACTAGGAAAATGAGACTGGGGACAGAAGAAGTGGTAGAAGATGGTGGAAGCCTTCAAAACACAAACAACGACGCAGTCCATGAAGCCCTACCGTGAGTTCGTTGACAAGGAGTCACGCACGGAAAGACAGCTTTTCGCAAATTAAGTATCATGGTAGAACACAGAAGACACAACCGGGAGACTAGCTAGGAATCACCGAGAGAATGAAAAGCAATTTTCATGACGCCTTCACTGGGACTCAGCACAGAAGTGATGCCTTGAAGTCCAGATCATGGTACAAAACACAACTCAAGATGCCACAGGTGTTGAGGTGCCTGGATGTTCAAAGGCTGAGCTCTCTTCCCCTCTCCATCTTTCTCCTTCTTCAGAATCCCACAGAACTAATTATGATGATGTGGGTCACATCGTATAAGACTATATGATTCAAGTGCTACTAGTCCATGAATATAAACTCTGCCTTGTGCAGGAGAAGAAAAGTAAAAAAAAAAAGAATACTCCTTTCTTTTGTTTAACTAATTTACCACCAAGAAGCTCAAGTAGAAACAAAACAGATTCAGTGTATGGAAAACATTAAAAGATACAGCTTGAAGAGGACAATCCCCTTATTAAAATGATTTTTTAGAGGAGATTGCACTTGTTTTTATTTATAATGCAAACTTGAATTTGAAAGGACGGCCTAAGATAGAGGAACACTTTTTTTTTTTTTTTTTTTTTTTGAGTTGGAGTCTCACTCTGTCGCCCAAACTGGAGTGCAGTGGCCGCTCCCGGCCACCGCAGCCTCGACCTGCGGGGGCTCCGGTGATCCTTCCACCTCCGCCTTCCGAGTAGCCGGAATTGCAGGCGCGCGCTACCACACCCGGCTGATTTTTTTATTTATTGGAGAGATGAGGTCTCGCTGCCCAGGCGGGTCTCGAACCCACGGGCTCAGGCAATCCACTCACCTCAGCCTCCCAAAGGCGCGGGATGACAGGCTGAGCCACCGAGCCCGGCTTGAGAAACACTTTCAAGAGCCCTGGGGAGAGGCCATCCCAGGCACTGGCACCCTGGCTGGCGGGTCAGCCCACCTCCCTGCCAGAGGCCCTGGTGCTGTGGGCCGTGTAGACTGAGATGGGGCGGTGGGCCTCACGCCTCACGGCACAGCGCCTGCGTGGCCTCGGCGCCTGTGTTCAGAGCTCCCTTGGTGTCTCTGGTTGACTGCCGCCGCCTCTGACATCCCCACTTCCAGTCCCTGCTGTTCACTGAGGCCTGATTCTTCCTCTGAAAACATCTCTCTACTCGGGCCTAGAGTCGATCCTTTCCGTAGCAAGACCTGATGCTGGCATCCTAGGTCTGCCCGAATGGGATGACAGTTCTCACTTTCTCCATCTATAAAACTGTCGTGGCACAGACTTCGCTTTGTGGGAGCCAACAGGCTGTGTGCAAAGCCCCAAGAGCATAGGCTCTGGCACATGCCCGTGCCCCCTCCCCCCCATCTCATCTGTCCCGGTGGCCCTGTCTCCTCCCCGACCCCAGGGCCAGCTCTCTGGACATCCTTACTCCAACGCTTCTCCCTCCCCGGGGACTAGGCCCTCGCGTCACCGGGAGGCAGGCTGGGGGGCTGGGGAAGCCATGGCCCTAAGGTCACGGCGAGCAGAAAGAGTGCAGTCTAGACCCGGCCTGGCTAGAGCCGGTCCCAGCCTCCCCGCCTCGGAATTGCTCTCCGAGCGGGGGGCTCCATGTCTGTGAAGTCTCCCCGCATCCCTGCCCTTCTTCTCTCCCGAAGTGGGTGCAGAGGCGGAAGGAGAACACCAGGCGGAAAGCGCAGGAGTGTGGTGCCAGTGCTGACACGACTCCTGAGGCTGGCTCTTGCCCTCGCAGGAAGGGAGCTTGGCTGCCACCAGCGGCTCCCGGGCCGACGCGGGAAGCGCCCGTCGGGGCGGTGCGGCTCCAAGGCCCGCGACCGGCCTGCACCCGCCAGCGCTTGCGGATGGCGCAGCCGGAGGCAGCACCTTCTTCCCCAGCCGGACTCTCGCGGGCGTCCCGGCCACGCACAGCCGCCGCGAGCCCCGGGGCGGGTCTGGGAGCCAGGATCGGGGGGCGGGGGCCGCCCGCTCGGCCGCGCCTCCGCAGAGCTCAGGTCCCCTGCGGGTGTCTGGCTCCAACCCGGCGCTCTGTGCACCTTCTCGCGGCTTGTGTATCCTGAGCCACGGTCGTCCCGTTAAACGCTGCATGAAGCATTTCACTCCTCTCAAGACCCGCCGGGGCGGGAAGCCAAGCTTTGTGTTATCCGACGTGGCCGCGCCCCGAAGATTCCTTGGAGCAATCTGGCCCTCCTGGGCTCCCTGGGGCACTTCGAGAATCACGCAAAGAAAAAGCAGCCCCAGACGGAGCAGCTATACGTGAATACCGTTTCGGCCGTCCCAAGCCATTCCCTCCCGAGACAGGTCGATAACCTGAAAGAGCAGGTTGCACCCCGGCTCGCCGGCCTCGCGCGCTCCCAGCAGCGCCCGCGGCCAGGGGCGTCCCGAGGGCTCGCGCCCGCCCCAGACGCCCCGGCCGACGCGCGGCCCCCGCCCCACGCCCCGGCCCGTGGCCCCCGGCCCGGTCCCCCCGCCCCGCACCCCACGCCCCCACCGCCAGGCGGGCGCCCCGCGGCCCGGTGCCCCTCCCAGCCCCCGGCGCCGGGCCGTCCCTCGCCGCCCTCTGCCCCGCCCCCTGCCGCGGTCTGGGCCGCCCTCCGGCCGCGCGGCCCGCCGTCGGGTCCTGGCCGCCCCTTCTGTCCTCGCCGCTCCTTCCGGGGCCGCTCGCCCGCCTCGCGGTCCGGCCGCCCCCGCCCCGGCCCGGCCCTGCTGGGAGGCCGCTCCCCGCCCCGGCTCTCCGACGTGCCGGCCGGCCCGCGCCCCCGGCCCCCGCCCGAGCCGCTCTCGCGGGGCCGCCCGCACGGATCTGGCGGGTCGGCCCCGCCGGAAGGCCGGCCACCTGCGTCGGGCCGGCGCGTCCCGTCAGCGGCTCGCTCCGTCTGCTTGGAAGCTCCGTCTGCTCTCGGCGGAATTCTCTCCCTGGCCGCAGCGTCTCGGCCCTCATGCCCGGGCCGCGGCCCGGCTCCAGAGCGGAAACCGCTGGACCGCTGGGGTTCTGTGACCATTTTAGCGTGTGGAGACACAAGCCCGCCCGTGCACGGCAGAGCCCTCGGGGTTTCCAGGGCAGGGCCTGGGCCTACCTGGGTCTCGCCGAGGGGGCCCCAGGGACGCCTGGGTGGTGCGGCCCGTGAGGAAGAGGAAGCTGGCTTGCTGTTCTGCGCTGAAGGACAGACACTCCCAGGCGCCCCCTTCTCTGTCACTCGGACCCAGAAACAGTGACAGGCGCAGGAATGTCGGGATGCAGACGCAGCTCTGCGGAAATCGTCGGGATGTTCCCTGCAAGCTGAGCGAGCCACATGCTCCTCAGGAATCCGAACACCCGCCAGCAGGGTCGGTCACATGGGCACCAAGCCCAGGGGGCAAATCAAAGAGGCAGAAGCTGTGTCTTGCGCAGGTGCGAGGACAAGGGCGAGTGTGGAGAGATGCCCATAACAGAAGAGACCAGACACAAGGGCTAGGACTGTTTCTGAGTAGCATGCGTCCGTCTCAGGAGACTTCCTCGGTTTGCCATGCAATTTAGAGCGGAAAATGTATGGAAACATCGAATTTGCCGACATCATAATGCTGAACAACAATTCTTGTACTCCAAGCAAAAAAATAAATGGCAGCAACACCAAAACATTCCATCGGGAGTTACGCTCCGTGGCGTCTTTGATAACAAGTAAAATGCGACTTTGTCTTCACGGTGTGCGTCCCCACAGCGCGCGCGCGGAGAGGCAGAGGCCTTGCCGTGATCTCCACATGGACGCCTGGGCACTCCCAGGCACCCCTTCTCTGTCACTCAGACCCAGAAACAGTGACAGGCGCGGGAATGTCAGGAGGCAGACACAGCTCTGCGGAAATCGTCAGGATGTCCCCTGCAAGTTGAACCAGCCACATGCTTCTCAGGAATCCGAACACCCACCAGCAGGGTCGGTCACATGGGCACCAAGCCCGGAGTCCCCTGCTGACAGGCTTCTCCTGGGCTTGCAGGAGTCCAGTGGAATCAATAGCAAGGAAAAAGAGAACACAACCTGTTCCCCTCACATTCATGCAGCGAGCCCAACCCTCGCCAACGTGTGACGGTGTCATTGTGCCAACTGCAGACCCCAACAGCAAGCAGTGGCTGTCTCACCACCGCTATGACGATACAGCACACTTTCAGCTGGATGAAAGAATGCTCCGGAATGCATGCAACCGGGCAACAGCTGGAAAAGCCATCGAAATAGAATATCAGTCCCCAAATGGTCATATTTTATTGTTTGAGACTTATAAATAGTTAAAGAAATAGAACCCACCTTCGGGAAATAATGTTTCTTTATGTCTCATCACATCCCATTTTCCCCCGAAGATTAAGCAAATAGTGCTGGGCTGGGAAAGCATGTTTGGCGGCGTCGAGTGGCCCTGGGGCTCTCCTCTCCTGCTGGCGGGGCAGACGGGCCCTCCCAGCTCTGGAAGGGGCTGTCTGTCACCTGTCTTTGGAAAGGAAGCAGGAACAGAGGCGGAAGCCATGCAGCTCATTAGAACCAAGAGAGGCAGTGTGTGTCCTGAGACCCAAGAGTGACAGTCTGTGTCGTGACCAATGCAGGTCGTCTCCTGCTGGCCAGAGCCACACTGTCTGGACACGCCCAGGAGACTGGCCTCTCAGAAATCGGCTGCCCTTTTTGGAGAATGGACTGAGAATTCCATGGTGGTCTCCCTGCTCTTAGATCTACACATAGTCCCCTGTCATTTAAATAATATATAACTGACCACTTCAGATGAGTTAATCCATTCCTCCTTTTGTGTATTCACTCAGCAGGCACTTGTTGAAGTCCTATCATGTGCCTTTCACTTTGTGTATGGGGCAAAGACATTGAACAAAAATACATGGGCTTGATCTCTTGCAATCAAGCAGGAGGGAAAAAGAGCATTTACTAAATGACCCAAGCTATACTTGCTTACACCTGTGATGAGTGTTTTGCGAAAAATAAAGGGTGCTGTGAAAGTGTAAACCAGAGAGTCCTTACTTGGCTTGGAGGTCTGGAGGTGGCTTTCCTGGACAGCGACATTTAAACTGAGAATCAGAGGAAAGGGAGGAGGTGTGGTCCAAGCCAGGAGAAGGTGGCACAAGCCAGGATGAAGAGGGAAGGAAGGGAACGTTCTAGAGGAACAGAGAAGCATCGTAAAGACCTGGAGATGGGACCAGAGACGAGCACAGAGAAAGGCTGATGTGGCTGCTAGGACCACCAAACACCACTGGGAAGGACCCCTGCACAATTCGCATTGTCTACACTGAGAATGGCACCCTCCTCAGTCTCGACTGCATTAAGAGTGGAAAGAATGGGAAAGCAAGGACAGATGGCTCGTTAGGAATGCGTTTAGCTGCAAGGAAGAGACAACCCAGGAAAGGTACCTTCAACTATTGTGAGTTAGTTTCTCACATAAAATCCTCTTGGGTTAGGCTGTTCCTCCCAAAATCACTCTTTCTGTTTTCTCTGCATTGCTGTCACGAGCACATTGATCTTTTTTCTCTGGTATTAAGATGGTTTCTAACCCTAGACACTTCCTCTTCCAGGCAAGTAAAGGGGCAGAGGCAAGCAGGGTGAAGGGTGTGGGCCATGCATGCAGGTCTATCCTTTTCACCTCAGAGAACCACGAGTCTTCTTGAAGCAGTAGCCAGGAGCAGTGTCTAAGGAGAAGCCCTGTGGTTGGGTTGAGTCGGCCAACTAACAGTGCCCACCACAGCCCCGTTCCTTGCCAACGATCTGGAGTCTTCAAATGTGAGGCTCTCAAGCTCTCGTTCAGTAATTCAGCTCTCAGGCAAATCGCATGGGCACCACGTTTCCTGGAGATGATTGGCATGGCGATGGCCCCTGTATTCTACTTCCACCGAGGTGAGTTACATCGTCCTTGAGCTCAAGCAGGAAGGAACCACATTTCCCTCATCTTTGTGCCCTCAGCATCGACACTCAGGAAACACACACAGCACTCACTAGACATCACCTATTGCTGCCTGTATGCGCCAGGTGTGATTCAGGTGTAGGATGCTTCTTATCGATGCATTCATTTAGGAAATGTCGGGGGGGAGGCAGATCACTCTCCATAAACATCTCAAATTTACTCCGCTCTTTCAAACTGGCAACTGACCAGTTAGAATTTCTCTGTGGAAATGGCGCTAGAGTGGGAAGAAAATTCCTCCTGTACCTTGAACGATACAGAGCACATTATATTCCTCCTTCTTCCCTTAGACTGGGAAAAAATAAACCCACATTTCTGCCAAAGCTGACCATCTCACTTTTGTTAGTCTGATGAACAGAGGCAGACTGTGGATTTTTCGTAAGCACTTTTTCCTTTTTTCACAAACAGGAAAATTTGAATGAGTCCAGGATGGGCATGTGTTTCTAAGCATCATGAGAAATGATATTCCCTAAAAACAGTAGAGGATATCAGATCCTTACCTCCCCCACCTGCTCCTAGCCCCTTGACAGACCTGATAAATAGTCCCCCATATGCAGAAAAATCTCATTTTCCACCTGTGAACATTCACAGAGAAGTGACGGACAGCTCAACATGGCCTCAAGCCATAGCCTGCACAAGAGAGCCAGTGAAACTAGCTGAGGGGAAGCACTTTTTTCTTCTTTTTAATAGTCTATAAAATGGAAGTATTATGTGTCTTGAGAAAATATGAAATTATATCAGAGTAATGCAGTAGAGAGTCAATCTCTAAACTGTTTGACCGATACACCCTACCATTCCCTAGCTGGTTTTTCCGCTTCCAATAAGATAGAAATTAAAATGCACAGTTAAACTAAAAAGGTCAAGAATATGCAAGTTATGCCTAAAATACAAATTACAAATCTACTAACAACTGGAGTAAAATCAGGTAAAGCAAACCACAAATGAGGTAAAAAAAAATGCTGAAACATCAAGGTCAGTAATAGCAACAAAGAAAACACATAAAATAAGATTTTTGCTGGCATTAGTTGCTTGGGTACAAATAGGTGAAAAACAAAACAAGCAAATTTGTGTGCACTTCACGGTGATAATAATAGCAAAAACAACCTAGTAATAGTAATAACAACCATGACTACTTCATGTCTCTTTCCATCCACATAGCAAACCTCGCGTGCATTCTAGTAGCCATTGTCAAAAACTCATGGTAAGGTCATCCACAAAGTCACACGGCTGATAGACTGGGAGGGGCAGTTCTTAAACCACTCCGACACTCATACTAGCCTACTATTTAAAAGAATGACCATGTCCTTTCCGTTTTGTTTCTCCTCATATTTCAACAATTAATAATAAAACAATGATAAATGGAAATATCGTAACAACTGTGTAATAAAGAAGTTTGATTGTTTTTAATGAAAACAAGAAAGCCCCTGTACAGTAAACCATACTTATGAAGATTCAGTGGCATTTTAGGAGGAAAGTTACCTAAACTGCAGTGACATCGGGTGTCACAATCCTCCTTGATGCCAGTTTCTTTATTGATGAAATACAGAAAGTAAAATTGTTTCAATTTTTTGTCAAGATATCACGATCCAGTGTTACCATGAAGAGACAAACTATTGCAGGAATCCGTTCCATCCTAGCTGGCACAAATGAATGATTATGGAGGCTAGAATTTAAGACTTTGCTAGAAGGATAAAGGTGTGTGTATGTGGTGGGGGGCGTGAATCAGTTTTGGGAGAGGGGTTGATTTAGCTTCACGTAAATATGGCCTAAATAGCTTTATATCTAGCCAGACGCTGAAAGTATACCAGTCGTGAAATCTTGTTCCATGTATCCCTCGCCTAATAATAATATTCAGCATGTTTTGAGTAAAGAAGACTGTATGTCTTTTTAAGTCTTTTTCTCTTTAAAGGTCAATCTTTCTATTGTCAAAGCCAACAGTCCATTTGCCAAGATAAGATAGACCTGGCATGGTCTCAACCCCAAATCGTGGTAGCAACTTATGGAATTAAGAAAATTCTCCAACCATGTGCATGTGTCGAGATTATACATACATACACACAGATGATTTTAACAGGACTCAAGTAGTAGAAGCCTTTTTTGCAAATATTTAGAACCAAAGAAGTGTTCATCTAAAAACATTTTGTAAAGATGTAAAATTAGAGCTTGAAATTGTATCTAAAATATACTAAATATATCTATAACAAAAGCTAGGTCTGATGTTCGTGTCTAATTCCTTTGTAAAAAGAAATTAATAATAATAATGGATTTATTCCCAAATATATGTAGAAGAAAAAAATGGCTTCGGTTCTCTTCAACAAGAAAAAACCTACTATGTGGCCATTAGCAATATAGAGGTGGAATTGAAACCAAACGGCAAATTATATTTTGTTACTTGTATTCAATGTGCAACATTGTCTCTATCTAATGATCAGAACAACAGTGTAAATTGCTGAACAATTTATAGAATATTTTCTCACGTACATCCCACCTGATAACAGCCTCACGACACAAAATTTGGGGTGTAGTCAGGTCAACTGTCCCCAACTCCATTCCACAGTTGATAATCTGAAGCTCAGGAAAGTAGACTGATGGTCCCAAGGCCTGCAGAAAAGCCCACGTGCTTTTTCTGTTATACCACATTAAATATACAAAGATTCATGAAAAGCACTTGGCAGAAAATTTGGCCATGGTGCCGGCAATTCCCCATTTTCATCTTTATCACCACTTTTTGTTAAATTCACTAAGCTGGTGCTTCTCAAGTGTTACTCTGTTGTTTATTGATGAATCTATCTACACGATATCATTCCTCAATAGGTTGGAAAGTTCACGACTTGGGTAGCTATTGAAATATACCATTCTATGAAATCAAAAAGCTACAACAGCTATATTTCCTGCTTCTGTAATGTAGACATGAGAAAGCATTCCATCCGATACTATCAAAGACAGCGAGAGAGTTGAAATAGTGTGGTTCAATTAAACCCCAGACATTTGCCTTAAAGAATCATGATTTAAAAGATTTTATAACAAGTGAGATCAGGGGCTGCTGAAGCATTTAAAGCAAAGACCGGCTCATTTACTGACCAAAAAGCTCAAGACAGCCAAACTGATTCTATCCAACAAGTGTGCTTTGTTTTATTGCAATCAGCAAATGCCTTATAGCTTGCACTGTGTTTTCATGGCCTGAATTCAAGCTGTCGTTTGTGTTTTAGGTCTCTTCAACCTTATCTGATGTCTGGATTTTATCCCGAATTGGATGCACTTTTTCTAAGGTTTTACACACATATTTTACAGACTCATTTGCCTTCCCTTTCGTCCTCCTTCCTTATTTCCTCGTGCCCCATCAACTTCAGACCAGTAAAACGCTTAAAAGCCAGGTTCCAAGGGAATATCTTATAGAAGAATCTGCTCCAGTGACGCAAACATGCACCCACATGCCTTGTTAATTCATGAAATCCCAAACCACTGGGTGGATTCTTTAAGCCATAGTTACACTCGTGATCTGAAATTTTTCCCTCTACCACCAAACAGTATCTACCCAAGTCATAAACATTCCAGTCCTATTGAGGAATGATATTGCATAGATAGATTCATCAATAAACAACAGAGTAACCCTTGGGAAGCACCTACTTAGTGAATTTAATAAAAAGTGGTGATAATGATGAAAATGATGAATTGCCGGCACTATGGCCAGATTTCCTGCCAAGCGCTTTTCATGGATCTTTGTATATTTAATCTTCACAGCAGCTTCATGGGATTGGTACCATCATTACCCAATTTGACAAATGAAGAAACACATTCCAAAGACTGAGTGACTTACCCAAGCTTATCTTGTAAATGGTGATGCTAGCATTCACATTTAATCGAAGTTTAGAGAAAAGAGAGTAATGAAAAGCTAAGAAAAAAAAATATCACCACCCATAGCTAGCTGAGGAAACCGGTTGCTAGTAATGACAATTTTGAGGACACTAAATTTAAGCCCTTGTTCTACAAAATATTAGCAAATCCTCTGAGACTCACATTCTTAATCTTTAAACAGAATAATTTTATCTCAAAGGTATTGGCCTGTACTTTTTGTTGTTGTTTTTGTTGGTACTGCCTTTATCTGTTTTTGGCATTAAGGTCATAGAGTACTAGCTTCATAAAATGAATTGGGAAATGGTCATTCTTCCATTGTTCATGCTTCTTTTGCTAGAATTTTTCTGAACTTTTCTGTAGTTTTCCTTTGTTGAGAGATATTTAACTACAAATTGAATGTCCTCAATAGTCATAAGACCAAAGTATCTATTTCATGTTTATTGAGTTTGGAATAGTTTGTACTTTTCAAGGAATTGGTACACTTTATCTAAGTTGTCATATTTATGTGTGTTGAAGTGTTTGGAGTATTCCCTCGTGATCCTTTTGACATCGCAGGGTCTGTAGCAATATTTGCAATTTCACTCTCAGGAATGTATACTAGTATTGGCAATTTATGTCTTCTGTCTCTTTGTCATCTTACTAGAGATTTGTAAATTTTATTGACATTTTCAAAGAATCAACTTTTGATTTAACTGATTTTTTCCATTTTTTTCTTTCCCTAGTTATTAATTTCTGCTGTTATCTCTCTTATGTCCCTCTGTTCTGCTTGCTTTTAGTTTATTTTGCTCTTCTTTTTCTGGTTTCTTCAGATGAAATTTTAGGTTATTAATTCAAGACTATTTTACTTTTCTAATGTAAGCAGTTAGTGCTATAAGTCTTCCTCTCACCAATGCTTTAGCTGCAACAAATTTTGATATGTTGTATTTTTATTTTTACTCAGTTCACTATATTTTTCCTTTTAGACTTCCTTTTTGACCTATGAATTATTTAGAAGTGTGCTGTTTAGTTTTCAAGTGTCTAGACATTTCCATTATTTCTGTTATTCATTTCTATTTTTATTCCATTACGATTATGAGCATATTATATCACTTCAACTTTTTGATGATTATATAGATTTCCCCTCCCCCATCAGAATATGCTGTATTTTGGTAAATGCTTCATGAGTGCTTGAAAAAATATGAATATTCTGCTGTTGACCCATAAATGTTGATCAGAGCCAATTTTTAATTCTTCTACATCCTTGCTAATTTTTTATCTACTTGTCCCACTGTTGAACCCTCCAATTGTGGATTTGCCTGCTTCTTCCCTTGGTTCCATCAGTATTTGATTCACAGGTTTTATATCTCCATCGTTGGGCACATACACAATTAGAATTGAAATGTCTTCATGGGTGACTGACTCTTTTGTTATAATATAATGATGCTTTCTGCCTCTGGCAATTTTCTTTGCTTTGACATCTGCTTAATATAATATAATTACGTATAATGTATACTTATACATGTAAAGATAATTAATATAATATTTCTTTTGATTGAGAGTTGCATGATATATCCTTTCTATCATTTTACTTTCAGCCTACGTAATTGCTATATTCGGAGTCAGTTTTTTGTATACAACAATATTTGGGTCATGTTTTTTCATTTGCCTGCCAACTTCTGTCTTTTATCTAGTGTATTCAGACCAGTTATCTATAATGCAATTATTGTTATTTTAGGGACTAAGACTGACATTTTTTTTTTTTTTGGTTTTATGTTTGTTCTCATTTTTTCCTGCCCTCCTATGGGTTACTTGAACATGCTTTAGAAATAAATTTTGGTGTATCTACAGTGTTTTTGAATCTATCTCTTTCTATAACTGTTTTAGTGCTTCTTCTTGATAGTGCATCATCATATTATCAGTTCATGGTTATGTAGAACTCTTATTTCACTTTACTTCCATTTACTGTTCCCTATTTATACTTGTTTTACACATTTCACCTACATAGCTGTAGAGCTACATCAGACGTTGTTACAGTTTTTGCTTCAACTGTTAGACATAATTCGGAAGAGAAATGAGAAGGGAAGTCTGTTGCATTTATCCGCGCATTTATCCATGTTTTCTTCTTACCGTGTCCTATCTTCCCTTCCCATGTCCCAAGATTCCTTCTTTTATCGTTTCCTGCCTGTTTAAGAAACTTCTTGTAGCCCTTCTTTTAGGATAAATCCGTTTGTGACGTATTCGCTCGGTTTTACTTCTGAATGTGTCTGGATTTCTTCTTCAGTCTGAAGGAAAGTTTTAGAGGATACAGAATTTATAGACAGTTTGTTTTTGTGCTGTGCCAAACACAATCACAATCAAACCTCAGCAAGTTATTCTGTAAATGTCAACAAATTGATTCTTTAATTTATACAGAGAGGCAAAAGGCCCTGAACAGCCAACTCAATATTGAAGGAGAGGAAAAAAATTGGAGAACTAACACTACTCAGCCTAAAAACTTACTACCAAGCTACAGTCATCAAGACAGTGTGGTATTAGCAAAGGAATAAACAAATAGATTAGTAGAACAGAGCAGAGAGCCCTGAAATACACCCACTCAAATACAGTCAGCCAATTTTTGACAAAGGAGCAAAGGTAATACAATGGAGCAACAAGAGTCTTTTCAACAAATGGTGCTGGAGCAACTGGACGCCCACAGGCAAAATAAATAAATAGAAAAATCTAGACTCAGGCCTTACACCCATCCCCAAAATTGGCTCAAAATAGATCACAGACCTAAACGTAAAACATAAAGCTATACAGTTTCTAGAAGGTAACACTGGAGAAAACATACATGAGTTTCGATTTGGTGATGACTTTTTAAATACGCCACCAAAGGCATGATTCATGAAAGAAATAATGAAAACTGTACTTAATTAAATTTAAAAACATCTGCTTGGTGAGAGACACTGTCAAGAGAACAGGAGACAACCCACAGACTGGGAGGAAATATTTGCAATCACATATTTGATAAGGGCTTTTATGTAAAACAGAAAAAGAAACGTAAAACTCAGCAGTTAAAAAATGAAGACGATTTGGCACCTTATGACAAAACTAAACATATTCTTCAACTATGAACTGGCAATCATCCTTGTTGATTTAAAGGAGTTGAAAACTATGCCCACACAAAAACTTGCACATGACCGTTAATAACAGTTTATTAACAGTTGTCAAAACCCGGAAGCCACCAAGATGCCCTTCGGTCAGCGAATGGATAAGTAAACTATGGCACATCCAGACAATGGAACACATTCCATGCTAAAAGAAGTAAGCTATCAAGCCATGAAATGACGCCAATCTGAAAAGGCTGCATAAGGTATGGTTCCAACTATATGACATCCCGGGAAAGCCAAAACTGGGGAGACAGTACAATAATCAGGGGTCGCCGAGGGTTAGGGGAATGGGAGGGGTGCATAAGTGAAGCAGAGAGGGTCTTTCGGGTGGTGACAGACTCTGCGTGTCACTGTCTTGGTGGGCGCATGTCACCGCCCATTCGTCTCAACCCAAGGAATGTACAGCACCAAGAACGAACCCTGACGTAAGCTATGGACTTTGGGTGGTGATGAGGGGTCAGGGCAGGTTGATCGACTGCTCAGTCGTGTTTCACGCTGTGGAGGACGTCCATAATGGGAGTTTTGAGGGGCAGGGACCCGTGGGGACCCTCTGTGCCCTCATCTCCGTTTTGCTGTGAATCTAAAACTGCTGTAAAAAAAATAAATTATTCCAAAAAATCAGTTCGAGATATTTTGGGGCGTCTTCTCTTGTCTCTTGGCGGGGGCACGTGGGTTCGGTTTGCGACCAAGAGCCTGCCGGCCGCGCCCAGTCCCCGGGGCCGCCCGGGCCGGCCCGTCCAGCGGGCCTCGGCGGGAGGGGCGTCTTGCGTTCGCCGGGACGAAGAGGCCTCCCCGGCCCGGCGCTGGCTGCGAAGGGCAGCTCCTGCCCGGGGGATGCGGGATGCTGGCCGAGAGCCCGGGCGCCCTTCTCCCCCGCCCCGCACTTCCGGGGGGGGGGAGGGGGCTGCGGCGCCCGGCCCGCCGGGACCGCCTCGGTGGCGGGGCCGTCGCAGAGCCTCGGTCCTTCGCGGGAGCGGGGGTCCACGCGGCTGCCGGCGGCGGCAGGTGGGGGCCGCCCGGCCCCGGGTCCGGGCCGCCTTCTGCCGCTCCCGACGTGGAAGACATCCTGCCGTCGTTTGGGGTGCGCTCCGTGGTCCACTCTTCTCCCGCCGCCACCCGCTGCCTTCCTGTGGCTGCTTCCAGGGCTTGTAGTCTCACTTCCTGGGGAAAAGAGAGAAACGGGTCCGTGACATCCTGGGGGCGCAGAAGTGTCCGCGCTCTGAGCGTGCAGGCAGACTGTCCGTGCTCACGAATCTGCTTTGCTGGCTTGCTGATGCATTCTGGATCACGTGCTCGCTGAAAATCGCGTGTCTTGAGCTCCTTCATGATTCCAGACACACCTTGAGCTCTACGGGATTTTACTCACCGGTGAAACTCAGTTCGGGAGAAACGTCATGGGGTTGATGGCGTCCACTGGATTTCTTTCCTGGTCCAAGGCTGAGCCTGATCCAGGACTGCTCCGGTGGGAGGAAAGGCTCCGCCGGGAGGGAGGCCGGGAGGGCTTGAGCTGCGTGGGGTTGAAGCAGGAGGCACGCGGGAAGAGAGCAGGAGGCGGGCGTCCTCCCCGCACCACCTCTCCAGGCGCAGGCCCCCGCCTGACCCCAGGGCACCCCTGCGTCCCCGAGCAGACGGGAGTGCTGAGCCTGAAGACCGAAGCGGCCAGAGAAGCCCCCAGCTCTGAGGATAAGGCTACTTCGGGGCCGGACGGGAAGGCTTGTTTGTCCTGCCCTTCACACCTCAAAGTAACGGTGGAGTCTAATGAAGCTCGACGCGCGTTATCTAAGTTTGCCCTGGGATGCTGCTCATGGTTCCCATCTTCACACGTTTTAGGCATTTAAATTAGCTTCAAATAATCTTTTATTTATCTGTTTGTTTGTTTGTTTTACAAAACCATGTATTGTGACGCACAATCCACAAAAGCAAACGCACATAAAATACAAATCGATAGCATACCAAATCATCACATGTGATCACAAGGTCTTCAGTGCCAGGTCCGAGCACCCCGGAAGTCCTGCCTCCGCCCTCTTAGCTGCCTCCCTCTCCCGAAGGACCTTACTTGTGAGGGGCAAGGGTCACCCACTCTGCCACTCGGAATAATTCTCACGCATGAATATGCATCTAGACACTCCATTCAGCTTGTTTATGAACTTTCTATAAAGGAAGTCCAGCGAATGTATTCTTTTATGTCTGGCTCTTTGGTTGTTGTTGTTTTGTTTTTACTAAATACTGTGCTGTTCGTGTTGCTTTAATTCATCCTTTACCTGGAGCTCAGATTTTTTTTCAAAAGGGTATTCTCCCAATCAGAAAGATGCGACGTGAGCAAGGACGCATGCAGGAGAATGACAGGACGTATCACACGCGTTTTCAAGATGTGAGAGCACCCAAGGGAACAAATGTTAAAAAACTCAAACAAATACACGAATAAAAACAGTTGATGAATCACCACTTGTGGCTGCCTGCTAGAGACATCTCTATAGTAAGCTGACCGGATAGTTTCATCATCCACATTTCTTAGGGCAGAAGATGGAGGCTTCAAGAAGCCAGGCCACCGGCTCAAGGTCAGCAGACATCTAGCCAAGTGCACACTTCAAAGCCAGGTTCTTACCCACTTAAGCCTCACAGTGCAGTCCTTGAGGAATCAAAGAGAACTAGAAAGACAGATTTCCTGCCGGGGTCAGTAGGGAGATGCCGATAAATAATAAGCAGAAACCGAAACTCAATTCTTACGTTAGTCTTCAGCCTTCCCTATCAAACTAAATTATTTGGGACAGAAAGGGCAAAGCAAATACTGTGAAGACAAAAATCTTAGCCCAATGAGATTATAAGAAAAATTTTACTTCCTTGTACGCTTTTCTCAACAGGAATTTGAGCCTCTTGGCCAAAAGAAATTGTATACCCAAGCGAAAAAACAGTCCCATATTTGTGGAAAGCACGCGTGGCTCGGACCACTGTTCCACTGCAGGTAGCTGTGGATGCCTATAAGAGAGGGAAGGAACTAGAAAGCTGAGGCCAGGAGTAGAGACATAGGATGTGAGTCTCTTGTGTGACTACAGACTTGAAACCCTGTTGTAGAACTTGAACCAGAGTTCCGAAGTGGGGTCCAAGTGCTCAGAAAGGAGACAGTGGCCATGAAGTCACCACGGGTTCTCTAAGAACAAGCCGAAAGGCAGCCAAGCCCAATTTCCTCTTTTCTCATTGTTGCCAGCTGGTGAATCAGGGAACGGTGAGAAACAGGTCTGATTTCAACAAGGCATCGGATGGGGGTCTCCTGTTACTCTTTGGTAAAGAGGGTGAAATGTGAGGTGAAGAATGCAGGAACCAAAGAGAGATGAACAAGATCAAGGTCAGCACGGCCGCAGCTTTCAGTGTGAGCTCTGGCCTCTCTCAGCTGAGGCCCGGTCACCCTTTTCCTTTTTTTGAAAAAAAATTTATTTTATTTTCAAGATGTGGGATACAGTTCCAGATTAGGTATACAAGTGATCATCATACAGATAAAGTTTGGGCCTCCCTGTGGACCCCACTTTGCCTGGTTTGAGATCAGGTAGCCTTATTGATGCTTATTAATGTTATTTGTTTTTTGTTTTTGTTTATGTTTTTTGAGTTGGAGTCTCACTCTGCCGCCCAGACTGGAGTGCAGCGGCCGTTCCCAGCCGCCACAGCCTCGACCCGCTGGGCTCCGGCGATCCTTCCGCCTCCGCCTTCCGAGTAGCCGGAATTACAGGTGTGTGCTACCACACCCGGCTAATTTTTTAATTTCATTGTAGAGATGAGGTCTCACCTGCCCAGGTGGGTAAATTAATGTTATGTGTCCCTCACCCATGGCAGTTTCTGGCTACTGCCAATCCCTTTCTTATAGCATTATGGTAAATGTTCAAGGTCTGCTTATGAGTGAGAACATGTGGTATTCAGTCTTTTGTTTCCGTGAGAAATCACTGAGTATTATAGACTTTAAATCCATCCAAGTTGCTGCAAAGTCCATCATTTTGTTCTTCTTTATGGCTGCATAATATTCCATCATGTATATGTACCATGTTTGTTTTTTTTTATCCAGTCCAGTTTTGATGGGCAGCATGGGTAGTTCCATGTTCTTGCGATTGTAAATAATGCTGCAATAAACATGCATTTGCAGATATCTTTTTTGTAAAATGATTTAAGTTCCTCTGAGTATATTCCCAGAATGGAGAATGCCAGATCGTATGGAAGGTCAATTTCTAGTTCTTTTAGGAATCACAACACTGTTTTCCATAGAGGTTGAACTATTTGCATTCCCACCAACACTGTAGAAGCATTCCCTTTTCTCCACATCCTGGCTAACATCCGTTTTGTGTCTTATTACCGGAGTTAGGTGGTATCTCAGTGTGGTTTTGATTTGCATTTCTCTGATCATTAGTGAAGATGAGCATTTTTTTCATGTGTCTGTTTGCTGCTTGTGTGTCTTCTTTTGAGAAGTGTCTATTTGTACCTTTTGCCCAGCTTTTCAAAGGGGTTTTTTTTTTTCCTTTTAGTATGTTTGTGTTCCTTATAGATCCTGAATGTTAGGCCTTTGTCAGACATGCACTTAGAACACATTTTTTCCATTCTGTGGGCTGTCTTCCTGCTCTCTTCATGGTTTATTTTGCTTTGCAAAAGCTTTTCAGTTTCATGAGGTCCCACTTGTCTATCTTATCTCTTATGGAATGGCGTCTGGGGTTTTGATCAGGAAAGGGGTGCCAGTTCTAATTTCCATAAGGGTGTCTCCTGCATGTTCTAAGATTCTTAAAGTTTGGGGTTTTACATTCAGGACTTTGATCCATTTGAAGTTGATTTTTGTGTATGAGGATAGCTAGAGGTCCTGTTTCATTCTTCTGCATGTGGTCACCCAGTTTTCCCAGCACCATTTGTTGAATAGCTTCCCGTCTCCCCAGTAGTTGTTGTTGGAGGCTTTGTCAAAAATAAGTTGAATGGGAAATTGAGGTTTGGCTCTCAGAATCTTGATCCTGTTCCATTGTACCAATCCCAAGCTGCTTTGATTACTGTAGTCTTAGAATAAAGTTTGAAGTCTGGAAGTGTGATGCCTACTGCTTTGTTACTTTTGCTAAGGATTGTTTTGGCTATTTGTGGTCGTTTATGAATTTCTGTGTTGTCGTTTCCAGGTCTGAGAAGAATGACGTGGGCGATTTAATGGGTGTTGTGTTGAGTGTGCAGTTTGCCTTTGGCAGGACGGATATCACAATGTTGACTTTCATGAGCATGGAATATGTTTTCATTTTTTTGTGTCATCATTGGCTTCTTTGAGTAGTGTTTTGTAATTTTCACTGTAAAGATTTTCACAGCCAGGTGTGGTGGCTCATGCCTATAATCCCAGCACTTGGAGAGGCAGAGGCAAGAGGATTGCCTGATTCCAGGGGTTTGAAACCAGCCTGAGCACTTGGTGAAACCTAGTCTCTACAATAAATCAAAAAAATTAGCCAGGCATGGTGGCTCACATCTGTGGTTCCAGCTACTTGGAAATGTGAAGTGGAAAGATCACCTGAGCCTAGCAGGTCGAGGCTGCGATGGCTGTGAGCATGCCACTGCACTCCAGCCTGGGCGACACAGTGAGACTTCTACTCAAAATAATAATAGTAATAATAATAATAATAAATAAAGATCTTTCACTTCTCTGGTAAGGAAGATGCCAAGGTATTTCATTTTTGTGTGTGTGGCTATTATGAATAGGATTGTGCTTTTTATTTGGTTCTCTGCCTGTTTGTTGTTGGGGTATAAGAATGTGACTGTATTTTTGCACACTTATTTTGTACCCTAAGACTTTGCCAAAGTCCTTTATCAGTGCAAGGAGATTTTTGACTGATTCTCTTGGATTTTTGAGGTATAGAATCATATCATCAGCAAAGAGGGATAACTTCACTTCCTCTTTTCCTATTTGGATACCCCTGATTTCCTTCTCTTGTCTTATTGTTCTAGCTAGGACTTCCAACACTATATGTTGAACAGGAGGGGTGAGAGTGGGCACCCTTGTCTTGTTCTAGTTTTTAGAGGAAATGCTTCCAACTTTAGTCCAATCAGCAATATGTTGGCTGTGGGTTTATCATAGATGACTCTTACTATTTTGAGGTATGATTCTTCTATGTGTAGGTGTTCAAGGGTTTTTATCAAGAAGGAAAGTTGAATTATATTGAAAGATTTTTCTGAATCTAATGATACAATCATGTGGTTCTTGTTTTTACATCTGTTGATGTATTTAATGACATTTATGGTCTTGTGGATGTTGAACCAGCC
Source organism: Cephalopachus bancanus (assembly GCA_027257055.1). NCBI lineage: Eukaryota > Metazoa > Chordata > Mammalia > Primates > Tarsiidae > Cephalopachus > Cephalopachus bancanus. The sequence continues at coordinate 3,196,846 of JAPVLO010000325.1, forward strand.
CTGCATCCTGGGGATAAAGCCTGCTTGGTCATGGTGGATGACTTTGAGATGTGTTGTTGGATTCAATTTGCTAAAATCTTGTTGAGAATTTTTGCATAACTGTTTATTAGGGATATTGGCCTGTAGTTTTCATTCTTTGTTGGATCTTTACCTGGTTTGGATATCAGTGAGATGTTGGCTTCATAAAATAATCTAGGGAGAACTCTGTCTTTCTTTATTTCCTGGAACTTTCAATAGGATTGAGATCAACTCCTCCTTGTATGTTTTGTAGAATTCTGCTGGAAAGCCATCTGGTCCAGGGTTTTTTATTTTGTTTTATTTGTAGGCAGTTTTCTTATGACAGAATCAATTTCTTGGATTGTTATTGATCTATCTGGGATCTCAATTTCTTCTTCTTGTTTAAGCCTTTGGAGATTGTGTGATGTTAGAAAGACCTCCATATCATTTAGATTATCCAGTTTGTTTCCATACAGGTGTTCATAGTAATCTCTGATAATCTTTTGTATTTCTTCAAGATCAGTGATGACTCAATCTTTTGCATTTTTGTGTGTGTTTATTTGGACTTTGTTCTCTCTTTTTCTTGGTCCTTCTGGTTAGGGATCCATCAATCTTATTTATATTTTCAAAGAACCAACTTTCTGTTTCACTGATTTTTTTTCTATGATATTTTTGTCTTTTGTATCCCATATTTGAGCTTTTACTTTGGTAATCTGAATTCTTCTACAGAAGTTAGTGTTTTGGTGGTCTTGTCTTTCCAACTCCCTTGTTCTCTTTCTATTTTCTTGATGTGTGCTCATAGAGATATAAATTCCCCTCTTTGTACTGATTTCATGGCATCCTAGAGGTTTGGGGAAGATGTTTCTTCATTTTCATTTGTTTCTAGGAATTCTTTAATTTCTGTTTTGATTTCTGTATTGATCCAGGAATTGTTCACCATCATGCTGTTTAGTGTTCATGTCTTTGTGGGTTTTAGGGTAATTTTATTGGTGATGATTTTTATTTTTGTTCCACTGTAGTCTAAGAAGGTGTATGGCAGTATTTCAATCTTGTGAAATTTGTTGATGCTTGACTTATGGCCAAGGATGTGGTCAATCTTGGAGTACATCCCATGTGATGCTGAGTAGAAGATATATTCTGTTGTTGTTGGGTTGAATGTTCTGTAGATATATACTAAGTCCATTTGGTTAAGCATCAAGTTGAGGGTCCAGATCTCTTTGTTGATTTTTTTGTCTCAATGATCTATCTTGGGTTGTTAGCGGGATTTTAAATTCCCAGCTGTGATAGTGTTAGAGTCAATATCTTTTTTTAGTTTTCTTAGTAACTGCTATATAAAAGCTGTTGCTTCTGTGTTGGGTGCATGTATGTTTAGGATGGGCATCTCTTGTTGATGGATCAAAACTTTTATTATCATGCCGTGTCCTTTTGTAACTTTTTAAACTTTTGATAGCTTAAAGCTTGTTTTGTCTGATAATATCATGACTCCTTCCCCTTCTGTGATCCATTTGCCTGGTAATTTGTTTTCCATCCTTTAACTTTGAGTCTGTGGGCATTCTTTGTGGTGAGATGAGTTTTCTGGAGGCAGCAAGTTACTGCATCATGTGTTTTTATCCAGTTTGCCATTCTATGTCTTTTCAGTGGTGCATTTAGTCCATTCATGTTCAAGCTGATTATGGAAATGTGAAAGTTTGTCCCTGACATAACGCTCTTATAAAGCTGTTTTATTTTCATTTAGCTTTTGTGTTCATATATGTGTGTGTTTTCATTTTTGCAGGTATGCTGTGTATTCTGCTGCTTCTGTATTTGTTTGCAATCTTATGAAGTATATTGTCTTCCTTTTTTTTTTTTCTTCTGTGCACAGCACCTTTTTAAGTGTCTCCCATAGAGCTGGTCTCCAAGCAGCACATTCTCTTAGGGATTGGATGTCTGGGAAGGATTTTAATTCTTGGTTGTTGATGACACTTAGCTTGACTGAGTGGGAAATTCTTGGTTGAAATTGTTTATCTTTGAGAACATTAAAGATTGGGGTCCAATTCCTTCTGGCCTGTAGTGTTTCTACAGATAGGTCTGTAGAATTCTGATTGGTCTCCCCTGGTAGCTAGTCTGACCTTTTTCCCTTGCTGCCTTTAGGATTTTTTATTTTAACTTACTTTGCGTAGGTGAATTAATATGTGTGTAGGGGTTGGTTTTCTCACAGGGGTTCTCTGGACCTCTTTTACTTATATAGTCATCTCTCTGGTCAGATGAGGAAAGTGTTCTTGAATGACCTCACAGAATGTTTGTTCCAAGGCGTTTTCCATTTCTCTTTCTATTTCAGGAATTCTGATCAGATGCAGGTTTGGTTTCTTGATAAAATTGCTCATCTCTTGGAGAGTTTCCTCTTTCTTCTTAAGTTTTTTTTCCCCCTATATTTTTAATACATTGGGTTAATCCCATATTCTGGTCTTCCAGCTCTGAGATTATTTTTCTGCTTGGTCAATACTGCTTCCCATGTTTGTCAGTTTGTTACTCATTTCTTGGATGCTATTCTTTATTTCAGTTATTTCTAAGTATGTTTTCTTGAGCCTGTCTAGCTCCATTGCAATTTCTTGTAGTTTTAGCCCTTGAATTTCTTGATTTTTATTTATTCTATCTAAGGATTCTCTAATCTCTATAAGTACTTTCTGGGTACTGTTGTTCTGGGAGATAGCCATTGTTTGTGCCCCAGTAACCGTTCTTTTAGCACTGACTCTTCGTTGGGATTCTGATGGTTACCAGCAGTATTTCATTGGTTTTCTTCATTTGTAGCAGTTCTCTTATCTTTCTCTTTAATTCCGTTGCTCAGTGGAAAATGGAGAAGTAGTCACTTCTGATATTTGCTCTACCTTTTCTCCTTTCTTGGACTGGGGCTTCAGGTTTGTCCAGTTATGAAGTAGGGCTGGGGGTGGGCATTGTGCTGCCTCTTTACAATGTTGAGTAAGGATTATGAACCTATTGCAGGTCACAATGTTTGCTATCTGGTGAATGGGCCACCTGGGGCTTGCTCTTTGTCTATGTACAATATGACCTTACAGTGTGTATGTTTCCATAGGCCCCAAGTCCAAGACAGGCTATAAGAGGGGAAAGAGAGAAAGAAAGAGGAAGAGAGAAAAAGAGGAAAGAGAAATAGAAAAAGAAAAAAGCATTTAAAAAAAGGGAACGAACAGAGAAAGAGAAGAAGGAAAGAAAAGAGAAAAACCAACAAACAAAGCAACCAAATTAGATAATCAAACCAATACCCCTCCCCCAAAAAGAAACAAATAAGCAACAACAACAAAACAGTTGATAAAGAGTTCTCGGCTTTAGTATGTGTCTTTTCGAGGTGGGGGTAGTCCCTCTTGTGATGGGTTCTGCGACTGCAAAACCAGGTGCAGGGCTGTTACTGTAGGTTCCCTATTTGCTGTTGGAACTTAGGATGTTAGAATCTTCACCCCCTGCAGCCCGCCATTGGTAGCTGTTGCACACCCATGTGAGGGAAGGGGGCTGAAATAACTTGACACAACTCTCTCAGGATATCTCACCCCCTTCCTTCCTCTCCCAGCTTTGCCACAGCTCCCAGGGCATCCAGTTCATGGCAGGAAAATGGGGCCTGCTGTCTCTGCCCTGCCCTGATCTCTTTCCTTTGTTGCTAGGGGCGGGAGGGAGTCAACCAGACACTCACCAGCCTTAACTCAGGCAATTCCACTCTCTGTGTCTATCACCAAGCAGCTGGCTCAGGGTGGCCGATGGATCGTCTGGGGTTCTGCGTCTGCCATTTCTTGCCAGGGCTTGTGCACTGGGGACAACGTTCTCTGAGGTCACAAAGAGCAACCACAATGCAACACAGAGATAGCACCTGTTCTCAAGATGCAGTTCTACTGTTCCCCACGGGCCGACCTGGATCACTTCTCTGCCCAGGCATTAGAAAGTCTGCTCAGTTTCTCTGCCGGCTGCTGTTCCTGTCACCCATGGGGTCAATAGCTCCCTCTCCAGCAGTTACCACAGAGTCCGGATCTCGGGACGCGGTGGCAAGGCTCTGGAGCCCAGTCCAGGCTCAGGGTGGCTTCTCCCTACTGTTTCCTCGGTTCTCTGTCATACAATCCCTCGCTGCACCCCTCTGTGGCCCTTGCTGCTGGCGTTCAGCCTGGTGCTGTTGGTTTCTGCTGATTTTAGAAGATGGCGGTCAGCTTCTGCTCTCCAGGAAGCGCTAGGGTCTAAGCAGAGCAGCTGCGACGCCAGCGATGTCACCAGTAGGCCCCCAGCCCCTTGCTCTTGAGTCCCTACCCAGTCAGCCTCTCACACCCCCACTGACACACAGAAACACACGCAGAACTGTTCGTACAATCACTCATACACACAGGGACTCGCTCAGTTCGACTGGCTGCACCACCATCTTCCTGGAAATCCCTCCATCCTTTTCCTTCATGACCTGGTAGAAGAAGTGGAAGGAAAGCATATCAAAGTACTAGATGACTGAAAACTGGACGGGGAATGGAGCCAGGCATGGAGAGCAAGGTGGGGATACCAACACGTCTCAAATATCTAGAATGGTGGACTTCACTTAAGCATTACAACTTCATCAAGATTGATATAATACTTCACATTTGGTTAAAAGTTAAAAGAAAAATGTTGATAGTGTGTTCATAGGGATACAAGGCCAAGTTTCAGCTCCTGGATAAAATACATAGGGTTGAGTGGAAATGAATTGTCAATCAACCTAGCCATGTACCCCTACCTTGGATGTGTCCGAGTCATGTCCACCCATCAAGATTGATTCTATGAGAAATGCGTTTCGCATTATACAACGTTTTGTGTCTTCCTGGTCAATGTGATCTTTCTGTCCTTTGTGTTTCTTTTTTTCCTAATATGTTGTGAATTTGTAAGCATCGTATGGGACTCCTACAATACTATACCTGGTTTGAGGCCTTGACTCCCATTTTGGACATCTCAGCGTTCTGCTCAAAGTAGCTGCTCAATAAGTTGTTCTTCAGTCCATGCTGTTGTATGAATGTGACGAGCCAGTAATGTGATCTTGGGTCAAATTGACATAAATACAGTGTCAGGACATGAACCATGAGTGCGAGTTGGAATAAGGGCACTAGGAAATAGAGGTGACCGGATACCATCTGACAGGTGTCTTGAAATCACTTCATAAGAAGAACAATAGAAAGCACTAGAAGATTTTTTTTGTTTTTGTTTTGGCTAGAAACTAGAGGACGCGGAAACAGCAAGAAGTGAGATAGAATATGAACTCTATTTGAACTATTTGGCAAACTTTCACACAAAGGACGGTTTTCCTTGCTCTGATTTGCTCCAGTGGGCAAACCAAAAGAAATACACATGCACATAGAAATTACTTTGAACAGGAAGAACTTTCTAACAGGAATGGCCCAAGGATAGAATATGGTGTCTCGGTAAGTAATGAGTCCCCTTTATTGGAGATTTTTGAGTAGCTGGAATAACATCTCCAGATGGCATTTTTCAAGACAATTGGACTAAGGCTTATTGTAAAACAAGGGCATATGGTAACCATCCCTGGATCCAACATCCCCTGCCAGAGTGACACATATGTTACAACTGGTGAAGCTGCAACGGTGCATCATTGTCACCCAAAGTCCATGGTTTATTTTAGGGGTTCACTGTTGGTGAGGTGCGTTTTATAGATTTTGCCTTGTCAAAAAAAGTTTGTGTCTAGATTGATTGTATCTGAATATCCAATTGTTACAGCCCCATTTACTGAAAAGACTATAGCTGCTTCCTTGGGTTGCCTTTGTTCCTTTGTCAACGATCACGACTATATTTATGTGGGTCTATTTCTGGGTTCTGTATTCTGTCCCATTGACTCATTTGTCTATTCTTTACACCAATACCATAATATCTTGATTACTTTAGCTTTATAGTAAGTCCTGAGGCAAGGTAGTGTCAAGTCCTCCAATTTTGTCATTTTTTTAAATTTTGTGTTGGCTGTCGTGGGTATTTTGCCTTTCCATATAGAATATCAATTTGCCAGTATCCATGAAACATCTTACTGGAATTTTGATTGCTGAGATTTTAAAAAGAACTGACGTCTTGTCAGTATCATGTCTTCCTATGGAATATTTCTTCGTTTATTTAGTTTTTATTTGATTTCTTTCATCAGAGTTTTATAGTTTTCCCTCATATGAAGTCTGTGCCTATTTTGTCAGATGTATACCTACGTATATCATTTTTCAGGCCGTAATGTAGATTGTGTTTTTAACTTGAAATTCTAATTATTCATTGCTGGTATATAGGAAAGCAATTCAAATGTGTATATTAACCTTCAATCTTGAAAACTTACTATAATCACTTATTTGTTCTAATTGGGTTTTTTATTACTGTTGTTTCTTTGGGATTTTTCTACATAGACAATCATGTCATCACTGAGCAAAGACAGTTTTAATTCTTCCTTCCCCATGCATACATCTTTTATTTCATTTTCTTGTCTTGTTCCACTAGCTGGGACTTCCAATACAATGCTGAAAAGGAGTGGTGTCTGACAGACACTCCCTCAGCCAGGTGATCAGGATCAACCTCTAAAGTTATGTGTCATGTTGATAGTGTGTATCTTTGATAAAATGTGTTGAAAATGGACTTTTGACTCTGTGATCTTCCTCCCCAAACTCATAACCTCAGTCTAATCATAAGAGAAACATCAGATAAATCCCAATAGAGCAACATCTTACAAAAAAAACACTGGACCATTAATTTTCAAAACCATCAATGTCATTAAAAGCAAGGGAAGACTAAGAAATTGTCAGTTAAGAGCAGTCAAAAGAGACGTGATCACAAATTTAATGTGATATCCTGGATAGGATCCCGGCACAGAAAAAGGACATTGGGTAAAACTGAAAGAAAGCTGAATACAGTATGGACTTGAGTTCATCATCATTTACCAATATTGTGATAGATCATAACTTATCATTGATTTGTGACAAATGAACCACACTTACATAAGATGCTAATAAGAGAGGAGATTGTATCTAAGGGTGAGGAAGATACACAAAAACTCTCTGCATTATCTGCTGAATCTCTTTGTAAGCCTAAAACTGCTCAGAAGAATAAAGTCTACTAATAGAAAAAGTAGGAACCCTGAAGTCACTGTTCAGTGTCTTAACTGTGATGGTGAAGACACAAACCTATACATGTGAAAAAGCATAGAGAATTAAAATACACACATGCACATGCACACACACACTCATGAATGAGCACTAGTAAAACCAGAAAAATTTCAGTAAGAGTTGTGGACTGTATTAATGTCAATATCCTGGTTGTAACATTGCAAATCTATAGTTTTGCAAAATGCTCCAATGAAGGAAAACACAGTAAAGGACACGACTGCAAGTGAATATACTGTAGTGTCAATAAAAATTTCAATGTAGAAAAGAAACCTTTCCTAAAAGCATGTCTCCTTCAAGGACAACAAGGAGGGAAGAACTTAGAGCAATTTCACACGTCTGAACTCAGTTTGTGTATGATCCAAGGAATACTCAAAATAAAAAGAATTGGGCAAGTTTTAAGAGAAAGCAATAGCAACAGCAATAATAGTAAGAAGAAAAAGTAGGGTAAGGGGAAGAAGAGGGAAAGGAGATGCAGAAGAAAGAATATCAGCTCCCCACAGATAAGCAGATGTTGACATCTGCTAGAAGTTGCAAATATCCCATCTTGTGGGTTACAAGCAGCTTCTGTGTTCCAGGAGGGAGGCTGGTATTTACCTTAGGAGCAAAAATGAACTAAAAATCCTCAGTTTTCAATAATTTCATGAATATTTCTTTTCTCATTCCGATGCAAATCATTTCAAATGAGCACATGGCACGCTAACAGAGAGAAGATACTTAACAAATGATATTTGAATCAAAACAACTAGAGAAATAATCAGGAAACTTTTGAGCCCTGATCTCAAGAATTATTCAGTACAGTTGACATCTGGCATTTTCAAGGTTCGAGATACAGTATTCAAACTCTTGTGTGACATAGGCTTGCGCGTGGGCTTCCAAAGGCAGCAAAAACCAATTTCCTGCACCAGTGAGACAGGCCAGGAGTAGCAAGCTCAGACCAGCCCGATTGAGGTGGTCTCCCCTCATGAGCCTTCCATGCACACTCAGCAGCACCAAGATCATCCCATCACCAAGGAACGGGGATATGGCAACCACAGCGGAGGGGGAAACTGCAGGTCCGTGTCATGAGGAGGAGAGTAGAAAGCCTTGTGTGGCTGCAGCGGCCTTCAGTTTCCAAATGTCAAAGTTTCCCCCGGGCTTCCTCTGCCAGAAAGCTTCAACAAGGCCCTGCAAAGACAAGATCTATGTCACAGAAAAGTCTGAATCAATAGCGAAGAAAAGCGAGCCTCCCTGGAGCCTCTAACCTTTCGTAGCGCTTGGCCTCAGCGTCTGGGCTTCTTTCTCCTTTTTTTTTCCGGCACCTGCATCCATATTGACTCAGCATCTGCTCCCACCACATGATCCAGGTACAGACACGTCAGGGTGAGCAGATCATATCTCCTCATCTGGCCTGGCATTTGTCTGTCATGCTGTGGCTGGAATGTGATATCTAGTTGACAAAACGCAGCCCTCACACATGCCGGAGGCCCCGGGCCGCTTAGGGTACTCCAAAGCCATAAGGATTCGGGGCTCTTTCTCCTGGGCCCTCTCAGGACAAATGGCCAGATCACAAGACAGCAGGTGCTGCTGGGCTCAACATTTGTGCCTCCCCATGCAAACGCAGCTCTGCCTGCCACATTTCATAATCAATCAAGGAGGCTTTGGAGTCGGGTGCATACCCACGTGTGCGCCTGTGTGCGCGCGCACAGGCACCGGCCCTGTGGTTTGGAGTGTGCGAGGGTGGACTTAGCTTTGATCTTTTCTTTTTTATCTTGAGTCTTATCCTGAGAGTTCCTGGTGTTCTGCATGGGGTAGCAATTAACAGCCGAGTGTGATAGCTCTGAGGAGGAAGGACTCTGTGAAGAGTCACAGACACAAAGCCTCTGGGTGTAGGCGAGACAGGACAAGAACTACATGGGCCGAAAGTGCTATTGTACTTATTTTTTTCAGCCATTTTTGAGTCTGAATGGATGGCGCCCAGCATCTTACTTCTTCCTTAAGAACAAGAATGCTGACTGAAACGGGGACAGTGTTAGAGTGTTTCTACCACGTTGAGACACTTTCCCTGCTTTCATAAGATTTTGCCTGTGCAAGGTCCCTTCACGTTCTCTTCAAGGCCTTGTGTCTGAGGGCTGGTGAGGGGCCAGGGGCCTGATGTGTACAGTCCTCTTCCTGAAGAGGCAGGACTCCAAAGACCACGGTGCACGCCAGTGAGGGATGGACCACATGAGGAGATTGTTGGTTGGAAACTTGAACAAGGTCACCTTGACAGTACCTTCCAACTCTAAGATTTTGCCATTTTAAAAGTCAGTAAATTCCGGGTTAGAGGAGTGACATCCCTGGCCCCATCCAGGGATCCCAAAGCAGGACTTTCTCCAGCGTTTGGTGTCCTCGGTGCCATCTGGATGACAGCCGTTCTCCGTTTTCTACAAAGCAGTGCAAGACAGTCTTCCCTGAGTCCTTTTACTCCCCCATGCCCAGCCCTTCTCCTCTAGCAAAAGGAAGACATCACTGCGCAGTCACACAATCCCTTTCGAACCTGTTTGTGCCCTGAACAGCATTTGGCCTCTGAGAGGCGTCTTCAACAGCTACAGTCTCTTTCCGCAGATTCAGTCCCTGGGAAACTGGAGCCTGAACCACTCTCTCAACCCTAACGCGTCAAGCTGGTTTAAATGTTTCAGCCACGAGGTTCAGGACAACAGAGCATACAAAGACTAACACATCCGGGCCCCCACCCTCAAATAACTGTGATCGTGAGGGCAAGCAGAAGACCGGTCATCGTGGCAAAACCAGGTTCCGCAGGAGAATAAATAAATGCGAGTCGTACACGGATGTAAGGGACTGGGGACCGTGCCGTGAGATGGACAGACGATCCTTGAAAGAAAGGGTAGGGTTTCCCCGGTCAGAAAAAGGCGAGAGGGGACGGCAGCGACCAGGAAGACGGTCATCGGCGGAAAGGACAAACCCAGCAAAGGAGGGGAGGCCCGGAAGCTCATCCGGGCCCCGCGACAGCCCAGAGCAGGCTGGGGCCCAGGCACGCTGGGGACCCAGAGGCGCAGAAGGACGCCCCAGCAGACAGGGCGCCTGGGACCACACGCTGAGGCGTCTGGAGTGTCCCTCCAGCAACGGGGAGCGACTGAAGGTGTCTGAGCCCCGGGTGTTCCGCTCAGGATAGCTCTGGACCCCGTGTGAGATTTGGGCAGGGCAGGGGCAGGGGTCACTGGCACCAAGAGGATGGTGCCCGGTCCGTTTCCACTTCACTGGCCTGCTGAGCTCCCTCCCCCTCCGTCCACTCTAACCCAGTGCTCCTCCCAAAGCAAGGGAGTGGCTTTTTCTAAAGATGCAAACTTTAAATCAAAGACTCTTCGAGACTGAAAAAAAAACTCTCAAAATCCAAAGGCACACTCTGCAGCAGGATAAAAGCTTCCACCGCGGCTCCAGAAGGGATCGGCAGAGACGTGGAGCGGGCCGAGGTCAGCGCACACTAACGCCCGTTCCCAGCCTCGACTCCTCCCAAGGGAAATCCCCGCACCAGGCCTGGTCTGAAAGCAAAGCCCAAGCACCAGCTCCCAGATCCTCTGATTAGTCACAGCCGTTTCTCGAGCCCGAGGTTTCTATTTTTCTGCTCCCAACCAGAATTCAGGTTTGGAACGTCGCTGCCTGAGCAGAGGCCAGGGCCCCGCCACCGGCCCCCTCCGAGTCCAGGGCAAGATGAGTAAGGACCAGTCTGCCTCACCTCGGCCGCACCCGCTGCGCGGCCCCTTCCTCCCTTCCAGAGACTCAGGCAAGGGCTGTCTGTGTCCCTGGCCCGTTACTCACATTCTAGCTTTTAACTGCGTTGCGTAAATGGCCATTCAATTTTCGACCTGTTGCTGTAGGTTAAGACGTGAAAGAAAGAGAACCAAAAAAAGTTGCAAACAACAACTCCAAGCCAAATTCCTGGTAAGTATATAGCTTTCAAACCATGAGAAAATGGATAACAGTCTCAAAAATTCCTGTGGTCAAATGCAGTGATGGGTGATTTAGAGAAATCTTATTTTTCTGATGACGGAACTTAAAGTGACCAGCCCAAGGACCCAGGGAGCAGGCACAATATTACTCAAATCTCTTCTCTCACAAAAGGTCAGGGAGCAAGCTTCTGATTTGTTAAAGGGGAAAACACACAGAGAAAAGAAGGAATGTTTTCTTCCTAGCAAATAGACTTGCTGGGCCTCTCCCTTTCCACGCCTGGGGTCTGTGTCCAGGCTCCCCACGGCTCTGGGGCGGACCACCCCCGTCCTGGAGAAAGCCCGAACCCATGGGACCAGGCATTCTCCTGCAGCCTCCTGCCCAGGGAGGCAGCGGACTGCATTCTCAAGAGGTTGCTTGCTGACTGTGTCCCTCCCGCCTCGGCCGCCGAGCCCGCAAGCGCAAAGGGCTGAAAAGGGAGGGTGGGGCGTGACTCATTCTTAGCTGAAAAGTGACTCAAAAAGGAAATTGCCTGGTGTGCCGGATGACACAGTGCATCGTAACCTGCTGTGACCAGGCCTGTCTGTCACGCAGCTGTCTACCTTCACCTTGGAAACGCGTCAAGTGGACACACCAGGCCCTCTCCAGCCTCCAGCAGGCACAGTGACTAAGAGACATTCCTCTGCGGAGCCGCTGGCTCGGGCCACTCCCAGCCTAGAACCACAGTGACCCATGAAGCCTAAAGGACAAGCAGAAGCCATTTTGATACCAAGACAGGACCCGCCGGGGGCCAGCAAGAAGAACACAGAAAAGGGAGAGGGAGAACGGCATGCACTCAGAATCCTCGGGACGTGTTTTAACTTATCCACCATAGCTGTTTCCTGTGCCATGCTCATAGCTGTCTTTAAGTCACATGCAAGAAAAGGGGGAAATTTAAGTCTCTCTCTCTCTCTCTTTCTCTCTCCTTCTGTCTTTTTTCTTTCTTTCTCTCGAGAAGGGACTTATGCAACTTAAGCCTTAAAACAGACCAGGTACTAACTGAAAAAATAAAGATTAGGTTGAAGAATATGAAATGGCTATTTTGGTAAATAAAAAAGGGCAAATTTCCTCATCTGAGTTGGCTGGACCTAACATACTGCATGAAAGGGCAGAAAAACCTTCAAAATGTGTTAACCTGTTTTCCAGCTCCCTTGTGTTCGCTTGCTGCCGGACCCTTGTTAACTAACCTCTTTCTTAGCTGGTCAGTCTTCATCAACTTCTCGCTGTGGTGCCCAGAGGCCATCAACGGTCACCACTGCCTTTCTCCCCACCCACAAGATACCAGGCCCGTTCCATGGCTACACATGAAGTTGGCTTTGACTTCTGGGCCAAGTTCACCCCAACTAGAAGTGTAGGGCTGCCATAGAGCCTGCCACTGACAGGGTGGCAGAGGAGCCCCGGGGCTGGTTCCACGCTCCCCGGAGAATGACGAAAATTGTTTCTGCTTCCTGGTGCTTCTAGTGGAGGTGACAAGGAGACCACTCTCCTGAGTCCAGCTCACATGCCTCCCAGGCTCCCCGAACTGGGCAGGGCGTGCCACTGGACAAAGGTCATCAGCCATTCTCTAGGTGGCAGTGATGGTTTGTTGGCAAATTCCATCCTCCCAAGACATCCAAGCACTCTCTCTAAAGTGCAAAAAGATGGACACCCCCTCTCCACCACACACACACTTTCTCATACCCGGGACAAGATGCCAGAGCATTTCTAAAAATCAGTTTTATTGTCTCCTGATTAATGCAGTTTTCCTTTCTTCCTCCCTCCCTTCTTTCCTCCCTTTCCTTCCTTCTTTATTTCCTTCAATGAAGACTTGTATTTACACCATGCTAGGCACTGTGCTTTTCCAACAAAAACAGTCAAGTCCCAGACGATTCTCAGAAGGCTCCACAAAGGGAGAGTGAGTACACACGTACAAGCAACGCGGTAAATGCCCGTTCTGTGTGAACATAAAGGGAGGAGCAATTTACCCTGCCGAGAGGTTAAGCGGGCATAGGTGGTGTGCATTGATGTTGCTCCATTTACCCGTAGTGAGTAGACAACAAAGACTGATTGAAGGAGAGAGCGATTGAGGGAAAAGGCTGACCACCTAGATGCGTCCATCACTGTTCTAGGGACTGGGGGCAACACACTGAATAAAACACAAATCTCTGCCTCCAGCTTGAGCTTGACAAACATACTTAGAATTGTGTTTGGGGGGGGAAGCATTTCCATTTTTGAAACGGAAAGCAGAATAAGGAATTCTGAGCAGGAGGAACAGCTAGCCTCATGAAAGTCCACGAGGTGTACCTCGTCCAGATGGGAAAACTGTGGAGTCAAAGAGGTTCGGAATCGAACACATTTTAGAAAGGAAAGAAAATGCAAAACGGTGGCATGTCTTGGTCTCTGCTTTCGTCCCTGTTAAACTGCTGTCATCATCGTAGTCACCAAAATAGGAAGAAGAAAATAAAGTCAATCTGACCTTTTAATTTGCCTCCATTTCTGGCAAGCACCTCAAGCCCAAACCTTATAAATAGAAAGTACAATTGAAATAGGCCCTTAGGGGCAGGTGGGTGTAGACCGGGCTGGAAACATTCCCGTCATCAGAAGAGAATCCTTACAGGGCCACACTCGCTCCGCCCTTGGGGTTGGTTTCCTCAGTCCATTTCCTGTCCCGAAGCCTAAAGCTCTTAACTCTCTCCCGTTCCTAATAGAGCAAACACTGAAGAACAACGTAAAGAGTTCAGACTTCTAATGTTGCATTTTTGCTTTATTGGGGTGAAATGGAAAGACAGTGAAATGCACAGACTATAAGCATGCAATCTGAAGCTTTGATACAGGTGTATGCCTGTGAAACAAGCATACAAATCAAGTTGAAGAATGTTATGGGCACCCTAGAAGGCTCTCACACCCCTTGCTAGGCAATGTCACCCGGGCACGGGCAACCGCTTTTCTGACCGCTATCGCAGTAGAATAATTTTGCCTGTTCTTGAACTTCATATAAATGGAATCATCAACTATGTATATATGTATATTTAGAGTCTGACTTCTCTACCTCAGCATAATAATGTTTGAGACTTATGCATGTTTCATTTATCAATAGTTTGTCTCCTTTTATTTCTAAGTAGTAGTCGATTTTATGGCCACCAAGTTGTTTCAATTTCTCTATTCTCTTTTGACACGTGTGTTTCTTTTTTTGCTTTTATTGATAAAGCTGTTATGGATATTCTTATTCTAGTCATTTATGTTTTTATTCCTTTCGTAAATACCTGGAAATGGAATGGCTGGGCCCTGAAGCAACTGTGTGTTTACTTTATAAAAATCTACCAAATTGTTTTCCAAAATGGTTGTACCATTTTGCATTCTCACCACCATCGTTTGAGTGTTTCAGTTACTGGATACTCCTGCCAACATTTGGAGCTGTCAGTCTTTCCCATTTTAAGTATGCTAATGGGCATAAAATTGAATCTCGTTATGGTTTTCATTTGCATTTTTTATGATCTTGATCATTTTTCATGTACTTGTTGACATTCCCTAGCTTCTTTAAAGGAGTATCTTTTGCACATTTTAAGTGGATTGTATACATGATTTACTTATTTTGATAGAAGTCCCTAGTCAGAAATATGCATTTAAATATATTTTCTTTCGATCTGCGACTGGTATTTGCATTTTCTAAATGGTTCTTTGGATGAGTAGGTCTAGTTTTGATAACGTCTAATTTCCAATTATCTCCTTTATTAGAACTCGCTCTGTCTTTCCTAAGGAATTTTTGCCTACTTCAAGGTTGCAAATATATTCTCCAGTGTTCTCTTCTGGAAGTTATAGGTTCTTAGCGTTCATGGTTAAGTCTATGATACATCTTAAATTAATGTTTGTGTGTCTGTGAATAATACTGAGAGTGACTTTTTCACACGTTTATATGGCTGAACAGATGTTTAGCACACTCTGATTACAAGGCTTTCATTTCCCCGTTGTATGATTTTGAACCTCTGTCAGAAGTCACTGGAGTCTTAAAGTTATGCACTTTTGAAATTAAGAAAAAGAAAAACGCCACTCGACCACGTACGGGTGGCTCTGTTTCTGAACTCTGTATTCTCTTCGTGGGTCTCCTTGCCTGCTCTGAACGCAGAAGCGGACTGTGATGGTGTCGAGTCCTCCCGTGGGCTTGCTGCTTTCGCTCCCTCCCCACTGCATTGCACTCTCTTCCTTAAGTGTTTTGCTTTCCTAAGTATATTTTCTTATCGGCTGGCCTATTTCTTTTAAAAACTGTTTTTGAGATTTTGGTTGGGATTGTGTTGAGTCAATAGATCCATCTGGGGAGAAACCCCACAATAATTATAAGGTTTTTCTCTTCGTCCATGAACACGGTTAATATTCTTCCTCTATTTAGGCCTTCTGTAATTTCTTTCAGCACTGCTTTATCGTTTTTAGTAGAGTGGTCTTGCATGTCTTTTCTTGATCTTTTTAAGTCTTTTATTTTGTATGTGTCCTGGTTTATAGATGGAATATTTTCCAATTCTTTGCTACAAGTATATGGAAATAAAACTGATTTTTCTTGATCTTCCATGCATCCTGTGACTTTGCTGAATTCCCTGTGGTTTGTAACAGTTGCTTTGTAGATACCTCAGTGTGTTTATATAAATCATCATATCCTCTGCAAATAAAATAATGTTACTTCTTTCTTCCCAGTTGTTATGCTCTCTGTTCATATTTCTGACCTCGCTGCATAACTAGAACCTGCAGTAATATGTTGAATACAAGTAATGAGAATGAATATCCTCACATTGGTCTCAATCTTTGGAAGAAGGTGTTCAATAGTTCACCATGAAGTACGCTATCAGCTGTATTTTTTAATTGATACCCTTTACAGACTCAGGAAGTTCCTTTTAATTTCTATTATATTGCAAGTTTTTAATCATGAGTGGGTATTGAACTTTAGCAAATGCTTTTTCTGTATACACAGGCATGATTATAAAATTTTTCTTATTTATTATGTTAAGAAGGCAAGTTACACTGATGTTTAGATATTACATTTCTAGGATAAACTTTGCTTGGTCATAAATATACTATCCCATTTGTATACTGCTAAATTCAGTTTTCTAATATTTTGTTTCGAATTCCTGCATTTATATTCCTTAAGAACGTTGGTCTGTAATTTTCTTTTCTCCACCACTCACAGAAATAGAACTCTTGATTTTACATGATATTCATGGGGTTACTGACAGCATATATAAATTTTAGCAAAAATGACTCCAACAGGACGATTTGGAAGTTCAGTTAACATCTTTCCTCATGCAAAATTTCATATTAACAATTGCTTAGATTATTCAGAAGATTATTCATTAGATTACCTTTTGTGAAGTAGATCAAGAAATGTACCCATGATTCCAGGTCACAAGAACAAGTTTCCAAGAGATACATGATGAGTTTATACACAGTTTACATACACTTTATAAGCAATCTTTCACAGCAAAGTTCATGTCACTCCAGGGACCACTAAGAAATGTTTATTTTCCCTCTAGAATTAGTCATTCATAGTCAAGTCTATGTACCAACTTCTACCCAATTAATGCCTAGCTGTCTTCTCATCCCAACAGGGAATGGTGCAGATTGGCCAGAATAGAAGAAACCCTCCAGAAAGAAACCCTTCCCAGAGTCTCTGGGCTTTCTCTTCAGGTCCATCCTGATGTGAGCTGGTTAACAGGGCAAGATGACTGTGCTGTTGACAGGCACACTCAGGTATTATACTTACGCTGGCTTTGAGAGGAGGTTCTGGATTTTAAGAGCAGCCTGTGCTTTGAACATTTTGTATAGTATGCTTCTGGTATTGTCCATACTTATGCTATATATATATATGCCATTGGTGTTCCAATAATCGCACTCATTCACTCATTTTGCCATCTGTGTTTGGCACAATCCGCAGGCCTTTGCACTGCACTCGTTGCTACATTCAACAGTGACCAAAACACCACAGCCTCCACAGAACTCACACACTGGTAAAACAGCATCCTTATATATATATATATATATATATGGATATATATATATATATATTCAATAGCTGTATGCATTTTTCCCAATAAGTTAATTCAAGGAAAGAAAACCAACCCTCGATGATGATCCACTATGGAGCATCCAGGGCCTGCGATGTGCTACATGCTTTGTCTGTGCAGCAGGCTGAATCTTCACCACAGCTAAGCACAGTGGTTATTCACATTTAGCACGTAATTAGAAGCACTGGCCGACAGGTTCCGAGTAGCACTTTCAAGGTGTCAGTACTGGAAGTGACGGAGTTGGAATTCCCATGAATGCAGTTCTCACGTTAATGTCTTTCCCTTTGCCACCTTGCTTTTACAGGGAGCCCTCAGGTCTAAGCCAAAGATACCTCACCATTCACAGACACGGAAACCTCAGGCATGACATTCATGGCGCCGTGAATAGGGAGGTGTGCAGAGTTTCCCTGCCTGGACTTGGGTCCAGCTGTGTCACTCAATAGCTGTCAGAGAATGGAGAAGGAGTGATGTTAGCAATGGAAAACTGTCGTCGAGTTTTTCTACCGTAATGGCGTTACATGTGCTGGTGCTGGCCCACAGGGATTCAGCATAGAATCTGAAATGATTTGAATCAGGGCCAGCCCTTCTGGGACTCTACTAACATATTTTAACATCAATGTGAAGGTTTTGTTTTGCTTCGGTTTGTTGGTCATAGAAACGAGGCATTTTTACTATTCTTCATTTGTCCCAAGAATGGAAGAAGAAAAGGCAATGAAGATGACTATGAGATTGAGTTGGCATCGAGCCAATGGAGAGGTTGTCTGCAAGGAGCCTTTGGTGTCTGGGCCCAGGGAGGTGGCAGGCTTTGCACGGAAGGGGAGACAGGGACCCTTCCAAATGCCCACAGCTTCAAGACATCAGGAATCGCTGTACATGGCACCAGTTTTGCCTGCTCAAATGGGCACCACCACTTGTGGAAGGCTGAGAGGACATTTGTTCAAGGAGAGAGCAGCAACCATAACCTGAGGGTTTAAGAACCCTGAGAGGCTATCCTCACAGCTGAAGCAGCTCCGTGAGAGGACTGCCTGAGTCGGTGAGTGCCAAGAGGTAATTTGGCCATTGGTGTGCCAATAATCTCACTCATTCACTCATTTTGCAATCTGTGTTTAGCACAGTCCCAATCTGTGTTTAGCACTGCACTCATTGCTACATGCAACAGTGACCAAATCACCACGGCCTCCATAGAACTCACACTCTCTTAAACAGCATCATTCAAATGACGTAAAAAATCAGTTTATAATTACAAAATACGATCAGTGCTATGAGGACCAGCAAAGTGTCCATAAAAGCATAATAGCAGCTCCTAGCCAAGGCTTGGTGATAGAGCAGAGGAAGATGGTGGATGGATTTCGGAGTAACCACTTGGGTCGAGGACGTGAGGGTGCTGGTATCTCAGCAATGCTAACTCTGTCTTCGAGTGCCCTGCAGGTAGACGGCATGCCTCCCCTTATGACGCAATGGCCTGGAACAGCCAGTCACGGATTTACCAGTGGCCAGTCCTTCGGTCATTCCACACATGGGGAATATTTAATTCATGCTGGGAAAGGACTAGGCACTTTGCCAGTCCTGCCTTTTTCATTGTCAACCCCCTTTTTTTAAAGCAGGATTTATTAAGAGGACAGAAAAGCTCCCACAGTGGAAAGAGACTCCAAGGCTGCCCATCAAACTCTTCTTTGTTCACATTTTAGATTCCTTTTTATGCAAAAACTTTAGATTCCAATAAACGTAGCCCATTTGTAAAAATTACACCCAGAAGGCACTTAAATGGCCTCTTTCTAATTTTCTGTCTCATGCAGCCAAATCTCAGTGGAGGCGCTCCTAAGTGCACAAATAGTTTCCTAAGTAAGATATTCATTCTTGTTTGCTTGTTTTTCAGTTTTCATCTGTTGGAAAGGTTTTGTGCTTTTTGTTTTGTTTTATTTTAACATCAAAAAGAAACTGTTAGGGTAAAATATAGCTTAGAGATTGTTGGGTAAATTTCTTGACTAATAGTCTCTGTATTTTTTTTAAATGCTGTGAGAGACTCTGTGAAATTCGAGAACCTTGAAAATCAATAAGTAGAATGCGTTTTCTTCTTTCTTCAAATATATCCTGGGATGTTTATCCTAGCATAAAGGCTTTCCTACATTATCAAATAAACACCATACAAGAATTTCATTTGAGAACAAAAATGCTTATGCTTAGTTGCATCCCAACCACTGAGTGTGTTTATTCATCAGTAAATATTCCTTAAGTGACCTATATACTGAGCCAGTCACTCTTTGGTAAATTATCTAAATGACTTTCTTTTATGGACTTCGATTTACAAACGTGATTAGAATGTTTGTCTTCTTTGTAATTATGTGTGCCCATATTAACTATATATGCATACATATGCATATAAACATATATATCACTGTATAGTTATGGATGAATTCCTTGCAGATATTTATAAAGTAACAATTATACTGCATAGAGTTTTCAATGGAAATCTAGATAAGAAATGCTTTAACCAAAAAAAAGAATATAATATCTATTTGGCATATTTGTATAAAAAATGACCTCATGAAACATTTAAAAATGCTTCCCTTGAATTAAATCCACAATGCTACAAGAGCTGAAAAGTCATTGGGGAAGAAAGCAAAATGGACATCTGACCACACTTTTCTCTCAGCTTGTTCACTGGGCCCGTGGACGCGTAACTGTGGCTGGCCTAAGCATCAACTGGCAGTTCTTCTACCTGGGTGCTGACAAACGCCAGCGGTGGGTCCATTTTTCAGCCATTATCACTGGTTCATTATGCTTGTGTCCTTTTGGCGACTTCAGCCGAGTCCCAACCTGCAAGCTCCAATAAAACTGGGTGTGACCAGCCAGATTATAAGGATCCTCTGAGCCTGCTCCACCATAGTGACTGTTAAGTCCTCTCCAGTATTTGCAATATTCCCAAGCAAAGCAAGAGTGCGAGCACAAATGCTACACAACAAAACAGTGCAAACACCTGGGTGAGCGACAGGTAGACAGACAAAGTAATCAAGTGGGATAAATTGGGCTTCTCTGCTGGAGCCCTAGATCTATGCCAAATAAACCTTTTGCTAATGCTGTCCAAATCAGAGTCCTGTCTGTGAGTTTCCCTCCATAGCCATTAAAGTAATTTTCTGGCCGGGCCAGTGGCTCATGCCTCTAATTCCAGCACTTTCAGAGACCAAGGTGGGAGGATTGCTTGAGTTCAGGAGTTCAAAGTCAGCTTGGGCAACAGAGCGAGACCCTGTCTTTATAACAATAAAAAAGAATGGAGCTATAGGAGCTTTAAACAAAATTTTCCTTAGTGGCTTCAATAAATGGATTTCTCAACAAGATATAAAGAGCACTGAGATACTCTTTACTGAAGTATTTTTACTGCACGCTCTTATTTAAAGTTTAGCCTTGTTTCCTCAACTATTTTATTCAGATCTAGAGATTTTCAGTTTATCTGTCCAGAGGAGAAACAGAAAATGTTCCAATGAATAAGAGCTCCATCTGAATAAGAATAATATACAGTGGCATTAGATGAGAGAGGTTTACATGCATGCTGGATTTTTTTTTCTCTCTAAGAGTATTCATCAGTGAAATACTACAACTGCATGAGAAACAACAGGGTAAGACAGGAAACAGTTCATAACATTTGAGTTAGGGAAAATTATAACTCACTTGAAAATGAGTTGCCAAGTACCATACGGGTGCCGAGTTAAGGGGCAGACTGCGTACCATGTAGCTCGTGCAAACGCCGTGGCGTGGATCACTCCGAAGTCATCTCTGGAAGGAGGAGAAAAATCTCTGGAAATGAGATATCATTGAGGAAGAAACAGGATGTCGTTTTTTGTCTTTTGTTTTCAATACCGTAGACCCTGTGAGTGAAGTTGGAAGATTATTGCTAATAATTGTATTTTTAAATATTTACTTTAATTGCTCAGGTGATAAAAAGGCCAGAATACCCTTCAGTCCCATTCATTTGTATCTTTGCTAGTTCTACCAAGTCCCAGTTTCAAAAGTCACTGGCCAACAGCATCATTCTATAACAAGAAGAGAAAATTTGCCTTTTAAAAAAAAAATCTCCATCAAGAAGAAAACGCACTTGAGGATATCCACAAATAATAAAAATGAGCATAAACCCCTCTCTTGAAATACGTATTGGCAGTACTGGACTTGGACATGGAGTCCTCGGCCATTGGCCAAGAGGCTAAATTCAGATGGAGTTATAACTATTACATTCAGAATATGCAGTTTACGTTTTTAATCTAGTGCTCACTGTCTTTGCCCATGCCACGGTTTTTACACTGGATAGTCTCATCAAAGGAGCGTGCTGTTTTACTCAAGACATTCCACATCGGCTGCATTTCCCTTGCACGCTTCTTTTGCCTCATAAATTTTCAAGTGTATATTTTCAAAAATAAAGTTGCTTTAAAACTGGAAGAAACATTATGGAACAGAATGGATGGTCAAAAGCAACAGTGCCTTGGTATGAGCTGTGTAAAGTGACACAGGGTTTCTGCAAGCTTGAGGTGTGAGCAGAACTGCCCAGAGACTAAGTCTTTAAACACTACTAAGCCTTAAACATGTAGTCTACACCTTGGAAATAAGGAAAGACCCCATTCACCTCTCTTGCCTCTTCCTGAAAACCAATTACTCTGATGAAGGCAGAGAACAGAGTATTTTAGAAATTACCCAGCATTTTTTAGTAAATAAAAGTCTTTTGATGAGAGGAAGTTTGTAAAATGAGAAATTGGGAGTTCAACGCATAAGCCAACTTGTAGCGCCACGTGCAAGTCCACTCCAGGCTCTGATAGACTAAGAAAATGGTACCATGATCACATCCCGTCATTGTGAGAGAAATCTATGCACAGTAAAATGGGAACTCACGAGCACGAAATAAATTGGTTTCCCCACTGTAGCAGAACTCACAGAGCAAACCTTTAACTGCACGTTTCCCATTTAGCTCAAATATTTTCCCCTTCATGTTGGCAATTCCTTTCAATTCCACCGTCTCCACAGAGCAGCGCTGCATTCTGTTCATGCCACAGGTTCTCTTTGCTGTGCAGCCTTTGAAGATCAGACACCATGGCTTAGGAGGAGATTAAGTTCAATTCTGTGCACCACAGCAAACACGTATGGAGCTCGCACTGTATCACGGTATCACGTGGGTTTGGTCTGCAGGTGGGCAGAGCGCAGGGAGGTGGATAAACTTAGAGCTCAAGAGCACCACTCCGACCGAAAGAAAAATCCCCAGGTTGTCAGACAACTCTCAGACGATCTTCTGATGGTCTTCATCGGACTTGTGTCCTCTTTCCCTAAGCCTCAGGAAGCCTTCCTTGCACCCTGGAGTCCAGCTATGGTGGCCTCCAGGACTGCGGCAACTCTCTCCTCCTCAACCCAAATTTGAAAATCAAAACTCTGTGTGGAGAGCCATCGCCTTACTGGATCTCATCCCAGCAAGAAAGCACACCCTCTGATTATCCCAAAGAAGTATTTGCATTGTAAGGCAAGAGGTGGAGAGACTGAATAGCCAAGCAGTGATTCTGCCTGCTCACTTGGTCTCTGGAAGGTCTCCTACTTCCCACGTGCTAGGACGTCACATCACGTCAGCAGCTTCACACAGGAGACCACACTCTAACAAAGCCTACGGCCTTAAAAAGCTTGTCCACAGGGCAATGGTCTCAACTACCTAGTCCATCTGGCTGCCTGGCAGAAAGTAGTCATGGGCAGCTGAGCCCTGCAGAGAGCTCAGGGAGGTGAGTTGTTCACATTGGACATCAGAGGTGGCAGCACCAGGGTGAGGGTGAACAGCAAGCAATGAGAAAACAGCACGTTCATTGAACCCCCTGAATGTATTACAGGATCAGGAAAATTGCAAAGAAAGTCCCTCTCTAGCACAAGAGAAACAGCTCTGTTGGAGAAAATGGAGATTGCAAGGGATGGGGCATTCTGCACCAAGCGTCCACAGCCCTTCCTCACCCTTGGGGGGCACTTACGGAATAGCCACACCCAGAAAGCCTGCACAAATAGGTGAGTCAAGTAAGAAAGGTCTGATTGGCACAGGAGAGCCTCAACATAGCCCCGAGACAAATCGCCAATCTCCCTCAGCACATAAAACCACCGGCTGGCTAGGAAACAATCCCTGAAGTTAAGAGTTGGATCTGCAGTAAATAGTGGTCACGTGTTACTAAAGGGCTAAAAATTTTTGTTGAACTGATTGCCTTATACAAAAATAAACACATCAACTCTGTGATTATGCATGACAGCTTTTATTTTATGTTTCCCTTAAAGAAGGCTGGATTCTGGGCTCAAGAACAGGCCGTTATGAAATGTTCCACACCCTTTGTGGTTGAGTAAGAGGAACAGTTGGACACAATTTCCACTCTGTAGTGCCCCGAAAACTAAATGGGAACTCTCTACTACTCCTTTCACTGCAGGAGAAAAATGTATAGCAGAGTTCGCAGACACTTACACACCACCAAGGGATCCCAGGCTAGGCAACAATTGCATGGCTGTTACCAAAAGAGCATTACGGAGTACTTTAAACTATGGCATTTCCTCTAGCAGTCCCTCATAACCACACTTGCCATCCAAAGGGACGACATTTGGAAAAAATAATCTCTTAATTAAAGGTATACCAACTCAACTCTATTAACTGACTGCATCCTAAGACAAACTTTTAAGTTAACAACATGACAGGTTATGTTTCCAGGTGTGAGTTTGCTTGTCTATTTTTAAATAAAAGATGGCAAAATAACACATTGATGCCCTTTCTGATATTTTCTCTATTCTTGTTACCAAGTCCAGGAGACAAAGATCAATGGAGAAAGAAGTTCAGAAGGTCGTAAGTGATGGGAACATGCTGGATTAGAAAAGAACAAAAGATTAAAAGTATATAACATAGAGTCTGGAAGAGGAGAGAGAACAGAAGCAGTGGGAAAGGAACGAGCATCTTGTCATGGGAGGTCTAGGAAGAATCTCCCTAGCCCAGGTTTCCAGCCCAATCTGTCCCCTCAGGTCTGCTGCCTGGGCTGTGTCTTCGGAGGACAAAGCTTCCCAGCAAAGAAGACAATGCTCGGGCTCTCTAAAAGAAGTCCCCATATTTATTGAGTACTCGTATTTATTCTGTCAAATGCTGATTTCGTCCAGAATATTCGTTCCTTGAAGGATTCTCCATATTGCTTACTCCTCTTTTCATGTTTAAACTCAAGTATTAAAATGGAAAGGAAACAACCCACAAAATATAAACAGCCGAAATGCTGGTTTGAAGACAAAGTATCTACAAAAAGCAATGTTTAGAGACTTTGTATTATTCATAAAATAGAAAGCTCTGTTTACTAATAATAAACCACTCCAACCTTATGAATGTTTTTGAACAGTCAGCCTTTATTTGATATTCAAACCTCGTAAATTTGGGTTGGGCTGGTAAGTTAAATCCACCAACTAACACTGCACTATAATGATATAAACATGATATCCTATTTAGATGGGAAAGAGCCAGGACCTGAGCCTGGATTGCCCTCCAGAACCCCTGCTTATTCCAATGGAACCAGGTGCCTTTCTCAGTTATAAGAAATTCATCGATTCAAGCCAAGCTGCAGTTTTCACACTGAGCATTTTTTTCCTCTGATGAAAAGCAGTGCACAATGCAAAATAATACCTTTTAAAAAGAGTAATAAATTACTGGTTAAAAATAAGACATGTAAGAGAAATTGCAGTGATGAATACGATTAATATTATGGTATTGATTGGCATTCTATAAAATTGACTATATTACCTAAGCTGATTTATCAACTCCTGTTGGCTGTGATGACAATACGTGAATGACACAGGGGATGGTGACCCTAAGCAAAGTCGATGACAAGGAAGGATGGAAAAATACATTCAAAATAGGAGGTAAAATGCCTAAGACTTCAAAGCAATTTTTGGATTAACATTTTGCAATATAGTTCTAGGGTCTCCACCTGGGAATCTTGAAGTTAAACATATTGAGGGGAAAAAATGTTTTTGTGAATGTAAAGAAGGAATGATTTAGCATTATTGAAAATATTTGCAAAATTGAAACTCGCTAAAATGAGTTTGTAAAGTTGTTCAAAGTTACTGTATAGCCCTTAAGAAAGAAATGAGTCAACATATTAAAAATTATTAAAGCCTCCATGTGGGCATTGTAATAAGTGTGGTAGCTGATCAGACTGCTATACAGAGACAATTATAGTCACATTCCAATAATAGAATAAATAATCCAAAAAATTATACTTTGTTGGGTTAGTCTGAAGTTGAAGATTATGTGACATCTTTAAATTTCAAAAGAACACAACTAAACAGATCTTTCTGGCATCTTTATACAAATGCAGATAAACATGAATATATATTCTTTTACTAACCTTTGGAATACAGCAGAAGAAATAATTTTAAGGATTTATGCTAATTTTGAAAACATCATCAATACATTGAAAAAAAATCACATGCTGATGGTCTGAAAGCTACAGCAGGAAGGAACACAGCAGTTATGGGTCTCAAAAACCTCAGTGGGACATCAACTTCTCTGTTATAGAGAAAGATATTTAAAAACACCAGCTGTTTTCAAAATACTATTGAATAATGACATAGACAAATTGACCTATAATGACAGCTATGGTCTTCGAATTTCATGCTTTTCATTTTGTAATGATTTTGTTTGTCAGTAAAGGGGATCTCGGGGCTTGGAAGTTTGAAAACGTGGAGAACTCGAAGTTTTATGATGTCTGTGATGAAACCTCACTTGCTAAAAGCATTGCTTCAGGAAAGCAGGCACATGAGATCTCGATAACAATAGAGCTAAGTGCTGCATGCTGGTGACTGCACTGAATAATCACAAGAGTCCATGAGGGCAGGGTTATTAGCATTGCCAATGCACGGATGAGGACGCCGAAGCTTTGGCAGCTTTAGCAACCTTTTCAAGGAGGCTAAGCCAGGAAGGAGTGGGGCGGGCTCACCAGGAACTCCTTCTGACCTCTGCCTCCCAGCCCCTGAACTCTGACCCCTGCTCTCCACAGAGAGGGGCAGAGAGGTCCGGGGAGGTCGCTGCCTGTCAGCTGGCCTGGGAAGAGTGCCAAATGTCATCTGTTAACTAGTCGTAAAGCGCCAAGATCTGTAAACTGGAAAGTAAGCTGTTTTCCCCACAGTAAGCTCACTCTGCTGTTCGGTGTGTTCCAGGGTGCTTTCTTGATCGGAGAAGTGGGTAGAGCAGCAGCCCGCTGGAGAGTGCCGGCTGGTCTACAGGAGTGATTCAGACATATAAATCATGTGTCTATTTGTGTTACCACAGGAAAACGGGCCGCACAAACACGGTGGAAACTCCCATCAGACTGGATCCAAGGACAAACTCTTCAGTGCCACAGAGCGTGGGCAGGTAAGCTACCCCTGGGTGACTTGTCAGAGGTCTGCCCCCTGGGCTTTGACAAGGTTTGAAGCACAGGCCACTCTGGTGTGTAAGTCTCTATGTGGATTCAACATGTGCCTTTTCATTAACTATTGGTGCAGTAGAAATGACAATTCTTTTAGACAAAATAGCAAACTACTATTTTACATCAAAGGTAGCAAATATAAAGGAACTCATGGTCCTAGGAGATGGAACCTATAAAGAAGTTCAGTAAGGGCAAGTGTGTTTGTAGATGGCAGTCCCTTACGGGCTGAAACACTAATCTCATGTATGACCTTACATGTGCTCAAGTCGCATAATAGTGCGCTGGTCATATCTTCTTTTGTGTAAAATGGATCTACTGTCATTTTCTAGACTAATTAAAAACAAGCTGATCCTGAACAATTATCATAATACAAAGGAAAGGGATTGGTAGTCATGGGAAACTGCCGGGTTGGGGGAGGGGCCCCCTTCCTCGATACGCGTACCTGATCGCAAACCAGGTGGCCTGGGGACCAAAGTGAGGCCCAAACTTTATCTGTGCAACGACCATTTGTATACCTAACCCTGAATTTTACCCTACCTCTTTAAAATAAAAATAAAATACCAAAAAAATTAAAACATCAAAAATGTAACAATATGTATTTCACAAGCACCTTTGAAAATATATATATTTAAAATAAAAACATTAAAAAATGGATTTTCCCATGTCCCCTATACTTTTAAGTTATTCTTCCTCTGGTGTGCATATGTAAACACTAGGTTTCCCTCTCTACCTCTCTCTCTCTCTCTCTCTCTCTCTCTCTCTCTCTCTCTCTCTCTCTCTCCTCCTTTCTCTCTACCCCCCACCCCTTCCCCCAACCCATTCAAAGTACTTTTTCTGTTATTTGAAAAAGAAAGTTCCTTTGTATAAAACTAGTTTCAGACCACCAGGTGAGGTATTTATTTCTTCTTTGGTGCCTTTAGGAATCTGCCTGGGGAAGGGGGGACACACCTCATCAACAAGGGTACCTGCATAATGAACATTTGCATACCCAACCCTGAATTGTACCCCACATCTTTAAAATAAAAACAATTAAAAGGAAAAAAAAAGAATTGTACTCTAACAAGACTCTTCCTGATAACACTGCCTCATTTAAATAATGAGAGTGCTTAAGAACCAATAGAGCAAAGGATAAAATGCCACCATGTGCTACCTAAGGAGAAGGGAAGCGGAGTTAGGGAGACGATATCAATAATGTCTTCTGACTGGTCTTCTTGAAATGAGAAACAAGCTTTGATGTAAGAACCATCCAACGATAGTGAAAGTACAACCAATGTTCGTCAACAACAAAAACATTTCACAGAGCCCATAATTTATTGAAAATATTCTCCTACCATAAAATAACCTTCAGAGAAACACAGTGGGCCCTCTCATGAATTTGTTCTAATGCCTAAAGTCCCGGGAGCTATGAAATAAAAAACAAATAAATAAAATCATGTAAGCACATAATATTGCTGATCAACCTGCTTCGCCTTAAACAACTTTTTCCTTGTATGAGACCTTTCAGAAAGGAGCTACTGTGAAACTTGTGTGAGTGTTCACCCTATGGGTACTGCTATGATATTTTAAGGAACAGTTACACAGAATTGTGACTGAATCCAGTTATAGAGTCTCCAGGGTTGTCCCCTCCTTCACTTCCTCAGGGACAGGCCCAGGCTTGTGCGTGCACACATGCGTACATACGCACACGTACACACACGTGCATGCTGACTTGACTTAGCTAAGGTGGATCCTTGACACACTTTATATGAATTTTTTGAAAAATGCAAATGTACTTAAGCATCGGTGAGTATTTAAAAGTCTCTCTCCTGCTTCTCTTGATTTTTAAACTCCGATGCATGTTTCAAATATACAATCGGCACTATTTAGTCTAGGCTGGCAGAGATACCCAGGAGGCTTGGAGGCACTGCCTGCAAACCTAAGATGGAGAAGCATAACAGATAAAATGTGACTTGATCCAAATCCTCGCTCTTAACAGATGCTGAAGCCGATCCAAAACAGCTTTGAAGACAGAAGAAGAAAAAAATCTGGGTTAACTTTGGGCTTTGCTGCTTTTAAATAGTCATTAATCTATAATGTCTGATCTTCTGAATGAATCCTTATAATAGCTAGGTGCTGGAAGAGAAATGCCAGACCCACCAAAAGTTGACCAGAAAACACTTATTGAGCGCCTACCACACACCACGTACAAGCCAACCAACTAGCAACAACTTGGGGTCTCTGAAACAGACGATACTTAGAATCCTGAGTGAAACAAAATATAATATTCTGCTTTTGTTGAAAATGTAAGTATAAAGAAATGGGTTTTTCCATGTATCCTAAGCCTTCAAGTTTTCTTTTTCTCTTACAGAAAAGGGTCTTATAGCTTGGCACTACTACTCTGAGAAATCTGTAATCACAGCTGTAAACAATGAGCTATTTGCCCACCAAGGAACTTATGTGGGAATCCACAGATAGTCAGTGCCCCCATCTATAAACCTCAAAGCAGCAAATGACCAAAAGACAGAAGTGAAAACTATACTCGTCTGGTAGAAGAAAAATGGAAAGCCGGGTGCCGTGCGCTCAAGTGGTGACTTCAGCCAGTGTGTGACGTTTGTTTCCAGACTCCCTCTGCATTTGTTTGGATTCTGCCTGAACTGTACAAATTTTAAAAAATGAACCTCAGATTTGAAAGTGGCTGGGCAGTCTTGGAATCCCGTCAGGCATTCGAATCCCACCAGTCCACTCGCGGAGCCAGGAGTCACGTTGGTTGTCTTCCGTCAAAAAATAATTCACAGGGACACAATATAATTTTTAAAAGGCATCCAGACAGTGCAAGTCCACAAAATAACCGCTGTTGAAGGCAGTTCTGTTTTCCAAGTCTCCGCCTAGCTCAGCCTCACCCCTCCCGGGCTTGCTGCACCTGTGAGTCAACCACTGTGAGCGTCACTCTCCTCTGCAGGCCGAACACTCGACCTTCTTCGTCCATAAAGTCGTGGGACCAAATATGAGGCACGTGACACATAACCGATGCGCAGCAGGGAGCGGTGTGCAGTGCGCGCAGGGGGCCCTCTCAGCAAGAAACACCACTTTCCTTGCCTTCCTGGCAGGACATTCTGCAGACACCCACCCGCCCCGTGGCAGTGGTCTGGTCAGCAAGGGGCATGTGACCCCATTTTGGGCAGTGAGAGCATGACGGACAGTGTGCTAGGGCCAACTTCTGGATCTGAGAGAGAAAGAAAGGGAATTCGAGTTGTGCCTGGATTGGACGGGTGAAGCCGTGCTGCCACGTGAGTACTAAGAGTGATGGTGTGGAAGGAAGGAGAGGACCTGGATCTCAATCCTCTAGCAGCACTGTACCTCGCCTCAAATTCCTATTCTTTGAGGAATGACCCAAGGTTTTCTATCAACTTGCAGGCAAAGGTGCTCCCGATGACCCAGAAAGCCCTGAAGTGTGTGGGTAGGGAGGGGAAGTTGAAGGAAAACACCACAACTGTTCTGAGATCCGTAAAAGCTTCTTTCAACAGCATGGACCTACGGAAAGAGCATGCCCGAAACACAGTTCACTGGGGATCCAGAGAACTGTTCTCCATTCCCTCCCAATCCCAGGCTCCAAAACCATCAAAGCAGAGTGCCCCCCCACCCCGGCTCTGGGGGCTTTTATTGCTGAAGGTGCTCAGCACTATCTCCATCCCCCGCGCCAAGGGGATGGTGCCCTGGCAGGTGAGTTCCAGGCATTTTCTATAAAGCAAGGTTTGCACCTGGTCAGAAAGTTATTTCTCAAACAAAGTGAAAATGTTTATTTTGAAGTAAGTGCAGATTCACATGTAATTACGAGAACGAATACAGAGCGACCTCATGCACCTTGGTCTAGTTCCTCCAATGTTACTTTCCTACAAACCTGTATAGGGCAATATCACCGCCGGGAAGACACAAGCATCTCCATGACCACAACTATGCCTCCTATTGCATTTTCAAATAGGACCCACATTCCTCCCATCTGCTCCCATCCTTAACACGTGGCCAACACTAAACTGTTCTTCATCACTATAATTCGGTCACTTCAATGCTGCTGAATAAATTGAATTACACAACGTGAGACCCTCTGGGATTGGCTTTTTCTTCACTTCGCATCTATCTCCGGATATTCATGTGGGTTGTTGTTTGTATCCATGGTTTATCGCTGAGTACAGTTCCATGTGCTAGATGTACCATCATTTGTGCAACCATTCACCTACTGCAGGACATCTGGGCTGTTTCCAGTGCGGGCCTATCATGAATAAACCGGCCATGGACGTTTGGGTACAGGGTTTTGTGTGAGCATACATTTTCATTTCTCCAGGATAAATGCCCAGGATTGCTATTTCTTATTGGTGTGGTACTTGCATGTTTCATTTTTTCAGGAATCTGCCCAACTGTTTCCACGAGCACAAGTGCCATTTCACAGCCCTGTCTGGCTTCTCTGCATCCTTCTCAGCCTTTGGTGTTGCCACTGATTTTTCTTTTAACCATTCTGGCAGGTATATAATGATATATCTGCTGTGGTTTTAACTTAAATTCCCCCGATGGCTAATCATGTTGAGAACAGTTTTTCCTGTGTTTATTTTCTATTTACATCCAGTAAAATTTCTACTCACATCTTTTGCCCGTTTTCTAATAATGTATTGGAGTTTGTGTTGCCATTGAGTTTTGAGTTATAAAATTGTTTTAGCCTTTCTATATACATTTCAGAACAAATTGTGTATATTTACAAAAACTCTCACTGGGACTTTGATAAGATTTATGCTAAATGTATATATAAATTTGGGTAGGGTTGGCATCTTTACCATGATGATTCTTCCCATTTATAAACATGGTATATCTCCCCATTTATTTAGATCTCCTTTGATCTCTACCATTAGTGGTTTATAGGCTTCCATATACAGTGCATCCTTTGTTTATAAGTAGTTCTATATTTTTAGTGATGCTGTCCATGTGGTCATTGCTAATATAAAGACATATAATTGATTTTTATATGTTGATCTTGTATCCTGTGAGTTTTTTGACTTCACTTAGTTCTAAGGGTTTTTTGTAGATTCCTTGAGATTTTTCTAAGTGAAAAATCATGCTATCTGTCAAAAGGGAGAATTTTGTGGGGCTTTTTTTCCCCTTTCTGAGCTGTATGCCTTTTATTTTCTTTTCTTGCCTTATTTCAGCAGCTAGACCTTCCCTTTTTATGTTGAATTACAGTGGTGAGAGCGGACATCCTACTCTTGTTCCCAGTTCTCGGGGAAAGTAAGCTGTCTTTCTCCATGAGTACACATGAACTATATGGTTTTTGTAGATGTAAGAGTGTGTAAGAGTAATATATGAAAGAGCAATTTTTTCTGTATTCCTATTTTTCTGAAGCTTTTTATCCTGAGAGCTAAATTCTATCAAATATTTTTCTGCATCGATTTATATGATCGTGTGGTTTTTCTTCTTAGTCTGTTAATATGACATAGACTTTTGATCAGTTTTTGAAAACTGAACTAGCTCTGCCTCCACACTAAGTTGTGGCATATAATTTGTTGTACAGATTTCTTATTTCTATTTGTTAACATTTTCTAAGAATTTTTGAGTCAGTATTCAAGGGAGATGTCGGTCTACAGTTTGAGTTTACTGTGCTGTTTCATCTGGTTTTAATTTCAGTATGATGAATCAGGCAGGATCTTTTCCTCCTCTGGTTCTGGAATAGTGTACAATTAGTGTTAATTCTTCTTTAAAGGTTTGGTGGCAATCACCATGGAAACCATCTGTGCTTAGAGATTTTAGGAGGGAGAGGCTTTTCATTACAAATTGAATGTCCTTAATAGCTATAAGGCTATTCAAATTGCATATTTGGTAACAGGTGAATTGTGGTGGGCTTTTTTCAAGGAATTTGTCTATTTCATCCAAGTCGTCAAATTTGTAAGTGTAACGTTGTTCAGTTTACACTTTTTGAATCATTTGGATACTGCAGAGTCTCTAGCAAGCTTTTTCTGGCCTGAACCTCAAAACGCTTGAGCCGCTTCTCATTACTCATCTCCACGTGTTTTGATATTCGTTACAGCAGCAGCCCATTCCTTATCTTAGTCCATTCATGCTGCTATAATAAAATACCATCAACTGGGTGGCTTGTATACAGCAGAAATTTAATTGCTTACAGTTTTGGAGACAGGGCCATCTAAGACCGAGGCACTGACAAATCTAGTGTTTGGCAAGAGCCGGCTTCCTAATTCATAGACGGTAACTTGTTGCTGTGCCCTCACACCACGGACAGGGCTTTCTGGGGCCTCTTCCATGAAGGCACCAATTCCATCACGAGGGCTCTGCCTGCATGACCCAATCACCCCCCGAAGGCCTCGCCTCCTAATGCTGTTACCTTGGGGGTTAGGTTTCCACACTTGAACGCCATAACACCAGGGAACTCACACAGTCCCCACGCATCCTGAGGTACCCGGCCCATTTGCCTTCTCTCCACCTTTTAGAGTCTTCCTGTGTTTATCTGATGTGTCACGTCCCTTGTGTCCAGCCGTACTTGATGAGAAGACGGGGGAAAAGTACGTAGGCATCGTCTTCCGGGAAGCAGGAGTGACGCTGGGTTCTCTCAACCTCTCTGCAGCCACACCAGGTCTGAAGAAGTGAGGTGTTCACTTTCTGACATCTGCAGCCAAAGAAGGACCCTGAAGTTCCCTTGTACGGCTTGCCGCGGCAGCTCCTGCCAAACCAGTCTATGGTTTTCTTCCTGTCATGGTAGGACTCCATGTCTGGTTTTCTTTTGATTGATTACTTGGTTTGGTTTGTTTGTTTGTTTTTAAAAAAAGAAAAAAAGGATTATGGCATATTGAGAAGTAGGGACTTCACATTTTCCCAGTCTTTGAGTGAATCTCCCAATTTTCTGAGTGGCACAGAGAGGCATTAAATAAATGAGTTAATGTAAGTGAGCTATCTTAGACACGTGCGTTTAACTAATTAATTAATTAATAATATAGTCTAACTACCCTAAACAAGTTATAGAGATAATAAATTGGGAAAAATAAATTAGCAGATAAACTAATTAAGTCTTCAATCAAGCTACCCCGTATCTTGGGCCAGGCAATTGCTCAATGCACATTAGTGAGCATTAAAGCTAGTGTGCCCAGCATGGTGCCGTGTTTGTTGCCTCCTTTTATTTATGTCTAAGCGTTCAGGTGCTTGTACACAAGCATTTTATTTTTCACGAAGATATTACCAGTAAACAGATTATATGATTAGCCCAAGGAGAAAAGTCATTTCACTGATATGAAGCTCCCCTCCTAAGACACAGGCTTGCTCCTGATGCCAGGTGACAAAAGCATTCCAGCACATTTAACACAAGCGTTTCCCCAGAGAGTGGGTGGGCCTGTCCCAAAGTAGATGTGAATGAGATCAGAAAAAGAATTCAATTTGACAAAGAGGCTTTTGATTACCTAGGTGCTCAGTTCAGCAGAGGAGAATTGCAAAAATATAAGAACTGATGCACATCTGAGGTTATGAGGATAAAGTGTCCCCAACCAATTAGAAGCGGCCCCAATCCCTGTGCTGAGATCAGTGCAAGTGTCATCTCACAGGAGGGTCTCCTTCCCCACCCCTGCTGCTGGGCCCCTCTGTCAGTTGACAGAAAAAGTCCCCTTGGAAACGCTGGCTCAATGGACCCTCGGGATTTTATGCTCCATAATGCTGCAAGCGGTTCGTCAGAAATAGGAGAGGACACGGCGACTCTGGCTGGACTAGGAAGGATTCCTCCTCTGGACCATCCCTTTCAAGGCAACTGCTTCTCGGAGCCACACAAGACGTCTGAATTCATCAAAATAAATGAACTCGCTGAAGTCAGAATTGCATCTGGAGCGTCTAAGAAATACACTTCCCAAACACTCTTATGAATCAGACTCTCCTCGGGCAGGATTTGGGAGTCTTTATTTTTCGAAAGCTTCCATGCGTGATTCTAATGAGCCAGAAAAGATGTGGAGACCACAGGTCACACCTCGCTCCATGATCTTTCAGATAGGGACCAACAAAACCCACATGCAGAAACAAACTCCAGACTCCCTGACCCTCTTGTCACAGCCTCCAGGCCTCCACGCTGTTGCCCACAACACCTGGCCTGTCAGGAGTTCAGGATCACATCTCCGCAGAGCTCTCATCGGAGGCAGGGTGAGTGTTTCACTCAGAAGCCACAGGCAGCTCAAGGTGTGCCCCAAGTGCACAGAGCAGCGTGCGCTTCGTGACACGAGTATTCAGCGCAGAAAACTATAGGAAGTTTCCTGGGTGGGTTGACTTAAATCTGATGTGAAGTCCTTCGAGACAGCGTCTCGGTCAGCTACAGAGAGCAGGATAACTCAGCTGCACAGATAAGCCCCCGGGGAGAGGAGAGGCTGGGAGGCATGGGTGGGAATGGCCCTCCCAGGGCTGTCGACAGGGAGTTAAGAATTATGGTTTCCACAGCTAGCTCAGACTCCAGAAACACGGGGGCTGGCGGGTATGTGGGGTTTTTTAATCTGCGCCTGCTGCCCCTAGAAGGATCCAGGGGAAGGTCTGTTTGACAAAGATCAAGTAGAATTTTCCAGCTGGGGATGTGAATACAAGCCCCCCCCACACACCCTCTCTCTCTCTCTCTCTCTCTCTCTTCTCTGTCTCTCTCTCTCTCTCTCTCTCTCTCTGTCTCTGTCTCTCTCTCTCTCTCTCTCTCTCTCTCTCTTTTACTTTCTTTCTTTCTGGGCTCCATGGAAGTCTCCAGAGCACAGATCCTTATCCAAGCAAGAAAAAGAGAGTGTGTGCGAGGCCTGTGGGTTTGGGCCAGGAACAGGAATTCCCTGCACAGACAGCAAGTCGGCGGCCCAGACGGGAGCGGCGGCTCCACAGAAAGCCACTCTGTTCGCTGCCGCCGAGGACGGCTCGCGGGGCACACACACACACCGCCGCCCAAAGAAGGGCCGTTTGAAAGCAGTGTTTTTTTTCCCTAGAATACACAGTGCTCCTATTTCCTTGGGGGTGCAGCAAAAACCAGCCCCAGCTAGATGGTCCAATGCAGCTCAGAGTCAGCCAGGACATTT
This sequence comes from Cephalopachus bancanus, assembly GCA_027257055.1. Classification (NCBI taxonomy): domain Eukaryota; kingdom Metazoa; phylum Chordata; class Mammalia; order Primates; family Tarsiidae; genus Cephalopachus; species Cephalopachus bancanus. The sequence goes on from JAPVLO010000325.1 coordinate 3,232,449, forward strand.
ATCTCCGGGGCTGGAGTTGCTGGGAAGGATCTCTGGGACAAACTTTGAATGCTTCAATAAATCAGGATGAAAGATTAAAATAAGAACGCGTTTGCTAAACACGTCTGGAAGGAGGCTTTTATGCTGCTATTTTTTCCCTGCCAACAGCTGCTCAGAGACTTCACTAGACTTTTTGAGCCCCATACATAGTGTGCATGTGATGGGGGTAAGAAGCAAAAAAGAAAGCAAGAAAGAAAAAGGCGGCTCATACTTGGAGCCTGGAGCTTTGGTTTGCATGGATTTTTGAGGTCCAGAAATTCAATTGCTAAGCTATATTAAATATAAAAATCAAACAAACAGACAGCATGAAGAACCTATCCTCAGGATATATGAATTCTCAGCAAAAGGATCCACTGCGAGGCATCATTTGTCTTCTTTTTTTTTTTTTTTTTTTGAGTTGGAGTCTCACACTGTCACCCAGACTGGAGTGTAGTGGCCGCTCCCGGCCACCGCAGCCTCGACCTGCTGGGCTCCGGCGATCCTTCCGCCTCAGCCTTCCAAGTAGCCGGAATTACAGGCATGCGCCACCACGCCCGGCTGATTTTTTGATTTATTGTAGAGATGAGGTCTCGCTGCCCAGGCAGGTCTCGAACCCGCGGGCTCAGGCAATCCACTCACCTCAGCCTCCCAAAGGTGCGGGATTACAGGCTGAGCCACCGAGCCCGGCTTCATTTGTCTTCTATTTCATTAAAAGAATCAGCTGCCTTTAAGAAAGCAGGAAACTCCCTTCAATCATTTAGAGAGCTACGAAATCTCCTTGCGAGCACATGGATGACTGTGGGCTCTGAGAAGCCTGGAGCTTTCCCCGAGCACAGAACACATTCCCGGGGACTCAGTCTCCCTTTATGTGGCATGAGAACACCCTCCTGGCTTCGAGCAAGAGGCAGAGCAGAGCGAGAGTGCGAAGGCAACTCGTCCTGCCTTAGGCTTCAGTTACGAGCTGAACTGTGTCCCCTAAAAACTCACATGTTGACGCATTAATCCCTAGCCCTTGATGGTGTGCTGATTGCATTTGGAGACAGAATCTTTAAAAAGATAATTAAAATAAGATGAGGTCGTTAAGGTGGGTCCTCATCCAGTATGACTAGCTTCTTTGTAAAAAAGGAGACTAGAAGACAGACACCCAGGGAAGACTAGGTGAAGACAAGGAGAAGACCAGAATCTGCAAGCCAAGGAGAGAGGCCCCAGGAGGGACCACGCCTGCTGACACTTCGATCTTGGCCTTCCAGCCTCCAGACCTGTGAGGAAATAAACTTCTGCTGTTTGATCCACAAAGTCTGAAGGACCCTATTTGGGCAACAGTACCCAGCTAACTCGTTTTCTTATGCCTCGTAGCACCCGCTCTGAGCCTTGAGCAAAGAAGGAGCTCAAAATGTGTTTGCTGGTGTGTCAGTTCAAATAAACACGTAAATTGAAGCTATTTGACAACTTGAATGAAATGGACAAATTCTCTTGAAAAACATCAACTACTACAACTCACCTCTATGAAACATGTAATTTGAATAGTTCTAGAACTATCGAGGAAATTCCATTTGCAACTAAAAGGGTCCCAGAAAGATAATCTCTAGGCACAGATTATTTCCATGGAGAATGCTACCGAACTCCTAAATAAAAATTAACACCAATTACATATAATCTCTTCCAGAAAAAAAGAAGGTGCCAAGTCACCCCAAACAAAGGGAACCAAAAAGTCAGAGCAAATTCTGGGGTCCAGGAAGACACAAGCCCCCTGAGCCTCACAGTTTCTGGAAGTGGGATGCCAGGCCACTGATACCTGGGAGTAATCACAGGATTTGCTGGGAAAGACAGATAATAAATGTACACAATTACTGCTTGTCAATTAAAAATGGAGTTTAAAAACAGACAAATAAAGAACAAGATGCAGACAGTCCTCGGGTTACAATAGTTCAACTTTTTCACTTTATGATGAGTGTATCAGGGTGCAAAATGTGTTTTGACTTACAGCAGTTTCAACTAACGATGGATTTATTGGGATGTAAGCCCATCATAAGTTGAGGAGCACTTGTATTCAAAATAGAGTCTTTAAAGCATTTCAAGGTGAATGTATGGATGATACTACTGGGAATATGGAGCAGAATAGTAAGCAGTCTAAATAGTAAACATTTTGGCTTATACATTTTAAACAACCGTCATGTCAGTTCTTTCGAGTAATTGCATATCTAGTCATTTGATCCATCAAAAAACTGGTAAGAAGTGAAGGAGCAACCAATTCCACACTCTTATTAACAACATTGACTCAGATAAAAGGTCTATGCTGAAGAACACAGAGGTGTTGTCTTTAACATACTGTATGTAATCGCCAGACCTTGCTTGTATTATGAATTTTAAGCAAATAATTCTTCATGCATATGAAAAATTTAAATGGTAGCCAAGCTAAGCTACATTACATGGTGGATTCTGACTTGGTGCATTTTTTTCTTTAAACATAAATGATTTTTTAATCTCTTTTAAAAAGATAAGTTCTTGCTACCAAGTAAGATAAAGTCTAAGCATAATATTAAATATGCACGCAGAGTCAACAAGGATGCTCATATGCCTTCATGCGCACAAATATTTGGTTCTTTTTCAGGTGCTAGACTATATTGCTCACCTTTAGCACCTCTCTGCAGAAAGAAGTGTGTTTTATAACGCGTATAATAGAAATTAAATCTGAAAGCAGCTAAAAGATGACCCAGTCTACAAACCAGGCTCAGAGCAGGGCCTGGTGCCTCGACCACGACACACACACATATCTGCGGCACACAGTCTGCAGTGGGGCGTGTGGAAGCAGAACTCTACCCCAAAGCTCTGTCCACATCCATCTTCCAAGGGAAATAGCTTTCCAGGGGCTGCAGGCTGATAAGAAATGGCAAGTGAGAAATGAAGCCCTGGCGTCGAAGGACAAATGGCCTCTGAGGATGGGAGAGCGAGTGCTGCTCTGAGGGGAGGGGTGCAGGCAAATACATGCCTGCCGGAAACACACACACACACACACACACACACACACACACACACACACACACACACGAAAGCATTCATGTTTGCAAACCCACACCTGCACACACATGAAACGCACAGACCCTCATCGACCCGTTTGAGAAGGAAACCGTGGCCCTCCAAAGTTAAATCCAGCCTTTTCTAGCTTGTAACACTGAGCAGCTTCGCCTCTCTGAGTCTCGGTTTCTTCCAATGCAGAACAGAGAAAATAACAGTACTTATTCCCCGGGGTCCTCACGAAGCTTAAACGCTTTAATACGTGTAAAATGCTAAGGGCGGCGTCTTGTATGTAGTGAGCACTTACTAAAAGTGAGCTAGTTTTCAGAACAGCATGTGTGTTGTTCGTTGCCACATGTCCGGTGTCTGCTCTTCACCTCCAACTTGTTACCTGTGAAAACATGAATCCACGATTGTAAATGCTGGTGGATTCCAACTAGGCAAGCTCCAAAATTGCTCGGAGGACAGATCCCTGTCCTTAGCCAGTGTGTCCCATCTCTGGGCAGTGTTTTCAGATGCCTGCCCCACAGCTACAATTCCAACTTGAGGAAAGGAAGAGGTGGAAGCCCCCTCCTGCGGGTCTGCCTGTCCTCTTGCCCCAGGCCTGACAATCCGGCACTGAGGAATGAGGAAGCCTGCCTGGCGGTTCTGGAGCACCCCCACCCCACCCCACCCCCGCCCGCAGGAGCCATGTGTCTTGTGTGCGAGGCGAGTGGCTGACAGCCCAAGTCTCCTCCTGGAAAAGCACCAGCTGTTTGTGAAACAACGTACTTCCTGGCGACCAAGAAAGTCCATATTAGTAAAAATACTGGAGGGCCGCCTCTTGGCTCTTCCTCGAGAATCTCTCCCGGTTATTTTTAGGAGTTCCTTTCTCTCTGTGGAGAGTATTCCCAGGGTGATGCCTCTGACTTCATGCCTTCTGGAAGCCGTGGGCCATGTGGGGATCTCAGCAGCCGCACAGGGTCTCAGAGATCTCAGGGGACCCAGACTCTCTAGTCAGCTGGATTGAGATCCCGGCCATCTGTGAAGCCTCCTACCCTCTCTGGGCATCCATGTCCTCATTCTGCAGTGCTGCTCTGGATTAAGTGCCGTAAAGGATAGGGAGTCTTGCCTGGTGCCTGCAGAGTGAGCCCAAATACATACAGGTTATGCTATCTCTTCTAGAAGCCTGCACCTAGTCAATTCCCTGATGCATAGGATTCGCTCAGGGCATCCGTTTTCAATTAATCTTGGAGAGTCCATCATAAAGTTGGCCAAAACCTGGAGAAGGTGTCTTGACAGAGTCTCTCAAGGACCTGCATCCCCAGGCCCTGGTTACTTCTAACTTTGTCATCCTCCTTTTCTCTCTTGCAGTAGAAAGTCTGCTGAGAGGGCCACCGCGATGCCCTCACCCCTCCCACACAGCTTCTCTGCCCAACAAAGCTCCTCTCACAAAGCTGGCCCTGTGACTTGCTTTGACAAGAAGAAAGCGGGGCCTGCAAAGGCAGGGCTTCCAAGGGCTGGCATCAGCCACTCGGCCTCCTTCTGCTGCGGTGACGCCTGTGCAAAGAAGTTCGAGTTGGCTTCCGGAAGATGAGAGATCATCGGGAGAGAGAGACCCAAACCCAGGCAGCGTGAGTCATGTTAGGTCGTCTCACTCCAGTTGAGCCGTCCACTGACCTGAGACCAGAAAAAGAACTGCCCACCCGCCAGCTCTCCCTGAAGCAGGGAGAGTGAGTGAGTTCTCAGTGCATTGGCTCTCAAGAAATCTGGTTGTCACAGGGAGTCTGGCACCTCCCTCCACCATGCTTCCTCTCTCACCATGCCACTTGCCCCTGCTGACTTTCTTTCACCGTCTTCCGTGAGGGGGAACAGCCTGAGGCCCCCGCCAGATGTCCCACCTTCCAGCCAACAGAGTTGTGAGCCAAATAAAACTGTTTTCGTCTACGTTGCCCAGCTTCACGTATTCCTTTGTAGTAAGGCTGCACCGACCAGGACAAGTAGTTATTCCTCTCAGATACAAGGTGAGATTTTCAGACCCGCAGGTAGCTCTGCTACACAAGATTCTGCAGGCACTTTATTTCTTTCATCTAGATTCTCCACCATCCCTTGCAGAGTCGAGTCTGTGTGACAGGAAACAGCTCATGGGAAGGAGAAAGTGAGGCCACTGAGCTATCCTAGATGATGGGCCCGGGGTGGCACAACTCCGTTTGGCCCCTGTGGCTCTCCCTAGCCACAAGGCAGGTGGAGGAGAGGAGACTTCGAGTAGCAGCAGTAGACTTGGCCACCGTTCCGTCAGAAATGGACAGCTTTCTTAGGAATTGTTCTTGTGGAATTTGACTCGAAATAATTAGCACGGCAATTTAAGATAAGACGAGGCACTTGCACCTCTTGTTCTAAGACTCCTTAGGTTGAGCTGGGAGATACGGTGGAGCAGCTGGTGTGATTCACACCAAGTCAGAAGAGAGAGATCTAGCTCAAACATCAGAAGACAGGAGACAAGCATCCTGCCTCACATTAGGCAGGTCATCAAGATGACAGAGAGAGCTTCAAGGCCATGATGTGCACCAGTTGTGGAGCCAATGTCCCTGGTTCAAGTCCAACCCTGCCAGGACTAATCAACGAACTATTCTGATCATTGGCTTCTTTCTCTATTAAACCAGAAAATACCGTCAGAGGGTATTATTGAGAACGAAACTAAATGATGGCTAAGGAAAGCAGACTTAAGTCTGGAAGGCAGAAGAATTGGGTGTGATCCAGCTACGGGTCTTCAGGAAATTCATTTCTCTGAATTAGCAAATTTTCTTCTGATAGGGCAGTCATACCTGTTGCTGCTTGGTGATAAGAAGAAAAAGAAGTCCAGGGCATTCGTGACTCTCATAGAGGTAACACTTCTTTTTACAACTTATTTTCTTTTTAATACAGCTATAAGTGTAAACACAGGCGCTACATTTATGTGATGCATTCACACACGCAGGCCAGGCATGCGAGGAGGTCTATGAGCCCCAGAGGAAAAGAAACAACAAACAGAAAAAGGAATAAGTTCAAACAATTCTGTCCAAAAGATGGCTCAACAAATCAAAGGGGGTGTAGGGGAGAAGGAGAACTGGCCATACCCAGCACATTGTCTACATTGAGATAAACCTTAGTCCCGTAATAAAGAGAAAATGGCCATGGCCTCTCCAGAGCTAACTGGAGTGCAGACTCCCAGCATGGAGACACTGTAACTTAGATTAAGTAACAATTTTTCAGCAACTGCTGGGGGAATAACCCCCAAACTGCTATAAAATGCTTTCGATTTATAAAAACCACGAGTCTACATTTGGGGCTGGCGTTATTTTTAAAGCAAAACCTTACGGAAGATCTTATGCAAAGCCCAAAGCAGGGAATTGGAGTGTCTTAATCGTGTGTATTGTTGTTCCTGGAGCCATAAAGAGCTTTTATAAGTAGGTACCCTTTGTATTGTGTTGCTCCATTACCCAAAGCATTGCTAGTAAAAAAGGAAGCACTGAAACGAACCAGTTATTTATCCAAATAAGAAGGACTTGATTAACTATCACCTGGTTCTATTGATACACACACGCACAAGGTAAAAAAAAAAAAAAAGTTTTAACATGTGTATGATAGACATCAACAATTCAAGTAAAAGACCAAAGCAAAAATATTTAAAAACTTGAAATCTGGAGCGAGAAACACTGTAGCATTTAAAATGCTTCTGCATTACTAGCTCAGGTTTTAAATGTAGGGCTCTCTGACCACTAAAAAAAGACCGTGTTCAAGTTCTTGTGTTGAATTGGGAATTACAGAACTCCCCAGTGAGCATACTGCAGCACAGCTGAATCTCTAAGAGCCTGTTTAACCGCGAGCTATCAATTGCTCCCAAGTAGACATTAAATTGAATCACTCTCTTCCCATTGAGACTGACTAGTCTCCTCTCATTTCTCAAGTCCCTGCTAGTCTCATCACAACAGTTCCTAAATTTATCAACACCCACACTTCCCAGCCTTAACAACCAGGTTCTCAAATGCCTCATCACCATCTCCAGAACATCAGGTGATGTCACAGCGATTATAACACAACACTGCGTCATGGTCTTTCGCCCCTAAATCACCTAGAGCGGTTGCCTCGTTGACTCTGCCCTCTAAAATCATATTAGTCACACTTTGTTTCATAGAACCACGGGTCTCAGTTGAATGGTACTCCTTCGGGGGAATTCTAAAAGGCACATCAACTGTGGCTTCATTGACACAGAGTCAGTTGATATCCATTTTCCACACGCAAGATACTTTGAAGGAAAAAAGCAGAAACAACGTCAGTCTTTGTACCATGACCCCTTACCTACCATGACTCTTGAACAGTCATGTGTGTGCGATCAGAGTTTTAATAAGAGACTCTAATTTTTGCCAAACTAAAATCTGGACCTCAATCAGGAACTGAGTCAGCAGGGATAAATGAAGAAGAATGAATTTTATTTTATTACTCCTAATCTCTCCCCAAGAAAACCAAGGTCACTGTGTGACTGAAGTCAGTATCTTATTAAAGATTCTCTTGCACTAACTCTTCAAATGTGCTAAACTATGTGTATAACTCAGAGGAACTGGAAAACAAGGAATGCTGTCTCCATTCATGTGCGTTCTATTCCACTGTGTGGAATGTGAAAGAGAAAGTGAAGGTCTCCATGGTCTCAAGGCTGGGTCAGCACCAAGGCGTTAAGAGCAGGACGACGAACAGCCAGAAAAGAGTAGGAAACTAATTCTCTACAGATTCCAATCCAACTCTGACATGTCAAATGATGTCATTATAACTAAAGCTCTAGTTGGAACTTTTTATTGTTTAGCATGATGTATCTTTAGTACAGGACATGATATCACCCACTGAATACAATACAGTTCAAGGCAGGCAGATGCTGAAAAACAATGGAAATGAGAAAAAAATAGAAAACTGGTTTCCAAAGTTTCAAGGACATCACTCAGCTGTACACTTGAAAAAAGCCCTTAAAAACCGAAGAGAAGTTTTATGTGCATTTTGGAAACATTGAGATTATTATTATTTTTGTCAAAGGGAGAACACATCTTTCCCTAAGACAGGAAGGAAGGGTAGATGTGATTGTTCAGGGTAGGAGGAAAAGAGGTGAGAATTTGGAGGCTTTCTGTAGGATGAGCTCTATTTCCTGTTTGAAGTAGAAGGCAAGGCTATGTGCTAAGCAATGTGACAAGTACAGAATGTTGTGAGGAACAAACAGAATGCAGAACACAGCTCACAAGTTACAGAAAGGAAGAATTCCCTTACCATAAGTCATTGAATTAGAATAAACTGAGGGGTTTGCTTTATTTTGTTTTTAAGTTATGGAGTGTATTCAAAGGAAGGCTCTCAAAATAGCATACTGTTCTATATGTACAGAATAGTCTTATCTGTTTGGGTCCATTTAGATTGCTGTAACAAACAACTGGGTGGCTCAGACAACGAGATTTTATTACTCACAGTTCTGGAGGCTGGGAAGCCCAACATAAAGCCACCAACCGATTCAGTGTTTGGAGAAGGCCTATCTTCTGCTTCATAGACGGCCATCTCTTCACTGTGTCTTCTTCACATGGCAGAAGGGGTGAGGGAGATCTTTGGGGTCACATTTGTCAGGACCTTAATCCCATTCATAAGGGTGAGCCTTCTGAAAACCCTGCCTCCTAACATTGTCATATTGGTGGCTAGGATTTCCACACATGCAGTTTGGAGGAACACATTCAGTCTGTAACAGTGTCCCAAGACAAGCAATCTGAGCACGTGAAGGAGGTGATGGTGGCACTTTCATTTGCTTATTTGCTTTCAGACTGTCATGGGCACGGTAGTTAATATGTGCCTGGTTAAGTGGATTTATGGACTGAATTACCCGGTTTTTAAATGAACTAACCCTGACAAAAGGACAAGTTCACAGAAATCCTAAAATGAGGGTCATGCTAATACTCAAAGCACATGCCAGCAACAAGAGTGTGGCAGAACTGCTCTCTGTCCCTCACAGCATAAACCAACTGTCAACTACATGAAGCAAAAATCAGTGACAATCGAGCCAGATCTGCAAGATGCTGGCCAAAAGAAACACACCTTTATTAGAAAGATCATTGAATGTATAGGATTATAAATGAATCGTTGGGAAAACACGCACTAACTGTGCACGATGATTTGAAATATAAACTATTAATAGCTTGATTAGCAAGATAATTTAAAAGATATATCCAGGATATGGAGGAAAATCTTTACAATTTTTGAAGTTATTTAAATCCATGAATACTCAATATTACACTTTACACATTTTTATTAACTTAATGAGAAATATTTGTGAGTCTTGCTTAGGATGTCTTACTTAAGAGCCAAAGGGGGGGGAAGCCAAATTGCTTGGGAAAATACTTGTTCTACCAGCCACTACAAAACTGTTGAAATAACACATGGAAATGAACATGTCAACAGTGTACAAGTCAGTTTGGTGTAGCTATAACAGAATAACACGGATTGGGAAGTGTATAAAGAAAATAAGTGCATTGGGCTCACAGTTATGGAGACGGGAAGTCCAAGGCTTGGCGCTGGCATCTGCTCGGCATCTGTTGAGGGCCTTCTTGTGATACCATCCCGGGGCAGAAAGAGGAAGGGCAAGAAAGCGGGAGAGAGTACAAGAGACTGGACTCGAAGACTCAAGCCCTTTTAAAACTGACATTAATTCTCCCATGAGAATGTGGCCCTCTAAGTGCTTCTCATTAAGCCCTACTTCCAAACACTGTTGCACTGGACATTACGTTTTCGATACATGCTTTTGGAGGGACACGTTCAAGCAATAGTATTCTACTCCAGACCCCAAAATTCATGTTCTTTTCACATATAGAATGCACTTCATTCCGTCCATTAGCCCCCAAAGTCTGAACTCACTCCAGCATCAACTTAAAAGGTTCACAGTGCAGAGACTCATCTAAATTGGATTCTGATGAGACTCAAGTCAGGATTCCTCCTGTGACAAATTCCCCTCCAACTGTGGGCCTGTAAAATCAACAAGTCATCTATCTCCAAAATACAATGGAGGACAGCCATAAGATAGACACTCCCATTCCAAAAACACAAAAATAGGCAAGAAGAAACGGGTAACTGGTCCCACGTCAGCCAATGGCCCCACAGGGCAGACTTTACATCTTAGATTCCAGAATCATATTTCACTGGAGCGGGGATTGGGCCCCCAAGGTCTCAGACAGCCCCACCCCCATTGCTTTCCTGAGCTCAGCCCGTGTTTCAGCTCTCTGGGGTTGGAATATTGTTCCTGCAGCTCTCCCAGGCTAAAGTTGCACGCCTGTGGTTGTAGAGTTCTGGGGTCTTGGTGGTAGTCCCACTCCCATGGCTCTACTAGGCATTGGCCTGGTGGAGACTCAGCAAGTTTCTGTCTGGGTCCCCAGGAAGTTATCTGTTGAAATTCAGGTGGAGACCACCATGGCCCGCAGCTCTTGCATTGTGCGTGCCTGGAGGATTGGCGTCCCAGGTACACCACCAAGGTTTACAGCTTATACCTTTCAGAGCAGTGACATGAGGCATACATGAGCCCACCTGAGCCAAGGATAGGGTGGCTAAGGAATGATGCACCAGAACACAAGGAGCAGAGTCCCAAGAGGCACAGGCTGAGATCCTGCTGGTGCCTCTCTAGAGAACCTGCTGTCAAGACTCTAGCTTGCCTCAAAGATATCTGAAATGCCTTCAGGGTCATTTTCCTGTTGTCTTGATGCCTATCATCTGGCTCCCTTCTATCTGTACTAATCTCTTTAGCAAAAGTTCCCTTGGTCATACCCTTGGTTTTCTCTTAAAAAGCCTCCATCACTCTTGACACGACCAGCCTAAATAGTCTCCAAATTTTTATGTTGTTTCTTTTTTGAATATACATTTCATCTTTAAATTTTTTCTCTCTTCTTGCATGTTATCTGAAATTAATAATAGTGATGCAAGCCCTTCAATATTTTACTTATCAACCTATTCTGCCAGATATCCTAGTTCATCACCCTTAAATTCTGCCTTCCATAAAGCCCTCAAATATTAACACAATTGAGTCAAATTCTTTGCTACTTTATAACAAAGATGGCCTTTATTCTACTATCTAATACCTTGTTCTTCAGTTCCATCCAAGACTTCATAAGAATGACATTTATTGTCCATATTTCTACTAACATCCTGATCACAATCACTTAAGTGATCTCTAAGAAGTGCCAGAATTGTGTCACATTTCTTATTTTGTTCTTAGCCTTCAGTAGAATTGCCTTTAACATTTTGTTTACAGCAATGTGGCTTTTTCTAGCCTGCTCCTTCAAATTCTTCTAGGCTCTGCCCATGCCCAGTTCCAAAGTTGCTTCCATGTTTTCAGGTATTTTTCAGCAACAGACCCACTTTTCACAATCAAATTTTTATCTTTTTCTATTTTGTGTTCTATAAGGGATGACCACAGACAGGGAAATCCATCAAAAAAATACTTCATTTGGTGCACAGTTCTGAAGTCTAGGAAGTCCAAGGGCATGGCATCAGCACCTGCTTGGCATCTGCTGAGAGCCTTCTTACTGCATCACCCCGTGACAGAAGGCAGAAGAGCAAGAGAGCTTGAGAGAGGAAAGAGACTAAACCCACAGCCTTAAGCCCTTCTATAGTCAGCATTAATTCATTCATGAGGGTAGAGCCCTCATGACCTCAATGAGGGCCATTAGGCCCTACCTCTCAACATTGTTGCATTGGGTATTAAGCTTTCAATATATGCTTGAGGGGCACGGTCCAACCCCTGGCTCATTGGACGTGGCCTGCCATGTTAGGCAGATCTTTCCCACTCAGTCCCCAATTCACATGTCCATCTCCTCTGGACTCAGCCTCACAGACATACTTAGAAGCAATGTTTTCCCAGTTCTCTGAGTGTTCCTTCACCAAGTCAGGTTGACACCTGAAGTTAACCACTGCAATTTGCCAGCACGCACTAGTAGAAGATGCATAAAAAATAACTATATTCATTTGAAGCATTACTCTTAGGGGGAAGGAATTTTGTTACCCACTTGGAAGATTTGCTACACTATTTTGTTGCCTAGTATGTATTAGTAAGGATAAGTTGCATGTAACATACAATCCCCACGTCCCAATGTTGTGAGGCAATGAAGATATATTAGTATTCATTATTCAATGTCCATTGAGAGTCCTCTTCACTTTGAAGCTATCCAGAGTGGTTGGCCTTCAAGAATCAACAGCAGGTGCCCAAGGTCCTAACGTCATGCAGTGCACCATGCAGTGACCTTTGCTTCTAGCTGCACAGAGAGGGAAAGCCTAACCTAAGTTCAAGAGACATTGTGTGGCCAGACCTAAATGTTACTTCTCTCACTTCTGCTCATATGGCATTTGCCAGAACCCAATTTCCCATTTGAAGCAAAGGGACTGAGGAATACAGTCTTCCTGTGTGACTTAAAGGAAAATCAAAGATATGTTTCAAGCTGGCCCTATATATCTCCTGCCTGTGTTAGTTTATGATATTTGATCAATTTTTGTCTCAGGAATAAACTGTTGTGACAAATATGTTAAAGAAAGTATATTCCAACAAAAGGAAATAGAAAATAAAAGCAGCATTGTACTGAAAAACTGTGAAACTGTAACCAGAATGAAAACAAAACAAAACAAAAGCTATTGGGTAAGGCTATGAGGTGAATCTATTGCAAAAATTATTGGGCAAAATACTTAAGCAAGAAATTTAAATTCAAAGTGAACAAATTGGTGACATAGTCAATTTATAAAAATAAGAGTTTTTAAATGTTGTGAAATCATGACAATTTATCATGAGAAGGGGAATGATTTGTGCCACACTGATGTTTGCTGATTACAGCATGACAAAACATGAAAAAGTTGTCAAATTTAAGAAAAAGTTGTGCACCATCTATTTTACCGAAAGGCAAGCATTCCAGATTTGTTAAGGCTTTCTATGATACGTAGCTCTCACCTACTACTTACTTGTATTGCCTCCAGCAATAGTAAGTAAAACATTTAACATCCCCAGATGATAAAAACTCTCAGAAAACTTGGAATAGAAAACATATTCCTCAATCTGATATAAGACATCTATGAAAAATCTACAGCTAACTATTTAATGGTGAAATATTGGACACACTCTCTCTAATAGAAGGATCAAAGCAAGGTTTTCTACTCTTACCATTTCTCCTCAGCATTGCACTGGATGTCCTGACTAGTTCAATAAAGCCAGAAAAAGAAACAAAAGCATCAACTGTGGAAAGGAAGAAGTAAAATTGTCCACATTCACAAGCCACATGATTGCTTTCCTAAGAATCTCAAGGAATGTACAAAACAGCTATGAGAACTAGTAAGCGAAAGATTTTTAGCAAGTTTGCAAAATACAAGGTCCATATACAAAAACCAACTATGTTTCTGTACTCTAGCAAAAAAAATTGGAAATAATCTTTAAAAGAATTACATGTAAAATATCATCTGACATTTAAAGGGCTTAGGGACATGTTTGATTAAAGTTACAAGACATCACTGAGAGAATTAAAGAAAACTAAAATAAAAGAAATATTCCATGCACACGCACTGGAAAATTCAATAATGTTATGGTCTTGGTTCTCTCGAAATTAATCAATACACTTTACGCTATCCCAATCATAACCCCAACAAGCTTTTTACATAAAAACTGGCAAGGTGGCTTACAAAATTTATGTTGGAATGAAAAACATATTTAATCACATTACTCACTAAGCAATAATTTTTGTGAGACCAAAAAGGAAAACATTTTAATATTTTATTTCTCATCTTTTTATATTTCCACATGTATGCCTTATAATGTATAAACATACTAATATAAAATAAATGTTTATGACGTACATAGTATATATATATCTAAACAAACATATATTTAGAAATGTATGCACATTTTTTCTCATAGAAATATCATGAAACCATAAAAGTGTGGAGATCTGGAATAGCTTTAAATGCTGAAAGGTATATCAAGGCAGCTTTTTACAAGGATATCATGAATTAAATAATTATTGTTATTAGAAAGCAAGTTTCAGAAACCTCAGATTTCAAGGACCTAGCACAATATTCTCCTTTTAAATAAATATAGTGGGACTGTCCCTTCAGGCTCAGATGGACAACAGGAATCAGACTTACTCGCCTAACTTAAACAACTAGAAGAGCAGGTGAAACGCAACAAAAACAGTTGAGGTTTGCGGTCGGAGGCAGCAGAGGGGTCATGGTCCCAGGGCAGAGATCAACGAAGGGCGGAGCTCACAAGGGCCACAGCTTACTTCTTGGAGGTGGTGCCCAGGCCAGAGTGCAGGGACAGGCTGGGCTTCTCGCTGAGTTGAGACACAGATGGAAGTTCATGGAGGACGGAGTGGCTAGAAATTGGGAACAGCACTGTTGAGGGGTCACCTTGATTTGGGGTTGAGTATGGATCTGTGCAACCAAGAACGGCAATTACCCCATGACGAGGCAAACAAATATCAAGGGGGGGGGAGGCCCGGGAAGGGGAGGGGAGAGGAAGGAGAAGGGTGAAAAGGAGGAGGAGCAAAGGAAGAGGCGGAGGCGGAGCGGCGATAACATCATCCCCAGCGCTCACGCGGAGCTGGGAATAGGCCTTGGTCTCACAAGTCTGACTTAAAGGACTTCAGGTGTTGCATCAGGTGTTATCTGCAGAGCAGTATCACCCTTGGAGTGAGACTCTGTTAGTTCTCAAAAAACAACTCCTCTAGAGTCATCCTCACGAAGTTTTAAAAAAAGCCTCCGAGCCGGGCTCGGTGGCTCAGCCTGTCATCCCGCGCCTTTGGGAGGCCGAGGTGAGTGGATGGCCTGAGCCCGCGGGTTCGAGACCCGCCTGGGCAGCGAGACCTCATCTCTACAATAAATCAAAAAGTCGGCCGGGCGTGGTAGCGATGCCTGTAGTTCCAGCTACTCGGAAGGCTGAGGCGGAAGGATCGCCGGAGCCCAGCAGGTCGAGGCTGCAGTGACCGGGAGCGGCCACTGCACTCCAGTCTGGGCGACAGTGTGAGACTCCAACTCAAAAAAAAAAAGCCTCCGAGAATCCCACTGATTCCAAGTAACATACCTGGGTGCTCAAATGAAATCCAACCTCACCTAAAGCAGCACAGCAAAAGCCAGCAACAACTAATGTGAGTCACATCTACTCAAATTTACCAGGAGTGAAACTGAAAACACAACATATTAGTTTTGTGGGATTCAAATTTAATTTGTATTCAGCTAGAAATGTAGAACATTAGATGTTCCTATTAGAAAAGGAAAAATATATCATATTAATATCTAAGTTTCCATCAAGAAAAATAGAAGAAGAACATAGTGAATCCTGATTAAGCAGAAGGAAGGAAATAATAAAAATGAAAACAAAAGAATAATACAATTGAGGAAAATCAATGAAACCAAAAGTTACTTCTTTAAAAAAGTAATAAAATTGATAAATTTCTCGCTATATTGACCACAAAAAAGAAATAATACACAGATTATCAATAATAAAAATTAAAGAGGAGACAGCACTATAGCTCCTACATTCATTAAAATGACAATAAGGGAACATTATAAACAACTTTATTCTAATAATTTTACACTTTATATGAAATAGACAAATTCTTTAAAAGCCTCAAACTACCAATGTTCACTTAGAATGAAATTGATAACCTGAATTATTCCACATTTACTTGTTAAAAATCAAATTTTCAGTTAAAAAGTTTTCCTAGAAGAAAACTTCAGAATCAGATAACTTCACTAATACATTTTAACCAACCATTTAAGGAAGAAAATATGCCAATGCTACACAAACATTTACAATAAAAAGAAGAGGAGGCAACATCTCTAAGTTTACTTCACAAGGTAACCATTACCCAAATACCAGAATCAGCTGTATTACAAGAAAACAAAACTATTGATCACTATTCCTAAAGATAGATGCCGAAGTTATTAATAAAAATATAATACATTGAATCTGAGAATATATAAACAAGAGAATACTTTATGAACAAGGGCTTAGTTTAGGAATACAAGATTGGTTTAACTTTCATAAATTAATCAGTATAATATATCTCGTCAGCAGACCACCAATGGTCATCTCAAATAGATACCAAAAAAGCGTTTGACAAAATTCACTATGGATTCATGATAAAAAGTATCAACAAAATAATAATAGATGGAGTCTTCTTCATCTTTATGGAGCGCGTTATGAAAAACATTACAAGTAGCATCAAACATGATGGAAAAACATAAATATTTCCTTTCCCCTGAAGATGGGGAACAAGGCGAGAACAACCATGCTCACGATGTCTGTTTAACACTGAACCACAGGTTTAGCCAGGCCAACAAAGGAAGATAAATGTTAAAGGCATATGAATTGGAAAAGAAGACATAAAATTGACTTTATTTGTAGACAGCATTATTACCAATGTAGGCAACCCTAAGAAATCTACAAAAAATACAATAGAAGTAATACGTGAGTTTGGCATAGCTCCAGGATACAAGACCAGTATACAGATATCAATAATATTTCTAAGTACTATCAAAGAACCATAAAAACTATATTAAGCATTGCATTTATATTAACATGTAAAATACTGTGAATAAGCTGGGCACTGTGATTCACATTTGCAATCTCAGTGCTTTGGAAGGCCAAGGCAGGAGGATCACTTGACCTCAATAGTGCAAGATCAGCCTGGGCCATCTAGCAAGACCTCTGTCTCTACACAAAATTTAAAGAATTAGTCAGGGGTAGTGGCATGCACCTGTAGTCTCAGCTCTCTGAAAGTCTGAAGCAAGAGGATCACTTGAGCCCAGGAGTTTGAGGTAACAGTGAGCTGGGATCATACCACTCTACTTCCAGCCAATGTGACAGAGTGAGATCCGGTCTTTAAAAAAGAACATGTAATAAAAGATGTGAAGCTGTGCAGACCGGCACACTTAAATCTCAAAAAAAAAATGCTAAAACGAATGAAGACTTAAATAAATGGAGATATACACCATGTCTGTAGATCAGAAAAATCAATATTGATAAGATGTACATTTTACCCAAATTGCTATGTAAGTTTAATGAAATTAAAATCAAAATCTCAGCAACATTTTTGTAGAAATTAACAAGCTGATTCTAAAATTCATATGGACATGAAAAGGATGATTAGGCAAAACAATTTTGAAAGAGAACTACCTTAAAGAACTTACACTGTCTGATTTGAAGACTAACGATAAAACTAGAGAAGTCAGCATAGCGTGATATTCATCCCAGCAGAAAAAGGACTTCTCCTTCGTTGGATTTCTCAAGTGCCAGACCAGTGGGCTCTGAGTGGCTTGGTGGACAGCATCAGTTTTCGTGAAAGGCTGCATATATAACATTTCATTTCGTCTTGTATACACATCTCTTACCTGAATTTCTCTATCGGTTGTCTCAGAGAGGGATGCCTCCAGGGACAGTGAGGACAGAACAGCGCCTGCCCCGGGGACAACTACTAAGAGTTCGCCACACACTCAGGACACAAGCCGAAAGGCAACAATCCCCAATTCTCTCCTATTGTGTGCCATAAATCTACAGTGGGGATCACAGGGAATTTGTGAAAAAATCTTGGCTTTGCTTAGATAATTTGAAATATTGAGCAGATATGACAAGATACAGCCATGCATTAGGTCGATATGAAACTGCAGGGGTTTTTTGTAGTCAAAATGGTCAGCTGCTGACATTTTCATGAGGTTTTTCCTGATGAAGGGACAGTGAGAGTATATGGATGTCAACTCTAGTTTTGTTTTCAAGAATCATGACTTGGAAGGACCCTTCAAGAAAACAAAGTCCAACTTTCTCATTCTAAAGCTTGCATTTGTAGAATTATGTGTAAATAAAAGTTTTGAACTCCCCTCCCCCCAATATCAGTGAGATAAAAAGAGAAGCAAATTTCAAACTCCTGTTGGGGTCAGAGAGGTCGAGGCTAATAAACGACATCTAAGAAAGAGGCTAGGCAATTCTGGAAGCTTCCTTTTCATTGAGTATTAAGAACTATGGAGCTGGGGACAGTGGTTAAGAGGGCCTGGCTGCAAATCTTAGCACTGACACAGGTTATTTTCTGGTCAGCACTGTGTGTGTCTAGATCCTGTTTTGTGGAAGAGGTGTACGGTACTGCAGAATTCCCTGGTTAGTGCCAGAATGCCGCAAGGGGCCCTGGGCTCAGTTGGAAAGGGGTGGTATCTTCTGTCCCTGAAGCAGTTATGCAGATAGCATAGCTGTCTTGATTCTGGCTATGGGTGCTCACGACCCAGTGCTCAGAGGAGCTAAGCCCAGCAAATTCAGCAGGCTTTCTTAGTGAGCTCCAGAAGCCTGGAAGAGCCAGCTTCTTTACTCAACCTGCTGATATTGTTGCTATCGCCATAATCACTGGCCATATCTTAATTTACAACCTTGTAAATTACTTGCAAGATACAAGAATCTTATCCTTAGTAAACAGGCATTTGCCTCACTTGATTAAGACTACCAAAAAAATCTAGAAATGTGTTAACAGCAGTGAACATTGAGTGTGAATTCTGGGGAAGAGTCAGTTTCAAAGAACACTTTTTCACTGCCCAACTCCCTTTCAAGGTCCCTCTGTTGTCACTGCCCCAGGGGCTAAACTGGGAGTGTCGCAGGGAACTCAGGGCTTGTCCCCGCTCAGCTGATTCTTCCACCACTTTCCATTAACACAGACCATACAATGTGGACTGGGTTAAATGATTTCAGAGGTACGGACAAATGATAAGCAAGTGCACACAGTGATTAAAATAGTCAAGTACAGAGAGAGAGAGACTTCATGCAATTTACAGCCTACTGGGAACAAGAGATTAGAGACACACACAAAAAAGTGATTGCACATAGGGGCAAGTGCTAGAAAGGAAAGCGTCCTGAGAGAGACTGACTGGGTGGGGAAAGGATTCATTTCACTTAGGGAAGTCCACAGAGCTCCTTGAAGACTTGCCACTAGGGGTGGGTTGGGGTGAAGAACGTGCAGAAGTTCTGTTCTTTTCTTTTTTTTTTTTTTGAGTTGGAGTCTCACTCTGTCGCCCAGAGTGTCGCCCAAAAAGCTAACCAGCTGTGCGCTACCATGCCCAGCTGATTTTTGATTTATTCTTAATGAGACAGTGTTTTGCAGGTTTGCAGTACCGAGAGCAGTTTGTCACGATAGCCTTACAGCAAAGGGGAAAGTGGCAAGAAACAACAGTAGGCGATCCCAGCACTCACACAGCTGGTTAGATTTTTTAGCCACAAAATAGCTTATCTCCGCAAAGTAAAATTGAATTTTAATTACATAGGTAACTAACTTTTCTATTTGCCTTTCATGCAA
Source organism: Cephalopachus bancanus (assembly GCA_027257055.1). Lineage (NCBI taxonomy): Eukaryota > Metazoa > Chordata > Mammalia > Primates > Tarsiidae > Cephalopachus > Cephalopachus bancanus. The sequence continues at coordinate 3,251,810 of JAPVLO010000325.1, forward strand.
GCAATATCATAATAGATTTATGATATGCTTGGAGATCATTTCTATGATGTCATTGCCTAAAGAGCTTCCAAAGGCCTTCATCATTGAAGGTTCATGTGAAGGAAAACACTTCGTCAAGTCCAAGGTCTGAGCTATTTATCACAGCATTCCAATGAACGGTGAGTCAAAGAGGAGACTGTTTTGCACACAAAATTAAAGGAAACATTATGGCATTAATAGCCACCTGAATGTACTTTTCTTTTTACAAAATTATTCATCTTGAGGTTACTTGGATTTTAAGAAGTTCTATGATCATTTTACGCACAGTAATATGTGTGCATCATACCAATTAAACACAATCTTTTATTATTCCATTATTGATTGATTTGATATGAGGTAACCTCTCAGCTTAATTGCTTTACTCTGTGAATCTCCTGGGGGAAAACAATTTTGTGTCTGCTCAGCACAAGCAACTAAAAACTACAAATAGAAATTCAACTTGCCCTGAAATGTGATTAGCTGAGTCTATCAGGTTTACAGCTTGCTTCTAAAATCTGAAAATATTAAGTTCCAAACTCCACAAGAACGTAATTTTGCCCATATGTCGACAAACATACTTCATACGTTGACAAACACGCCTCAAATAAACACGGTGCTTTTCCTGACAAAGATCTGCAAGTCATTACAGTAAGGTCAACTCTGTAGCCCACTCAGGGAAGTGAGTTTCACTCAGTAATTCATTTGGATTTTTTTCCTTCTTTTTTTTAAAGGAATCGCCTGGAGGAAAACTGTGGGAAATGGGGAAGAGAGGTCGAAAGGGGAGTTGCCTTACAAAGGTTGCTCAACAGGCTCAGAAATGTTTGCCTGCCTTATTTTCATCTCAACAGGCTGTGATGCTGCCCCTACATTTTTTTTTTTTTTCACTTTAAGGGAGCAAGACTAGTGGGGCCTAGGCCTGAGACTTGTGAGGTGATAACTGGTGAACTTCCTCATCGTGCTCCCCAGCAAGCACCAGTGTATGCTGTCTCCCAAGACACCCAGGCACAGAACACGCCTACCAAAGTGCTCCCCAAGACCCCCACCGGCCCCAAGACCCTCAACTCCCGAGACCACTCTGCACAGGTGGTTCTTAACAGACCTGCTTGGGTCAGACAAGGGCGCAAGGGCCGGGGGGTGGGAAATGGCTTCTCTTTTTAACTATTGGGAACTGCTCATTCGGCTTCTTGGCCTTTGAAACACGGAAACAATCTCTATGAACCAAATATTGCTGCTACTCTGTAATCTAACAAAACCACTAGGGTTTTACAGGTAGGTGCAACTTGAATGTGTCCAGTCCTTCCCATTTGTTCTCTGCAATCTCAGAAATTCCACAGCTGCTAGACAAGGCGGGAAAAGGAAATCCTATTTAGCCAGACTACCATTACAAGCTTATGAGCACTACCAATTCATATCAGCTAACTGTTCTCAGGGCATTTGCTTTAGGATATTATGATCCCTGCCTTCATAGGCATCCTTGGCTCGGGCTTAAAGCAACTTCCCAATCCTTCATTCTATAAACAAATGAAACAGTGAAGAAGCCTCAACATGGGAACATTTTGTATTATTACTCACAGTTGGCAGAATTTCCTACCTAAATTTTCTGCATACTATCAGTCTCAAGATGATAGAATGCATACAATAAAATAGTTTGTATTCCAAAAGCATTCTCTTCTCTGAAGTTAAACAAGTAGATTCTCTGGAGAATACTGCAGATTTTGTGCTCCTGGATGAGCCAGCCCATTTTATTGCTGTTCTAATTCAAGGAGGATATCCCATATGTGGTTAAGAAAAGCAGAACGTCCTCCCACACTTGAAGATGTAGGGACTAGTCTTTATTTACACAACCTGTCTTTCAAATAAGGATCAATTTTACTGGCATATTTTCCACAAAAGCAAGGCCGGACTGTACCCCACACCCAAGTGGCAGTCGTCAGCCTGTTTCCGTTTGGCAGACTACCTGTTGAACTAGTTTTGAAATCGCCAATGGCTTTTCCCAGATCCTGCAGACAACCTCCACCTCCCAAGAATGGGATGGAGACAGAGGAAGGGGGAAAAAAAAAACTAGTCATGTGGTGCATAATGACATTTAGGTCAAGTCAGACCACACAGAGACAGTGGTCCCATAAGATCACAATACTGTGCTTTCACTGTACCTTTTCTATGTTTAGATAGTCAAATATTTACAATTGTGTTATAATTGCCTATAGTATTCAGCACAGTAATACGCTGCATGGGTTTGCAGCCTAGGAGCCAAAGGCTATATACCACACAGCCTAGACATGGAGTAGGCAATACCATCTGCTTGTGTGAGTACACTTTGTGATGTTAGCACAATGACAAAATCGCCTAATAATGCACGTCGCAGAACGCATCCACCTCCTTAGGCAGCCCCCAGGTAACCGTGTTCCAGCTTCCTCCAGCTCTCAGAAACACCGCTAAAAACTTGAAGGCATGAAGACGCCCTCCTGGTAATCCCCGCACAAAGACCGACAACCCAGAGTGGCTCAGCCCCAAGAGCAAGCTCCTCGCCCTCCCGCGCAAGGCCCCGCGAAACATCTGGCCAGCACGCCTGCTCTTCGGTGAGGCTCCCCCAACACTCCCCCGATCTCCACGATCCTAAGCTTCTCCCTTGAGCTGGGACGCTCAACGCCCAAAGCATCCATCCCTCCTGCCACGTGCCCATCGCGCCGGACGAGTCACACCGCGGCCAAAGAAAGGGCCGTGAGCCCCAACGACGGCGACCGCCGAACACTGCAGCTCAGAGCGCGGCCCGCGGCGAGCCGGGCCGGGACCCCCGAAGACCACGCACCCCGCCCTCCGGCTCGCCTGCTCGGTGCGCCCCCCGCGGAGCGGAGCCGGGGCGGCGGGCGGGCGGTTTCCATGGCCACGTGGCGTGTCGGGCCGCGTCGCGCCCCGCCCCGCGGCCCGGGAGCCAATCAGCGGGCCGGCTCGGCCGTTGCCATGGCCGCGCGGTCTGTTAGGGCCGCGCATGCGCCCGGGGCGGAGGCGCCGCCGAGGGGCTCCGGTCCCCGGGATCCGCGAGGGTCGCGACCGCCCGCCGCGCGCCCCCAGACTCGCGCCGCGGCCGGGGTCCCTGAGGCCCGGCATGAACCGCAAGAAGCTGCAGAAGTTGACGGACACCTTAACGAGAAATTGCAAGCATTGTAAGTAGGAATGGAGCGCGGGACGAGCCGAAGCCCCTGGGCCAGGTTTCAGGCTGTCCTGGGGCTGATGTCGGCGGGTGTGACCGAGCCCCCGAGCCCGATCCCCCTAAAGAGAAGTGCGGGAGAGAATTTCCCGGGGGCTGCTGCCCGGAATCTCAAGAGAGAACCGGTATCTCCGCCTCCGGGGCTGTCTACACTCCCGCACGTGCACGGTCTGGAGACCTGGTGGATATGCCCCTGAGACACGTGGGGTGTGGGCCTCAGACGGGTGTAAAGTAAAGAGCCCTGGACTGCAGGAGAGTAGCACAACCAATGTTCCTCGCCCTGCTTCCTAGCTCTGTCCGGGGCAAATACACCTGCAGGCCCGAGTTCTAGGCGCTTACCGAGATAGCCACAGGAGAAAGTGGTCATCGACATCAGGACATCTGTAGGGAGGAGGAGCTGGAGGGGCACAGAAAGGCGGGCCTCGGAGGAAGATCTGGAAACCAGAGAGCCCAGCACATCTCAACACGTGGTAAAGAATCAGCGAGTCGGTTTCCAGCCTTAGGTTTAGACTTGGCTCTTGCCAGCGGGGTTGAAAGATAAAGGAGACTTTGCAGGGGACAAGAGGAGCCCTTAGGAAAGATACCTGCTCTAATCTTGCGTTTGCAAAGGTGGCCCCCTAGAATTGCATGGGAATTTCTGGAATTGTTTTCAGACTAAAAACAAAACTGCACTTGGGCAAGGAAGCCGTGAATATGGTTTCGGTAAGGAAGGTACTGCCTGGTGAGCAAGCTTGGGAGTTCTGCGCTGATTGCAAAACTACTGGCGACTCAAGGACACAGGAGAAGCCATTATCCCCACACACCCCTGTTGCACAAAGAAGGAGGAATAAATATGTCTTAGTGTAGTCCTAGAGATTACAATGCCCGCTAATCATCATTAGCCACTGATTTAATGAGCAGTAAAACAAAAATACTCTCTTAGTGGGATGGTGACATAAATAAAACATGGTGTGTATTAGCATCCTAAAATTCATAGGAAAAAAGGACATCCTGTAATTTAAGGTATTATTGTGGTTATTATAATCTGATGAGATATTTGTTCTGTCACTTTTTTTTTCTATTTTTAATTTTATTTTGTTGTAAAGATATGAGGTACAATTTAGGACTAAGTATACAAATGGTCATTGTACAGGTAAAGTGCGGGCCTCCTTTTAGTCCCCACTTCGCCTGGTTTGAGAGCAGGTACCCTTAGTGAGGAAGTGTGCCGCTCCCCCGTCCCCTGGCAGTTTCCGGCTACTGCCAATCCTTTCTTATAGTATTATGATGATTGTTCAAGGTCTGCTTATCGGTGAGAACATGTGGTACTCAGTGCTTTGTTTCTGTGATAGATCACTGAATATTATAGACTCTAAATACACCCAAGTTTCTGTGAAATTCATAATTTTGTCCTTCTTTGTGGCTGCATAATATTCCCTCATGTATATGAACCACTTTTTAAAACTCTGGTCCCCTTTCTATAGGCAGCATGGTTGGTCCCATGTTCTTGCTACTGTGAATAATGCTGCCATAAACATGCATGTGCAGATATCTTTTTCATAGAGTGGTATAAGTTCCTCCAGGATTGGTGAGTCATATGGAAAGTCGATTTTTAGACCTTTTAGGAATCACCACACGGTTTTCCATAGAGGTGGTACTGCACTCCCACCAACAGTGTAGAGAAGTTCCCTTTTCCCAGCATCCTCTCCAGCATCTGTTGTTTTTTGAGTTACTGGCGATGGCCATCCTGACTGGCATTAGATGGTATCTCAGTGTTGTTTTAATTTGCATTTCTTTAATGATTAGTGAGGCTGAGCATTTTTTCATGTATCTGTTGGCTGCTCATACATCTTCTTTTGAGAAGTGTCTATTCACATCTTTTGCCCACTTTTTAATATGGCTATTTGTTTTGTTTTGTTTTTGGCTTGAGTTCCTTGTAGATCCTATATGCTAGGCCTTTGTCAGATATACAGTTGACAAATATTTTCTCCCATTCTTTGGGCTGCCACTCTCTTGATGGTTTCTTTTGCTTTGCAGAAGCTTATCAGTTTGATGTGGTCCCACTTGTCTAATCTCTATGGCATGGGCATTTGAGGTTTTGATCAGGAATTGGTTGCTAGTTACAATTTCCATGAGAGTGTCTCCTCTAAGGTTTCTGAGGTTCTGGTAGTTTGAGGTTTTACATTTAGGTTTTTATCCATTTAGAGTTGATTTTTTTGTATGGTAATAGGTAGGGGTCTTATTTTAATATTCTACATTTGGTCAGCCAGTTTTCCCAGCACCATTGACTTGATAAGTTCTCCTCTCCCCAGTGGTTATTAGTGGAGGCTTTGTCAAAGATGAGTTGGTTGAGAAATTGAAGTTTTGCTTCTGGAATCTCTATCCTGTTCCATTGGTCTATATGCCTGTTCTTGTACCAATACTAGGCAGTTTTGATTATTGTAGCCTTATAATAAAGTTTAAAATCTGGAAGTGTGATACCTTCCACTTTGTTTCTTTTGCTGAGGATTATTTTGGCTATTCGTGTCACTGTTTTTCTTAAAAACACTTTCATTTCTGGGAGAAGACCAGATATTCTTAAAATGTCTAGTAAACATTTTTGGTAAATGCTCATAAACAGTGCAATAACTGCTATGCACAATGCTTAAAAGAGTTAAGATTTAGTCCCTGTTCAGTCAGTTTGAATGCATTTCAAACAAACATTCTGTGAACAATCAAAAGATAAGTGTGTATTTAAAATATAAGTGAAAACATAGCAAGAAAAACAGTCAATTCTTTTGATTTTTTCCTTACATAAATATTTTAAATGAACCTTATAATCATTGACAATTGCTAGTTAAATTCTAGAGAAATAATTACCAATCATGGGCATTATAATATATTATAATGATGTAAAATTTATTTTAAACAGAAGACTTTGCCCCTAAAGTCATATTTCGTTGCAAGGTGATAAGGCTACCAGGATGAAATAAATTTTGTAGAATCAGAGAATAAAGAATCTTAAGAGACCTTCCAGTTAATCCACCATTCTACAAATATAATCTCCAGGACACATTTAGAGCATTCCAAAAAATAAAATGAAAGTCAATGTTCAGATTTTCTTTAATTTAATTTAGTATTGTGTTCTAGAACTTAAGAAATATTTAGCAAGAAAAAAATTTTTCTTACAGCTAACCTTTGATCCTTTGGGTAATAAGTTAAATAAATATTTTTAAATTTTCATTTCAACTGGGATGAAAAATGGCTGATCAGCATCCCTTCTGCTAACATTTTATATACATGAACAGAGTACATCATTCTTAACATAGGCTTTTCTTTCCCAACCAATAAAAGCTCTTATTTCAGAGATTTGTGTGTGTGGTTAAATGTATGGAGCACAAAATTTACGATGTTGACCGTTGTAAATGTAGCCTTAAGTGTAACCCTTGTTTTGTAGCATTAAGTACACTCACACTGTGCACAGCCATCACCACCGTCCATCTCCAGAAGTTTCCGTCTTCCTCTACTGACACTCTGTGCCCACTAAACACTTACTCCGCACTTCCTCCTTCCCCCAGCCCCTGACCCCACCATGATGCTTTCTATCTCAATGAAGTTGACTACTGTAAGTGCCTCTTGTAAAGGGTATTATACAACATCTGTCCCTTGTGTCAGGCTTATTTCATTTAGCATACTGTTCATGTTGTAGTACATGTCAGAATTTGCTTCTTTTTTAGGGATGAATAACATTCATTGTATGAATGTGCTACGTTTTACTTACCTGTCCATCCGCCAGTAGACTCTTGGGTTGTACCCATCTTTTGGCTATTGTGAAAAAATGCAGCTGTGATCACTGGTATACAAATATCCGTTTCAGTTCCCATCTTCAGTTCTATTGCATATATATTCGGAAGTAGAATTACTGGATCATATGGTAATTGTGTGTTTAATTTTTTTGAGGAACCACCACCCTGTTTTCCACAGTGACTAACAGCTGTTTTTCAAACTGTGACCATTCTATCTATCTTTTCCAAAGGTTTTAATGTTTGTCTTAAAATGTGATTCTCAAAACTATAAGTCGTACTTCAAGCCTGTCCTGACCTATAGAATGGGATGCTATCTCTTCATTCCTATGTGCTGTCTCCTGCCACAGGCCTTGTCCTTTAAAAAAAAAATGCTAAAATAATATTTGCCATCTTCTACCCATGCTTGATAGTTAGAATCACTTTTTTATTCTCAAAACCAGACACTACCCTTACATACATCAAATGGGGACTAAAACGCAAATACTTAGCTCAGTGTTTATAACTATCACCTTTTATGCAGTTATGTGTACAGTCAAGTATCTGTATGTATATATAGCCTTTAAATAAAAATTTCCTTCCTCCAAAGTGCTACTGAGTAGTTACATGTTAACTTTTACGTAATCCACAAGAGGAACTGTATTGGGTACACTAGAATATGCTTAAAAACTTCTTTATTAGAAAATAGGTTGATTCTGATTTCCAAAATCTGGCTTATGAATTCATTAAGGCTAAAGTGAAATGAAAGCTGTTACCTAGTTTTTATGAGCCTCGTTTCTATTTCCACAGGAAAGTTAAGTTGTAAATGTCGTGAATGTTTATTATCAAAATGCTGGGGGAAATTGTTACCATTCTTAAACCTTCCCATTCTTGTTTTGCATCATATTTCTACCAGCCTTGCAGAGTTTAGGATCTGACACCAAAATCGTTACTTTAGTGACTTAGCTAATATTATCTTCCTTTCTCCTATGGCCATCTTTTTGACCTTTTTCTGGCAACTTAAAGATCATGAATCCCAAAACAAGACAGGCTACTGGCAATTGTATATTTTATGTCGTTGATGTTGTCTGTAATCTCATTAATGCAGAATAAATTAAATCTTAGAGATTAAAAATGCATTTTTATAATGTCTTAATTTTACTCTTCCACAGTTAATAAATTTGAAGTGAACTGTCTCATAACAGTTTTTTATAACTTGGTTGGAGAAGGAGTAGAGCGCCCAGGCACGGTCATTGGACTAGATCGTAATGCATTTAGAAACATTTTACATGTTACGTTTGGAATGACAGATGACATGATCATAGACAGAGGTAAGAGACACACCGATTCACATTGGCCAAATCCAGCCATACCTGAAAAATAAAAGGTTGGAGCTCGGACATACTCTTGGTGGGAGGCTTAATGTTCTGTAGTCCTAATTTCACTTGAATATACAAATTTAATTTTTCAAAGATCATAGAGAAAAAGGTAATATCCTTGTTATTTTGCATATTTAAGAAGAGGACAAAGTCATATTGATCAACTAGGTTTTCTTTACTTTGTATCAGGAAACCTAAAACATTTTAATTTCTACTCAGCAAACATAATAAATGGAATAGTTTAAAAAGAGACTTAATGTTCTTATATCATAGAAAAGATTTCAATAAAAATTAAGATATAATCCTATTATCATGTAATAACATTACTTGAGTAATGAAAATATAAAATGTTAGTATATTTAACATATCTAATATGATCAACACATTTTATACCAATTTATTATGTTATTAATACTGTTTAGTATATTTAGATATTCAGTATTTTCTTTATTCCCACAAAGCATAAAGAAAACATTTAAATGTTTAAATGAAATAGTTTTCTGATATTATCATGTCTTAGTTTCCTCTTTTGTCAAATGAGGACACTGAACCATACAATCCTGAAGTTTTTTCTGAATTTTAATAGTGAGTAATATCTTCAGGGTGCAATGACTTACATTTGTCTGTAATCCTAACACTTTGGGAGGCCCAGGCAGGATGATCACTTGAGCTGAGTTTGAAGCCAGCCTGGGCAATGTAGTAATACCTCATCTCTACAAAAAAAATTTTTTAAATAGCCAGATGTGGTGGCATGTACCTGTAGCCCCAGCTACTCATGAAACTGAGACGAGAGATCTCCTGAGCCCAGGAGATGAGACAGCTCCTGAGCCCAGGAGTTTTAGAATGCAGTGAGCTATGATCATGCCACCGCATTTCAGCCTGGGCAACAGGGCCAGACTTCTACTCAAAAAACAGTAGTAAAAACATTTTTTTTAAACTCTGAGTAATGTCAATGTAGATGCATGATTGGGAATTAAAATGCAACACAAGTATTACATTGTACCTCTCTCTTTAGTATTCCGAGGTTTTGACAAAGACAATGATGGCTATGTGAATGTATCAGAGTGGATTAATGGATTATCATTGTTTCTTCGAGGATCTTTGGAAGACAAAATGAAATGTAAGATTGCAAGTTGTCCCGTTGGCTTGTACACTGTGATTAATATATCTAAAGAACTTAAATCAAGTCCTTCAACCCCAGCCAAGGAAGTAGATTTGTCGGTCGGTCGGTTGGTTTGAAATCCTTTTAACCTCTTTTGTAGAATAAATTCAAGTGAATAAGAAATGAAAGAAAGTTAATAAAAAGAAAAAAAAAGCAATTCTAATGATTATTCATGCCAATGAAGTCTGTATAGGCATTATCACACTTGTTAATTATATACATATACATTTTATATTACATATTTTACATATTTCATTACTTGAATTGTAACCACGAGACTAGAGAACATTGATTCAACTGTTCTGATTCTTAATTAAATCTCAATTCTAATGAGCTCTGCTTAAAAGTCATAGTTCAGTCAATTTTCCAAGAGTTTGAAGATGAAAATGTCCAAATTATTGTTCCTTGGTTTTGTTTTGTTTTTTGTTTTATTTGTGGCAACTGAGTGTAAGGATACATTTTCCTAAGGATTGTTTAATATATTTACCAGTGTATATTGTCATTTGCTATGAAAGCCAGGTTGCACCAAGGCCTGTGGGGTTCCAGCTTAACAAGATGGAACTTGGCTTTGAAAACTTTGTCAGAGAAAATGTTACCTGAAGTGACAGTATCATCAGTGATACATCAGTGATTGAATTCACACTTTGTTATCTTTTCTAAAGATTGCTTTGAAGTGTTTGATTTGAATGGTGATGGGTTCATTTCCAAAGAGGAAATGTTTCACATGTTGAAGAACAGCCTCCTCAAACAGCCATCAGAGGAAGATCCTGATGAAGGAATTAAAGATTTGGTTGAGATAACACTTAAGAAAATGGTAAGTATGATTAATGTCGAATTTTACATTTAAATGTATATGCCAGGTATGGGCTAGAAGTAAGAATTCAAATCGTGGTAGTTTCCACTTTCCTGCTCGCTTACATAAAACATTTGAGTTATGCTCTTCATTATAATGTAAATAATTCTCTTCTATTTTGCTACCTAGTTTGACTATGAAAAGAGCATGTATTTGCCGCAAGCACTTTGCACGTTGCCTAATGTGTTACTGACCCCCCCAGGACCATGACCACGATGGGAAACTGTCTTTTGCAGACTATGAAAAGACCGTGAGAGAGGAGACTCTTCTGCTAGAGGCTTTTGGACCATGTCTCCCTGATCCAAAGGTACTGCTAGGACTTTTGCTGAACCCTGACCAAAATAGAATCTGAGACAGATAGCCCAGACCTTCTTGGTGTGATGAGTGGTGGATCAAGCCAACCCTGTCCGCTCACGGAGACTACCTTCTAAACATGGAAAGCCCGCTGAAGAGGAACCCATTGGTTCATTTCATGATACTATTGCGGCTCAGTGCTGTGTTTTCATTCATTAACTCATTCATTCATGTTAGAAACAATTAATGAGCTCTCCCGTGTGCCAGAAGCACAGATTAAAGACTCAGTGGCTTCACTCAAGGGCTCATATTTTCCAGGGAAAAACCAACATGAAAATAATTACACAAGAGCATGATAAACGTTATTATAATGATACTTGATGACTTGTAAGAGCCTCGTCTATTCCCGGCGATGTCATAAGCACTGTGCCCCATATTGCCTCATTTAATCCCCCTAACAACCTTATAAAGTAGGTAGAAGTATTATCCTCATTTTACAGATGAGGAAACTGAGCCTCAGAAATTTTAGGCAACTTGTCCAGGTTCACTCACTAATTGGTGGAATAGCCTGGGTACCCTGGTGCCAGAGTCACAGTGATATCTGTAGAGAGTTGTGATCGCTGAGAAGGAGACATCTAATCCAGCGGTATGAAAGGACTGGTGAATGGCTGCTGGGACAGGAAGGCTTCCTGGAAGAGCTGGGTTTCGAAGGACAGGTTAGCCAGGTCAGAGGGGGCAGGATAATCTAAGCCAAACAAACGGCCTAGGCGCAAAAGAGAGAGAGGGAGAAGGAAAGACATGGAACAAAGAGTGCAAATGAGTCTGTATCGGAAGAGTACTTGGTGTGGTCGGAGGTTGGTAATGAGACTGCAGACATAGGAGGACCAAGTCCTGTGGCACTTGGAGCTTGGGTTTTGTCTTGAGGGGGATGAGACTCCATTGAAGGATTTTAAGCAAGTGGAGTAATGTGATACATTAATATTACTATTCCCCCTGGGCTCCAGTTTGTATTTCCAGCCATCTGGCTCAACTTGTCCACTTAGATGTTATCAACGAACTTTTGGGTTTCCCCCAAAATTCACCCCTTCCTCCGTCTTCCCTGTCTCAATAAATGGCAACCCTGTACACTCAATTGTTCCATCAGAAACGTAGGGACCATTTTTAATTTATCCCCTGTAGCACTATTTGCTATTTCTCCAAAATATACCCTTGAATATAACCTCTTCTCTGCTCAACTGTTGGGCACAACCCTAAATCAAGGTGCTGTCACCTGTTACCTAGCCCAGCCTGATCATTAGCCTTCTTGCTCCCACTATTGTCCCGTACTGACTTTTCTCCTCGGTATCCAGTATATTCAAAATGCAAATGCTGTCATGCATTTCCCTTGTTCAAAACCTCCTGATAGGTTCTGAACTTGACACAGTTGGCCCCTCTCTCTCTGTCTCCAACCACAACTTCTACTGTTCTCTCTGACTCCTGGAGCTACAGCAACCATCAAGCATTCCTCCCTCCATGCCTTTGCACTTGCTGTTGTCTCTGTTCAGAAATCCTTCCTCAGATCTTCAGTTGCCTCAGTCTCTGCTCTGCTCAAATGCCTCTTCCTCACAGAGTCCCATCTTTACAATCTTCTCAACCTTCTCCAGCCCTTAGCCTTACTTTCTTCTTAGTTTGTTTTATTACCTAAAATATATTTACTCATTTGGTTGCTGTCTGTCTCACTACAGAGATGTGAACTCACTGAGATCAGGAACTCAGTCTTTTTCTTTGTTTACTGTGTCCCCCATATTCTGTGCGTAGTGCATGGCAGGTGCCTAGTAATGATGGATGGATGGATGGATGGATGGATGGATGAGTGGATGAATGAGAAGGTGGATGGATGATGTATGGGTAGGTGGGTGGGCAGATGGATGGTTGGGTGGGTGGGCGAATGGCTGGGTGGGTGAGTAGGTGGATGGTTGGATGGATGGCTATGTGGATGGATGGATGGATGGATGGATGGTTGAGAGGGTGGATGAATGGTTAGATGGGTGACTGAGTGGATGAATGGCTGGGTGAATGGATGGATGGATGGATGGATGGATGGATGGATGGATGGATGGATGGATGGATGGATGGATGAATGAGTGAGTAGCTAGATGCATGGGTGAGTAAATGGGTCTCAGCAGTGCCTGATGAAAAGTTCTGGATCAGTCTCCTTTCTTCCCCTCAGGAACTACTTCATGGCTTACCTTTACCTTTACCCCACATCTTCAACCTATGCCTTTTCTAGTAAAACTTTCCCATTCGAATTTTGGTTTTTTGTTTTTTTTTTTTTGAGTTGGAGTCTCGCTCTGTCGCCCAGACTGGAGTGCAGCGGCCGCTCCCGGCCACCGCAGCCTCGACCTGCTGGGCTCCGGCGATCCTTCCGCCTCAGCCTTCCAAGCAGCCGGAATTACAGGCATGCACTACCACGCCTGGCTGATTTTTTGATTTATTGTAGAGATGAGGTCTCGCTGCCCAGGCGGGTCTCGAACCCGCGGGCTCAGGCAATCCACGCACCTCAGCCTCCCAAAGGCGCGGGATGACAGGCTGAGCCACCGAGCCCGGCTTCCCATTCGAATTTTAAAAGACTCAAAACCGTCTCATCTGAAAAGCAAAATGAAAGGAAGGAGGAAGGAAAGGAAGAGAGAGCTTACCTTAATTTCACGCTTACTTCTCTTTCCTGTTCCATGGCTTTAATTGTCACAGCCAAGCTTCTTGAAAGAACTGTCCAGATTTAAGGCCTGCACTTCCCTTACTTCTTCCTGTCTATCCCCGAATCTGCTACTGCCAAGGTCACTCCGCTGCCTCGGTAATATATCCTGTGAATGCTCTCGAGTTCTCATCTTACTAGACCACATCCTACCTCACCCCTGGCTCTTAATCTGTCTTCTCCTCCTTCAGGGAGTGTCCCCTTCCCACCAAGGCCTAGCTGTGCCCTGGTTCATCCCCCTGAACTCCCAGAGTTGACTGTGTGCTTTTCCTGCTGCAGCCCTTTCGGCTCTGACATATCCTCACCAGTTTCTGGCCAGTCTCCACTATCAGCATGGACACTCCTGGAGAGTGTGATCATGTGGTCTGTATACGAAACACGCACGAGCACCAGAAGGTCTGCCCATTCTCCCTTGGTTGCCCTATCTCTATACACACTAAGGATACGCGCAGAACATTTTGTGTTCTACCTGATTTGGAAGTCTGTACTAAGTTGAACACTTTTACTTTACAGAGCCAGATGGAATTTGAAGCTCAAGTATTCAAAGATCCAAATGAATTTAATGATATGTGAATACGTAAATGTCTGTATTATCTTAGGTGAGTAAAATAGGAGGCACATATATATGTTTTTTTTTTTACTTTTTCTATTTAGCTCAGAAGGATGATGTTGAGATGTATGTTTAGGGGTGGGAATGGGGTTCGCTTACATATATTTAGCTCCAGAGCAAATTGCAAGTAAAATAGATGGAAGATAAAAAGCTTCTTTTAAGATGTGATGTTTGGCAAGACAAGTTAACATTTCTAGAGATATTTGATCATATAGACTGTTAAAGCTCATAGCTGGCATAAAACATTTGGATTTATTAAATGAGTGAAGAGGTCATACAATCATGAATTATTAATACTAATATAGTCTTCATATCAGAAAGAAGCTGGTATACATTGAAAAATCATTGAAACTACTGAATTTCCTTTGAAACAGTAAATAATTAAGATGGCATCAAAAGAATAATGATACCAGCATTTAGCATTAAAACACCCTTCTGCTAGGCATTGAGGGAGATACAGAGATGAAAGATATTTGGTACCTATTTTAATATGATTTATGTTATTGCTTGAAGCTTCACCTGAAAAACCTCTAGGTTGTAAGCATCTAAGGGCAGGAGTTTTAATTCATGCACCTTTAAATCTGCCACAGCAATTAGTGCTTTGTGAATAATTGACCCTTTATAAATACCATGGATTGGATTGAAAACGAAAAGTACCAAAAGACAAATGCAAGCTCTTTGTGAGCAGAGGAAGAGGAACGTACTGTCAGTTTTAAGTTTCTTAGGCTTGATGGCTGGTATATGGACACAGCTTTCAGTTTGTCTCTGGAGTCCTTCTGGACAGCCCCTTGCCCCCACATTTCAGAGAGTTACCAAAGCCCCCTCTGTCATGGCTACCAGTGCCCCTCCACCCTAACCCCGTGCTTTGCACCCATGCCACTGTCTGAGTTCGCCAAAGTGTCCCCATCCCCTGACATCCCCTGTGTACCCCACAATCAGGGATTGTATCACATTTTGTCCTAACTATGCCCACCAGCTATGAACTCCTGAAGACAGACCTGACTTCTCCTTGCATCCAACAGCAGTTTCCTTTGCTGCGCAGAAGTCTTTTTAGTGTGATTCAGTTCCACTTGTCTATTTTTGCTTTTGTTGCCTGTGTTTCTGGCGTCATATTAAAAAATGTGTGGCCCAGGCCAGCGTCGTGGAGATTTTCCTCTGTTTGATTCTAATAGGTTTACAGTCTCAGGGCAAACATTTAAGCCTTTAATCCATTTTGTATTGATTTTTGTGTATGGTGTGAGGTAAGGGTCTAATTTTATTCTTCTAATGTGGATATCCAGTTTTCTCCACACCGTTTATCTAAGTCCATCTCTTCCCATTGTGTATTCTTGGCACTTTTGTTGAAGATCACAGATGCCTAGCTTTATCGTGGGCTTTGTCTTCAGTTTCCTTGGCCTGTACATTTTTATGCTGGTGTCATGCTCTTTTGACTAGTGCAGCTTAGTAATATACCTGAAGTCAGGAGTTGCCCCCAGCTTTGTTTTTCTTGCTCTAAATTGCTTTGGCTGTTTAGGGCCTTTTGTGATGACACAGGAATTTCAGGGTTGTTTTTTCTCTTTTTGAAAAAACTGCCACTGGGATTTTGATAGGGATTTTATTGAGACTTTGGACAGTGTGGACATTTTAGTGATATAAAATCTTCTACTCCATGAAGAAAGGGAATATCTTTCCCTTTATCTGTGTTTTATTGATTTTCCTTCACCAATGCTTTTATAATTTTTCAGTGTACAGATCTTCCACCTCTTTGGTTAACTTCATCGCTAAGCATTTTATTGTTGCTGTTGTTGCAATTGTAAATGGGATTTTTAAATTATTTTTCTCTTCAGATAACTTGTTTGTATATAGAAATGTGACTGATTTTTCTAAGTCCATTTTGTATTCTTCAGCTCTAATCTGAGTTCTGATGTTTCTTTTTTTATTTTTCAGTCTTCAGAGTTTCCCACATATATGATGAGGCA
This sequence comes from Cephalopachus bancanus, assembly GCA_027257055.1. Lineage (NCBI taxonomy): Eukaryota > Metazoa > Chordata > Mammalia > Primates > Tarsiidae > Cephalopachus > Cephalopachus bancanus. The sequence goes on from JAPVLO010000325.1 coordinate 3,267,760, forward strand.
ATTTGCAAACAGATAATTTTACATCTTCTCCAATTTGGATGGCTTTTTTTTTTTCTTGTCTAATTGTTTTAGCTAGAAATTCCAGTACTATGTTAAATAGAAGTGGCAAATAGGAGCACTGTTGCCTACCAACTCTTGGAGATTTCTTGCCAGATTTTAGTGAGAAAGTTTTTCATTTTGATTATGATGTTGACTGTGGGCTTTTCATATACAGCCTTTATTGTGTTGAGGAAAGTTTCTAGTATAACTGTTTTGTTTAGAATTTTTATCCTACGAGGTCTGACTATTAAGTTTGTGAACTCATCCTAGAAAAAGTGCTACATCCCTCATGGCTGAATATCACCACAGCCACCTTAGAAGTCCTCCCCTTGGGAAGCTAGGCACCGACGCCAGCACCTGGTTCACCCATCAAAGCAGCTTTGGAGCTCTTTTTCTGGAAGGGCCATCAGAATTGTCAGCGTATGGCCCTTGATACCCTGAGTGTCATCAACATGTCTTCCTTTCAATATTTCCTTTATCTTTGGGTAAAGAAAAAAGTCATTGAGGGCCAGATCAGGTGAATAGGGAGGGTGTTCTTGTACAGCTATTTGTTGACTGGCTAAAAACTCTCTCACAGACAGTGCTGTGTGAGCTGGTGCGTTATTGTGATACAAGAGTTCCTTTGGTACCATTTTTGCACAAATATTTCTCATGCCAAGATTTTCAGTTGCAAGTTTCCTAACTGTTCCTCTATCAACGTTTATTTGGTCTGCTGTGCTTCTCGCAGTCAGCTAATGATTCTGATACACAATTTGACAAATTTTTGCAATGTTTTCATAAGTTCTGCTCATTACTAGCTGTCCTGACCTCTCTTCATCAGTGATACTTGCTGTCCTCTCAGAAAAACACTTAATCCATTTGTACACTGCCGTTTTTTTCATGGCATTATTCCCATAAACTTGAACTAACATGTCCCTGATTTCACTTCCACGCTTGCCAAATTTAACAAGAAATTTAACGTTAGTTCGTTGTTCTAATTCAAACGCCAACGTTCTTGCGATGGCACACAAAAACATGCAACGATAATGAATGCCACTCAGCAAGTCACCGCCACACAGCGACACCAACACAGCTGTGAGACACTGAAATACCAAGGTTACAAAACCTTACCGAGTTGCTTGTACAGTACTGCCAACGTAAGCGCTTCATGGCAAGTTCACGAACTTAATTGTCAGTCCTCATAAATGGATATTAACCTTTGTTAAATGCTTTTTTCCGCATCTGTTGAGATGATCATGTAGATTTATGTCTTTCTTCTTGCTAATGTGTTGTATCCCATTGATTTACATATGCCTGATCATCCTTGCATGCAAAGGACAGATTCCACCTGGCCGTGCTGTTATGATCGTACTGTTGAATTCAGTCTGCTAGTACTTTTTTTTTTTTTTTTGAGTTGGAGTCTCACTCTGTCACCCAGACTGGAGTGCAGTGGCCACTCCCGGCCACCACAGCCTCGACCTGCTGGGCTCCGGCGATCCTTCCGCCTCAGCCTTCCGAGTAGCCGGAACTACAGGCGTGCGCTCCCACGCCTGGCTGATTTTTGATTTATTGTAGAGATGAGGTCTCGCTGCCCAGGCGGGTCTCGAACCCGCGGGCTCAGTCAATCCACTCACCTCCCAAAGCCGCGGAATTACGGGCTGAGCCACCGAACCCAGCTAGTCTGCTAGTATTTTATTGATGATTTTTGCATCTATATTCATCAGGGATATTGGTCTGTAGTTTTCTTTTCTTGTGTTAACATTGTCTGGTTTGGAATCAGGGTGATACTGACTTCATAAAATGAATTTGAAAGTGTTCCCCTTTCTTTGATTTCTTGGAATAGTTAAAAGCAGGATTGGTACTAATTCTTCCTTGAATGTTTGGTAGAATTCGCTCATGAAGCCATCTGGTCCTGGACCATTCTTTGTTAGGGTGTTTCTGATGATTACTGATCCCATCTTCTTACTTGATGTTTGCCTGGTCAGGCTTTCTATTTCTTCCTAATTCAATTTGGTAGGTCATATATTTCTAGGAATTTATCCATTTCTTCCAGATCATCCCATTTTGGCATAGTAATTGTTCAGAAGAGTCCTTTATAATCACTTTTTATTTCTGAAACATCCATTGCAATGGCTTCTTTTTCTTCTTTTTTTTTTTTTTTTTTGTGTTGGAGTCTCACTCTGTCGCCCAGACTGGAGTGCAGCGGCTGCTCCCGGCCACTGCAGCCTCGACCTGCTGGGCTCCAGCAATCCTTCCGCCTCCGCCTTCCGAGTAGCTGGAACTACAGGCACGTGCGCTCCCACGCCCGGCTGATTTTTGATTTATTGTAGAGATGAGGTCTCGCCAAGTTGCCCAGGCGGGTCTCGAACCCGCGGGCTCGGCAATTCACTTACCTCAGCCTCCCAAAGACGCGGGATTACAGGCTGAGCCACCAAGCCCGGCTGAGCCACCAAGCCCGGCTGGCTTCTTTTTCATTTGTGATTTTATTTGAGTCTTCTCTCTCTTTCTTGCTCTCTCTCTCTCTCTCTCTCTCTTTTTTTTTTTTTTTTTTGGTCTGTTAAGTATTTGTCAAACTTTTTTTCAGAAAACTAACTTTTAGTTTTGTTGATGTCTTCTTTTCTCTATTTGATTTATTTCTGATTTAATCTTGGTTGCTTCTGTCAGCTTTAAAGGGCAAAGTGAGGTTGTTTATTGGCAATCTTTCTTATTTTTTAATGTAGGGATTTATCATTTTAAACTTCTGTCTTAACACTGCATTTGCCACATCCCATAAGTTTTGGGGTGTTCTTTCTGTTTTTTGTTTGTCGTGATAAGCTTTACGTTTTCTTTGAAAAAATGGTTGTTCAAAGGTGTGTTGTTTAATTGTCATGTATTTGCAAATTTTCCCATGTTCTTACTGTGATTGATGTCTAGTTCCATTCTGTTCTGGTAGAAATGATATTTGGAATAATTTCAGTCTTCTTAAACTACTCAGGATTTTTGTGACCTAACATATAATCTCTCCTAAAGAATATTGCGTGTATGTTTGAGAAGAATGTGTTATTTTACTGTCGTATAGAAAGTTCTGTACATGTCCGTTACGTATTTTTGGTCTATGGTATTATTCAAGTCAGCCATTTCTCTATTGGTTTTCTGTCTGGATATTCTCTCCTTTATTGTAAATGGGATGTTTCATTCCTCCACTATTCCTGTATTGCTGTAAATTTATCCCCTCCTATTTGTAATATTTTCTTTACATATTGCTCTAATGGTGAGTGCATATATATTTAAAACTGTTATATCTTCCTGTTGAATTGGTACTTTTGTCATTATATGATAGTTTTCTTTGTCTCTAGAGACAATTTTTGACGTAAAATGTGTTTTGTCTGATACTACTATAGTCACCTCTGCTTTCTTTTGGATACAATTTGCATGTAATATATTTTCTATCCCTTCACATTTAGCCTGTGTGTGACTTTAAATTTAAAATGAATCTCTTGTCAACAGCATATTTCCAGATCTTTTTAAAATTCATTCAATCCTCTGTGCCTTTTGAGATGGCAGTTTAGCCCATTCACATTTAAAGCAATCTGACTTCTTATTGCTATTCTGTTTATTGTTTTCTGCCTGTTTTGCAGTTGTTTTCCCCTATCTTCTTCTCTTGCTATCATCTTTTGCTATTTGATGAAATTTTGTGATGCTTTGCTGTAATTATTGTGTGTGTGTGTGTGTGTGTGTGTGTGTGTGTGTGTGTGTGTGTGTGTATCTACCACAGATTTTTTATAGTTACTTCGAGGTTTGCATAAAATACCTTGTCTACATCAAGCTGATAACAATTTAACTTCAATCGCATACAAATACTATACTTTAAATTACCCTCCATACATTTTATGTTCTTATAGTTAGAGTTTGCTTCTTTGTATTCCTTCCCCCCCAACCCTTCCCCTGGGCTACAGTATTTTATTTTATTTGAGAGATGTGGGGTGCAATTCAAGGTCAGGTACACAAGTGGTCTGCATTCTGGTGGAGTGTGGGCCTCCCGCTGGTCCTCACTGCCCCTGGTTCGGGATCAGGTGCCCTTCTTGATGTCATGTGCCCCGCTCCCTCCCCGGCAGCGTCCCGCCACTGCCAATCTGTTTCTTGTAGTATTACGATAAATGTACACTATCCAGGTTGCCTTTTATATCATAAGTCACCTTTCTCTTGCTGCTTTCAAAATTATTTTTGTTCTTGGCTGTTAACAATTTGATTATAATGTGTCTCATTGTACTCTGCTTGAATCGACCCTCCTTTGCGCGACATGATTCTGAACGTCCATTTTTCTCCCAAGATTTGGGAAATTTTCAGCCATTATTTTTTTAAATAAGCATTTCCTTCTTCTGTCTATCTTCCTTTCAGTGCTTTCAGAATGCATGCAATGGGTCACTTGCGTGCATTATATCCCATAATTTTGTTGGCTTTTTTTCCTCATTTTTTTAAGCGTTTTCTCCTCTGATTGGATATTCTCAAATGACCTGTCTTCAAGTTCTTAGATTCCTTCTTTTGCTCGATTGAGTCTGCTGTTGAGGCTCTCTAATGCATTTTCCATTTTATTCATTATATTCTTTAGCTCTGGAAATACTGTTTGATTCTTTTTTAATGGGTTGCTTCAGCTTCTTAGCTGTCCTCTGGAGCTCTCCAAGATCTATTTTTGCTGATGTGTAGTTGTTAAATTCTTGCTTTTGTTGGGGGAGACAAGTGTTGGGATCGCCAAGTTTACCATCTTGCCTATATTACTTGCCTGCTTCTAATTTTAAACTGACTTTTTCTGAGTAAGTAATTGATGTTCACTGAAGATTATTTCAGAAGTTTAAAAAATTACAAAATAAAATTTAAGTATTGGTTAATACTCTGGTATAAATTCTTCCAGGCTTCTTTAAGGCATCTGTAAGTATACCTATATTTTGCAATAAGAATAATGTATTTTTCAGATGATCACATTGAAAATGCATTTTTGTGAGCTTTTAAATATACCACTATCTAATAAATATTGTTTTAGGTCATTCAGCATTTGTCTATACCCTGAATTACAATGACTGCATGTTATTTCACCATGACAGACTTTATTAATTTATTTTCTTGCCACTGGCATTTCAGATGCTCCCACATTGTTGCTGTCATAAATGATTCTTAAAATGACCATCTCTGTTGATAAATCTTTTGACATACCTCAGTGCTTACCTTGCTAGGATACATTTGTAAAAGTGGAATTGTTGGGTTAGAGATTCTGCATAATTCTGAGTTGGAAGCACATGTTGCCAGGGCTTCCAATTGAACCGCGATGTCTGGTCTATGAGAATGCCGTTTTCTGCAGATGTCTACATTTTTTAACGTCCTCTCCAGTGTCACAATCATGAGTGTGATTGTAAATGATCATTTAAAGAATCAGTCTTACACATCTGCACTAAATGTTTTATCGTAGGTTGAGTATACAATGACCTCCATATGAATAACCCTCTTTTATTACTTGACATTATTTAAACCTGAAAAGAGTTAACCGTGAACTCCAAGTAATTTCAGTCTGCCTTCAGATGATGCTGGCGCTTGCCTGCAAGAACTCATGGGGTCTGCTTGGGAACTTCCCCATATGTGTGGAACACGCCTTCTCCACTGGTCCCCATCAAGATCTTCCCAGATCACTTTCTCCGGTGACTATATCTAGGCTGCCAGATTATTCTTTTAATTTCACCGCTGTAGCAACTCATAAGTAATGCTAACATGGAAAGTTCACTCACTTTGTAGCAGGGTCATCTAGGTCCACTGGGAGTCACTCTGAGGAATTGCACTCTTCCCATCAGGCCCACTCAGGGCCCTCAACCCCTGCTACCAGGCTTGGCCTGTCTTTATCCTAAGTACAGCCAACTTGGCCGATCCTTGTCTTTTTCTGCCTTTTTTAGGAGCTGAGTGAAGACTATGGGCGCGCAGTTAAAATTTGGGGGAAGCAAGATAGCCTTCTACTCCCCGGCTCCCTGACACCTTGGCTTCCTCTTCTCCTCCCGGCACACTGAGTGGACCTCTGGGAGAGGGGCACATCACCCCACAAGCAACATGGAGAGATTCTGTTTGGGAAACAGTCAAGTGCTTTTTTTTAACTCCAGGATTTAAAAACCACTGTTGAAAACTGGTAGTCCTGCATTCTTAGCCTGCAAATATCTCTGTGTACAAGACTGCACTTGCAGGAAACCAGGCCTGCAATTGCTTGCACCCTAAAATTATCCAAAACATTCTCTAAGTTCCCACTTTGTGCAACTCATGAGGGTTAATATAGTCTAAGTCAGTTGCCCCTGCCCTCACCCCGTTCGTGACCAAAATGACCATTCTTAGCCGTTGCTGCTTGTGTTGTTGTCTGTCACTGCTTGGGTTCGCAGTTGCAACTTCTCTCCTGCCCCTCCACCATTTCTAGCAAACAAGTTTGTTAAAGGAGGTTGAAATCAATTACTTTGAAACTATGGAGACCACCCTCCGGAAAGGTTTCTCTAAGCTGCTCTTGAGGCTCTCCATTTTATTTAACTGGGTCCTGCTTTCTCACAGAATCACCCCTCACTCCTGCCCAGTCACCCATAGCTCGTGGCCAGCTCCCACCAAGCGTGGCCAAGAGAGGACTGGAACTTGCATTAGATGTAGAGCGACTAGGAAAGACACGTAATAAAACAGAGATTTAACCCACATATATCTTCACTGCAGTTCAGCAAATTGTGAGGATGGCTTGATACTATTTCAAGAAGAGGCAGAAGTAATATATTTGTGTTTTCTGATTTAATGACTGCCCTCTCAGCTAGAGAGCGAAGCGGGTAGTCTCCTGAAGTGTTTTGCAGTCTCAGTATCACGAGGGAAAAGCCAATCCAAATACTTACCAGGTAAAGCAAGGCTCCCTTCTCATCGGTGTATCTCGAGTGAACTCCTCAGTTTCATGGGAGAGTAAAAAAGGAAGGACGTCTAACAGTGAAATGTCCTGAGTCAAACTAAGCATGCTTTTGCATTTGAAATGTCTTTGCTCCAGCTTCATCGTCAGTAATTTGTGGCTTGCTGTGGACTTCATGCCTCCTACCTAATCGGTCAAGAAAATATTCCTCCCCCTAAGACACACATCCTCTTGTTTATTTTTACTTCCCTCCTGCCTGTTTTGTTCCACACTGCCCCTATTGTGTGGCCCCGGCCAGGCTCACCGAGTTCCCTGGGGTGAGAGCTTGTCAACTTAAAGGACATTTGAAGATGTTGGGTGAAATACAGGCGGTCCTCCCCTACCCTGAGGTGCACTTGCCCAGCTCTCTCCATATCTCTGGAGTCTTCGCTTAGAAAAGGGACGCCTGTGCAGCCCACCACCTGAGTGAGGACACCACATCTCAGAGCCAGTCGACACGGATGCCGAGATGGAAACTAGCATGGACGCAAGCAGAGGGATTTAGAAATCCCTGCAGGTGGCATTTAGAACTTAAGCCACTACCTCCCGGTAGGAGCAATTAACCTAAAAGCACAGGACAGCCCAGAAGGTTAGCTAAAGCCAATTGGGCAAGTCTTCCTTAATGAATCCTTCATAACTGTGATAGAGTCAGAAAATAAAATAAATGAAATGAAACAAGCCCCGTGATCTCAGTAATATGCCGTATAAAACTCCAGCGAGCACTCTTGTTCCAGGCACTGCGCTGGGCATGTTACTTTCATGATCTCACTAATTTCTCATAACTACCCTAAGAGATTTTAAAAATAAACAGTATTTTCTATTTCCGTCCTACATATCAAGGAAATTGGCTTTAGGAAAACTAAGTCATTTCCTATGTGTCTCGAACTTGTATAGAGCAAAGCCAAGACTCAGACCTTATCTAGTTCTAATAATAAAGCCTTTGACAGGAGAAAAATCTGTTCTTCTTGGATCTTACCCCTGAGCCTTGGAGTGACAGAGTGCCTCCAGCTCCCAGAAGAATCTTCTAATGGACTCTCAGACTACAGGCGGTGTTGCTATGTGATGTACATGTATTGCGAGACCATTGACTCTTCTCTCCTGTCCACTCTTCTCATCTGAATACACCTTGGGATTAGCTTTTTTTTGAGTTGAAATCTCACTATGTCACCCAAGCTGGAGGGCAGTGTCACCCTCACGGCCACCCCAGCATCGACCTGCTGAGCTCAGGTGATCCTTCTGCCTCAGCCTGCCGAGTAGCTGGAACTATAGGCGCACGCTACCATGCCCAGCTAATTTTTTATTTACTGTAGAGATGAGATCTCACCAAGTTGCCAGGGCTAGTCTCGAATCCATGGGCTCAGGCAATCCCCTCACCTCTGCCTCCCAAAGTACTGGGATGACAGGCTTGGGTCACCGCACCCGGCCGGGGTTAGCTTTCTTTAGTGGAAGTTTTCAGCTGGGATATAAAGACCTTCTTGTTTGGTTACTGCTAGGCATCTGCACATTGGGCCGGTACCTAACCGTAAAGGGAGACAGGTGAGAGGAGGATCAACAGACGATGGAAAGAAAGCGGAGAGGCTGAGACCACTGCCCTGCTGGTTTGTGAGGAGAAGGGCAGGAGCTGGACTTCTCACACAGGGAAGGACAAGGAATGATTCTTGAGTGGTGTCAGGAAAAGGCTTCCATCTGGGCAAGAGGAACAAGGTTCCCACAATAAGAGGCCAGGCGATGAAGCGGCAGACACAAGAAGCTGTGATGTGGCACTTACTTCCTCGGTTCCAGGAGCTAGTCCATGTTTGCACAACTGGGACCTGGCAGGGCTGGGGTTTGTACTAGGCCTTAAGCCCAAGCCTTTAACCATGTTCTAGCCCTTGATACCTTTTTTCGATAGGATACCAGGTGGCATGGAGCCCATCACCTGAGCTCTGAACGTCTGATATAAGTGAAACGTGATCAATAGATGGGTGAGACTGTAGCATTTATATTATCATCCAGACTAGAATGAAGTTGAGAAGGCAATGAGATGCTCATGATTGCATCAGTACAGTGTGATCTGTAGTAGTCCCAGACAAAGCAGGATGTGTGGTCGCCCTATCTATAGGCTATGAATTGCTCCACAAATTGCATTTGCTGTATAGTAGGAATAACATATCTGCTTCCTCTGCCTCTGCCTCACAGGGTTTTTGTAAGAAAGAATCACATGAGATAATGTCTATTAGATCACACCATAAGCTATAAGTATGGCATATATGCATAGATGACTATAGGTGTACCTGGCACAGTGATATGTATGCCCTGTCTCAGAGCATGCTTCAGGTCTTCATAGGAGCTCACAGGTAATGGTTAAATACAGACACCAACAGCCTGGAAGCAGAAACCCTGGCTTCTGGGTTCTTCCTTGTGCTACATACATGGCATTGCTTGAGACTCTTAGCCAGCATAAGGAGGTTAAAGGAGATTTCTAAAATGTCTTGAATAGCTGAATCGATTTAGAGAAAGGAATCCCACGAATCCAGGATAAAACTCCAATTAAACATCACTAGAGGTGGTTTCTCTCGCCCATGCCAGCTCTGGCATGTCTCCCTTTATTTTCTCTCTTCTTTCTCTAATGAACTTTGTTTTAAAACTTTGAAAAAAATCACTCGAATGTTCACGAATGGAGTCAGCATTAGTGAGACTACCCCCTCGTACACACACATATCCCACATCAAACTCAAAATACACAGACATACACAGGAAAGTTTATCCCATTTAATAAACCCATTGGAATTTCCTGGGTCTCTCTTGCATTGCATCACGATGCCACTAATTTTAAAGCAACTGGTACCACGCTACCAATGACTATGGCTCTGATTCGCAATGTACAAGATTTAATGCCTGTATTACACTGGCTCTAATTTGCTGAAATATCAAAGAGAAATTACTGGGAGGCATGATTTGTGTGAAAACATGAAAGCCTACAATCCCACTGAGTACACATGAACTCGCATCCAAGTCACAGGAGCTTCAACCAGCCCAAGTCACCCCGTGAACGCTTGCTGTGTTCTCAATCTGGATGGTGTGAACTTGACGAAGCCCAAGGGAAGCTGATGCCCTCTTTGAAGCCTCATTACTCACTGTATTTTGATTCCGGTGTGTGCAGAGACTGGCATGGCAGCCCTAGGAATTCTGGTGGCTCACTCACCGGGGAGTGGATGTCCTCTCCTGGCTCCCAAGCACCTGACGCTTGTCCTGTGTGGCCAGGCACAACGTATGCACGCCTCCCCGTGGACCCAGCTCCTGCAGGCCGTGGACCAGACAACAAAGGGGGTGTGCAAAAGGGACCGCATCCTTAGGAAACGCTTCACCTGGCATGTCAGCGAGGGGTGTGTTGTCTTGAAAAAGAGTGGGGGAGGCAGGAGAAGAAGGATGCAAAGGGCAAGAACAAGTGGAAGAAAACATTTTCATGCCATGGATTTTTTTTTTTTTAAGAAAGCAGAAAGAGGTAAGCAGAGAGTGAAGGGCGTGTTGCCTTTCTCACTTTCCATGGCCACAGGATTCTAGAAAATCCGACGGCAGGTCTGAGAGGGCCACCGCGCTCGAGCCTCCCGAGAAGGGGTGCGGCGGGAAGATGGAGCCACGGGCAGGGCAGGATGTGAAGCAGGCCGGGGCCTGCACCGGCGCCCAGGTATGTGGCTGAGAGGCAGGGCGCTGGCCCGCGGCAGGTGCAGCACCGCCAGTGCCCGGCGGCCCCAGGGAAAGAAAACCTGCAGGTGCCGTCGGGACATGCCCCGAGCCTCCGAAGCCAGCTCTTTCTGAATAGCTGTCCTATCCTCATTGTCTGCCAGCGAGCTTATGGTTTGCAGTGGGAGGGGACGCGGGGAGGGAGAGGTTTGTGGCGCCTCCGGCGCTGGCGGCTTTGATGGCACGCCGAGCAGCCCCAGAGTGCGGGGTCGTCGGGGAGGCGGTGCCCACGCTGGGGGTCCGAGGGCCGGGCCGGGCCGGCCGAGCCTGAGCCGAAGAGGGGCGGCGCAGGGGCCTCCCCTGCCAGCCCCGGGGGAGCCCCTGGCCTCAGAGACAGTGCGCCCCGGCCTGTCCCCCAGGTCATGGCGGCCACAGGGACGCTGTGGGCGTGCGGTGGCCCCGTCTCCTCCCCCTCTGGAGCCCTGGGCGTCGAAGCGTCCCGTGTCCTCCACACCCGAGCTCTCTTCGGTCCGCCCTCACCCATCCTGGGCCCGAGGCTCGCTCTTAAGGGCTCCAGCTCGGAGCTCGGGATCCCAGGAATTTCCAGACGCGGCTGCCTGACTGTTCCTTGCACAGCCAGGAGCCCACACAGCTGAGCGCACACGGCCGTGCTTTGTCGTTCTCCGTTAAATCCCCTCTCGGCCCCTCACAGGACCTGGGATCCGAGGCACTTGTGCAAATAGGGCATGATCGTCGTCGGCGCGAACCGGGGACAGCGCTAGAGCCGCGCGTCTTTGCGCAGCTCCGAAGACGGCCCAGGCGAGCTCCCGCCTGTCCGGAAAGGGCCGCCGGGCCTTTGAGGAGGCCTCTGGGGCGCGGAAGCACAGCGGGGCCCGGTGCCTGCTTGGGAAGCGAACGCGACGCTTGGGGTCGGGAGCACGACGGCGCCCGCCGGAGGGGGGAGAAGCAGACCCGAGGCGGGCGCTGCCCGGGGCCGGGGCCGGCCGGAGAGGGGCTGGCGCGGGCGGGCGGGAGAGCCGGCCACGAGGGCGCCGGGGCCGAGGCGCGGAGGGCGGCCGCAGCAAGCCGGGCCTGGAAGACGGCGCTCCGAAGAGCGGGCAGGCCCGGGAGACCCCCGGCATCCCGCCTGGAGAGAAGCCAGCAGGCGGCGGGCGCCACGCCCGGAGGGGCCGTGTGCGGGGCGGGGAGGGGCGGGAGTGCGGGCGGGGAGAGGGCGCGGAGGGGCTGCCAGGCCCAGAGCAGCGGGGAGGCCCACTCGCGGCCCGGCGGGCGCCGCTGTCCTGCGCACGGCGGCGGAGGCCGTGCGCTTCGGGCGGCCTCTCCTCGGACGCCGAGGCCTGCCCAGGGTGGCACTCCTCGCTGCTGGGGCCTGCCCAGGATGGCACCCGGGCGGGGTGGCGAGAGGCCGCCTGCCCCCGCGAAGAGGCCGGGTGAGCCCCTGCTTTCTGGGGCCAGGGGTTTGCCCCCCGCCCCGTTCCGGCCTCATCAGCCCGCCGGGGCGGGCAGACGGCCGCTCCAGCGCACACCCTGTCGGGCCTGTTGCTTCCGGGGAGGAAGGCGCGAACGTGCGTGAGAGCCCTTCCCGCTGGAAGGGGCGAGCGAGCCGGCCTCCCGCGTGCTGGGGGAGGGTACGCGGTCACAGCCCAGCATCAGAATGCAGAGCAGCTCAAGCCCCGGCCCCAGGGCCCAGAGAGAGAGGCAAGCACGGAGGCGAAAAGGGAGCCCCCGATTTTGAAAGAGCTGACTGGCTCTCTCTGCGCCTAGGCTTGTAGCCGCCAGAGCCGGCAGAGCTGCTTCCAGCCGCAGGCGGGTGAGGGGCCTTTCTCCCCCCCGGCCTCACCCAGCTCCTGCCGCCGCCTGGGAGGGGGCTCTGAGGCCCACGCTGTGCCCTGTACCCTGCAGCCCGCGCTCGGAGGGAGCAAACACACCTCTGGCTGGGCCAGCCAGCAAGAGCCCCTCAGCGCCCCAGGGCTCCCTCTTCCAAAGCCCGTCCAGCCCCTCGGCCCCTGCCCGGCAGCCTCTGCGAGCACCCTCAGAGGAGAGGGAGCAGCCAGGGGGACAGCAGCTCTGCTCCCACAGCCCCACCGGCGGCCCCGGGTGCAGTCTGGAGCCTGCGGTCGGGGAGGAGTGTCGTCGCGCAAGGTAGGGAAGAGCTCGGAGAACAGACGGAGGACACGAGAGATTCTCCGGACACATCGGCTCTGGTCACTGTGACTTCACGGAAGGACTCGTGTGCTCTGGCTGCATCCCAGGGTTTGGTGGCCTGTCTGCCTCTTCAGTGTCTGCTCTCGGGAACAGCTATGACAGCACGTGCTTCCTGGGTTACCCCTTCCAGCGCCCAGGCCGCTGCCAGTGCGGCCGCTGGCTGCCAGCCCACCTGCCGCCGTCCCTGAGCAGGACTGGAATTCCTCCAGGCCTCCGCGTCCTCAGTGGGCAAGCCTGGAAGGAGCTGAGGCAGGTGCAGTTCAGCTGCCTGGAGTCGGTGATTAAGAGATTCCTCATTCTATGATGCACAAATACCTTCCCTGCAGAAATGCTCAGCTAAGAATGTAATGGCCTCCTTCCACAGAACGCTGGCCCTCGGCCAAACTGGTATCCCTGTTGCTCGAGTGGTCAGGAGGGGTTTTCCTCGTGGAAAGAGTATCCCAGAAACACACGGGGCACTAGGATACCTACTAACCGCCCAGACTGCGATAGGTGTGACTCCTAAAGCATTTTGCTACTCAGTCTCAACTGAAGCTCAGGCTGTGTCCACCCGAACGTGTGAGTGCTCTGTGTGTTTGTGGGCACACACAGGCATGACCTTGCACTCACACCCAATGGGCCCTTCTCCTCGCTGGAGTGACCCGTCCTCAGCTCCACCTGGTTCTGTTCGTGTGTGCAGGTCTCGCAGAGGAAGCCTCCAGACTCGGGCGTGTGGCTTTCTACTCACCTTGTGGACGGTCCTGTCACTCCGTGGAAGATGGTGGGAAGACAGCGCCTGGAGAAGGTGAGCTGGACAGTCTTGGGGTGGTGAGCCGCAGTGTGCCCCGGGCCTTTGCCGACAGCCTCAGGCCCATGACTTCCCTGGCCGCTGGGTCCTGAGGGCCACCTCGAGGCAGCTCTGCTCTGTCTGAGGGCAGCCGGCAGCCGTGGGCAAGCAAGCGGGCTCGTGCTGGTTGCCAAGAGGAGGCAAAAGCAAACCCAAGTCCACGAGGCCACACACACCTGCGTGGCCACACTGAGTCGGTCCCTCGGAAACGGCTGAAGAAAGCGTCTATGCCACCCCCGTGGAACAGCACAGAAAGCTGTCTTTCATGGGTCGCATCCGCCTAGCTGGGTGCATGCAGAAGACGGGGAAGAGGAGGCAGACGAGCAACAGGGAAGAAAAAGACTGAGAAGGAGGAGCAGCCTCGAGCTTGTCTAGGAATTGCCAGGCATGCGGAGCAGAGAGCGAAGAGGAGACGTGCTCTCCCCCCTCCGGGAAGGCTCACTTCTGACGGGCAGGCAGGGGAAGCAGCCAGACACAAGGCTCCAGGAGCAACAAACAAGCCAGACTGCCGGGGCTGTCGGGAGCAGGGAGGGGCTGCCTTCCTCATAGTGGTGGCCGGTGCGTCCGTCCACGCAGTGTGTGGCCAAGCCCTGTGCATCTCAGCAGGTGCATGAGGAAGGGGCTCTTGGGAACGGAGAGCCAGCTTTGGGGCTCACCCTTTCCCATCAGTCGTAACGTGGGTGACCTGGAGGTGGGCAGAGGTGGGCAGAACACAGGGTGTGCACCTGGACCTAGGACGGGTGGCCCCCAGAACCTCCACAGAGTCCATGTTTGGCAGAGGTGCGAGCTCGTGCTCAGCCCCAGGCGTTCCGTGTCCCCAGAAGGTGCATCTGCAAGTAACCATGGCCCTTTGGCCATGGCGCGTCAGTCTGCCGTTCCTGGAGAGCACCAGCACCCCAAGATGCCCTCCCCCCAGCCCTGTTGAATCAGAACCAGCGTTTCACTAGGTCCTAGGGTGCAATGCATGGGCGAGTGTGAGAAGTTCAGGTCTAGATGGCCCGGAGACCGAGCAAGCTTGACCCTCAGCACGTGGTGGAGACGTCATACTCTCCCGGAGAAATCCATTCTTTACCTGGAGAAGCAGAGACCGAGGTTTGCACTGAGTCCTTAAAGAACAGCCATTGCCACAACAAATGGGAAATGTTTTTAAACCAAATGCTAACCTAATGTCATCTGTACCCAAAGAATTTTTTTTAAGCAGAAGGTCTTGATGGCAGCTAGAAATAACGTGGCAAACCACAATCAAGAATAACAGCTTGATGGACCCTGACCCAGCAATAGGGCACGCTCCTTGTTAGAACAGTCCAGATGACATGGTCCTAGAGCGCTGCAGCATTCCCCAGCTGGTAGACCGAGAAGAAATGAATGAATCTGCTTTGGAGGGCCTGTCCATGGTCCAATATCAGAGAGAGATGTTACCCCATGTGCCCATCACGTGGACAGAGGTCTTGCTCACTGCCTTTCATGGATCTCTGCCTGGAAAGTTTGGGAGCAGCGTGGGCACTGGCCGGGACGTTCCCTCAGCGTGTCGTCGCGTCTGCGTGCAGTCCCGGCCGTGGGTGCTGAGCAGCGTGGCCCTCTTCCTCAGTAGCCTGTGGCTGGCTGTGTACCTCATGCTGCCATTTGATCCACCAAGAAAATGTCCCTCCCCCTAAGACGCGCATCCTCCTGTTTATTTTTATCTCCCTCCCGCTTGCTTTGCTCTACACTGTTCTTCTCACACGGCCGCCGCCACCCACACAGCACTCCCTGCATGCGGGCTGTGTCAGGCGAGAGGACATCTGAATACACAGATGAAGCATGGGCTCTTTCTACTTCCCGTCATGGAAGTGCCCGCTCACACATCCCTCTGTGTCAACAGACATCCACTGCCCGGATGATGGCGATTCCGCGGCCAGTCCCCCACGCAGAGGACAGCGCCTCTCCCGGCCCTAAAGGAAGCGGAGTTCAAGGAAAAGACACACGCCTGCCATGAGCCACATGAAGCAGGAAACAGGGCCTTAAGTTCTGGTCATTGGACAGTGTTTGGAGTGTTTCGATCACTGTTTTGCCCAGAAAAGTGAGTGGCATGTGCTTGATCATTAACAGCAATATCTTCCTCTTGCTCCAGCACTGAGGAGCACGGTTCAGCGGCAAGAGCACTGCAGATCACGGAGTGTGAACCTGGCTCGTGACCCAGAGAATTCCCAGCGCTCCTTGGCGGGACCTCCCGCCTCGACAGAGACGTTTCCTGTCCCTCTCTCCGTCATGACCCCTGCTCGTAAACTGTGCCACGACTTATTTCTTAGTATGCTTCTCGCTGACTTTCTGAACAGACCCAGCCCTGTGGACATCCTTTAGAGCTTCAAAAATTATGAAAAAGTTTCAAGATCAGTAGCAAATAGCCTTTGGTTTGATAAAAAGCTTGCATGTTGGTTCTAACAGAAAAGAACAACTGCCAGCTTCTCCGAAGAGCCTTTGCATCGCCACAAATTTCTGTTTTGCTGAATGATCGGTTTCATCTCTCTTCCGAGATCGCCCACCGGTATAAACACAGCATGAACCAGATACGTGAGATTGGCTTGTTTCTTGGAACACCATGATAAGGAAAGAAATCGACTGACAAGAGATGGGACAAAAGCAAGCCAGGTCCTGCCCTGGCCTGTGGCTAGGGGGGAAAAGCCAAAAGGGCAGGGCTTTGCTCTCTTTCCGAGGCCACTGGATTCTAGAACGTCAGAGGGCCGGCCTGACAGGGACGCCGCACTCAGGTCTCCTGAGAAGGGGTTCTGTGGGGAGACAGGACCGCAGGCAGGGCAGGATGTGAAGCAGGCCGGGGCCTGCATCCGCGCCCAGGTATGTGGCTGAGCGGCAGGGCGCTGGCCCGCGGCAGGTGCAGCACCGCCAGTGCCCGGCGGCCCCAGGGAAAGAAAACCTGCAGGTGCCGTCGGGACATGTCCTGAGCCTTCGAAGCCACGCGTTTTTCTGAATAGCTGTCCTGTCCTCATTGTCTGCCGGCAAGATTATGGTTTGCAGTGGGAGGGGACGCGGGGAGGGAGAGGTTTGTGGAGTCTCCCGGCAGCTTTGATCACACAGGGCAGCCCCAGAGTGCGGGGTCGTCAGAGGAGCGGGCGGGTGCCGGGGGCCCCAGGGGCAGCGGGGTACGGCTGCGCGTGAGCCGAGGAGGGGTGGCAGTGGGGCCTCCCCTGCCAGCCCCAGGGCAGCCTCTTGCCCCGAGACGGTGCCCCCCCTCTTGCCGTCTAAGTCAGACCTGGAGTCCTGCACCCATTCCATCCTGCTGTTCACTTTCTCCGAGGGACTTCAGTCCTTGGCCAGTATTTAAATCTCCCAGTTATGTTGTGAGAAAGTGAATGACGTAGTGCTAAGTTAAACTATCGAAACTTAAAAGATAAATGTACCATTCGCCGGTATCATCACTGCAGTTTGCTGTGGTCGCCCACATCCATGCTCGTGCAGGCAGGACAGGCTGTGAGCCACGCCCACAGAGGTCACTTGGGATGGCCAGCCTCCGTCTCGCACCTCCCTGCTGCTGTGCTCTGCTTTATCTTTTCCTGTTTATCTGTTTCTTTCGTTTGTTTGTTTGTTTGTTTCCTTCTAGCAGAATGTAAATGCACAAAAACCTAGACCTTGCCAGTCTGATTCACTGCTGCCTTCTCCCACGGTGAGCACTCTAGGGCCGAATGAGTGAAACACGAAACCCCCAGGCATGGCATTGGTGGAAAACCTCTCTCTGAGCCGGACCTCGACAGGGCGCGCGTGCTCAGGGTAATGTTTTTCAAAACGGTTTATGCGACACTATTAGGCACACAGCAGATTAAACCGAGGGACTGGGTTAGCTCTCCAAGGCCCACTGCAGCCCTGAGGGCCTGTGACTGATTGCATGAAATCAAGAGGAGTGAGTAATTTTGCTCTACCCATCGTCTCATGGATTTCAGTCGGATTTTGTTCATTTGTTCATCAAGCAAAATTTAAAATGCTCGCTTGGAGAACAAAAGAGGAGTTAACCACAGACTCTCAAATACCTAGAAAAGTTGTCGGGGTGAGCATTTCTGTGCCCAGAGAAGAGTGAGGGCTGAGTCTGGGCCTTTAAATTGAATTCTGCAGATGTGAGTTTATCACTCGGAACGTGCTCAAAGAGTGGAACAAAAGGAAGCAAATTCCAATTAAAGAGTATAATTGGTTTGCTTTGATTTAAGTATGGTATTTTATTGATAAGACTAGAATAAGCTATGACAGTGTGTTAAGAAACAAGCACAACTGTGAAACTAAAAGCGAAATGGCGATGTGCTACGAGTCCTAAGGTGCAGGTGGCCGGAGGTGTGGGTAGCAGGAGGATTTCGCTAGGGCAATGACTCTCTACATCACCAACCCCTGGCAGAGGTATAATGTTGAGGGCTTCAAAACTCACAGGTTTTTGGCACGTGGCTAAGCACAAAATTTTAACTTTTAAAAGAGGTTGATATGCAGCTCAGCGGGGTAAGAAATTATGGGGTGAAGCGGACACCAACCGGGAGCAGCCCTTCTTTCCTCAGCAGGTACGGTGCAGTCTGAGACACGGACGAGATCTGAGCCAGCGCAGGGAGGGTGTTAGGGCCGTTTGGTGCTTCTGAAGGGTCCCTCAGATTCTTGGCACCCACGCCAGCACTTCCGGAAAGCCCTTCGGAAATCCTTTCGCCACCTGCTCACACCCCTGGCCTGCCCAAGTTCCCTCATGCCGCATGGCCTGCCCTCCTCCGTCTTCTGCCGGACAGACATCTGCTCTCCTTCCTTGGAGAAGCTTTGCCAGTCTCTGCCGAGAAGAGGGGACGCCTGAGCGCATTGTCCAGGCGTTTCTTACAGCCTCAGAGGGTTTGGCACTTACCAGCTTTGATGTCGCGGAGGCCTGGACCTTGGCTTCCCCTCAGTGCCGTTGCCCAGAATATAATAATTCCCTACCAAAATGAGAGATAAACGAAGAGTGGTCTCAGACCAAATTCACAGACTCTAGAGACTGCTGAAATTTCCTGCCCAATCCCCCACAGTTAGCTTCCCCCCGATGGACGACAAATGCCTCCCAGGGCCCGAGCCTCTCCACAAGCAGCCACACCCCAGATCTGGCCTCCATTGGAACACGTCGCCCCGACGGTTCTGACCGAAACAGACCTCGCACACCGCCTCCTGAGTGTCTGCCTCTCAAGCTCCAGCCTCTTTTCACTTTACCTTCCACGTCATAATCACTCCACCACCTTAATCCAGACATTATCTCCTGATCTATAGCTTGCGCTGATCATTTCTTTTTTGTTTTTCTTTCTTTTTTTTTTTGAGTTGGAGTCTCATTCTGTCATCCAGGCTGGAGTGCCGTGGCACACATACACAGCCACCCCGGCATCGACCTGCCGGGCTCCAACAATCCTTCAGCTTCAGCCTTCCAAGTTGCCGGAACTACAGGCACACGCTACCACGCCCGGCTAATTTTTTATTTTATTGTAGAGACGAGGTCTCGCTAAGTGGCCCGGCTGGTCTCGAACCCACGGGCTCAGGCCATCCACTCACCTCAGCCTCTCAAAGTGCTGGGATGACAGGCTGAGCCACCGACCCTGGCCTGATCCTCTCTTTCTGGCATTCCCTGTCCCTTTTCTTGGTCTGAGCAACTCTCCTTCATGCACTAGACTTGCTTCTGGCCTCATCTTCCCAGAAACTCACCGGTGGCCTTTGGCCAACTGTGCCCTCTATAGGGTCAGCACATCTTCTGCTATCTCGCTGCTGTCCTTAACCCTGTCTAGTGCAATGTCCTGCGAGCGTACATTTGCACCCTACAAAATATAAGCTCCTCAAGGGACAAAATAGATCTTATCCATCTATAATTCCTATGTCAATAAATGATGGTTTTGTAGTCACCTTGGGTGAAGATTCTACAAATGGCCTGGGCAGGGTCTGCAGAGTTGAGGGCTTTGCAGAGGATGGAAGTTTGGAGCCATGAAAGAGCACGGCAGCCATATTCTCAGAGCTAAAAGAACCAAACCCATCCATGCCCTTCTCTACAGGCTTAAAATTCCAAACAGGGAAGCAAACAGCCTCACCACTCAGGAGCTGACTTGTGAAGAACTGGCCTCCCGTTCCCCTTCGCCCGAGATGCAGTGCAGCCACCACTCCTTGAACACGGTCTGCGTCAGTTCATCTGGGGCCTTCCTATAGCTGACAGCCTTCATGAGTGTCACCCCATGTGTTGTGGGACACAAACTCGGCTCAAGAGGTGTCCCTCACAGGACTGCTGTGGGCGGTGGGTATCTTAGGGCAGATTTGTTCCAAAATGCGATTCGCGTGAAACTCTCAATGAATGATTTATAAGTTCACCCTTTTTTCTCTGTTGAGTGAAGGTGTGTGCCATTTTCTATGCCCACGGCACATCTCCAACCCTGGATTCATCACTAAAAAGCAAAACTATTGAAGATGAGAGCGGTGTTCAGGGTTCCCTTCTCCTGCCCTTTTGAATCCGGAACTATCTTCGTCTTTACCATCGGTTTGCCGTAATTTTTTTAGATAAGTGACCTGGGACATACGTATTCACCACTGCCCTCATACATATCCATATTTTAATACTGACAGCATAGTACTTTGCCTAGCTAGGTGTTCCAAAAATATTGATCAATTGATTAACAAAAAGAGTGCGTTGATCACTAATAGAAAAGAAACGTCTCCCAGGAAGCTGAAGGTGAAGTTTCTAGCAAGCAGGACCATCAGTCCTTCGGGTTATCCTGGCCACCATGAAAATAAGACCTATTTCCCCAGAAGGTCTCCGTGGGAGGGCCACACCCCGAGTCCAATGGCTGGCGGGCCAGTTAAGCGGTGTCCACTCCCTGACCTGGGGAACTGTAGAAGTTTTATTATTTGCACGGCACGTTTACGCTTTCCAGGTCCCTGTGACATTCATGACTTCACTGGATCTTGACAACCACCCTGGAAGCCGGTGGGCCAGACCTGGTGACGGACGGATGATAAACTAAGGAGCAGAGCGTTCAGGGACTCCAGCTCCAGAGTCCACGTGAGAGGAATGAGTGTGACCAAGAGGCAGCGCTGGCCCTCAGAGGCAGCATCCCCATGGGGCCACCCCGAAGAGACTGTGAGTGCTAAAGCAGATGTCGGCCCCCAGCATCCTGACTCCCCAGCGCACGCAGGGCACCCGCCTGAGAGGCCACCTGCAGAGGGCCTGGCTCCATGGGACCGGAGCACACAGAGCCTCCCACAGGCGGCAGGTTCTGGAGGGATGAAAGGACTTTGAACGTGTGAGCTACAGTAATTATGTTTGCTGTGGTGGAGCAATGCCTGCTTTTGTTGTGCTGTAGTGCAAAGGCCTAATTATTCCAACGCAGCCATTAGTTCCCACACAGCAGAGATGACGGCAGATGTTATAAAGATAGCATCTCTTGGCCCTTTGCCGCCAGGCCTGGCCACAAGGACACTTCAAATGCATGCCAGGGCAGCCCCCGCCAGGAGCATCTGCCGCATGTCCTGGGACATCAGAGCCCGGGGTGACCTGAGACATCTGGAGGGAAGGGGCCGGGCAGCCCGGCAGGGCCAGCCCCTCCTCCGGGGGCGTCTGGGTGAAGGAGGCGCAGCCAGGCCCGCTCTGAGCAGGGACCGCGGCCACCTGGAGCGCTTGGTGTCCTGCTGGCTGTTTTCGTAGGGACTGGCAGCTCCCACCAGGGTACAGACACCGTGTCAGGAGCCCATCTCAAACATACCCGGCTGAAAGGAAATCATTCATTTCAGCGGAGGACGAGATGTACCCAGAAACCCGTCCAACTTCTGGCCGCCACCACCAGGAAAAAAAAAGGTGACTAGCGAATTTGTACGGCGTACTATTGCTCAAACTTGAGGACTCAGAAGCAGGCACTGGCCTGCCTGCATTTTTCCTATCCCAGCCCTCCTATGAGTAACTGTACGGAAAACACAAAGGGCCTTTAAAAGTTCAAAGAATTCTTAAAAGCGGCTGCATCATGATCACCACCCAACTGCTCGATATCTAGACTGCTGTACACTGAAACCAAAAGAAAGAGAAGGAAATCCAAGTTGAGTGGGGAGCAGGGGTTCTATTTTCTCTGCGCCCGCCATGCTGATGAGGTTTCCTGGAAGTTGAGTCCCTCGGGGCTTTATTTTTTCCTGTGCCTGCACACACACACACACACGCGCGCGCACACGCACACACACACCTGCTCTCCGATGAGCAACCTGCCTGGAAACCAGACTGGGAAAGCAGAGAGCTCTCGGGAAACACTCTCCTGAAAAGGACAGCCGCCAAGCTGTTCCTGAATCACATCTCTCTCTCTCTGGCTTCTTTTCTCACATCCACCGAATGGTCGAAGGAGCCTCTCCCAGAAAAACAGCAGTATAGGGAGTGCTCAGCTTTAAAAAAGAGAGAGAAAAAAGTGGGGGGGGGGGAATCTGCTGTCACAATGAGGGAAGCCACGCTCCACTCCCACTAGCAGGCACTTTGTTTGAACAGTGCCCCAACCTGCCCCCAGGGGAGCCTTGCGCTGGCATGAGGGGCAGGAAGCGCGAAAGACACCCAGGTCCTCGGGACGTCCCTCTGCACAGCCTGGCAGTGAGTCCTGTTGGGCGAGGTGTGCCTGGCTCAGTGTGGCGCTTTGCTTTGCCGTATGGAGTTAAACAGTCAAACCTGAGAAGGCGTGAGGTCAAAGCTCCTGCTGCTTATCTCGAGGAGAAGTACCTGAACTTCAGAAAGGACTACAGAAGTCGAGCCAGCTCTGAAAGTATGTCAATTAAAATAAAACACACACAGAGTAAAAGAGAGAAAGCCCTAAGAAACTGTAAAATGCCAATGAGAAGTAGCAGCGAGCACATTGGCATGGCTAGCTTTGTAGCTGCCGAAGCGGGAGGGGGATCGTGGCTTTTGACGGAGAGTGGGAAGAACCGCAGGTGTCTGAGAGAGACGTAGAGGGGGCACTTCCGTGCATATTTTAACGCCAAAACAAGAGAACATCAGGGAATTGCCGCATGCCATCCTGGAAGGTGAGGATTATGGGAGAAGGTGGAGCCCCCGTAAACCAAAGGCTGGACCTGGAGACAGAAAAACGGGGCCAGACAGCCCCCGGGTCGTGTGGCACTGAAAGGAAAGGGAGGGCAGGCCCTGTGCGCACCCCAGCTTTGTGGGTGAGAACACAGGCTGAGGCACGGGTCCCGAGTCACCCCGCTGACGACTGGCACCCAGGCGTCCTGGCCCACGTGTGCCGCGTTCAAAGCCAACAACTGCTGCGCAAAAGAGCTCTAGGAAGCAGGGGTCTCAGGAGCAGAGGAAGGCAGAAGACGGACTCACCAAACCGCGTGAGCCTCTAGCAAAGCCGCTCCTTCTCCGACACCCACACTGCCGATCCCCCAGTCGCGCTCGAGTCCCCGGTGCCCCCTACAAAGTCAGTCAAGGCTTGGTTTTCCTGATGGGTTTACTCTGAACCAATGCATCTGCCAGGCCGGGCGCGGTGGTTCAAGCCTATAATCCCAGCACTTTGGAGGCCGAGGTGAGGGGACTGCCTGAGCCATGGGTTCAAGAACAGCTGGGCAACCTGGCGAGACCTCATCTCTACAATAAATTTAAAAAATCCGACGGGCGTGGCAGCACACACCTGTAGTTCCAGCTGCTTGGAAGGCTGAGGCGGAAGGATCGCCTGAGCCCAGCAGGTGGATGCCGGGATGGCCGTGAGCATGCCACTGCACCCAGCCTGGGGAACAGAGTAAGATTCCAACTGAAAAAAAAAATGCACTTGTCTCTTCACTTTCCACGTGAAAAATACTAACACAAAACCAGGCCAGCGTTGGCCTCTGTGTGCAGCAAGAGAGCAAAGGGTGAGACTAAGCTATCGCTTTTTATCTTGTTTGGGGTTTTTCCCAACCCCCATAAAGAGAGACTGCGGAAGACGATGCCCCCACCTCTCACAGCTGGCCCAGACTCAGTGTGTGGGTCCCACCGCACTGTTCTTCTAGGCTGGAGTGCTCCACCTCTGAGAAGCATGGCCTGAGACGATCATGCAGCCGCTTGTTAGGACCAAACGCCAAACCCACACTCCTCCAGCGGAGGTGGAATTCCCTCAGCAGAAGGGAGCGTCTCCTACTGTCAGTATTTGCAGGCAGAGGCCAGTCTCAGGGTCGGCTGGAGTAGGGGAACTTGCCCTTCTCCGTGGGACCAGGTGCTGGGTCTGAGGGTGTCCTGGAGTGAGGGGAGGCGGCCACCTGAGGACAGGCGGGGTTTGGGATCAATTCTGGGGTGCCCTTGCCCACTCCTGAGTGGCTGGGGACATTTGAGGGCCCGGTTAGGGAGTTCTCAGCCTGTCTTTGCGTATGAATCACTTTGGTGTCTATGAAGCCTGCAAACTTCCTTCTCAGAATGATGTCCTAAATATGCCAAATTAGCTAGGATGAAAGAAAAATTACATTGAAATAAGTTGTAGCCGGGCTCGGTGGCTCAGCCTGGAAGCACCTTGGGAGGCTGAGGTGAGTAGATTGCCTGAGTCTGCGGGTTCGAGACCTGCCTGGGCAACTTGGTGAGACCTCATCTCTACAATAAATTAAAAACTAGCCAGGCGTGGTAGCGTGCACCTGTAGTTCCAGCTACTTGGAAGGCTGAGGCAGAAGGATCGCCGGAGCCCGGCAGGTCAAGGCTGCGGTGGCTGGGGGCGGCCACTGCACTCCAGTCTGGGCGACAGCATGAGACTGCGACTCAAAAAAAAAAAGAAAGAGGTTGTATCCATGCACTCCTTGTTCAGGACCCATGTGGGAGCTCAGGTGGACTAAATTCTGGCACAAAAGTAAATGTGGGAAGAAGGCTGTTGTGAGATTCCGTTCCGCAGTCTCAGCCTGCCACAGGCCATTTGGACAGCCACATGGGAGGCAGGACACCCGTTTCCTGCAGAGCAACCCGTCAGATCCCCAAGGACCTCTGAGCACTTACTGCTAGCCACTGAAATTTTGCTTTGTGCTCAGGTGTCAAGGGACAGGCTCAAAAGTTATTGTCATTTCTAAGCACAAAGATGTTTCTGTAGAATCATATTTTTCACAAACTGTGTCGAACAGATTTGCTTATACAGGACATCAACACACTATTTTATATTTTATGCTACTTTTCTTATGAACTGTTCAAATCATAAACACACCCAAGGACATTTTCTCAGAGATATGTAAATGCAGGGAGCCGGGGACTTGGCTTGAACTTGGCTTTTCGTCTCCAGGTGACTTTCCAGGGACCGGTGCCTGCTGTCAGCGTGCAAGATCTTCCTAGAGACCAAGGAAAGCCACTTGCACGTTGGGCCCCGGGGCTCAGCAGGCGCTGCATCCACCAGGCTGGAGCGCCTACTCACCTGCTCCTGTGGCACTTTGTGAATCCAGCAGGCACCTGCACATTCGGAGGTGCTGGCGTTCCCCTAAGAACTATGTACACAAGCGAGTCCCAGCCTGTTGCGAGTTGCCTCCGGTGATCACAGACCCAGACACACGGCGCTGTGGAGGAGCCAGGGAGACAAACAGCACCCTGCGTCCTCCGGCCACCCTGGGGACCCCAGCATCCTCCCTCCCCACCCCGCCCGGGCCTGGGTCACAGCTCAGAGAGGCAGTCCCGGACCCCGAACCCAGAATCCTCACCCAGGGTCCCACACCCACTCCCATGTTCCGCAGACTGCAGGCCCCCTGACAGCTGCCTTCCAAACCCACCAAGGTAAGAGGAGTGCAGGCAAGTCTCTGACCTCCCGTGGAAGGCCCTTGCGGCTCCCAGCTGAGGGGGGCTGAGAGCTTATGCAATGGCCTCTCTGCAAGCAGCACCTTCAACCGCCTCTCTTTCCCAGCTTCTGGCAAGGCCTTTCAGCTTGGTTTTCAGTCTGGTTGATGGCAGCCCTGATCTCCATGAAGACTCTCTTTCTAGCGACGTCTAGGGAAGACGCCCAGCTGTCCCCAGCCGCCTCTGCAGCCCAAGAGAGCTCCTACCTGGGCCACGCCCAGCCCAGGCGGCCGGCCCAAACTCCTCCAGATCGTGTCTCATTTTCAGAGCATGCACAAGTCCGGTTTTCTCTTCCCAGTGACTTCTCACAGATAGCGACTTCGGGAAATTCCAGCATGAGGATTTCTGCCCCTCCCGTTGAGTCCCCAAAATGTCTACAGCCAAGCAAGCCCTGCGTGAGGTCTGTTTCAGTTCCCGGTCAAAGCATGGGAGTTATCGCACTCAGCTACTGAGGAAGAAGTATTGGAAGAAAAAAAAAAAATCCAGATACTAAAGTCCAAGCAATGTTTCAATATCAAATATGTCACTTCTTGTCTTTGGGGCTGCCAAATGGAATATCGTTTTCATTCGACAGACCCCAAGATGAGAGAATGAGTTTCTCATTTCTATGAAAATTGGCCCTGGAGCATGTCACCTCCCGAAATTTCCCTCCAACCTTAGTTGACAGGCATTGAAGTTTTCTGGTTAGACTGTTCTCACTCAGCGGCGGTCATGTCTTTTCCGTGTGTACCTGTAAGATCTTTCCATCATGTCTCAACGTAAAAACTTTAAGATTTTAAAAAAAGAAAACTGAGCTTTTAAGGGGAAAGGAAATGAATGACGAATGAAAGGCAAATCTGAGACCAGGTTAGCTCAGGGAGGTATTCTGTCTCGTGCACTTGGTTGTTCTGCAAAACGCAATCATGTATTCTCCTCTTTCGGGGAAGACACACCTACAGAGAACACTGAAGCCTGATCAGGATGGTTTTCAGCCGTCACTTGTGGTAGATTTCCTCTTATGAATTTTTACAACGCAGGAACATTTGATCAAGTCAGTCCTAACCACAAGCTAGAGTAGAGATTACCTCTGGCTCGCAACACTGTCCTGCAGAACTCGCAGGTGGCTGCAGGTGAGCCCCAGATACCTGGGGCTCCTTACGAGTAATGTGACAGGTAAGCCCTTGATAAAACCCCGGCTCTAAAACCTTGGCAAGAGCCACTTGGCTTCCAGACGTTCCTTTGTGTGTCAAAGCTCGGGCCCGATGCTTCCAAAGGGTGCATGCTTCCGATGATTTGTAGCAACTCTTGTGGCCGAGCACTTTGCAAGACACGAGCACGGAGGCGCTCTTTCCCTCCCCAAATACTCAGGCCAAAGCATGTGAGCGACAGCTCCCCAGTTTGCCCTCCGTGGGGCCAGGGTGTCAAGCCTTGCTCACTTGGCTTTCCCTGGCTGGGCAGCCCTTCCTCCTGTTCCTCCTCCATGCTCCTGGGCCCCTGCTGGTCTTCTATGCATACAGGGAAACCGCGACCATCAGGCGCTGCGCTCCAACCCCTCTCTCCCCCACGTCACCCTGGAGACTTCAGGGCTCCCGCTTGGGGTGAGAGTGTGGGCTTGCAAGCGTTGAGTAGAGGGGCAAATGAGAAATTTTGCATGAGTATGCTAATGTATGCTAATGCTCGAGCAGTGTCCAGGGTTTAGCTCTCATGTGCATCCTGCTTCCTGTTATTCGTATATCATTTCTTCCTTAGCCTCTGTTTCTAGACTTTTATGTTGTCCTTCCATAGCAAGTTAATTCTAATGTTTAGCCAAAATTTAAATAACCTAACTTCCTTGCTACCTGTTTCTTTGAAAAACCAGAACCACTGAACGAGATTTGTTGAAACATGGCAGCTGCCCTGGGACATGGGCGCTGTGAGGTCGTCCTGGACCCGTGTGTGTCCCTGGGGCGGTGTTTGTGTGATGACGGTTGGTTTGTGCAGGGTGTTTTGTTCAGGCTGGAGGAGGGGCGGGAAGAAGTAAACGATCAGGATGGTTTTCAGCCGTCACTTGTGGTAGAACGGGAGCCTGCGTCTGCTGAAGGTTTCAAGCTTCGCCTCCTGTTACTACCACTGGACGAGGACCAATTAAAGTGAACGGCAGGATTCACGGAGTTGAGTGGACCTGGGAACTCCACTCACAGCATGGGAACTGAGCAATCCAGGTTTTCACAGTGATTGAAGCTGCAGGTTTAACAATGCCAGGGAGGGCCGGACCCAGCCTTCTCGTGAATTCGTTAATTGTGCTTGTTGGACATGCAGTCTACCTGTGTCTCCCGGCACGGGAGCGTAAAGCGCCAGTGACAGCACCCCTGCTGCTCGGGGTCAGAGGGGTTCCCTAGAGCACGGCTGCGGGAATCCCAGGCTTTCCTAACAGGCCACAGAAAGCCTGTGCTCAAACCCAGCAGCACTGAGCCGTCACAGACCAGGGCCTCCCAGCCCACGGCGAAAGTCCAATTTGGAGATATAAGTAGACCATCAAAGGGGGGAAAGGCAACTTAAAGTTCGGGAGAAAATTATTTATCTTTTCTTTAAAAAAGTGGGTGTTTGTTTTCTTTCGATTTGACTGCAGACATCACCCACACAGATGAGCCAGGCAGGCAGGCTGGAGGGGAGGGCTGCCCGTGCAGCTCGAGGGCTCGCCCCACCCCACACGGGCCCGGACCCAGCTCGCCTTTGCCAGGGGACTGACCGGGTCTGGGCGGACATCTCGGCCCTCTGTCTCTCCTCCCACAGACATCTGTTGAAGCTCATCCTCTCTGTGCACTGTCTGTTCATTTGCTCTCACTCCCTGTCTTCCGGAAAGTCACGCGGGCAAGGGCACACCTGCAGGGCTGGCGTTTGGGCTGCTTGGACACAGGGCACACCGGCCATCGTCATGCAGAGTTAAGCAGAGCCTGTTACCTGAGGGGGCAGGGTAGAAGGAAGTGGGTGCTCTTTTGTGTTCATTTCACCTGGATAATCAGAGAATCCCCTAGTAAGTCGTAAAAGGAGCCTAGGAGACTTGAATGTTTCACATTTTCAGTATTCTCTTCATATCTACATTCATCCGTCGAGCCATTAATCGTCACTCTACTGCAAACACTTGGTCCAGCCATCATGCTTTTTCTACATTTTTTCCCACATGTTTCTATTAACCTCATGATTGGTCTTACCTGCATTAGTGACTCAGATCTGGATCACACATTATCAACGTGATAGACTATAATCATTTTAGGTGGAAATTACCAAGAATATATAAACATGTTATTTTGTCAGAAGCTAAAGGAGTCAGTCCTCCATGGAATTTGCAACCTATGTTGCGCATAATTGAGGATTATGTTCACAGTCAATATGCAATCCCCAATATCTGCTATCGATAATTAGGTCAGTGAATTGTCTCACTACTACAATATTTATATCTATCTTGATACAGTTAGTAAAAGTACCCAGGTACATTATGAGTTCCTAAGGTCATTCTGTGAAATGAATGAAGGTACGTATCTTATTGCAGGCCATGGGAAATATGTTCTGCAAACCCGACATTAAAACTTCTTAAGGGTTTTTCTAAAACTTGACTCATGTTTAATCTTAATTGTTGAGTCATTCTCCAGACTCAACTCAGTAATCAGCAATATCAGAGGAAAATATATGGTGAGCAAAGAGCCATAGTATGCCAGAACCAATTCACAATGGCTCACAAAAAAACACCTATTCGACCGTTTTTGTGAGCTATTTGCTAAACTCTGCCATTATTAAATATCAAATTATATATACTTGTAGCCTAATGAATTATAATAAATGCAAAGGTAGTGAGAACTCAAAAGTCATTCCTCTCTAAATATGTTACTGCATGCTACCACATTCTGTGTGTTTGAGGTTCCTCAGGGCTGTCCCGCTTGGGTGGCAAGAACACGCACGGCCTGACAGCGAGCCACTGTCATCCAGTCCCTGCTTGGAGCTCGTTCATTGCATGGACTGGGCCGTGGTGGCAGTGTTGACACCACAGAAGTCAGCAAACACCATCACTAGGAGCTTGCCTTGTTTTGTCCATCGCTCAGACTTACGAAAGAGAAGGAAAAGTTTATAATGCAGATTGGAGGTAAAAGCGTGCTGCATAAGTAGCAGTTACATGGCAAACTAGCTCAACAAATGAAAATATTCTTCCAGTGCTCAGCACCTAGTATCCCACTGGCAAAGACCTCACGCATCACTGAAGAACAGCGGAGTTCCAACAGGCATCTTCATTGTTTCGTTTGCACCTCGCTTGTTACCACAATTAGGAAACACCCACCAACATTCAGGTCAGAAGCACATCGGCACATCAGCTGCAACACTGGGTTGACTATAGATGCCATATTTCAGCAAAAATCAGCGAAAGTATTCTGAGAATCCTGTGGAAGGTATGATAAAGAGTATGTTTTATCATCACGTATGTTATGCTTCGTTGTAAATTGTGCGCTATATATCTTTATACAAAATAATTTACAATAAAATTATGCATATATACAGTGTGC
Organism: Cephalopachus bancanus; assembly: GCA_027257055.1. NCBI lineage: Eukaryota > Metazoa > Chordata > Mammalia > Primates > Tarsiidae > Cephalopachus > Cephalopachus bancanus. The sequence continues at coordinate 3,297,678 of JAPVLO010000325.1, forward strand.
CAAAAATGTATACACATTTTAAGAAAGGAAAAAACTGTATTAAAATTGTAACGCGCACTATATACAAATGACAAAAGATGAATGCAAGTCATGTTTGACTTCTGCAATCACGAAAGGTGCTCAAAGTGGTGACCATCAGCGTCCAGACTCTTCTGATTACAGCGAACTTGTGGCTGTGCTAGGCCTCCCAGGTCCTCCCTTGTGTACGTTGCACACAGTACCGTGCGTCTCAAACTTACCACAAATGAGTGCAGGTTAGGCGTGTTGGGAGTTCTGTCGCATACTCATGTCTCCGTCATCACTGTACTTTTACAATGTTCTGAAATTGCAAATACCGCTTCAAAATGGTCTCGCACTCCTTGGATAACAACCACGCTTCCACCATTTTCTCTGCCTGTCCTGCCTGTTGCATTCATTCGATTAATGCCATCTTTTGAGCTAACGTCAGCTACACATTGCTACCGTAACACAACTCAACTTTGCAAAGTAATACATAGATAACATCTCTTAAAATGTGTATACATTCTCTGGCACCCCCAGTATATACTGCATGCTTTTTTCCCTAATAACCTGATTGTTAAATATTTACCAACACACCACTGGCTACGTGTCTTTATCAGTTTTTCTCTGAGTGTATGGAAATTCTAGCTAATCTAAAGGAAATCTATTTGCCTAAATATTTTTCTCAGGAGACAGTAAGGGATATTTTGTATTTACAGAAAGAAACAATAGAATTAAGAAAAAAATTTTGTTGGTGATATTTACCAAAAGATGATTTACTAAAATACTCATACTGTACTCAAAATGGTTTAGACACCACCAATTCCAGTACTATTGCGCAACAAAAAATATTGTCCACATATGTTTATTTAAATTATGTTCTTGTCTAAACCGTTATGTTACATAACTCATGATTTCAATTGTTTAAATAAGGATTTTTCTCCCAAAACTGTAGCTATAGTTGAAAAAATACGTTGATAGATGAATAGAGAGATAGATAGATAGACAGATAGAGGACAGACAGACAGAGACACCTACACACACTGTCCTTTTTCAGCATGAGTGAGCAGGACTATTCCAACACATTTGGTGTCCAGGTTTCTCCAGGTGCCCAGATTGGAGAATCAGCCCAGCAGAGCAGGGAGGGCGACAGTCCCAATTCTGACTCTGGCACCAATTCCAGAGGAGCACTGACCAAGAAAGCCCCAAAGCGTGTTCCACACTCAGAAACAAAGTTGCAGTGAGAGGAATCATGGAGGTGAGGTCAGGACAAAATGAGATGAGAGTTAGATAAGGCCAGCTGGGCTTAAAAGCTATTGGGGAAATATCTGGAAGTCAGAGGAGACACAGTGAAACAGAGAGGGCGAGGGGGAGGGGAGAGGGGAGGAGCAGGGGAGAGGAAGAGAGAGAGAGAGAACTTCCGGGTGCACGTACCTCAGGACCAACCATGAACACAAAGTTATGTTGTTGGGATGGTTTCTTTTGTTGCGCTTCGGAAAACAAGTGCTCGGCCGCAAGAGCGTTCAGTGTCGTGTAGCAGATGAACAAATGAATGAACGAATGATTCTGAACCCGCTCCCGGGATAGGCTTTGGAAACATGTGGTGTGAAGCCTTTCTTATGGCTCTGGGCTTAAAAGCTCTGTGCCAATCCTTCCAGCAGGAATGGACAAACGCCAGACGTTGTGCCTGCCCAGCCCGCCCCCTCCTGTGTGAACTGAGTTGACTGGAACACAGCCATGCTCATTTACACGCGTCCAGAGTTGCTTTTGCACTGAAACAGCAGAGCCGAGTCGTTGTGACAGAGACCGTATGGCCTGCAGAGCCTAAATATTTACTCTCCAGCCCTTTCGAGAAAACGTTTGCTGATTTCTGCCTTAGAGGAATTAGTACAAGCGGCAGAAGCCCTCTGATTGCATATGGTTCCACAGGAACAAAGAGTGATTGAATGGCAACTCACCAGTCCAACTCACATTGACCGAATGCCTACTGTCTGTCATTGGCTCTCCATAGCACGCCCGCCCTGCCCGCCCTGGAGGTCCAGCTGGAGACAGAGACACAGATGTCTGTGATCACTGACATTGTATGTCAGGTCCAGGAGGAAGCCGTCACCTTGAAGAAGCCACGCGCTCCCAGGATGTGGCACGGGCCGGGGCTGCCTACGGGGAGAGGGTGATCGAAGCCTTCACGGGGTGTACACACAGCTACCGCCATCTCTCTGCCTCTTTGATTTAAGTGAGGTCCTGCCACCTCAGGAGTGGAGGAAGGAAGGGTGACCTGAACAGTCCTCTCCCGGAGGGGAAGCGGTTAGGCGCCAGCTCAGAGGGCAGCATGCCTGGTTTCTCATATTGACCGGTGACCCTTGTCCATAGCCGCCCCCTCTCCTGGGAGGGGCGCATGCACCCTGTACCACAGGGTACCCCGGGCACGGTGGCAAATACCTCAAGAGCATCACCTCACACAGTCCTCGCCATGACCCAGGCAGCAGGCTCTGTTGTTTCTTCACACGGTGGTGGCCAGACTGAGGCTCAGAGCTGCAGGGGACCCCACGTCCCCTGGTAACAGGTGGTGGAGCAGGGGTTGAGTCAGTCTGACTTCAAAGTCGAGCTCTTAGGATTTCTGCTGGCGTCCAAAGCTGGAGGGAGGAGGAGGCCCCTGGAGGAGGAGGAGGAGGGGGGTGGATGCCGTCAAACGTAGCCAAATGAGGGGGCGGAGGGCGGTCAACAGACTCAGCATGGCACCACGTTGGCGCTGCTGATGACTTCGGGTGTGGACGAGATCGCTCACCTTCTGCGTGGTGTCTACCCCATGACGCTGCCTTCTACCAGGTGGATCTGGAGAGTGGGAGTCTCTGGGCTCTGTCTGTCTTACTCTTGTGTGCCAAGGACAGCCTTGAAAGGAAAAAGAGCCCCAAATGGGCAGCCTGCACACGTGAGACCCACGTACTCGGATGACCACTGAGTCAGGAAGGGCCACTCGAGGTTATTCCAAGTCCGTCTTTGTAGTGTCTCCAAGTCCAAGGCATTCTGAGTCCATATCTGTGTGTTTATTTGGAATCCCCTCCCTGAAGTGGGGAATCAGGTAGACGGGGGCCCAAGACTCGACGCCACCATTTAGCGGCTGCCCAACCTTGAGCAAGTGCTCTTGGAACCTGTGTTTCCTAGTCTACACAACAGGGGTAATGAGGCCTCATTCCAGAGCGGCTGCAATAATAAAATGAGGTCATGCTTGCAAAGCAACTGTGTGTGGTGCTTGGCGTACAACAGACTATCCATCATGCTGCCGTTCCCGCCATGAATGATCAGGCCTGATAGTGCTAATGTTATTGAGATTGCTGACGGGCAGGCACTGTGCTAGGAAACCAAGATAGGAGCCTCTGTGCAGGGAGGACTGGAGTTCAGCAGAGTGACAGCCGTCGGAGGGCATTGCGGTGACACAGTCTCTCCTGTGTTTCTGCTTTGCTGATTCCTCCCGGCCCGGCGTGCTTCCGCCTGGCTGCAGACCCTCCCCACCGAGTCACCACTGGCAGCGCCCCAGCTAGGCAGCAGCGAGGGACCATCTCGACCCCCCCGCCAGCTCCCGCCCTCCAAAGCTCACCTCTCCTGAGCCTCTGCACAGACATTCCAACCGGCGGCACCCGCAGACTGAGCTGACCCACCTCCAAAGCACGCGTCTCGGGAAAGACTGTTGACGCCTCAGCCAGAGAGGTCGCCGGCATGCAGCTGTCCAACCAGGTGCTAAGCTCTGGGGGAGCACGGAGGGCAGGTGTGGTGCTCCCCCTCCTCTGTGAGGCCCCCCAAACATAAAAGCCTGCACCCAGACAGAGGACTCAGGAAGTAATGCCTGAGGGCTTCCCTCACTCCAGCTCTCCCAGCTCCTTGTTCCATGGGCCCATCAGGTCATTTCTCCTTCAGTTGCTCGGCCCTTAAAATGGTGGCTATTAAAGAACTCGGGACACCTGCGTGTCTTCTGTTTGTTTATCAGGTATGAAAAGGGAAGGATAGAAAACTATCGCTAGAGTAATTACCGGAGTAAATTCCCAGGATTGCTTGAAGCTGCCCAGAGGAAAAGCGCTCTTTACCAAAAACCTGTGATTGTACAGCCTGCTGCGCGCACATGCTGCACGCCCATTCGTGAAACTTACAAACACAACCTCCAAAAGAGGCACATGAGGGATATTAAAATCTTTATCTTCAGAAGAATATGGATCAGCAGAGGGGAAAGGGATTCCTTGCATCTGACCACCTGGTCCCAGCAACATACATAGACCAGTTCTGACTAGCGGTGTGCTGGCCAAGTGCTGCACAATTAATTCCTGAGGGCGAAGGAGAGGTGAGGCCCTGGCCTGTTGCCTTTGCCCGTTTCTGTAAATGCTCCCACCAGGACTGCAGTCACAGACCATAGAGCTGGTCCAGCTCTGCAGAGCAGGCGCAAGCAGCTCCGACAACCACGAAAACGATGCGTTTCATCCCCTCTCAGCCCAGGCGTATGCCAGCTTGGAGAAACACTGGCCTGGGAGCCACGAGTCACGGCTCCCTCCCACTTCCAGATCAGCGTGGACGCAGGTGGGCCACTTCTTCTTGAAACTTGATTTCCTCATCTGGAAAGTGGAAAATAACAGCTGTCCTAGAACCTTTCGTGAGGTTGCCGTGAAGATGAAGTCGTTGACTGGGGTCATTTAAACTCCAAGGGTCTACGTTGTTCTGAGCTTTGCTGTCGTTTCCAGGCCTCCAGCACCTGGACAGCAGCTTACTTAGGGTGCCGGAAACCCGCAGTCTTTCCCCAGCACCTGGGGGCTGTTCGTTGCATGTCTAAAGGTGGGATCTGGCCTAGTTTGGACTATGGTTTTGTTCACTAGCAAAATTTGACATCCTTCATTTATCAAATTATTGTAGCAAACTCTCAAGCCCACAATTGTTTGAAAAGAGAGCCCCACACTACCCTGTGGAGAAGAAAGCACGATGCCAACTATGTGAAACTGTTAGGATAAAGGGCACTGCTCCATGAGAAGTCTAACTGTCTGATAATGCAGACTGCTGTGACCTTTTTCCTGGAATTCAATTTTGAGGTCAACATGTTAGGTGAAAAACTTGAACTCCAGATTCCTTTAAGTCATCTCAGTTCAGAGCCTGAAAATATCTAGAAATTGAATCTAGATTCCTACTGGTGATGAAACCCTGTTTAAGACTTTATCTTCTCAAGACCTTAATTGGTCTAAATGAAAAATGGGCTCATATCGACGAGCCGATAAATTTTCTGAGAAATAAGCCTAGTTTTACAAGTGAGAGGCTTTTAGCTTCTCTTCTACACAGAGATAACTCACTGTTGACATTTATCTGTTTTGTGATAAAATATCTGACCTCCCAAGGTACCTATGGAACACAGTCATCAGATAGAAGTAACCAGACATAGCTGGAAGCAGGCAAGGAATGTTCACTTTCGAATGTGAAATTCCTTCTATGATTTGAATTTTGGAATTCAGAGAACTCACGTTCTCTTGAAATGGTCCTCAAAATTGCTTGTGGGGAGAGCAGTCACACTCAGTTGTCTTAGCTTCCATTTCTTCTCAGAAGGCGGAGCACACATGTCGTTCAATTGTCCACCACTATGAGTAAGTTTACCTTTTCTCCAAGCCTCAGTGGGAGTGGCGATTGGTCCAAGCCAGTGATAATGGTCATATTCACTTGAGTGTTTATCCCAGGCAAGCGATCCATTCCCGGCCAAAGTAACGTAAAAAGATTTGATCCAGGGGCTTCTGAGAAAAGCTTTCATTTTCCTAAGGAGATCCTGGAATACATAGCCCATGTCCTGTCTTTGGACATTCCTGGTTTGGAGGGCATACCTAGAAGCTCTCCAACTGTCCTATTCTCAGAGTTGAGAAGGGACAAGCACAGAAGGCAGAGGGACAAAGGGATGAACGAACCCTCTTCTCAAGACGCCCGTGAGCTGTTGAATCAACCAACCTGAAACCTGTCTTCGTTCTCAACTTCTTTTTCTGAGCCCTTACATTTCTTTATTGTCGGCATTTCTCTTACTTGCAGCTCAGTGAATCTGTGCTGGTTCTTGTTTGTCAAAGCTATCCAAAGATATCCAAAGACGCTAAATGCAGTGGTGCAAGCCCACTTGCGTCTTGAATAATTTCCTGTGAGACAAAGTGTCTTCATCATATGCAGCCTGGATGTAGGGTCTGATCTCTCGCTTATTGAAAATGATATCATCCACAGTTCCACAGAACAGGTGCGAAAGAGCTGTCTACTCTCTCATATGTGACCACTTGAGAGACGTTCTAAGCAGAATGTGTTTCTATTCGCTTCCATTATCTTAAGCTCACCTTAAAGAGTGGAATTAATGTGCATTTCTCTAAGTTAATTAATCTCTCAATAAAATATGAGAAAACGAGGTCAAGGAAATGATACCACTAAAAATGCTTGTCTGGTGCAGATGTGTACTAACCTCACCAGATGACCTTCCCAAACTAGAATTCACCAATAAAAGGACACTGAGGGTGTGCCATCATGTTTAACGATAATAGTTGATGAGTATGACTTCATGAACTCATAAACTCCGTTAATTATGTTATTCTATTTCTAAAATACAGCAAGGAATGTGTCAGGAAAGTTCTGGTATCATACCAGAGGCCACAGGTTCAAAAGTTCATGCAAAATTTTAAAATGTCATTTTCTTCAATAATGAGAAAGGGAATGTCACGATAGAGTCACATAAACACACCAATAAACATCCAGTAATATAGCAAAAAACTTAGGGAAATATAAAGGTAACGATATGGGATAGAAGAAAAACATTTGCATGATCCAGAGATGCGGGTGAAATTGAAGACGGTTCAGTCACATAAAATATGACCCTCTGAGTCCTGCCAAGGTCAATGAGACCCAGAGCAATCGGCCCAATCTAAAATTGGGTCTGTTCATTTTTCTTATTTGCGATAGTTCCTCCCTTTCTTGTATATCTGCCACTTTCTTTATTTCCCTTCCATCCCTCCAACTTCAACTCTTTAGCACACAGTTTATAATTGTCCCAAAAGACAGACACCATGCACGTTGAAAAACAGAGGAGAGAGAGCGGTGAAGTGGCCAAGACCCTGTGTTCTGAACTAGTTTGTTTTCCGAATTCCTATGCCTCAATTAGACCCTACTATCTTTGTTCCTTTATGGCTTATTTCAGTGGTGGTGGGATGGGACAGATGAGAGTTCATTTAAATGATGACTCATTTTGTTGCAAATGAGTCAAGGGCTCCCTCACCACTGTGCGTCTTTCCATGGTTCCCCTTTCCTCAGAGCCTTTCACAGCTATCATCTTTTCGCCAGTGAAACGCTCTCCCTGAAGAAAGTTCAGTGGCAGGTTATAGAGTATATGGTTTTGACTAAAGTTGAAGCTTGTATGTTCAGGGTTGAAGAAGTAAAATCTTAGTCTCTGAGTAAATTGATAGATTTAAAATTCTACTGGCAAATATTAAGGTAGCTTAAGTTCCAAACTATCTCTTGAAATAATAATTATGATTGTTCCCTAGGTATGCAATTGAAAATACTGTACAGTTTCCAGAAACACTTATGCTTTAAAAAAAATTTTTTTAAACTTTCGTTGTCATGGAAACAGAAATAAAGTGATAGGAGAGTTTAACCGTCTTTTAATACAAGATAAAACAGAGTTTCGAGTCAAAAATAAATGAGCACAAATTTACTTTCTGGTGAGAAAAATGACAAAAGGCATTGTTGTAAAAAGGCTAAAATGCCATTATCACAGTCCTGTTAGAAAGAGAATGTTATGGTTTAAGTTGCATAAATATTCTCATCATCTATTTTTTCTTTCGCCTTCATTTGTAATTCTCTGAAAAACAAACTATTTTTTCCCGAAGATTTTTCATGCTGTGATTTTTCTCTTTCTCTAGGGGTCACTTATTTACATTTTGGAAAAATCTTAGGAACATCTGTTCAAGGACTTTGGCTTTTAGGGACCCATGAGTGGTGGAAGCGCAGCATAACACACTGTGTGGAAAGCTTCCCCACCCATTTAACTGCCGATCACTAATTTACACAGAAAAATAGCTGTTTTTGTTCATGGACTTCAACAAGCATGGCAATTATATAAAATAATTGAGCCTAAATGAAAAAAAATTTGTATTAGAACATGAGTTTTTCTTCAAGTACATTGTACTCTGTAATAATCACACCCTAGAAACATGTGCTGGGAGTTCTATCTTTTTTCTATTTCCTTGGTTTAAGATAGCGCATTCAGCCGGGCTCGGTGGCTCACCCTGTCATCCCAGCACTTTGGGAGGCCGAGGGGAGTGGATAGTCTGAGTCCATGGGTTCTAGACCAGCCTGGGCAACTGGGCGCAACCTCATCTCTACAATAAATCAAAAATTAGGGTACACCTGCAGTTCCAGCTACTTGGAAGACTGCGGTGGAAGGATCGCCAGAGCCCAGCAGACGGATGCAGAGGTGGCCACGAGTGCGCCACTGCACTCCGGTTTGGGCAACAGGGTGAGACTCCAACTCGAAAAAAAAAGATAGATAGCATATTAATTTATTCCCTGAGAATAAATCCTGAGAGACAGCTGTATAGTCTCAATTTTACCTTAGGCCACATAATTATACCTTGAGCATTTGTGACTTTTAGTCCTCTGAGGACTCAGAGTTCCTTCACGTATATGACCACAGCGACTCCAAGGAGTGCCCGAGTCCCCAGTGCCACCAACTATAATTGGAGAAGTGGCTTCCAAACAAGCTTGAGAAACCTGTGACCTTGGGAAATGAAGCCCTGTACCTTCTGATTGTTTCCTTGGCCCTGCATTTCCTGGGCTGCACTTAACTCCCGCTTTCTTCTAGAACTAGAAACCTCAGGAGGGTCAGTGGATAGGATCTACTGACTTTGCACAAAGCTCACCTGCATTTCCTAAGTCTTAAAACCGAGGAAAGCCGGAGTAGCTGAGGCCTATTTCTCTAACCAGTGGCCTTGAACCAGAGGTCATTGCCAGGCCCACTAAGACAGTTCGGTTCTAGTACGCCCTTATAGCCTCCGTCCCTTGAGAACTCTGAGTTTGCTTTTCTCAAGCAATTTCAGCAAATTTGAATTTTAATTCTGGATTCTGAGCTATTTATACACTCCCGATTGTAATCAACCACACACTTCCTGCATAGAGGGTCAAGCGCCTTCTGCCAAATGCTTTGTAAACTGCTGGCAGAAACGTTTTCCTAAGAATGCTGGACATGCGCGTGAGAACGGCCCTCAGCATAACACAGTAGAACAGCTCTCCAGGCAGAGAGCGCAGGCACAGTCCTGTGAGCTGTGCCCAGTCGTGTGGTGGCACTGGCTCGGGGCTGTGTTCTTGGAGCTGCCATCGTACTGGAGGAATTCGCACAGAGGGGCACAGGAGCTCGGGAAGCAGAAGCCTGGCCTGGAATGCAAGGGTCAGGAAAAGCCCACAAGAAACAGCTTCCCAGTGGAGACATGGTGCACTCACTCGCCTGCTAGGGAAAGACCAGAGGAGACTGTGCAGACGGGGGAAAGTAGGGCTTCATATCGTGCCACGAAACATCTGACTGTGAGACCGGTCACCTCTTCCAAATGCAACACGGAAGCGAGTCCCACCCACGGCCTCTCTTCCTCCGATTTGGTTCTCCCGGATCTTCCAGAAGAGTCCTCACCTCCCTCCCTCGGCGGAATGGATTTTTCCTTTGCACCAAAAAACAATCACCTCCTGGCCTCAAGAGCACTGTGTTTGCACAACCAGTGTAATTTCTTTTCACTGCTGGTTTTTGGCCCTGGGGTTACAGGTCTTAAACTCACGGTGTTTTGAATGTGACACGTTAAACGACACGTTAAACCTAACTTAGCCCTTTTCTTCCAAAGCGACCTTAATATAGTAGGAGGCTTAACAGACAATCCAGGCAGAAATGCCTGCAAGTTCACTGCCAGTGCCACAAAAATGTGAATTGTTTTCCTCTGCATATGGGGATTTAGTGTTATTGCAGGGTTTCAGATTTTTATGAGCACTTAAAATTGTGGATCTGATTGGGATCTGGGCTCACATTAACTCATTTCAAATTACTGAAATATTCATCATCTAGCTAAAAGTAAAAAGTTATCAAATCAGAACTATGAAGAGTTGTGGGCACGAAGAGTGTGTTTCTGGATACCTTAAGAAACAATCGTGAAATGATCATGGAAAACTAAGTAATCAAAATAAACGTATGTAAGTGAGCCCAAAAGGACCAGGTTTATCAAATAAATGCTGATGAGATCACATGATCCAATGGAAGAAAGGGCCTCACTTTTTATGCGGCATGTATCCAGTTACCTAGAAGACCCAGTGATTTCAGAGACCAATGAAGCCCATCCCAGCCGCCTCTGCCCTAGAGGCTTTGTACTGAACGAGACAAGAGACACTTTCTGATCTTGTGACATGTGCAGACACATGGATCTTCAAGTCATGCAAGGAGCCTATATTTATTTTTCCCAGTAGGCCTTCTAATTTGGGGGTTAACAATGAAAGTCTTTTCTGCTCTATCCCTGCACCTGCCCTCTACTGTCCACACAGGCCCAGGGCCCAGATAAATTGATCCTCGGCCCCTGTGTTGTGACATTACTTTATCATCTCTGTGTATTTTTTTAAAAGTTAGGTAACTTTATACTCAGATTCTCCATAGCATGAAAAGACATATATTAAGGAATAAAAATATCTGCATTTAAAAAAAACAATATTTGTCTTTCTTGGCATCAAGAATATCTGAAGTTCTATTGATTAATAAATTACAGAGGATAAAACATTATACAAAGTAAATATCATTTTTGTAAGCCTCTATCTTGTTTTAACTCTGGGATTTATGGAATTTGTTTCTTTTGCATTTATCTACCTCTTTTTCTCCCATTCGATATCTTGTCTTACAACAAGTTTCCTAGTCCTCACATCAGAAGAAGTCTAACTCCTCCCACAAAATAGCCAGCACCAAGCTCACACTCTCTAAGTCATAACTCTATTTCCACACTCAAATCCGCTGTTGGGCCTTTATTGACATTTGCAAGATAAAATCAAGTCTAACTGGACAATACTTTCTTAACATGCAAGAAGAAAAGTTTCTTCTACTAACCAAGAGAACAAGTGACGATCTGTGTCTTTAGTCACGAACATCAGGAAGCCAAGCCAGGACTCGGTTGGGTGAGAGATTAGAATGAACTCAGGCAGAGGCTCCGATCCTTCCAGGAGGAGGGAGGACACTGGAGAAGCGGGGAGGTCCCATGGATTTTCTTCTGCCTGAGGATTGAGGGCCCCGGAAAGACTTTCTACAGACATTGGAGGACAACGGACATGTGAATCCAGCTCTTCCGCATCTGAGAGCAGTTTTGAGAAACAGTTGTTGTAGATTGTGTGCCAGCTTGAAGTGATGCAGGTGGAATAACAAGACTAGATCAAACAGAATTTCAGGGAAGGTAGCTAAAAGCATAGGCGGTCAGCCAGGAAGGACGAAAGCTGAGCCGGGCTCGGCGGCTCAGCCTGTCATCCCGCGCCTTTGGGAGGCTGAGGTGAGTGGATTGCCTGAGTCCACGGGTTCGAGACCCGCCTGGGCAGCGAGACCTCATCTATACAATAAATCAAAAATCAGCCGGGCGTGGTAGCGCGCGCCTGTAGTTCTGGCTACTTGGAAGGCTGAGGCGGAAGGATCGCCGGAGCCCAGCAGGTCGAGGCTGCTGTGGTGGCCGGGAGCGGCCACTGCACTCCAGTCTGGGCGACAGACTGAGACTCCAACTCAAAAAAAAAAAAAAAAAGAATGAAAGCTGAAACTGGTCTCAGTGGCTCAGCCTGTAATCCCAGTGATTTGGGAGGCTGAGGTGAATGGATTGCCTGAGCCCGCAGGTTCGAGACCCACCCGGGCAACTTGGCGAGACCTCATCTCTACAATAAAATCAAAAAAATTAGCCGGGCATGGTAGTGCATGCCTGTAGTTCCAGCTACTTGGAATGCTGAGGCGGAGGGATCGCTGGAGCCTAGCAGGTCGAGGCTGCGGTGGCCGGGAGTGGCCGCTGCACTCCAGTCTGGGTGACAGAGTGAGACTCCAGCTCAAAAAAAGAAAAAAAAAGCCGGGCTCAGTGGCTCAGCCTGTAATCCCACGCCTTTGGGAGGCTGAGGTGAGTGGATTGCCTGAGCCCGCGGGTTCGAGACCCGCCTGGGCAGCGAGACCTCATCTCTACAATAAATCAAAAAAATCAGCCGGGCATGGTAGTGCGCGCCTGTAATTCCGGCTACTCGGAAGGCTGAGGCGGAAGGATCACCGGAGCCCAGCAGGTCGAGGCTGCGGTGGCCGGGAGCGGCCACTGCACTCCAGTCTGGGCGACAGAGTGAGACTCCAACTCAAAAAAAAAAAAAAAAAAAGAATGAAAGCCGATTAGCTTGGTTTCCATTTCTTCACTTTTGCTATTACAGAGCTATAAAACACATAGATAGGAAGAATAGCATTGGAAAATGTACTCTACTGTTCTGAAGAAGATCAAGAAATGTTGCTTTATAGAGTATATTGATATTCAAGATGTTAATTACCTTTTTTATCGAGTAGATGATGATGGTTAATAACAATATTGTGCAAAACTTGAGAAGATTAAGTAGATGTCAACATCAGTGAGTAGAAAACACAATATCGGCCGGGCTCAGTGGCTTAGTCTGTCATTCCAGCACTTTGAAGGCCGAGGCAAGTGGATTGCCTGAGCCGGCGAGTTTGAGACCAACCTGGACAACCTGGTGAGACCTCGTCTCTACAATAATTTTTTTAAAAAATTAGCTGGGTGTGGTAGTACATGCCTGTGGTTCTGGCTATTTGGAAGGCTGAGGTGGAAGGATCCCCGGGGCCCAGCAGGTCAATCCTGGAGTGGCCATGAGTGTGCCACTGCACTCCAGCCTGGGTGACAGAATGAGACTCAACTCAAAAGAAAGAAAGAAAACACAATATCTGTGTACACACCCAGTAACAAGTGTGTGACTGCTATGTTTAAGAAGGCCAAGACGCTATCGACTCAGAAGAAAGTAAATTATACGGAAGTGTCCTGTTCAATGACTATTGCCCTGTAATACGTCAGATGGACAAAGACCTATAAAACAGGTAATGGTGTTTAACAAAAGCCCCAAAATGCGATGCCTCCAAGAAATGTCATAGCTTGAATAAGTGCATTAGTAATTTGATAATCATAAACACCATCATGAACAAAGTTTAGAATGGGCAAATGCTTAAAAGGTTTAACGATGATACTATACTCCACCTGGAACGTACCCTAGGATGACAACCACATGAAAAGTTGATGTTGTATCATTTTCTAAACTGTCTTTCACATATCGAATGGCACTGATTCATGAAATTTTTTTCTCCAACATTGAACTGTTTTATTAACTTTTTGTCTTCAGAACTTACTATCCGGCACTTTTTAAAAGTTTTAAATAAAATAAGGATGTTAAAGTTGTGGATTTTAAAAAACATATTTTAATGTAGTTACTCTGTTGTCAGCTTTGTTTTCTATTTAAAATGTGGGGGAAACAATCATTTATTTCCATGGCATTCGTCAGACTAGCGCAAAGCATGGGCGATCACACACATTAGTCATTTGAGCATCACCCTCTTAACTTGACCAGTTCTATTGTCGGAAAAGGGCGCCGAAGGGGAATATTTACCACAAACCATTTCCTATTTCATTGTTAGCTGCCAAGGGCTGCTTTCTGGCCACTCGCCCTGTGAGGATGAGGGAGAAATCAGCCAGCAGAAGATCATCATCTTTGTTTCTCATCTGGACTCGGACTGTTTCCAGCCTGACAGTGAAGGAGCAGGCATTGTGGACGGCGTTATACTCTATTTCTGTAGAAAACAACACCAAAAAGAAGGAAATGGACTAGTCAGATTCGCTTCCCTTCCCAGCCAACAGGTACTTGGTAGTATTCCAAGTTTTGCAATTTTTGTAAGAAATGTAAGAAATGTGTACTTTTCCATTTTTACTAATGTAACAATGATTATGTCATCAAACTACCAAATAGTTATGATCGCTTGCGTGACCTTAATGTTCAAAAATGATATTTGTTTTTCCGATAAAATCATAAACCAAAAACTTAAAATTCTAGCACCAAAAGGACCTCCAGAAGACCTCAGGGAAGATAAACTATTGCAGTCTTTTGTTTTTAATTTCCACAGTTAAAGAATACACAGGACTTGTTAAACAATGGTTCAGTTTTTGATAAATTCTTCTACCGCTTTTAATCTGTCTTCTGTAGAATTACATATTATTTTGTACTTGTATATCTGAAAACAAATATAGTCTTTTCTTCTTTAGGTTAAAACAGTTGCAGTTAGCTCAACTTATGACCAATCCCAACATTCAAATTACCTCACTATTTTATTTTACAATCTCCAATTTTTATATGTAACGTACAAAACTTGAAGATTAATATTGGAATTTTATTCTAGGAAAGGCCTAAAATTGTACATAGAGGTCTTCCATATAGAGAAATATATGCATTTTGTTGTGGTATTACAAAAAGATAGACTTCAAAAGGAAATAGACCATCAATCTGTACTGGCATGTCAGAGTCCTCATAATTAATATTGCATTCTCTAGTTATCAAGCCTTATCAAGTACCTACTATATGCCAAGCATGATTCTGGGCGATGAGATTAGCAAGCCACAGTTCCTACCCAGAGAAGGGCCCCAGTTTTTCAAATAAAATGATCAAATAAATGTTAAGTCCCACGCCTTCCCTGAAAAATTCTAAATAAACAATAGCTGCTATTAGCTATTGTACAATATGCGTGATAAAAAACAGTAATTTAGTAATATTCAATCCTTAATGTCATCCCTGAGTCAGAGAGGCAATTCAAATTATATATCCGAAAATTGAAGCATTTAATTTCTCATTTTATGTAGTGGAATGTGCACTGTTTTTCCTAGCCATGTAGCTGAACCTACCAAGCCTCTTTCGTAGACCTGTGCTCAAGAAAACCAAACTTGGGTTTAGAAAAGGGAAAGAGACATGTATAGTTCCCTTCCTGTTCTCCTTACACAGAGTCAAGCGATGTCGACACAACATGGCCCAGATTCCCTGCTGCTTCCTGCAAGAGTGTGCCAGGATGGCGACCCAGGCCTGCAGAGCCGCGCGATCATGAACACCTGAACCCAGGTGGCAGGTGCAAACGTCCCCCACAAACACTGCCAACATGACTCTGCTCTCGCCATGCCCTTCATGCCCAGAGGTCCTTCTCTTCACCTGCAGGGCAAGTATATGCTGTACTGCCCATGACAGTGGACTACACAGGACTCGGGAAAACCATCACTGTCCTTGAAGACCACATGTCCAACAGTGGAGGGGCACGTATACAGTCGCCTCTGGTAGATGCCTACTGCCAGGACACAGACACCTAACTGCTGGTGAGTACCTGGGAGAACTACGACAGGTGGAGAGACAGGTGTACGGTCACCTCCAATAAACGCTGAGAGGTAGGTCAGAGACATGCGCGCCATCTGTGATGCTCTCGGGAGACACCTCTGAAGAGGCAGCTGGCTGCAGTGCCCGCCTGCGAGTGTCGCGGAGCACAGATCAGCTGCAGGCTACAGAACCACCAAGGGCCTGGGCGCACTGTCCAACAGGCCGTGGCCCGCCCCTGCAGGAGGGTCTCAAACTGGTGACACCCCCTAGGGGCCCAGGATGAGCAGCACATTCATTCCCAGTACAAGGGCTTTACTGGTATGGCAGGATTAAGGGCCGGTTTTCTATTAAGGCAAAACATGGCCGTGTCATGGAGTGGAGCTCAGAATTATTGCCAACGCGAAAGGACACTGTGAGATGTGCGTGTCCCTCGGCCCTCTCTGGCTGCGCAGCGGGACGCGCCACTCACCCTCGAGCCCTTTCCCCTCTGGTGAGGAAAGTGCAGGCTTGTCAAGTCCCACGGTCACAGTCGGGGCACTTGTACTGGAAGGCCTGCATTCCCTCTCCTCCCTCAGACGTAATGGTTTTACGAGGGAACCGTTATTCCTCAAGACCATCCATGTATGGTCAGTGTGACTACTGAGACTTTACCCAAGCCGGGCTCGGGGGCTCAGCCTGTCATCCCGCGCCTCTGGGAGGCTGAGGTGAGTGGATTGCCTGAGCCCGCGGGCTCGAGACCCGCCCGGGCAACTTGGTGAGACCTCGTCTCTACGATAAATCAAAAAATCAGCCGGGCGTGGTAACGCGCCTGTAGTTCCAGCTACTCGGAAGGCTGAGGCGGAAGGATTGCCGGAGCCCAGCAGGTGGAGGTTGCGGTGGCCGGGAGCGGCCACTGCACTCCAGTCTGGGCGACAGAGTGGGACTCCAACTCAAAAAAAAAAAAAAAAAAAAGACTTTACCCAGTGACAAACTGTCGAATCAATCCCCAGCTTAGTTGTTTGCCTTTTTTTTTTTTAAAGCAATTTTTAAAAACAGGCTTAAGAGGCCTAGGGCACTTTAGGATTAAACCTTCCTTCTTTCAGCCAGGTAGAAAAAGAAACAAAAAGTAACTGAGTGCTGTAGCGTTGATCAGTATCTTCAGTAAAAGAAAAAAAACCAAACAAATAAATTCAGGGATTGTTCAAAAACGATGTTAATCTTTTGACTCATAAAAGGAAATATACGTCCTGCTTAGTAGGGTGTGAGCATGCGACTAATATGGGAGAAAATAATTGGCTGCAAAGGACTGGGATAAATTTGTAAGATGAAAGCTCGGAATAATAGATTTTAAATGTCCCTCGAAGAAAAGTTCATTAAGAACCAGGCATAAATTTCTCAAACAATTGTTAACTGTAAGACAAAGGTAGTACCGGGCGCCTTTCATACGTGTGCTTCAAATCGATACAGTGCGTGCAGGTTTTGCACGCAGCGCGGTGTCTTTACGTGCTAGGCCTCCAACCCTGTGGGAGAAAACCATGTGTGAACTGTAGAGACTCAAGACCCTGGGTACAGCCTGGGCCAAGTGCTGTCACCATCTTCCTCTGCCTGCTGTTCTCACTTGTAGACGATCGTTAAAATGTTTTCTGTGTCCTGCCGCCTACGGGTCCTTGAAAATTATGATGGAAAAGGATGAAAATGAGAGAGAAGACAGGAAAGGAAACTTCTTGAACAGGAGAGGGGCAAGCACAGAAGAAAGAGCAGAAAGGCAGGACCTGCCACCTGAGACTGCCACGGATTCCTCCCTTGCCTCCGAAACAGCTCAACATACAATTAATCAGCAGCAACTCTTAGCGCCAGGAAGTATAGTGCCTGACCAGATAAAAAGCATGTTTCAGTGCATCTCAACCTTTTTAAATGTTCGAATTCGTCTCCCGCGCCCTCCCCCAGAGGAACTTTTACTGCTGACATCCTTTGCGTTTAGCCTGGTTTGTGTGCCCACCTCCCACTCTCGCCGTGCCACCGTAAGAAAAGCATTTCTGTCATGAAAACAGCATCTTCAGGTCTTGCCCTGTGTTTCCTCGGAGCTCACCTGAGCTGAGGCGTCAAGAGCAAGTCTGAGATTTCCAGCTGTACCATTCCACCTCATGCAGTTTGGCTTTCATTTCTTACTTTTATACACCAGGGGTTTAGCTAAAAGTGAAGTGTCCATTTTAACGGCTAATATCTTTTGTTCTTAGGACTGTCAAGTTCCTGCATAGCACTTAAATCTAGCTTTTCTCAAAATGCAACAAACAGCAAATGGCAGTTGCTAGCCGTGTTCCCTTTGATAAGGATTGGCTCTCCCCGTGTAGACATGCTAGGGGGATTCTGAATGTGACACTGGCTTAGGATCAAATATGATTCCATGGCTGAGAACAGAAGAAAGACTTTCTCCCAAGTTTCAGACTAGCACTTTGCCACTTAGGATGGAAAATGAATTGCATGAAGAATTTCCAGCTTCCCAACAAATTTATTGGCCAATGTCTTAAGCTTCCTGTCGTATTATCTCAATGTTTTTTTCTTCACGATTCAGGATATCTCTGGGGATACTGCAAATGTCAGTCTGTTACAGTAGGGAAAGACTTTCATTCGTAGCAGCTACAGGAATGTAACAAAGGTGGAGATGGTATAATAATAAAAGGCAAGAGTTGCTAGGACTGTAGGAGATGAGATTGCAGGGGAAATCTCCCCTCCAGCCTCTGCCTCTGGTGAGGGCTAGACAGGCTGCGCATGGTTGCAGCCCAGGGATTACCTGGAGAGCAAGGCAAGCCCTGCGTGTCACAGCTGTGGTCGGTCACCAAGACCAATAGATGAGCCCTTTGTTCAGACTGGTCTTCAGTTTGGCTCACTGCTCGTCTGACAGAGACACATGCGGCTATCACAAAATGAGGGGGAAAAGCTTTCTCTCAGAAGTTGTCTGTTAGTCGAGATGGTTTGCAAATTAATCCTGGAACTCTCTGCTTCTATTTTGGTTATCTGTCTAGAACCCTGCACTTAACTTGCTAATCTTTTTTTTTCGTTTTGACCACTGGCTTTATAGGTTGAAGATAAAGCATTACGTTTCTTTGTAGAATACAGTCTCCTGGTGCAGGATCCTTGGTGAGATTTCCCTTAAAATAGTGGTGGACCCTACAGAGACTTCTTATATCAAATACTCGGCTCTCTGGTATTAGAGCTGCTATTTTAATTGCATTTTCCTAGGTCTATTGTATTATGTCCAGTGATATCTGGCCTTTGATGGTGGTGGTCATGGGAGCCACTGATAACATCTAGGAGGGTGTCTTTTGCAGACCAGGTTCCAAGAAAGGGGTGACTGCTTCCCATCTAGCGGCCCCTTTCTAAAACCCTGCCATACAGGCTCAAGACTCAACCCTTTCCCTACCTAGTCGGTGCACAAGGGACCTCCGAGAGCTGCATGAGAACCCCAGGGGAGACCTGCATGATGTCACTGAGGCAAGCTTTGTTTCCAGGCGTATCCTGGGATGCCAAGTTGTAGCCTGGAATTTTTACAGCTGAATTTTAAACCCCTGACACTGAGAGTTTATAATGAAAATGCTGCCAGACCTTTAACTGTACCGACGCCACTATAATATTTATAAGTACCTTATACTCTTTCCAAACACATGTGCTCGTTACTGATGGCTCTGCTCCTGCCCCACTTTGGGGGAAACGCTCTGTATAAACAAAACAGATTGGCTTGCTTATGCATTCAGACTCTAATTGCTCTCTGTCTCTATCTGTTAGAGGAAAGCCAGCCCCAGGCCAGGCAATGCAGCCCAGCCCACCGAGCCCTCCGAGCTGCAGTGCCCTGCAACACACAGACTTCCGTTTCCACTTTTCCCTGTTGCACTCAGTCAATGCACACATCCTCTAGCATTTTCTTCTAATTATCCCCGCCAAGTGTGCACCTGAGGGAGGACTGGCAGGCAGGCTGAAGACAGCCTGTGAACCCACTGGGTCTGACAGATCCTGACTGTTGGGCAGACTCTAAGCAAACAGGGGACAAGGGTCTGCACATCAGTGAAAGGACACTCAGAGTGCTGACAGCTTATCTGGTCCAACACAAGTAGGATTCCAGGGAAACTGATTGCTTAATAGTGATGAGGAATGACAAGGATTTCCTAATTCTTTGGTGCAAACCTCACCGCAATTGTGTGTCTGGAAATAGAGCCAGGTGAAGCACTGAGCTGTGAGACGCACACAGCCCACAGGCAAGACGCAAATGAGAGGAGACGCATCCTCCTTCTGGACGGGGGGCGCTGGAGCCGACTCATCGCGGCTCAGGCCAGTGGTGCCCACCTCTGCTGGGCAGAATGCAGAGGGTGAGGATGCTGCAGAGAGAGCTTCCGCTGCTCACTCGGGCTGCAGCCAACTTGGGTGCCCAAGCCTCAGTGTATTGGTGTGAGTTAAATGCAGACCTGCCTTTGGGCTCATTGCCTCAGACATCCAGCCAGAAATGAACCAGGTGTGGGAGGCGAAGATCTGTAGACAGAAAATTCTGCGCTCGATTCCAAGGTCATGAAAAGGTGAAAGTGCAGTCAGCCCCCTCAGCACCCCAGGGGCACGGTGGGTGTGCAGGCAGGGCTGACCATGGCAGCACGGCACACACACTCCCCCTGGCTGGGCCATGCAACGGGACAATGCGTTCACAGTGTGTCGCACTGGCCACGGCCAACATCCGACACCCAAACCCAGTGGGATCTCACAGTCCAGTGTGGACAGCGTCTCGTGACAACCCACAGCCTGGTGGGATGTATAAGAATATTCATGAGGCCGATCTGGGTGGCTCAGCCTGTAATCCCAGCACTTTGGGAGGCCAAGGCGAGTGGACTGCCTGAGCCCACGGGTTCGAGACCAGTCCGAGCAACTTGGCGAGGCTTCGTCCCTACAAAAAGTAATTAAAAATTAATCGTGCGTGGTAGCCCATGCCTGTAGTTCCGGCTACTTGGAAGGCTGAGGTGGAAGGATCGCCAGAGCCCTGCAGGTCGAGGCTGCGGCGGCCCGGAGCGGCTACTGCACTCCAGTCTGGGTGACAGAGTGAGACTCTAACTCAAAAAAAAAGAGAGAGAAAGAAAGAATATTTTGTGAATTAGTTTATTCAGCAAGGCATTCTATTAGAGTAAGCCGTCCAAGCAGATGATATGCAGAGACCTGAAATGTGAGGGCACCGTAAAAAAAAGGCTTCACCTTGAAGCACGAAAGACACCAGCCAGCGCTGGGCAGTGGAGCACCTGGCAGGAAGTAAGTTAATGACAGAGGTGAGAACTTAGGTATCTGGCCTTAAGAAACCGGTTTGTGTATAGGATCTGGGGCATTTTGTCCTGAAAATCAAGCAGCAGGGTTTGGGGGGCCAGATAGCAAGAAATTTTTGCTGCACGTGAATTTTTGTCTTCTCACAGTTTGTGAACAACACCGGCCACTCATCAGTGACATCTGCACGCCGCCTCTGCTGGAGGATGACACAGCCAGAGGCCCTGTGATCAAGCGAGAGGACACCACCTGGAGTGATGAGCAGGCCACTGGCATCACTATCACATGCGTGTTCGCTGTTAGATGAAGGGGAGTTGCTGGGCTGGCATCTCAGCCCTGGGCTCTGAAGAGCGACCGCTTCAAATCTCACGCGGTCACTCTTGCCCTCAGAGCCGCGTGCTCGGGTATCCATTCTGCACCGCTGCGCCTTTCTTCCCCGAAACTTCTGGCACTGCCAGCACCGTGAACTCACTCGGCTATTATTTCCAGAGCAATTACGGGCTGGTGTTTGAGCGCTCTCTTAATGAGAACAAAATGTGCCTTTGCCACTGCAAAGGAAAGGCAATAATACAGTAATTTGATTCAGGGGCTCCTGCAGAAAATGTAACATGCAGAGAATGCTTACAAGTATGTCTGGTCACAAGAAAAGAGCATGTCAAAAGAAACGCATGGAGGGAACATAACTTTTTTCTCTTTATTGGTACCTGGAGACGACTAAGATCTAAAGGCACTCAGGCAGTCACCCACCTTCCAGGAAAACCACCAGAGACCTTCCTGGGTGGGGTTTGACCGTCGGGCTTCAGAGCCCTGGTGGCACGGAGCTGAAGAGGGACCACAGGGTCTGTGGACACTCACGCCCGAAGCACGGTCAGGTGGGGTGTTGGCGGGGGTCAGGGCCCTGCCACGGATGTGGCAGCTATGTTTGCACACTTGCGCCTCGACACCTGCCCTGGGACAGAGCCATCCTGACAGTCCCCACAAAGTCTAATTTAAGCCCTGTGTTTTGCAACCGGTCTATATTTGAGTGGTTGATTTCAGATAACCCTTGAAAACAGGAAGCAAATGCTATAATTTTAAAGAAGTATTTGGCAATCAACCCATGAAGAATAGCAATCCTAGATTTTTAAGTGTAGCAGGAAAAAAAACTTCAGAGATTTAATGTTAAAACTTTTATATTTTCTTCCTGTAGTTTGTCAGTATTTACGGTGGCAGACACAGGGGAAAGACTAACGATTGAAAATTGCCCGAGCATTAATATCTTGGATCTAAAAGGAACTCAAACGTGCTGAAAAGAAAAAAAGAAACAACCCCATTATAAAGTGGGCAAAAGATATGAACAGATACTTCTTAAAGGAAGATATCCGAGCAGCCATCAGACACATGAAAAAATGTTCAACCTCACTAATCATCAGGGAGATGCAAATCAAAACTACACTGAGAAACCACCTAACTCCAGTCAGAATGGCCATTATCAATAACTCAAAAATTAACAGTTCCTGGAGAGGACGTGGTGAAAAGGGAACACTTCTACACTGTTGGTGGGAGTGCAAGCTAGTGCAACCTCTGTGGAAAACAGTGTGGCGATTCCTAAAAGCTCTAAATATCGACCTCCTCTATGATCCCGCAATCCCCCTACTGGGAATATACCCTGAAGAACTCAAATCACTCTCTCAAAAAGATACCTGCACACGAATGTTTATCGCAGCATTGTTCACAATAGCAAGAACCTGGAACCAACCATGCTGTCCCTCAAAAGAGGACTGGATTAAAAAAATGTGGTATATCTACACGTTAGAATACTACACAGTCATAAAAAAGAACAAAATCATGAACTTCGCAGCAACCTGGATGGAGCTAGAGTTTATAATACTGAGTGACTTCTCACAGAAACAAAGATCTGAGTATCACATGTTCTCACTCTTAAGTGGACCTTGAACATCTATCGTAACACTCTAAGAAAAGGATTGACAGTGGTGGGAAACTATGGGGGGGGAGGGGAAGGGAGGTGGGATCAACGGTAGTTAATAGCTGCCTGGAGACGGGGAGACACCCCTTATCAACATGGGTGCCTGAACGAAGCATATTTGTATACCTAACCCTTAACTGTACCCCACAATATTAAAATAAAAAAACATTGATTTTTAAAAAAAGAAAATTTCCTGAGCAAATAAATAGTTGAGAGCTTCCACAGTCCCGCCTTTCTCTCCAGAGAAAGGCAGTGTGATGAGAAATCACTTCATTCCGACAGTAAAGCCTTTTCAAGGGAAACTGAAAGGGGAGTTTTGCAAAGGAAAATCTAAATCTAATATGATCGCCATGTTGACTATGAAAGAAAAAACATCCAAATACAGGCGAGAACGTTACTGTTTCCCACGGATGCGCTGCCATCCACGGCGTGAAGCAGTGAAGTCCAGAGGCTGTGATGGGCCTGCCCTGCGGGAGGGAGTCCTGAGTCGGGGTCGCCTGCTCCAGGAGAGCTTGCCACCCTGCAGGGCCCCTCCGTCGGGCAGTGGGGACCCTCACGGCACTCAGGGTGAGGCCAGAGAGAGGGACAACCTGGAGAAATCCTGTGTATTTCCCAGCTGTGAGTAGTAAACCCAAGCACATTACATAACCTTTGTTTGTCTGAGCTAAACAAATGACTGAGACAGTGACCCGGCCCCAGCAAGCCAGTGGAACTCTAACTGACATCCTCTGGAACTTCTTCTACCGGTGTCACAGATGAAATGTGAAATGCGTGTGACATTCCCCCCCCCCGCAGGCCTTGCCTCCAGAAAGACCTGCTGGTGCACCTGTACGCGCCTCTCCCTCCCCCCACCCCCAACCCCTGCGGTGCAACCTTCCCTGTCTCAGTGGCACCTAAGAGCATGAGACATCCTTGCAACATGGGCCACGCCAGGAAGCAGGAGGTGCTGGCCGAGTCTCCCCCTCAAGGAAAAGCATTGCGCTCACCCTTTTTCTTCGGTGACCTACTAGCCTGAAATGTGTCTCGGGAGACTTACATCAAGTCTACCGGGGGAACTTACACGATTCTGAGTACAGATTCTTTCTGAACACAGTTGGCGACACGATAAGCCTGTGCTGAAAACATTTCCGCTCTGGGCTTCATTGGGATCCCCCAGTGAGCCAATGACATGCTTCGGTCCAGCAGCAGATTTCCAGCCTCTGGAAGACTTGCTGAAATTGATATAAACCCACAGAAGATGCATCTCCCTCCCTGTAAAGCCTTAAAGAAGTATCCTAGCTGGGCATGGTGGCCTGTCCCTGAAATCCCAGTTTCTTAGGAGGCTGAGATGGGAGGATTGCTTGAGCCCAGGAGTTCCAGATGAGCTTGGGCAACATAGCAAGACCCCATCTCAATAATAATAATAATAAATTAGTCAGGCATGGTGGCACGCACCTGTAATGCTAGTTACATAGGAGGTTGAGGTGGTAGAATCACTTGAGCCCAAAAGTTCAAGGCTGCTGTGAGCTGTGATAGCAGCAGAGTGAGACCCTGTTTCCAAAAATAAAAGAGCTATCCCAAAGATGGAAAAGAATTGCTTAGAAGAACAAGTCTCTCCCCTGCCCTCTCTCATCAGCGCGCTCTCAGAAGGACCTCCCAGCCCACAACAGAGCCGAGGCTCTTCCAATGGCCATGCGGCTGCATGAAGAAACAGCCTGAAAACAACTCTCTTAAACAAATAAGCACTGCCGTTCTTGCACTTTGTGTTCCCGATCTCTGCCACCATCAATCACCCTCCAAGTTTGTCTTTAAGAGCCTGCGATGAAGGAGTGAGAGGTGGGAGGAAAGGAAAGAAAATAAACTTCTGAGCCCAGTCAGATCCGAGAGACACAGTGAAGATGGAAACCCACCTTGCCTGCCAAAAGAGACTTCTGAAAGCTTGTAGAGGTGCCCAAAGTGGATACAATGGGATGGCTTTTAACAGCAATTTAAGAGTTAGGAAACTAACATATATTTTGCCAACCTTAAAAAAAAGGAGTTAGGAAACCACTCTGAGCAACACTGGACATCATTTCAACCTTCTTGAAATGAACCTCATCTGGGTCTGAAAGTAAGTTACCAATGCATGTGTTGATGTCTACTGTTTAGGACAAGGGGCCAAGCTGAGAAGCACAGTTTGAGTCGACCAAGGCCACAGGCCAAAGGGACCTGAATATGGACGTCAGGGACGCAGGGATGAGGAGGAGGTATCCTGAACCAACACCTGCACACACCTCGGCCCAGCCTCTCACTGTCCCCTTGTCAGATCCGAAGTGCAGGTCGAGAGGGACCTTGGCGTCTTCCACAGCTGGGAGCGGAGCAAGACGGCACCGCAAACCCCTTTGGCTTCCTCTCTGCTGTTTTTAATCATTTCCTTTCCATTTTTCACAGTTTCAGAGACTCCCTTCAGATGCTAAATAACTTCCTCATCGTTTTCACATTGACAAAGGAAACTTTTTGTTTCAGAGAACTCTAAGTAAGCGTGAGGTCACCGGGTGCCCAGGGCCATCTTCCAAATTGCGGTGATGAGAGACCATCCTGCCGGGAACCAGGCTCGGCATCACTGTGTATTTTTTGTATGTCCTGCTCATGACACACCAAGTCTTCCTGATTTATAGCAGTTAGGGAAACAATGGGGCATTCTCCTTTTGCCTTTTGTTGCTGTTATTGTTAAAGAAACACTACTGGTTGCTTTTTGGCTGCAAACTGTCTTGCATGGTATCAAAGAACACAACTCAAGCGATGAAAGCTGGCTAGGTAGCTATCTGCTTGAGGAGGCAGTAAGATCTGTATGCCATGAGTCAAGGAGTTCATCACCAGCTTGCAGAAATCTTCGGTTTCATCAGAGAGGCATCCTCCAGCCCAAGCTCTTTCCAGAATCTGACCAGCTGTCGGACAAGGGAACAAGAAAACAGTCACTGAAACAAACGTCTTCTTGCTTAGGCATTTGATATAGGCTTTCATTCTTATCCCTAATAACAAAATCGACCTTAGAAATTGGCTGTGTGTTTCGCTGATTTAATAGTGTCTTCCCCAAGAAGAAAGAGTAACTGAAAGTCATTCTCTTGATAGATCTCCCTTCAAAGTTTTAACCTTCAACACATCAAAAATCTTGAGCGTATATCCTCACGGTAAGAGAGAAACAAGCTAAAGTGAACTGAACAACTAATAAAACAAAGTCTATTGTTACATCAGAGTTATAGAAACAACACTTCCCATTGCCTGGAGGAAGCTTCACTACAGAACACTTACTGGTTTTAATGGGGAAAAAAGTCATAATGTTCTAATATAAATTTTACTTACTTTCTAGAACATTCTGAAATAATTTTTCTTATGCAAAGTCATATTGAAATTTTAAGTCATCTTGATACCTGCCAAAGATGGGAGTCAGGGGGTTTCAGGACACTTCACACATGCACTTTTCAAAAGAAAGCTCTCCACTCCAGAGCACGGCGTTATGTTTTCTGATGTGCCTTTGATGTAAATGAAATGTAAACCCAAGGGTCCCAGCTGCCGGAGTATGGTATAGACACCCAAAGGGCCATAGGCTTTATGTAGGCTTTCTTACCTTGAGTTTCTGCAACGTGAATACAGTACAGGCTCTCTGAGGTCACTTCCATAGCAGTCAACCACCACTACTATGTAGATGAAGTTGGGTGAGCACAAACCTGGCACAAACCTGGCAAGGGGATACACTTTCAATTTTGCACATGGAAAAACTCAGCTGTTGGACCTAGCTGAGATTTCGAGATCAAAATTAAGCAACGTGGCACAGGATGCAAAGAAAAAGAAAAAGAAAGTTGCGCAAGATATAGGGAAATAATGGGAATGGGGTGCATCCTGACTAAATGAGCATATATTTGCTGACTGGGTCACACTGCACCGTTTGCTATAAATAGGCATTGAAAAATTGGCCAGGAGTATGCAAAAGGTGTAACCATTTTGAGCTAAAAAAAAACTCCCTGAAACTTTACTTACTAAAACTTTAAATGTAGGTTTAATTTCAGCTCATGGCATTACAAGAAATAAAGACTAGATAACTGGCTTTTGTGGTTACCTGACTAAAGCCATCCATCAAAATGTGACAAGTTACGGACGATGAGAGGTAAAACGCAACATTTTATGGTATGGTATCCAATCAGCCCATAAGGTATTCAGCTTCATTCTTTCTCACTCTTTACTTTTTTAAAATGTATGTTTGAACCTGATTTGAGAAGAGCGTTACACCATACATTAAACCATGGCTTCCGAAAACAAAGTTTAGTGGGTCCATAAGATGGTTAGATTACAGGGAACCCTGAATCTCTTGTCACTGTGGAGGAAACTTTGCGTTTGTGTTGTGATGTGCACGTGTGGATGTTTCTACAGAGAAAAGATGATTCCAATTCTTATGCTATCCAAGGGTCACCTGGCCTTAGAAAGATTAACAGCCAGTCAGGCTCAGTGGCTCGGCCTGTCATCCCAGCACTTTGGGAGGCCTAGGTGAGTGGACGGCCTGAGCCCACAATTTGAGACCAGCCTGGGCAACTTGGCAAGACTTCATCGCTACAATATATGAAAAAGTTAACCGGGCATGGTGGTGCATGCCTCAAGTTCTGGCTACTTGGAAGGCTGAGGCGGTAGGATCGCTGGAGCCCAGCGGGTTGACACTGGAGTGGCCTTGAGCGTGCCAATGCACTCCAGCCCGGGTGATAGAGTGAGACTCCAACTCAAAAAAAAAAAAAGAAAAAAGAATAAGAATCCATCAGCCCTTTCCTTTTAGTATGACCATTTCAGTACATATTTTTATTCTGTCGATTCATTCAGTAATATGTATTGAGTGGCTACATAGAATTCACTGGCAGAAAAGACAGACATAGCTCCTTGGGTTTCTTTGGGCACACTTGGAAGTGTAGGTGGAAGGAAATACTATGGAAGGACTTCAGTTTGCAAAACAGATGAACGAGACTTTCCGTCCCATCCCAGGGTCTCAGGGAAGGACTCCTGAGCAGCGTTCGTCTGTCTCAAACTATTGCTGTTGCCACCCTTAATGATCCGTAACTTATTCCCTCTTTATCCTCCTCACTTTGGCTCCTGAGTCCTTTTAACACAACCCAGAAGACTTTGAGAATGTTTTTATTTCTCAAACGACAAGATCTTCTTCTTACCTTGTACATTTCCTGACTAGACCCGGAGTTAGCCAGTTCTCAGAGGCGCGCTGCTCTCTTTTACCAGGTGATAATATTTAGGTATCGCTGTCCAGATGCTAGAGGTCCAAAACTCAGCGTTTTTAAAATGATAAACAAAAACTCAAACTTTGTACATGGGAATTTAGTTTCCAAAATCATCTAGTTAAATGAGGAGAGCGTTGCAGGAGACAGCGAGAAGTAACAGGAAGGAAGTGGACGCATGTAAATTCACACCCAGAGTCCATCAGTTTCAGATCACTCAATCTCTCTTAGGCTGACTCCTCACGTCCAAGATGAAGATGTCATCACCTCCTTTAGGACTGTCCTTGTGATTAATGACGGGACGTCATCAGAGCAGCTGGCGTTTCGTATGTGACTGAAAACAATGCATTTCATTGAACTTAAAAGGCCATAGTTGTGAGACACCACTCAGGCTCCAGGGTCTCACATAGCCATTAGAATACAGGCCAAGGCCGGGCTCGGTGGTTCTGCCTGTCATCCCAGCATTTTGGGAGGCCAAGGCGAGTGGATTGTCTGAGCCCACGGGTTCGAGACCCACCCGGGCAACTTGGCGAGACCTCGTTTCTGCAATAAATCAAAAATTAGCCGGGCATGGTAGCACACGCCTGTCATTCTGGCTGCTTGGAAGGCTGAGGTGGAAGAATCGCTGGAGTTCAGCAGGTAGAGGCCGCGGTGGCTGGGAGTAGCCACTGCACTCCAGTCTGGGCAACAGAGTGAGACTTCAATTGAAAAAAAAAGAAAATCCAGGCCAAGCAACAGCTGGCTCTGTGGATCCCCATGTGGCTGGCCCAGCACAATCTGTCCCATATTCCCACGCCTTCCTCTCAGTCTGGGATCCAGCCTCCCTGGCTGCTCCCTCGACCCTGGCCGTTCTTTCTGCGAGAAGCACTCTTCGTAGGGGCTGCTCTGCTCCTCATTCACATTTCAGCTAAAATAATGCTACCTGGCAAATAAAAGAAAAATACTTCTTTTTTTAATCTTCTCAGTATATGCACTGTGAAGCCATAATATGCGAAACTGTTGTTTTTTAATCTGGGTTACCAGACAATTTCTTCCCAATTCGCCTAAGTATAATTCTCTGACTGAAGTCTCTGTTTTGAACATGAAGATTTAAAGAATCAAACTTCACGCAAGTACCCTTTAGAAAGGGACAGTTGAACACGTATTGTGAAACCCTTTCAGTCAAACACTATCAGTTGTATCCGTGGAATATAATTTTTTTTTATGGCAGTGGCAATTTCATAAACCAAAATTATCTCTTCCCAAATTTTGGTAACAACATGAAGTCGTTCTTTAACTAATGATGAAAGCAGTTATAAAATGTTCTTATGGAAGTTAATGTAGAATTATTTCTAAAATGTTCTTAAATATCGCTGACTTTGGAATTATACATGACAGGGAACAGATACTGATTCCCCTGCTTCTTAGCTGTGAGTCCAGGAGGGAACTATTTAGCCTATCTGGGCACCAGTTTCCTCTGATAAAAACTGGGTATTTCATAAGCGGACCTCGAACAATGATCAAAATACTATGAGAAAGGGCTTGGCAGTAGTGAGAAAGTGCCAGGGAGGGACTGGGATTGGTAGTTAAGGGAAACTGCCAGGGAGGGAGGGGCACACCTCATCAAGGGCACCTGCATAATGAATATTTGTATAGCTAACCATGAATTGTACCCCACATCTTTAAAAAAAAATTTTTTAATTGGTATAACAACAATTCTTATTTTATAAAATTGTTGTAAGGATCACATTTTTTTTTTTTGAGTTGGAGTCTCACTCCATCGCCCAGACTAGAGTGCAGTGGCCGCTCCCGGCCACCGCATCCTCGACCTGCTGGGCTCCGGCGATCCTTCCACCTCAGCCTTCCGAGTAGCTGAAACTACAGGCGTGCGCTACCACGCCTGGTTAGTTTTTTGATTTATTGTAGAGATGAGGTCTCGCCAAGTTGCCCAGGCGGGTCTCGAAACCGCAGGCTCAGGCAATCCACTCACCTCAGCCTCCCAAGGCGCGGGATGACAGGCTGAGCCACCGAGCCTGGCTACATTTTTTTTTAATGGAGGCAAAGCAATTGGAACATTACCCGTGACCTCTGCTTCCAATCAAAATGGAATAATGGACTGATTTATCCTCTTGACTGAAACAGCTAAAATCTACACAAAATATATATATTTTTTAATTTCAAACAGAGGTATCAGACAGAAAAGAATATTGATCTCTGAGAGACAGGGGAAAAAATCAGGAAAGCCCTGAGACTGTCCAGCGGGCTGCCTTGAGATAGTTCCTGGCCATGACACAGGGAAAAAGGAAACCAAGACAGAGCCAGGTTGACACCTGAGTTGAGAAGAGGAAGTTGAGATACTGCAGAGACCAAGAAGGTTAGTGTTGACAGAACTGGAAAGGAGAGAAAACTCCAGAAATCTACGGACAGTCCCTCGCATGAATTCAGTTGAGTACTGATCAGTGTGGCATGGCTGGACAAAATGTCATTTGGAAGAAACAGGCTGGGAATAGTGTCTGTTTCCACCATCCAGAGTAGAAAAATCATGACTCACCAAGCATTGGATCAAGTGCTAAGAAGGAAATGACCCTAGATTGAGCGCTGCCTGGTCCTACCTAATAAAATTTAAAAGCAATACCTCAAAAAATCAATTTCCAAGTAACTTAACTGCATCCCAGAACAAAGCTCAGGATATTTATAGGAGTTTAAAACATCTAGTATGCAAAAAATGAAATTCGTGATGTCTAGCATTCAGTTAACATTCTTCAGGCACACAAAGAAGCAGGAAAATATAACCTAAAATGAGAAACAAAATCAATAAATCAAAACCAATAACTGACATACATGTAAAAACTAGCTGACAAGGACATTAAAACAGTTAAGATTCTCTAAGTTTAAAAGTTGTCATGATATAGAAAATATTTTAAGAGACCCAAATTAAACTTCTAGAAATGAAAACTACAATGTCTGAGATGAAAAATGTACCAGATGGGACTAATGGCAGGGTAGACATCTCAGAGGGAGGGAAATATTAGTGAACCTGAAAACAGAAATAGAGACCGTTCGAAACAGAGGAGAAAAAGCATTTTAAAATATTGACCAGAGCATCACTGAGCTGCAAAACACCTTCAAAATAATCATCTGTGTGCACTTAGAGTTCTAAGAGGAGGGGATTGAGATAGAAAAAATATTTGAATAAGTAACTGAACAATTTTCAGATTTAACGAAAACTATAAACTTACATACAAATTCAAGAATCACCACAAAACTCTAGCAAAAGATAAAAAGAGAGAGAAAGAAACTAGAGTAAGGCATGTTATCGTCAAATTGCCCAAAACCTGTAATAAAGAAAAAAATATTTAAAGCAGCCAGAAGAGGAATATTTTATAGAGGGCCAAAGATAAGAATGATAGCAGATTTCTAGCTGGAAAAAAATACAAGCAAAAAGACAGTGGATTGACATCTTTAAAAAATTGAAACCAAAAAATAAAATAAAATAAAAATGGTTGACATATAAATCTACATTCAGAAAAGAAAAATAAAAGCTTTTAAAGATGAAAGTGAAACAAAGATTTTTTTAGGACCCACAAAAGCTAAAAAAATTCATCACCAGCAGATTTGCATTACAAGAAATTATAAAGGATATTTTTAAGGCAGTTGATGTCTTAAGAGAACATTGCAATCCTAAACACTTATGGATGTAGTAAGAGAATTTTGAACTCAAAATGAATAGAACTGCAAGATTACTCATTAAATAAAAACATAATAAGCTGGACTTTATTAACATTAACCCTTTTATTTGTGAAAAACACTGGTAAAAGTATAAAAAGTCCAACCACAGGATGGGAGAAAATGTTTTTAAAATACGTATCTGATAAAGAATTTGTATCCAAAATATACAAAGAACTCTTAAAATTCACCAATAAGTAACTGAAAAACCTTGTATAAAAATGTGCAAAAGAACAAAACACTTCACCAGAGAAGATATGCAGATGAAAAACACTGAAAAGGCATTTTTCGTTACAAAAATGCTAATTAAAACAATAATCTTATGCCATTATGCATATAATAAAATGCTTAAAATTTTAAAAAGGCACAATACCAATTTTTGGTGAGAATAGCTGACATACCAAAACTCCAATTTATTACTGATGGGAATACAAATGATTCAGCCACTTTGGAAAAAGGTTTGGCAGTTTCTTATAAAACTAAACATAGTCTTACCAGTCTTATCATACAATCCAGCAGTTGTATTGAAAACGTTTAGCCATTCTCCAAAAGTGTGAACACAAGTGTTTATAGGAACTTTATCCATAATTGCCAAAAACTGAATGCAATCAAGATGATCTTTACAGGTGAGTGGGTAAATAAATGTAGTACAAACATACAATGGGATACAATACTATTCAACAATAAAAAGAAATGAAATATTAATTTGCACAACAAATAACATCAATGAAATTTAAGTGTATATTGCTAAGTGAAAAAAGCCAGTCTGAAAATGTTTGACAATTCCGTTTATATGACATTGTGAAAAGGCCATCATAGACTTGAAATACAAATCAGTGGTTTCCAGGGATGGGGAGGGTAGGTTGAAAGGTGGAGCACAAAAATATTTGGAGGTAGGGACAGTATTCTGCTTGATTCTGTAGTCGTGGCTATATGTCCCTACCCATTTATCAAAATTGCAGAACTTTACAGCACAGAGTGAACATTCATTTATACAAACTTTTAAACATGTATTCAGGGGATCCCAGGAATAAACACAGAATGTGACAAAAGACGCTATCCGATAAATGTACAGAACAGCTTCAGTGACGTTTACTAGTGAAAGAAGTCTGGGGAAAAAATGGCACTCCCCTAAGTGACTTTAGAAATGAATGGAGACTGCAAGAGTCAAAAACAACAGAAACAGTCTGTAGACTATACTCCAGCTAATAAAGTTGTTTCCCACGGGAGCAAGGTTAGCAATTCTTCTGTACATGCACCCTGGGATTGAACAGCTAGACAAGCAGAGGAGAAGAAACCCTGTTCCATACAGTCATGGCTGAGAATCGGAAACGTCAACAGGAACTCATGTTTAGCTTAACGTAGATTCGAGTGGTTTCACATAGAAATATTTGTGTGTGTGTGTGTGTGTGTGTGTGTGTGTGTGTGTGTGTGTGTGTGTGTGTGTGTGTGTGTGTATAAATATGAACTAGCATATATACCTGTATTTCCTTACTCTGCAACTGAGAGAGTTTAGGGCGTTCACACAAGCAACATGCACACCTAGCACCCAGATCTTGGTTTTAAATGCCACTCTCCAATAAAGGGAAGCAGAGTTCATGGGAGAAATGGCAGATTCTAAGTGTACGAAACACGCAGTGTGAGCCACGAGCATCTTGTGTGGCAGAAAGTAAGGAGGCGCAAACCAACAAACAAAAAAACTCACAATGAGGGGGCATGATAAAGGCAAAGAGGAACTACCTGCAAGAGCTCCCAGTGTCCGATGCCTCGACAATTTGAACGGCAAAATGAAGTGTAAAGCAAAGATCCGTTACTTCATAATGGTATCAGTAAACGGCTGACTATATAAGTGAGGGGAAGATAATAGCGAAATCTCGAATACAGAAGAATTCTAAGTGATTTATGTAGATACTGTCTCCTTAAGGAGCTGGGACATCACTCCCCACATTTTAAGTGTGGCTGCACACAGCAACTTCCCTCCAAAGAGCACAGGATGGAAGATGCAGGGAGAGGACCGTCACAGTGGAGAGACCTGACGAATACTGCCTCAGCCGGGTGATCAAGGTCACTATTGAACTGATAAGTCATGCAGATAATATTAATGTGTATCCTTGATAGGATGTAATGAGAAGGGCACTTCATCTCTGTGATCTTCCTCCCAAAAAATTCAGAACACAAGAATAATCTTGCGAAAAATAGCCAAACCTCAAGAGAGGAAAATTCTACAAAATACCTGTCCAGGATTTCTCAAAATTGCCAATGTCATCGAAAACAAAGGAAGTTTGAGAAACTGTCACAGTCAAGAGGAGACTATGAAGACATCACAAGTATGAGGGAAGACAAAAAATATATATTTTTTAAAAATTGTGTGTTTGTTCTCACATGTTTAAACTTTAGTCACCTTCAAAGTACTCTCCATCCGATGCAACACACCTATCGAGGTACTTTTTTGGTTGCTCAAAACAGTTTTTGAACTCATCAATTTTGATAACTCAGTGTTTCTGCCGTTTTTTGCTTCACATCTTCCACATTGGCAAATTGTTTCCCTTTGAGGGATTTTTTTTCATCTGGGGAAACAACAACAAAAAGTCACTCAGGGTGAGGTTGGGTGAATAGAGAGGGTGGGGCACGAGGGTCATGTCGTGGGGTCAAAAACTGCTAGACACTCAGTGTGGTGTGGACAGGTGCGTTGTCATGGTGGAAGAGCCAGTCACCTGTCTACCACAACTAGGGATGTTTCCTCTGCAAATTGTGACGCAATCCTCTCTAAACTTCCAGATAAAAATTTTGGTTGACCGTTTGATCTGGAGGAACAAATTCCGAGTACACTACAAGGGGCCCGACCTTCAAAAGATAATTCTGGGCTTTTTTGGGGGGTGGGGGGTCCCTTCTCGTAAATGTAAGATGAGATCCTGGATGGGATGCTAGAACAGAAAAAGAACACAAAAATTAAGTAAATCTGAATAAAGTATTGGTTTTAGCTAATCATTACAGGTATTAGCTTATTCGAGGTGAACATGTCAACCCTGAAGGAAACTGGGTACATGGGATGTCAGAATCATCTGGACTGCCTTCACAACTTTCCCAAACACTTAAGACTATTCTAAAATAAAAAGTTAGCAAAAGAGAAAGGTCTTAAAAGGTAGTTCTTAGCATGTTATTTATTTGTTTATGTTCAATTATTCCAGCATCCATTTGTTTTACTGTCAGTGAGAATCTCCTACCAAAAACTCTCTTGAGACAAGGCAGCTCCCTAGATCAACCCAGGGGCAGATACAGATTTTGAAGGACCCATAACTTATACAATTTTAGAGACTCTTGTTTTGAAAATGAAAACACAACAATACAAAATTAGGTTCAGAGTCTCAGAAGAGCCTATGTTTCTGCTGAAGGACCCTGAGGCTCTACTTCTGGAGTATCCACCTCTGGATCAGCCTGTGCCAATCTTTCTTACCTTATTTAGTAGGAAATTTACCAGCTATTTCTGAGAATTGAGTATAGGTTGCAGGAATCTAGCCCTGGCAATCTTATAGATCCTGGAAAAAAAATAAGCTGTCCAGAAAGACATCAGGTTAAAACACTGGGCAAGGAATATAACAAGAGGCAACATGCTTGTGTCCGAGTCCGTTGTCATGCAAAAAATTCATCCCTGAAGGTAATCTGAGGACCGTCTGACAAAATGACATCCTTATGGTGGGCTTGCATCCGAATTCTAAGACCTAAAAATTGCTAAAAAGATAAAAATATCCCCCATGGCTCTCTAGGCAAAGTGTAATGCTTTTGTATTCCGATGCAGCATCTCTGGGTGCCAAGCAGGGCTCTGGTAGATGAGGGAAATGAAGACGTGCCTAGCTCCGGCAGGAGCCCAGCCCTGGCCACCTGGCAGGTCTCAACAGGAGCGCCCGGGCCTGGCTCTTCCCTGCTCCGAGGCTGCGAGGCAGCTGCCAGGCGGGGCCGCACCAGGCAGGGAGCACAGGTAACGAGCTGCGGCTGAGCGAGCGCCCAGCGTGTCGGAGCAGGTTGGCACTCAGCGTTTGAGGTGCACCTGTTTACGATTAGCCACCCTGGATTCCACACCCCACACCTCATCTCTTGGAGGGAAGGAAGAACTTGTTTGAGCACGGACCGCAGCCTTTTCTATCTTCCCGTTTTCTAGGTTATTGAAGGAGCCATTTCGAACTCACTCACCCGGCCTGTTTTTAATGTTCTGTTTCTCCAAGCCTGATGTGCCTTGATTAATCCAAACTGCTTGGAAAAGCTCATGAAATCACCCTTCTTTCTCTCTCTTTGCTGTGATGGGGAGACCTGGCCCCCCGGAGTGTGTTGGTGCCAAATCCTCACACCTGTCCTGAACTGTGGTCCTCGCGGCTGTACAGCACTGCGGCCTTGCGTCTCCCAGAACACCCGCACCACGGGGGCACCTTCAGCCTTCCTGTCACTGCCCCCGGGCAGCCTGTGCTTTTTGGTTCCTCTGTGTGTTGGTCTGTAGCCTTTGCAATTTCACCTGTATCCAAAATTAAAAGTCACAGATTCACGGGTCAGGCAATTCCATCAGTTTCTTCTGTTGTACCAAAACCCTTTGCACTGGGACTGTACATGGAATTTCTGAGTTTACCGATCTTTCTAGTTAAATTCACTAGGGTTCACCAAACAGTGCATTTATTCAACAAATATTTGTTGAATACTTACTGAACTATCTTAAAATTTAAGTTTCCTGCAATTACAGAAAAACAGTTTTAAATTTTCCAGTTTTTACATGAAGAGGTTTCATGTTATATAAACAAATACCAGGACCCAGCATTTTCCAGAAACTGAAGTAGCTCCATGTACAACTATTTGTATCCAGTTGGAGGAAATTATAAATCATTCCTAAGATAAGTTTATTGACAAAATCATGTTTATTAGGAATTCCAGGAATGCAGAATATGAAATGATTTACAACTAAATAATATTCATTGACTCCTAGATTTGAGGTATTCCCATTTTCTTTCACCAATATTTTCTATCTATTTTTTCATTCTTTAGGCAAACTGCAAAGATTTCTGGTTTTCTTTCCTTTTTTAGGGACAGTGTCTCACTGTCAAGCGGTCCTCCCAGGTAGCTAGGACTACAGGCACCCACCACTATGCCCAGTTAATTTTTTTCTTTTGTAGAGACAGGGTCTTACTATGTTGCCCCGGGGAATCTTGAACTCCCGGCCTCAAGCAGTCCTCCTGCCTCCACCTCCCAAAGCACTGAGATTACAGGCATGAGCTACTGCATCCGGCCCTCTGTTTTTCTTTGACAAGAATTTGGGCGGGGATCTTGATTGATTACGCAATATTGTCTTTCTTGAATAGGTGCTGTCTTTCACATAGCTCCCTAAGAAAATAAAACTGGAGAGCATTCCAATGCAGAGTGCGAGAAGCTTGGCTGAAGTCTTGAGGTGTCTCTGAGCTGATAAAAGTATTTTCCTCTGTTCTCGTTAAAAGCACGACGTACTGAGCCTCACATATTTATCACAGTCACCCAAGGCTCTCTTTGCTGCACCGATCTCAGTGTGAATGGAAGGCTTCTGCTTTTGGTGAGAGTTGGCTTCAGACCCTCCCAGCTGCCACCTGCAGGCTCAGCCACTGGGCGGAGGGCCTTGGCTCTGGACTTACGGGGCTCCTTTTATCTTCTTGGGCCCCGGGGTTTCGAAATGTCTGTTCCACTTGGGTTATTGCACAGACGCTCAGTGAAGATGAAAAAGGGAATTCAGAAACACCGTCTGACCCAAAGTGAATCTGTCTTTTTTTAAAGAAGGAAAAGTGACCTGCTGGGATCATGCTTCTGTCTGAAAAGATGCTGAGGAACAGGACCTTGGGCATCCTTTATTGTGCTGACCTTAAGCACAAACTGACCCAGACTGTCTGCGGAGGGAGCGTCCCTCAGATGGCCCGCCGCCATGGGATGTTCTGTGTCTACACTCTCCCACTGGGAGACACCAGTCACACTCGACTCGACGCGGCCAGTGTGATGGAGAGCCTGTCGTGTCCGTGTTATCTTATCTTAACTAATTGAAATCTAGATAGCTCTCTGTGGCTGGTGGCCAGTGTGCTGTATAGCACAGCTCTGGAGCGGTCCTCAACCTTTTGGCATCAGGAACTGGTCTCCTGGAAGGCAATGTTTCCGCAGACTAAGGGTGGGGGGGTGATTTTGGAATGATTTAAGTACATACACTCATTGGGCACTTTATTACTATCATTATCACATTGTAACATAGAACGAAACAATTGGGCAACTCACCGTAATGCAGAATCAGTGAGAGCCCTGAGCTTGTTTTCCTGCAACTAGATGTTCCCAACGAGGGGTGTTGGGAGACAGTGACAATGCTTCTTATGTCCAGTCTACTCCATAATCTTTTTTCGGTTGCTGCCCCTGCAGGAAACCCTGCTTCACAAAGATAAAGCATTGGACATGGAAACAAGCTTTTCAGAGCTTTCATGGCAATCTCAGGATATTCCACCTTGACTTTAATACAGGTTTAGAGATTTGAAGTTATCACAAACATACCTTCAAGGCCACCATCATTTGCGACCTCAAACAGTCGATCTTCTTCTAGTACAGACAAAGTCGATTCCCCTGGCTTATTCACAAATGGGTCACAGATCCATTCCTTCCCGGTTTGGAGGTCTTTTGTGGTTGAGAAGTAATGCTCAAACTCTTCTGAAGGCTGAGATAGGTGATCATGCACCAGCAGGGAGAGAGAAGGCCCTGGCTCAGTCTCTTTCAAAATCTCTGCTCATATTTGAAACATGTCAAAAATCCCAGGGTTCACTCATCGCCCCCATAATTCCAATTTAGCTTTGAATACAGCCACTTCATCTTCCAACTTGAATACAGTTGTCATTCTCCCCTGAACAGATTGAGTTCGCTGAACACTTGAATATGTCACACAAGCAAACAAGTTTTGTGAACCATTCTGTGTCACTAAGGTGTGTTGTCAGTGGTGACTGTTTTCCTAAAAGAAATCTCTGGAGCAGCTGTTATAACTCAGAAACGCTAGCCAGTGATCTACCTTTAGAAAGCCATCTCACTTCTGTGTAAAAGAGAAGACGTGTGTGTTGAGTCCAACTCCAAACCACACTGTGCAAACAGACGTGGGTTAAGGGCATGTACTTGAATGTGGTTGATAATTTTAATCACATCTTGAAAAACGTTGTTAAGTTCAGGTGACCTTTTTCGGCTAGCCAGCATTTCTCTATGGATGACACAGTGTGTGGGCTCACATTCAGAAATGACCTCTTTGACCCTGGTGGTGAAACCCAAAAGCCATCCAGTCATGGCAGTCACTCCGTCTTTGCATATATCAACACAAAATTACCAATTCCGATCTCCTGATATATAATCAAAGACTTGAATCGTTCTGCAGCTGTGGTTTTGGCTGGCAATAAAAGTGCACATCACATATCCCCGTGTACATCTTCCTGAAAAACATGTCGCACAGACACATCGCTGCCTGTTGTCCACATAGGTAGACTCGTCAACCTGGATTGCATAGCGCAACTCGCTAATTCTCTCTAACAATTGTGCACATGGGATAAAGTGGTGGCCTTCAGTCATTGCCTCTGTTTTTCATGTTCATGTTTCTTTTTTTCTTTTGAAAAATTCCAAAGACTTGTCTCTTAATGCAGGGTGCCTGGTCTTCACGTGGTGAAGCAGTTTTGAAGGTTTCATGGCTTTGTTGGATAACCGGACACCATATATTGTACAAAACGGGCTTGGAGAATGTGGATCACCTGTTGCAATGAACCTGTCATTTCCGTAGGACTCTTGGTATTTTCTTTTAAATGCAGCTTTCTTTTTGTTGACAGCCTTACAGTCTTCTACTGTCTCATCATGCCCCCTATTCAAAGAAACTCTCCAGTGACGTTTGTGTGGTAAGCTTGTGGGCATACCAAAACTGTGACTGAGACAAGTATGTGGTGCGGGAAAGAGGCGTGGATGGAAGGGGTAAGTAAAATAAAAGGCAGGCCACACGTGGACGAAATTAAGTGTCAGATTCTTAATTGTCAGATTCTGACTGAAAGCCTGCCACCAGATGCAGCTGTACAAATGAAGTACATCAACTCCCTTGCCACTCACTGATGGAGTTTTGATGGGAGTCTGCAAGCAATTGATTGATGATGGTCTTGGTGCAGTCACACCTCACTGTTAATGTTAATCTGTATTTGCAGCCACTCCCCCGTGATAGCATCACCACCTCAGCTCCACCTCAGCTCCTCAGGCATTGGATTCCTATAAGGAGTGTGCAACCTAGATCCCTTGCATGCTCAGTTCACAATAGAGTTCATGCTCCTAGGAGAATCTAATGCAGTTACTGATCTGACAGGAGCTCAGGCAGTAATGCAAGCAATGAGGAGCAGCTTTAAATACAGATAAAACTTCGCTCATTCACCCGCCACTCACCTCCTGCTGTGTGGCCTGGCTCCTGACAGGCCACAGACCCACACTGTGGGAACCTCCGCTCTAGAGTGTAGCCTAGAACCTAGAGTCTAGAATGTAATCTAGAAGGAACCTAAGGTTTTTTGGGTTTTTTTAATTTGTAATACATAAGAATGAAACATTATTTCCACAGATGCCCCCAGAGCCAAGATGCAGCTCTACGCTGGCCTACCCAGGCCGTCGTAAGAGGCATCCAGAGGGCGAATTGGTTCCTTGCCTCTCTCCTGCTGGAAGACACAAAGGTGTGTGGTGGCTCAAAAACAGAAGACAGATCCTTCATCTTCTCCACCGAGGACCCTCTGCTAGAAAGAGTGCCCACTCTGGAGAGGACCGAAGTTAAGTTTGTATGGAATTTATATTTTATGTTTCTATCTAAGAAATTCAAGAGCTAGGTGACTGACACAAGAATTACCTATTTCAGAAAAAACGATGGAGAGATAAACCCCATGTTAGAATCACATGTGATTGGGTGAACGCAAAGACTCCTTGTTCCCTGTTGACCCCCCACAGACTCAACCTTTGGAGGTTCTACTTACAAGATCCCATTTAAAACTGGCCATACTCCGGGGAGGTGCCATTTGTTAAGCACTTCCTAAATGCCAGGCCCATCGCCAAGCACTTTTTATGAATAGACGATTTTCTTTCATTTTCTCAGCAAACCTAGGAAGTAGGTGATAACTTCCTTTTTGTTTTTTGATTGTTGCTGTTGTTGTTGCTGCTGTTGTTTACAAATGAGGAAACTGAGACTACAAAGCATTAGCAGCTTTCCGTAGGATCATAGACTATAAGTTGGGTTCAAACCAAACAGGTCTAATTGCAAAGCCCAGGAGAACTCTATCATTTATAATTTTCTACCTTTATTGACTTAGCTCTCACTATGCAGAATCTTGTGTCTCACTAAATACATGGTAACATTTAGCCTTACCTATACAGATGGGTAGATATAGATATAAATATAGACACAGATATACCAGGGGTACCAAGGCATGCACACACATTTTAAGAGATGTTAAGAGAGGCCCACCGTCATTCGAAGTGTCTGGATGCTGATGGTAACCGCTTTGAGCATCTCCTGTCATTGCAGAAGTCACGTGTGACTTGTATTCATCTTATTGAACAGTGCAATTTTAATACAGTTTTTCCTTTCTTAAAATGTGTACATGTTTTCAGCACCCTCTGCAGATATATGGTGTGTTCATGCTTATGAAAAAAGTCTGATTTCAAACGGATAAATTTACAAAGTGGGGGCAGGGGCTTGAAAGGACAACTGACTCTTCGCTTCATAAAATAACTCATCACAAGGTTTCAAACTGAGGAAGCCCAGCATCCTACATTCTCTCTCCTTAAAGAAAAAGTATACTTTAAATTAAATTAAATATTGTAGAATGTACTGATAAAATCGGATGGGTTATCAATAGAATCTGTGGAATTTCAGGGTTATCTCTTCATTATTCTAGAAAAGCTATGTCAGATCCTGATGACAAAGGACAGACTCTTACAGTCATTTCTGCACTTCGATGATGCTACCTGAGCTTTCCAGACTGTTCTTATTTGTGCAGACACCTTTATACATATTTTAAAATTCTTCTTTTTGCAGTCTATTACTAAATGCTACTATTAGAGCTAGCCTGTCTCCTCACTGGTACGTGAAGAGTTTTTTATTTATTTTTATTGCCACAATTTATTACAATACAAGATATAAAGCAAGTAGTTAATCACTGTTTTATGAATAAGCAAATTTATAGAAGACAACTCGACAGGCATAAAATAGATTCTAAATTCTGACAGACCATAAAGCACAGCCTAGAAGTAGCGAGTTCATGTTAACGTCCTTGCCTACGTTTCTTTCCCGAAGTCTTTCAGGCACTCAGAAGCGCCAAAGTCGGCGTGGCGTGTGCATCTTCGTGGTGTGCAGCCTTGGGGTTATTTAAACATTTTCCTTGCTCTCTAAACAGTGGTCAAGCTAATGCCAGGTCATGAGTGGTTGCTCTTTTTCAGTTCCTGAATTAAGGCAAATTCAGACAAAATAAGAGCTAACTTCGCCCTCCCTCCAAGCTCCAGACTCCAACCTGTGTACGGGCTGAGGGCACAGTCTGAGACCCAGCAGGATAGTCTGAGACCCACAGAGGTTAACAAGGCAATTTGGAAGAGGCCTCAGTGCCAGGCAGTAACTGTCTAGGATAAGATCTTACAATCCATTCTTTCCTCGACCACACTACCCATAGCTTGAGGTACTGTATACAGGTTGGAGTCTGGAGAAAGCGCAAAGCATCGAGTCCACGTGTTCCTGATGACACCGCCAAGGGCTGAGGTGCTCAGACCACATTATCGGGAGAACCTGCCCTTCCATCCAACCCAAACATCTCTGCTTTCCTCCTGCAGTTCAGGTTTCAGCTCACATTCCAGGCTCCGCCTCTGTGCGGCCTCCCTCCCTCCTGCCCTTTCTTCCTTCATCCTTCCTTCATCCATTTATCATGACCTAGGACTCAAGATTCGATGGAGACATTCAGCCGCAAATAAAATAAATGTAATCCCTGGACGTGGGGTGTTTAAACTCCAGAGGAGGAATCATATACAACGAGCTGATCAGGCGAATAAAGAATTTAAACTCCACCTGGCAGGCTTCCCTGAGGAGGTGACATGAGAGCATCCTACCCGCCCCCCACCCTGCACCCCGCTGCCCACATCAGAGCACTGCCTGGCTAAATCCCTGCCCTGAGGGAAGTGCCCCCTGAGCACCTGGAAAGGGACCAGGGTGACAGACGAACCCGAACTGTGAATATCTTACGGTGTTGGGTCTCAGCGCTCCGGCAGGGTGGAAAAGCAGCAGGCGGGAATGAAACAAGGGGCCAGAAAGACAGTAGAGGGGAAGCGAGGGGGGGACAGCAGGGGACATCCCAGCACGGTGGTCGTGGTCGTGAGGACGATTTCTGAACAGATTCGTTTCTGGAAGTTCTGAAATGACCATCTTGCTGGCGCATCTAAAGCCATGCCACGTCAAATGGCTTGGGGGTCCAACTCATCCCTTCCACAAACAGCACCGAATGCTCCCCTGGAGCCGGATCAGGAGATTCGATGCCCTCTAGGACAGACACAGCCTCCGTTTTCTGCACAGGCTTTCAGACCCACCAAAACTCAGCCCCACACTGTAGCGAGATAAGTGCCCACCTTGCCTTCACAGTGCGGCGAGGTAAGTGCCATTCAAGGAGAAACTTTCTGGAAAGCTGTTTGTTTACAAAAATGCAGCGCCATTAGGATATTCGTATCTTTTGATACAGAGATTCCACTTCCAAGGATCCATTCTGGGTGGCTCAGTACAGAACACAGAGATGACCCCAGGTGTGTGGGTGAGCGTGCTTGAGAGCGTGCTCTTTATTCAGGTGAGAAATTGCAAACAACAGAAAGGTGGTTTGAAGAACGGGCATCTACATGGTTCCGTGTGAGGGACAACGATGCAACTGTTTAAAATCTGTTGTCTGTTAGTGTGCGGCAAGACGTTAGACCTGCCCATGCCGTGCCATCGATGGTGCAGAAATGATTGAACAACAGCGAAGAAGCGTCTCTGTGTTCCGTATACCATTTGACAGAGGATACTGCGGTCGGCAGTGGACAGAGCTGGCACTCGGGTTGCATTGAATTATGGAACCAGAGATCTGAACTGCCCCCCTGCCTCCTATCATGACTGTAAACAGCGGCTAATAGCACGAGGAAATGTTCAGGCCGTGATGGAAAAGGAAAAAGGCGGAACACACAACCACACGACTCCTACTTTGTAATTAAACACTTCTGTAGCCAGAAGTAAACATTCCAAGATGTTAATCGTGGTATATTATCTCTGGACCATAAGGGCAGTGTTTTTGAATTAATTTTTATGCTTCTTTTTCTAAACATTCAAGAGCATTACGCTTGCAGTCAAAGAAATAGCACCACCAGAAATGGCTTCAGAAAAAGGAGAGAAGTATATCCACCGTTTAAGTTTTATTTCTTTACACATTAAAGACATTTTAAGAACATGAGCACGCATTATTTTACTATTCACTTTGTACTTTAGTTTTGGTGGATCTGCTTATCCATGCATGTTTTGTAAACCTTTCTGATCCTCTCTTTTTGCTGGACCAAAATTGTTTCCTCTCTTTGGTCACATATTAGATGTAGGTATGAAAACTATAAGTTGCAAAATAATTTACTGTTGAGATTTCTGTATATTTATTTCTAGTCAAAGTAGCCTATAAAACCAATTGCTGCAGAATCACTTTATGAACAATGTTCTGAAATTCCTAAGCAGTTTTCACTTCTTTATTTTTTATTTATGTATTTATTTTGAGTCAGAGTCTCACTCTGTTGCCCAGGCTGGAGTGCAGGAACACGCTCACAGCCACTGCAGTCTCGACCTGCTGGGCTCGGGCAATACTTCCACCTCAGCCTTCCAAGTAGCTGGTACTACAGGTGTACACCACCACACCCAGCTAATTTTTTGATTTATTGAAGAGACAAGGTCTTGCCAAGTTGCCCAGGCTGGCCTCGAACCCCTGAGCTCAGGCAATCCTCCTGCCTCGGCCTCCCAAAGTGCTGGGATTACGGGCTTAAACCACCACGCCTGACTAGTTTTCACTTTTAATAACTTGGCACCAAACTTCAGTTCTGCAGAAGTTTTTTTTCCCCCCTTCAACATATTTTGA
This sequence comes from Cephalopachus bancanus, assembly GCA_027257055.1. Classification (NCBI taxonomy): domain Eukaryota; kingdom Metazoa; phylum Chordata; class Mammalia; order Primates; family Tarsiidae; genus Cephalopachus; species Cephalopachus bancanus. The sequence goes on from JAPVLO010000325.1 coordinate 3,342,401, forward strand.
AATGTGCAAATGGTCCAGATAATTAAAAAGTTTGATAACTTGAATTAACTAATAAAACCTAATTCTCACACATGTATCCTCCTTATCAAATATCTTTACTGTGCAGCCTCCCACCTGTGTCTGACTGTGTCACTGACCTCTGAGAATGTCGTCATGGGATGCAGATGTTTCGCCCCAAAGGGTTAGCACAGCATTGGCCTGGCTGTCTGTCACCTAGCATCCCATGGTCCTTATCACAAATACCCCTGAAGCCTCTCTAGGACTGGTGGCCATTGTGTTCCTGTCAGCGTCAAGCATGCCACAGAGTTCAACAAGAGCCGATTACAAGACGGAAGGAGAACGCAGGAGGGTGTTGATCCAGCTGCCCCCGCCATGCTCTTATCCAGGTTGGCACAGTCCCGCGGGCTCCTGCTGCCTGGGCTCGGGGCTGTTCTAGCTGTAGCCCTCAGCAAGCACCCTTTGCAGGCCAGTATAAATACCTGGTCCTTTATCATCCTGTCCCCTTTGCTTTTTCCTTCCCCGAAATATAAAGAGCAAACATCTTTCTGACCCGATTTCCAGAACTGTTTGAAAGACGGTAAGTGAGCAGGCACAAGCACAGACACACGCACACCCACACGCACACACACACAGACCTTACATATCCCTTCGTTGCAAACTCCAAGTCATATGAACTTGGACTCTGGCTCCCTTTTCTTTGCCAAGATTCATATTATTGAGCAAGAGAGCAGCGTTGGGCCAAAACAAATCAAGTGATTCCACAGGCACTCGTGAGGTGCAATGCTAGCACTTTTGATATTGTGTAATTAAGGCTGTAACAAACATCACACGGGGAATTAGCCTCCAGATTGTGACAGAAATAAATCTGCTTGGCTTTGGAAAGTTTTCCTTAAAAAGAAATATTTTGGCTCCAGTATCTGTGCAAGAGGGAGAGAGCGGCTGTCCTTGACACAGGAAGTAGATAACACCTGTCAGTAGAATTCAAACCACCTGCTCCAGGGCATCGGGGACTTGAGTTCCCGCCAGTGCCCTCGCTCCCCAGCCGGCCACCCCTCGGGCCACAGAAGAGCTTCGGAGCAGGCAACCCTCACATTCCACATAGAAGACCACCCACCCACTGTAGAAACCGTCACAAGCTGAGGACCAGGGAGAAGGGAGTTTGTACTTGCCGTCTCCAGAATCTCATGCTGCCAAACACAGTTTGGTATTTTACAGGCTTAGCAGTCTACACGGTGTCCTCGTTCCCTGTGCGAAAAACACAGTATTAAAACTCGAGTCCTAGTACACTGTGTCTGTTCTTCAGAAAGCGAAGCCATCCGAACCCTCACCCTCAGACTCGCACAAAAGATTAACTGAAACGCCAAGTGTAACAGCTTCGACTGGATTTCTCCACTCCACTGTAAGTCTGCTCTGTGTTATTCTTGGGAAAGCCCTTTCTGGCTTGAACAAGCGTCGGTTCTTAACAGACTTTGGCCATAAGCGTTCTTTCTTATGGATTTTTTTTTTCCAATATTTAATGAATTCTGGAGCCTGAAAGAGTCAAGCAGGCCTGGCACTGGAATTTTACCCTTCGCATGCATTTATGCCACGAAAAAGCCTGAGGTGCCCTGGATGGCTGACTCCCAAGTCTTTTTATAGAACTCCTAAGATGAATTTTAGTTTGGCTACTGATAACCTGAAGCAGGCGAGAAAAAGAAAGCTAAAGTTGGAGATGGCTGAACTAAGTCAACAGTGCATGGACCGTCTCACTGGGGACAGGAATGGGAGAGGGCATTCCCCACCACCCCAGTTCATTTGCTTTTCTCGCTTTATGTGGGGAGGCCCACCCACCTCTTCTTCTTAATAAGATATAGACTAGAAATGTTTCATTACAGTCGGGGCTACTGCAGAAGGATCTTGCAAACACGAAATCACCTTCTAAATACGAACGTGGATGTACGAGGATAGTTGCATACCTCCCAGAAAACGTCATCCAAACGCAACACCCAAGCCTGCCCTTCCCATGCTTCAGTGTGAATTCTTTGTGTAGATGTGCGCCATATGTCAGGCTGTTTACAGAAAAGAGGGTTTTGCTTTCTGAATCACACATGTGGTGGGCATGCCAACTCCCATGGAAAGAAACACGGAGAAACAGCTCGCCCTGCTGAGGCCTGTGCTTAGGACCAGGGCCCACCGACCACCGAGTGCCACCAATTCAGAGCCAGGGATGGCTCGGAGAAGGTCAAGAAAAGACCTGGCTCGCAGCTGCCGTGACTCACAGTCCCTCTGAGGCAGGTTACCTGCGCCAAAGCCGAACAGTCTTCCTGGAGTCTGGGAGGGAAACAAGAACACAGCACATACGTGAAAACCAGATGACTTTGCAAAGTTTCCCTTGTCCTCCTGGCGCTTGACGCGTACACACCCATGCACATACGCACATGAACGCAAATTTCACTCACACCCAGATTTCCAGAGAGCAGAGTGTCCATCAAAGCTCTCCTTTCTCTCTTCATCACTAAGGGTTTGGGAAAAGAGGTAAATCTGGGTCTAAATGGATCACAGAGAAGGCAGAAGAGAGCCTTTTCCGGGTGTCTGCGCCCTCCCCTCTTCTCCCCACATCTCTGAAGGAGAGTTGCGCACCCTTGTCGTGGCTGACCGCGGCGCCTGTGCCCAGTGTGTCCCTCCCACCCGGCCGCCGTGGGCCTCTCTCCCTCTGTCCTCTCTTTTCCCCGCTAACCTTCAGCCTCTCCCTCACCACGGAAGCCTCCCCGCCTCATAGAATCGTTTAACAGTTGTAACTTTGATGGCAACCCGCACTAACTGAAACTCACAGTGTACCAAGTTCTCAAATAAACACTCTGCATCCATTTTCCTCATTGGATGCTGAAGTTGATTCTATTTCATGTCCATTTTAGAAACGAGGACCCCGAGACCTCAGGTCATACAACTGCACAAAATCAGACATGACTCACTGGTGCTGCACAGGCCCCAAGCTGCCTGAGTTTTCAACGCCATGCTTGGAATTCCCTAAAAGCTGTCAAAAACGTGCTTGCACCGATAAAAGACTTTGGCAGAGTCTTGGGGTACAAAACAAATGTGCAAAAGACAGATGCAGTCTTAGATACCAAAAACAAGCAGGTGGAGAACCAAATGAAAAGCACAATCCCATTCACAATAACCACAAAAAAATGAAATACCTCGGCATCTTCCTAACCAGGGAAGTGAAAGACCTTTACAATGAGGACTATAAAACACTGCTCAAAGAAATCCAAGAAGACACAAACAAATGGAAAAATATTCCATGCCCATGGATAAGAAGATTCAACATTGTAAAGATGTCCGTCCTACCAAAAGCAATCTACAGATTCAACGCAATACCCATTAAGTTACCAACATCATTTTTCTCAGACCTGGAAATGACAATACAGAAATTCCTATGGAAACATAAATGAGTATAAATAAGCCAAAACAATCCTTAGCAAAAGAATCAAAACAGGAGGCACCACACTTCCAGACTTCAAGCTTTACTATGAGGCTACCATAATCAAAATATCCTGATATTGGTACAAGAACAGTCATACAGACCAATGGAACAGGATAGAGACTCCAGAAGCAAAGCCTCAATTTCTCAACCAACTCATCTTTGACAAAGCCTCCAACAACAACCACTGGGGAGAGGAGAACTTATTCAGTAAATGGTGCAGGGGAAACTGGCTGACCACATGCAGAAGACTGAAACAGGACCCCTGCCTATCCCCATACACAAAAATCAACTCTAAATGGATCAAAGACCTAAACATAAAACCTCAAACTATAAGAATCTTACAAAATGCAGGAGACACCCTTATGGAAATTGGAACTAGCAACCAATTCCTGATCAAAACCCCAAGTGCCCATACCATAAGAGATAAGATAGACAAGTGGGACCTCATCAAACTGAAAAGCTTCTGCAAAGCCAAAGAAACCATCAAGAGCAGAGAGAACTAGAAATTGACCTTCTATATGACCCAGCAATTCCCCTATGGGGAATATACCCAGAGGAACTCAAATCATTCAACAAAGAAGATACCTGCACATGTATGTTTGTTGCAGTTCTATTCACAATAGCAAAAACATGGAACCAACCTGGTGCCCATCGAAGCTAGACTGGACTAAAAAAGTGATACATATACAACGGAATATTATGCAGCCATAAAGAAGGACACATATATGGACTTTGCAGCAACTTGGATGGATTTGGAGTCGATCGTTCTCCGTGATCTATCGCAGAAACAAAGAACAGACTATCCCATGTTCTCACTCACAAGCGGACCTTGAACAATTATAACAATACTATAAGAAAGGGACTGGCAGTAGTGGGAAAATGCCTGCGGAGGAGAGGGAGATTGGCAGTTGAGGGAAACTGCTAGGGGAGGGAGGGCACAGCTCATCAACAAGGTACCTGCATAACAAATATTTGTATACCTAACCCTGAATTGTACCCCACATCTTTAAAATTAAAAAAAAGAATTCCCTAAAACCATCTTGCATTCCAACCAAAGCCAAGCTTTCCCGACGAGGCACACTTGGCTCCTGGGGAAGCGGCTGCCCGGACAGGACTTCTGGTTGACCTTCCTGGTCAGCAGCCTGTCCTCTCATCCCCACTGCAGGCTGCTCTGCTCCCCTCCTGCCCCAGAGGTCCTCGCATGCTTCCTGGCCCCTCCCTCAGGCCGCCTCTCGCTGCGCCCGTGGCCTGGGCTTCGTCTCCAGCCAGCGGACTCCCAACAGGCACCTCATGTGGACCCTGGCACTCTTCTCTTGAGAGTGCCCTCCTTTGAACCGCCCCCGCTCTTCAAGCCTGAGCCTGAGTCGCCTCGGTTGACAGTCACTGAGCTCCCACGCCTTGGTGCCCCTCCTCCTCGTCTAGCCCCTGCTAGCTGTCCCGGTCATTATCCCACCACCTGCTGCAACTTGCCTCCTCGGTCTTCGTGCCCGCACCATGCCCACGGGAATCTGAGAGCACATCTTGTGCCCCCGGTCCCCAGGACCTTCAGGCTGAGGTCCACATTCCTCAGCCCAGACACAGGGGCTTCCTGATCTGGGCACTGCCCACGCCTCAGGCTTGTCACTTGCTGTTGTACCCTCAGCCCTGCGCCCACCCTGCTACACTCGCCCTCAGCCCTGCACTCAGCACGCTGCTTACTCTGCCCAGAAGCCTTTCCGTGCATCCCTGAACACCCAGGCACCATTTCTCCTGGGACTTCTCTGGCGTTTTCCACACCTGTCCACACCCTCTGCCGTGGCCACCGAGAGTCCTTCTTTTTTATCTCCCAGGACGATTTGCCAAATGCCCATCACAGGCCGAGCACAGTGTTGAGAGCTGGGTGGTTAGAGCTCCCTCACCGAGCTAGGGTCCAGCAGGAAGGCAGGCGTGGAGAGAGACCAAGAAAAAGACACTGCCCCAATGATCAGTGCCTTTGGGCCAGGAGAGCCTGTCCTCACAAGTTGGGGAGAAGGAAGGGGTGGGGAGGAAAAAGAAAACCCGTTTTGTGTTCCTAGTTCATCTCACCTGCACACCACCTTGAAGGTATGAAATGGCATCTGAGAACATCCCAAATATAAACTTTCCTAAATTCCTAGTGTCGTAATAATTTTCCACTAACACAAGTAACTCAATTTTTTGCTTTATCTTTTTATTATAAAGATGTGGGGTACAATTCAGGATCAGGTATACAAACGCTGATTATGCAGATACCCTTGTTGATGAGGTGTGCCCCTCCCTCCCCTAGCAATTTCCCTCAACTGCCAATCCCTTTCTTATAGTGTTATGATAATTGTTCAAGGTCCCCTTATGAGTGAAAACATATGGTACTCTGTTCTTTGTTTCTGTGATAGATCACTGAGTATGATCGACTCTAAATCCATCCAAGTTGCTGCAAAGTCCATATAGTTGTCCTTCTTTATGGCTGCATAATATTCCATTGTGTAATGTACCACATTTTTTTTAATTCAGTCCAGCTTCGATGGGAAACATGGTTGGTTCCATGTTTTTGCTATTGTGAATAGAGCTGCAACAAACAAACGTGTGCAGGTATCTTTTCTGTAGAACGATTTGAGTTCCTCCAGGGATATTCGCAATAGGGGAATTGCTGGGTCGTACAGAAGGTCAATTTCTAGTTCTTTCAGAAATCACCACATTGTTGCTCTAGTTTGCATTCCTGCCAGCAGTGTAGAAGCATTCCTTTTTCTCTTCATTCTTTTGTTTGTTGTTTGTTTTATTAATCATGGCCATTCTTACCGGGGTTAGGTGGTATCTCAATGTGGTTTTGATTTGCGTTTCTCTGATGCTGAGTGAGGCTGAGCACTTTTTCGTGTGTCTGTTGGCTGCCCGTATATCCTCTTTTGAGAAGTGTCTATTCATGTCTTTTGCCCACTTTTTAATGGGGCTGTTCGTTTCGTTTTTTTTTTTTTTTTTTTTTTTTCCTTTTGGTGCATTTGAGTTCCTTGTAGATCCTAGATGTTAGGTCTTTGTCAGACATACAGTTGGCAAATAATTTTTCCCATTCTGTGGCTGTCTCCCTGCTCTCGTGATGGTTTCTTTGGCTTTAACTCTGATTTTTTAATTGCTTGGAAATTGAAACTTGATTCTCAAAATGTGTAACTATTTTTTAAAAACTTTGTTGCACTGTATGTGACATACCTGTGAGTCTTTCACAGGGTCACAAAGACAAAGCTGTGCTTTTGAATACTTTAATTTAGAAGAAACGATGACAACAGCACCCCCGACCACAGCTGCAGTGTGGCTCTGCTGGGGCCAAGGAACCCGCCTCCATCTGGGGGAGCAATCTCCCACCTCCTCCCCTCTCTGCCATGCTCCCTGATATCAGAGAGGAGGAAGGACCACTATCCTTGGGAGCAGCGTGTGCAAATTGCAACTAGCCATGGGCCCAGCTGTCATCAGAAAGATGAATGAGACAGGATACACAGCTCAGCAGAACCCAGGCAGGGCGCCAGGGGCAGATGCAGCCCATGGGTCCAGGAGGTGAAGCTGAAGGGACACAGTCTCCGGGGAGTGGCAGGGCACCCTTACGCCTCCACAGGGCAGTTCTCTCCACCTTGATCCTCTCCATCAGGAGAGGAAAGTTAAAGATCTTGGAAAACACACAAGTGGGGACCCCCCCAATGGAATTATGTGGGGGAGGGCAGGCCCCTTGTAATACAGGCTTCCCCCATGGGTAAGGATTCTAGGAACCCATCCGCATCAATGTACCAGTTAGCATTGTTGTGAGAGACTGGGTTTGGTTGCAGTGCATTTTTTCTTTTTTTTTTTTTGGAGAGTGTCTCAAGTGTTTGCCCATTTCATGATGGGTGGTCTACAAGCTCACCTGTCTACACCACACGGAGTCTTCAGCAGTTTGGGACCAAAAGCAGCAATGACCCCCAGGCCCCTCCCTCCCTATTCACCCAATCTCTTTCCCCAAAGAACTTTTTTGTTTGTCTGTTTCCCCAGATGAAAACAAGTCCTCAAAGGGAAACACGTTGCTGATGTGGAAGAGGTAAAACAAAAAACGGCAGAACCACTAAAAGGCAGCAAAAACTTGTTTCGAGCAGTGGAAAAAGCATCTTGATAGGTGTGTTGCACCAAACAGGGAGTACTTTGAAAATGACTAAAGTTTAAACATGCAAGGATAAATACACAATTTTTTATAGATAAATTCCAGGGGTGTTTTTGGGGGGGTATCCCCTCATATGAGAGAATTTTGATATGATCAGTAGAAGAGACTTTCAAAATTGTTTTCTGCAGGTTCCAGGTTTGGGTTTGGTTTTGGTTTTGCTTAACTTCCTGGATTGCATCCTTTAACAAAGAGACTTGGAAAGGGCGGCGGGGGAATAAACGTGTGTGCCCTGATTATCTCTGCTTTTCTCTAACTTCCTCTTTCGATCGTTGGACGTGATCTCTTTGGGAACCCTAAGACCTGAAGAAATGGCAGCCACTGAGCCACTCACAGGTCCCTGTCAGAAATAAACACCGGATCCACCAGGCATCGTCCGTGAATCATTTCCACCTAAAGCTGTCAGCCCCTCCTCACAGGGGGTGCAGACTCGGAGGCGGGGACACTGCAGATGGGTCCCCCTGAAGCCCTGGAATGGACAGCGCCCCCCACCTCAGGCCTCCCCCAGTGCCTGCTGGGTGGACAGGGGGAGACCCTGCTTGCTCTGCTCAGGTGCGTACCCCGAGTCGTCCCCTCGCGGGAGGTGGGGGAGCAAGGGAGGCTGATTCTTGTCATCGCCCAGCCGGGCACACACCGGAAAACAGAGGGCAAGGGCCACCAGCCACTGCCCTTCACAGACTAACCAAGGGACTCCAGTCCTGAACCCTTCCTCCCAGGCTCCAAACCCTCTGGCTTTGGCTGCACGTGTTATTCACAGCAGTCGCACCCCAAGTAGGGGGACAAGCCCCGGGTCTGCTGTCCCTGAGAGAATAAAGAAGGAAGATGCTCCTCGAGGAGACGTTGACACACCTTGTTAGAACGAGCACCGTTTCCTGGAGGACGTGGCGTCAGTCACCACGGCGATGGAAAGTGGCCCCGCTCTGGTTATGAGGGCAGCCTGCTCGCTCAGGGCCCACCGCAGTCAGGACCCGCACTCACTGCTTGGGGCGTGGTCCTCACTGCCTGCACCCGTCGAGCCTTTGGTGACAGTGCCGTGGCGATGCTCATCGTATAGGGGAGGAAACAGGCTTTGAAAGACAAGGTCAGCCGGGCTCGGTGGCTCAGCCTGTCATCCCGCGCCTTTGAGAGGCTGAGGTGAGTGGATGGCCTGAGCCCGCGGGTTCGAGACCCGCCTGGGCAGCGAGACCTCATCTCTACAATAAATCAAAAAATCAGCCGGGCGTGGTGGCACATGCCTGTAATTCCGGCTACTCGGAAGGCTGAGGCGGAAGGATCGCCGAGCCCAGCAGGTCGAGGCTGCGATGGCCAGGAGCGGCCGCTGCACTCCAGTCTGGGCGACAGAGTGAGACTCAACTCAAAAAAAAAGAAAGACAAGGTCACCTGCCCATTCCCAAAAGGAAAGAGTTGCAGCCCAACTCCATGATTCTACATCATGCACTCTTAGCCATGTCTTTCAATCTGCAAATTAAGATCAATAATAGAGGACTGCTAAACAAATTAAATGAATAATATATGTGGAAGCATTCTATAAAATGAAAATCGTACTTTTGCAAACATTGTTACTATAACATAAACTAAGGAAGGACGCAAAAATATTCTGGTTTAAAGGGAAAAAAAGAGAATTGAGTTTGAAACAGACAGCAATCATCCTTCACCCTGCACTCGAAACCTCCCTCGCTCGAGGGTTTCGCCAAATGGGCCTCACCAAAATCAAGGTTTATTCATCACACTTCTGATGCTCCAGATTGCTCATGTCAGCTCTAAAATGGAGACGTCATGGAGAACTGTTGCTTTCCATCCTTACCCAAGTTGGTTTCCATCTCTCAGGACCGTGACTTCCAGGAGAACTCCCATTTGCTGTCCTACTCAGTCTTTAACCTTAACAGTTCTGTAATTCTGTTCTCACTTTCACTCTTATTTCCTTCAAGTAGTTCAGATGAACTCAGAGCTTGAGAAAATGTAATTTCTCTCCCAATAGGTCTATTCCACAAACAGTGAAGGGTCCTAATAAACGAACTCATTTTCACCACAGGGAGCACAGAAATAAGGCAACCAGTCATGTGTTGCACACAACAATCTGCCTGACTCAACAACCTGGCAAGTCCTGTAGTACCACCTGCAGTCCACACACGCCCGTGGGCCCTTCTTACTGAAGCAAGGTGCACGTCCCAGTTCCAGCGTGAGAAGATGACCCAAAGCGTGCATCAAAGCCAAGAGGAAATGGCCTTTCACTTTGGTTCGTTCTGAAAATGCATTTTTTTCTTTACCAAAATCTTAACTCCCAGTTGGGTATTCTATTTCCCCCTTTCCCATCCATCAGCAAATGCTCCAAAAATCCCACACGCTGGCCCTGCAGTCGGGGGACTTGCAGTTCAGTCTGACTCTGCCATCCACCCACGGCATGACCTCGGTACATGAGAGTGTTCTCAGGCCTCCACTTTCTTATCTGCGGAGGAGGAGGAGCAGGAGGAGATTCTCTGGGCTTTATTCCAGTTCTAAACATCAGTGACTACCCAGAGCCACATGAAACGCTATCCTGGTTCTCTTCAGAGCTCACTTCTCTGTCTCCATGGCGCTTCTGCCTTGGAAGATTAAGAACAGAACCGGTTGGGGTTGCAGAGCTGGACATTCCGCCGTGCCCAGCTGGACATTGAAGGATCCCAGAGCCAAAAGAAATCCAGCTGACATTTCCCAGAGAGATAAGCCAGTGGGCGGGGGCCTGGAGCCTCCCGAGTGCAGGACATACAGACACATTTTCACAACGCTAGAATGTTCCCAATCACTCAAAAGATAAAAACATAAAAACCTCGAAGAGTCTGAATTCCTACTTAGCGTTATCAAGATGAATCACTTAAGTACAAAGGGGTAGTTTAGCAACTCTGAAAAGGACGTTGCTATTTCTTAAAGCCCAGTGGTTTCTGAGGTTTTCTCCTAGGTTGCCATCTGCGAGGAAGATGTAGCCATTCTCTTTTCAAAAGGCACTTTTGTTGGCAATTAACCCATCATCAGACAGCCCTTTGGCCACAGTTTCTGGACTTCCATTAGAATGAAAAGCGCTGTATTGAGGTAATAAGTATCGAACTGCTGACATTTTAAAATGAAAACTGTTTGTCATTTCTCCATAATTCACCGACTCCCTCTACGACTTTCCAGAGGGATGCTATCCTTTTGTCAAGTGTCTACAGGCAGGGAAGAACTGGTCTTCTTTAGAGTAGCATGCTGTCAAAAAGATGTGACTCATCTAGGGAAAGCCACCATCTCATGGGAACATAAGCATTGTGAGTAGACTTTCCAAAGTGGGCACACATATGTGTGCATCAAGGAATAATAGGACTTGACTCTTCCAGGAGAGTTTCAGAGAATTCATCGCCCTCGATTTTATTTTTAGAAGACTGATTTGATTCACTGAACACATTCGCAATCGGCAAATTTTTCACTTTCCTAATACTGAGAGCAAGTGAAAAAAAAAAATCCGAAGCTGGTTGCCACAAACATATGTCATTAAGCACAAGTGAAATGGTTTTTTCTAAATTGTCACCTTTCTCACAATAAGCCGAAAGTTGCAGGCATATCCAGTATTTGCTTCAGACACCCACTCTGACTAGCTAGCATTCCATACTTTGTACTTGTATTCGGATTATAAACCCAAGAAAACAGTCTTCCACAGTGAGATAAATTCATGTCAGCAGCAACCAGGAACAGAATTTAGAATGGCGTAAATTCACTTCAGCAGTCACGAATGAATTAAAATGGAAAAAGGGGAAATATTGAAGGAATATCCTAGAACAAATTTTTCAGTTTGGGAAGCATAAATAATGTTTTAGCACAGGAAAGATCTAACATTATGTCACCTTCACCATGCAGGGCTCCATAGCAATGAAAAGTATCCATTTCTTTCTAAAACAAGAATCACTGTCATTTTCTCCTTTACATAAATACGCAATGTTACCAAGGATACTGTGACTCCATGTGACTCTCTGCCTATATAGATAGAAACAACAGAACACAATGAACCAACCAACTCTGGATTTTTCCCCTTTCTTTCTATTCCAACCAAGAGACATTTACCTATTGATGACCTTATAAAAGCTAAAAATAGTCATGTAGATTTTTTTTCCAAACCCTGTTTGATGAAATCCGTGAGTCATTCATGTCAACTTTTTAGACTCTGCAATGTTTCAGGATTGTTTTAAGTAGCAATAAAAGAGAATTTCAAACCTTATCTGTGAACCTCAACATGAGTTTTGGAGATGGCAAGCCGTAGTCCAACCACAGCGGTATATAAACACACGATGGCATGCTAGGACAGAAGACATTCATCTCCACTTAGGAGTCGACAAAAAGTGACAGGACCATGACTTGTGGGGCAGCAAGGGTAGCGACCACAGGGTGCAAAGTCCTATACCATGAGAGCAGGTATAGGTTCAAATACTAATTCTTTTTAATTCTTTTTAATTCTTTTTAATCCAATTTTTTTAGCTGAAATTCACATTAAATCATGTTGACAGAAATTCTAGTAATTCAGTGAAAGGAGGTGAAGGAGAAAAAGTGCTGACCTAAGTAATTTCGAAAATAAAGTTTGCAGGAGTAAAGGCAACATAAATTGTCCATAATCACTCAACTTTGATTAATGTTGTTTCCCATGGGGGTGCAGGTTAACAATTCTGATACTGCTGTAGGAGTACACTGATACTGAACAATTAAGTAAATAGATGGCAAGTGATACAAGACCCATGTCTCATTGTTGGAATGGAGGGTTACAAGTCAGCAAAGGGAAAAGGCTAGACTTGTCCTTAGGGTAATGGATGAGAGTTGGAGACTTCAGGAGGAATAACCTCTTGTTTCACTAAATACAAATACAGCTGATTATACATACAATTATTCATAGATAAGTGAATATGCATGTGTTACTGTACACACATGTCTGCTTACTCTGTAGGCTGAGAGTCCTGGAGACAAAGACACCATAACAGCAATAAGCACACTCAACACCCAGATCTTGGTTTCTAATACCATTCTCCTAGGAAAAGAATCAGGGCTTGTTGGAGAATTAACTGATTCTAAGACTGGGATAAGGAATATACAAGATGATGTTGGATGTATCCATACATTGGACAAAGTTGGAGTTAAGTTCGGCAACAAAATAAAATAATACTAGATCATGCCTCAAAGTACAAAACAAATATAAATATGAAATAAATCTATACTAATAAAATTAATGATTGAATAAATAAATGAGAGAGAAGAGACAAATTAATTCTAAATAATTTATATAATTAATTCATTCTGAAGAGGTGGAACCTAGCTCCCCACTCCTTAAGCATGGGCTGAGCAAAGTGACCTCCTTCCAAAAAGCACAAGAGGGGAAGGGAATGGCTTCACAATGGAGACACTTGGCCAGCACCAACCCTGGCAGGTGGCCAAGGTCAACACCAACAAAGATGAATTGTGTTCACGGTGTGTAACCTGGACATCATGTGATGAAAATGGCCATTTATCCCCTCAAAAAACCCAAGACACCAATTTAATCACACACAAAAAATACAAGTCTCAATACGGGGTCATTCTACAAAATACGTGATCAAGACTCCAGAATTGATAAGGTCATCAAAAACAGGCTAAGTCTGAGAAATTGCCACAGCAAACAGCAGCCTGTGGGTGCACAATGACTCATGCAATGTGGGAAACTGGACAAAAAGAGGACATACGGGGAAAAGAAGAGCCTTGGAAATACTTATGAACTCTAGTTAATAAAAATGGTTTATTAATTTATAGCAAATGTGCCATACCAGCTCAAGGTGTTACTAACAGAGGAAATTGGGTATGGAGTATATACGGAAACTCTCTGTGTTGTGTTTGCGATTCTCTGTACATGTAAAACTATTCTAAAACTAAAGTTTATTTCTAAAAACTAAGAAATGAAACAAGCAGTATCGAATGTTCTCACAGTTACTAAGGTGAGGATTACTTTCCACAGGCTGCTTGAGTGGCCTCCAGACACGGTCATCAACCTCCCCCAGCATGAGTGACCCAGAAGAGAGAGAAATCACCACAGAAGCCTCCACACCTTTGGTGACCTGGTCTCTGATGTCAATCACTGTCACATCAGCTTTATTCAGGTCATTTGAAGTGAGTCACTAAGCCCAGCTCACCCTCAAGGGAAACAGAATGAGATTCCACCTCTTGCAGGAAAGAGTGTCAGATAATTGTAGACATATTTTTAAATCAGTACATATATCAGAATTTTTCTCCCTGAGCAAATACATATTTATAACTTTTGGTGCATATTTTTAAGACCAAAAGCTAGCCCCGGGTTTGTAATAAGGAAAGCATGTGCAACATACAGCCAGAATGTTTATCACCCCCAAATAGTGTGTGACACTGTCTTCTGCTCTCATGGTACAGGACTTTGCACCCTCTGGTCGCTACCCCTGTTGCCCCACAAGTCATGACCCTGCTGCTTTTTGTCGATTCCTAAGGAGAAATGGATGTCTTCTGTCCTAGCGTGTGATCATGTGTTTATGTACTGCTGTGGTTGGACTATGGCTTGCCTTCTCTGAAACTCATGTTGAGGCTTGGTTCTCAATGCAGCAGTATTGAGAGGTGGGGTGTAGTGGAAGGTGGTTGGGTTCTTGGGGTGGTTCCCTCATGGCTAAATTAATGCCATCTCAGGAGTAGATTAGTTCCCAAAAGAGCAAATTGTTATGAAGCAAGGTCGCCTCTCATGTCTGGTCTCTTTCACACACTTCTGAATCCTTCTACCTTCCACCAAGAGTTGAGGCAGCACGAGATCCTCACCAGATGAGTTGCCCCATCTCAGACTTCCCAGCCTGCAGAGCCATGAGCAAAATGAACCTCTTTTCCTTATAAATTATTCGGTCTCAGGTACTTTGTTACAGCAGCACAGAACAAGCTAAGACCTGTACCTTAGAATGCTGATGAGTTCTGTAATGTGGGTTCTGTAAGAGCAGATGAAGGCTTTACCCCAAACAAACTATGCCTAGGAAGTGAATTTAAACATCTTTTTTCTTATTTCAAGACCATATACTTTGGCGCTTTGTTAAATAACAATAAAGGACATACATTATACTACACACATGTGACATGTGAACTTGGAAGAGGATGGGTTAGGTCAGATGCGGTGGCTCAAGCCTGTAATCCCAGCCCTTTGGGAGGCTGAGGTGAGAGAATTGCCTGAGCCCACGGGTTCAAGAACAGCTTGGGCACATTGGCGAGACCTCATCTCTACAATAAATCAAAAAATTAGCCAGGTAGCACGTGCCTGTAGTTCCAGCTACCTGGAAGATTGAGGCGGAAGGATTGCTGGAGCCCAGTAGGTCGATGCTGGGGTGGCCGTGAATGTGCCACTGCACTCCAGCCTGGGCAACGGGGATTCAAACTAAAAAAAAACAGTGGATGGGTCAGATATCAGTTGAGTCTGACCTCTTTCTCCTCCCTATGCAGACAGCTCAAAGCAATCCCCATTCTATCTAAAGAAAATTGAGACAGCAGATTAAGATAAGGGGAATTGGTTGGGGCAAAATTTTGTAAGAATTTGGAAGGAAAAAAGGAAGTTTGAATAACTCTAAGGCAATTAGTATCTACAAAATATATATCTGAATAGTTTAAAATGTATCAAAAATGTTTTTAAAATAATCCTGTGAGAAAACGGAATAAAGGTATAATGGATGACAGTAGTGTATTTCACAGACTTATTAAATGACCTTCATAGATAAAAATAATGTGGCAGAAACAAGAATATTTAAGTTTAGTAAAAATGAACGAAAGTTTTGCATTTGGGGCTTTAAACAATCAACTATGTAAATACAAGTTTAAGAAACCAGTTTTCTTGCCAGAAGTTCGTGTGAAAAAAGCTACTTAATAGGAGCCAGAATTGTGATGGGGAATTTCTGAGAGTTAATAAAATCTTTCATAGAAATGATAGAAATTGTAGGGGTGAGAGACCCACTGAACTCTGAGAAAGTCAAAGCTCAGATCCAGGATTTGCCCTTTTCTGATCGAGTCACTGTCCGGAATCCCGAGCAGAGGCTCGAGGCATCGACAGGACTGGGAGGAGGGGAGCCAGCTCCATGAGAATCTTGACACCTGCACCGCGAGGAACAGTGTCAGGAACAGAAGAGGTGCTGTGGGGGAATGAGTCCCAAGACGGGGTGTCAAGATCGCCTCCACTGTCTCAGCAGAGGAAGCAGAGCTGTGCCGTCTTGCTCTTCACCGACCGAGCGAGGAACAATGAATGAACATGACAGTGAAGAACTGTACTCGCATATGCAACTGTCCACAGTGCAGTCAGCTGCCTTGAAAAGCCAGGAGCGGAGAGCAAAGCTGTCCAGTAGGTGGGAGAGCCAGCCGGCCTCCCCACAGCTCAGATGGGCACTGAGCCAATCGAAATGGGATCGCGTTCACCGCAGGCAGGTACTCCCTCAGATACTGCTAATAGGACATCACAGTTTTTGAAGAGAATTAAATGTGATGATGCCGAGGAAACATCGTTTTAGATAGAATAAGCTCTTAGCAAGAATAAGTGTGAATGAGTCTGGGCGCCCTATTACTAGAAATCTTCAAGTCAGAGGCCACTCGATAATTCTGAAGAAGGATGTCAACATCCAACAGAAGTTTGAACGGGATCAGTGACTCAGGCCTGGCTGAACACAAGAGTCGTCTGGTGCTTTAAAATTTTTCTATGCCCAGGCTGGGCTAAGCAGCAAGGTGAACTCTTGGAAGCACACGGCATGAGATGGTCAAGGTGTAAAGTCGGGGCCAAGGTTGGGCAGTGCCAGCCTTTTTCAGGTCTTCGTGGGATCCCAGCAGCCAAGTGCATGAACACTGGACAGCAGGATGTCCGAGGTCCCCATAAGTCTGGGATTCGGTAATTCGATATCTGGGCTCCCAGCAGCTTTTCCACTGGGAACCACCATATGTTTCCCTTCTCTTTGCGGGACAGCTGATAGACTTGATCAAATTCTCCAACATTCAAATCCCGGTTCTCCATTTATTTACTAATTACAAGTTCAGGTCATCCAGTCTCCTGTACGATGTCCTCTACTGTAAAGTAAGAATCATGACCCTTATCACTTAAGGGAACGGTGAGAAGTAAGTAGAATTCACATGAAGTCTTTCGTGTGTCTTCTACACAGAAAGAATTAAGTAAATAAATGATATTATGATTGACGCAGGTATTAAAGGGCAGAGCCTATGTAAAGGGCCCGCTTGATGAACACCTAAACTAATGCGATCTATAGAAAAGAAATTTCATATAAATATAATATGATAATTCAAGAATAAAGCTATATTGCAATGTACAAATGCATTCGCTTCGTTTCCAAACCTTTAATGAGAAACAATGCCTATGGTGATTTTTTAAAGTCTGTAGAAGTTGAGTGATGTTTTCTGAAATTATTCATCAGGTTCAATGTGGCTGCATATTTAGAATGATTC
Source organism: Cephalopachus bancanus (assembly GCA_027257055.1). NCBI lineage: Eukaryota > Metazoa > Chordata > Mammalia > Primates > Tarsiidae > Cephalopachus > Cephalopachus bancanus. Next base: position 3,359,488 of record JAPVLO010000325.1, read on the forward strand.
TTCTCGGGTTATTTGAAATGCCCCCCAAGAAGTGTCATTAAAAATGGACAAAGCAAGTCTCAAATCTCAGAAACCTCACACAAGTCCAGGAGTTGTAAAAGAATGGGATTAAGCAAGGTAAGAACAGTATCAAAAGCACTGTTTATGAAAAAAATGAAAATTTTAAAACTTTTGACCTGTGAAAGACACTATGATAGAATGAACAGACAAACCATATGTTTGCTGGAATAAGAGGTTGGAATAAGATGTTTACAAACTATATGTCTAGTAAGAGGCGTGTCCAGAGTTTATAAAAAAAACCTCTTAAACTGAACAATTGAAGATAAATGAAAAGGAAGACAAAACATCTGAACAGGTACCCATCAAAGATTTACAGAGAGCAAACAGCATGTAATTCCTCAATTTTCATTATAGAAATGCAATTTAAAATTGAAATGAAATGCCACCACATCCTTATTGAAAGAGTACAGATGCTAAAGCCTGATTTAAAAAAAAAAAAAACGCTGTCTAGAAAACAAGACAAAAATACCTTTCATTCACTGCTGGCCTCCTAATTTGGAAGACAGTTTGGCACTTTCTCATGAAGTTAAACAGACTTTGCCATAAAACCCAGCAATGCCACTTGTAGGTATTTCCCCAAGCGCATTAAAGAGGCATGTTCACAAGAAAACCTGCACACAAATGTTTAGAGAAGCTTTATTCACAATTGCTAAGACCAGAATCAATCTAGATTGGAGGAACAGGCTTGGTACTTTCATACAATTGAACAGTATTCAGCAATAAAAAGAAGAAAAGCCACAAAAAGACATGGAGAAAACTTAAATACATATTGCTAAATAATAGAGGCCAATCTGAAAAGGCCCACAGACTGCATGGCTGCAATTATAGGACGTCCTGAAATGGCCTAACCACAGAGACACTGAAAATAAACAGGGGGTGCCAGAGATTTGGGGAAATTGGGAGAGTGTCATAGGGGAAGCACAGGAGTTTCAGTGGGTAAAACTGCTCAAGTGATCCTATAATTGTGGATACGTAATTCTTTTTATCAACGCCTATATCACTTTACAGCACAGAGAAGGAAACTTAATGGATGCTAGCTTAAAACTATCATGATTTAAGAAGTCAAGGCATCCCAAGATGGAATGCAACATGTGGCCCCAAAAAATGCCTTCCAAATGTATGAAACAACCTCCCTGAAAGAGTAGAGATAAAAAGGTGCTGACTTTAGCAAGAAATTGGAAATTAGCAGATCTGTAGGACAGAGGCAAAAGCAATTGTCCATAAGCACTCTACTTTAATTGATAAAGTTGTTTCCCGGGGAGTAGAGGTTAACAATTCTGATACTGCTATAGACAGACGTACAGTGAAACTGAACAATTAAGTAAACGGATGGCACTTGGTGGGAGCCTGTTTCTCACTATTGGAGTGGGAGGTTACAGGTAAGCACATGGAAAAGGCTAGAATTGCCCATTAGATAATAGAGTTGGAGACATCGGTGTGAATTCTAATTTTTCTTAAAAATAGATACAAACGGTTACATAGGTAATCATGTATAGATGAGTGTATATGCATGGGTTACTATACACACACACACTCCACCCTGCTGGTTGACAGGAACCAGAAGCAAAAATACCTCAGGAGCAAAGTGCACGACTAGCACCCAGCACAGTTTTAAATACCATTCTCCAATAATGGAAGCCAGAGCTCACTGGGGAAATGGCTCATTCCAGCCCCCGGACAGAAAATAAATCATATGAGTCAGAACCATGTTGCAGGGACAGAATATGCCGATTTTTTTTAAGTTGATATGGGTATGGGTATGCTGAGGGGACACAGGAACCAACTGAATCAGCTCCCCAGGGACAGAACTGCAACAATTCGGGCAACAAAACTAGTAGTTTGGGATAATAATTCAAAGTATAAGTAAATATCCATTAGCCCATACTAATATAAATAAATAAACGGAAAGAAGAGACGGATCTCCTGTGCAGAAGAGTTCCCAATAATTTACATAGACAGTGCACCCTCAAGGAGGTGGAGCCTAACACCCCTTCCTCCGTGTGGGCGAGCAAAGTGACCACCTTCCAAGGTGCACGGGAGGGACGGGGAGTGGCTTCACAGTGGAGACACCCAACCAACACCACCCAGCCAGGGGGCCAAGGCCAACGCCAACAGTGATGAGCCGTGTTCATGGTGTGTAACCTTGATGTCAGGTGATGAACATGGCAACTTACCTTTACTAAAAACCTACACCATCAGTCAAATTATGAGAAAAACATCCCACAAATAGAGGACATTCCACAAAATACCTGACCAGGACTCCTTGAAAGTGATAAGGTCCTCAAAAACAAGCTAAGTCTGAGAAATATGGTCACTGCCGAGAGAAGCCAGGCCAACTACACATACTAGGGCGTCCTATTTATAGATACATGTATGTGCCTGGGTTGCTATATGATCCTGGGAGAGAAAGGGGACACGAGGAAAACAAAGAGAGACCTGAAATATGGGTTTACTTTTATTAATAATAGAATACCTATATTGGTTCATGCTATGGTCTGAATGTTTGTGCATTCCCCAAATTCATGGGTTTAAATTTAGTTCCTAATGCAATGACAGTAAGAGATGGGGCCTTTGGAAGGTGACTAGGTCATAAAAGTGGAGCCCTTATGAATGGGATTAATGTCCTTACAAAAGAGGCCCCAGATTGCTGCCTTTCCCACTTCTACCATGTGAGGACACAGAGAAAAGGTGGCATCCGTGAACCAGGAAGTGGGCGGGCCCTCACCAGATAACCTGATCCATCAGAGGTTTGATCTTGGGTTTCACAGCCTCAAGAACTGTGAGAAATAAATATCTGCAGTTTTTACATTACCTCGTCTAAGGTAATTTTGTTATAGTAGCCCAAGCATACTAAGACAGGCCATTCGTTATAACAAAAGTATCATAGTCATATGAGATGTTAACAACAAGGAAAGCCGGGTGTGAAGTATATGACAAATCTCACTGCTACGACCAATTTTTCTGTGCATCTCAAACTGTTCAAAAAGATAAAATGTGCTTTAAAAGCAAAAAGAAATTAAACTGTATCTAGACACTGTCCTCTAGTTGGTAAATCTGTTTCTCACAGAGGTATGAGTTAACAATCCTGAAAGTAGTCTGCTGGGATTGAGCAAATAAGTGAATATACGGCTGATAACAGGGTCTACTTCCTCATTGTCAGAACAAACTTACCCAAAAAACTCAAGGGGGCTATTTAGAATTAGCCCTTAGCAGTGAATTAGAGTCAAAGACATCAGTATAAACTTAATACTTAATTTACTGTAATATATACAGATTAATATAGAATAATTTTAAGTATATGTGTAAACACGCGTTAATGTACACTCATGTATTTCCTAGCTGTGACACCCCAGGGGCAATGACGTTGGCTAGATCTTGGTTTCTAAATACCACTCTCCAATTAAAAGAACAAAGACTCCTTGGAGAAAAGTCTGATCCCAAGCCTAGGACAAGGAAAATGCAAGATAACCCTCAGCATCCTATAACCAAGGAAATGCTGAAAAACCCCAAGTAGATGAAGGCATGCCAAAGGGCACAGACACCAACTTGAAAACACTCCCAGTGGCCTGAACTGGAATAAACTGAACATCCAAATACATTACACAGCACTGGAGTATAAAATAAATATGCATGCGTCCATACTGATTTAAATGCATGATCGAGTCAACAAATAAGTGAGGAAGAAGTGACAAATGGTCCCAAGAAGCTTTCCAAATGACATATGTGGACATAAGCCAGGGGGTGGAGCTTAACGCCCCTCCTTCAGTGTGAGCAGGACTTCGTGACTCACCTGCAAAGAACAGGGAGCGGGAAGGGGAGGATCGTAACTTTACGGGACGATTCCTGGCAAGCAGCACCGCAGCCCAGTGACCACGGTTAACGCCATCTGTGATAAGTCATGTGCACATCACGTAGCCCTGATGAGACGGGAAGGGCACATCCCCTCCGCAGCATTCTTTCCCAAAACCTGTAACCCCAGTCTCATCGCGAGAAAACATCAGACAAACCCAAACAGAGGGACATCCTGCCTGTTTACTTGACCAGGACAGTACTCTTCAAAACTGCCAAGCTCGTGGAAAACAAAAAAGTCCGAGAAGCTGTCCCAGACCAGAGGGGACTCAGAGACCCGACAACTCACCATCGTGTGGTGTCTTCAAGGGGATCCTGGAACAGAAAAAGCGGAAAAACGAGTGAGATTCTAATCAAGTTTGGAGTCTGGCTGAGAGCGATTTACCAAAGCTGAGAGCAGGGGAGGCGTGGGGGCAGCTTCTGTTCCGAAGCCCACCCCCTCCCACCCCACTGCACCAATTTTAAGGTGCCGTTTTTTAATAGTTTCACCTTTTAACATCTCTGAAATTGGAATGTGTCCGGTGTGATAACATCTGAGAGTCAATGAACTGCTCTAAATTACATTCCAGAAATGTGACTAATAAAATTGACTAAAGTACGTGGAAAAGGCAGGGAGGGTCATGAAAATATCAACACATCCTGGCCCCAAGAGGAAAAACACCTGAGGCACCTGCTTGAGAGCACAAGGCCCGGAGTAAGGACACACACGGCTCCCTGGCAGCATGAACGGGGCGGACCCAGGCAGCAGCCCTGGACCTGAGTCTGCGGGGCCCCCTTTTTTCTTCCTTATGCCCCTGAGGGTGTCCCAGGTCCTCGCCCACAGATGCCGGCGCCCTCTGAGTGCCACCTGCATATGCGTCCCAAGACCCCCAGGACCCCTCAGCGAGGCCTGTCCTTCCTCAGATGCCCCAGCGCCTGGCTCTCACTGCTGTCCAAGCCTTCCCCTCCCTCCAGATCCTCACCCATCACACACACGCACACACTCACACACGCACACATACCCACTTGCACACACTCACACACATAGGTAAACACGCACACGCCTTTACATGCGCCACACGCTCTCACACACATATGCTTCCTCACTTAGGCTCACATGCACAAACACATACACTCACTCACACACTCGCACACTCAGCCATACCACACACTCGTGAACACACACCTCACACATTCATGCATTCGCACATCCACCCACACACTCATTCACACAGGCTCACACCCGTGCTATTATATGCATGGCCACTGATACACTCACATACACACTTGCTCACTACATAAATGCACACACACACAGCCACTCACACCCACACACGCTAACACATACACGCTCCCTCATACACACTACACACGCTTGCTCACACACGTGCTCACCTGCATAAGCACCTGTTCACCCACATATACATGAGACACACTCTCACAGACACACACTCACACACACTCACATGTTCACACCCGAACACATACGCCTACTTCTCCCGCATGCGTCCACCCACTCACATAAACGCGGGTGCAATCATAAACTCTCCCACACAATCACACTCCAACACAATCACACACTCTTCTACACAACCACACGCCCTCCCGCACAATCACACACTCTCCCCACAATCACACGGGGCTGATGCCCAGCTTCAAACTCCCGTGTTTGGAACCCAGGACCTGCACGTGTGACTCCTGTCCTCCAGTCACACACGAAGCGGTAACCGTGCGATCCCGGCCATGAGAGTCTCCTGGGGACATGAGGGCTTCCCTGGGGCGCTTCCGGTTGATGTCCTCCCTGCTAGGAGGTGAGAGAGGGGACAGTCCGGGCTGAGGGGGAGAGGCAGGCACTGCGTCTTGCTCGTTTTTGCTCCCCAGCCCAGACCCGCAGACGGTCGGTGTGGAGCCTGAATCACAGACCAACCACCTCCCAGGAGGGCGGCATCTTCAAAGAACACCCCATCCTTTCCAGAGAGCCGGCCCCAGGACACACGAGCTGTGGGCCCCTCCGCCAAGGAAACCAGGTCTGGGTTCTGGGTCCCCTGGTCCCCTGAGCTGGCCCTTCGGAGGCTTCTGGGCACCAAGCTGTGCCAGGCCCCCCGGAGACTCCTCGGTGGTGCCCCTGCCCAGCACACGGCGAGTCTGCGAGCTGTGGGCCTCTGAGGGGGCGTTCGCCAGATCTTCCAAGAGAGACTGACCAGCACACGCTGCTTGCCAGGTGCTGCTCTGAGCTTGGTGTGCAACTGACACCCTTCTGTTCTTATGCACAGATGCCATCTGGGGAGAGGGACAGTGACATACCCAGGACCACCAAGAACCGTGCCTGGCAAATACTGAGCAGGGTCGGAAGGCACAGAGGCCAGAGCACAGAGGCAGCTTGGGTTGCTGCTCAGGGAGGTCTCTTCCTGAGGCAGCTCTTGGGTGGCACGCAGGAACCATGCACAAGGAGGTGAGGGCAGGGGCGTGCCAGGCAGGGGAACGGCACACCAGGGGGCCCGCAGCAGGGACCAGCTGCCACTTCAGGGAAAGGAAACAGGTCTTTGGTCAGGCAGGAAGAGAGGGGTGGACCAACCTATCTACCTTGGCAAACCGGGACAAGGCAGGCCAGCCACACCCAGTGTCGTCAGGCAGCCGGGTGGAGACTCTGTGTGGAAGGTTGGTCGGGCGGCAGGAAGACCACCTGGGGACTTGATGAGTCCGGGCCAGACAGGACGAGCAGGAGGAGGCGGTGTGGAGGATGCCCGGGTGCACTTGGAGGGAGAGGAAACGGGGCCATCAGCAGGCAGGGGCTGTGGGCGTGGGGACGGAAGGAATCCTGGGAGCACCATTGTTTCCACGCAAGTGAACTGAGTGGGTGGTGGTCTGGTTTCCTGAAAGGCGATTCTGGAGAGGAGGCAGGGCAGGGCTGGTGATCGAGATGCAGGCTGTGTCTGTGTTCACCGTTAACCGTGGCATGCCCGCGAGATCGTCTCATGGGCATGACCAGAGGACAGATGGGTGCATGTGGGGGCTCTGCCGGCCGAGGGGAGACAAAGGATTGGGGTCCTTGGCTTACACGTGGCGTTTCAGACAGGTCTGGGTGGGCTCTCTCAGCCGGAAACTTCCGGTTAAGGCTTCACGGGGCTCAGGCCAATCGTGATCCATAGGGAGAGGGAAGAAAAGACTAGAAAGAGCCACAGCAAGACAGAGCAGGCAGCCTCAGAGCCGGCGAAGTCGTGAGTCCCAGGGGAAGAACACACAGGGGGCAACCTGCACCCGGTCCAAGGTGCACCACAGGCCTTCCCAGGGCCACACCGAGGGGTGAGGAGATGCTGAACCCGGCCAGGTCCCTCAGAGCACTCCTTCCACAAGGGATTTCTCAAACCAGGAAGCCCCTCTATATGAGGACCTATTTTGAGACGTTGCCCCCATGCACGTGCTCACCCCTGCCACTCACCAAGCTGCAGCTCTGCTCTAGACTTCTTCCTCAACTGCCTGGGGGTGCTCTAGGACAGCGACGAGGTCTCCACCTCTTTGTCCCCACCCCACCCCCCGCCCAGATGATCACCTCACAGTCTAGCCCCCCTCCCCATGATGCCTGTGGGAACCCCCAGGGATGGGCCCTCTCCTCTTCGGAGCCACGGGCACACCCCACCCTCTCATGACAGCCAGTCATGAACATGAACTCCATGTTGAGCACCTTCCCATCTTGAATGAGCTTGACACTCGGCAGAGGTGCACATTTTTGGAGAGTGCGTACGCCGGATTGTCAGCCTCCCACCTGGATTGTATCACTGATTCTCAGCAGAGAAGCCTGTGGCCCTAGGTAACCCTGGGTACTCTCGGGGGCCCTCAAACGGTAGACATCATTGTGAACCGATGATCGTAGATGCATTTTTCTGTGGAGAGAGTACAGAGCTTCATTGGAATTATCAAAGATATGGACTTATTTTTTTCTCCAGTTGCATTAAAGCTACTGGACACTAATCTTATTTCTTCCAGGGCCAACTGGGAACAATTCCAGAAGAAGGGCTATCACTCCTTCACCTCTTGCTGCTGATTTGAATAGACATGTGGCACATGTATCCTGAAATCTAGCACCCCCAACCAGACCCTTTGTTCTTGGTGTGGAGTTATAGATTCCTGGGTCCCTGCCTTCCCAGACAGCACTCCAGGTGAGACGAACACGTCACTGGGGGCTAGCTCCAAAGAGCCAGCTCGAGCCTCTCCCTGCCTGAAGGTTTGAAGCTCAGGAAGCTCACGGGGACAGACACAACGTAATGTGTCTGAATAAAGGGAAGCCTTTAAAATGGCATCCCTCACTGAGCCCCATTCAGATTTCAATTCCTGGGCCTTTTTCACTGGTTTTATACAGCACAGGGGTGTTTGTTTCATCCAGAAACCTTGTGGAGGAGCTGCCAGACATCTTCTCTCTTCTAGGCACCAGAAAGGCCATTCTGAAAAAACAGACAGATGTCTCCACCCTAATGGAATTCACCTTCTAATGGGGCAGACAACAAGACAAGTGAGAAAAAAAATGTGGATGTACACAGATAGTCCATCGCATCCATAGTATGTTAGCTGGTGGCGAGTGCTGCGGAGAAAATAAAATAGAGAACCGCCACGGTGATGAGGAGTGCCATGGTAAGCCCTCAGGCGGCCCACGCCACTTGCCGACTCTGGTCTGGATCTCCTGCGTGCATGTGCTCACTGAACCCTCAGAAACACCTGCTTGCAGCTGGCATCGCTGTGAATGCCATGGAAGTACAGTATGGGTGGGGCACAGAGGTGAGTGAGTTGCCCAAGGCCACCCCGCCCCAAGCGGTGGTCCGGGAGAAGGAGGCACGGGGCGAGGGAGCGGCGCCAGCCAGGGCCAGGGAAGGCCGCTCGGCGCACTGCTGCTCCGGTCGCGTGCTGAGAGAACCTGTCTATCGCCCCAGACCTTGCAGCGCGCTGAAGCCTCGCGCCTGGGAGCCAAGGGCAGCTTGCCCAACACCCTTCTGCCTCCCTCCCCACCCATGACAGCCTCTTAGGAAAGAAAAGGAAAGCAAGAAGAGAGAGTGCTTATCCAGGATTTGAATGTTGAATAAAACCTAGTATTTATGGAACAATTCGATTTCAGGAAAATAAAAGGTAGGGAGAAGTAAATAGGTAACAAAAGACTAGCATATGCTTAGAAGACGTGAAGAATTGTTTCCAGAACAAATGGTTTGGAATGAGAACTTCCACACCTTGAGCGTAAACTAAGTTTTTCCAACTGTGAGAAAAAGCATAAAGGCTACTTTCTTTCGATGGAAAGGATGAGAAGCTTTAAAATGTCTTTTAGGGAAGAAAAATAACTAGAAGGACAACGGGCTTGTGTCTGTCATGATGTTGTTCGGCAAAACAATAGGCCAAAAAAAATGGGTCTATAAAGGAACTCCCACTCACCCCCTCTCTGAAACCAAGGAGCCTTGTAAAATGATGTCTGATTGAGAGATAATTGGGGGGAAATGCCAGTTCCACGTTTCAGATCTGTGCACTTTGCTAAGTACCGTCGGAGCCCCACCGAGACGGGATATGAAAGCACAGCCTGACAGGCAGGGAGGGGAGCACAGCGGTCCTGGAGGAGCGCCAGGCAATGTGGAAGTAATTGAGATGGACCAGCCTCATTTCCATAATCGCTTTTGGATGCACAATAGCTGGTGAGTGCGCCCTCGAGCCCCATTGTTAACATGCTGGGGTCACAGCGTGGGCTTTTGCGACCATTGCAGGAGTCTTGTCAGGGAGCCACGTGGCCCTGATAAGACCACAGCGACGTCCCCGGTCTGCAGGATGTGATGCCAAGCTCTGTCCCCGTACCTGCCCCCTCGTGCCTTCTTGTCAGCCGTTCATCTCCTCTGCTACCCCCGAGAGACATGGTTTTCAGAAAGCCACGTATGGGTTATGAAAGTCCGTTATTTTCCAATCGAGAAAGTAGACATCGAATGCAAAATCAACGAGGCATAAAGAGGTTTCAAACCTCCTGCGTGCGAGCAGCGAAACCTTCTGCTGGGCGAGACCCGGGCAGCTTCGACCCGTTCCCCTTTCTCGAGAGCACTGAGCTAGCGCGAGGGAGGTGGCCAGGGCATGCGACCACACAGCTTCTCAGTGTCTCGCCAACCTACCGCCCCGCTCTGCTGAGGGCTGGCCCACAGACAGTCCTCGGCAATGCTCCCGGTCCATCCCCAAAGGCCCAGCCCATTTGTCAATGTGAGGCCAGTGCTGGCGTCAGCTTGGACGAGCGGGCGGCCCGGGGAACACCGAGTCAGCACATTGTGGACCAGGGACGGTATCTCCCTGACAGAGAAGAGGAATGCCCCCAAAGACGGCTTGCAGTGTGTCCTGTGGCTCTCGCAGCGCGTGGAAAATGAAACATCAGAGAAACTGCCTTAGGCCGGGATGGCAAATGTATCCCCCACTGGGCCCAGGGCAGGCTGATCACCTACCGTGGAAATCAACCCACCGAGACCGTACTCTGCCTCCAGGTCTTCCTCTAACGCATTCCAGGCCGACCCGCCAGCCCTTTGGGGCTACACTCAAGACAAAATCTGCTCACCCTCTCTGTTCCCTCGGTGGGGGAGGGGTCGCTAAGCTGATCTGGCGTTGGTGCCCGTGCTTTCTAGTGGAGTGGCTCACGGCCACGGGCAGCAAGCGGAGAGAAGAACCGTGCGGCGATCTGCCCCCTAATTCACTGTCTGTATCTGCTGTGCCACCATGCTGCCTGTCTGGGGAGAAAAAGAAAGCACAGACGCTTGTCTCAGGTGTTCCTGAGGGTTGCAGGATGGCCGCCACATGACTGGATGCTAACTGGGTTCCAGACAGCGCATGGCATCGGGTCTGAGACCCAACTTTGCAAGGGCTGGCAATGTGACTCAACCCCTCAGTGTACTCCTCTGTGAAATGGGGATCATAAGAGTGTCTACCACATGAGTATGTCGTTGGGGAAACACACTGGTTAGCATTTTTCGCGTCCTTAGAAGGTGCCTACCCCAGGAAGCGAGCACCCGGGGCCTGCTGTCACCGTCACTGCTGCTGTCAGTAATGGCGCGATCAACGGCTGGGGTGGGGTGGCTGAACGTGGTTGGCAGTGGAAGTGCCGAGAGCAGGTAAAAGTGCCCAGAGGGCAAGAGCCAGTGTCCCTGCGGGCTGAACTCGGGCTGGAAGCGGAAGCCTGAGGGGAGGGGCTCCACCCTGGAGCTGGTCGGTGTGGAGACCTGCAGGCCGTAGCCCAGGGAAGAGCCAAGGAGGGGAGGGCTGGTTTCCAAGGCCTGCCGAAAGCCTAGAACCCAACAAGGCCTGGAAAGGCACGGCCGGCAGGGACAGGGGACCCCGAAGCCTTTCCACATTCAATCCTTCCTATCAAAACAGGTCCTGGAATCCTTTCTTCCTGCCTTTCGACTTTATCACTGCTTCCTCGCCCATCTGAGAAGCTGAGTTTCATCAAGAGGTTTATCAAGGCTGGGAGATTCCTCAGAGTCACCACTGTAAATCGTCTACTGATAAGATAAACAATCATGCACAAAGCAAAATTCTTGAATTCAAAGGAGTTGAGGCGACAGATTGCCCTTCTGGCTTGACACCCCAGAAACCTCTCATGAAATCCCCACCACCACCACTGCCCCTCCCCCGGAGGGATTCCCCGGGCAGTTGTCCTCAGAGAGACAGCATTTGTCCTCACTGATTTTCTCTATAATTTCAGAAGACCATCAGATGGAGTGAAGAAAAGACAGCCGGGGGCGAAAGGCAAAGTGCAATTCTGTACACGTATCTCGTGTCAGCATAGTTCTAATTAGCTGAATCATTCCTCAAGCAATAAGAGAGAGGCTGTAACTGATCCTCAACTGTGATAGGCTCTGTCCAATCTGCCAGAGTGGATTCTTAAATCTGAACTCATCCACAGCAGCCACTTTCAGAACAGGGCCAACTTTCAGACCTAAATTACTTCTGGCTTCACGGTAGCCCCTGCCCATGAAATGAGCTTCTACCAAAGCTTAAACTCTCCAGCGGCAACCACCTATCACAGCCTCAGAGCTGCATTTTTGCCGTTGGAGACTCTTCTCCACAGTTGCCAGCCATCTTTCCTGTGAGCATGCCTGTGGGAAGGACAAGCTGGCGGTTACAGCGTTGATTGTTTCCTCCTTGAAGTTGTCCTTGAGTCCTTTGTGACCATCAGGCATAACCCGACGAAAAAGACACCCGCTGCACTTACAGTTAGTTATTCAAAGCCTGCCACCTCGCAGGAGAAACTTCAGCTTGACCCTCCCGGATCCAGGTCTTGACCATTGTCCCAACTGAACGCCTATGGTTCTCATTTGCAAACTGTCACGGAGCAATTATGATCTTTTCCAGGTAGCCCTTCGTGGGGAAGTGAAGACGACCAATGTCTCAGGGAGTGATTTTGCAAAGGAGAAATCCAACCTATGTGCCAGCCTCAAACTCTCCAGGCTGCGCACAGAAACCCACCAAGCGCAGGGCTGACAACTGCATTGGCTGGCTCCCTCAGCCAGCGGACTCCAGCCCTCCAGCACCAAGCAGCTGGCCCTGGAAACTCCTTCCAGCAAACCTTTCCCAAATGGCCAGCCTGGGCCCTGTTAGCCATGCTCGCTGCTGACTTACTGGCGAATGCCTACCCGTATTTTAATGTGGTGCCAATAGCTACTATAAGATCAATCTTCTCTTCAAAGAATGTGAGTGATCTTTAAGGGGAGAAGTAAGAAGCAGCCATCCAGTCGACGGTTTACAGACCCGCATGGGCTCACGTTCACCGTGCTCAGTTCTTCTCCCCGAGAGCTTGTTATGTGGGTTTATCCCTCCATCACTTGCAATACAGGCTCCTCAAGACAGAGACAGTGTGTGTTAGCTTGATTAAAGCAAGCCCACAGGCAACAGGATAGACTCCTAACCCTTAACTTTTACTTAAACTAAAATACAGAAACAGGAAAATGCAGAGAACAAATCGGCCAAGTCCTTGAATAAGGTTTCAGCTTTCTCATGCCTCAAAATGATCTTCTCATGCCAGGGTGGTTATTTTCTCCTATGCGAGTCTATGCGAGGGCAAAAATCTGTGTAACCTTTCCCAGAAACCTTCATTAGACGGCTGAAGAAGGGCTTCCTCGCAAGCACCCTGAGCCAGAATTGACCAGGAGACTGCTCAGTCACTTTGCATCAGCTCATCCCAGACTATTGGTACAGAGCTGTGCTAATTTCCACTCACCTCAGAAAAGAAGGTTTATTCGGTGTTAGTGACAATCCCTGCTCTTATCCTGCTGAACTCAGGTGGTTCTGTGAAACACTCAGAAGGCTCCAGACATCTGAGAAAGCTGTGGGGTGTGTGCTGAGAAAGCCCAGCCTCTCCATGAAAGCAGAGATTTTTGTGTGCACTTGAAACGCCCCTGGGGCTTCATCCTCCCTCCCTGAGAAGGGCAGCGAGAGACCCAGCCGCACTGGGTTCCCCACAGAAGAGGGTTCAGAAATTGAGCAACACCAACCCCAGTAAGCCCTCCAGACCAGAAGAATCGCAGCCTGGTTTGGCTTCCCGTTGCCCACTGCACTGGGCACAGCCATGTGGGAAGAGATTGCGTTCAAGAGTGGCACAGGCAAGCAAGAGTCTGATTTTTCCTGCGATCGTATTGCAAGAATCTCAGCTTTTGTTTCCCTTTAAGGAGTATTATTCGAAGGGTCAAGCTTGTGAGGGGATCTCCTGAAAAGCTTAATGACTTGATATTTGGGAGCCACCATTTTCTTCCTCTGTGAGCCTCACACCGAAGTTCATCTTTAAATGTAGAATCTCCCTCCTCTTTCCTTTCGAGTTCTCTTTTCTTTCCAACCCATCCAAGTACACGGTTGGGCTCCATTCCTGTTCTCTGCAGAGTGTACAGCAGCTGCTGCCAGGTTTCCTACAGCAGCCGTCCACGAGCACATCTGCTGCAGAGTCCTCCGACTTGAAAGGTGTCCCAGAAAGCGTTGCCTCATCTTCTCCCCAGGGGAACCCCAAATCCCAGGAGACAGCAGCTAACAGCTGGTCCAGAGGTTGTACAAACTTTTGAGGCCACAATCGACAAACTGCAAGAACACGGCTGAGTAAAGGCAGAGTGACTCGCCCGCACCTATCCTAACCAAAGCCAGCGTGGGAAGGAAGGCATGCGGCAGTGGCTGAAAATGAAGCGGGTCTCTCTTTCAGGCCTGTGTGTTTGTCCGTGCCTAGTCCCGGGCATCTGTGATATTACAATCATCTCCATCTTGGTAGCTACCTGCTATATCATAAACACAAAATTATGACTTCATGAGGGGATGAGCCAGAGGAGAAGCAGAACGGTGAGAGAAGGAATGCTTGTTAAAGCAAAACTATTTGTAATCGTCAAAAGAGGGATTTCAGAAATTAACTGTGGCCAAGAACTTTTTTTATTTTTTTATTTTTTATTTTTTGAGTTGGAGTCTCACTCTGTCGCCCAGACTGGAGTGCAGTGGCACATTCACAGTCACCCCAATGTCAGCCTGCTGGGCTCCGGCGATCCTTCCGCCTCGGCCTTCCAAGTAGCCGGAACTACAGGCGTGTGCTACCACGCGCAGCTGATTTTTTGATTTATTGTAGAGATGAGGTCTCGCTGCCCAGGCGGGTCTCGAACCCGCGGGCTCAGGCAATCCACTCATCTCAGCCTCCCAAAGGTGCGGGATTACAGGCTGAGCCACCGAGCCTGGCCGGCCAAGAACTTTTTAAAAATGTATTTGTCCTCAACATTACAACTGTGTCCGAACCAGCCCTGCGGCCCCATTCATGACAGTCGAGGGTAGATAAGCCTCCAAGACACTGTCTGAAGAGAAGCACAGGTGTGGCTGCCACCAGGCTTTCCAGTGCAACGCCATGAATTCCCGAAGCCCGCTACCCCCTACCACAAAGGTGGGACCTGGTCTCTTAGGATGCTGAAAGAAAAGGACGTTGATGCCTCGGGGCGGGAAATAGCTGACCTCTGCTGGCAAACCCCGACAGGCCATGTGATTCACCTCCGAACGGAAGTCAGAGTGAGAGCATCCAACACGAAGCAGCAGGAGGAAGGAATTCGAAGGAGCAGGCTGGAAAGAGCACAGGGCCGCAGCATGGGCTCAGGGTTCGCCAAAATCCCTCCAGACAAGCAGGAAGAAATGAAAGATGGTCAGCGGTCACTGCCAATGAGAGGACACGGGCGCAGGGCTCTACTGGCTATTCCTCTATCAGTTCCACAAGCTGTGGGGTGGCTGTTCCCATTGCTAACACAAGTTAGTGTCGGCATACCTTATCCAGAGAAGAAAACACGTGTGCTTAATGTATAAGGTGTGTACGTGACATAAAGACTCTATGTAAAAACATGGAGGCAAGGGCAGATGGCAGCCAAAGAACACAACGCCACTGTGGCATGCATTTCCCCTATGCACTGAATGCCACCAGAGATGCCCTCCTGCCCCGATCGTCACAGAGAGAGTGGAGGGGAAAACAAAGCTTTTAGCTTTGTGCATCCACACTGAGCACGGCACGGGTGGGTTTGACAGCACACGTCACCTGTGCTTTCCACACACGGGTCATTCAGACAACTGAAAGAGCCTTGCTCCGAATAAGGGCAAAAGGGCTCAGAGAAGGCTTTTTTCTCCCCGCCCTGACCTTCTGGAACAGAGTGCTCTCGTCTGCTGCAAAGAGTATCCCTGAAATCATTGACGTGAAAATGGTGCCACCCTAGGGGACCCGGAAGTCACACTCTGGAAGGAGAGCGGCGTGGGAGGCAGCCAGGTGGTCTTGTGGGAGACGCTGCAAAAGGGAGACGTGGTTGCACAGGAAACACTTCCCATGAGGCCAAAGGAAAAGTGTGTACTCAGCAGCCAGGGGAGGGTAAACGGAGGAGAGAGGCAGGAACTCGCAGGCCTGACTGTGTCCTGAAACACAATGCATTCCATCCTGATCAACCCAATAGCTGGCAGGAAAAGTACTTTGACTTTTATATCCTTTCTCCAGACAAAGAACTCTGTGTATCATTATATATTTGAATAGGTGTGCTTTTAGGCAGCTGCTGAGAAATGACCCTGTTCTTACAGCAGGAAGAGAGCTGATACTAATACTAGATAAACACAAAGCCGCCTGTAGGAGTCCACAGCCCGAATGCCAAAGTAGGAAATGTCTCAAAAATAAAATCTGAACTTGCATTGCATCGCACAGTCTACCTACAGCTGAAAGGAGTGGAAGACCTCACTAGAATCTCCAGAAACACTGTCTGTGTTCAGCTCACTTCTACCACTTACTGGCTTTGTTATTTTTGGCAAGTAATTGAATCTGTCTCTCATGCCTCAGTTTCCTTATCTGTAAAATGAGAAGAAGGATAATTCTTACTTCGTGGGGTCGTTATTGAAGATTCAAGAGTTAATAGTATAAAGCATTTAAACACTAATGAGCTCAAGATCAGTTACCGTTGTTCTTGCTGCTGTAGGTGTGGGACACAGTATGACTTCTTTCAACAAGTGATGGCTGATGTTACTGTTTTTATCGTTACAAGAAAACTCCTCTCACTCCATCAAGGATGGATATCCATTAGGTTTGTGCCAAAGTAATTTTGGTTTTTGCACTGTTAATATTTGCCACTTGTTGATATTGGAATCCATTCTTATGGTTATGTTATATATCATTTTATTATCTTTTTTATTACAAAGATGTGGGGTACAATTCAGGGTTAGCCATAAAAGCATTGATCATGCAGGTACCCTGGTTGATGAGGTATGCCCCTCCCTCCCCTAGAAGTTTCCCTCAACAGCCAATCCCAGCCCCCCTTCCCTGACAGTCTCCCATTACTGCCAAACGCTTTCTTGTAGGAGCATAGTTGTTCAAGGTCCGCTTATGAGTGAGAACGTATGGCACTCCGTTCTTTGTTTTTGTGATAAATCACTGAGTATGATCGACTCCAAATCCATCCAAGTTGCTGCAAAGTCCGTATATTTGTCCTTCTTTATGGCTGCATAATATTCCATTGTTATACACCATTTTAATAAGCATTTCTCACTTTATCTTTTTTGCTAAAGACTTATTACTGGCTGATTTTTTTTAAATTTTAGACTATGGAAATGATGTTAGACAAAAAGCAAATTAGAGCGATTTTCATATTCGGGTTCAAAATGGGTCGTAAAGCAGCGGAGATAGCTTGCAACATCAGCAATGCATTTGGCCCAGGAACTGCTAAAGAATGTACAGTGCAGTGGTGGTTCAAGAAGTTTCGCAAAGGCGACAAGAGCCTTGAAGATGAGGAGCTTAGTGGTGGCCCATTGGAAGTTGACAACAAGCAATTGAGAGAAATCATCAAAGATGATCCTCTTACAGCGGCATGAGAAGTTCCCAAAGACCTCAGTGTCTACTGTTCTACCATTACTTGGCATTTGAAGCAAATTGGAAAGGGGAAAAAGCTCAATACGTGGGTACCTCGTGCGCTGGCAAAAATTTTTTTAAATTGTCATTTTGAAGTGTCTTCTCTTATTCTACACAACAAACCATTTCTCGATTGGATTGTGATGTGCAACAAAAAGTGGATTGTGTATGACAACCTGCGACAACCACCTCAGAGGCTGGACCGAAGCACTTCCCAAAGCCAAACTTGCCCCGAAAAATGGTCACGGTCACTGCTTGATGGTCTGCTGCCCATCTGATCCACGACAGCCTTTTGCATCCCAGCAAAACCATCCCGTCTGAGAAGAGAATATATCCCTACTTAGAATATTACCATCTTCTTCAGGTTTTTCCATATCTGGTCACTTCTGCCATTTGTTCTTTAAGAAGTCATCCTTATTTTTTTTTGGCATTTACTTTTACTGACACTTCTACTAACCTGCAAACTCCACAAAAGTCTATTCCTTTTCACACACTTCTTGATTTACCAAAAGCATGGTCATCAGGTGAGAAATTAAAAACCTGGCTATAAAAATCTTTATATTTCTGTCTCTGCTACAAGACAGTAAAATGATCATGGAGGAATCTTTATGTGAAGGAAGGGAAAGAAGGGTCCTGAGACTGTTAGGAAAAAAAAAACGTGGGATTTGGCCAAGAAGACTTTTGTGAATCTAACACTTGGCTTCCTTTATTAAGATGTTTTGCAATACAATCTACGTTCAACTTCAGAGGAGAAATTGACCAAATTGCTTTGTCTAAATTTCTGGCCAATTTCCTAATGTTTATAAAGATTGTATATTACTCATTTCTGACTAAATTTTTATTTTGAAGTTTGTAGATTCACATGCAATTTTAAGAAGTATACAGAGGGATCCCGGTTCCTTTTATTCAGATTCTCCCAATGCAACATCTTAAACAACTATAGTGTAATATCACAGTCAGGAAACTAACATGGATACAGTCAAGATATATTTTCGCTGCCACAATGACTCCACATTTTGACACTTTATAGCCACACACTCGTTTACCTCCCACCTACACCACCTCCTTAATCTCAGTCAATCACTAATTTGTTTTCCGTTTCTATAATTTTGTCACTGCAGGATGTTATACAGGATGTAACCTTTCGGTGTTGACTTTTTTCACTGAATACAGTTCCCTGGAGATTCATCCAGATTGTTGCATGTATCAATAATTCCTTTTGATTACTGAGTAGTGGTCCATGGTATGAATTTGCCAGTGTGTTCAGTCATTCACTCCTTGAAAGATTGCTGATTGAATAAAGTTTTTGGTTATTACAAATAAGGCCATGAAGAACATTTCCTGTACAGGTTTTTCTGTGTGACTGTAGGTTGTCATTTCCCTGGGATGCATATCCACAGTGAAGTAATGAGTTGTTTGGTAGCTGCGTGTTTCACGTGTCAGAAATTTATCAAGCTGCATAATCTAGCATTCTTTCCAGTAACATACGAGTGATCTGAGTCATTACCAGGGTTTGGTGTTGTCACTAGTTTTTATTTTAGCTCTTCCAGTAGGTGTCTAATAGTATCTGACTGGTTTTTAAATATCGTTTTTCTAACAGCAAATGATTTTGAACATCTTTCTATGTGTTCTCATGACTCATGTATAACCTCTTCAGTGAAATATCTTGTCCTGTTTTTCGTCCATGTTTTAGTTGGATTGTTTGGGTGTTTTTCATTATTCAGTCTTGAGCAGTCATTATGTATTCTAGATATTAGTCCTTTTAGATATGTGGTGTGCAAACATCTTCTTTCAGTTTGTAACTTGCCTTCTCTTCTTAACACAGTCTTTCACAAAGCAAAAGCTTCTAAGTTTCATAATGTCTGGTTTACCCATTTTTCTATTTATGGGTCATGCTTTCATTGGTGTCAAATCTAAGAACTCTACCTAGCTCTAGATCACAAAGATTTTCTCTTATTTTTAAACATTTTAGAGTCTACATCTAAGTTTGTGATACATTTTGATTTCACTTTTGTGCGAGTGTAAGTCTTAGACCAAATAACTTTTTTTTTATTTCCCTGTGGATGTAGTTATACGGTGCCTTCAGAAATCAGGTAGACTGATTTCACTTACCTTACTCTTTTTCAAAATGGTTTTTAGCTATTCTAGTTTCTTAGCCTACTCATACCAATTTTAGCGTAATTCTGTTTGTACCGAGAAAATACTTGGCTGGGGTTTTGACAGGAATTGCATTTGGGGGAAGACTGACGTTCTTATTATGCTGAGTCTTCCAATCTGAGAACCCAGTCTCTCCATTTAATAAGAGCTTTGGCTTTTTTCATCACCAAAAAAAACCAAATATATAGACTTATCATCATACAAGCCTATACAAAGTTTTCTTAGATTTACACTTAAGAATTTCATTTTTGATTGTGTAATTTTAAAAATTTCATTGTCTCCATATGCATTGCCAGTAAACTGAAATAAAATTGATTTTTTACGTGTAACTTGTATCTTGTGACCTTGCTGAATTAACTTATTAATGCTAGAACTTTTACTGTAGCTCTCTTAACATTTACACGTGGACAACTATGTCACCAGAAAATAGAGACCATTTTATTTCTTCCATTTTAATCTCTACGCCTTTTACTTCCTTTTCTTGACCATTGCACAGGACAAAACTTCCAGCACCAAGTCAAATAAGAGTATTAAGAGCTGATATCCTCATCTTGCGTCTTATCTTCAGTGTAAAGCATTCAGTCTTTCCTTCAGCGTCAAACATCATGTTGGCTATAGCCCTTTTCCCCACACTTTTAAAAATCAAATTTCCTATTTTTCTGAGACTTTTTATTAAGAATGACTGTTGAATTTTGCAAAATGTTTTTGTGACCATAGGATATGATCATATGATACGATTGTGTGATTTTGTTCTACTAATCAGGTGGATTAACTTGGCTGATTTTTGAATGGTGAGCCAGCCTGTATCTCTGAAATAAAACCTACTTGGTGACAGTATACAATTCCTCTGATCCATTGATAAATTATATTTGCTAATCATTCAGTTAGAGTTTAATTCTGTATCCATGAGGGACACTGGTCTGTAGATTTATTTCTTTTGGGGGGGGGCTATCTTTTTCTGGTTTTAGCATAAAAGTGATACTAGTTTCATAAAATGAATTGAGAAGTGTTCCCTCTTCCTGTATTTTCTGAAAGTGGTTCTATAGAATTCATGCTAGTGTTTCTTCAAACATGTGGTCGATATTAACTGTGAAATCCCCGGACCTGGGATTTCAAATTTTTTAGGGGTCCAAATATGAATTCAATTTACTTAATAGTTATAGGGCTATTCAAATGTTAGGGTAGTTTGGTTTCTTGTTTTTATTTTGTTTTGTTTTGTTTTTAAGGAATGGGTCCATTTCACGTAAGTTGCAAAACCTGTGTATGAAGAATTGTTTGTTGTCATTCCTTAACATCCTTATGGTGACCAGAGTGTCTAAAGTGATGTCTCTCTTCATCTGTGATGTTGGCAATTTGTGTCTTCTTTCTTTTTTTCTTCATCAGTGATGCTTGATTTGTCGGTTGCATTGATCTTTCCAAATCACCAGCTCTTTCTTCATTGATTTTTCTCTTTTATTTTGCTGTTTACAATGTCAAGTCGTTTCTGCTTTTATCTTTAGCATTTCCTTTCTTTTGTTGGTTTTGAATTTCCTTCATTCTTCTTTTTGTAGGTTCTTAGCGTGAGACCTTAAAATACTGATTTAAAATTTTCTTCTTTTCTAATGTACGCATTTAGTGCTATAAATTTCTTTTTCAGCATTGCCTTCACTGTGCCCTACAAAGTTTAGGACACGTTGTATTTTCATCTTCATTGAGTCTTTATGTCTTCCTTCTGACTTAGTTTTTGACACATGGATTATTTAGAATGTGTTGTTTAATTTTCAGATGTCTGAAGACTTTCTTGTTGTATTTCTGATTTTAATTTGTTAGCCGGGAACGATAGCATGAGCCTGTGACTCCAGCTACTTGGAAGCCTGCGGCAGAAGGATCACCAAGCACAGCAGGTTGACACTGGAGCGGCCGCGAGCATGCCACTGCCCTCCAGCCTGAGCGACAGAGTGAGACTCCAACTCAAAAAAAAAATCCTAGATTTAGAAGATCGTGGTCAAGGAACATACTTCATATGATTTCAATTATTGTACTTGTTGAGGCTTGTTTTATAGCCAGTATATAGTATTTATATTGCTATATCATCGGCAGACCCTGGGAAAAAATATGTTGCTAGCTAGAGTGTTCAATTCAACATTTGGTTGATGGTGTTGTTGAGCTTTTTTTATTTCTTTTTTGATTTTCTATTTGTTCTATCAAATGTTGAGAGCTGGATTTTGAAGACTTCAACTACAACTGTGCATTTATCTATTTTTCCTTTCAGCTTTATCTATTGGCTTCACATATTTTTAAACTCTTTGTGGTATATTTGCCTTCTTGGTAGTTTGACCCTTTTGCTTTATATCATTTCCTACTTTGTATTTATTTTCTATGCTCTGATGCATACTTTATCTGATATTAATACAGCCAAGTGTTTTCCTTTAATTAATAATCTGCATTTTTTTTTCATTCTCTTACTTTCAGTCTGTCTATACAGTTGTATTTGAAGTATCTTATAGCTGACATATAATTGACCATATTATTTTAATCCAATCTGTTCATTTCTGTTTTCTAATTGATATATTTAGTTCATTTACATTTAATGTAATTATTGACATGTTAAGGCTTACAGCTACCATTAATCTTTTGGCTTTGGCTTTTTTTCTGTTTTCTTTCTCTTACCCTCAATTGTTATTTGAAGATTTTTTCATAATTAATTTTTTATTTTGCTATAGTATTGTTGATTACTTCTCTTTGTATAACTTTTAAAGTTGTTGCTCTAGGTACTACTTATATACACATAATTTATCACAGTGCATTAGTGGTATCGTTTTACCAGTTCTAATAAGATATAGAAATCCACCTCCCTTTGCATCTTCTTACTTTCTCTATTTTTACTATAATAGTAAAATACAGCCTTTAGACATAATTTTGAAAACCCAAAAGGATTAGAAAAATCTATTGTATTTATTGTTTTTGATTGCTGTGTTCCTTCTTCTGTCTTGATGTTCCAAGACTTCTTCTCTTCTCATTTTCATTCTGTTTAGAGGACTTATTTTAGCCATACTTTAGGGTAGGCTCACTAGTGTCAAATTCTTTCAATTTCCCTTAGTCTGAAGGTGTCATGATTTCCTTCTCATTTCTGAAGAAAATTTTCACTGGGTTGACATCTCTTCAAAAAAAAAAAAAACCTTGAAAAATATCCTGCTACTTCCCTCTGGCTTCCATGGTTTCTGATGAGAAATTCTTTCTATGTCATTCAAATTGTTTTTCCTCTATGGGTAAGGTATTTTTTTCTGCCTACTTTCAATGTTTTTTGTCTTCAGTTTTCAGAAATTCAATCATGATGTACCTCAAGACTTTGCTATTTAAGTTTCTCCCAGCTTCTTGAATCTGTAGGTTTGTGTCTCCCACCAGACTTGGGGAGATCTCGATGATAGTTTCCTCACATGTATTTTCAGTCCCATCCTCTCGTTCTTCTCCTTTGAGAACACTAATGGCACGCGTAGTCGACCTTTCGTTACAGTTCCACAGGTCCCTAAGACTCACTTCAATTTTTCCCCCTCTATTTTGTTTCTGTTGTTCAAATTAGTTGATTTATCTTATTCTCTCTTCCAATTCACTGATTCTCTTCTCTGACCCCTCCCTGCTGCAACTGAACCCATCCATTGAGTTTTTTATTTCAGTCATTGTATTTTTAAGTTCTAAAGTTTCCGTTTGTCTCTTCTTTGCATGTTTGCTGGCACCATTTTTCCTTTATTTCAAGTGTGCTGAAATGTATTAAAGTATTTTTATCGTGACAACTTTAAAGCATTTTCAGGTAGTTCTGATATCTCTGTCTCTAGATGTTGGCACTGTTAATTATCTTTGGTCCTTCAGTTTGAGATCTCCCGGGTGTTGGAATGGTGAGTGATTTTCATGTTCGAGTGACATTTCATGTTTCAGTGAATATGTTTATATTGAGATTGGATATTATTTGTAGCAGTCCATGCTCTTTACCGCATCTCTGTTGACATGAAGTCAGGTCAGGGGGGCTGATCTTCATGACTGATCGTCACATTTGGGCATTCTAGCAGTTTATATGATCTCCACTGGCAACACAGCGGGGTAGAGGTGGGCTCATGTTCTTTGGGTCCTGGTGAAAGTTCTGATGCTCCACTAGCCTTCTTCTGAGACCACCCTAGCTGATCAAAAGAGGGGACCCCATTACTGCTGGGTAAGAGTGGAAGCCCAGGGTCCCCACATGGTCTCTGCTAGCCCAGAAGAGCAGGTGCTTATTACCAGCTGGCAAGGAGGAAAATTCAGGATCCCAACTTAGCCTCCTTGGGACCACCCAGGCAGCAATGTGGAGATTCCTCATGACACCTAGCAAGGGTGGGTGTTCAGGCTCCCGGCTGGCATGAGTGGAGGAGGGCCATAGTTTCTTCAGTAGTGTTTGGCTGGAATAAAGCAGTATTGTCTTAAAATTTTCTACTTTGCTGCCCCTTTCAAGGTCTTTTGGTTGGAGAGAACATATTTCTATTGGGGCTTTTGTGGTCTAAGCCCATTAGCGTTTCCAGTTTTCTGACTTTTTCAGCTCCCAGTCTAGGATATATGAGGCCAAAAGAAAATCCAGAGAATTTGTAACTATATTGCTTCTCTTGTTCCAAGGTCCCTAGCAGGAACCTGAACGGTAGAGAGCACTTTCTTCCTTCCACCATTCTGTCTTCTTATGATTGGTTCGTATATAATGTCTTGGGCTTTCATTGTGTTTATAGGGAGGAACAGGGAAAAATAGGTCTACTCCATTTCCCTGGAAGCAGAAGCTCTCAATTCATAGTTTTAATCTCATGATTTTCAATGTAACTTAAACTCCCAAATAAATAAGACTAAGTGGCCATGGCCAGATAATTTAAAATTCAAGACAAATGTTAAAACCACTTTATTGTCTTCTACACTCTTGTAATACAGATCTATATTTTATAAAGAGTATTCCATAAAGAATATTAAAATAATATAAAGATTGTATATATTTATCAATAAATAAGCTTGAGAAAGTATAACTATTTTTTTTAAATAGCACAGAATGCAAAAACTAAAAATATATGTAAAGAAGACCCAACCTTGACTTTATAATGGCACCATTGAAAATATTTAACAAAAATATGTATCAAATCTATTTCACAAAGCACTCCACTGGACCCTGAGGAGGGTAACGAAATGAAAAAGAAAAAAGTCTTATTCTTCAGGAATGGACAATCCAGTCGTTCATTAGAATGAGTGAGACCCAGCAGAAGTGGATTTCAACAGAAGAGATCAGACAGGCATCACTGAGGGGAAGGATGTTCACAGAGAGCCTCGAGGAATGGAAAAATACTTATTGATTATTAATTATGTGCCAAACAGCTCCTATCTGTGGGGAAGACAGGCATTTCAAGCAGAAGTAAAACCTGAGTAAATCCCTCAAGGCAGGAATGTACCAGAATAATTCAGGCAACATCATGTCTCTGAGTGTAGATGAAAAGCAAAAATCCTGTTGTACAAGTTACGATCAGTGATGAGCATCAAATGTTTCCCTGAGGAAGCTGAGCCTTCACAACAAAAAGCACTGAAGTGTTTTGACAGGGGAAACGGCCTGCTCTTACGCTCGTTCTTTTAGAATAAGAAGATGTGAATGGACGGCGTAGAGGCAATAAAACAAACAAGCCATATTTCTTTAAGGGAGGGGGATAGCCTAAGATGGTCTCAAGTTCCATCTTGCTGTGTCGTTTTAAAATTCTTCCAGCCACCTCGTCCCAGCTGTTAAACGGAAGATAGCAAGGTGGCCACGAGAATCAAATAAAAGGCCTCTTGTAATGACATCTTAGAAACAGCAAAACGTATTACTGGATACAACAGACTTGGGTTGAAGAGGGAGACCCCAATACCAAGGAGACGGACGGGGAGGAACTGCAAGGACCAAGGCAAAAGGCGCCACGGGTCTCCATTCGTGTCTTTGCTGTGGAACTGGACGGGCCTCAGAGGCATCTCGGAGAGAGGTTCAAGCATGGCCCCAGGCTGTGGAGGGAGGCCCTGCGCCTTGCTGAGTGCTCGCGGAGCCCTCCTCTCTGCCTGCCCAATTCCGTCTGCATTTCCAAGTCCATTCAAACTGCAGTTCTCTTGCGGAAGTCTTCCTTCTTCGCCCACACTGTTGTGCATTGCTCCTCCCCATCGTCCCTTTTTCTCCGTCCACCTGAAGATTGTTCCCTGGGTGCTCAGGGTCTTCTAGCTCCCCGCTCTCCAGTCCTCCCCTCCACCCACCCCTCAGGCTGCAACACACTCCACCACACGGCGACCCCCACAACCCCCTTGCCCCCGCCTGTCTTCCAGACTCCAGGACTTTCCGCCCTTTGCCGGTTTTCACGCTCCACAGACGTCTCACCCTTAGTGTGTTCGCAGTCATTCTTCCTCTTCCGTTTTATTCTGACAAGAACCTGCCACCCTTCCTCCCTCATTTAAAGATCAGAAAAGACTTCAACAAGAGAACTGAAATTTGAATGGACTTTGAACTATAGATAGAATTTGGCAGGCAGAGAGAGGGAGAATGATAATGACATCCGGGCATATAATTATATGTTCACGGTGCTGTGCATGCTTGGCTGAAGCACAGCGTGTTCATGCACTTATGAAGTCAACAAATGTGTAAGTGTCTACTATATGTTGGACGTGGTTCTACGTGCTAGTGTGAAGTGGTGAAAAAAGACAGATGGGGGTGCCTGTCGTCATGAGCAAAGTCGAACGGAGAGAACAGACGTTCATCAAGTTCCACACTCTAAAAAGTACTTGCCAGTGATTGCATTAAACAATTGCTCCAAATAGAAACAACAGGTTGTGATGTAAGAGTACATTAGAGTGGGCCAAGGAGGCTTATCTTAAGTTGGGCATCAGGAGACGTCTCCGAGAAAGTCACATTAAGGATGAGTAAGAACCAGGCAGATCGAGAGTGGAGAAAATAGTGTTTGCACAGGCTCTGTGTACAAAAAGAGTCTGATTCTAGAACCTGCTCTGCTCTGAGCAAGGCCCGCACAGTGGTGGGAGCAGATGTGCTCAAGATAAGGTACAGAACGAGGAAGACCGGATGATCGGCAGCTACATAGCAGACAGAGGTCGACTCAGCGCCAAGTGCGGTGGGAAATCACCGAAGGCTTCAATCAGGGAATGACACGATCTGACTTCATTATCAGGGAAATGGTAGACAATAAATCTGAAAACACAGTTTGGGGACACACTGTGGAAAGTCTTCAGTGACAGTCCTGGGAGTTTTTACTTCATTCACAAGGCAGTGGAGAGCTTTCAAGGACTTTATTTTTTTAAATAAGCACTTTGTCCTAGATTTATGACATATTTATACATTAATACATTAATACATATTTTAAAGCAATCAGAAGATACAAATAAGCGAAAAGAAGAATATAAGCATAACCCATAACCAAACCATTCAGATAGCATCCATTTTCGTGTATTTTAGAGTTTTCTCTTTCCGAGAGTTTTCTATACATATACTTTCACAGTATGCTTTAATCTAGTAGTTTATATATTTAATAGTATACAAAGATACGCATTTTACACAAATAGGATCTTGTCGTATCACTCAATATTTGTAAAATACTTTTTTATGATGTATTGGGAACATCTGTTTCAATAAAAACAGCAAAATGTATTACTGGATACAACATACTTGGGTTGAAGAGGGAGACGCCAATACCAAGGAGGCTGACTGGGAGGAACTGCAAGAACCAAGGCACCAAAAACACAGACAACATCATTTTTAATGAATGGAGAGTGTCCCATTGTATGTTTCATAACTGACCCAACTAAACCCCAAATGTCTGACTTTTAGGTTTCCTCCCATTTTCTCCACTATGATTAGTCTGTGATACAGTTAGCACCATCCCAGCAAAGTGTCTGCATGTATTAATAATTATTTTTTATAATATATTCCTGGCTGAGCTCGGTGGCTCAACCTGTAATCCCAGCACTTTGGGAGGCCGAGGCAAATGGATTGCCTGAGCCTGCGAGTTCGACACCAGCCCGTGCAACTCGGTGAGACCTCGCCTCTACAATAAATCAAAAATCAGCCAGGCGTGGTAGCACACGTCTGTAGTTCCGGCTACTCGGAAGGCTAAGGCGGAAGGATCGCTGGAGCCCAGCAGGTCGACGCTGGGGTGACCGTGAGCCTGCCAGGCACTCCAGCCTGGGCGATGGAGTGAGACTCCAACTCAAAAAAAAAAAAAGAATATATTCCTGTAGTGTGTCGGTTAAAATGATGTGAACAGGTAAAGGCTTTTGATGCACCTAGTCACATTATCCTCCAGAAAAGTTTACCAACTTATAATACCCCTAATGGTTTAGAAATGTACCACCTTCCCAGAAACACGGGTGTTATCACTCCTTTTTTATTGTTGTCATTTGATAGAGGGAAATGGTACCATATCATTATTTTTTTTTTAATTTCTTTGATTACTAATGAGATTGAACATTTTTCAATTGCCTGCCAGTCTTTGCTTTTTCCTCTTTCATAAATTCCTTGGCCACCTAATTTTTTCCATTGGTGAATATATCTTGTTCTTTTTTACATAGATACATATTTAACAATTTTTTTTTTTAGTTGGAGTCTCACTCTGTCACCCAGACTGGAGTGCAGTGGCCGCTCTCAGCCACCGCAGCCTCGACCTGCTGGGCTCCAGTGATCCTTCCGCCTCAGCCTTCCAAGCAGCTGGAACTACAAGCATGCACTACCACGCCCAGCTAATATTTTTATTTATTGTAGAGATGAGGTCTCACTGCCCAGGCAGGTCTCGAACCTGCAGGCTCAGGCAATTCACTCACCTCAGCCTCCCAAAGGCGCGGGATTACAGGCTGAGCCACCGAGCCCGGCTAACAAACGTATTTTGATTATACATATGCAATATTTACACCTAGCCATAGCTGAGACATTTTTCTGCTACTGCATATAAAACATTTTTCTGACAGAAGATACAAATATACTCTTACAGCTTTCAATTTGCCTCTTATGATGTTATTTTTCCATACAAAAAATCATCCTTTTTATTATTCAAATGCATGAGTGCATTTTCTTTATTTTTTCTGCCTTAGAAGTCATCTTTGGAAAGTTCCATATAGGCAGACATTGTGATAAATTCTAGCCCTTTATTCTTTCTATATGCGTCTTGGATCCATCAGCTCTGAGGTCTGAAATACAGATCTGTCTTGCTTATTCCTGTCCATTTCCCCACAGATTTGAAAGGCAAACTCCGACCATACAGACCCGTGCTTTCTCCCCAGTCTGTCTCTGCACTGCCTGTGCTGAGCCTTTGACTTTTTTGCCAATTTCCCAGCCACTGATAGACTTTTAAACTTCGCAGTTCATGATTCATTTCAACATCCAGTATGGCAAGTCATCTGTTTCCACCCTTCTTCTTCCACTGAAAGTGTAGTGTTGCTGAATGACAAGACTGGAAGCACGCATACGAATGCCAACCTCACCCTACACAGGATGCAGGGGCACAAAGAGGGACCTGGGCCTTGGCAGCCACCTTCGTGTCGGAGGTCTCAACGGCAATGCTCACTCTGAGCTTAAATCACCAGCTGAAAATGGGGAGGGCAAGAGTTCCCTGACATCAAATTATGATCGAAGGAACTCATTCACCAGCTCCAAGTGATGTGATTAACAGCCCAAGGCTGCCGACTGACATGAAGACATCATCAAGTAATGCCCGGGGCGTGCTAAGCTGTCAGCCATGAGCAGGGCATGCAGGAGGCTGAGCCGTCCGCCCAGGGCAAGTCGTTTTATTTTGCAGTTAGTCTAGGACTATGGGACGGAAATCATACGAGTATTTTTAACTTTGTGCAGCAAGAATGAAAGAGTAGGGGACTCTGGGGTCTGTGCCTCCCAGAAACACTGAAAAGTCTGACCCCCCAAATGTCAAATCAGCCCTCCAGAGTGCTGGAGTAAGTTAAAGGTTCACAGCAGCCAAGTGAACGTGCAGTCAGGACAAAAGCGACTAGACCCTCCCCGTCAGTTCACCCATCCTGCCTGGCAAGGTGGCAGCCCCGGTACCACCTTGTGTGCCAGTTTTGACCCAGCTGGGATTTCCCTGAAGGATGGACACACTCCTTGTTTTGCCCAACTCAGAGCACTCAAGGAAGTGACTAACAGCACGGGGTTCCCCAAAACAGCAAAAGGCAAATGAACAGGCCACTGCTGCTGGGAGCAAAAAGCCACAGGTAGTCAAACCACAGAGGCGCCGGGAGCCTGGGAGGAAAAACCAGCCCACGAGATGTGCAGGGAGTAAGGGCTCTGAGAAGTTTCTTCAACAGCAGTTTAGCAGTTCCTCGACGTGTTAAACATAGAAGTATCGCGTGACCCAGCAATTCTGCTCCTGGGTGCACGCCCACAAGAATCGAAAAGAGATGTTCAGACAAAAACATGTACATCCATGTTAATAACAGCACTATTCACAACAGCCCAGAGGTAGAAGCACCTCAAGTGTCCATCACCTGAGGAAAGGATTAAATAATGTGGTATATCCATTCAATGGTCTATTAATCAGCCATAAAAAAATGAAGTGCTGATACATGCTTAACATGGATGAAACTCAGTAACATCGTGCTGAGCAAAGAAGCCAGACCACCTCTTGTATGAGTGCATGGATATGAAATGTCTAGAATAGGTACATCTGTAAAGACAGAAAGCAGACTGATAGTTGCCAGGGGCTGGAAGGAGGGGTCAATGAGGAGGGACTGCTTAATTGTATGGAGTTTCTTTTTTTTTTTTTTTGAGTCAGAGTCTCACCCTGTCACCCAGACTGGAGTGCAGTGGCCGCTCCCGGCCACTGCAGCCTCAACCTGTTGGGCTCCAGCAATCCTTCCGCCTCAGCCTTCCAAGTAGCTGGAACTACAGGCATGCACTACCACACCCAGCTAATTTTTTTGATTTATTGTAGAGATGAGGTCTCTCCAAGTTGTCCAGCCGGGTCTCGAACCCATGGGCTCAGGCGGTCCACTCACCTCAGCCTCCCAAAGCGCAGGATTACAGGCTGAGCCACCAAGCCCGGCTTGTATGGGGTTTCTTTTGGGGATGATAAAAGAGTTCTGGAACCACATTGTGGTAATGGTTGTACATATTGTTAATCTACTTAACGCTATTGAATTGTAGACTTTAAAATGGCTAAAATGGCAAATTTTGTCATATATATTGTAACATAATTTTTCATAATACTAGAACAGAAAAATAAAAATATAATATAGATTCCTTGAAAATATCACACCAAATAATCAGAATATTCACATGAAATGTATATATGTGAATATATATGAAAATCATATATATTTACAACAATTTCATGCAAATATAGATCAATAAATGCCTAGGAAATATAGATTAATTTATTTTTAATAATCTCCCAATGGAGAGGCCTTTTAAAATTATGTTTCATAACCCAAGAAATATCAAAGAAAAAAATTAGGTCCAGTGCAGTGGCTCAAGCCAGTAATCCCAGCCCCTTGGGAGGCCAAGGCGAGAGGATTGCCTGAGCCCCGGGGTTCAAGACCAGCCTGGGAAACTTGATGAGACCTTGTCTCTACAATATATCAAAAAATAAGCCAGGCGTGGTAGTGCATGCCTGTAGTTCTGGCTATTTGGAAGGTTGAGGAGGAAGGATTGCCTGAACACTTCAGGTCGTCACTGGGGTGGCCGTGAGCATGCCACTGCACTCCAGCCTGGGCCACAGAGTTAGACTCTCACTCAAAAAAAAAAGAAAAAAATTAATAACTTTGTAGAAATTTTAATTGTAAAGATTTCTGCATTGAAAAGAATGACTCTAAGCAATTTTTTTTTTTTAAAGACAGACTGGGGAAAATATTACATTTACAAACAGAAAAATGCTAATTTTTCAAATAAATGCAATGCTCTTACAAATCAACAAGCAATAGATCAAAAACAGAGTAGAAAAATGTGAAAGAAAGGCAAGGAATATACAAATGCCTTCAAACATTTGAAAGAAAGCTTCATCTCTCTTATGATAAGATCAATGTCAGATACTAGTACATTAAATGATCTTTCACATCTCTGATTTCTAGAGATCAAAAATTGGATATCAGTGAAAGTATGGGCAAACACCAAAAAGAAAAAGAGCGACCATGGGCTTTTCAGCTCAGGCCAGCACTTGGGACGGGGAAAGGGAACATGTCGGAAAGTTCCAGGAGGCAGCTGAGTGGGTGAAGAGGCCCCAGTCGCAAGGCACCGCTTCTACCGTGCTGCCCCTGAAAGCACACCTTCCTTCGTTTAGGCCAAGGATGGGGTGTCAGCACATGAATACTGAGTGTCCCTCAAGGGTCCCTGTGCAGTTCTTAAAACCTGCAGCGGTTTCAGCAATAACAGACACAACCCTCATTTAATATGGCATCCTGGATTATTCAGAGATGAGATCGGAGCTGTGACCATGAACGTAGCACACCCCATGATGAGGCCTGTCTTAGCTCTTCCTAATTTGACCAGCCTCCACTTTCAAGCTGCCTGGGGGCACAGAGGTGCATCTGAGACAAGATGTCCAAAAACTCAGAAGGAAAGACCTTCTGCTATGACCCCAGGACGCTTCCTTCCTTAGGCAGCATCACTCAGGACATGTGCTGTCTCCTCCAAGGAAACCCACGCTCTGGTTGTCCAGGGCTGAGGCCCCACGCAGACCCTCCCGCTTGCATGCCATGGTCAGGAAGGAGAAGGAGGGACCAGATATGACTGAAAAATAAGAAGACTCTAAGATACGGCAGAGTCCAAAAGTCCTCAACCCCAATCTCTTAGATTTTCAAAATAACCACTGAAATGTTGAAACCCACACATTTCATCCTGCTCAAGCCAAAAGAAAGCTAGGAACCATCTTCTCAGGTGGTCGCATAATTGTATTATACACAGGGGCACTCTGAAGCCGCCATGTCAGCCCAGGGCAAAGCTAAATTGCTACTGGCAGGCATTCTCCAGCATTTAAGTGGACACTGTGCAATAGCATTTTTCACCAAGCCAGTTCCTGGCGTGATAGGCAGAGGCTTTTCTGCCGCTGACCCTGGGGGGAGGGAGGAGGGACAGAAGCAGGAGGCGGTGCCACTCTGAGTCGCATGTTCTGAACGGGATATTCTGAGGTTGAGGTGGATGGGGAGTCCCCACCGGTAATACCTATTCAGACAATTTTCTAGTCAAAATCCTCACTTCCACCTTTCTTCTCATGGTGCCCTGGGGTCTTGGCTGACTACTCTTTAAGGCATTTGAAAAGATGTCTTTTTCAAGACTCTTCACACGGCTGTTTCATCAGCCTAACAAGTAATGACGATTAAACAAACAGTGGTGTATCCACACCATGGAACGCGACTCAGCAACGGGAAAGAACGAGCTCTTGGAGTGACCACACGCAGAGACCTCAAAGGTATCACATGAGTGGAACAAACAGTCTTATAAGGTTGCAGCACTGTGTGACTTTGTTTATAAAACGGTCTCAGAGGGATAAAATCATGGAGATCGAAAGCAGATTGATGGTTGCCAGGACCAGGGAGGGCAGGGGTGACTCTGCAGGGAAGCAGAGACCCTTGACAGAGCATTCTGCGTCTTGACTGTCTTGGTGGTCACACGGCTCCGCACCAGTGATGCAACTGCAGAGCAGTAAACACACAGGAATGAACCTCAGACTGGAGGCATCTGAGTGAAGTCGGGGGAGGAATCCACTGAGCATCTTGGTTGCGACATCGTGATACGGTGCCGTAGTTTTGCAAGATGTCGTCACGGGGGAGACTGGAAAAAGGTACATGAGATTGCACTGCTCTATCTTGCCACGACACGTGACTCTACAAGCGTCTGCAAATTAAAAATGTTAAAGTGAATTCGTTGGGGAAAACTGTCTGACCCAGAATTCGTTCCCACAATGTGGTTCTCCTTCCTACGGAGGATGTTGTCCCTTCTGTTGGAGTTTGAATCGCCTGTTAATTTGTCATCAGTGAAGCGCATCCAAGTACAGGTCAGAAGACAGGGCTATGAATCTGAGCTCCTCTGTACCAAGGTCCCGCTCTGTCCACTGTCAAATCTGACTGCTTATCTTTTCATGCCCAACCTGCTGTGCTTGTGAGCTCCAGAACGGCGGTCACCCACCTCCCTGTGCACACGTGTATTTGTGTGAATAGCTCTATCTTGACATGGCAACAAAAACTTTCTACCTTACTGAAATCATTAAGATTTTCTGTTTTCAAATAAAGTTATTCTTATTCATAGAAGAGTTTCGTCAACATTGTTTACTTATGTCCTCATTTCCCCAGTAGTTTTTGTGCTTTTATAGTACGTTGTATAAAATAGCTGTTCGGGCCAGGCTCGGTGGCTCAGCCTGCAATCCCAGCACTTTGGGAGGCTGAGGCACGCGGAGGGCCTGAGCCCGCAGGTCTGAGACCAGCCCAAGCAACTTGGCGAGACCTCATCTCTACAGTTAATCAAAAAAATTAGCCGGGTGTGGTAGTATGCACCTGTAGTTCCGGCTACTGGAAGGCTGAGATGGAAGGATCACCTGAGCCCAACAGGTCAACGCTGGGGTGGCCATGAGCTTGCCACGGTACTCCAGCCTGGGCAACCAAAAAAAAAATAGGTGTTCAATGATTGTCCAGTGAATTTAATTAAGTCAAGGATGCCGTGGAGACATCTCAGTAAATGCAGGATAAACTCTTACCAGAGGCGAGCTACATACCTCTGTGGTTCTTTCCAGCCCAGTCAGCCTATACGTCTTCACAAATATTTCATGGTGAAATGTGTATCTACAGCCCATACTCCCCCTGGACTCCGGTTCCACACTTCCGACTGCCTACTTGACATTTCACATGGATGTCATCAGACATCCCCAACATGGCCGGCTCAGACAGAGATCCCATCCCCCAAAGCCTGTTCCTGTCCCAGCTGGGTCAACGGCGCCCTCACCCTAGGTGCCCAGGCCCTAAATCTCACAGCCACCCTTAACTCCTCTCCCTCTGTCACGCCAAGTCAAAGGAATGACCCTTCCACCAGCAAATTCTCTTGACGACCTCTTCAGAAAATATCCCAACGTCCCCAGCAAGAGCCCAGGGGGGCAGGACGTCATCGTGCCTCCCAGACCTTTCGGCAACCCTGGCGGCTGATGAAGACAGCCCAGCATGTCAGGCTTCCTCGCAGTCACAGGCGCCAGTGGTGCCCTCCCACAAAGACTGAGCTGTGCCCAGTGACCAGTGAGGGGACTTGAAATCTAAGCCCAAGCATAGGAAGCACAGTCCTTGAGGACCACCTATTGGTGTCCTCTGTCCCCTGAGCCACCTGGAAGAGCCATTTGGACTAGCCTGCGAGGGATGAGACACTTTGGGACCCGTCACTATGTCCGCCCAGCCAACGACAAGTCACTCTCCAGGAGCAGAGCCGCCTGGTTGGACAGACCTCCCTGAGAGGTGTTTCTGAAGCCAAGGGGTAAGGGAGCCCAGACCAGAGCAGCAAGCCTCCCTGCTCGAGTCAGCTCGCGTGGCTGACGCAGAACCAGGAGTGCAGCAAAGGTATCGTTGCCCGTCCCTGAGACTCACGGGGAGCTTTAAAACGATGCCGCGTTGAGTGGCTGAGCTCACTGGCTCCCAGCACCCTCTCGCCACAGGGCCTTTGCAGGGGTGGTTTCCTGTCTCCAGAGCACTCTGCCCTCAGAGATGGGCACTCCTTCCATCCGTGCCTCCAGCGTTGCCTCTGCAGAGAGGCCCACCCTGGCTGCCTCTCCATTGTCCTGGTTATGCAATCTTGGCGACCGATGCCCGTTAGGCAGGTGGGCCTGAATGGGAGCCCTATCCCTTGATGCTCCCGGGTGACTTCTGGCTGTGTTTCTCAGGCCATTCCCAGGACTCTGCTTCCTGTGCCCTCAGCATGGCATCAGAACTCAGAGCAGATGGCAGAGACGAGACAGCCTCAGCTCGGGGAAACCACAGCTGGGCACAGCTCACGGGGAGGCTCGGGCGGGAGGGAACACAGGCTGCGGGAGCATTCAGGGCCCACAGGGCGCCTGCAGAGCTCAGGAGGGCCGCCCCACCCCCCGGAGAGGTGGCCCTGGGCCTCCTCCAAGCACTCCCTCAGTCCTAGCGCCCGGCCTTTGCCTCGCGTCCCGTTGCCCAAAAACAGAAGGAAAGTTCTGCAGGGCCTAAGGCTGACCCTGGACAGGATGCGTGGGGGTAGGCACTCCACAGCGGCTTGTGCGGAAGGTCGAGTCACTCGAGGGTCACGCACTCAAAATACCGAGATGGATGTGGCCTGGAGGAGAGTCCCTTCCTGCCTGCACCCAGCCGGCGGGTGTCCTTGGCTGTCTGGGATGGACACGTTCAAAGCAGCACAAAAAATAAACGGCAAGGAACTCAAGTTTCTAAGCCGGTCTGCCACACACAGACACAAATGCTCTGTGGCTAAACGGGTGTTTTGTTTACTCCAGATGTGACCGTGTCGCCATCCTTCCTCGCAGGTTCCAGTTCACGTGCCCTCTCTTCAAGGCATGAGAAACAGTTCTTATAAACGAGCTTCCGCAGTCAGGAAGTGGGAGAGAGGTGTCTGAGGAAGGGCCCGGAGAGGGGAGCATTCAAGAGAAGCCCTCCAAAGGCAGGAGCCCGAGCCCTGCGCAAGGAGCCCAGCACAGAGAAGCCGTCCTGGGATCGGTACTTCCTGCCACGGGCAGAGCCTGACCTGACAGGCCTGCCGAGCGGACAGACATGCTGCGAAGGCCCGTCTGGGAGCCCAAGCCCCCTGGGTCAGACACCTGAAGCCCTCCCGCCTGTTTCCCCACCTGCAGCTGAGACTAACAAGGGGATAGTCTCGTGGGACAGAGGAGGCTGGACGAGCCCACTCGGAGAAGCACCTAAACATCCTCAGCACTTGGTCACGCCACAGCTGCTCTCGCTGTAATCCACCGTGGTGAGATGCCAGTGGACGCACGGGCCCTTTCCCTGACCCCTGTACACTCTGCCCGGGTCAGAAGTCAGGGCAGCAGACCACGCACAGGATGGGCTCAGACAACGCAGGCTTAGCCGCCCAAGACATCGCCACGATAACGACGCCCATCCGTCACGTGCGAGAGTGAACACGGTCCAGAACATCCGTCAAGAACCCGCCTCCATGGGCGGCCTTACGGGTGCATGCCATCAGTTTCAAGGTTCATCACTGAGACTCAATGAGGCTGTTCCTGATTCATCCATGTGGCCACGACAAGGGGTCAGTGTGGTCCCCAGGGAAAGATGCCAGTACCTACTCTCAGATACCATGTCCAACCACACTGCTGTGTGGACAGAGAGTCAGTGCGGCCCACTCAGGAAAGACGCTGGCACCTGCGCTCAGATGCCATGGCAAACCGGAACTGCTGTGTGACCTGGGGCAGCACAGCGATCCTTCCGGTGCCGAGTCGCCCCACGGTGAAAACGCAGCACCGTAATCAAGAGCAGATGCAATCGTGGCCTAAGCCACCCTCAAGAAGCAATACACACACACACACACCATGCCATGCCGTTTGTTCCCTCGACTTCACTAGCGATGTTTCGGGAACTTCTCAGTTGACCACAAGTTTATATAACCTCTCATCTGCCAATTCTAATAGAGAAACATGCTTGAGGTTTTACAGAGCAGTTACGTTCACATAAAGCTACATCAAATTCTGCACCGTCACATATGAAATAAATCCTGCCCCGTTTTCATCACTAATGATAAAACCACCATCGGAAAGAGGGCTGCTCTGTACCTATAATTGCAAGCAGTCTAGTCATCGTCCAAGGGACCAACTGCACATCCTCTCCGAGGAAGGCAGCATGGTTGTTTCTGGTTGACATCGCCACCCATTAACAGCGATTGAACTCTGAGGCTAGTTTCTGACGCCACACCCTGCAGGGTCCCCAGTCCTGCAAAGCTCATGAACTCACATGCTCCGTGAGTGGAGACACGCGTAGCTCCCCGGCGAGCACTGACGGAGGCATCTGAGACACAACTGTGGGCCCAAGGGGCAGAAAGCACTCTGACTCCACTGCCAGCCGGTGGAGCGATGGGGAAGGGTGACCTGAGCAAGCCACGCTTGCGCCCGACGCAGGATTCCCTGGGAGCAGCCAGCCTCGGGCTCGGGTTCTCAGAACTGGTGATGGGTCAGCC
This sequence comes from Cephalopachus bancanus, assembly GCA_027257055.1. Lineage (NCBI taxonomy): Eukaryota > Metazoa > Chordata > Mammalia > Primates > Tarsiidae > Cephalopachus > Cephalopachus bancanus. The sequence continues at coordinate 3,397,044 of JAPVLO010000325.1, forward strand.
CTGAGAAAGTGAGGGGGCCAAAAGAAGGACGAGACCCGGGCTCGGTGGCTCAGCCTGTCATCCCGCGCCTTGGGAGGCCGAGGTGAGTGGATGGCCTGAGCCCACGGGTTCGAGACCCGCCTGGGCAACTTGGCGAGACCTCGTCTCTACAATAAATCAAAAATTAGCCGGGTGTGGTAGCGCGAGCCTGCAGTTCCAGCTCCTTGGAAGGCTGAGGTGGAAGGATCGCTGGAGCCCGGCAGGTCGAGGCTGCGCTGGCCGGGGGCGGCCGCTGCCCTCCAGTCTGGGCGACGGAGTGAGACTCCGACTCAAAGAAAAAAAAAAAGAAGGATGAGCATTTCGGGCAGGGGAACAGCCACCGCCGCCCCACGGAGCGGAGGGAGCAGGGTGTCGAGGCCGGGCGCGGCGGGGGCTCGATGGAAGCGCCGGGGCGCCGTGGCCGAGTCGTGGGCTTCGGCCGGCGGTCACGGGGCGCCACGGACACGCCGGCGGGGGAACCCCTGGGGCGTCAGGACGCCGAGGAAAGGGGAGCCGGGAAGGGAGCAGGCGTCGCCGGCCCCAGCCCCAGGGCGGCTGGACGGAGGCCGGGCGCGCGTGGCCACGGCAACTCCGGCTGGGAGCAGGCCCCGAAGCGGCCGAGCCGCGACACGCGAGCGTCTGTCCTCGCCGGGCCACGCCCGCGGCAGGTCCCCGGGAGGCCCCCGCCCCCCACCCTGGGGCTCCGCCCGGCCCCTCGGCCAGCCGGGGGAGGCGGGCGCCGGCCAGGGCGGGGGACACGGTCGCGCGCCGGCTCCGAAGCGGCCGCATCTCGCCGCCCGTGGCCCTCCTGCCAGGACTCGCCCACCGGCCCTCGCAGGGTGGCTGTGGAGGAAGCGGGCAGATCTTCATCTCTCTGCGCCTCCGCCACAAAGACTGAAGGAAGGCCCTCTCTTTTGTTTTCTCTTTTTGCTTTGAGCCGAAGTCTCACTCTGCCGCCCAGACTGGAGTGCGAGGCCGGCCCGGCCACCGCAGCCTCGACCTGCCGGCTCCGGCCATCCTTCCGCCTCCGCCTTCCGAGTAGCTGGAACGACAGATGCACGCTGCCACGCCGGCTGATTTTTGACTTATTGTAGAGACGAGGTCTCACCGAGTTGCCTGGGTGGGTCTCGAACCTGCGGGCGCAGGCCATCCACTCGCCTCCGCCTCCCAAGGTGCTGGGATGACACGCTGAGCCGCCGAGCCCGGCCAGAAAGACCCTTTCGATGTGGTTATTGACTGCAGCCATCAGCGTTGCTGCCTAACAGACCACTCCAAAAATTCTGTGGTTTAAAAAAGCCGCGATTCGCTGCTTGTCATGGGTCTACGGATTGGCCAAGAAGCTGGGGACCTGGGCAGGGCTCCGCGGGCATCCTCTGGGCTCCCCCGGGAGTCGGGCCTCAGTGCTGATCTGGGAGTCGACCGTCGGGAATGCCTCGTGTCCACAGACTCTCCTTCTCCAGCGTGCTAGTCGGGACATTCCTCGTGGCAACAACAGGCTTCCGAGATAAAGAGGGGACCCGTGAGGTCCTCTTCAGGGCTACAGCCGAGCTGGCCCAGTCTGGAACATTCCATTGGGCCAAAGCAAGTCACTCAGTGGCCTGAATTCAAGGACTGGGAGAACAAATCAGCCTCTTAATGAGAAGACTGAAAAGCCGCTTGGCGGGCAGTGTGGGTGGGGCCCTTTCAGGGAAAGGGGGGGAATCAGAGTCATGCTTGCCGTCTGCTCCCAGAGCGCGGCCTGCGGGGCCAGGCGTGGTTCTGCGGAAGCCCTAGGGCAGGGCGAGAACTGAAGGGAGCCAGAATACCTGCTGGGTCCCTTCACGGGGCAGCCACCTCGCAGGGGATGGGAAAGACAGACAGACGGAAGCAGCAGGACTGGGAAGAGACAGGAAGACCAAGCGAGGGCAGCAGGGGATGACGCCGGAAGCATGCGTGTCATGGAGGGGCAAAAACATTTAAAAAAAATTTTTTTTGAGTTGGAGTCTCACTCGGTCGCCCCGACTGGAGTACAGCGGCCGCTCCCGGCCACCGCAGCCTCGACCTGCTGGGCTCCGGCGATCCTTCCGCCTCCGCCCTCCGAGTAGCCGGAATTACAGGCGCGCGCTACCACGCCCGGCTGATTTTTTGATTTATTGTAGAGGTGAGGTCTCGCTGCCCGGGCGGGTCTCGAACCCGCGGGCTCAGGCCATCCACTCACCTCAGCCTCCCAAAGGCACGGGATGACAGGCTGAGCCGCCGAGCCCAGCTAACATTAAAAATTAAAATCCAAAGCAGCCTGTCATCCCAGCACTTCGGGAGCCCAAGGCGAGTGGATTGTCTGAGCCCACAGATTCGAGGCCAGCCCGGGCAACTTGGCAAGACCTGTTCTCTATAATACATCAAAAATTAGCCGGGCGTGGTGGTGTGTGCCTGTAGTTCCGGCTCCTTGGAAGGCTGAGGCGGAAGGATGGTCGGAGCCCAGCAGGCTCTGAGTAGAGGCCCTGAGAGAGCCCTGTGCTAGCGAGGGGTGGGGCTGTCGGCTGTCTTACTCTTGGATTGATTTCCTCTTGTTCCTGGTGGCAGCATCTTCTTCATAGTTGCGGGCGTCCCTCCATGTGCTGAATCATTCGTGCTTGAGATGCTAAGGCCTTCAGAAAGCACGCGTGTGTGTTCTCTCACTCTCTGTGTATCCACCCTTTTGCTTGAAGGCCTATGAAGTTGCCAAACAGAAAAATGGATTTGACCTTCAAAATGAGAAATTACTGTTCAGTAGATGTCCACCTTTTCCTGAAGAACCAGAAGCCCGGAGGACACAGGGTGAGGATCCCATGACAAGACACCTGGAAAGATCACCCTACTGCAAAACTCCTATGCCTATCCCTGTTACGAGGAGTAGTATGGTGCTGCGGCTTCTGACAACAGTAATAGTAGTAATAATAAAAGTGTCTGTGTGGCAAAGCCTCCTCACGGGGGAGGGTAGGAAATTTGAAGGCAGGTTTCTGAATTGCTGTCACTACAGGCAGCCTCGGGCTTTCTCTGCCATTTTTGCTGTAGACTGTTTCTCAATGTCTTAGAGCAAAAAGTGTCCCCGGCCCTTCATTCGTTCGGCATATGTTTAAAGTCGGCATTACTGTCTCTCAGACAACATGCAGGGAAGAGACTCGGCGATGGTGAGGAAGATGGACATGCCGGGCATGGCGCAGAAGGGCAGACAGGCATCGAGATGACCACACAGGTGACCCTCCCAGCATTCCCCACAAAGCTCTCCTAGAGCACCACACGTTCATCGAGACGTTCCCATAACAGCCCCTCACACAAACATCGCTGTCACTGTGTGCGAGTTTTAAACAGGCGTGCGCCCCACCCGCCGCCTCTCATCTGCAGCTGTGGGAAACTTGACTCTGCTGTGAACAGCTCTGCACCCTGCAGAGGTCCTGGAGCAACTACTGACTCTCCAGAAAGGAGAGGACAACCATCAGAACTAACCAGCAAAGAACTTATTCTTGAATTTACCTTAAAAACCTTCCTTCCTGAAATGACCTGATAGTCAAACGGCCAACAGAGGTCTCACGTAAGCACACCCAAGGGCTGGACGTGTTCTTGGCCCTTCTGCCTCCAACACCTTCACAAAAACAAGACTGGGCAGGAATTAATGCTGTCCGGCCTTTAGAGGGAACTGGGTCCCAAGTGCTAGAGTTTTGATCCACGCAAGAACTGAGCGCTCTTGGACAGAGAGGGAGCCTCCAAGCCACTGACTCCATAGGTCCATCCCTCAGGAGGGAAAAACTGAACGAAGGAACGTTGTCCCTGATCCACTCATCAAGAAGTGGAACGCCAGCTGACCTCCCGACGAGACAGCTACAAGCACCACCATTTTGAAAAGTCTTCCTTGGGCCAAACATGCAAGCAAAATGGTACGGTGAGAGCGCATCATGAATAAATGAAACTTTGAGCAGCAGTCAAACGAACACATAATTTTCTAGACTACGTCTGGTTTTGTTCTGTTTTGGTTTGGGTTTTTAACTTTCTTGTATGGGGAGGACAGCAAAGATTTCATCTGAACCACGAAAGTAGGAAATGCTCAAAGGGCGGTAAAAATGCATGAACAGGGGAGGGAGCAGTTACCAGATGAGCGTCAGAGGAGGCGTCTCAAGAGCTCACCAGAGACAGCCCGCAGAGAAGAAAGCTAAGCTCTGGAAACGAAGATCCGTGTTTTGAATTAAGAGAGGGCCGTGGCGTTCTGAGTAACAAAAGAGAAGGATGTGTGACTAGACATTGTTTTGAGAAGATTCAAGAGAAAGCCAAAACGGGCAATGCCTCCACCATAAGCTAAATGCTAAAACTCTCGTCTGTAAAGCAGCTGCCCGGAGGTCCAGGGAGCTCCTGGATGCTGATGTGCATACTTATTTCTCTCAGAGCAGAACACTTTACAGAAATGTCACTAATTTTCATGGGAAGAGTTGCAGGCACAGAGGAAGCGCTATTGACCACTGTGGCCTGAGACGCATCCAGATGGGCAGTGCCCGGACCACTCACTTTTCTGTCTCCTGATCGTATACAAGTCCCAAGTATATTCTGGATGCGTGAAAGGATGTACGGCGTCTTGCGTCAAGGACACCAGGTCTGGCCTGGTTTTTGCTTTGCGGTGCTTTTTTGTTTTGTTTTCCTAAGACTGAGCAAAACGGAGCCATTTAAAGTGTGAGTCTGTTACCACGGAGGGAAGTGCAGCCCCGTCAATTTGCGTCTCTACCGGCTTCAGATCTGAAAGTTAACAAGAGGCAAGGTGATTTCTTGAGGACAAAACTGGCAAAATGAATTTTCGATGCGTCTCTTAATCTGTAGGTCATGGTTGCCTCACACGCCGGTGGGGGAGACCGTGCTTTTTAAATGCGGGTACATTTTTCGAAAAACTGATGTAGACTAAATGGGTCTGAGTGCAATTAAATTTATGAACACAGAGAAAAATATGAAGTTTTATTAACTGTGGAAGGAATGTGGGCCTTCAGCTGCCCCGCCAGTTCACGAAGACAAAGGAGATCGGTTTACGGGGGTTAAATAAACACAGTATTTCATATTATAGTTCAAATGAAGCCATTTGCAAAAAGACGAAGAGCCTCAGAAACTGGTTGACCAGATCCAGTCTCTCCAGGGACAGAGGAGCCTGTGGCAAGCCCAGCCACCCGGCGACCAGCGCCACCGAGGCCAAGCTCTCGGCCAGCCTCAGCGCCCGACGTCCATTGTTCACACCACAGGGTGCTCCCCATTCTGCGGTCCCAGACGTTTGGGGTTGGATTTCGGCAATCAGAAGCAGGGCGGGGGAAGCATGTGCTGAGACAAAGAAGACGCGCGAGATGTCACTGCGGCGAGCAGGGTGCGGGCAGCGGGACCCGCGGGCTGCGCAGGAAGGCGGCGGGACGCGCGGGGCGGGGCACTGCTTTCCACGGAGCGCTTCTTCGAGGGCCTCGCAGAGGCGCGTGGGGACGCGGCTCCAGCCCGGGGCGTCCACGTGCCCGAGGCCAGACGCGAGGCCGCCTCCCCGCGGGCTGCTCGGTCGGGGGCCCCCGAGGAGCCCAGAGACCGGCGCGAAGTAAACTTCCCTCCTGCAGGATCACTCGGCGGCCAGGAGCCTGTTAATTGGTGCCAATTATTGGTTTGCCAGCGACTCCCACAGATTAATATTTCGGGAGTTAGAAACCCAGCTGAGCGTGAAAACAGCATCGACTCCGAGTTAGGGGTCACATTTCAAAACGGCAGAGAAAAAAACAGAGGGAGGGGAGGCGGAGGGAGCGCGAGAGACCCGGGGAGGGAGGCAGCGACTGCTTCTCGAGAGGAGAGGAAGAGACCCAGGCATCTCGCTCGCACCCGGGCCTCGCGGGAAGCCTGAGCCAGCCCCCCAGGCGCAAGCAGGGAGCGGGTTTCGCCGCGCGGCCGGGCCTGGGAGGGAATGTCCCCCCTGGGGGCAAGCGTTTCTTCGTTTTCCTGGAGCAGCACGGGACACGCTGCCACTTCCTCTGGCTCGGAAGTGCTTTTCGGTTCCGCTTTTCTGAAACCAGCAGGACGGCTTGAAACGCCACAGTGCGCTCCCCCCGAGACAGGAGGGGACGCCGCGCCCCAGAGGGCCCACCAGCCGCCGCCCTCGACTCACGGCGAGGGCCAGGCCCGGCGCCTCCTCGGCCCCGCCAGCCTGTGCCGCTGCCGGAGAGCCCCGGAAGCCCGAAGGGCGCCCCGGAGGCGGAGGCGCAGGGGTCCGCGCGCGCGGCCGCCAGCAGCCGGCCGGGGCTCCTCTCCCGTCCTCGCCCCCGGGGGGGCCCGGGGGGGCCCAGACCTCCCCGAAGCCCTCCCTGCCCTCCGCCCCCGCCGGACCCCAGCCGCCGCCCGCCCGGCCGGACCTCCAGCTCCCGCCCGCACCCGGGCCGCCCCCAGCCGGGCCGCCGGGCTCGGCGCCTCGCCGCCCTCCTCTGCGGGCGCCCCCGCCCCGCGGCCGCCCGCCTCCCCCCTCCCTGGAGCGCCCCCGCCTGCCTATCATCTTGCTCTAATCGTTTCCAGATTCGTGTGGGAGGTCAGGGCCCGGGAGTGCTGCTTCATGCCAAGTTTATAAACAGAGCAGTGTTTCCAGATGGCCGCTGGCTCCAGCCTGGCGAGCAGGTTGATTGGGACCAGAATAACAACAGGTGGAGAGCAGACAATGAGTTCCTTGACACTTATTTACTCCCCGGGCTTTTCTTCCCCACGGCCCTGCCTCCCTCTGCCGCAGCCACCGCCGCCGACGGGTTTCCAAAGCGGGGGGGGGGGGGGGGGCGGCGGAATGCGAGGGAAAACAAGCCGTCTCCCTAATGAGGGCGGCCGGGGGCGGCGGGCGGCGGGGCGCCCCGGACGCGGAGCGCTGCCCAGGCCGGGCGGAGAGGCCCGGGCCTCGGGGGCCGCGCCCGAGGGGCAGCGCGGGGAGGGCGACCCGAAGGCCCCTGCTCAGACCCGCGGGCCGCGTCCCGCTCGCCGGCCGTCGGAGCCGGGAGAACGTGGCGCGGTTCGGCTGGACGCGAACGTTCTGGGAAGTGCCCGATGCCTCGGAGCCGGGATTGACCACCAGGCCCAAAGCCCCTGAAGACGGCCGAGGGCGTCAAAGAGAAGGACATGGCTGAGTTGGAGCTGGGGGTCTGAGCCAGGGGGAAGGTGCCAGGGAGCCTGGCCTGGAAGGCCTCGCGCCCACGAGTCCTCCCCAGCCGGTGACGCGGGCGGGGCGGGCGGGGAGGCCGCCCGGGGAGGAAGGGCCCCGCCGGGCCAAGCGTTTTATGAAGTGCAACGAAGGGTTTTAGTAAACAGCAGCAAAAGGCACCAGATGCCTCTGGTTAAACACGGGGCGTCCAGTGAGCCCCGCACTGATGGGGAAACCGGACAGCAGATTTATGCTGGCATAAACTGCCCGTCGCCCTGCCCAGGCGAGCGGTCCCAAGGGCCTCTGGCAGGGTGCGTGTGTGAGATCACGAGCCAGCCCCTGCCGGGCAGGGCGGCCTCCACGGGGGGTGAGGAGGCCGCCAGGAACCAGGCCCAGGCCGGGCTTGTGGCGGGAAGGATGAGCTGGCAAGATCCTGGAAAACCCGGACCTGCAAGAGGAAGGGCGGAAGGACGCGCCTGCGAAAATAAGGCGTCTACATATCAAAAGTACGTTTCTTAGGGCCTGCAGTTAAGGCTGCATTATCTCTGTGAGTCCTTCCAGTCTGAGTTTCTACTTATAAAATGTAACCCGACACTCTGGCTTTGAAGATTCGGGATCCCAGACCAGGGCTGTGCAATTTATCCGAGCTGACAGAGCCCTTACAGCCTGGGCGGCTACTCCTCCCCCGGCTCCTCGGGACCAGATCCTGACTTCCTGCAACCCGTGGCAGCACTGCATCTTAGAACACATCGTGTGTTTGTGTGTGTGTGTGGTGTGTGTGTGTGTGTGTGTGTGTTTCACAGCAGGATGCAGGGCAGCTATTGTGTGTGTGTGTGTGTGTGTGTGTGTGTGTGTGTGTGTGTGTGTGTTGTGTGTGTGTGTGTGTGTGTGTGTGTGTGTTTCACAGCAGGATGCAGGGCAGCTAAAAGGCCCAGCTAAAAGGCCCATCTCAAATGCAGGACTCCGATATTTCACTTGGTCGATGTAGCATCTTGATGTAGAAAATCACCAATTCATGCTTACTTCTCTTCACTGAGTTTCCAGTGCAACAGTCACTTGCTGAGGCTTCCATCTGAAAAGCTCCAAGTATTACGTAAGCAGGCTTAAGAAAAACCAGCCATGCTGTAAAATGAAAAGCAACAAAATGAGTTCTAGGGAGTAAATTCGCCACTAGCCAATGAAGGGGGCTCCTGGTGGGGAGGGAGCCAGCGCCCAGGGGGCAGTGGCCGGGGAAGCCAGCTTGCCTTCCAGCCCCATAAAGTCACTGGGTGAAGTCTGCTGCCCTTAGAGGATGTTTACCTCTAGAGGAGCATCTCTGGAAGATGCTGGAGGTTTCCTGGAGAGATACCATTGCCGATGACAGGTGCCCTACACAGACACTATAGCTCCCAATATGCTTAGAAATATCAGGAAGAACTGTATCGTCATAGCTAATGAATCCTGGCACACAATCACCCATGCACTTGCGAACAAGTTCTCTCCAGCAGAAATGAAGTGCCAACAGGTGAGAGAATTCTACCCTATTCGTTTGCGTACACTTGCAGTCTTCTGCCGTGACCACCCTTGTTACGCGTGAGAACTTTTTGTCCACTTTTTTTACGCTAAGACTGACCATGAAACTTTGTTCCCAACCACAAAGCACGGAGACACACCATTGTGGCACGTGCTGAATCTACCGGAATACGGGCACACACTTTGTTCCTATAAGTTACAAATACCAAGTTGAGTGGGAAGCTGCTTTTGTAGCTCAAATGCTCAGTGTTTCTCTTTCCAGAGAGTAGAATATATTTTGACTCTCTCGTCTGCACCATTGCAAATAGGTAGCAAAAAAAAAATGGATCGAATGATAACATTTAGAGAGTCAAAACATCAATAACACAGCACTTCCTAATATCACTGATTAATGAAAACAATTTTTATTTTAGGATTAGAAGTGTTGAATCACATGGGAGTGCTGGCTTCACCATGTGCCAATTTTTGAAGTCCATTTGAAGGACAAAGTGCAAAACAAAACATGGGAAGAGAAGCATTTCATCAGAGAATTTCGGTTCTCAAATTGGAAGGTATCGCACCTTTGCAAAGGTAGAGCCGAGAACAAAGGCAGAGCAAGCACAAAGTATCTGTTATTTTTATCCACTGATGGAAGGCAGAATAATGAGGCCGTAAAGCAGGGATGCTGAGGCAAAAGTGTACGCGGGGCTTTAAGTCACGGGTGTTTACTAGCAGCGCTATCCTAGGGAGCGTGCTTAAATGCTTCCTGCAACGCAACGCGTTTAGAAGTTAGCACACTGCTCTCGCAGTTAACCAGCCAAGCTACTCTTTATGTAACGTTTAAAACACTTCTAACCAGAATTAAGGGATTTTTTCCCCCTTAAACTTGGCAAGCAACTGAAAAGACTAGTGTGAAGGAGGTGAGAAATGCCATTTTCAAATCCCGAAAGAGCCAAATAAGCCGTCCATGGTGACTTAACCCAAATTCCTTCACAATGGAGTATTTGTTAGTGCCAAGTCGAGATTTTAAGGAGGCAAAGTTGGAGATTTCAAAGTGTGGATGATAAGCACATCCTTCCCACTATTTTTTTCCCCAAGGCTCAATCCCACCCAACCATCCCCTCCTTCTGCACTGCAAAACTCCCATCCCCGTTCCCGCAGCCTTCTCACAGACGGGAGTCATGGCTGCACCCACCTCTGGCTCACTCACCTGCACGAGTGCACCCTAACCCTGTGTGACTGCAGCCAGCAGACAGAAGCAGAAGGTCTTAGGGGAAACATGTCTGCAATCTCATGTGCTATCTCCCTTCAACCAGGGAAGTCAGAGGACGACCAGGCAAGCTCTCTCCAAATCCTAATCCCATTAAGAACGCTAGTTAACATCAGCTGGCATTCCCTGTGCAAGGAAAAAAAGCCATTATGGACCCTATGCGGTGACTAGAAACAACAAAGCAAACCAAACGATGCTCACCAGAAACACCAAATTGGCAGGTTTACCCACCCAAACCCTGCCTGGCTCATGGAGTTGCCAGCAAGGCTGATTGGCAACACCTCTTTGTCAATTATTTCTACTCTAATTGGAGTTTCAGATGTTCAGGACCAGCGTTTCTTTCATTTTAACTTCCGAATATGTTTCAGCGGCAACACAGCTAAATTTGCACCATGTTCCAAAGTCTTAATAGCGGCTGTGAACGTGGAATTGTGGCCCAAAGCAAGATTCACGAACCATTTGTGAATTTTCGGCTTGCGTTTAGACAAGGCCTTCAATCAAAGCCGGTCTAACAACAACTAGATTTCACTGTGTTGCCCAGGCTGGTCTTGAACTCCTGCACTCAAGCAGTCTTCCTGCCTCAGCCTCCCAAAGTGCTGGAATGACAGGCATGAGTCACCACGACCCACCATAGCTTCCTTTTTTTTTTTTGAGTTGGAGTCTCACTCCGTCACCCAGACTGGAGTGCAGCGGCCACTCTCAGCCACCACAGCCTCGACCTGCTGGGCTCCGGCGATCCTTCCGCCTCAGCCTTCCAGTAGCTGGAACTACAGGCACGCGCTACCGTGCCCGGCTAATTTTTGATTTATTGTAGAGATGAGGTCTCGCCAAGTTGCCCAGGCAGGTCTCAAACCCGCAGGCTCAGGCAGTCCACTCACTTCAGCCCCCCAAAGCGCTGGGATTACAGGCTGAGCCACTGAGCCCAGCTTATCTTCATATTTTTAATAGGCTTGCTTAACTATAAAGTATTCTGACATCGTCAAAGCTTAGTATTTCCATTCTGCAAGTCCATTAGTTTATTTTGATCACCAGCTGAACACTACTCTTTCCTGTATTTTTGTTGTCTTTTTAGAATTTTCACCCTTTTTAAGTCAAAAAAGCTTTCATTTTAATGGAGGAAATTAATTAACTTTACAAACATTTTATCAATGTCCGTGCTCACCATTGTTGACTGCAGCCCTTGTCTCTATAAAAAGTTTAAAAAATTAGCCAGGCATGGTGGCAGCTGTATATAGTGCCAGTTACTCGGGAGGCTGAAGCAAAAGGATTGCCTGAGCCCAGGAGGTCGAGGCTGCAGTGAGCCATGATTGAGCCACTGCACTCCCACCTTGGTGGGCAAAACTCAGAATCTGCATATATGCCTCACCTCCCCTTCCCTGCTGAAGACTGTTTCTCAACTGGGAGGATGACCGCTGCCAAGGCCATCTGTGCCTAGCTGAAATGCTCTTGAAGACGTGCACATCTGGGAACTCAAGGCAGTTACTGAGAGTCAGTATCTTTGTTTTTGCTTCTTTGCACCTAATGCTGTTGCTGAGTCTTGCTCCCTTTCCCTTGCTGGCGGTACATAACCTCTCCCCACATCTGTTGAGGTTGGGAAGCTTTGTACCGACCAGTCGCCATCAGTTCTCTCCTGTAAGTAATAATAAACCCATGCGTTTATTAAAAAAAAAAAAAGATTAGAGATCATAGCAGAGCCATCCAAATACATCTGAATACGCCCCTGAAATTAGTAGACAATACTTCTAATTCCGCAGTCTTGAGCTACACCTTCCAATGCATTCAGTTATGCTGCCCTTGAAGCCACTGCTGTATGTTAGAAACAGCTAAGATGGCTCTGACCATGCTTTTGCTGATAAACCAGAGTTTGCTCTAAACAACATACATCTCGTGTGCTATTCCTATGAAACGATTTAAAGTTTATAGGATGACTGTGCTTTACAAGGTTGGTGCAGGATCCCTACTGTTTAAGAATTTTAAGCAAGGATTAGGCCAGACACTAACTCTAACCTATTGAGGAGAAACAGGCCCCATTCCCGAGGTCTCTGACCAAACACTAAAGGAGCAACACTTGGACACAGCTGGCTGGACTTTGCCTAACCCAGGCTCTCTGCCCTTGACTGTTAGAGCTTCAGCAGTTCAACTCAAATTAGGCAAGCATTCGTGATTATAAAGAACCTGTAAGTCCTGAATAAAAGAATCTATCAATCGCCATGGTGCCTTACTGTGAAGTCACATGGCAACCACAAAAGCCGAACTCCTGACATCTGAAATTAGAGTCCCTCTTCGATAGAACTGCTAAGGAATGATCGGCAACAGTAGAGGACAATAATAACCCCCTCCCGGGGGGTCTGGAGATCCATGAAGTTGTGAAAATGAAATTAATGTCATTGCAGAGCAACCCAAGATGCCTGAATATGAGTAAGACCCCAAAAATAATAATAACTATCTTTTGGAAGGGTCGCCCAGAAGAAAAAAGATGTTTCCCTTGCGTGTTTTTAAAGAAGTCTTACTTTCATTCAACATTGGGAGGTTCCTATAACCCATAATGTTTTTTTTTTTTATTTTAAGAGGCTTATCTCAGCACTGTTTTTGACATCACAGGTCGTTTACTCACACAGTCCCTTATCCTCCTGTCTGGACCCAGTGATGACTCGCTGCTGTTACTTCATCTCCAAATTCCCACCATAAGGCTGCCCCCAGCAGCCCAGCAGGGTCAAAAGGTTCCAGCCTGAGCAAGGACTGCACAGGCTGAGAAAACACTTCGCCCTCGAATGCCGAAAAGTTTCCCACATCTGATGTAGTTAAACTTCTTCCTGGGGCATCATCCCCTTGAAGAGACAAATAAGTGCACTGTAAATAACACAATCAAAACCTGTCATAGCACTGAAATAAGTTATTGCTACAGTTGAGCAAAGTTATTTTATTTGGAAAGAACCGAAAGTTGCTGGTGTCCCACTTGCTTCTGATAAAGATTCTTAAATGTCCAAAAGGATTAGGGATGTAGTACTTAGTAGTAATAACTTATTCCCAATAAAAATGATCTTTGGCCAAGGACCAAGGAAAAGTTATGTAACCCAAATTAAATTCATGACAGTTGAGAAGGGCCTGTTTTCCCAAAACTCAAATGTCCTCCTGCAGAGTGCCTAATAGCTACCTGATGGTGCATTATTTAGGAAAAGAGAGAGAAAGAAGGAGGTGGGGGGGGGAGCCAGAGAGAGAGAGAGAGAGAGAGAGAAAGAAACCATGTGAACCCTGAAGGAGACTTGTGTGCATTTCAAGGAACTGAGTCATTTGAGTGTGTGTGCTAACTATCCCAGATTCACTAATCTAATTTTCCCTCTGGAAATTCATGATCAGCCCGCAGAAGTTTCTTGGCTTGAAGTTTCTGTGTTTCCCTGAGAGAAACAATGAAGGAGATTGGACTGTCTGTCGGGCAGCTTCTAAGGGGACAGCAAGTTCCTTCTGATGTAAGAAAGTCGAAGACCCCAAGTGACTTTGTGACATCTAAGATGGCACAGACATGCACCCACATGGCACAAGTGAATGCCCTCTGCCTTCCTGGGCATCAGGATCGGGGACCTAATAAAAGACTTACAGCAGAGGACACTGTAAGAAACCCTACGGGAAGCCTGTTAAAATGGCAAGGCAGGGACAGGGCAGCGGCTTCCACAAGTCCCCCACAGAGTAGAGGATGACATTGGCCCCATGCTTCTCAGTGGCCTTAGGGAAGCCTTTGGTAATCCCCTGGGGAAAGACAAGAACTGCAGACAGTTTGCTTCATTCGGACTTAGACTCAAAGACTCGGGTTGGGCGCCACATTTTCTGGTGGCCCATCTCCTCCCTCAGAAATGGAATGCTCCCAGAATACCCGGTGAGGGCATCTTTGTGTTTCCCACAGGACTTCACAATTCTCCGTGAGCATCTGTGTGCCCCTGGATGGCCCCCGTGCCTCATAGTTGGGGGCCCAGCACCTCTGGCACCGCATGCCTACGGCGGGCAGGTAGGGGACGCAGGGTGTGGACGGAGGAAAGGAAGACAAACACGGGTCTGAAATCCTGTGAGTCCTGGATGTAAAGGGGGTCTTTCAAAGTGGGGACTTGACTGGGATGAAAATGAATCCAAGTCAGCTGAGTCCTTTGACCTACAAGCCAGATTTTTCATCTGTAAATAAGATGACACCCCATGGCAGGGTCCTTGTGAAGATAAAGATGGTGTGTGTGTGTGTGTGTGTGTGTGTGTGTGTGTGTGGCGCTCCCCACACAAGGCCTGACACCGGTGGGTGCTCATTTCTACCCTAACTGTGGCCAGGATGTTCAAGATTTATCGGTAAATAGCCAGTCATTAATGGTTTTTTTTTTTTTTTTTTTTTTTGAGTTGGAGTCTCATTCTGCCGCCTAGACTGGAGTGCAGTGGCCACTCCTGGCCACCGCAGCCTCGACCTGCTGGGCTCCGGCGATCCTTCCACCTCCGCCTTCCGAGTAGCGGGAACTACAGGCACGCGCTACCACATCCGGCTAATTTTTTTGATTTATTGTAGAGATGAGGTCTCGCCAACTTGCCCAGGCGGGTCTTGAACCCACAGGCTCAGGCAATCCACTCACCTCGGCCTCCCAAGGCGCGGGATTACAGGCTGAGCCACCGAGCCCGGCTTTTTTAACAAACAGATGTCTGTTGAACTGCGGAAAAATCCTGCGTTTCTTTTAGATGGTGTTCAAGAAGCAGACATATTTTTAAAGGCGATCGTTCCTCAGTACCTGCAGGAGATTGGTTCCAGGACTCCCTCATCCATACCAAATCCTTGCGTGCACAAGTCTCTGATATAATTAGTGTAGTATTTGCATATAACCTATGCGCATCCTCCCGTATACTCCAACTGAGACCAGGAACCTAATAAAAGATTTACAACAGAGGAGCACCCTAAGAAACCCTGTAGGGAGCTGTTAAAAATAGTGATTACTCATATCACCTGATACGATGCCTATTCATCACTTTATTTGCATGGGTTCAATGTGGTTTCAAGTAGGTGGTAAATTCAGGCATTGATTTTTGGAAATTTGTAGAATTTTTTTTCTGAATATTTTCTAGTTGGCTGAGTCCACGGATGTGGAAGCCACAGATATGGAGGGCCAACTGTATCTAAGCCTTAATTTAGAACTGTCGTGGTAATTTAAGAAGAAAAGAAAGAGCAAACATGTTTTAAGTCCTACCTTTTCAACTTCTCTGAATCTGGCATGTGACAAGTATGGACTCACACCTATAAGCCCAACACTTTGGAAGGCAGAGGCGAGAGGATTGCCTGAGTCCAGGGGTTCGCGATCAGCCTGGGCAAGTTGGCAAGACCTTGTCTCTACGATAAATCAAAAAATTAGCCGGGTGTGGCAGTGCTCGCCTGTGGTTCCAGCTGCTTGGAAGGCTGAGGCGGAAGCATTACCTGAGCCCAGCAGGTTAAGGCTGCGGTGACTGGGAGCGTTCCACTGCACGCCAGCCTGGGCGAGAGAGTGAGACTCCCATGGGGACAAGAAAAGAAAAGAAAAGAATGCCTAAACCTGGTTCCTAAAGGTCAGCAGGAGAACTCGATGATGCTGAAACCAAATTCACTGCTTACAATGGTGAGGGAGAATGCCTCATCTCAGGCTCTGACAGAGCCTTGGAGGCGCCCAAGTAAGACAAGCATTGACTGAGAATTGAAAGTTGGACTTAAAGGGGGTCTTTCAAAGTAGGGGCTTGATTAGGATCAGTCAGTGATTCCATACGCCTAAGTGGCGAACACAGCAAGAGGAGGACTGTGAGATGAGGGCCCTGGGATGCAAAAGCAATATTCGAAGCAGGGGACTTACCATAAATCCTGAATTTTTTTTTTTTGAGTTGGAGTCTCACTCTGTCGCCCAGACTGGAGTGTGGTGGCCGCTCCCGGCCACCGCAGCCTCGACCTGCTGGGCTCCGGCGATCCTTCCGCCTCAGCCTTCCAAGTAGCTGGAACTACAGGTGCGCGCTACCACACCCAGCTAATTTTTGACTTATTGCAGAGATCAGGTCTTGCCAAGTTGCCCAGGTGGGTCTCGAACCCGCAGTCTCAGGCAATCCACTCACCTCAGCCTCCCAAAGCGTGGGATTACAGGCTGAGCCACCGAGCCCGGCTCAAAGTAGGGGACTTACAAGGAGATGGTCAAAGGCGCCTTAAGCTGGTAAGACAAAAGAAAGCAGCTAGACTAGAGGGGGAATGGGGATTCCAGGGTGCCCACCTGCACCTGGTTCTGCAGATCTGGGGTGGGAGCTGCTTCTGGGGGGGCTCAAGCTTGAGGTGCCCACTGGGGCAGTCTTCCCGTGATTTGAGAATGTTTTTTCTCTTGAGTCAAAGAAAATGAATCCAGTTGTCCACCCTCAAGCACTGTAGAGCCAATTGTCAACAGCACTCAATCGAGTTCTTCCAGTGGGGTTATGAGACAGTCCTTCCCTGAGGACAAAGTCCCTGGCCTGCAGCTGAGGCTTTGAGAAAGCTTCGGAGTCAAAGAAATCATATTTGTAGATGACAGAGACTTGTAATAACCATAGTTAGCTCAGCACAGACCATTTCCAAGTGGAAGATCTGATAGATCTCCGTAGCATTATGCAAGTGTTAAGGATATATGGTTGTATCTGGCGGGGAAACAAGTGCAATAAGGCAATCTAAAGTTTTAGACCAAACAGCTCTGAGGGTAGCGGCTAAGAGTGTTTTCAAAGACAGTGCACATTAATTGGATTTATGGAAATTTATAATGTTACAGAGGAAAAAAAATATTGTGACATAATATATAATTATTGGCCAGGTTCAATGGCTCAGTCTGTCATCCCAGAACGTCGGGAGGCCGAGGTAAGTGGATGGCCTGAGCCCATGGGTTCGAGATAGGCCTGGGCAACTTGGCAAGACCTCATCTCTACAATAAAATAAAAATTAGTCAGGCGTGGTAGCTCGCACCTGTAGTTCCAGCTACTTGGAAGGCTGAGGCGGAAGGATCACCAGAGCCCAGCAGGTTCGATGCTGGCATGGCCATGAGCATGCCACCGCACTCCAACCTGGGTGACAGAGAGAGACTCCAACTAAAAAAGAATAATTATTATCCAGCAACACAACATATACCGAAGGAGGACCACAAAAAATCTGGACTGTATTTATTAAGAAAAAAAACGTCGGCAACTCCTTCGAGTCCCCTCCCACTGTGGGAGCTTCTCTGTCCTCTCAATAAATCCTGCATTTAAGGAATGTATTTAGTCTTATATGTTTAAATTTCAGTCACCTCCGAAATACTCTCCATTTGCAATACACCTAGCGAGATGCTTTTTCCACTGCTCAAAACGGCTTTTGAATTCATCAATTTTGATGCCTTTTAGCAGTTCTGCTGTTTTGTGTTTCGCCTATTCCACATCAGCAAAACGTTTCCCTTCAAGAACTTTTTTCATCTAGGGAATCAAAAAAGTTGCTTGGGGTGAGACAGGGTGAGTAAGAAGTGGGGAGCAGAAGAGTCCTGCCGTTTGGGGTCCAAAATTGCTGAACGCTCAGTGCAGTGTGGGCAGGTGCGCTCGCAAATCACCCATCATGAAACAGACAAACACGTTGGAAAAAAGTCTCCCAAAAAATTCACTGAAGCCAGGCACAGCCTCTCACAACAAAGTTAGCTGGTACACTGATGCCAATGGGTTCCCAGAACCCATACCTAGAGGGAAAGCCTGTACTGAAAGGGCTTTTGGAGGTCCCCTGCCATATAACATACCAAAAGTTGACCAAAGCTGTAATGAAAATATACCCAAAATACATCAAGAATACCCAGTAAACAATGAGTCTGGAGCAGGTGCTAAAATACCTGTATTCTACTAGAACTTCCTAGGTCCATCTCAGATCGAAAATACTAGCCTAGAAGAAACTAGCTTCAAATTAAAAGATTGGGACAAAGCAAACATTTTAAATAACAACTGAAAAATACAGCTGATAACTATATTGCTGTTGCCTAACCTAAGGACTTTGAGGAAAAAAGTCATGAACACCTAGGCCCTAGTTTCTCCCTATGGAGCGTGCAATTACAGAGATATTTAAACTTTTTCTCTAAACATATTTAATGTTAAAAGGCATAAGAACAAGTCTTTGTGAGCTTCCAGGTATCTGAAAAATCCCAAAGATAGTTCTGAGTACACAAGATATCCTCAAAGTTACTTTTGCTTCATTTTTATTTTGAAATCAATATTAGCAAGGAATAAAAAAGCTGTCAGGAGATTTGAACACTGAAGATTGTGGGCACCTGAGAAGTAGCATGTGACCACGCATTTGAAAGTGGAAATGAAACACTTGAAAAGAAATGTAGAAGGTAACCTGGTTAAGCACAAAAAAGGTATTCTGGCAAGATGATGTTTTGACAGATAACACACAGAAAATAATCCTTTACAGTTTAGGCGAAGACAAACAGTAAACCAAAGAAACAAGCCCATCCAAAGTGAGCAAAGTTGGTTTAGATTTGAACACGTTTCATAGCTTTTGGGATTCAATATTTGCACTTGTTTCTCTCCGCAGGCCAGGAAAGATCCTTCAATCTTTACATCAACTTCTCCTTCTTTACATCAATTTCTTCTAAACACCTTTTACGTATAGTCTCTGTTTTCTTAGCCAAGATAGAGAAATCATTCCAACATCCTTCCGGCTTCAGTGTGTGTGAGCGTCTTTGTAGAGAGACTTTCTCCTCTGAGGCTGAACGACAGAGGGAGGAGCATCTCTGTTTTATTTATAACCCATACATTTGTTTGGGTTCTACTTTGCTTCCGTTCTGAGGTGTTTTCAAAATGCTTAGCAAGGAGTTCTGGCAGTGGGATTGTTTCCCATTCCAGTTTGTACTTTTGTATTCCTTTCCACTTTCTGGCCTAATCGCATTTACGAATGTGAGGAAGAAGCTGGGGTCCCTCCGACCAAGGTCCACTCTGAATGCCACCTACTAGCGGTCCCCTCTTCCAGCCTGCCTGTTCTTGCAAGATAGGATCCGAAGCCGGGCTCGGTGGCTCAGCCTGTCATCCCGCGCCTTTGGGAGGCTGAGGCGAGTGGATGGCCTGAGCCCGCAGGTTCGAGACCCGCCTGGGCAGCAAGACCTCATCTCTACAATAAATCAAAAAACCAGCTGGGCGTGGCAGCGCATGCCTGTAATTCCGGCTACTCAGAAGGCTGAGGCGGAAGGATCGCCGGAGCCCGGCAGGCGAGGCTGCGGTGGCCGGGAGCGGCCACTGCACTCCAGTCAGGGCGACAGAGTGAGACTCCAACTCAAAAAAAAAAAAACAAAGATAGGATCCAAGTCTTACCTTCCTTCCTAGGAAAGCTTTTGGGGATAGCCTTCAAAAAAAATCTCTTTCAACACTGACTGCTTCTCTAAAGCCTCCGGTGAAATTCGAGGCTTTTAAAATATCATCCTTGGGATTTTTTTCCAACCAGTTTTATCAACCTAGGTCCTCGCTAATAATCAATTGGTGCATGTCAGAGAGCTGAGGATTACACATTCCTAAACATATTCTGAATCCCTCTGCAAATGTCTCCCTATTCAGCTGGGTCTTGGGAAAATCTAACGGTGTCTCTCAGCTCTGAGACAGACGGGCTCAGAGCAGCGGAGAGGGCTCCTGTCCTGAGGCAGGGTTACGTGTAAGAGGCAAGTGCATCTTCTGGGTTCTGGCTGGTCAGGAGGGACAGGAGTAGAGTAGAGGGGACGACAGGGCAGAAGGGAGAAATAGTGGGGCATGGGACGGAAATAGGCCATTAGGCTCAAGCTCTTCTTGGTTCAGGGGATCTGAAAGACACAGTTCTTTTTTTTTTTTTTTTTTGAGTTGGAGTCTCACTCTGCCACCCAGACTGGAGTGCCGGCCACCGCAGCCTCGACCCGCTGGGCTCCGGCGATCCTTCCGCCTCAGCCTTTGCAGTAGCTAGAACTACAGGCACGCGCTACCACACCCGGCTCATTTTGATTTATTGTAGAGATGAGGTCTCGCCAAGTTGCCCAGGCAGGTCTCGAACCCGCGGGCTCACGCAATCCACTCACCTCAGCCTCCCAAAGCATGGGATTACAGGCTGGGCCACCGAGCCCGGCTAAGACACAGTTCTTAAGTCTTCCAAATCACATCGTTCTTTTGCCTTAGCCAAGGAATCTCTTAAGAAGGAGATTTTGGAAACTAAAAGAGGTTTTGTTTTTTGATGCTTCCTCGTAGTAATTGAAAAATGAAGACTATCGATGACTGAAATTTTGCTCCTTCTTCTTCTAAGACATCTCTCAGACTCTCTTAGTCATATCAGAAGTTTCATAAACATCCTGGTGAAAGCATGCCATTTTTGTAACGTCAAACGTTATTCATAAAGCAGAGGTCTAGCCTGGACTTAACTTTAGACTGAGACAAATCCATGAAAGTCTGGGAATGTTCTGTCCAAAAATGTTGCCTACACACCCCATATCCCAGGCCGGTCCTTCAACCTGGCACCTGGCTCATCCGATTTCAAAACCCTGACAGGGCTTGTGGCCCTGGAGCAACAGAGGGGTTTGCAGAGGCTACATCTCCCAGAACCAAACTCTGCCGTCAGACCGAAAGAGACAAGCCTGAGGAAAGCTCTCCAGTGGTGCTGATGAGGACCGAGGTAGGGCACACTTTCTCCAGAGAAGACCGGTCTCAGAAGAAAATGTTGGTATTTCTCTGTCCCCGGGGCCGGCTCAAGGAAGGGGTTCATTTCAAGGTTCCTCTTCATAGGGAACCATAAAACGACAGGGAGAGATAGAGGCCAGCAGTAGTACTCATGGTGAGGTGGGTTTCCCTCGAGCACCAGCATTTCTCAAAATTGACCAGACAACCAACAGAGATTGAAAAGACATTCTTACTCCTAGGAGACAAACCCGGCACCTGAGAGCTTTTCGGAAAAGATCATTATTCTCACCAACACTTACCCACTCTCCCCACCTTCGTGATCAGCCCTGGGCCTCAGTGGAGTGCTTCATTTTTCAGTCAAAGGTTGCAGTTATGAGGTCTCAGCCTTGACCTCCCAAACCGTGGAGCTGGGCTCCCAGACGTCACCAATACAACCTGTTGCTGCAAAGCTGAGCTCCTTGTTCGAAGCGGTAAAGGGAACTCCAGCTAACAAGCATTGTTGGGGCCGGGGGAGAAGGGAAGATCAGGACTGACTGAAAACTACAAGTTAGCAGTTAGCATGGGGGTCAAGGATCACACACCTGCCCAGGACAGAAGGAAGCAGCAAGGCGAAGACTTTGAGATGAAGGATTCCTTGGAGTATCAGGATAAACCGGGGATGTTTTCCACTGAAGGGCTGACAGATCTTTCAAGAAGTTCCTGTAATAAACAAACCATCCTTCCAGGCAGGAGATGGAGACTGTGAACAGAAAAATAAAACCAGGCTAATGAAGGCAGAGGAATTACACAAAGCCTTGCTAATGTACAGAGCCAGGTGTGGTTTCAGTTCTGGTGACTAAGTGTCATGGCAGAGTTTGGGGATAAGAGTTCTCAAGTAAGAAACTGTCATAAGCAATAACATAATAATTAATAAAAGCACTGCTACCCAACAGGAACTCAAAAATGAAGTTCTAAAAACATTTGCAACACAAGCATTGGCAACATTTCTTAAAGAAATCAATGAACTTTTATTGAGCGTCTGCCCAGTGCCAGGCAACTTCACAAAGTTTCTCATTTATTCCATTCAACAACTGAGTGTCGTAAGTATTATTATCCTCATTTTTGGCAGCTGGGGCAATGGAGCACCCAAAGCTAATAAGTTGTCCCAGATCACACAGTTAGAGCGTGACAGAGCCTTGCTTTAGACCCAGGACTCCTGACTCCAAGCTGGGTTCTGTCCTGCTGCACCACAATTGCCTCAAAACACAGGGAAGATACACCACACAAGGAGAGCGGCAGTCAGCCCAAAAAGAGGACCCAGGCCAGGAAACCTCTGAGGAGTCATCTTTATCACCAGAATGTGAGCCCAGTGCTCCCTTTTTTCCTCTGACTGTCTTCCCTGAATGGAAACAGAATGCAGCTTTGTAAAGCGTCCTGTCTCAGGAATTAGCGCCCCAGGTAAAATTTCTCCCTGCCAGAAATGCCAACGCAGAGCAAGCCATGAGATGAAAGCCCCCTTCCTGCCTCAGAGAGCCATGGGCTTCAGTTGAACTCAACCTAGCACTTTTTTTCCCCTCACATTAGAAGCTACACTTTTGGACAGTAGGTGGGATGACAGCATGAGTGGGAAACAGTTTTCTTCTTGGTTTCGACTTTGCTGGAGCCGTCAGGGGATCCAGGGAACAGAGGGTGGGCCTGAATCTGGGTCACCCCATGACATCCATGGAGAGGCCGAGAAACAGCCGCCAATGAGAGCTGCTTTCTGCTTCCAAACCGTATCTGAGTCAGGTCCCAAGGATCAGAGGACATACACGCTCTTGGCCAAGAGAGGCCTTCTCTGTGCACGGCCTGACTGTGAAGACACATCTGAGTAAAGTCCACTCTGAGACACATGGAGGAAGCAAAAGATACTTGTCAAAGCTGGGCTTGCCCGAGTCACCATTCAGCAAGCTCTTGCGTTTATATGCTCAGGACCAGCCTCTTTCAGAAGACTAGGAAACCCATGAGCTGCACATTATCTTCACATGGATGGTAAGGAAAGAGAGACCCAGAGAAGTTAAACACCCTGCACCCATGTCTCAGACTGCAGGAGGGCTTTTCCCACGTGGTGGGCTGGACCAAGGCAGTGTGCTGTTCTTACATCTGTCAACAGTCACAGACAGACCTCTGATGATAACAGCAATGTTAGAATGGCATGACATCATTTTTTAAGCATCACATACCAAGAGTTTTAAATCTGTGACCTCATTCCGTTCTCAGTAAAGGCCAGCAAAGTAGTAACTCCTACGAGTGGGCAGGATCACCTCCATTTCCGAGATGATAGACCGATGGTAGCCTCACTAGGTTACCAATTGCCCACAGATGCAGCCTGTTGGAGGCAAAGCTAGGATTTGAACCTGTGTCCTTCCACATACAAAGCCTGTCCTTCGCCCTGTGCGGGGCCACCTCCCATGGCACTCCTCAGTCAGTGGGGCCCAACCTGGCACGAGCTTGGCCTGAAGCCAGGCAGAGCCGCTGGGAGGACCCACCTTGAGGATGGCCTCTGCTGCCATCCACTGAGTCACCAGTGATTAAGAGCCAGTCTGCTTTCGCATGGTCTACACTATCTTATTTTATTTTCACAGCCCTATAAGGTAACAACTGTTCTCCCCATCTAACAGATGAGGAAGCCAAGATTCTGTAGGGTCAGGGACAGGACAAAGCCCTAAGTGGCTTTCGGCAATCAGGACAACTAACCAGGCTGCTTCTGGAGAAAAGGGACCACAATCAGCCTGCCCCTTCATCCTCAGAGGTAGCACCAGACGCACGAGAGACGGGGTTCGAGTTCTTTCCTGAGCTCAACGGGCGCATCTCATCCACTGGATGACGTTGTTCGGAACTTCCTGAAGGTCTTTGGTTTGGTTTCAGTCGCACCTCGGTCTTCCTGACCCAGAAGAAAAACCAGTTCCTCAAGGCTGTTTTCCATCGCTCCCTTCCCAGAAACTGACCAAAGACTAAGCTCTGGAGGGAGTTTTACACTGCTTCTCCTTCTAAGTTGGCCCTCAGTGCCTTCACTGCGTGCCGCAGCAGCTGGTGAGGAAAAGCCTGGGAGGAGAGAGATCCGCCCCCCGATTCTTCAGTCTCCTCCTCTTCCTGCTCCGGATGAGGCGTGTCCAAGAGACAGGACCCAAGCAGGACGGGGTCAGGGTGTGTCTCTTTGGAGGATGCATTGGGAATGCATGCGCAAAGACACAGCAGTGAATACTTTTTTTTTTTTTTTTGAGTCGGAGTCTCACTCTGTCGCCCAGACTGGAGTGCAGTGGCCGCTCCCGGCCACCGCAGCCTCGACCTTCCGGGCTCCGGCGATCCTTCCGCCTCAGCCTTCCGAGTAGCCGGAATTACAGG
The DNA here is from genome assembly GCA_027257055.1 of Cephalopachus bancanus. Taxonomy (NCBI): domain Eukaryota; kingdom Metazoa; phylum Chordata; class Mammalia; order Primates; family Tarsiidae; genus Cephalopachus; species Cephalopachus bancanus. The sequence goes on from JAPVLO010000325.1 coordinate 3,420,950, forward strand.
CATCGCTACCACGCCCGGCTGACTTTTTGATTTATTGTGGAGATGAGGTCTTGCCAAGTTGCTCAGGCGGGTCTCGAACCCGCGGGCTCAGGCCATCCACTCACCTCGGCCTCCCAAAGGCGCGGGATGACAGGCTGAGCCACCGAGCCCGGCGTGAATACTTTTGTTAAGCAGAATGGGAAATTGTTACCATTTCATCTCATCTTTCGCTGCTTTTATTAAGCTTCGTTACATTCTGGTTTGTTGTTTCTAATCTTTTTGCGGTAGGTGGTGTATAGTTCTCGGGGCTAACCTCAATGCACTCTCGGAAGAAGAAGAAGATGCTATTACTACGAATAAAAAGCTCATTCTCATTGTAACTCAAGTTTGCCTTTCAACAAGGGAGTTGGAAACAATGCGTGTTCCTTTGTTCGGTCTGTTCCCAGTGAACGGAAGGATTGCACAGGCACGATTTTTGGCTCATACTCCCTTCTCTGATTTAATTCACTTACGGAGGGGAGGCAAGGAGTGAGAGTGAACCCGCAGAGAGAGTAGGAAAAAACGTTGTGCTTCAGTGAAAAGTGATGCACTGTCCATAGCGCGCCCTTCCAGATGGTCCGTTTTCTTCCCTGTTGTCATCGAAATAGTTGGCACCTAATAGTAAACTGCAGGCAAGGGATGGATGTGCAAACTGGTCTTGTTCTCCAGAATTTCATTTGGCCTCAGGATTCCAGTGAAAAATCAGTTTGTCTCCATTTGCAGTTTAGCTCATTTACTTCACATACATTTGTGTTTTGGTTTTTTTTAACTTTCCTTTGGACTGGTTTTAACATCGGTCTGCCTCCTTCACTGATTGCAAGGAAAATGAAATCTTCACCAGGTGTTTATTTTTATATCTGCATGAGAATCCCATTTTAAGCTTTTCCTGAAAATTGACTTTTAATAAAGATAACCCAGAAAGTGGCCCACCTGACAGCTTTGCCCTTGGCCAGCACCCTAATGTGTGGGGCTGACATGACATCAGTCATCTATCATCCGAACCTTCCAGACTCTCCTGAGTGTCTTTTGGTCTGACCTAACTAAGCTGCCCCTAACACATCACCCCCACACCACTTGATGTCTGTCTGTAAGTGGCTTTTGGGGGATTATACTGTGTACTTCATAAATTAACCGCCAAGTATAGGCACCACGGGTATGGAGTGTGCCCTGGCCTGCGGAGAATCCCACTTGAATGACAGAACTACAGAATCAATGGCTTTGGTGGCGGGGAGAAGGCAGGTAAAGAAAGGTGACGAAACATCTAACTAACTATCTGGAAAGCTGCCCAAACAATTGGTTTTTGAGTTTGTCTTTTGTTGCTGCTGTTGTTTCTTAGTTGAGTCGCACTCTGTCACCCAATTCAGAGTGCAGTGGTATGATCACAATTCATTTCTGCCTCTACCTTCTGAGCTCAGGCAATTCTTCTGCCTCAGCCTCCCAATACTGGCACATGCCACCACACCTCTAATATTTTTATTTTTTGTAGAGACAAAGTCTTGCCATGTCGCCTAAGCTGGTCTCAAACTCCTGGGCTCAAGCAGTACTCCTGCTTTGACCTCCCAGAGTGCTGGAATTACAGGCATGAGCCATCATGCCTGGCCAAACAACCAGGTAAGTAATATAGTTCTGGCATTAGGTGTTCAAGAAATGTCTTATTCTGAATGATCTTGCAATAGTAACATGGAAGTGGAATCAGTTCCACAGGTGAAAAGATTTCCAATGCTTTTTAAAACTAAAACACAGCTATAAGATAAAGTCTAATGTCCTTAATAAATACATTTAGGGTATAATATTACTGAAATGTTTTCAGGCAGATTCAGTATCTCACTGGGGTATAAAGAACATCCGTTTAAAACTATATCAAGTCTGATAATTCAGAGGACAACCAATTGGTTTTGGTAGTCTTTTATGGATTAGATGAAAAATACTATTAAAGTAACTGAAGATTAAGAAAGAAATTAGTAGACAGGGCATGGTGGCTCAAGTCTGTAATCCCAGCACTTTGGGAGGCCGAGGTAAGAGGATTGCCTGAGCCCAGGGGTTCAAGACCAGCCTGGGCAACTTGGCAAGACCTCGTCTCTACAATAAATCAAAAAATTAGCTAGACATGGTAGCATACGCCTGTAGTTCTGGCTATTTGAAAGACTGAGACGGAAGGCTCACCTGAGCCCAGCAGGTTGATATTGGAGTAGCCGTGAGCAGTACCACTGCCTGGGCAACAGAGTGAGACTCCAACTCAAAAAGAAAAAAAAGCAAGAAAGAAATTAGTTGACAGGTCATTGACTCCTCCATTGTATAATCAAGAATCCCATTTACTGCTTTCAAGACTTTTATATAACTGAACATTATTATTAAAGTTAAAACTGAGGCACATGCCAGCTCAGGTAATTCCTAACACAAACCACTATTTTTTTTAGTTATTTTCCTGAAAGTGAAAGAGGGCTTGCATCATCCACTTTTTAAAATCAGTTTGCTGTGAACATGAATCTTTTTTAAAACAATAGACTGAAACTAGTGGCAAATTTCTAGTAAGTCTTTTCAAAATATTCATATTGTCAGGAAATCCTTTAGCAAGAAAATGCAGGCAAAGCAAACACCTTTGCAGAAAGAGCACCACACCCTCTGAAATACATTGAGATGAAATGTAACTGAGAAGCAAAATAAACCACCAAGAAAGTTGATTATGCCACTATTAAAAATTTCTGGGCACTAAATAAGCCAGTAGCAAAACCAAGGTCAAAGAAGCTTTGACAGGGGAAAATCTATGACTCGATTAATAGCATGATTTTTCATTTTGACCAGATTTCTGATTTCCAAAGTCAGAGCTGTACCATGCTTCTAGACTGTATCATAAAACATTAAATCATCTTCTGAGAGGATATCACAAACTAAACAGGATGCTGCCTCCTGTGTTCTCTCTCTTCCACTCATTCTCACAGCTCAAACCCCTCTCTCTCCAAATTAATGCACCAAGCTTTCCCCAGCTTTCTTCAACAGCCAGATACCTAAGCGGAGTCCCAGGCTGAGTTCAAGAAGAGCCGCTGCTCTCTCCGTATCCCTGGAGCCTCTGAAGACAAGAACAGCCCTGTGACTCCAATGTGGTATGAAGCTGATGAGTGGTCCTCCCGGTGTAAAGCCACTCACTTACCGCCCGGCCAGGCTACCCTGTTAGCTTCAGACTCCAGATTCTCACCCTTGGCGCTGGCCAATGCCGGGCCTCTATCAGTACGCTAGGCAACCTGCTAGGGCATATAAGGAGAGATTCGAACTTGCTTTACCAAAATAACATGTGAAAATAAAGCTCTGTTGGTATTTAATAGATGGCTGATGTAAGACATATCACACGTATATTATACTCTTGAAGAAAATTCATATAATAATAGGTCATTGTATTGAACTATTTCAAGGCACCAGATACTTCACTGGGGTCAACTCGTTGAAACCTCACAACAGCCCCATGGACAGGATGTCCATATAACTTACTGTCCAAACCAAAGTCCCAAGGCAGTGAGTGAAGCTCATTATTACTGTGCCATGGCAGCAGGTGTAAATCTGGACCAGCTCAGGACACTGGCGTGAAGGTCACACTAGCCCCTAAAAGCAGCATCCAAGTACAGAAAACATCCTGGCCAAGGTCACAGTGCAAGGCCGTGGTACAGACTGAACAGAGTCCAGGCAGTTATGGTCTAGGGCTGGACTCTAGCCATAATATCGTGCTACACGATGGAGGACCAAATAAATCACTAAGTGCCAATAAAGGGCTGAGACGGGACCAAGTTCCTCTGACAACACCAGGCGAGCCACATCCAGGGACCCCTCAGAGCAGAGATGAAGAGAACCGAATCTGTGGACTTTAGGATACAACCATAGAATTCACCCAGAATATATATACTTTTAAAAATGAGTAGCACCTTCCTTGGGCACCTCTGAGACTAAAGATCCAACACTCATATCATCGTAGTTCTGAGTGGAAAAGGAGGTGGGGGAAGAGAGAGGGCACTGAAAAGGTGTTTAAAGGAATAACAGCTGAGAACTTCACAAATATGTCAAAAAACACACACCTACAGAGCCCAAAAGTTGAAGAAAACCCTATTCAATACTTTTAAAGTCCTGAGAGAAAAGAATGGTCAACCATGGATTCTATACCTAGCACAGCTATCCTTCAGACTTGAAGGGAAAATAAAAACATTCTCAGATGCAAAAAACTAAATGATTTGTCATTAGCAAGTCTATCCTTAGATACTGTCTAAATGAAGACCTTCAAACAGAAATAAAATTATAAGAGGAAGAATTTTAGAGAATCAGAAAGGAAAAAGGAACAAGAGAAAGAATGCACATGGGTATATGCAATAGACCATCTTTTGCCCTGTGAGTTTCATAAATTATATGTAATAAACGAATCAAAAATACCTTCTGATTTATAAGAAAAATGATATTTAAAAGGAAAAATAAGAAGACCTAAAGAGAAGTGAGGTTTTCATATTTTACGAAAAATGGCAAAATACTGAAACCAGTCAACTGTGGTATGTCAGATGTGTATTTTGTAAAACCCAGAGTAACCACTAACAAAACTATACAAAGAGACATATTAAAACATTAAAAATAAATCAAGTTGGAATTTCAAAACAATATTCAAGGAACCCAGAGAAAATGGAAAAAGAAACAAAGGATCAAGCTCCTGAGAAGACAAGTAATTAAATGGCATTATATGCTGCTTCCAAAAAACAAAAAACAAACAAAAAACCCTCTTATGCAAGTTAAGAGCGAAAGTATGAAAATAGAGATTCTACCTAACCATACATTTTTTGAAAGACCAATAGTATCTATATTAACAGCTGATGAAGTAGGCCTCAGAGCAAAGAAAATTTCTAGAAATACAGAGGGATATTCTGTATTGATAAAAATGTCAATTCACCAGTGGAAAAAAGGTATCTTAATGGTGCACACCATAAGCAACAGAGCCTCCAAATACATAAAACAACAGCAAGTGGAAGCAAAGAAGCAATACACAAATCCACCCATGGCAGCTGATGGTTTCACCAACCCCATCTTAATAATCGATAACATGATCATGCTACTAGAGAAAAATTCAACCACAGAGAGGATCTGGACAATAGAGTCAACCCACAGAATCTAATTGACATCCATAGAACACTCAGCATAACAACATAATACGTTTTTAAGTGTACACAGTACATTTATCAAGACAGTTCATATATTTGGACAGTAAAACAAGCACCAACAAGTTTAAAAGAATTAAAATCATGCAGAGTATGTCCTCTGACCACAGTGGAATCAAACTATAAACCCATAACAAAGAGACAGCAGGAACATCTCCAAACAAATTTCTGAATAATCTATGGATCAAAAAGCAAGGCTTAAAGAAATCTGTTTCTTTAAAAAAACAAACAAACAAACAAAGAACAGAATGAAAACAAAAAATACCATGTATCAACATATGTGGAACGCAGTCAAAACAGTTATAAGAAAACTTTTAGTGCTAAATGTTTGCATTAGAAATGAGGAAAAGTTTATGTTCTTACCCAAGAAACTAGAATAAAGGCAAAATTGATCTAAAGGAACAGAAAAAAGAAGTAATATAAGAGCAGAAATCAATAAAATTGAAAATAGAAAAACAATAAAGAAAATCAATGAAACAAAAGGGTAGTTCTAAGAAAAAAATTAATAAATTGACAAACCTACCGCAAGTCTGACAAAAATAAAAAACAATGAAACACAAAATACAACTACAAAGAATGAAATAAAAGATATCACTATAGATTTTGCAATTATTAAAAAGATAACAAGGGGATTCTATGAACAAAAATTTACATTCATAAATTCTACAACTTAGAAGAAATGAACCAATTCCTTGAAACTGCAAACTTCCAAAATAACCAAGACAAAATAGATAATGTAAATAGTCCTATAACCATTAAAGACATTGATTATAATTGATTATATAAAAGCCACCCAAGCCAGACATGGTGGCTCATGCCTGCAATCCCAGAACACTAGGAGGCAGAGGCGAGAGGACTGTCTGAGCCCAGGGGTTCCAGACCAGCCCGAGCAACTTGGTGAGACCTCATCTCTGCAATAAATCCAAACACACATCCATGAAAGGAAGTTTTGATAAATTGGATCTTAACAAAATTTAAAACTTTCACTCTCTTTGAGCCTATGTGAAGAAAATAAAAAGACAAGCTACAGAGTGGGAGAAAATATTGGCACAGGCGTGGTGACACACACCTGTGGGTCCAGCTGCTTGGAAGGCTGAGGCAAAAGGATTGCCTGAACCCAGCAGGTCGAGACTGCAGTGGCCATTAGCATGTCACTGCACTCCAGCCTGGGTGACAGAGTGAGACAGACTCAGACTCAAAAAAAAAAAGCTACCCAAAACAGCAATCTCCAGGACAGATAGTTTTCCTAGACAAGACCAAACATTAAAAAAAAAATTAAAACTAATTTTACACAATTTCTCCTAAATAATGAAAGAGGAGGAAGCACTTCCCGACTGATTTTATGCTAGTATTATCTTGAAATCAAAAGCACCCACAAAGATAACAACAACAACAAAAGAGAAAACTATAGATCACTATAGCTAATGTGCTTGAATGCAAAAATCCTCAATCAAACAGCAAATCAAATCCAACAACATTAGCAAACCAAATCCAACACCAAAGCCATGATCAAGTAGGATTATTCCAGGTACACAAGGTTAGTTCAGTATTGGGAAGTTGGCCACTACGTTATAACAGCAAGCAAATAAGAAAAACCACTGATGAAGAAAAAGCATTTGACAAAACCCCACACTTATTTGCGATAAAATAGAAATTAGAAATAAAGGGAAATTAGCTTGATAAAAAGTGTCTAGCATCCACACACAAAAAAAGTCTTTACCACTAATATTCAACATGGTATTAGAAGTTCTGGCCACTAAAAATGCAAAGTAAATAAATAAAAAGCAAACATGTTAGAAAGACGAGACAAAAACTGTCTGCATTTACAGACAATAAAATTGCTAGTGTTCCAAAATCCCAAAGAATTTACAAAGAAAATTCTTAGAGTAAGATGTAAGTTCAGCAAGGTCACAGGATATAAGATTAGCCTCCAAAAATCAACTGTGTTTCTACATACTAAGAACGAACATAAAGTGACTGAAGTTAAAAATATATTGCCCCTTACAATCACACCAAAATACTAAGATATACACTAATAAAGCATGTACAGAAACTCTATGCTGAAAATAATAAAATTCTGATGAAAGAAATACAAGAAGATATAAATAAATGGAGAGAAATTCTATGTTTATGGATGGGAAAATTCAACATCGGTAATGATGTCTTCTGAAATATGTCAGTAGGTTTAATACAATTTCTGTCTAAACCCAGCAAGGTTTTTCTTTTCTTTTCTTTTTTTTGTAGAGACAGACAAGCTTATTTTAAAATTGTATGGAATGGCACAGACAAAGGCAATATAATCTGCAAAGAAAGAGTAAAGTAGGAGGAAGTGGTTGACTTGAGGTCATCTTATAGTATAGCTACAGTCATCAAGACAGTGGGGTACTACTGAAGAAACAGACACACAGATCAGTGGAGCAAAATAGAGAACCCAGAAATAGATCCAGACAAATATTCTCAATCAATCTTTTTCACAAAGGTGCAAAAGTAATTCAATGAAGAAGAAATGTTACCTTCTCACAAAATAGTACTGATACAACTGGACATCTAGAGACAAAAGCAAAAGAAAAGGAAACTCAACCTAAACCTCTTATACAAAAACTAATTCTAACCGAATCACAGACTTAGGTGTTAAATGTACTACTATGAACTTTTAGAAAAATAATTAGGAGAAAATCTTCAGGATCTAAGGTTAGGTAAAGTGTTCTTAGACGTGAAACAAAAAGCACGTCCGTAAAAGAAAATTTTGACAGAGCGGATCTCACCAAAATTTAAAACTTTCACTCTATAAGAGCCCCTACGAAGAAAATTAAAAGGCAAGCCAGCTCCAGAGGTTACTCTGTGTGATTCTGTTCATACAGCATTTTTGACACAGCAAAATTTTAGAAATGGGGGACAGATTTGTGGTGGCCAGGATTAGGGCAGGAGTGGGAGGGAGGGCACAAGTGAGGAACGTGGCTGGGTCATAAAAGGACGACGGGAGGGATCACGGTGGAAAGGGATCTGCTTGTCATGACTGCGGCCATGTCTGGAGAAACCTACACGTGGTGAGATTATATAAACCATGTAGACACACAAGAGCAAACAAAACTGAATGAGGTAGGTAGATTGTGTCAATATCAGTAACCCAGCTGTTGTAAGGTACAATAATTTTGCTCAATGGCACCACTGGGAGAAGCTGGATAAAGAGTACATGGGACCTCTCTACATAATTTCTTACAACTACATGTGGATCCACAAGTATCTCGATAAAAACTTCAAGTCAAGAAGAACTATCACGAGGCCAGTGCTTCTGGCTGGCGTCATGCTCAGCCCAGAGGTACCCCTCTCAAACGGGCTCCTGCTGGTCCTTCTGTCTGCTGGCCCAGGTATAAATCAGAACGGTATAATCAGGGAGGCACCACCCTGCACTTCTGTTCCTGCTGATCCAACCGGAGGAGGAGATGCCCAGAGTGAACTTACTGCCAGACTAAAACAAACAAAAAACCCAGAACACATAGTCTGACACAGGGTTGACGATGGAACAAAGTGTAACCCAGAAAACGCAAGGGCATGTTTGGGATGGGCTTTGAAGAGATCTCCTTAAGGACAAGAGATCAAAATGTCTTCACATTCCTTGTGTCTAAAATAAACGGGAAGAAAAGGAACAAAACACAAATCCAACTGTAGAGTAAAGGCCTTCCCCTATAAACATTTCTAAGCAAGTACTATGTCACGGGCACTGGTCTGGACTTTTGAAGCCATTCTCTAATTTAACCTTTAGTAACTGAGAGAAATAGATACTGTTATCCCCATATCAGAGATGAGGGACCCAAGTAAGGTTCAGAGTAGTTCAGTAACTGCATAGCCATGCGTGTCTCTCATGTAACAAATTACGATTTCTCTGTTTAGAACCTGCTCCCTGTTTACAGGCTACTTATTTAAAAATCCAGTAATGGGAAAAGGTGGGGACAATTATGTTTTGTTTGTTTTTGTTGTTGTTGTTTTATTTCAATAGCTTTGTGGCGACAAATATTTTTGGTTACATGAAGGTTATATTCTATAGTGGCGAAGAAATCTGGGCTTTGAGTGTCTCCACCACTCCCACCCTGTGAACATCGTACCCTACAGGTGATTTTTCTTCTGAGTCTCCAGTGAGCATTACACCATTCTCTGTGTCTTTGTGGATCCTTGGTTTAGCGCCCTCTCGCCAGTGAGCGCACGCAGGGTTTGGTTTTCTGTGCCTCTGTTCCTTCGCTTAGGATGATGTTCTTCCACGCCATCCAAGTTGCTACCAAAGCCAGTGTTTCATTCTCTTTGACGGCTGAATAGTATCCCATAGTGCACTATGGAGAACAGAGCAGTGTTTCGGCATACTATTCCATACACACTGTGTATATTCCACAGCGTGTTCCTGTGGGTAGATCCCTAGTGGTGGGACTGCTGGATCAAATGGTATAGATCTACTATTAGTTCTTTGAGAATCTCCACACTGATTTCCACAGAGGCTGGTGGGAGTGTAAACTGGCACAATTGTTTTCTTCCTTTTTTTAACATATTTTTTATTCTAAAATTGTGGGGTACAGTTAAGGGTTAGGTATACAAATATGCATTGTGCAGGTACTCTTGTTGGTGAGGTGTGCCCCCGTCCCCTCCCCAGATACTGACTACCGTTAATCCCACCTCCCTTCCCCTCCCTGCCCCCCCATAGTTTTCCAACACTGTCAATCCTTTTCTTGCAGTATTATGATACTTGTTCAAGGTCCACTTATGAGTGAGAACATGTGGTGCTCAGATCTTTCTTTCTGTGAGACGTCACTCGGGATTACAGACTCTAATTCCATCCAGGTTGCTGCGAAGTTCATGATTTTGTTCTTTTTTATGGCTGCGTAATATTCCATCGTGCCTATATACCACATTTTTTTAATCCAGTCCTCTTTTGACGGACAGCATGGTTGGTTCCATGCTCTTGCTATTGTGAGGAGCAGCAGATTTATCTGCAGAGAGGCGCAACTGTTTTCAACTGAAAACCCCTGCCATCCAACTGGTGTTCTCCATGAGCGGGAACACTACAGAGCTCCTAGGAGGGCACCAAAGAGCCCTACCTCAAGGTATGTGGGCTCAGGAAGGAAGCCCAGGGCCAAATCTGTACTTGCCTTCGGAGGCTCAGAAGGTGCTCTAAACAGCCCTCGTTTTGACTAGGTGTGGCCCCATCTCCTTGCCCAGGTCTGCTAGCGGCTAATTTGCTGAGCAGACGGTTCCCTCCATCAGGGTGGGCCCGGCTTCTGGCAAATTCATCAAAACACGGTTCGTGAGTGGAAAATGTGTCCCCTGCCGCCCTATTCATTGGAGATTGATCCCCCGACCCAAGCACGAGTGGGTTTGGACGGACCCCTTCCTCCACGCAGAGATGCGGCTCAGAGACGGGCGACAAGGGCTTCCGACGCCACCACCGTCTGGGGCAGAGGACGCCGCGCGTCCCCACACACCTCGCGTGAAGCTGCGCGGCCGAAACCTCCCGCCGCGGCCGGGCTTCTCCCAGGCCCGCGCGTCCCCGGCATCGTGGCCCCGTCCGCCTCCGCCGCGCGCGCGGCCTCCTGGTCGCCATCGAGGGGCCCTGGCCGCACGAGGCCCTGCCCGAGGGCCAGGGACGCGCCGCGCGTCCGCGGACGGGGCCGCCCGCCGGCATCTTCCAGGCGCGACGGTCTGGATGGCGCGTGGCGGGGCCGGAAACGCGTCTGCATCTCGTCTTGATCCCTGGGGATGACCGCGCAGGCTCTGCCCTCGTTTCCGACTTCCTTCCTCGCCATCGCTTCCGCCGCGGCTTGCCGTTGGCCGACTTCGACTGCCACGAACCGTCGACCCCCAAATCCCTCCGGCGCTCCCCCCCCGCCGCCGGAAGAGGGGCGGCGGCCCGCGGCGCGAACGCGACGCAGACGCAAACGCAGACGCGGCGAGGCGGCGGTCGCCGGCCGTGCGCCCCGCGGAGGACGCGCGCCCGCCGTCGGGGCCGGAAGCCTGTCCGTCCAGCCCCCACGGCGGGGCCCTTCCGGCGTCGCGGGGAGGAAGCGCGTTCCGGCCGCCGCCCGGGGCAGAAGGCCCCGCTCTTCTCCCCGACCCGGCGCCGGCCTCCGCCCTCGGGGCGCCCCCGACGCGGCTCGTCCCTGCCCTGAGCGCGGCTCACGGGGCGTCTCGCTTCCGATCTGGCCGCGGATGACGCCGTCGACCCCAGACCGCCGTGGGGCGGAGCGAGCCAGCGCGCAGGCGGGGGCCCGGCCTCGGCCTCCCTCGCCCCCGCGCCGCGCCGCCCCGTCGAGCGCCGCCCAGCGGGGCTTCCGTGTTCCCGCGCCGCCGCGCGACCCCGGGGCGATCGAGCCCCCGCGCGCCGCGCTTCGGCCGAGCGGCGCCGCCCGGCCGGGCCTCTCTGTTCGCCCCCGGACGCCGGCCGGGCGGGGCCGGGGTCGCCGGCGGAGGCGGCCCGGGCGCCGGCCGCCCGCCCGCGCCGCCGCCGCGCCGGGCCCGGCGCGGGGCGGCTGACGCCCTCCAGATGTGCCGCGGCTCCAGCGTGGCTGCCGCGCGCCGTAAAGGGGCATCGGAGGCTCGTCAAGCCGGCCGGGCCGCCGCGGTCGCGCGGGCCGCCCCCTGGCACGCGGGGGCCGGCGCGGGGAGGGCGCGCGCTAACGACCGGCCGGGGAGCGCTCCGCGCGCCCGGGCCGTTTCCTCGTAAACGCTGGGCGCTTTGAAGGAGCGGGGCGTGGAGTCTGTCACTTGGCAGCGCGCGCTGTCGATGGGTCCCCCTGGATGCTGCTGCGTCCGGACGACTGGTAACCAGAGCGAGAGGAACACGGGGAAAGCTGGGAAACGCTGCCAATTAGTCGTTCCAGGGAGACTGTAAAAACAAAAGAAAGGGCGAGGGGAGGGGGCGCAGGGCATCAAAGCAGCCCGAAATGCCCCGGGAAGAAAACTGAGAGGGCCTCGAGGCGTCGCGTGGTGCTCCCGAAGTAGCACCGGCGGCCGGGCCCTCTCGCCGGAGCGACCCGCGAACCCGCGAGCGCCCCGGCGCAGCCCTGGAGGGCCCGGCGGCTCCCAGGGGACACCTGGGTGCAGCCCCCGGGGCGGCGGGCAGGCCGCCTGCCCGGAGGAAGACCCAGCGCCGCAGCCTCCCAGTCTGGCCTGTGCCTCTGGGCGCCGCCGCCTCCACGGCCGCTGCGAACTGAGCTGTGATAAAAGGGAGGGGGCGGGGACGGCTTTCCCACCCCCCCAAGTGCCTGCCAGACACCGGCTTCAAGCAGGCCGTGGCCGTGCTGTGGACACTGTTTCTAATTTCGCAGTCATTCTGGTGGTGGAGATCTGTTGGGTTTGTCTCTGCCTTTCGACAGACCCGAGAATTCCCGAACTGGAAGCATCAGGGTCTGAAACAGACCCGCGCGGGCCTCGCCTTCTTCTTGAGTGGCTTCAGGGACGCTTTTCGGGGCTTAAGCGAAGAGACAGGAAGCGGGGCCGGGCTGACGCCGCAGGCAGCAACCCCAGAAGGCAGCGTTGCTCCCGGGAGAGCTGCCCTAGCCCGAGCCCCGGGGCGTGTGGGGGTCGGGGGGAGGAAGCGGGGTTCACTCCCCAGGGCCTGGGAGGCAAATGTTGCTGCCGCTGGCGGAGAACTGCTTATCTCAGCAGCCTGAACGCGGGCCTCCAGCCAGGCGGCCTCAGCCCACAGTGATTTTCGTCCCCCCCTCCTCTGAGTCATGCGGACGGCCACATGTGCCTCAGATTCAATCCCTGGCAAGGGCACAACTCTGCTAATCAGCTGGGGTCCTTCTTGGTGTCTGGCCACAAGTCAGCAGATGCCCGGCTCGGCTTCACCAGGACAAAATGTCTTGCATAAGATCTGCTTCAAAAACAATTATATGAGCAAATTATCTTGGCTTCTAGCAACAGAGTTTTAAAATCTAGTAGCAAGATCTCAAAAAATGATTAAACCGCAAACACTATTTTAAAATAACATTGAACCAGACAAGAGATGAGGAACTCCTACAGAACCGTCAGGAACACACTCCGCTCCCAGAGCCAAGTGTCCGTGTGTGTGTGTCTGAACTCCAGGGAGAGACTCACACTTGGGCCTCCTTCAGAGGCAGAAGAGAACAAAACTCCTTATCTGGCAACCACTTTTCCCTTCCTACCTACCGTATAGCTTTGAAGCCTGTCCACGGAAGGGTTGTCTTCAGAGACTAATTGGGCAATCCTCCGGAAGCCTGTCCTGAGCTATCCCAGCCCTCATCGCCCAAGGCCTGGGCCGATGTTACCAATGACAAGGTTCACAACAAGTTAGATGTGTTTCTTCTGAACTGAGGACCCAAAGGAGTGCCACAGTTTTGCTGGCGAGCCTGCTCCAGCTACTATTTTTTCTCGGTCCCTTCTGCCTGAGCCCGCCATCACATCTCTGCCTCTGCCCCAGGCCCTTTTCCTGACCTAGCATTCCTTCAGTGCTGCAGCATCTCACAACCACCGGACCGTGGGGGAACCCTGCAGCCGAGACCTTGGCCTCCACTGGTCTCCCTGCAGATTGCATTGTTCAGCAAATATCTTTACCCTAGTATGAATGAAATGTGAAGCTCAGCCTTGACATCTCAAGTTCTAGGTACATTCTTTGGGGCATCTAGACCTCTCCCCTTGAATTTCACCTCATCATTTCAAACTCAGTGCAGTTGCAAGGAAATATTTTCTTTCCTCCCAGAGTCGACTAAGTCCTCCGACTCCTCCGTTTCTACTGAAGATGACATTACTCTCCCCTGATGGGGGCCTGTAACCACAGAGACCCTCTTTAACTCAGCCTCTCTCCTCACTCATATTCTGACTTCGATGACAGGCCTCTGGGTGCCAAGCACTGCTCCACTCTGGATACACAACGGAGAACAAGATAGCCAGCAGCTACCCACCCTGGCCCACTCAGCACAGATCTCCACGCCCCTCATATACCTGCGCATTATAGTGGAAGTTGCCCATTCCAGACCCGTGGACTTTGCAGTCCTTTGCGTCTGCATTTTGTGAAGAAGCTCGTGTGCACTAACCTCGAAACTCACAGGCCGGTGCTAATTTCTCTTCCACTGTGGCTGTTGGTCCCGGACCCCAGCAGCCTTCACCTCTGGAGCCTTCCTGGCTCCTGCCCGCTGTGGACTCTCCTAGGATCAGAGTCCAGAGAACCGTTGCTGCGGATCTTGGTTTCTGGAAGGAGGTGTAAGCTCTTTCCTCCCCTCTGGTGGGGAAATCCTAACCAAACCTCAAACGCCAAGTCCAGTCTACAGCCCACCGCCGAGGCCGGGCCTCCAGAGCGATTCCTGCACCACCAGCAGGCTCCTGTCCACCGCATGAAGCTGCCGACTAACTGCTCTGCGGCACCACTCGTGCTGCAGCCTGATGCCTACCGGTTGCCTCCTACGGGGCCTTGCCCTCAGAAGGGGCAGAGCCGAGCTCCCCGGTGCTCCCCTCCACCCCGCTTCATTCTCTCGCGTCCTCTGCTGACTTGTGGCGATGGTATGCTAATTTCTCGTTCAAACCCAAACTCGGGAACTCCTCCAGCATCTTCTCCTTCCTCCACTCTGAAGTCCAGACCACAGCGAGGCCTTGTCCCTCTGCGTGTGGAGCACATTGCGAGTTCCATTCGGCCAACCTGTCAGAACTCCATGAGCAGGGCCACGTGAGCAGTGTGTGGTTCCAGGCCCGTCACCTCTGCTGCCTTCACCACGCAGTCCTGCGGGCCCACCCCTCAGCCTTCGGCCCGCGGCCTGGTGTCCTGGGGGCACCCAGAGGGTCTCCTTGGCCGGTCCCCTGTCACTCAACTTCCCGCCAGCCGTGTGGCTCCGGCGAGGGGCCCAGCTCCCGCCACGCACCAAGCAGATTCTGCGCCTTCCCGTGCGGCTTTTCTCACACCTGTGCTCACCTCTCTGTGAGTACTGTAGTCCCTTCATTGTCATCTCTTCCAACTGCCCATCCGAGAGTGTTTTCTGACTGTCTAATTATACACTCTGTGTTCTGTAGATCCTAAGACTTATGTACTTAGCTCAGCTAACTCCTGGCATGAAGAAGCCTGTTGACTGGACACGTGATTGAGTAAGTACATGCGATGGCTGCACCTCCAAGTCCTCGTGTATCGTCTGCAGTGATCGGATTCTAGGAGCACTTGGGCGTGCACCTCGCAGAGCATCTAAGAGTGAACCTGACACGTATGGGTTGTGGAGCAATTCTTTGCTGAGGAAAGCTGAGCTCCTAAGAGATGGAGTATAGTCTCTTGAGCAGGAAGAAGCTGGAAAACCAATAAAGTAAAAAAATTAAAAATATAAAGGCCAGGAGAGCAGGAAGAGCGGTCTGGTTGAACAAGATCATGATCGTCCCATTGTATTACTTTTGTGTTTTAAGGGACTCACCCTGTCTTTTCTGTGCCAGAGTCCCGACCTCATCCCTGGTCTACCACATCCCCCCATTTTCTTTTACTTTTTTTTCGAGCACTCTCCCCACTGCAGCAAATCCTTCCGCCTCAGCCTTCCAAGTAGCTGGAACTACAGGCACGCACTACCATGCCTGGCTAATTTTTGATGTATTGTAGCGTGAGCTCTTGCCAAGTTGCCCGGGCAGGTCTCAAACCCGCAGGCTCAGGCAGTCCACTCACTTCGGCCTCCCAGTGTGCTGGATTACAGGCTGAGTCACCAAGCCCGGCCGGTTTTCAAGCCAAGATTCTCATGAGAGCTATCAGGAGGCTCTCTCTAGAGAGACTTGGTCTCAATTACTCGGTTATTTCTCAGCAAAGCTGTACCGGCACGCTTACTGAGCGAGCTGTCAATGTGCTAGTGTAGAAACTCATTCCAGGAAGCCATCCCTTCTCCAAGAAGATCCCATCCTGAGAAGGGATGTTAGAAAGAGGGCATGGGCGTCAACACACAACACAAATAGTGAGCACTGCAAGAAGAGGTAGCACACTGCCACGCTAGCACAGAAGGAGGTGTCCACTGCCCTCTACAAGCCAAGGATGACCCCGTACCTCTAGTGAGCAGCTTCTGAGCAGTATGGGGAATTCAGCCTATCAGGTGTCCAGACTGAGACAGATAATTAGGGCAACTGACTCCTAAGACGTTTCTACACTTACTCATTCATTCCTTCATTGGAATACAAGGATTCCAGATTTCTGTCTGTGTCTGATCGTTTAAACTGACATACTTCTATGTTGGACTCATTCAAGACTGACGTTGGGAGGAGGTGGGTTCTGGTCTTGCTCGCAAGAAAAAGACTCACCACAGGGAATCAGATGAAATCCTAGTTCTAATCCAATCCAGACAAACAGGGTAGAATTCGCGTCAGAGAGGGCAGCGTCCAGGGAGACAGCGCTGGTGTGCTCCCAGCCACATCCTGGGTGTGGCAGACACCCTCTCCTTTCCCGACCTAAAGGCTGAAGTGCCACACCTTCCCTTAAACAGATCCACAGTGTCTCTTCTGTAAGCTGTCCCCAAAGCAGTGCCGGATCACCAAAACCCAGTCCCATCACACAGCAGGCAGTGAGGAAAGAGTGAAGTCTCCGTCTGCCAGGAGGCCAAAGGGACACCAGTTGTCCCATGGTGAGGCCAGCACAGCAGGAAATGTTTCCTCCAAGGGACCCTCCTTCGTGGGTTGACAGTGACGTCTCCATCCAATTAGCTTGAAGACAATAACCAGGGGGACTGGGTTTGTAATCAGTGGATTCCTTCTGTACCCACCCTGAACAATGTTGGTGTCTATACCATTAGGAGGACGTATTCCTTTTCAATATGAAAATAAGTTAGAGAGACAGAAGCTTAGGGAAACAGCAGAACAGAGGACATGCCTTAGGCCCGGGGCTGTTTAGAAAAGGAAAATGCTGTAAATGGAAGTGAGCCTTAGCAAGGCACAACTCTGGAGCCTTGGCTCACAAAGCAAAGCAAAAAAAAAAAAAGAGAGAAAGAGAAAAAGCTGGTGGGCGGGGGAGTTTCCTGAAGCCGTGAGTAAAATCTGGCAGAAAGCATCCTATACAGCCTTTTTTGGTTTCAATCCGCATGACATCACAATCCATGAATTTTGCTGTGATTGGATGTGAATGAACTTGTAGATTCAAAACAAAACCCACTTGAAACAAGCTCCACAAAGCAACCCTATCTTCCCCGCAGCAGTTAAGTGCATTTCCTAACTGCCGTTTTCTGTTCTGGATTGCAAAGGGGATGGCAAGGCCTGCCTGTGGCTAGCACACCAAGTCCAAGCCACACAAACACATACAAGCACACACAGATGCACACAGACTTGCAGGCAGACATACAACACAAGCATGTGTGCACAGATATGCAGATGCACACACATGCAGACATTCTCACAGATACTCACACAGAGACAGACATGTGCAAAGACACACAACATAAGCATGCCTGCTTATATATGTGCACAGACACATATAGGAGCATGCACACGCAGACACACATAGACAGACATGTGCACACGTGCGCGCACACACACACACACACACACACACCAAGTCCCAGCGGCAGTGTCAGGAAAAAGCAGCAGGAACACTGGGCTGCACCATCCATTATGCCTTGGAGAACTCGCCCGCCCTCTTTCTCTGCTTCTCCTTCTTATGCTTCTCATCTCCTTGGCCCCACTGGGAGGACGGAGGAAGGCTTAGCCCAGCCCTGGGCTTGAGAGAAACAAGACAGGAAAAATGAAAGCCACACAGCAGTCCTGGCGTGGCAGTTAAAGTATTCTACCTGCCCCAAGCATTTCCTCCTTTTTCATGGACTTTATTGCTGAAGAAGCGCGGTTGATGTGTGTAAGGGTCAGACGTTTGGGGCATAACGGGTTTTTGTAAACAGTGAGAAGCAAAGCCCAGCATACTTCCAGATGTACCAGATTATTGCAAAAATTAAAACCGAGTCAACCATATTTTTTAAAAAGGCCAGCTATGCCACCATGTGGAACCTAATTAATATGTCTTAATATGCAAATAACCCTGCCCATGAATGCTGTCCTGCCCTCTCCACTCCATACTTACCTAAACTGGGCCCCAAATCCCCTCTGTGTCTGATCACCCTGGGAAAGTCTAGAACTCCAAAGCCTTAACCCCTCACTTGTGGATGACTCCTCCTCAGGGGACATTTTTTGGTTGTCATGATTGTCAGGTCTGGGTGCTACTGGCATCCCGTGGGTAGACACCAGGTGCCATCCAACATCTTATAATGCACAGTACTGCCCCCTCCCAACAACACAGAATGAGCTGGTCCCCGATATTCTGCAGTGCCAAGATTGAGAACCCCTGATCTAAGACACAAGCCCACCTCCTTCCCCTCACATGCAAGTATCAACATAACTCTCCATGTTCTCTGACTTCATAGCTGCCAAGGCAGGAGCCAGCATGGAATCCACAACCGCTTGGCAGGAAAAACTAACTATCGAGTCCACTCACCAGAACCAGAAGTCAGTGTGTACAAGGCAGGAGTGATGGCCCAAATCCCTGCGAAAATAAGTTGAAATAAAAATCAATGTCACCCTCAGACCACGATCACCTTCTGCCAAGTAGTTAGTGAGAATTATAGGCATATGATTTCAAGAATAATATTTTATCTTGGTGAGTTTTGTAAAGGAAAAAAGGAAAGCATTTGACCCATTATGCAGTAGCACTATTCATTTGTGGTCTGTATTTTATTTCCTTGAGCAAGATGCAAGGACTTTAGAACTGATGTCAGAATAAATGATAGCTACTGCAAATGGCAATCACTGGGTTTTGCTCGTATAATTCAAGCATCTCCCTGGCCTTCAGCTTAGAGAAGCCTTCAGTGGCAGTCAGGCCTCAAAAGAGGGAAAAACTCTCCTGAGCAGAGAGCATCAGACTTTCTGCAGTTCCTCCCGAGTTAAAAACAAGTACCGTGCTTAAGTACTAGCAGCGTTCGGCTTGATCTTGAAGAACAAGTCATTGTACTTCCTGAGCCTCTACCGATGAAGCAGCTAGCAGTGTTTCATTTGCTGTGTGCCAAGCCTGTCTGGGTGGCTTGCTTATGTCATCGAACTTACATCTCCCTACAGCTCTATAAGGACCCGGCATGTTACAGATGTTGAAACTGAGTCCCAGGGTGATTATATAACCACCTAGGGTCACAAGGATGGAGGGAGCTGAGGTTTCAACCCAGGCCATCTGTCTCTCAACCACCCTGCTGCACTGTTAGCGAGGGCTCCTGGCTGGAGTAAATGAGTGATGCTCACGTTGTACTTCAGAGAAACTTCCAGCAACTGGCAGCCATACCGTAACTAATTCGAGAGCTTGCTTTTCCCTTTCCGTCGCTGTGAATGCTGTTGAGAGAGTCACCCAAGAGGGAAGTCATGGAGCTATATTCACATCACAGGAAAAAAACGGTGATGCCCCGCTCTTAAACCTTGAGGTTGCCCGGCGGGCCTGGGGCTTGAGAAGCACTGGTAGAACTAACACCCTAAACAAGAGAGATCATAAAAATGTCGTCTTGCTTCAAAGGAATCCCACAAGCAATCCCATTACCACGTCGGGAAAGCGCTGAGGGTTCTCCCACATTGCTGTTCTGTGAATTGAAGAGTAAATGTCGCCCTTCTCAGTTGCCATGATCAGATGCTCACAGGTATGGAGACGAAGTTGCCTTTTAATTTTATACCTGTAGCTCATGTTGTTTTGAGGAATAGAAGAAGGCTGGGTGGCCCAGCCTGTCACCCCAGCACTTTGGGAAGCCGAGGCGAGGGGACTGCCTGTGCCCGTGGGTTTGAGGCCAGGCTGGGCAACTTGGCAAGACCTTGTCTCTGCAATAAACAGTCAAAAACTAGCCAGCTGTAGTAGCGCACACCTGTAGTTCTGGCTACTTGGGCGGCTGAGGTGGAAGAAGAGCAGGAGCCCAGGAGGTCGATGCCGGGGGCGCCGTGAGTGTGCCACTGCACTCCAGCCTGGGCGACGGAGTGAGACTTCAACTCAAACAAAAAGAGGAGCTGGGCAATTCAAGTTCCACACCCACCTGTCCACTAAGATGACCTTGGAAGTGAGTTCTCGTCAGTAAAACATGGCCACCTCATGCTTCTTGTAACCAAGTGAGTCAGAGGTGAGAATGTACTTTGAGTCAAAGTTTAGAGCACCCAATATGAATAGCCCTCCTACAGGCAGCACCCAGAGTCCCATAATTCGGTCCCACCTCACATCCTATCTGCTTGCACAGGTACCCTGTGTAATAGTCACACAGTGCCTTGCTTTCCCAGTTCACAAACGTGAAATCCAACCCCCTCAAAAAGTTGGATACCTGCCCCTGGCGACACAATTAGAACCCAACCTCTATAAACAAAATCACCTGTACTGAGTCAGTGCCGTCATCCCAGTCTAGGATTATACACAATTTACCTCTGGCACCTCCAGTTCCATCTGGGGTTTTCAACTTGCTCTTATTACCAGTGCCTAAGATGCAGTAATACACGTTGCTGATGCGCTCAACACTGACAAATGAATTGTGTGAAATCTGTAGCCCCAGTATTAGGTAATGCGTAGAAGTGGATGTCCAAAACATCCTGTTCTGGATGCGATATTTCTCTTTGTGTCCTCACACAAAAGCAGGTAAAAATAAGAGCAGTCACATGCATCCCAGGCACACAGGGCCTCCACAGGACTGGAGTTTGGCCGTCTCTTTTGATAAGACAACCATCATCCTAATATCATTGTCTATAGGTTTTTTTTTAATTGTCTACAGGATGTTTCTAAGCAATTCAGTTAAGGTCTCTGTGTGTGACAACAACTTGAACCCCAAAAGAAAAATACATTCATATGAGACTTTGAAGACAATAGTTCTTTTCCATACAAAATGAAGAAACAGCGAAACAGACACAAGATGAATGAAGCTTGTGCTTGCAAGGGCCTGCACCTCTCGAGCAACAGCGTGTGCTTTTGAGGTCTTCCCCGTGTGCAGAGATGAGCCGTCCGCGAGTCCGCCTTCACCACTACAGAGCTCCTAAGCAATCCTGGAGGACGCCAGTCTGCGGAGAGCTCTCCAGAGGTGTGAATGTCCATAGATCCCCAGCTGACGTCTGTTTTTTGCCTCCCCACTCTGTCAGGAAGTCGTCACATCCAGATCTACCTCCAGTTCACTCCTGATGCGATGTGGGCTTGAAAACAAGGTGACCTGGTTTAAGGCTTGAATGCTAACTAGAAGCCAGCGTTGGCCACTATGAAGGGCTCGTGGAGCCCCGTCCTTGTTTCAGTGGGCAAGTTTTCTTCTCGGACATGGAGTGCTTTTTCATTCTAAGTTTAAAGGCATTTTCCAGAAAGTTCTGACTTCTAAATAATGGGACTATTGCCATGTTTACACTTATTTATCCGGTGATCATCATCAACCACTCAAACAAACTCAGGAACTATTTATCGAGGGCCTACTTTGGACAAAGAATTGTTCTAAGCACCGAGGAGGACAAGCATCAAACCAGACAGAAAGCGTCTCTTATGCCACGAGACAGAGCTTACAAACTGTGAACATCACACACGTGAACTCACGCATCCTGCAGGGAGGATGAGTCCTGAGAAAGACGTGAAGAAGGAACAAGACCAGAGTCCTTGGTGCCGCAGGGCTGGGTGCGTGCCAGGGGCCGAGACCTGATGGCCACGGAAGCAGCACAGTGCCGAGAGGGAGCCTGGCAGCTCTGAGGGCTGCCCTTGAAACTTTGGTGCAGCTCATGTTCTCTCAACACACCCACCGTGTGCCTGGCACCATGCTAAACACGAGGACGGCAAAATTAGCCGCGGATTGCTCCGTGTGGCATGGGAGAGCAGCCAGCCCCTCCCCTGCACTGAAGGGAGATGTCCGTGTCCCCGTCACGGTGTCCTGGGTGCAGTCCAGGCTGCATCAGGCTGAGCTCTCTGGTCTCGGTGAACTCTCTCTGCTGCCGAGATAAGATCTTACGGGCTGTGACGGCAGCTAGGTCTTTATGAGATGAAAAGAACATTACTCAGGCCATCTCTGAACAAACTGCGTGTGCCACACTTCAAAGGGAGGTGTGCTTCCAGGGTGAGTCTGCCCGGAGATGTCACTCACTACAGGGTAAGGGAACCAAATCTGTGCCTGGCGTTTAAGCTCAGGATTAAAAGCTCAAAGAGCTGGGCGCAGTGGCTCCTGCCTGCAATCCCAGCACTTTGGGAGGCAGAGGTGAGAAGATTGCCTGAGCCCAGGGGTTCAAGATCAGCCTGGGCAATGTGGCAAGACTTCATCTCTACAACAAATTTTTTAAAAATGAGCCAGGAATGGCGGGGCGTGCCTGTAGTTCCAGCAAGTAGCTGGAGTAATGTTCCAAGTAGGAAGGCTGAGGCAGAAGGACTGCCTGAGTCCAGCAGGTGGTTGGTGCAGTGGCCAAGATGCCCTGCACTCCAGCCTGGGTGAAAGAATGAGGCTTCGATTCAAAAAAATAAAAAAGAAATAAAAGCTAAAAGAGAAGCCTCCCCTTGGCATTTCTAAGCAAAGAAAAGCTGAAAGAACACAGACACACACTGTGCCCGTCTCACCCTCTCTCCTTACCCTTGGTCTCGCTTAGCTTTCCAGGAAGGTCAGAGCTGCACCATTGACGTGAGCTGCCCCACTGCCTCTGAGTCCAGCAGTTTGCCACTGAGAGCAGCACCAAACATATACCCTCTCCAGCAAAGCCTCCAAATGTGTCATAAGAACTTCATAGTGGCCTTTCAGAGGTCAACAAGGAGGTCAGAGCTGGAAGGAAAAGTCACCAGATGACCCTTTGGTCCTGCCTCACCCGCTGCTGCAGTTCTTGAAGTCCTCAAACCCTCACCAAGTGCATTCAATAGACCGATACCAAGGGACGTGAAGAAAGAACCAGGGTTCACCCAACACTTGTTATATGCTAAGGGCTTTTCTAAATCTGACTTCATCTGCAGAGAGATCTGTGAGGTCAGAATTATTCTCCCCATTTACAGGCAAGAACGTGAAGAGATTGACTCCCTGTGGCTAAAACTGGATTTAATGTAGAGTCAATCCCTTTCCCAAGCCCAAAGCCCAAGATCTTTCTAAAACGCCGTCCTTTTTCCAGCCGACTCCTCTCCCCCTCATTCGAGCCAGTGTCTGCAGCGTCCCAGGGAGCCCCTGCTTCCCAGGCAAGTCCCCTGTGGCTAGTTCTTCCTGCCCACCACTCAGCCCACTCCCCGGGACACATCCAGCCTCAGTTTCTGCTAAGACTCTTAACCTTGCCGAGACTTGTGTGTGTCCTGCCTGGCCAACCACATCCTTGCAAGTGACCTCTTTGAGATGGGAAGGACTTTGGCACCCTGCCTTGTGAATTTCTAGCCCAATCCTCGCTTCTAGAAAATAAGACCAAGGCTGAAACTGGTAAAATGACGTGCCCAGGATGGTCAAGTACACTATCCATAGAGCCCCCCTGGACCAGGTCCCCACTCCCGAGCATCCTGCACAATGTGTCTAATGCACTTGAACCTCAGAGCAGCTCTTAGAGTTACATCTATGATGTCATGAACTTCCTCAAGTTTTCCTGATGACTGTCAAAATGACAGCTTCCTGAAACACTGGTACTTCAACCATCGAGGTCTGGACATGTTTGCATATATACACAAACCTGCCATCCCTCTTTGGTGGCAGCCTGAGCTCTTGGAGAGCACAAGGTACGTCACAGGTTTGTGTCATGGAGTACAGAGAGTGTACATAACGCAATGATACAACCAGAATCAGGCTTCTTGTCACCAACGTTTTTTAGGAACAAACCCAGTCCACCGATCTTTAAGTTGTATAGTTTGGCAGCATAAATGTAGAAATCAAAAACCGAAGAGAAAAATTCTAAAGAATTACATTTATAGATAAGCCTTGTTTTGTATATGCCATCTATGTGGAGCACAAATCAAAACTCACTGAATTTTGGCCTTCCCTCAGTTTGCGAAGACGCTGTGACTTCAGAGAAATTCCTTGACTATTTCTCTAACTCACCATCACATTTACAAGAGTTGGAATAACGCTAGCTACCTGCATTTCAGGAAGGAAACATGAGAAACCGTTGGAATAAAGGCTGAGCGGCATATAACATCTTTTCCAATGTGTGCAGTGTTGGTTTTTATTCTTTTGGTTCAAAATGGTACTTCTGCATACTTTAAAATCATGGTAAACCAAGACAGCTAAGTTAAGTCCTGGGAGTTATGAATCTATCACCACCCTTCGGGAGAGAGAAGCAATATTGTTTAAAGTGCAGGAGAGGCTTGCTCATAGCCTGTCCTTTCTTGTTGATTGAGCAGCTATGCTGCTGAATTTGAGGCCTGGAATTATATTAAAACATCCTTTACTTTCAAGGACCACAGAATGAAAACATTTAACGTGGAAGACATTGCTTCACGAGCTATTAACAAAAGCTTTGACACAACCTGTGTGTTACAAGTGGGTCGCCCTCGGACGTGGGAGCCTCCAGCTCTGTAACTGCAGTTTCCTAGGCTGGAAGGCTGACATCTGGCCAAGATAAACACGGGATAAAGTGGGCTCAGCACTCTCCTTAACTCGGGCCTCTTCCTTTAATGGCACTTGAGAATGGAGCCTCGCCACTAGGACTTCCTGTCTCGTTTTCCTTTCATCTCTGTCTCGCTCACGTTCCACGTCTCCCATTGCCACGATGGTGATGTTATTCCCCCATGAAGTTTACGTTGCAAGGCTTCGACGCAGGCCGAGGAATTGCAAGGTACCGACCTGCGAAATCTCCAAGCAGGTTACGCAACTCGCATAGGCCTGGCCTTTAGAAACCTACCAGGAGCCGGTGCTCATCTCCCCGAGATATTCTGAGACCCACACCACCAGGGCAGGTGGAGAGGCCCGCATCCAGGCCATTTACAAAGGACAACTTTTCCTCCACCTTTTTATAAAACTGCTCGGAAGAAATTCACTGGATTCTTCAGCGGGTCGGGGGACATGAAGGGGAACATCGTGATCCCATCTGCCCTGATACTTTTTAATTAAGAAAAGCAACGGCGACCCCTCCATTCGCAGAGTGTTTCAATCCTACTCCACGGGTGCCTTTTCTTCTCCAACAGCAACATGGAAGCGTCCAGTTGGTCTCCTGCCAAGATGGCTTCAAATGTGTTTGCCCATAGATGATCTCAGAAGGAAAAAAAAGAGGAGAAAGATAGAAAAGAACAGGGAAATGTGTTGATATTTTCCCCTAGAAGCAAAGTACGTTTGTGGTGTCGGTTTCCTCCTTCCTGGGACCATGTGCTCTTTCCGCACCAAATGGTCAGGAGGGGTTTTGACCAGGCAGGGGGGCTAATGGCACCTTGTTAGCCTGTACAAATGCACACATGCCCCCCCTTCCTTAAGGAGCCAGAGAACTCCACAATGTAAGCCCCTCTCAGGGAGCTTTTGCACTCTCTCAATCAAGTGACCTGCCTTGAAGACAAATGCCTTGTGCCGACTTGGGAGGCTGGACAGCTTTCATGTTCCACCAGGGACCAGCTCTCTGAAGCCAGGTCACTCTGAGAAGCCGCAGGGCGTCTTGTCAACAGTGTGACCGACCACTTGCCGCCTGATGTAGAACAGAAGCACAAGTCCAGGGAACTCCTGAGGAATCTCTCCTGCTCTGGAGGAGGCTGCCTGGCCACGTGACCTGGAAAGAGAACAAAAGGATACTCCCTTCTAAGACGGTGGAAATGTATTTCTTTGAAAGGCCTTCCTCAGGTGCTGCCTGGCCTCAGTCGGCCTGCTGGCCTCTGACACCGCCCAGAGCACAGCCTGGGTGCAGCTGCTGCTCCCCGAACTTTCTCGGGGTGGAGTTGATAGGTATAAAAAGGAACTGCAACCCTCTCTCCCACTCTCTACAGATGTAGCAGCTGCGGGAATACACAGAGAACAAAAGAGTAAGGCTATGTGCTTACTTCCTCAGTAAGAAAGCACAGACCGTGTGCTTGCATTACTTAGTGAACACACAGGCTTGAACATGGCCTGAGAGGAAGGTGTGTGTGGCAACGTCTGCGTGAACTCGAGCTCTATCCGCTGGCCCTGCCCACAGCTAATCACCCCAGTTGAGGAGGAGGGAAGCCTTTAAAGTGCTAAATTCACAATAATTTTCAAAAACATTACGATAGACCCTAACGCCACAATATTTCAGAAAGTTGCCCCGGGAATTCGCCGGGACTAGAATATGGAGGTATAGACCGTTGTCTTCAGTTTAGAATGTGTTCTGGCATTCTTTATTTCTTTTCTTTCTTTTCCTTACTTCATTTCCATTTTTGTTTTACACCGTAGAACGGTTTGCACATCTGCACAATACAAAGCAGAAGGACGCGATCTGATTAACATAAAGATTCTTCTGGTGAAGCAAACCAGATTGAGTGACACAACCCAGGAAGACACAAGTGAGCAGCTGCTTCGCTTTTTAAGTAATCCGTGGCAGATATGATAAATACATTCTGTAGATATCGTGTGTAACATTTCAGAGAAAAAGACTGTTTAGCTCCCTTCTGCAAAAAAGAAAACAAAGAGCCCTTGCTGGCACAGTGTCAAGGCTGAAGACTGGGAAGGGCCGGAGGCTCAGGAGAAGCATCAGGGGCGCACGTTGCTCCTGGGCCCGGCACCCGAGCAGCTGGCCACGCCGCAACTCCCCCGTACCTGGTCACCCACCGGGCGAAAGCCCACAGAGACCGCGCACGCCGTCGACCCACCTCGGGAAGCCAGGCCTGCCCTTTCACTTCACGCCGTGAGTGTACATCCTGTTGTGCAAAACATCCTTCTCTGTTCTGGGCGTGCGACGATAGCTAAGACAAGAAAACTTTCCTGCTCTCGTGGGCCTTGCAGTCTCATAGGAAAAGAGAGAAGCAGACGATAAATTAGTAAACAAACAAGGAATCTCAGATGGAAGTGCTACGGAGTGAATTAAACAGAGAAAGAGTGACGGGGAAGCTACTTCCAATGGACTTGTCAGGAAAAGCCTCTCCACGGAGCCGACATCTGAGCTGAGACCAGAATGAGCTGAGGGCTTCATGACTTAGCCATTCGCCTGTCCACATCCTACTAGCCTTTGAAGACCTAACTCAAGTGCCACTTCCCTGCGAAATCCTCACTTGCCGAACTGACTCTCGTCGGGCCTGTGCCCTCTCGTCCTCTGGCGACACATTCCCTTCGACTGGACTGACTTATTCTCTGACAAAGACTGACTGTCCTTGTCTCTGCACTTGAGAATGCCTCTGTCCACCAGCGCAGCCTTGCACCTGGTGAGCAGTCAGAAGAAAAATGCTCTCGAGAAAGAATCACTGCCTAAATGCATCCGTACTTCGAGAGAGTCACAGGCGATTCAAGAAACGAAATGCTGGGCCCTTTTCTGTCCTCCCAACGTTGCTTTTGCTGTGACCCCCAGGGAGCCGTCCCCAGGGCCAGCTCCAGATACCGTCAAGGAGGCGCATGAGGTCCCGAGCTGAAGGCCTAGGCGAGGCAACGTCTCGAGTGCCCTTTTGCTTTGCTGGTTTTCCTTCCTGATTTCTGATTTGGGCCCCAGAATGTCTCACTGGATCGGCACTGCCTTGACAGCCATTTCTCTCAGAGCCTCCAATCTCTCTGCCGAGCTGCGAGCTGTGCCTTAGTTAGCTGGGAGCTTTGCTGTTGTTGTCAGTCCTTCCCGGGCCCTGGGCTGGTACGGCAAGCCAGGCACCGTGGGGCAGGGGGTGGGGAAGAGACAACTGGGAACCAAAGCCCCAAAGGCAGCTGGGACCAAAACTGGCTGCACGCCAGCCCAGATGCCCACGGCTGAGGCTTCCATTGTCCTAATAGTCTCCCCTGAGAAACGGAAACCTCGGGGTGACGCTTGGCATGATCCGCTATCCTCGTGGTTCAGGAGTCTCCAAGGCGTCTGGAAAAGCGAAAACAAAGTCGCGCCGGGGGACGTGTTCTCAATCAAGACCACACGGGATCGCGGGAGACAAAAAAACCCCACTCAAGAAATCTCAGAGAGCACGCAGCCCTCAGGCCCAAACACGACGGCCCCGTCCCCTCCGCGGCCCTTCCCGCCAGCCTCACTCATCCACAGCCACGGCGCAGGTCTGGTACGTGGCCAGGTCCCCAGACGACCCGCAGAGATCCCACCACCCCAAGCCCAGCCGCCCAGTGGACCCGGGACAACTGTGCCAGCTCAGGGCGCCCGGCGAGAAGCTGGACGCTGAGATACATGAGAATGAGCCAGAATTAGAGGAGGTCCAAAGGAGAGCACCTACTCCTGGATGGAAGAATGACCCTAGGCAAAGATAAACGACCACATTATGCAGGAAATATGAAGATGTTTGACAAGGTGCGTTGGCGCTTGTACGACGAGGGCCACTACATCCTGCATGGCAGTGGGTACTCTGACGCTAGAGGTAAAGAGGATGAGTGGATTCAGAGCTTCGTGGAGAAAGGAGACGCGGAAACGCTCCGTGCAGGAATTTGCCACCACTTTACAGTGGACGAGAAGAGCTTCACGAAGGTCATGCGGCTGTTTGTGGGAGACCCAGTGTGGACAGCGTACAACCAGCCAGCGGACACTTTCGAGGCCCGGGGACAGTCCCGGAAACTTCTGGCACAGACAGGATAGCAGCACTCCCTGGGAACGGACAGGCACCTCGTAAAAATCGTACACACAGTAACCAAGTAGAGCATTCATCATTTCCTCTTTGCTTTTGTATGGTAGACTTGAGGTTAGGTTACCTTTCCTTTGAGAGATTATTTGTTCAGAATACTTTTTAATGAAAGGATCTATAAAACTGATTTTTACATGGAAGCCACTTGGAAGAGGAGACAAGTCACCTTCATCTTCTCCAACTAGAGTAAGACCAGTGGCTCGGTGGCCCTAGACCTGCCTTCATCTCACACGCAGCTGAAAGATTCCTCTCTCAAAAGCCGGCTCCGTGGGCTTGTTCTGGACACGGTGCCATGCCTGCCTTGTGGGCAGGTGCGGTACCAGGTAACATGGCTAGCCAGAAAATAAAAGACACGTATTTTCCCAGATGTATCTCTCGGGATGAAGAGTGCGGTGGGGGAAGAGCTTTCCTGCTAGGGGCTCACTCCAAGTTGCTTGTACCCCTTCCTTGTTCAAAATAAATGACTGCCTTAATTTGAAGAAGAAAATCCCATAACCCCAAATTTCAAAACACACAAAGAGGTATTACCATGGATGAGTCCACAGAGATGATATTCCCCAGGAACTTGAAATAATAGAACAACATACCCAACTAAGTTATAAAATGCATATTTCTAAATTATTAAAAAGATAAAGAATCCGTACAAAAATAACAAGACCCTTTAAAAAGCACAATAAATACCTTTGGAAAGTATAAAACTTTTAGACAAAAATTGTTATTAAAATTAAAAACTCATGATTGGTTTGAATACCACATCAGACATAGGTGAAGAATTAGTGAACTAGAATACGTATCCAAGGAAGTCACCCAGAATCTCAAGATACAAAAAGACAAAGAGGTGGTAACATAAAAGCATGCTGAGATACATGATATAGAAGACATCAGATCGAGAGACATGAGATAAGAGTAGAGTCCCCCACACACCTGGGCAGACCCGACCTATGGCTTACACAGATTCCATTCCTCTGTCTTAGTTCACAGATTGCTGATTTGCTTGGGACAACAATATGTCTACCTCAAAGGCATTTATTTTCCAGCTCCCCAAAGCAAAGGAGCAACCAAGTGACATAATTCTGTCCAATGAAACAGAAGCAGGAATTTCCAAGTGGAGTTCCTGGAGGATACTCTTTAAAAAGCCTTCCTCTTCCCCGCCTGACCCTTCCTGCGTGGAACACGGACACGGCGCTGAAGGTGGAGCGGTTATCTGGCAAATATCCAAAGGAAGATGAAGCAGAAAGCTAAAAGGTTCTGAGCCTGTCTACCTCCAGACATCTAGTCATGTGAGAACAAAAATCCCCCTCGTTTGCTTAAGACACCATTGTGTCTTCTATCTCCTGCAGCTGGATGTCATGTCTAAGAGGGGTCTCCTTTGAGCCAGTAGAGAATGGAGGTGAGGCAATGTATTTTAAATAGAAACCCCTGTGAAATCTTCAAATCAAAGGAAAACACCCAGAATGAAAGGTCTCACTGAGTCCCAACCAGAAAGCTTAGAGATAAATCTGAACCTAGACACAATCAAAACACCAAGGGGAGAAAGGAAGTCTTCAAAGTAATCGCAGAGAAAAGACATTTTTGACTGAGAGCAGATTCCGCAAAGAAAGAGGCCAGCAGCAATGGAATAATTTTCTCATAGTGTGAGAGAAAATCGTTTCTGACCTGAATTCTCTACTTAGCTAAACTATTACTCAAAAGTGAAAGCAAAATGCAGACTTTTTCACATCAAGTAGCCGAGCTTGGTGGCTCAGCCTGTAATCCCGCAACTTGGGAGGCTGAGGTGAGTGAATTGCCTGAGCCCGCGGGTTCAAGACCCGCCTGGGCAACTTGGCAAGACCGCATCTCTACAATAAATCAAAAAATTAGCCGGGCGTGGTAGCATGCGCCTGTAGTTCCAGCTACTCGGAAGGCTGAAGCGGAAGGATCCCCGGAGCCCAGCAGGTCGAGGCTGCGGTGGCCGGAAGTGGCCACTGCACTCCAGTCTGGGCGACGGAGTGAGACTCCAACTCAAAAAAAAAAAAGGAAACTACAAGAAAGGCTTATCAGAGACCTTCGCTGAAATAACTGCAAAGGATACGCGTAAGGAGGGTGACAGATGGAACAGGAGAAAAATACAGGAAGCATTAGTGAGCAAAGGTATCGATGGACATGCATGTGACTCTAATAATAATTGACTCAAAAACGCTCAGGCAGTCTAAGAGGTACAGAGCAAAAGCTTATGATTAAAGAGGCTGTTGAGGTGAGAAGCACAGTGGTCACCCTTCTGCTGCCAGTTTTCTAGCACACACCGGGCTCCGTGATTCCACAGACTTCCATGTCTGTCTCCAGGTCTTCCCTAAGAAGCACATCATAAAGCCAATATTCCCACCCCAGGGATTAGTTTAGAAACGAAAGGGGCATTCTCCCTATTTCCTGGTGCTACCTAGAAATCTTTAACAACTATTGTGATTTCAATTTACAGATTTTAATCAGAGAGAAAAATAAATTTTAATTGTTTTATGGAGCATTCTAAGTAGTTGGGTCAAATACATCACTAAAAAAAACAAATCTTGTGCCCCATCTAACCGCCAATGATCACCACTCCTGGGGACAGTATTACTGCCGCCATCGATACCCCATTCTGTCAGAGCTCCTCCACATATACTTATCCAATTAAATGGAAACGGCACAAAATGAAAGGGCTGATCCACTGAGGCTGCTCTCCGTGTGGGAAGGCACTTCATCATGGTCACCTGTTTCCATGGCAACATCCACCGGTGACTTACGGTGGCATCTAATAATCCCTGGGGTACAATCTGTTAGATAGTCTTGCTTCATGTTGAAACTTGCTTGGTTATCTTTTTAAAAAATTAAAGAAACCATTCATCCAAAAGCATATAATATTCAAAATGGAATTTTCTTTTTTCTCCTCCTACCCCCTCCCTTTTCATTTTGGTTTTTTTTTATACGAATCTTGAAACAAGGGGTCTCCATCTTGCTCTTCTTACAACTAATTTCCTTTGGTCAGGTCTGATCATTTCCTAAGGAAGTGACAGAGAATTACTAGTAAAATTCCGATGGATTTTTCTGACACTTGTCGAATGCCTCTTGACCTAAAACCCAGGCCGGCTCTAGCCACTTTGAGACAGAACCTGATATCATTGCCCTCTCAAGTTCCCTTCTCTCTCAGCCCCAGATTAGAGACTTTGAATCCTTTGATTCATTAGAGACTTTGCGTCCTTTGAAACGTGCTGGGGGCTGACAAAATATTCTCAGGAGAAAAACAATCATTCTTTTCCTCTCTTACTCACAAACACGACATGGAAGCGAGACCTAAACCCCAAGGCCTCAGCCCCTCCTGGTCACATTCCATTCCCAGGCCTGGCTGATGAGGTGGTCTGGGAAGCATTCTGGCTGGGAGAGATCACATTGCTAAATGAGGACGAGAAAAGGAATGCGGTTTCCTGAAAGTTTCCAGCAAGTCCATGGGAATGGAGCTCTTGAAAGAGCCCTAGAGCTGGAAGCACTTCCCTTCGGAGAAACACTTCCAATCCCCATGGAGCCAAGTGTAATAACAGTCCTGACATTATTATTACAAAGGGGAAAAAATCATTCATAGAGACTTGCTGCTGTAATTTGGGCATTTATAAGCCACACCCACTGTGTAACCTTAAAGACGTGTGGTTTAACGGGGAGCCCACTCAAAAGAGGGGGCCGTTAGTCAAAGCCATGCAGCAATTATTGTCCGGTCTCTCCGAGTGTTGAGGATAGCTGTTTTTTAAGTGCTTTGAGACACTTTTTAAAAATTGGCCTCTTTCTCCCTACATGCAATATGTATCCTCAAAGTTTTAACAAAATTTTCCCTCTTTCAACCACAAGATAGAGTTCCAGACATGGGCAAAGAACTCATGTAATAAGAGCTCGTGGTTCGGGGGAACTTAATACAATAATCGTGTGTTCAGGAAAATTTTCTGCAATTGCAGCTCATTTTTTTCCTTTAGTGAATCTGCTTTATTTAGAATGAGCCAATGGCTCCCAGAAGTCACTGTGGCCTCCCACCATGCGCATGTGTCACTGGTTACATTTGGACCGACTTCCTCAGGGGGCCTGGGCAGACCGCTATTTTGGGAGACTTACGCGTTATATACCGACCGTGCGGTTCCTGGGTAGTAACAGGATGATTTTTTTACATTGTGGTAACATATACGTAACATAGCATTTACCATTTTAACCATTTCCAAGTATACTGTTCAGTGGCATTAAATCGTTCACGTTGTTGTACAGCCATCACTGCCATCCATCTCCAGAATCTTTTCATCCTCCCAAACTGAAATTCTGTGCTCATTAAAAAAGCATTTCTCAGTTCCTCCTTCCACTAGTCCCTGGCAACTGCTATGACACTTTCTGACTTTGTGAATTTGTGCATTGCAGATATTTCATAGAAGCGAACGCAGATAGCATTTGGTTTTTTGTGTCTGGCTTATTTCACTTTGCGCATTATCTCCGAAGTTCATTCACGTTGCAGTATGTCTCAGAATTTTATTCCTTTTTAAGACAAAATAATATTTAATTACATGTGTGCACCTTGTTTTGTTTATCAATCATCCATTTATGGACTCTTGGGTTGTTTCCAGCCTATTGTGAATATGCTACTATGAACATGAGTATACACATATCTGAGTCCTCGCTTTCAACTCTTTGGGGTACGTACGCAGAAGTGGGGTTGCTGGATTATATGGTCACTCTATCTTAATTTTTTGAGGAATCTCCATACTTTTTTCTGTGGCATCTGTGCCATTTCACATCCCAGCAACAGTTCATCAGAGTTCCAATTTCTTCACATCCTCACCAACACTTGTTCTTTTTTTTTTTTTTTTTTTTGGAGTCATCCTAATAGGTACGGAGAGATAGCTTATTGTGGTTTTAATCTGCATTTCTCTGATGATTAGTGATGTTGAGTATCTTTTCATGTGCTTATTCATCATTTCATTTCTTTTCTTTTTTCTTTTTTGAGTCAGAATGTCACTCTGTCATCCAAGCTGGAGTGCAGTGGCACAGTCACAGCTACCACAGCTTCAACCTCCTGGGTTCAGGCAGTCTGCCTTCCTCAGCCTTCCAAGTAGCTGGGATTACAGGCACACACCACCATGACCGGCAATTTCTTTTTACTTATTGTATAGACAAAGTCTCACCATATTGCCCAGGTTGGTCTTGAACTCTTGGGCTCAGGCAATCCTCTCGCCTGGGCCTCCCCGAGTGCTGGGATTACAGATGTGAACCACCACACATGGCCTTGTATATCTTTTTTAAACAAATGTCTATTCAAGTTCTTTTACCACTTTTTAATTGGGTTGTTTTGTTGTTTTTGTGGAATTGTGGAGTTCTTCACATAATTTCGTTATCAATCCCTTATTAGACATAATTGTCTGCAAATATTTTCTTCCATTCTGTGGATTTTTTTTTCTACTTTTTAAATAGTATTTCACTTTTTTAAAAGTATGCACTTTTAATGCATAAAAGTTTTAAAATTTGATGAAATCTAATTTATTTATTTTTTCTTTTGTTGCCTGTGCTTTTGGTGTTGTATCCAAGAAATCATTGTCCAGTCCAATTTCAGGAAGCTTTTCCCCTGTTTTCTTACAAAACTATGTTTTGCAGTGTTAACTCTTATGTTTATATCTTTGATCCATTTTGAGATAATTTTTGTATACGTGTAAGTAAAGGTTCAACTTCAGTCTTCTGAATGTGAAGATCCCATTTTCCCAGCACTGTTTGTTGAAAAGACAACCTTTTTCCCATTGAATGGTCTTGACATAATTGTCAAAATTCATTTGACTGTCTACGTGAGGACTTATTTCCAAGCTTTTCCTTTTATTCCACTGGTTTATATGTTTGACTTTATGCCAGCATTACACTGCTTTGACTACTGTAGCTTTGTAGTAAGTTTTGAAATCAAGAAGTGCAAATGCTCCAACTGTGCTCATTTTTTGTCAAGATTGTTTTGGCTGTTTGAGGTTACTTGTGGTTCGATATAAACTTTAGAATGAATTTTTCTATTTCTGCCAAATATGCCCTTGAGATTTTGATAGGGATTGCATGAAATCTACAGATCACTTTGAGTTGAATGCACATATTTAATCAAATTTATCAGCAATAAATTTAATTAACAATTAAGTCTTTCCTATGAACATGAAATGTCTTCCAATTTATTTCTGAATTCTTTAATTTCCTTCAACAATATTTTGTGGTTTTTGGTGTACAACTCTTTTGCCCCGTTAGTTAAGTATTGTCTTCTTTTCAATGCTATTGTAAATGGAATGGTTTTCTTAATTTTCTTTTCGGATTGTTTTTTGTTAGTGAATAAAAACACACAGCTTTGTGTGTGTGTAGGAAATGATATTTTTTTAAGTGTCAGGAGGTTAGGTATCACCAGGAAAGACCCCCAAGCCAGAAGTAGAAGAATAAAACACTGCTCTGTTCAGCGTTTTGCAGGTGTCTACATGTTGGAGGCCAAAGAGGGAAAACAGATGAAGAGTCATCCTGCATAAAAAGCCAGTCTCTCGTGGTACATATATTTTTTGGAAAAAATAGAGGATTTGGTCTCTAGTAGAGAGAAATTATCCATGAACAATTAGAATGCATTTACTGAATAGTGAGCTTCTACTGTACCTCAGGCACTGCCTAGAGGAGAGGGAAGCGAAGTCAAACACAACTAAAACCACTGCCATCATGGTGCTTACAGTCCAGTGGGAGAATTTAAAAAACAACCAAGCAAAATACAGACGATTTCAAATGGTGAAACATGCCGTGGAAACAACAAGGCAAGAAGAGAAACAAGAGGCTACTCAGAGAGCAGTGCAACTTTTTGACGGGGTGTTCAGCGACTTACTGAGAAAGGGACAAGGGGGCAGCGGCCAGAAAGGAAGGAGCAGGCCTGGGACCTGCAAGGAGCAAAGCCGGTCTGGCTAAGCAGAGGGAGCAGAGGGAAAGAAGACTGAGCGCTTGAAAGGCCCAGTGGGGTGTTGAATGATCTCTGGACCTTCCTCTGTGGAAGATGGAGGCGCTTCAGGAGGAGGAGAAGAGAAGGCAGGACGGGATATGCTGGCGTTCCTTTTCTCGTTAGAAGCTGTGCTTCCTCAGGCAGGTGACGTGTCTTTCTGAGCCTCCGCTTCCTCATGTTTAAATATACCTCAGGAAATATCTCACTCTGTTTGGGGAGCATCAAATGAAATAATGCTGAGGGAAACCTTTTGTAAAGAACCTGGTTCTGCAACTGTAAGAGAGTAGGTGTGAATGATGCGAGGTGCAAGTTCTGTCGAAACGGAAACGAGCCTGTATCTCTGCTATCTGAGCTGCATTTTGCCAAATGCAGGCTTGAGGGGCTGAACGAAGCCTTCGTCATGTGGGGAGCAGGGAACCTGTGAAGCAAGCCATGTCGATGCACAGGGAGATGGTGAAGACCGAACCACACCTCCCAGGCCTCAGACTGACTTCAGAGACACGTTGACGAAAAGGGGGTGGTGTGGGTGAAGCCATGGACAGGCGAGTCAATGGAACAGAATACAGAGTCCAACCACAGAACCCCACAGATACAACCAGCTGATTTGGGCAAAGGTGCAAAGGTCATTCCGTGGAGAAAGGGCAGTCACCTTCACAAATAATGTCCTCACAACCAGACAACCATGTGAACCTCGAATTAACTTCACGATTAATGCAAAAATTACCTCTAAGTAGATGATAGATCTGCATGTACAATATGAACCATAAAACTTCTAGAAAAGGGCATAAAAGAAAATCTTCATGACCTGAGGTCAGGCAAAGAATTTTTTAATAGACATCATAAATGCAGTCTATAAACAAAAAAAATAATGAATTGGACGTCATCAAAATTAAAGACTTTGGCTCTGCAAAAGATACTATTAAGAGAGTTTTTTGAAAACATGCTATAGACTGGGGAGAGATACTTGCAAATCACGTATCTGAAAAAGCACTTGAATCCAGAATATGTACAAAAAGAAAGAAAGAAAGAAAACACTCTCAAAGTGCAGCAAAAAAAAGAAACTCAATTTTTTTTTTGAGTTGCAGTCTCACTCTGTCGCCCAGGCTGGAGTGCAGTGGCACATTCACAGCCACCCCAGCGTCGACCTGCTGGGCTCTGGCAATCCTTCTGCCTCAGCCTTCCATGTAGCCAGAACTACAGGTGCACGCTACCACGTCCAGCCAATTTTTTTATTTATTGTAGAGACTAGGTCTCACCAAGTTGCCCGAGCTGGTCTCGAACCCATGGGCTCAAGCAATCCACTCACCTCAGCCTCCCAAAGTGTTGG
Source organism: Cephalopachus bancanus (assembly GCA_027257055.1). Taxonomy (NCBI): domain Eukaryota; kingdom Metazoa; phylum Chordata; class Mammalia; order Primates; family Tarsiidae; genus Cephalopachus; species Cephalopachus bancanus. Next base: position 3,458,050 of record JAPVLO010000325.1, read on the forward strand.
GATGACAGGTTGAACCACCGAGTCCAGCCCCAATTTTTGTTAATGTCCAAAAGACTTTATCACTTCACCATATAGGATAAACAAAGGGTAAATAAGGACACAGAAAAATTGTTCAACATCATTCACTAGAATGCAAATTAAGACCATAGATATTAGAACGTCTAAAACAAAAAATACTGACAACACCAAGTGCTGGAGAAGATGCAGGAAACTGGATCTTCCACACATCGCTGGTGGAATCTAGAAGGATACAGCCATTCTGAAAAATTCCCTGAATTCCTATACACTCCTAGGTGTTTACAACAGGGGTTGGTAAACTTTTCTTCCAGGGTTAGATGGTCAATGCTTTAGACTCAAGTTCTTTGTGGCAGAAGCTCAACTCCACTCTTGTGGAACGCAGCCACGCAGCACCCACAAACACACGGGCGTGGCTATGTTCCAATAAAACTTCACAAAACAGGTAGGACCTGTTTTTGTTTTGTTTTTATGGTCTGCACAAGCTTCAAATAGTTTTAACGTTTTTAAACAGTTATAACAGTACCTGCGTAATAGTCTTGATTTTACTTCTTGACCTGAAAGCCTAAGACATTTATTATCAGGCCATTAACAAATGAGTTTGCCAGCCCTGCTCTAGAGAAATGGAAACTTATGCTCACCCAAAAATCTGTAAAAGGATGTTTATAGCAGCTCTGGTCATAGTCACCAAAAACTGGAAACAACCCAAATGTCTTTGAACTGGTGAATGAACAAACTATGGTACCTCTATGCAACGAAATACTAGTCAGCAACAACAAGAAGCAGACTATCGATGCACTCAACCACTTGCATGAATCTCCAGGAAATTATGCTGAGCAGAAGCGGCCAATCTCAAAAGGTTTCATCCTGTATGATCCTATCTGTGGGACAGAGAACAGACCAGTGGCTTTGAGGTGGCCTGGGAGAAGGTGTGATTGCCAATGACAGCTCAGGGTGTCTGCTCTGTGTTCTGCCTTTGGTACAAACCTACACATCCGCTGAGGCTCATAGATCGTTCACACATGCAGAACTCAGTTCTACTGCCTGTTCATTTAAAATTTTAGGTGTGTTTGCAGTACTGCCCAGGTGTACCTCTTCAATATTCATAAATTCCAATGCCTGCCTTTCTTAAAAACTACAAAAAAATAACAGGAAGTGAGACAGACTAACCGATAGCATGAAAACCCCCGAAAAGCTTCTATAAAGAACCGGCTGGGTTAGGTGGCTCAGCCTATAATTTCAGCACTTTGGGAGGCTGAGGCAAGTGGATTGCCTGAGGCTGCAGGTTCGAGACCAGCCCAGGCAATTTGGTGAGACCTCGTCTCTACAATAAATAAAAAAATTAGCCAGGCATGGTAGCACGTGCCCGTAATTCTGGCTACTTGGAAGACTGAGGCAGAAGGATCGCCAGAGTCCAGCAGGTCGACGCTGGGGCGGCCGGGAGTGTACCACCGCATTCCAACCTGGGCGACAGAGTGAGACTGCAGCTCAAAAATAGAAAAGGAAAAGAAAGAAACATGATGCTGGCGGTGGGCTTGCATAAAGGGATAAGACAGAGGGACGCAAATCAGGCTTGAGCATCAGCCCTGCTGATATGAAACACCTCATTGAAGAGTTATCACGTCTGGCAGCGATGATGGTAAAAGCTCAACAAGATACCAAGCAACGACAATCCAGACAGGTGAGGTTTCTCCTGTTTCTCATGAATTCTGGAGAAAGGGATTTTAAGTGTCGGCTAATCACCAGTCAACAGCCACTTGAGTCCTGGTGAAGAGCGGGCCTTGCACTTTAGGTGTCTGTACTTCTTAGAGACGTGCAGAAAGACCAAAGGCAGAATGGGACCCCTCAAAACGGCACAGTCGAGCAGGAGATGAAGCAACTGTGGGCAAGGAAAGACCACCCGAAAAGCAAGACGTGGAAGCCCCCTTCAGCACAGCCTGGCCAGAGCAGTCCGTGGCTCCCGGAGTCGGGCTCAGCTAACCCCTGAAGAAATTCGCCAGAATAGGATCTGGAAAGGTGGAGTCTCACAAAGATGCTGGAAAAAGTCAGAGACTAGTAAGCAACCGTCAGAAGGGGCCCAGGGAGTGAGTGGGGAAACGGGGCTTTTCAGAAAGACAGAGCACATGAGCGAAGGCGCAGAGGCACAGAATAAGCGAGCTGGGGGGGCAGCAGGCCATGGGTCTCGACCCGTGTGCGGTAAACAAGGGAGAGGACGAGAGCCCCAGGGTGACGCCAAGGGGAGCACGGGGAGTCACGTCCCTCACTCCCTGGTCGCGGTGGCGGCAGGTGGCGGTCATTCCCTCGAACTTGCAAGCCCAGGACAACTGGACACTGACAGTCGGCTACCCGCTCTGTGTATAATGACTCTATCCTGTCTGTACTAATGGAGGTTCTCCAGAGAAACAGACTCAATAGGATGTGTGTGTTACATCTATAAGGAGGGAACCTCCCCAAAAGAAATTTATTTATAAAAAATTGCATATTTATTCTGACATGTTTCAACTTCAGTCACCTTCCAAGTACTCTCTGCTTGATGCAATACACCTGTGGAGACAGTCTTCCTACTGCTCAAAACAGGTTTTGAACTCGTCAATTTTGATGCCTTTTGGTGCTTCTGCCCACCTCGCCCAACTAAATGTTTCCCTTTGATGGCTTTTTTCATCCGGGGAAACAAAGAAAAAGGGGCGAGATCGGGTAAATACGGAGGGTGGGGAACGGGATCATGCCATCTTTGGTCAAAAACTGCTGAATACTCAGCGCGGCATGGGCAGATTCGCTCGTACATCAGCCACCATGGAATTAGCAAATGCGTTAAAAGGCTCCCCCCTCAAAAAATTCACTGAAGCTAAAGGCAGCCTCTCGCAACAATGCCAGCTGGTACGCTGATACCAGTGGGATCCTGGAACACTTACCTAGCAGGGGAAGCCTGCGCCACAAGCGGCCCACTCTCCAAAAAGTAACTCCTGCTTTTGTTTGGTCCCTCCTCGTGGATGTGTGTGCGTGCGTGCGTGGGTCTGTAGCCTGACCCCAGGAAGAGCTGATGTCGTAAGTTCAAACCCAAAGGCCATCACACTGGAGAACAAGGAAGAATTCCATGTTGCTGTTGTCGTCTGAAGGCTGTAGTTCTCTTTGGGAAAAACTGGGAGAAAGATTAAGCGTATAAATTTCGGGCGGTGCACCGCAGTTTCTCCTCACCGGGGCCCAACCTGCCCCCTCCATTCGAGGGGTCTGAGTCTGCAGACTGGCTCAAGTCTGCAAACTGACTAAGAGGCCATGACTTTTTAAGAACTCAGTAGGCTTCCTGCCTCTTTCACTGCTAGGGTCGCCAGGATCAGCCAGTTTGTGCTCCCAGCCTGCACAAACCAGACTATTCTGACAGCTGCTTGGACTCTGTGGTCTATGGCGGTGCCCATGGCCACTGAGCACAGCGACTCGGCTCCTGCCACCCCAGGATTGAGCTACCACCACTACATTTCAGTGTCCCAGGGCAGAGATGGCTGTCCCCACCATGATATCTGGCCTACAGGGAAGAGCCCTCCCAGCTCTTGAAGGGTTCTGGAGCTCCCTTCACACATTTATCTCTCACAGTCCTGGTGCAAGGTGTGGCTTCCGGGCCCTCCCAGGGTGGGTGAGTAGGTCTTAAGTGACAAGTCCTCGCTGGCATTTCAATCCCGCCAAGACTTTGAATCCCTCTCCCTGCATTAAACCATGACAAAGTCAGCATTTCCAACTCGCTCCTGTGGGATTTGGGCCCATGTTTCAGCCAACAGACCAACCAATTAGAGTCTTTCTAACTCCCTGGGCTTTTGCAAAGCTAAGTGCAAAATCTCTGCTCAGTGTCCCCATATCAATAAATTTCACCTGATCCAACTCTCTGCTCGGTCCACCATGATCCCACACCCTTAGTATCCATAAGAGCCGCACAGAACCCCGTACTTCCCTTCTCAGAAGAAAAAATTTCACTAAGTTTGGTTCTACTGGAATCAATTTTTAAGGGATCCCATTTCTTTAGTTGGGCAAATCACACTGAGGGAAGGAAGGCGCAGAGCAAGGTGCAAACCAGACGGGCTCACACCGAGAAGGGAGCGACAGACACCCGAGACTTGGAAGGGTGGAGGGTTGGGGAGAGACGGGTGAGAAACCCCCTGCTGGGCACAGGGTGCGCCATTAGGGTGCTGGGTATGCCAAAAGCCCAGACTTCACCACCAGACACGTGCCCATGTAGCAGAGCTGCACCGGGCCCCTAGATCTGTGACAATAAACTCAAAGCAAGCACGCTCCCATGGAGCCCCTCCAGTGTCCCAGGTGCTGGCGTGCAGACACAGTCCTGTGAGGTCGGTGCCTCTGCACTTCATGTTCCAGAGGGAGACCCGAGAATCGGAGAGGACTGGCTCCGTGGTAGAGAAGGTGGCAATGGCGGACTCAGATCCGGGTTCGCCTAACTCCAAAACATCTTGACATAATAAGTCGGGTCGAAACCTGGAGCCCTTGGATGCTGATCGCTTAATCATGCCTTGGGGGTTTTCTCGCTTCCCAAAAGTTTTGCATTTTGGCACATTCTCTTTGACTCGGAGTCCGGAATGTCACGGGGAAAAAGATGAAGCGGAAACAGCCTCCAATTACGGTTCCATGTGCACCGTCAAGGCAACCCTGATCAACATTGTTAATTCAATCATGACTTTGGCAAAATTACGGATTCGAGCAGATATCACCCGTTTTCAGAGGCAGCGTGTGAATCTTAGGGAAACCAGCCCGCCTCTAATAAAGAGAAATTACTCTCTGGAATTCCCGGTTCGGACACTCAGAGATGCCAGTGCCTGGGAGGTCAGTTAGCCACTGCACATAAGCCTTTCCAGAAAGCATGATGTATCATGTTTGGAAACTCACAGACACTCCTAGTCAGAGACTAAATGACCAGTAAGTTTTAAAAAGACGGGATTGGAGCTCCTTAGAAGACATTAATTTACGGCGTTATGACTGATCGAGGCCCCTTTGGGCCGCTCCTTCAAGCTGCCGCTCAGATGGTTGTTGCACAAGCTCCTTTGGACCAAGCCGAGAACGTGCTGGGACAGAGCTCCAAACAGACACAGCGGGCCTGGTCTCTTTCCGTGTCTCTTCTCCAGAACCTGGTGCTGCAGTGGGGCTTAGCCAAGATCTGAGAGGGGCGCCCACATTACTGCGTGGGAGAGAATTTTCTCAGCACCAGAGATGTGAGATCAGGTCAACAACATGGGATCAGTCGCCGAGCCCACAAAGTGTGCACGAGTCGTGTCATTAACACGGAATAGGGAAAATGCATGGTCAACAAGGAAGACATCGAATGGGTGGCTTGTGTTAAAGATAATTATTTATCCGTGGCAAAATGGCTGAACTCAGTCCCCTGGGAATAAGCCATCTCAATACGTTTCTTCAGCTTAGCTGAGAAAAGTTCAACAACAAGAAACATGAAACGTCCATCTGTGCTTTTAACACCCTGAGAGAAAAAAATGAGAACCACCCCCCCACCCCCCGCCCACTCCAACTGCTCAGACAGCAGACCCATGTGCGAATGGGAAACAAACAAAGCTTCGGAAAGCAGGCAGGAGGGCAGGCGGCCCACAGACCCAGGCTGCCGCCATGTGGGCCCCCATGTGGGAACTAAAGGGCGAAGGGCGAGTGCCAGGTCAGCTTTTGAGCCTGAGGCCGAAAATCCGAGACTGGCCGGGCCAGAAAAAGCCCAGGAAGCCGCAGGCACTGTGCTCGACCTCCCAGGACTGCGTCTCCAACCAGCCGCGGAGGAAGCGTCGGCAGAGGAGAGGGCCAGGCCTTCCCTGGTGTCTTCCGAGACCCTCCTGTCTCCTGATGACAGCCTGAGGGGCAGCTCTGCCCTCCCCTCTAGCACACACGCCCTAGCTGGTGGCAATCTGCTGGCTTCCCTGGGTTGGGTTTCTTGCAGAGAAGAGAGGCTGGTGAGACTCTCTAGAAAATAAAGGCAGAGCTTTCGAAATGCGACTTACGAGAGTAACACCGCTCTAGGAAATAATCAAATCAGTGCATTAGAGCAAGGACCTGGAGTACAGAGGAAGGTTTCTGGAAGACCCGCTGGCACTGCCACTGCCCACCCATGGACCCTGGGCCACGCAGGCTGTACCAGTACTCCCAGCTGCCTCTGCCCAGGGGCCTCTGTCCTCCTGTTCCCCGAGAGCTCCCCAAGGCTGAGGCCAGGCAAGCCCATCTTTTCTGGAAGTCCCAGATCCATAAAGTCTGTGGTAATTAGGCCGAGTCCAGGAGTAGAAGGGAACAGAGAGGGCTGGTGTGAACATAAACACCTGAGGCCTAAGATACCCAGCTCACATGCGAAGGAAAAAAGAGGAGCCCTCCATACTGTGTAAGGAAAGTAATCCCGGTGCAGGAAAGGAAAGCCAAAGCCTAACACTGAAGTGAAGCCCGTAAAACGCATCCCCAGGAAGGGCTTGGGGTGGTGAGGGTTGGGGAGACTCCCAACGCATTTCCTGAGGAAAGCATTTGAGAGGCACACGGAGGACGAATCCTGCACACAGGTCAGCTGCATGACATGCGGCTGGAGGTCAGGACTCACGATGCCAATATTAGCTGTACCCAAACTTCCACTGAAAGACCAACGCCCTCGAAGAAAGCTGTCTGAAGACACAGCAGACGAGTAAGCCAAGAGGGTCAAAATGGATGAGCACTTTTAAAAGGACGATCTACTGAAGAGCAGTGCGCAAAGTAACGAAAGCGAAACGTCTGTTCCTGCTCAGCGTCATTAACCAAGAAGCACAAAAGAATCAGTCTGGGGGAGGCTTCTTGCTCTTCAAAGCTTGAAGGCCCTATCAAACAGAATGATGCGAAGGTTTCTTCGGGTATTTCTCTTACGGAGGTTGGACGACGGGTATGTGTTACTCAGGTTGTGGCGTTGACGCCACCAGGGCAGGGAGACCCACTGCCTGCCAACTTCTCAGGGACGTTTCCTCTGCCCCACCGTAGGGCCAGCACTCTGCAGAGCGGGCACACGCAGGATGGACAGGAGACTTCCCGAATCCAGTGGACAGGGCAACACCACCTCTGCTCCCAGGATCCAGCCCCCAAAGGAGACCCCGCCTGGATTCCAGCCAGCCTCAGTCCCTGGTCACGGCCCTCCAGATCCCCGTCTTAGGAGGCCATAGCCGCATGCCCAGCAACCACTCCATGCCCCAGCTAACTCTAGTAAAAACATATTCTGCCCTGGAGATGTCTCTGCATCTCCAAGGTCTGGGCATCAGGTAAGAGTCGGCGGGTCCCGCTTGTGTCCCTGGGTTCTGAAACGTGACTTTTGCTCACAAGTAGACACAAGCCCCACTGCCTGTCAGCACACAACTCTGCCCCTGTGTGTCTTTCTTTCCCCCCACCCCAACCCTTCTGTCCTAGCCCATCCTGCCCCAAACTCTCCCACTGCAGACTGTAGCTAATTCTCACCTGCAAATCTCTGAAAACCTGCTGCCCCGAGAGCGGCCGGCCTGAGGGAAGGCAACACAGAAGGCAGCAGCCCTCGATGACCGTCAGCACGCGAGACCGCACAACTGGGCGGCAGCTAATTAGGGGGAACTGGGTGATTAAACACACAGGCTTTGATCTGTTCTTCACATATTTCCAAAGCCTCTGTATCATCCGGCTTTAGACATCGTAACATTTCTCCGCAGGTAGGAGCTGCCTCCTGGTTGACCTCAGTCCTTCTGCTGTAGAGGGACCCAACCCACGGCTAAGCCGCATCCCCCAAAGCAGGTGGACAAGAGGCCTCTGCACTTGGACTCAAACAACAGCCAGCCCTGATGCACCTGGCAAACCCCTGGGGCTCCGCCCTTCAGGCTTCCCAGGCAACTCAGCGCTCGCCCCAGCTGGAGCAGGCCTCCCCTTACACCAGGAGAGACGGGGGCCTGGTCACCCACCCCTCACAGCAACATGGTGTCTCCTTATACCTGAGCGGAGCATTCGCCAAGCCGCACCTTCAGGGCTGAATCCTCAGACCCCCAAGAGGAGCTTCCCTCCAAGGAACGCCCAAGGTCCCTAGGAAAGACGGGACTCACCAGCCAAGCCCAGAGAGGTGGGTTTTGTCATCCAGCCTGGCGGCCTCTTTGGAAAATCTTTCCCAAATTGCTTTAATGTCTTTAAAAATGAGAAATAGACAGAGGGTGCTGAGAAAATGCAGGAAATGGCTCAGCAACTTGTTTGCCAATCCTTCTGGATTTTGAAAATCAGAGAGGCCATCACCAGTGGGGACTTAGAGGGAAGCAAATCGGCAGTGGTGTCTCAGATCCACCACCAAGGCACAACGGTCGTGCCTCCTACTCAGAGAAAGCACACACACAGGTCCTGTTTCTACAGCCTTCCACTCCCCACAAAAGAGGCTGCTTGGTGCAGGTATCTTGGGACACGAAGCTCGCCCACCACAGGGGTGTCTCTCCTCCCAGTGAGGAAAAGCCATCCAGTTTTGCTGCTGATCTAAGCAGCTATCTCATTATTAGCAGGAAGAGGCCTGATATCGTGCCTTATACGATATCCTGGCGGGGCACCAAATTTGGGTTGAGCTGGGATCCCACTGGCTCCCAGCCCGCGGCAGCCCCTCAGCTCTGCAGGGGTGTGGACAGGTCAAGCCCTGTCCATCCCTGGGCTGCCTTTCAGTGCTGAGTCTCCAAGAAATCCACTCAGATTCGCTGGGCAGCATAATCATTTCGTCAGCTCCTAGAAACTGCAGCCTCTGACACAAATGCCGGGTCCACTCTGCAATCCTGCTAATCTTCCCCTTACTCAGAATACATATAACATCTTCGAGGGAAATGGCTGTCCGTGGGTAAACTGTCTGAGTGAAACGAGAGCCCGCTGCCAGCGCTGCCTCTGCCGACTTCCGAAACCAAGCAGGAGCCACAATGTCTACTGCTGCTATTACTTCATCCGTGTGGAAAGCAATCACAACCATCCAAGAAGCACACTCTTTTCACACAAAACAATAGAAAGTGAGAAGGCTGTTTCATTACTTTTCCATCTTTGGCTCGGACGGGGAAAGGCTATGCTGAGCTGACTCTTACAGGAAGTAGCAAAAGCCTCAGGAGAGAAAGAGTTGCTGCAAGATTTCCAGTCTGTTTAACAGACTGCTGGAGACGTTTCAGACAGGTTTCTGCCAAGGACCCAAACATGTGGGTGCTTATCTGAACTGAACCCAAATCTCTGGAATTCTACACCTCACTCCTGAAAACCTCACCCGCGTGCTCCAACTTGCAGCTCCCCGAGGCGCTGTCTCCTGGGAGTAAGAGTCACCTTGACATACACCTGTTCTGCCCAGGGTTGCTGGGAAGCTGCTTCTAACTTTGTCTCTAATTCTCCGATTCATTCTAGATGATCTCTGCAACCCCTGAGCTTTAAAAGCAAGCCCACTGGAATGCTTCATAGCTGGATGATCATAGGAGGGCTTTATAATAAATCTACTTGGAGCAACTCAGAACAGGTATCAGCTAGAAGGACAATTAGAGCGCATGTTCTGCCAGGAAATCCTGCCAGTTTTTACCTGTTAAAGCAATTGGGAAATAGACCTGTACTTGCTGAAAAATGTACTTGTACATGCACGCATAATGTGGGAGGGTGAGCAGGTGTTTGTGAACCACAGTTATATTCTTAACAATGCTCTCTGTCTCCAATTTAAAAAGAATGCTTGGTGCTCAAGCTTCCTTGGTGGGGTGGGGGGGGGCAGCTAAGCAGCCCAGGAGCCTGGTGGGGTGGTCAGGATTTCAGAGGGGAAGAAAGTGTTCGCTAGGGAGCGTGCATGCTTACAACCAGCATGTTTTGGGGTTTTCTTTACTTGAAAGCTACCAGCTTTGAATTCTTCTTCCTAACTCCTTGCTGCCAAACAGTAGGAAAGGAAGGAGCCCTGGTAACCAAGGCCCAGAGGAAACCATCAGTCACCTCCCAGTCCTCTGTGCTGGGATTTGCCCAGAAGCAACTTTTCCCCCTGTGTCTGTATGAAAGGACCCCACGAAGGGAACAAAGAGACAATAAAGTCATTCACTGAGTAATCCTGCTGAGAAATGAATCCTGTTTGAAGCCAAATCTAATTGCACAGAGACACTAAATTAGTGCCTAGGTGATAATAGATAAGGAATGCTTTTATTATGCTAGAATATGCGAGACTCTTCAAGAGCAGGCAAAGTACCCTGATAACACACACCACGCAAACAGCGAGTTGCATCACTGTATTCTAGAGACAAATTTAAGATCAGAATGAAACACAGAGAAGACATGTTTTTATGACAAAGAAAGAATAATTTGAGGTCTCTTCATGGATGCTGTGGCTGCTCCCTCTTTTTCCTGGGTCAGAGCTGCACGGTGTGGGCAGCATGGCAGGCTCTTTTGTCATCTCTGCCATGCACACACTGCTGCTGCCACGGAAAATCAAAAGCCCAGCCGCCGGCTGAAACCCCAAACCTCCCGTGTCCTGTATAGGCAAAATCTGGGCGAGTCCCACACGTTGGCCCACAGCTGCCTGCCCCTACCCCACAGTCAAGGCAGAACCACTGTCTTCAGGAAACAGTTGCCTCTCTATGCCTCGTGTGTGGTCTGTTGCCCAGCCCAGCGTGGTCAGCACCATGGCTTCCTCCTGGAGTTTATGCCATTGCGGGTGCCATCTTTAATGGTGCCAGCTTATTACCATCACTTCTCCCTCCCCCAAAAAGACTCGTCCACGGTACACTCCCACCCATTAGACCATGACGAACACAGGTCAGTGAACTTTCTGTCTCCCGGCACGGGCAGTCAGAGGCCCAGGACCTACTTCCTCTTGCACTGCCACCACAAAGGCAATCATGGAAAGGGCTGGAACACAGCCAGCGGCAGGATGTCTCCTCGAGCCTGGCTGACAATGCTCAGACTTACAGAAGCAAATCCCGAGAAGGTGGGAGGCCTTCAGGCAGACAAGACCCTGGGAGGGGTATGGACGAGGATGCCACGGGCACACGAGCACAGGTGGGTGGCCCAGTGGATCCATGGAAGTAGAGGCCATCCAGCTCAATTTGCCAACGTGCACCTGCTCTGCTTCACCATGCTGTCCACTGGCGGTAAAGCTGTGTCTCAGGCTCTTGCCCATCTGTCCAACTCTCAGCAACTTTGGTTTCGATGGAAAATGTTGTATGTCTGCAAAGGAACCCTGGGGAAGGCCCCGCAGCTGAGATACCCAGTCCTGAGCACCAAGACCTGGGTTTACCAGCGGACAGCCGCATTCTTTCCTGTGGCTTCAGAGTCAACACATGGACTTGTAAAACTTAATTAGGATCTTAAAATGGTTACGGCGCTGTTTAGAGGGTGAGGGGATGGGATGTGCACCGAGATTCAAAACGTCTGTTCCCTCACCGTTCCTTTATCTTCACCTAACTCCATTTTGGAAAAACGACACCCACCACCCACCCGACAGCCATCTCCCTGGAGCAAGCCACTGCCAGGGAGGAACAAAGAACATTGGCTTTTTCTGTTTCATATCCTCATCCTCTGCAGCGCCATGTTACTGCCAATGTGCAGAAACCCCTTCCCAAATGTGCCAAGGCGTTTAGGGTTTTTCAAAACCACTCAGATTGCTGTCTGGCTTTCATGCGAACACTATAAACAAACCCCTGCCCAAGTGTTTCCCAACTCAGCTTCTCTAAGTCATCAACTGGTCTCCAAACCTGGATATTTCACAAGGACCGTCTCATGCTTTCCATTGTTCTGTTTCCAAGATGCATCCTAAATCCTCCGGCTTTCAGGATTGTGCCTCTTGCAAACGGCCTTGCTGCTTTAGTGGGTCTTGAATGGCTTTGACGTTTTCCATCTTTGGGGTGGGTGGATCCATTGGCTGCAGCAAGACTGTGCAGCTCAGCCAGCTGACAGGCGCTTCTTGAGCTCATGTCCCTTGCTGCCTCATGACTGGCATCTACTGCAGGCTTTACAGCGTCCTGGGTGCTTTGCAGGCATTCCCTCCTTTACCCTTCACGATCCCTGCGCGGTCAACAGCGTTAGCACCCCAGTTTTACAAATGAAGAAATAGAGGCCCAGGACAGGGAAGTCATTGGCACACACACTGCAACAAGGAAACAGCAAATTTGATACCTCGCAAAAGACCAAGCACAAACCCACTGACAGACCCCAGGATGCTGTGGCACACAAATTGTCAACAGCTGCTGCCCTCCTGAATCTTAGGCGGGAGAACACAGACATTAAACAAATGCAAATAACGAATCAAATAATTACAAGTACAAATTGCTATGGAAATGTGCAGCAGACATACCTTGCAAGCTGTGTGGTTTCCTTATATGGAAAGACACACTCCCCTTCTCAGAAAGAAAAAGAAAAAGCACACATCAGACACATTTTCTCGCCTCTGGATCCTAATCGCTGTCTGGAACAGGTTGCATTTTTCCTGAGGAACTAAAGAAATATATGAAATACCTAAAACTCAATCATTAAATTTCTGTCATCTAAAACCTAAGAAGATCGCTAACACACACAGTGTCAACCTTTTTAAAAAATCTGCAACACGACATCATTTGCATCTCTTCCAACACAGTGTACGTTCCTCTGAATCTAAAAATAAATATTTGCCCAAGATATTAAAAAAAGAGGTGAATTAATGCTGTTTTCTCTGTCATGTGGACTTTTTTTATTAGAATTTGTTTTGCAGAGAAAAATCCGCTTTAAGCAAATGTTTTCTCTCCCAAGAAGCAGGGAGGGAAATTAATTATTTAATGCATTATTTGCATTTGTTTAATGTCTATGTTCTCCCTCGTAGGATTCATGAGGGCACAAGGAGGTGTTGATGGGGAAGGAGAGAAGTAAACCAGAAGAACGTTGACTACTTTGCTTTTTTATACTGATTTTTTTAAATGATGTATAAGGAAAGACATTGAAGCTATTGATCAGATCAAAATATTTTACAATATCCATAAACTTAAGTCATCTATACTATTATCCTAATGATATCATTTGGCATATGTTGAACATGTATTATCCCGTGCCAGGTACTAGGCTAGGTCTCTGATATAGTTATGCCTTTCCAGGCAGCTATCGTCATAACCATCTCATGGAACACAGACGTGAATCACCGTAACAACTAGCTACAGTGAGTGCTTGCCCTCACCAAGCATCATCTAAGCACGTTATGAGTCTCAGTGGACATTTTCCATAGATTAGTAGCTCAATATCTGAATCTTTGTCCTATTCAGGGGAGGAGGGAGGATGTATTCCACTTTTCCCTGGCACACCTCTGGCGGCTGCGTCCTACCCTTCAGTTAGGCCACTGAATCAATGTGTTAGGGCACGATCCCTCCCAGTGGGGGCCTCCGGAATGTTAGGTTAGGCCCGTCGGGGTGTGGGTGTCTGGTGTGCAATCTGGTGCTGCAAGAAAGATGCACAGGATTGCACAGAAGTTAGATCAGAAAATATAGTTTATTTAAAAACTAAATTGGAGAAAGAAAGAGAGAGAGAGAGGAGAGATTCACCTGCCAAGGTAGAGGAGGGGGCCAAAGTTTAAGAAAACATGGCCTGGCCATAGCTCAAAGAGCACTTGGCCACACCATAGCTTAGCAAGGCAATGGCCGCTAGCTGCTCATGGTTGAGTGCTTTTAATCCTTCCCTTTGATGGGGGAAGGTTGTTAAGGTGATTGGGTGGTATCTGCTCCATGTCATCACAAAGGGGCAGGTAAGCACAGGTACTGATGTCAGGTGATGGACAGCAGGCAGAGGGGTGGGTTAGTCACATGACTGCTGCCATGGGGGCGGGCTAGATGGGAGGAGACATGGGAAGGGAGTTTTTGCTGCAAGACACCTGTCAGACATTTCCAATCCACAAGCTCCTTGGCAAAAAGGTGGTCATATTATCATTTCTATGGCTTCAGTCAGCTAAGGGGTGATCATTGACCTTCTGCGTTCGCCTTAGACAAGGAATCTGAAAGTTTCTTAGAGACTGTTACGCCAAACCATGATTTTAAAAGTTGGGCTGTCCTTGTCTTGCAACTGATGAAGATTTGCAGAGGGGGTGGGGTGGCAGCCAGCTTGGCCTGCAGTAAAATGTCTGAATGCTTCCTAAAACCTGCCTCTTGGAAATTTATCTATTTCTGTCTCACCTGTGTTAGATTCAAAGGATGTCAGTCTAGCAAAAATGGTTCTGCTGAGGCAAAATGTGAACTAAATTTGTTCTAAGTCTCTCAGGGTCCCTCGTTTCACAGTGGAAACGGCTTGAATTCAGAAACAGTTGGCAAGTCTTCCTTGCAGCAGCAGTGGACACTCCCACCAGGCCCCAGGGGCTGTCAAGGTTCTTTGCTTCCAGGCCATTGGTAATCTACTTCTTCAGCTGTGCCATGATAGTCTTCCAACAAGCTCATTCCTTGCTTAAGCCAATGGTCATCGATGATGTTTGCAAGGAAGAATTCTGACTAAAGCACATGCATTTTCTCATTTAATACTCACAGCAACCAAATGAGGTAAACACTTATTTGGCCATTTTATGGGCAAGAGACTAAGGCACAGAAGGGTTGAATATCTTACTTAAGGCTGCATAGCTGGTGCCAACGTTGAAACCTGAGCAATCAGACACCAAACCCAGCTCAGAGATTTAACAGCTTACCCAAGCAACTATGGATACAGTCATTATCTACTTCCCTGACTCCAATCCGCTCTTTGTTGCTAACGAGTTCAACGGGGACACAGGGGAGACACAGAGACCCAAAACAGCTGATTCAAGAGATGGCTGCAACCCCAAACACAGTACTTGAGGCTTGTCCCTTGGAGTCCTAGAACCTTTCAAGCGTTCCATGTCCCGGCTCTGCTTCTGGGCAGCAATCCTGTCCTCCCCAAATGGAGTCTTGATCTCTTCCCTGTGTCTTGATCCCAATGCACACAGGGTCGGATGAGGTCTCAGAACGGAGCATCAGCTCACAGGGACCTCCGGGAGACAGGTCTCTGCCCGCTAGGGAGGAAAGGCCGCTGCCCCTGCACCTGCCAAGCAGGGGTGTTTCTTCTGTTCACAATTCCTCCTTGCGTCCATAAATCTCAGACCTCTTAGCCGCCCAAGTTCTGAAGAAAGGTTCAGTGTTTCCTCCTCACAAGCAGCACACTGCGCCCTACTCCTCCCAAGGCAAGGGTCACCAGGGGCCCGTTGGAAACAGCCTCCCCACTGAGAAACGTGGCACTGCTTACTTGCGCTGTAGTGAATCTTCTCTCTTCCATTCAGAGTTCCAGGGAAGGTGCTGCCTGCACAAGGGCTTTCGCCGTTCCCCGTGCAGGGCAGAGGGAAGGCCTGGAGAGAGAATAACTTCGAGGCCCCGGGGAATTCGGAAGCTGCTGGGAATGGGGCGGCTGCTGGGGCCACCCTGGAAAGAGGCATTGAGGAGCTCGGGTGGCAGCTCTGGACCACCACTTTCAATGGCTTGCTTGTGTGTGTGTGTGTGTGTCGGAGTCTCACTCCGCCGCCCAGACTGGAGTGCAGTGGCCGCTCCCGCCCACCACAGCCTCGACCTGCTGGGCTCCGGCGCTCCTTCCGCCTCAGCCTTCCGAGGAGCCGGGACGACAGGCTTACTTCTTTAGATGAAAGTGAAAGAGGGGTCACACTGACTTTTTCCTTCTCTATTTCTGAAATGGTTCATTTTACCTTCCTGCCAGTTACCCATTGCCAGAGAAACTGCTGATCGCTTCAAATGTTTAACACAAAAGAGGAGGAAGATGAAGAAGAGAGACCAATTCTCACTTCTGGTTTCCATTTTCTTGGGGCCCCTGAGCAGCCAGCTGAAAATGAGGTTGTCAAGAGCTGGCTGGATTTGGAGACTGAGCCAACCTAACAATTTCATGAACGATTGGCTTCAGATTCTGGTGGTGTTTTGCGCTCTTGAGTAGACTGCCTTTTAGATGAATCAAAAACACACATAAAGAGAAAACTAACTTTCGTTTGAAGTCCCTAAGGTGAAACAGGTCATCTGACGCTTTTTTCCTTATCAAAGATTTTATTTTGTGTATATTTGTGTAATGTCTAATACACCATGAAAACTTATTGAAGGTTAAAATAATTCGAATTTATATACAAACATACATATGGGCACAAATTGGAATTTTTCGCTCCTTTTTCTGTGACATTAGAAAAAGTTCTTGTTAGGTGATCTGCATTAAGAATTCAGAGTTTGTCTCACCCACTGAAACTCTGAAAAGTGTCTTCAGGTGAAAGTCACAAAAACTCCTTGTGATTCTAGCAGACTTTGACATCCATCCCAACAACAGTGAAGTCCTACTGAAGGGCTGTGTTGATGGGATCGCATTATCTCTGAAGAACAGAGAAGGGCTTCTTGAACAACTCCAGGAAGAGCTCCTGTTTGCCAGAAGGCGGCAGCGACACAGCCCTTTCCTCCACCCCACAGCGCAGGGGGGGCAAGCCCCAGCTTCTTCTCCAGTAGGAAGCACAGGCCGAGTCTCCTGCCAAGAGGCCCTCAAGTCACAAGGCCATCTGACAGAAATCCGGGGGGAACTGAGTTTTCCAGGAACAGTGAGGAAAGGACCCTTCCTCCGCAGGGGTCCCTCTTGGAGTGAGATCAGGACATCTCCAGGACACAACGTGACCAAAATGCTCATCATTCTCACCCCACCTTAGGGCTTACTCCCTTTAAGCTGTAAAGGCGTGTTTAAAAATACGGCTCTTAATAAATGCAACTGCCCTAAAACTGCCAGACGACAACACATGACTGGGCATCTCTTTGGGGACCTCGCGGTGGGCTGGGCAGGGAGGAGGCACGTCACAGAAAGTCCCGCCGGAGGCCTTCCTCGTCCCTCCTCTCTCCTTAGCACTCAGATACCCCACTGAAAGAGGGAAATTTGAGGAGTCTTGCACAAAACTTTCTGCTACCCACCTTCAGGACCTACAGTGCAACGACCTGGGCGGAGCAGCTGATTATGTACATCAAGCATGTGGAGGAAATAGGGTGTCGTTTTGAAACATCTAAATACGGAGGTACACATGAATGCGCGTTTCGTGACCCCACAGCTTCTCAGTATTAAAAAAAAAAAAGTAAACGAGCAGAAGGGGAAGATGGCACTAGACCCGAGGGAAAAACCTTTTAGCCCACAGGTTTCGCCTGCCGTTGGTAAAGTGCGTTTGAAGAGCGGAAAAGTGATAGCACCTTCGGTGAGATTCTTTTTCCCCCGTCGCCCAGACTGGAGGGCAGCGGCACGCTCCCGGCCACCGCAGCCTCCACCCGCTGGGCTCCAGCGATCCTCCCGCCGCAGCCTTCCAAGGAGCCGGAGCCGCGGGCGCGCGCCACCACGCCAGGCTCGTCTTTTGACGTGTCGTAGAGACGAGGTCTCGCCAAGTTGCCCGGGCGGGTCTGAATACGAAGCCTTCTCCACGGCTTCTTCCCCAGAGCCGCCCGGCCCAGCTGGCCCTTTGCCTTCCTCGGGGTCGCCCCTACGGCGCGCGCCCTGCCCTCCTGCGGGGGCGCGGACGAAACCCACCTTCTCTCTTCCGTGCAGCGGCGGAGGACGCGGGGCGGCGGGCGAGTCAGGCCTGCACACCCAGAAAATGCCGGCCGGCGCCCGGAGCGGAGGCGAGGCTGGCGGGAGCGCGGCGGCCTCCGCGCCTCCCTCCCCCGGGCCCGCGCGGCCGGCCGGCGCCCGCGGTTCGAGGCCCGGCGCGAGCACGTCCCGCCGCCGCCCGGCCTGGAGAGCCGGGGGAGGAGCGGGGTCGCGGCCGGCCCTCGGGCGCGCGAGGAGCCCGCGCGGGGGGCGCGGACCCGGGGGCGGCCCGGGCGGGAGGCGGCCGTCCGCGGAGGGGGCGCCGGGAGCCGTCGTGCCGCGGCGCCCCGCCCCGCGCCCCGGCCCCGCCCCGCGCCCCCGGCCGGCGTCGGCGCCCCGCCCCCGCGCCCGGCCCCCCGGAGAGCCGCGGGCGCCGCGCGTCTGGGGGCGGGGGAGCCCGGGGCTCCCTGGCCGCCCGGCCCCGAGGCCGCGGCCTGCGCGCTCCAACGCGGCCCTCGGGCGCTCCTCGCGCTTCGCGCCTGGACCCGCCGGGGGTGGGAGGAGAGACCCCGCCTGCCGCGCCCGGGCGCGTGGCGGCCTCCCGCTGCGGCCCCGCTCCTGGAGCTGCGTGGGCGGGGCCGGAGGAGCCGCGCTGCGCGACCCCGCCGAGCCCGGCCGAGCCAGAGGGAGCCCCCGAGGGCGCCCTGGCGGCCACGTGGCTCCAGTCGGCGCCCGCGCCCGCGCCGCTGAGCGCCTCTCCGACGTGTCCGCGCGGATGCGCCGCGACGCCAGAGCGAGCCCCGGGGTCTGCCACGGGCCTGCCGTGCGAGCCCCAATGCGCGCTTCGAAGCTGACTGACCCGCTGACTCCAGGACCTCGTGGTGGGGACCCGGGGTTCACACGCGGAGGCCTGGCCAGGTGCGGTCTGTGTCCGGCGCATCCGCCGTGCTGCATGTCCCATAGACCGGCAGTGCCAGGATCCCGACCCACCGGGCAAAGCTGCTGGAGGCCACTGGACCCACGCGGGCCACCTCCCCGGGGCCGGGGCTGGGACTGGCTCTCGCTGACGCAGAAGCTTCCTTCTCGGCTCACAGAGGCCTAGGTGACCTGAGCAAAGCGGATTCTGCAAGGCCTGGCCTTTCAGCAGAGAGACGGAGGTGTGCAAGAATAGAGCGGTAGAGATTGTCGTGTTTTCTGATGGGTATAGTGGGACGTTGCAAATTTATCACCTTTGAGAAGAGCGCACCACATTTTAGGCATCTGCCTTAAGTGTCTTCTGTATTGCTGCCTAGAACCCCAAACGGGCCTACAACAGCACTGACGTTTTCCCTTGCACTTGCCCTCTGATCGCAGGCGAGTTTTCACAAGCATTTTACGGCCACTTGAGTGTGATGCGAAGGTGACACCTGCTTCCTCTTCTGCAGACCAAACTCCCGAACCCACCTGCTCCACTGCCCAGGCATACGGAGGTGTGTGCCCTGATTCAATGAGCTTTATTTTAAAAACCCTTGAACACAGGAGTTCTTTCATCCGTGTATGCTGGTACATTAACACAAAGTAAAAATCTCATGTTGATTTCATCTATAGCAGACTTTCTGGCAGCTCAGACAAACAAAAGAAATTAGCTCTTGTGGGAATGAGTTTATATTTTTAAAAATACTGAGTTAGCAAACTGTTTTGTTGAGGGAAACCCAATTTAGGTGACTGATTTTCTTCAAAGTGTTCAAGATACTCAGAGGTCTTGTCTCTGTTAATCAGTGATCTAGAAAAGTCTTCATGTTGAGAACAAACGCATTCCTGAGCCACTCAGATTTCAAAATAGCCAATTTGGCTTCTCTGCACTTGGATTTGGGTTCTTATCGATGTACAATGCCGTAGGAAAACTGATGCACCAACAAGAAAGTATTGCAGAATGTTTTAGTTGGGCCACTAAAGAATAATAAAAATATATCACCAAGTTATATTTTCCAATAGCCCTCCCAGGTTGTAGTTACAGTCTGCAATGAAAATTGGAAGGTAAGGTAAATAGAAATGTCTTATTTTTGTGCCCCTGTTCCTCTCCCCAACACCACTTAAACTTGCTTTGATTTTACCAAGGTTTGCCTTAGAAACTTGTCCAGATCTGACCTGGAGATCCTGATGAGAGTTCTTTAGGCTTGAGACCAGATTTGATTCAAGACAGTAATATAGCAACAAAAACTACCGTATGCACTGATATGGTCATTTCTAAAACACTTTCATATGTCATTGTGGTAAACCTCCTGATAAGTCTTATTATCCTCAGTTCACAGGAGCCAGAGGTGGATTAACTATTTTGCCTGGAGTCACACAGTTAATGAATGATTGAGCCAAGTATCAACAATGAGCGACCTTGGTCAGTTTGGGCTACTGTAACAAATTACCACAGACTGGGTGGCTTAAACAACAAACGTGTATCTCTCACAGTTCTAGAGATTAGGAAGGAGAAGCTGCCAACATGTTCAATGCCTGTCAAGGGCTGTCTTCCTGGTTTGCAGGTGGCCATCTTCTGGGTGCATCCTCACATGGCAGAACGCAGGGAGCAGAAGCAAACTTTCTCTTGCCTGTCTCTTCATATGAGGCCACACCCATCCTGAAGACCCTCCTCGGGACATCATCAAAATCCAGTTACTTCTCAAAGACTCCGCCTCCAAATAGCATCCCATTGGAATTTAAGGCTTCAACACAGATGAAGAGTTTGTTTCCATAGACATCCTTGGCTTTGCTATAGACCCTGACAGTAGGCCCCGACTGACTTGGATAAGAATAAAAGTCTAGGATTTTAGGAGAAACTGCACAAGGCACTGAATTCCTTTATATACTAAGAACAATACATATGGCCTCATGAAGAAGTAAAAGATAAGTAGAAACATTTCTTAGAAAGCTAGAACTTTCCAGGAACAAAAATATACATCAAATATACCCAAAATACATTTGTTTGAAATCTGACTAGACAAAAAGGAAAAATAACTTCCCAAGCAATTTCTAAGCTGTTCTTATGCTTCCACCTCGTTAATCAGGTCTTGCTAAAATATTAGCTCTGTGAGCACTAAGAGTCACAGATTATGTGGAACTAAATTCGGCTTCTGGTCCCCATATAACTAGTTTTGTAACTATGGACAATTTGCTCTAAGATATTTGCTATGGCTTGAATGTGTTTGCTCAAAAGCATGTGTTGGAAACTTAGGAGTTCTGACAATTGAGTTCACAAACTTGTCCTAGAAAAAGTGCCACATAACTGATTGCTGAATATCACGATGGTCACCTTAGAAATCCTCCCCTTGGGAAGCTATGCACCGATGCCAGTGTCTAGTCCAACCATCAAAGCAATTTTGGAGCTCTTTCTGGAATGGCCATCAGAGCTGTTGTCATATTACCCTTGACATCCTGAATGTCATCAAATGTCTTCCTTTCAATGTTTCCTGCATCTTCAGGCAAAGAAAAAAGTCGCCCAGGCAACTTGGCGAGACCTCGTCTCTGCAATAAATGGAAAACATTAGCCAGGCATGGTAGTGTGCACCTGTAGTTCCGGCTACTTGGAAGACTGAGGTGGAAGGATCACCAGAGCCCAGCAGGTAGACACTGGCATGGCCATGAGACTGCTGCATGCCACTGCACTCCAGCCTGAGTGGCAGAGTGAGACTCCAACTCAAAAAAAACATCATTGGGAGCCCGATCATGTGAGTAGGGAGGGTGTTCCAATGTAGTTATTTGTTTACTCACTAAAAATTCCCTCACAAATAGTGCTACGTGAGCTGGTGAATCATGATGCAAGAGCTCCTCCGGGACCATTTTTGCACACGCTTTTCTCATGCCAAGATTGTCAGTTAACATTTTCCTCTTTCTCTATTGACGTTTATTTGGTCTGCTATGCTTTTCACAGTTAGCCAACAATTTTGGCACACAGTTCAATGGATTCTTGCAATGTTTTTGTCAATTCTCCTCATTACTGGCCATCCTGACCTCTCTTCATCAGTGATGCTTTCTCTCCCCCTAGAAAAACGTTTAATCCATTCATACACTGTGGTTTTCTTCATGGCATCATCCCCATAAACTTAGACTGATGTGTCCAAGTGATTTCACTTCCACTCTTGCCAAGTTTAACAAGAAATTTAATGTCTGTTGCTTCTGATTCAGGTTCGATCATACAAAACATGCATCAACAATAATGAACACCCCTCAGCAAGACACCACCACACGTCGACATGAACACAGCTGTGAGACACTGATATCCCAAGGTTATGAGCCCTTACCGAGTTGTTTGTGCAGTGATGCCAGTGTAAACACATGGTGGCAGTGGCAAATTCACAAACTTAGTTGTCAGACCTTGTAATCCCCAGTGCAACAATGTTGGGAGGTGGGCGTCCTGGAAGGTGTTTCAGGTCATGAGGACTCCACCCTCATGAGAGGATTGATACCAGTCATGAAAGTCCCTGAGGTTGAGGTTGCAAGTTTAATCTTCTGCTCTCTCTCTCTTGCACCCTCTCTTTGCCCTTCCACCATGGGTTGATGAAGAAATAAGGCCCTCTTCAGATGCTGGAATCTTGATATTATATTTCCTGGCCTCCATAACTCTGAGGAAACAAATTTTTGTTCTTTATAAATGACCTCACCTGTAGTATTCTGTTACCGCCGCAGAAAACAGAGTAAGACAGTGTTAAAGGTCTCATTTCTCCATCCATAGACTAGAGGTATTAAAAGGCACTTATTCCATGAGTTTTCTTATGAGATTTTAAGGCTATAACACATGTAATGGTGCTTTGTGGAGGGCCAGTAACTCAGTAAATATCAGCTCTTGTCACAAAACCACAGCTACTTAAAAATAGAACACTATGTAACTAAAATGAAATAAAATAAGTATCCATGTCCAAAAGTCCTTGCTAGTTTATTTGAGGAGGAGCTCTATTTCAGATTATTTTTCAGTTAGCTTTTTGGGAACTAATCAGCTTACACCGAAAGTTCAGCCATTGCAGGAAACCTGGGAAATGAAGAAATTCACATGCTAAAAATAAAAAGAGTTTCAGCCAATGTTAACCTGAATAGGTATTATATTATTTCACTGGGGTCTTTTCCTCTAGCACGAGTTCAAACGAAAATAACCACATGTGTTTAAAAGCTTTCGCTGCCTAGCGACCCTGCTCTGTGAAGACTCCGTGGCCCTGGTGCTGAGGGCTGAGAAGTGGAGGCGTCTGCCCAGCAGGAACCTGCCTGGCCCTCCCCTGACTAACTGGTAATTGCCTAGGGTCAGTATAGGTGAGGGAGGGGAGAACACGGGAAGGAGGATTCTGAAAAAGTCCTTCGATAGCTAAGTTGGGTGGGGTTTTTTGTTGCTGCTGTTGTTTTCCTGTTTAGCAAAGGTGAAGAACAGCAGGACCCAAGATGGCGTATGACTCCAAGACTGCCTGGTCCTCTGCGTCAGATGTGGCCGGGAAAGCCTTTTCTCTTCCCAGTGAAGACACCCTCCCTTGAACAAAGGACAGTGTCCTCCCCAGGACAGCAGGGATCCAGGCTGTTGTTAAATGAAACAGCCCTGGATCATCTGCAACAGCCACACGTCCCATCATGGACTTGAGTGACGGCTAGACAGGCACAGTTGACTGGGAATTAAAGTTTCCTGTTTCTGGCAGAAATCTGACTTCCGGAGGATCTTTACAGGCGTGGGAGTACCAAAAGAGAGTGGGGAAAAAGCAAAAGCACCCTGAGTGATAATCCACACTGACTTAGTTTACTGAAAAAGCATTTCACGTGTCTCTCTTTGCCCATGCAAACCCGTGCCTAATCTCTAAGTGGTCTGGCAGTGACGATCAAAGACGCAGAATGCTCATCTCTTGAGGAAGAGCTGTTTCTAACTTATTCTGGTGTGAGATACTTAGAGCCAAACGTAGGAAAGTAGAGAGAATAAGCTAACGGATCTCCACCTGGCTGTCAGCCAGCGTGTTCCCTACTCCCTGGCATGTGTATGCAATCTACTAGCCTGTAAATTCCTCGAGTACATGGGCCATGACTTCCATTTCCTCTGTACCCCCCTGCACGTCGTGCAGTCGCCGACATGAAATTAATAGTCAGTAAACGTCAGTTGTCCAGTGTGTAGGCCTATGTTTCTAAAGGGCCACATCGACCTTAGAAAAAAATTAGAACCGTAGATAGTATTTTAATACATGATGAGATCAGGTAGACCACATTTATTTGGCTCATTCTCTCCTGATGCATGCATAATTTTTAACAGATTTTTACTGTATACAGATGGCTCCGCCTTCACTGAGCATGAGAAAACACTAAGAAATCCAGCACTTGAGGATTTGTCACCTGGAAGGGGGTATTTCTCCCTTCTCTCCTTGCGTAAGTCTCTAAAGGCTTTCCCAGAGCAATTAGGGGAGAGTGGACAGTGATTAAATGCGCTCGCATTTATGTTCTAGCCACGAAGGATCTGCTGTTTTGTCTCCGTTTTGTTAGATGTATCGGCCTCTGCTGCCTTAGTTGATAATTACATCGTGAGGAGACACCATGTGGAGAAAAGCATTCATGTCCGTATATGTACATGCATGCGCGCACGCGCGCGCGCACACACACACACACACACACACACACAACGGTAAAATAGATCCACCAAGCATTGGCTGAAATTGACAAGGAAGTGAAACCTGTGAAAACAGAAATCACTTGCAGAGAATTGGAACATTCATGTATGGTACAGTGTGTTATTGTCACTTTAAATTTTAAAATACCATTTCTGTCTCTCAGGAGTTCTCTCTCGCTTTTTCTCACTGCTTCGCCATACTTCCCAGTCTTCCGTGCGGGGTCATGTGATTGAGTCTGGCCAATAGATTGTGGATTACATGAGACACAGGCATTTAGCACTGGCCCTCCCTCCTCTGTACCTTTGCTCTAATCCTGCCTGCAGGTCACCACACAGGAGCCAGGGGAGGATACTGAGACCCCTGGACTGCTGGTTCTTGGTTAGGGACAATCTTGCCCCTGGGGGACATTTGGCAACATCACATTTGCAGCGTCACAACCTGGCAAGGTGCTATCGGCAACTAGTGGGTTGAGACAGGAGGCCGCTCAACATCTTCCAATGCAGAGGAAAACCCACACAACAAGGATTTATCCAGCCTAGGATGTCAGTAGTGCTGAGAATGAGAAACCCTAACCTTGGCCTCGGCTGACCTCCTCGATCTGAGTGGCCGTGTAGAGGAAGCACCCCCTGCTCCCCACCGACCCTGAGCTCCGCTTGGCTGTTGCCACTCGCCTGTGTCGTCCGCAGGTCTGTGTACAAATTGTGAGAAAGAAGCCATATGTTACCCTCCTGAGATTTTAGAATTGTTTCGTGTTAAGATCACTGACCTACACTGAATAATAAATATACTAGGAAAGGCAAATCGTGTAAAGAAAAACTTAGGGCTGCTTCCAGGTAATAGATGACGGGAAAATAGGGGGGAGAGGTGGTGTTTTATTTTTTACCTGGTTTGGGGACTGTATCACCACAGTCATCGAGGTCTTGATGTTGCCCCAAAGGAGGCAGTCCCTCAGGCACACTCACCGGCCAGCTCTCGTGCAGTAAAATCAAACAGGCCCATCAGGGTGTCTAGAGCAAACTAGTGAGGAAGACCAAGCTGTTCCCACACGTCACACACACCCTGTTATCTTGCTTTACCATCCTACGAGTTCCATCTACTTGGAAGCCTGAGGCGGAAGGATCACCTGAGCTCAGCGGCCGGGGCTGTGGTGGCTGCCAGCGTGCCACTGCACTCCAGCCTGGGCGACAGTGTGAGACTTCGACTCAGAAAAAATAAAGTTATTCTGGGGCTTTTTTGGTGCCCCCTCATGTGACTTTTGAATGAAATAAAGTAGGGTTGATCTATCTCGGCCCATAGAAGAGGTTTAGCCATTCACGTCATCAGGTTGAAAATTAGTTTTGCTTCAACTTCAGTTACTTGACTTCGTTGAGAGGCTTGACCCCGAGCGCTTTGTACTTACCTACTTCCTGGCCCGTTTTCCGACCACTTTTTTTTGTGTCTGTGGTACAGGTTCCCCCACTAGATAAATATGTGTTCTAGAAACCCATCGCCATCAGGGTACCACCAGCATTGTGAAAAGCTGCATTCTGCATCAATGAATTTTTTTTTTTTTTTTTAGGATTCTTTCAACACTTTTGCCCATTTCATGACGGGTGACTTACAAGTGCACCTGCCCACGCCACGCTGAGTGTTCGGCGGTTTTGAACCCAAGACAGCACGACCCCCCTTCCCCACCCTTCCTGTTCTCCCAGTTTCACCCTGAGCCACGTTTTGCCTGTTTGTTTTCCCGGATTAAAAAGTCCTTAAAGGGACACATTTTACTAACGTGAAAGAGGTGAAACAAAAAATGGCAGACGCTCTAAAAGGCATCACAATTGACGAGTTCAGAAACTGTTTTGAACAGAGAAAACAGCA
Organism: Cephalopachus bancanus; assembly: GCA_027257055.1. Lineage (NCBI taxonomy): Eukaryota > Metazoa > Chordata > Mammalia > Primates > Tarsiidae > Cephalopachus > Cephalopachus bancanus. The sequence goes on from JAPVLO010000325.1 coordinate 3,483,996, forward strand.
TCTCAGTAAGTGTATTGCATCCAACAGAGTACTTTCAAGGTGACTAAAGTGTAAACATGTAGGAATAAATACACTTTTTTCATACACAAATTCCAGGTTTGGGGGGGTCCTCCATCATGTGGTAAGAATGCCATCTCTTAAACCATGAGCTTTTCAAAAAGAGCAAGATGGAAAAGTCAGCCCAGCCCCCCTGTGGTCTTCCAGCGAGCTCACACTCCTCCTGCGAGTCTCCAGTGTCTCCAACAAGGCCCTGGGCGGAGCCACATTTCGCCCTTGTCTGTGTGCTGCTTGTGTGCGGCCAAGCGCCTCCCAGGCAGAGTCACTCTAACCCAGTTCCAAGGGCCTTTCTCCAGGTGCCTTCCTCGGAGGGACAATGCCCTGCACACACCCTCTCGAGGCCTCTCTCTGCCTTCCACGAGGTTTTCTCCATCCGGAGGGACCCAGAGTCTGCCAGACCTCAACAGACACCCTGAGGTGCAGAGACTGTCGCGGAGTGGGGAGACACACAAGTAAGCAGAGGTTGACAATAAAAAGCGGCCAGTGCGTCACAGTCACAGCCACACATCCCATCGCTTGCGCATCTCAAGAGCCTGAGGAGCGTGTAGGCGAGTCTCTTTTCAGATAGGCCCGTGAAAGGACAGGACACCGGGGGTGACTTGGTCTACCCGCTCCCCAAGGAAGCTCCACTCCAGGAGAGCAGTACCGGCCAGAGTACAGAGGCCTGACAGTGTGTCATTCACAACACGTATCCTCGCGCTTCTAACTTAGTAGAAGCTGTGTCTCCGGTAAGCTAAATGACCTTGAGCCGTTCAGCTTCTTGGCTGACTTTATGACTAATTCACCCTCCTTCCAACAGGACCTCCAAATCTGGTTTAACTTATTTATTAGTGAAAAGCAATTGACTCCATCTATCTAATCTATGTATGTTTATTCAACTTAAAGAAGGTACATGCAATATTATATTGCATAAACTAAATAACACATGCCAAAATATAATGTTTGCAGGATAAAATATTTACAAAAGGGCAAGATAGAAAATGCACCTAAGTAGAATATCTAGCATTTTCTGCCCACAGCTCCACTCATCCTCTTTCTCACCAGGCTGTAAGCTCACTCCCCCAGACTCAGGACGAGACACATTTTGTTTATCGCTGTATCCCAGTGCCTAGTGCGTTGCCTGATACTCTGGATGTTTTCAACAGAGACTGAATGAATGCGTGCGTGAGCCCAGTGCACCACCAGAGAGCTACAATAGCACCGAACGCAGACGTGATTAGTGGAGGACTTCTGACTTCTCGTGAAACAAAACAAATAGCAGCAACGTCTCAAGAGTTATTCAGATACGTTCCAGTTTGCTTTATTCAGAAAAAAATCAGTGATTGGATGGGTCATCAGGATAGTCCAGGGGAAGCAGCAGGACGACTTGAGAAAACAAAGCACCTGATTGCATTTTGTCGCATGTCTGGAACAAAGAGAAAACCAAACATGTTTTGCTTGTTGTTCTTCACTAAAAAATAATAGATCGCTCTGGAACGCGAAGTGGTAATGAAGGACTCCAGGAGCTACTTTACTGTTCATCCACTGGGCTGCGATAACACTGCGCCCACCCCTCAGGACAGCCACCCCGACCCTTCCCCCAGGAGCACCCCTCAACCCAGCGGAATGCAGGGGCTTGCATAGTGGAGCAGGAGCGTGTCTGAGAGCGGAATCAGAGTGCAGAAGGCGCGTTCTGGGTTCCACTTGGTTCAATCTTTGTAGCTGATTGTTCTTGGAAGCCATCGGTTTGCTAGTTCGAGAGTGAATAGCTCGAGGTTGGGGGCAGAGACATATCAAGACAAAGGCAAATGGTACTTCTCAAGCCTTGCGGGTTCAGAGGTGTCTTTGCTCGCTCTAAATTTGGCTAGTCTCCGTATAACCGAGTGCTGATTTATTATCTCAACAAATCTAGGTTTTGAAAGGAGAAAAAAATTCCACAAGTAGGGTCTTTTTCACAACTTCTTGCACGTTTTGACATAACTACGAGTCACAACAGAGTCAGCTCTGCCAGTCTCCAGCCATTGAGTATCCCCTTTTCGAAACAGGGAGGTATGACCCACCGACACACAAGGGGAAAGGGGTCTTTGGTGAGAGCCAGGGGCCAAGCAGGATGCTTTGGGGAGGTGTAAAACCGACTTGTTGACCTGTGAGGCTGCTAAATGAAGACTCACCCAATGAGTACCCCCAAACTGAGTCTGCGTCCCAAGAGCAATAAAGAACTCTGTTGTGTCAGAATCCTGTAAGAGACCAGCAGCAACCCACAGAAAGTGACACATTCAAAGCTTTGGCAGGCCGTACAGTAAAATTAAACCCGGTGAGTTAATTATCCACCGTAACAACACACAGGGCAGGGCCTCGTGGGAAATCCAGAATCCACAGCTTGCCGTGAAACGCTCTCAATAAACAGGTTTCACAAGCTCCAGGAAGCCCAGTGGCAGCAGGGGCTGTGGGAAAGCGCCCGCCAGGCCAGGCTCGCCAGTGAGTGGGGAGCCGGCACTCAGGCCTGACTCCCAGTGGCTGGGTGACAAAGCCGCACAGCAGGTTTGAGCGCCCGGCAGGTTCCCAGCCACGGAACACCCTGGGAAACGTTCTCACGCTGTTGATAGGACGGCAGCCCGGCACTGCCCTCCTTGCCTAATCCATTCTGAGAAATGGCATTTATTGGCATTCTTTCCTGATCAACTGTTAGGCAGAATAGTCAGACACGTCTAATGCTGTCTGAAAAAGTGAAAGAACGCATACATAGATGCTCAACAAAAAATGAAGGTCGAGACCCCTTTGTTTTCTTTGGGACATCTGGATCTGTATTGAAAAGTAGGAGCAAAGGGGCTTGGAACCTGCACCTTGACCAAATCGTCAACTCAGATTTTTTTAAAAAATGAACTTCAACCGAAGAATCTGGGGCCTGAGAGAAAGCGGGCGGCAGGGAATCCACACGGCCCCTGGTGCCACGGCAATTCCTTTCCGGTCCTGTGTTGTTTGCATTTCCAAGAAGAAGTGGATAACGAGGACGAATACATATATGTCATAAGAATACAGTGTGTAAAGTATATGCATCATTTATAAGTTCACATTAATATATTTATTTTTTTTTATTATTATTTTTTTTTTTGAGTTGGAGTCTCACTCTGTTACCCAGACTGGAGTGCAGTGGCCGCTCCCGGCCACCGCAGCCTCGACCTGCTGGGTTCCGGCGATCCTTCCGCCTCCGCCTTCCAAGGAGCTGGAACTACAGGCGCGCTACCACACTCGGCTCATTTTGATTTATTGTAGAGATGAGGTCTCACCAAGTTGCCCAGGCGGGTCTCGAACCCGCGGGCTCAGGCAGTCCACTCACCTCAGCCTCCCAAAGGTGCAGGATGACAGGCTAAGCCACCGAGCCCAGCTACATTAATATATTTATATTAATCTAGATCATATATTATCAAAATAGATACTGTATAAAGAGAAATAAATCGTGGTGGGTTTGACTGGTACCTTTAAGAGCATTTCTCAGTGACCACGGCTGTCGGTGGCAAACGGGAGAGCACGTAGGGACCGGCAAGGGTGAGTTCAGTGGGTCATTTGGCAATTCATGCCAAGCACCTTTTCTCAAAGTCCTTTAGCACTTGATTAAAAAACGAAACTATCAAAATTTATTTTAATCATTCTGCAAATATCTGAGTGTCTACTGTTTTGCTAGAGCCATGCTGGGCCCTAGGATCGCTGGTAAGGGAGAGACACCCCATGTCTGCCCTCCCTTGTGGGCAAAGGACACATCTGCAGACCCCAAGTGGAAAAGAAAATGGGAATGTCCAAAGCTACACAGAGCACCTCTGAATGCCACCCTGATTCCTTGAACATTTGCACAAAACCTCTGTGCTTTAAAATTACATGTAAATAGTGTATTTTTTTTTGAGAAAGCGAATAGGTTTGGGTTTGAAACCAAGATATTCATCTTTGAATCTATACTAATATGAGAGGAGAGGCCAGATTTTGTGACTACTTTTATACGTAAATTCCACTGGAACTAACCAATCAGTTTTATTCATGGAGTATAAGTAAATAGATTCAGAACAGTTGAAACAGAAAAATATGTGATATTTCCCAGCAAGCTCATAACCAACATCAATTTTTTTAAAAAGCTGGCAGAGTACTGCAGAGCAAGGTGTTCACTAATAAACAACGGAAATATTAATATTAAAGCTATTATTTATATACAGATGATTTCAAACTACATTCAATATCACCTTAAGCCTTTCAGAGGAAAATACAATAGGCTTAATTTCTTTTGTAAAAATTGATCTACTTCTATTAATTCTGCCAACATTTGCATTGCAACACGGTCATACCAATTCTTAAATTGTGTCCTAGAAATTACCTCTTATCAAAGAGCTGCAGTCTAAGATCTCAAGCCTCACATGAAAAGCAAAACAGTTCAAATTTAAGTTAAAAATACTTTTTTACATATAAACACATTTTAAAATAAAATAAAAATATATTTCCACCATCGTCAGTTCCACATGCTGATAACAACTTTAAAAACTTATTTTTAAAACATACATTTGTCTCTAAAGTATGAATCAGCACGGTCTTCTTAAAACTCGTTTGCTCTTCGACAAATTGAATCTACAGTCCAAATTGAATATCTCCAGCTTTAACACGTCTCGAGCTTTTTGGTGACTGATTGAGTCAGTCTAGAAAAATGGAATTAGATAACTATTAAAAATGAACGCATGACGTAGTTACTAGCAGTTCCTCCAACTCTTCCCTGAGTGGGTGTTACTGCTAAAACACTCTGACACTTTGCCTGCACTCAGGGACCGATCATTCACAACACAGAATCCGAACAGTTGGCTCTGGGGTTGATGTGTACTGTGTGCTCCACATTTTCCCACATAACGTGGGAACCCCGCAGGAGCAAGTCCCCGGCCTGAGACGTCTTTGTTTCAATGAATCATGTTCCTAGCGCAGCTCCACCACACCCCCAGGAAAGCTTGCTGTTAGCAACTGGTTATTGCAACAAAGAACGAAGGCAGGCATGACCTTCCCTGGCAGGTTAGTCCAAGTCAGTCCAAGCAACACAGTCACGCCTCTAGTCCTGAGCCCAGTGGTGACTGAGGGATTTAAAAGGTGGCTCTACTTGACAGGTGGAACTCTGGAGCTCTGCCAACTTTGGGAAAAAAGATCCTATCAGCTGATGATAAAACTACTGCGCAGGCACTGCACAGTGGGACCCAGAGCAGGGTGTGTGAGAGGCATGCAGGGTGTCATCTCCTAGGCACGCTGGCATCCAGGCCTTGTCCCTGCTGCTTGGGCCTTGGGGCAGTTGTGTCTGCACAGGCCCCAGGAACACCACTGTTCGCAGATGGCTGCCAGAGTGCAGTCCTTGAGCCATCGATTTGCTTCAGGTTCTGACTGATGTTTCAGGAAAGGAAGAAGCTAAACTGCTCAATCAACTTCTTCCGTCAAAGCCGTTTTTCTTTCAGCTTTCTAAAAATGTTAGCTGATTTAAAACTTCCCCAGAATGATGTCGTTTCCCACTCTGGTGATTAATTCTATGACTCTGTTTTGTCCTTTACTGTTAAAAATGTTGATTTTCAAACTAAGACGAGATGAGGAAAAAAGAATGTCATTTTAGACCATAAAGGTAGATAGCCAAGCCTGGCCCTAGCCCAAGCAGGATCATTGACCCTTATCCTCTGACCGAATGGGGTCACGGCGAACAATCCCGGTGCAACGGGCGTGCTGGTCTCATGAGCAGTATTTACAAAGCACTAGGACTGGTCATGACGGGGTTTTTCCAGGCCAGCTCTAAGCAACTCCTGAGGGCCCACTGCTGCTGGGGCAATGGATTGTTGTAAAGAGCAAATCTCTGTTGTAAAGAGGACACCAGGAAACACTGGAGGAAGTGGAAGAGTCAAGAGAAACGCAGCGTCAGGAAAGAGCCCGCTTGCTTTTGTGAGTCTGCCTAACCCTCCAACTAGCCTGTGAGGAATCAGCGCAGACACTGAGTTGATTCATGGTGGTCAAAATTTTTTTTTAATTGTTTTGCTTTTGCAAAGTTATCAGCTCGGGGACTTTCTTCAAATTCGACTTTAAAGCATCTCCTCGCAATGCCTCTTCTCCTTAAAATATAAATCAGAAGACGTCTTCTTGGGAAAATTCAAGACGTAAGGAAAGGATACTGACCTAAAAGTGGAGTTCGTGTCCTCGTGAGCTGCCCACCCTGGGCGCATCACCTGCCTCTCTACCTGAGTGTTCCGCTTGTAAAGCAAAGTGCAGGACTGGCAATGAGGTGGCCGGCTTTCTCGCTGGTTGGCTCTGTTCTACCTGCTTCACATCACCGGGGTGCTTGTCAAAAGACAAACCGGGCATTTTAGCAGACTCGGTGGATTAGGATCTTGGGATGGAATCCTGGGGCCGATTCTTTTTTTAACAGGCTTCCCTGGTGGTTTTTATGCACACTGGTGTTTGAGAACCGCTGCTCCACAAACTAGAATTGAAGATTCCTTTAAAAGACTTCCCAAGGGCTTTGGTGTTGGTTCCATTCTTCGGAACAGCTCCAGGCTTAATCCTTCCTACATTCCCAAATTATTCTCCTTCCTATATCCCTAAACCCTAATACGCAAGTCCTAAGTCAGGAACCTACTCTTCTGGTGAAAAAGATGCAAGGACTGAAGGTTTGTGTCTCCACAAAATTCATGTGGTGAAATCCTAGCACATCCCCCAGTCTGATGGTATTAGGAAGTGGGGCCCTTGGCATGTGGTGAAGCCATGAGGGTGGAGCCCCTGTGAATGGAACTTATGAAATGGTATTCATGCCCTTATGAAAGGGACTGCAGAGAGCTCTCTTTCTGCCTTGTGAGGATAAGAGAAGTTGGAAGTCTGCAATCTACAAGAGAGCCCTGACCACACTGACACCCTGACCTCAGACTTCCAGCCTCCTGTGAGACATACATGTCTGTTTTTCATAAGCTACCTGGTCTGTGTCATCCTGTTACGGCAACCTGAACTAAGACAAAGGGGACTGAGTGGTCCTTCCCGATTGGAAATAATTCTACGAGCTGTTAACAGGCAGGTTCAAACCCAACTTTCTTCCTTTTGAAAAAGAAAAACTTTTCATGAAACGTACGGACAGTGGTTTAAATGTTTCATGTGAAAAAAATATTTTGAACTTTAAGACAATCTTTTGGGAACTTATTTGCTATGAACAGGCGTCACGTTCTCCGTTTCCCCATTGATCTTCCCCTTCTCCTGGGTGAGTCACACTCTGGTCAGTGGTTCTTGATGAAGCTCAGGACTGCTCTAATACCTCTACAACTCAAGAGGGAAACTGCATCATCTAGGAGCTAAATCCAAGACCGTGCCTCCAGAGACCTGGAACTCTGCTATTAAGATGCAGCACTGCCCTATAGGGTCTCTGGTTCTGAGTCTCAGTTTCACTATTGGGAGGGACCTGACTAGCTGGGAAGTTTTTGTCCAAATAAAGGAGCTTTTTCTGATGTCAGGAGCTTGTCTCGTGGATAGACAAGTTTCTAGCGAGATGAAATTCCAGGAAATCTTTCTAGAATTCCCTCAAAAATAGCATCATCACCCTTAAAGACAGAGCAAGTCCTGTGAGGAAGCGCCTCACTATGGTTCATTTCAGTCAGCGCCACACAGGGAGTCGTGAAGATAATACTGTCCGCAGGAGACACTCGAGAAATAAATTCCTTCTTCTGCTTATACTCACTCAGGCAGGGAGAGGGTGAGGACCTCACTTGGCCCCTCACTGTGCTCCTGATTCGCTTAATTCAGTAAATGTGTTGCAGAGCCCCTGGAAACCCTTGTCATCCATGGCAGGCAGACTCTAGGGGCCAACCGCTACCCCAGCCTCCTGGTCGGCATACCTTGGTACCTCCTCTCTCCTCGAGTGAGGGCAGGACTTTGCCTTCAAACCAGCAGAATATGGCAAAGGGGATGGGATGTCACTGCTCTGAGACGCCATCCCACCAGCAGACTTGTTCTAGAGACTCTTTCTGTGGGCTGGATGAGGTAAAGCAACTCTGTTGGGGAGGCCTATGTGACGGGTTGGTGAGGGTGCCCCCAGCAGATGGCTGACAGCTGACAAAAACTGAAGCTCCCTTTCCTACCAGTACGATCGTCCTCCTTATCCACAGCAGGTACGTCGCAACACCCCCAGCGGACACCCGAAACTGCAGATAGTACCAAACCCTATGTGTACCATGTTTTTTTGATCTGATAACCAGAGCAGCTAAGTGACTGACGGCGGGTGGTGTCTACGGAGAGGAGACACTGGACAAGGGGATGATTCATGTCCTAGGCAGGATGGAGCGAGATGGTGTGAGATTTCATCATGCTACTCAGAGCAACATGCAATTTGAAACTTATGCATCATGTATTTCTGGAATTCCCATCTAGTGTTTTTGGAAAAAGTTGAATGGAGGTAATTGAAACCATTGAAAGGGAAACGACAGATAAGGAGAAACTACTGTATGGCAAGACACTGGCTCACAGGTAGTAAGTTATGCAGCCCCAAGGTCACACAGCTAGTGATTAGACACGCAGTTCCAATACGTGTGAGGACAAAATGCGTGGAACCTAAAATCCTACCTTTCCCTTGGTCACAAGCAGCTGCTCCCAAGATGGCGTCCTCGAGCACAAGACCCCACAGCAGGGAGTCCTCAACCTCACCATTTGCTCTAATCTTACTGTTCCAGAAGGTTATGTGACTATTTCTGCTGCCAGTCACCACAGAACTTAAGAACAACATAAGGGCCTCTATAAGCTCGGTAGCTAGACCAGATGACCCCTGTAGACTCATTCAGCTCTGACACTTTCTTTGTGATTCTATCCAATTCTGAAATTTTACAGGACCTAACCCTTGTTGCTGATGTCTTCAGTCTTCGTCTTCGTCGTCTTCTTCTTCTTCTTCTTCTTTTCTTCTTCTTCTTCTTCTTCTTCTTCTTCTTCTTCTTCTTCCTCTTCCTCTTCCTCTTCCTCTTCTTCCTCTTCCTCTTCTTCTTCCTCTTCCTCCTCCTCCTCCTCTTCTTCCTCTTCCTCCTCCTCCTCCTCTTCCTCTTCTTCTCTTCTTCTTGCATAACTATCTGTACTCTTCAGTGCAAGTTACTACGTCTTACCCTACAGCATCCTCATTCAGTCAACCAGCTCGTGGCTGATTGGCAGTTCCATAGGATGATCTGCCCATGTCTGTGTTCTCATACCTTGAACTGGTTGTCACATCTCTGCCTACAACAGTGCAGTGACTCATGATGAGCAGGCATGGCCCGACACAAAGGAGGTGCTCAACCTACAGTTTCTCCCATGTCTCATGTGCGATTACAGGAATCAAGTAAAAAGACAGGGCAAAAGGAAAAAGCAGAGTATTCAAATTTGTTTGTTTATTTTCTTTCATTTTAAAGATGTGGAGTACAATTCAGGATTAGGTAGATAAGTGGTCATGATACAGGTAGAGTTTATTTTTGACAAAGAACCTTCCAAATAAAATAGAAATGAAGTCCAATGTATTAAACAGATATAAATGGAATTTGCCTTCGGTTAAACGTCTTGGAGGAGAATCTGGAGCCTCAGTTGACCATCCTTTGGCCTCCTATAATGAGTACCCTTTGAAAACTTTCTGAAGACCTCCTAGAACTTCAACAACTACCTTTTTTAAACTGTTGTCTTGAAAGGGAAATAAGGACCTCCAAAGACCCACTCCCCCCATAAATGCAACAGGAATAATGACACAAATTCAAAATCAACTTTTTCAGAACTCTAGAAATCAACCCCAAAAATTACCAGAATCCGAAACGTGTTTATTCAAGAAACAAACAAAAAACTAGCTGAATCTCAGCAAGAAGAGTGAGTCTTGTGTCAACTGATACTATACCAAACTGCTTTGCATTCATTTTCTAGAGCTTCTGTAACAAATTACCACACACTGTGAAGCTTAATACAACACATATTTATTATCTTACGTTTTTCTAGGAGGTTTGATACGCGTCTCACTGGGCTGAAATCAAGACTATGGCAGAACTGCATTTCATTCAGAAGGATCTAGGGGACAATCCATTCCCTTGCCTTCTAAAGCTTCTGTAGGCTGTCCTCATTCCTTGGCTTGTGGCTTCCTTCCATCTTCAAAGCCAACGATGGAGAGTTGAGTTCTTCTCACATCAGGCCAATCTTCTCTTCTGCTGCCCTCTACTTCTAAGAACACATGTGATTATACTGGGCCCACTGAAATAATCCAAAACAATCTATCTTAAGGTCAGTTGATTAGGAAACTCACTCCATCTGCAAACATAATTCCCTTTTGTATTCATGGATTCTGGGTATTAGGACATATGCATTTGACAGAAACGGGTGCATTATTCTGCTTATCACATCTCTTTCCCCAACTCTGTAGTAAGACTGAAAACCACCAGTCTTGCAATTACACTAACTGAAACTAGGAGCCCTCTAGTCAAAAGAGGGGAAAGGATGGATTTGGAGCTCTCCAAAAAGCTACTTTCTGAGATGTATCACTATGTGACCTGCCTGGCAAGTCACTGAAAAACTCTGTTGTAAGGGCTTATGTTTATTTGAACTAACTTAGCACTCACTCCATGTGAACAGTCCTATGCCCAGGACATTTATTAAATAATCAAGGACAGTTGTGTAACATCACAGCTTCCTAAGGCATTGGAATGAACTGGGGCAAATAATAAGATGACCCTAAACCTTGAAAGGAATAGCTGAAGAATGAGATGTCTACAAACAGTTTTTAAAAGTTCTAACATATTTCTGAGACTTGAGATGTCCATGTGCATGTACAAGGTTGTTTGCATGCTCATGAAAACCCTGATGCCATCCTAATGTCTAAATTCTGAATAATCTAAAGGCCTGGAGAAAGCAGTAGTTAAAGACTAAGGCAGAGTTGTGAGCTGTATGCCCCAAAATACAGTCAGAGCCCCTTGGCAAATGATGGCAGACTTACCTGTTTAAGGCATTTGAGAGAATTTCTGTGTAATCATTAGGTGACCACTAAACTTACTAAGCAGACTTCAGTGGTCATACATGACAAAGAAAACAAATTTACCAATTATTTCAGAAAAGTAACTAAACAGAACAGCAACAACAACCAACACTGGGGCAAGAGAGAAGAAGGGGAATTTTTATTGCCAATTTTTAGCAAAAAAAGAATACATACAAAGAAACAAAAAAATATAGTTCACACTAAATATTTTTTAAGTGAACCAATAGAAATTGCCCCTTGACAAAGCCCAGATAGTGGACTACCAAAAAAAAAAAAAATAGCCATTATAAACATGTTCAAAGAGCTAAAGGAAATTATGTCTAAACAAAGTATGAGAATGCTGCTTCATCAAATAAGAAATATCAAGAAAGAGACAGAAACTGAAAAAATAAGAAGTCTAAAGTGGTAACATATAACCAATAAAGTGAAAAATTCACTACAGAGGCTCAAGAAATTTAAATTGATAACAGAAAGAACCATTTGAAGCAGGTTAATGGAGTATCCAGACTGAGTAACAGAAAGAAAAAAGAACAGGACCTCAGAGACCTCTGGGTTAGCAACATAAGTACCAACATATGTATAATGGGAGTCCCCGAGGGAAAAGAAAGGGGTCTAGAGAATATTTGAAAAAACAATGGCTAAAAATTCCCCGGATTTGGTGAAAAATATATTTTTTGTTTGTTTGTTTTTGTTTTTGTTTTTTGTTTTTTTGAGTTGGAGTCTCACTTTGTCACCCAGACTAGAGTGCAGTGTCCTCTCCTAGCCATCGCAGCCTCAACTTACTGGGCTCTGGCGATCCTTCCGCCTCAACCTTCCAAGTAACTGGAACTGCAGGCATGCGCTACCATGCGGAAAAATATTAATCTACACATCCAAGTAGTTCAATAAACTCCCAACAGGATAATCTCAAAGAACTCCAAATCTAGACAGGTTATAATCAAACTGTTTAAAGCCGAAGAAAAATATATTGAAAGCAATAAGAAAAAACTAATTTATTATGTACAAAAGTTTGTCAATAAGATTATAAATTGACATCTCATCAGAGCACATGCAAGCCAGAGGGCAATGGAAACTAAAAGTCCTGAAAGAAAGTAAATGGCCATTGAGAATTCTACATCCAGCGAAACCATCCTTCATAAAGGAAGAAAAAATCAAGACCTTCTCAGATAAACAAAAACTAAATCTGTCACTAGCAGCTCTGTCTTACACTAAGAAGAGTCCTTTAGGTTAAAATGAAAGGACATGAAACAGTAATTCAAACACATATGAAGAAATAAAAAGCACCAGAAAAGGCAACTACATCCTAAATATAAAAGTTGGTGTGAATGTATTTTTGTTTATAACTCATTTCTTTTTCTATCTGATTTAAAGGATAATTGTATAAAGCAATAAGTATAAAACCATGCTTATGAACTTATAATGAATAAATGTGTAATTTATATGACAGTAATAGCACAAAGGAAAGTAGAAGAATTAAAGCTGTATAGGAGTTAACTTTTGTATTCTACTGAAATTGAGTTGGTATTAATATAAACTAGATGGTAAATTATGAAATCAATTTAATTCCTAGGGTAATCACAGATAAAACAATGCATCATAGTAAAAGAGATGACAAGGGAATTAAGATGGCACAATAGAAAGTAATTGTTTAACGCAAAAAATTGTGCCATCTTAATTCCCTTGTCATCATTGGTATTATCATACCAATATCAGGCAAAACAGACTTTGAGACAAAAATATTTACTAGAGTAAAAAAGAGACATTTTATGGTGATAAAATGTCAATCTATCAGAAATACGTAATCATTATAACTATATCTCTAACTACAGAGCCTCAAAATAAATGAAGAAAAAACTGGCAGAATTAGTACTTTCATTACTTTAAACATTTATTGTTTCTTTGTGTTGAGAACATCGAAAATCCTCTCTTCTAGCTATTTGAAAATATACAATAAATCACTGTCAACTATAGTCACCCAATAGTGCTGTAGAATACTAGAACTTATTTCTTTTATCTAGCTGTAATTTTGTGACCATTAACCAACTTCTCCCTATCCCTACTCCCCCCTACCATTCCTAGCCTCTAGTAATCACTATTCTGCTCTCTGCTTCCATGTGATCAATGTTTTTAGTTTCCATGTATGAGTGAGAACATACAATATTTATCTTTCTGTGCCTGACTTATTTTATTTAAACACAACATCCAGGTTCATCCATGTTACTGTAATTCACAGGATCTTTTTTTACAGTTGAGTGGTATTATACTGTGTACATATATCACATTTTCTTTATCCATTCATTTGTTGATAAACATTTATGTGGATTTGATATCTTGGCTATTGTGAATAGTGTGACAATAAACATGGGAGTGCAGGTATCTCTTCAATATAATAAACATGTTCTCTTTGAGGGATAAGCTAATTTTCTTGATCTGATCATTATGCATTGTATGTATGTATGTATAAAAATATTACAATGTACACCATAAATATGTACAATTATTATGCATTGATTTTTTTTAAAAGGCAGTGAACGTTAGCTCCTAGTGTACTTAAATTGTAAAACAATACCAGTGGAATAGTTGGGTTTTTAATAAGTGAATATATTTAGGTGGCAATGCTAATTTTCTTTGTAATAGTTTCTATATAAATGACTATTTATAAAAACAAATGTAGTAAAAAAAAAAGGCAAGTATGTATTAAAAACTGGCAGAACTAAAAAGAGAGAATGACAACCTAAAATAGCTGGGTATTTCAATACCCCCACTTTTAATAATGGATTTCATAACTAGGCAGAATTTCAACAGCAAACTAAAATACTTAAATAACACTATAAACCAACTAGACCTAACAGACTCCACCCAACGACAGCAATATGTAGCCGGGCTCGGTGGCTCAGCCTGTAATCCCGCACCTTTGGGAGGCTGAGGTGAGTGGATTGCCTGAGCCCGCGGGTTCGAGACCCGCCTGGGCAGCAAGACCTCATCTCTACAATAAATCAAAAAATCAGCTGGGCGTGGTAGCGCATGCCTGTAATTCCGGCTACTCGGAAGGCTGAGGCGGAAGGATCGCCGGAGCCCAGCAGGTTGAGGCTGCGGTGGCCGGGAGCGGCTGCTGCACTCCAATCTGGGCAACAGAGTGAGACTCCAACTCAAAAAAAACAAACAAAACAAAAAAAAACCAGGAATATGTACTTTTTTCTCAAATCTCTATGGAACTTTTTCCAGTTTAGATTATGTGTTAGCCATAATGCAATCTTCAATACATGTCAAAAGGTTAAAATCATACAAAACTTTATTTCACAAAATGGAATTAAATTAGAAATCAATAATAAAAAGAAACTTGGAAAATCCACAAATATGTGGAAATTAAATGAATACTGCTAAATAGAAAATATATGAAAAAAGAAATTAGAAAATATTTTAAGATGAATGAAAAATGGAATGATAACATACCAAAATGTGTGCAATTCAATAAAATTTGCTCAGAGGAAATTTATAGATATGTAAGTGCCTACCTTTACAAAGTAGGAGGATCCCAAATGAGCATTCTAACTTGGGGGAAAAAGCAAACTAAATCCAAAACAGTCAGAAGGAAGACAAATGAAATGCTAAATTAAAAATAACAATGACAAAATTTGCTTATTTAAAAGGAGTAATAGCCGGGCTCGGTGGCTCAGCCTGTAATCCTGCGCCTTTGGGAGGCTGCGGTGAGTGGATTGCCTGAGCCCGCGGGTTCGAGACCCGCCTGGGCAGCGAGACCTCGTCTCTACAATAAATCAAAAAATCAGCCGGGCATGGCAGCGCATGCCTGTAATTCCGGCTACTCGGAAGGCTGAGGCGGAAGGATCCCCGGAGCCCAGCAGGCCGAGGCTGCGGTGGCCGGGAGCGGCCACTGCACTCCAGTCTGGGCGACAGAGTGAGACTCCAACTCAAAAATAAATAAATTAATTAAATAAAAATAAAAGGAGTAATAAATTTAGACAGGCTGAGCAAGAATAAAATAAATTGATGAACAAAGTGCTGAAATGAGAAATGAAAGAAGAAACATCTCTATCAACATTAGAAAAGTAAAAAGGATTAAAAGGGAATACTATGAGCAAATGTGTAACAGCAAATTATCTAACCTAGATGAGATGGATAAATTTCTAGAAAAACACACATTACTAAAATTGACTCAAGAAGAAATAGATAATCTGAATAGGCATAAAGTAAGAAATTGAATTAGAAGCTTTAAAAATTCCCACAAAGAAAATCCTGGGACCAGATGATTTCTCATGAGTTCGACCAATCATTTAAGGAGGAATTAGTACCAACACTTCACAAACTCTTCTAAGAAATATAAAAGGAAGAAAAACTTCCCAACTCATTCAATGAGACAAATGTCACCCTTATACCAAAACTGGACAAATATATCACAAAGAATGAAAACTCTAGACCAATATCTTTTATTTCATAGATACAATCTTCAACAAAACAACAAAATACTAGCAGATCAGATTCAGAAACATAAAAAGTGTTGCTATACGCCATGACCAAGTGGGAGTTATCCTAGGAATGCAAAGTTGATTTTGTATCCACTATATTAAAATTAAGGACAATCATATAATTGGCTTCTTAGATGCCAAAACCTTAGATTTAGATGCCAAAATCTAACACAGTGTTATAATAAAAATCCTCAACAATCTAGCAACAGAAAGAAATTACTTCACACTGATAAATGGCATCCATGAAAAATCCACAGCAGAGAGACAGGCAAGACTGTGCCAGTGGGTGAGTGAAAGTCCAACTGAAAGGAGACTCAGGTTCAAGCACCCAGAGGAGACTGCAACAAACCACTGAAAGTCCAACTGAAAGGAGACTCAGGCTCTCCTCCAGAGGAGACTGCAACACACCACTGTCCTGAAATGGAGCACTTTGCAGTGGGCAGGATTGCCCACCATTCTTGGAGGTCTCCTGGGGGGAGACAGCAGAGACCAGCCACCATTTTCTCTGTCCCAGGACAGGCAGAGACCTGTATTGCATCACCCAGCTCTGTCCTGCCTCCAACCTGAGACCCAGAAGCTATCTACACACCCCTCTGGGATCGACCATAGCACACAAAGAGACAGACGCTCCTCCCCCAGGCTGGACCAGGCACAGACATGTGTGATCTGGGCATAAGACTTGGCAGTGGCAACAGCAGAGTCCGGTGAATTGGGATCTGATTCTCCCTCCTCCCACAGCAGTTCGCAGAGCCTCTGACCCTCGCTGAGAACAACTGCACTGAGAGCAGAGCGGACAGGCTGGAGACAGTGCTTGGGACAGGAACCTGAAGTTCCAGAAAAGGCCATAGAGGGAGCTTTTTTTTTTTCTTTCTGTTTTTGTTTACATTTTTGTACTTGTTTGTTTATGCTATTTTCCCGTTGTTTTCTAGATTTTCTGTTTGTGTATGGGTATCTTTGAGGGTGAGTACATCAACAAGGCTTTTTTGTTTGTTTCTTTGTATGATTGTGTGATGGGGGTATTTTATTTTTTCTGGTTTTGTTTGTTTGTTTGTCGGTTGGTGAGTGTGCCTGTTTTCCCTCCTCTTATTCTCATTCTTCCCCTTCCTTTCATCTCCCTCCTTCCTTCTTCTGTTCTTTTCCTTTTTCTTGTCTCGTTTTGCTTCCAGGGGCATCCATGAGCCCCACCACATGGACAGATTGTAAGACTGTGGGAAGCGGGTTCCAGGGGGTCCACACACCTGTCAGTGGATACTGTGATCTGTAAACAGCTTCTGAACAACCATTCCCCGCTTGATCAAATCCCAAAACTGCAAAAAGCACAGCCCCCCGACTTCACTCCAACTACAAAACTGAACCAAGCCGGAGGAACCACATAAGGAAGAAAAGGGGACTGAGCAAAGAGAGTGAAAGCTACCCCTCCATTACTGAACAACAGAATTAAGCGGGGGGGGGCAAAGGAGGAGGAAAACCTTCACAAATGGAGAAGAACCAACGGAAGAACCAGGTCCCATACAGACCCCTGGGAAGATAGCAACAGAGAATACAGACTTTGGAACTCAAACAATGAAAAGCCCCCAGGACGACTGATCTCAAACCACAAACCCAGATATCAGGATATTAATAGAGAGAATAAATAGAAGAGAAGAGAGACAAGAGGAAAGAATGAAGGAGTTGATAACAGATGATGGCAATGAAGAATACAGTGAACAAAATAAATAACAAACTGATAAGCATGGAAAGCAGAATTAAGCAAGCAGAAGAAAGAATCTCAGAGTTTGAGGACCAAAATATGGAACTAACCCAAACTGCTAAACACATAGAAAAGAAGCTTGAAAAGACAGAACAAAGCCTCCAAGAGTTGTGCAATTATATCAAGAGGCTGAACCTAATCGATTATTTGGAATCCCTGAAGCAGATAGAGAGACAGAGACCACTATGGAAAAGACACTTCATGAAATTATCCAAGAAAACCTCCCTCATCTCATCAGAGATATGACCATTCAAACACAAGAGATTCAGAAAACCCCTGCAAGATATCAAATGAGAAGACCAACTCCTAGACACATAGGAATTCACTTACACAAAGTAGGTATAAAAGAAAAAAAGGCAGCAAGAGAAAGGTCAGACCACCTAATGGGGAAGACCAGTTAGAATGGCAGCAGACTTATCTACAGAAGCATTACAGGCTAGAAGAGACTGGAGTCCAATTTTCAAAGTTCTCAAAGATAAACAATTTCAACCAAGACTTCCTACCCAGCTAAGCTAAGCTTCATCAGCAATGGAGAATTAAAATCTTCCCAGACATTCAATCCCTAAGAGTTTACACTGCCTCCAGGCAGGCTCTACAAGAAACACTTAAGAAAGTATTAAACACAGAAGAAAAAAGAGAATGACCATACTCCTCCAAAGAATGCAGGAAAAAATCAAAAACACACATAAATCAACCAAAAATTGAAAAGAAAGTCAACAAATAAACAATAATAAACTCTCCAAAAAATGAAAATAACATCAACAAACAAATAAGCAAACAACAGCAATAAATTCTATAAGAACCTCATGACAGGGATAAACTCTCACATTTCAATAATTAACCCAAATGTGAATGAACTAAGGGGATCACTAAAAAGACATAGAATGGCAAACTGGATTTAAAAAAATATGATGAAACAATATACTGTCTCCAGGAGACTTATCTCACCAGAAAGGGCACTCACAGACTCAAAGCAAGAAGATAAAAAGCAAACTCTCAAGTGAATGGAACACAAAAGAAAGCAGGAGTTGAGATCTCAATATCAGACAAAATATCCTTTATGCTATCAAAAATTTTAAAAGATACAGAAGATCACTACATAATGATAAAATGTTCAATCCATCAACAAGAAATATCCATCCTAAACACATATACATTCAACATAGGAGCACCAACTTTCATAAAGCAGCTTCTAGGTAAACTAAAAAAAAATATTGACTCTAACACTATCATAGCTGGAGACTTAAATACTCTACTGACAACCCTAGACAGATATTGAGGCAAAAAATCAGCAAGGAAATCTGGAACCTCAACTTGACACTTGGCCAAATGGACTTAATAGATACCTACAGAATACTCCACCCAACAACCACAGAATATACATTATCTCTCTTTACAGATGACGTGATTCTATACATTTAAAACCCAAGAGAATCTATCAAAAACCCCTTGCACTGATAAAGAACTCTGCCAATGTCTCAAGGTATAAAATAAACATGCAAAAGACAGTTGCATTCCTATATGCCAACAATAAGGAAACAGAAACCCAACTAAAAAAACGCAATCTCATTCACAATAGCCACCAAAAAATGAAATACCTTGGCATCTTTCTAAACTGAGACAGAGAAGTGAAAGGCCTTTACAATGAAACTAGAAAGTACTGCCCAAAGAAATCAAAGATGACACAAACAAATGGAAAAATATTCCATGCTCATGAATGGAAAGAATCAACATTGTTAGGATGTCCATCCTACCCAAAGCTATCTACAGATCTAACACAATGCCCATTAAATTACCAGCATCATTCTTCTCAGACCTGGAAATGACAATACAGAAATTCATATGGAAACATAAATGATCACAAATAGCCAAAACAATACTCAACAAAAGAAACAAAGCAGGAGGTATCATACTTCCAGGCTTTAAGCTTTATTATAAGGCCACAATAACCAAAACAGCCTGATATTGGTACAAAAACAGGCATACAGATCAATGGAGCAGGATAGAGATTCTAGAAGCAAAACCTCAATTTCTCAACCAACTCATCTTCAACAAAGCCTCCACTAACAACAACCAGTGAGGAGAGGAGAACCTACTCAGTAAATGGTGCTGGGGAAACTGGCTGACCACATGCAGAAGATTAAAACAAGACCTCTACCTGTCCCATACACGAAAATCAACTCTAAATGGATCAAAGATCTAAATGTAAAACCTCAAACTATAAGAACCTTAGAAAATGCACTGGCAACAAATTCCTGATCAAAACCCCCAAGTGCCCATGCAGTAAGAGAGAAGCTAGACAAGTGGGACCTCATCAAACTGACAAGCTTCTGCAAAGCCAAAGAAACCATCAAGAGAACAGGGAGACAGCCCACAGACTGAGAAAAAATATTTTCCAACTCTATATCTGACAAAAGCCTAACATCTAGGATCTACAAGGAACTCAAACATGCCAAAAACAAAACAAAACAAATAGCCATATTGAAAAATGGGCAAAAGATGTGAATAGACACTTCTCAAAAGAAGACATACAAGTAGCCAACAGATACATGAAAAAATGCTCAGCCTCACTAGTCCTAAAAGAAATGCAATTTAAAACCACACTGAGATACCACTAACTCCAGTCAGGATGGCCGTCATCAATAGTCAAAAAACAACAGATGCTAGAGAGGATGGGGTGGAAAGGGAACACTTCTCCACTGTTGGTGGGAGCGTAAGCTAGTACAGCCTCTGTGGAATAGTGTAGCGATTCCTAAAAGATCTAAAAATCGACCTTCCATACGACCCTGCAATCCTCCTACTGGGAATATACCTAGAGGAACTCAAATAGCTCTTTGAAAAAGATACCTGCGCACGCATGTTTACTGCAGCATTATTCACAATAGCAAAAACATGGAACCAACCATGCTGCCCATAGAAAGAGAACTGGATAAAAAAAAAATATGGTACATACACACAATGGAATATTACACAGTCATCAAGAAGGACAAAATTATGAACTTTGCAGCAACTTGGATGGACTTAGGGATTATATTACTGAATGCTCTATCACAAAGACCCAAGTATCACAAGTTCTCATTCACCTTGAAGAACTATCATAATACTATAAGAAAGGGATTGGCAGTAGTGGGAAACTGCCAGGGGAGAAAGGGCACACCTCATCAACAAAGTTACCTGTGTAATGAACATTTGTATACCTAACCCTCAATTGTACCCCACATAGTTAAAATAAAAAATTTAAAACATAATAGTAATTAGTTCAGCAGCATTTCAAGATACAAAAGCAAACTACAAAAATCAGTTGTATTTATATCTATGAGCAATGAACAATCCAAACATGAAAATAAGAAAATAATTTTAAATTCTAAATAAAGAAGTATAAAATTAATTCAGTAATAAATTTACTGAAAGGAGCACAAAATTTGTATGCTAAAAACAATTAAAACATTGTTAAAATAAATTAAAGGCCTAAATAAATGAAAAGGAATCTTATGTTCCTGGGTCAGATGACTTAATATTGTTCAGATGGTAATAGTCCTTAAATTGTCCTATAGATTCACCACAATCCTTTAAAAAATCCCAGCTTGTTTTCTTGAACAAATTGACAAGGTCACCATAAAATATATTAATATATGAAAATGCAAGAGACCCAAAATAGCCAAAACAGTATTTAAAAAGAAAACAAAGTTAGAGAATTCACACTTCCTGACTGCAGAACTACAGGAATCAAGACGGTGTGGTGTTGGCATAAGGATAGACAGACACCAATAGAATAGAATTGAGAGTCCAGAAATTAACTTATACATATAAGTCAATTTATTTTGGATAAGGATGCCAAAACAATTCCATGGGGAAAGAATAGTCTTCTCAATAAATGGTACTGAGACAACTGGATACATATATACTAAAGAATGATGTTTCTCACACTATCTATACCAAAATCATCTCAATATGGATCTTAGACATAAAGAGAGCTAAAATTATAAAACTCTTAGAATAATGTTAGAATAAAACATCGGAGTAAATCTTCATGATTTGGATTAAGCAACTTTTTTCTGCATGTGATGCCAAAAACATGAGCAGAAAAAGGAAAACCAGGTATATTATCTTCACCAGAATTTGACTATTGTTCTTCAAAGGACTCTGCCAACAAAGTGAAAAAAACCACTCACAAAATGGGAAAAAATATTTCAAATCATATATATGATGAGGGGCTTATATCAAGGACATATAAAGAACTTTTGCAAATAAAGAGTACCAAAACAAATTTGAGTATATATTTCTCAAAAATATATACTCAAAAATAAATAGCCAGTAAACACATTAAAAGATATTCAACATCATTAGTCATAAGGAAAATGTAAATTGAAATCATAATGAGATACCATTTCATACTCACTAAAATGGTTACATCAATAAGACAGACAATGGTACGTGCTGAGGATGTGAAGAAGTTGGAAACCTTATACATTGTGTAATTGTAAAATGGATGCCACTGTTTTGTAAAACAATTTGACAGTTCCTTGAACTCTTGATGTAAAATTTACCATATGAAATGTCACATACATCCACTCAAAAACTTGTACTCAAAAGTGCATAACAGCATTATTTACATTAGCTAAAATGTCGAAACAACCCAAATGTCCACCAGTTGATGAATGGATAACCAAATGTGGTATATACATATAATGGAATATCATTACACCATAAAAAGGAATGGAGTTCTGATACAAGCTACAGTTTGAACAAACTTGAAATCATTATGTTAAATGAAAGAAAGACAGTCACAAAAGGCCATATATTGTATCATTGCATATATACAAACCATCCAGAATAGACAAATCTAACTTTTTAGATAAGCTGCAGAAAATTGGTCAGTGGTTTCCAGAGTCTGGGAATAAGGGAGATAAGGTTTATTTGGCAGTTGATGAGAATTCTCTAAAATTAGATAATCATGATGTTTGCACAACTCTGGGCGTATACTAAAAACCACTGAATTGCACATTTTAAAAGGACAAATTTTGTGAATTAAATCACAATAAAGGTATTTTTTTAAAGCTATTCTAGATTTTGGCATGCCAAAAGGAATAAAGTTACAAGAAAAGTGTCATGAAAAGCTACAACAATTCTTCTATTTAAATGTGACTAAAAAGTTAGGCTTTAGGTCAATTACCATGTGTTAAGACTTTAGAAAGGGCATGCACATCAGAAGTGCTCTATTAATTTTAGTCATTGCCATCATTCTTATTATTACTATTATTTTAATATTACAACAATCATACCTTCTGCCATGCACTGGATGCTGGCCTTTCCACTGAGGCCCAGTGCAGTGGACTGTGTTGTGACAAGCTGATAACTGCATCTTCCAGAACTCCCTTGTGCCGTGTGTTCCAGCTTAGAGCAGGCCAAATGAGGAATTTCTGCTAGATTTGGAAAGCAGAAGTTGAGCATCCATCAGTCTCTGATTGTTAATTTTATGTGTCAACTTGACTAGGCCAAAGGATGCCCAGCTGGCGGGTAAAACGTTATTTCCGTGTGAATCTGGGAGGGCGTTTCCAGAAGAGATGAAGTATTTGAACTGGTAAACTGAGCAAAGAAGATCACCATCACCAAAGATGGGTGGGCATCATCCAGTCTGTTGAGGTTCCCAATATTAAAAAAAAAGTGAAGGAAGGGCGAATCTGGCTCTTTTCTTGAACTGGGACATCTCTCTTCTCCTGGATATCGGAGCTCCTTGTTCTCCGGTGCATTCTGACAGAACTGCCTCACCAACTTTCCTGGGTCTCCAGCGTGCGGCTTCCTCCATAATTATGAGCCAGTTCCCATGATAACAAATCTTCTCTCCACATTTCTTCTGCTGGCTCTGTAGCCCTGGAAACCCCTGATGAGCACTCTTCCCGAAGGTATTTCTAGATCAAGTGACGTGGTGAAGGACAGCTGCAAAGTGTTGGCGAAGATCCAGGTTGCTCCCCATCTGCCCACCCCTCAATTCGGCTGGGTCTTGACTCCTGCTCCTGCTGACCAAAGAGACCCCCGGCCCACCACGGACCCTGCTGAGTGCTGGGAGCTTCGGGAGGCAGCAGCTGCACAGAGGCAGCATGGATCTCCCCGAGCGCCCCGCCTGCAGTCCAGCTTTGACGCCGGGGGTGCCGGACATGCTGCGCTCCTGAGCCTGAAGGTGCACGAATGCCACCCCTGATCCCCCAATTCTCTCTGAGACCTCCAGCTGCTCCCACGAGGGGCAAGACTAGATCGCCTCCATGAACCCTTATCTCACGAGTCTCTTCGAGCATCTACCCTTCAGACTGAGTTCCAGCTGACCCCCTGGGTGTTCCATATACATCGCTCTTGTGTTCAGGAAACAAATGTTTTGCACAAGGAAGATGCCGCGTCTGCCTCTGGGCTTACCGTCCAGTCCGTGGTGGGCACAGACAACCCAGCAGCTGCATATCCGGAGAGCCAGGAGACTCAGACCTTGGGAGTCCCCTTGGGAGTCCCAGAGCAAGTGACTTCGTCCCGAGATCTGAAGGAAGAGGGCAGGGCACGGCTGAAGGTCAGTCAGGCTGAAACTGCCCCGAAGGCGTGGCAAAGCAACTGAGGACGGGGGAGCCCGGTGAGGCCCCGAGCAGAGTCCGAGGCTGGGAGTTTCCTAATGCAAACCTAGTTTTCCACTCACAACTGGATTCACTCAGTGGCTTCTGAAATCTGGTTCTGCACCACCGGACGCCAAGCCCCAGGCCGCTTCCTCCCTCTCAGGGTGGCCTCAGAAGCGCCCCAAGTGGGCGTCCCTTGCCCACGCCGCTCCCCCGCCCGGCCTGCTCACCCTGGAGGTCCTCGGGAAGACCCTCGCGCAGGCAAATCTCGGCCCTCCAGGGGTGTCTCCTTCAGAACCCCCAGCTCAGGCATAAGCAAGCCCTTTGGGCACTGTCAGAAACAACAGAGGCTGTGCCCAGGGCATGGCAAGTGGAAGGACTGGGCTGGGACCTGAAAGAGGGTAAGTCCCACCGGAAACGTGGAGGGACAGAAAACCCGCAGCGGGGGTAGTCACCGGTTAGAGACCAAGGACTCCCCCAAAGCTGCAGTGAACGTGCAGCCCTGAAGGACTGTGGGTTTTGCCATTTGAAATGGAAGACAAAATATCTGTATGTGAATAGCGTTACTAATAGAACTGACCTTCAATTCATAACTAATTCCTTTCTTAAGAGGAAAGTATTTTTTTTTAATGGAAGAAACTGGTTGTTTTGAGTGTCTATGAGTAACGTGCCACAGAGTATCGAAGTTAATAAATGAAAATGTGAAGAATTCAGTTATCAAACTGGTCCATTTGTCAGACATCACTTGGGTGCCTGGTGCGTGATGGTAGGCCCCAGGAAGAAGGCACCTCTGCCCGTCCGCAAAGGAGGGAAGGATTGAAAAAGCAAGCATTTGATTCCACACTTGCTGAGTGCTACTTCCTGCAGTGGTAACTGTGGTGGGGTGATTCGTGTCTCCCCAAATTCCTACCCACTGGGCACTTCAAAATGCAACCTTTCTTGAAGAGAGGGTCTTGGAAGATTTATTAGTTAAGATGAAGACATACTGCATTAGGGTGGGCCCCTAAATCTGGCAACTGGTGTCCTTATAAGAAGGGGAGATGACACAGAGAGAAGTAAATATCACCTTATGTGGCCCCAAAGAGTGATTAAGGCAAAGATCTTGAGAAGAACTTACCTGGACTATCTGTGTGGGCCTCAATGCAATTACACGTGCCCTTATAAGACAGACACATAGGGAGGCTGCATGGACAGGGAGGCAGAGGTTGGAGTGATGTGGCCACAAGTCCAGGAATTCCGGCAGCCACCAGAAGCTGGAAGAGGCAAGGAATAGATTCTCACCTGGTGCCCCCAGAGAGGACAACAGTCCTGCCAGATTGTAGACTTCTGGCCTCCAGTTGGGTGAGAAAAGGTTTTTTTGTAGTATTAAGCCATCCAGTTCCTGGTAATTTGGAGCCTTTGGTCTCCTCGTGCTCCAGAGACTTTTTTCTGTTCACCTGTTTGACTGCCATCCTGAGAGTAAGTGTGAGATGCTTCTCATATTCTAACCACTGCTAATGAGCACATTCTTTGCAGGAACCACCGATATGTGCTGGGAGCAGACCTTGGAGGCCTCTGTGCGTGATCCTAGAGCAAAGCCAAGTATCCTTCTAAGTACTTTACACATTTTCTCTATCTTAATCCTCAAACAGCATTAAGAATGAGCATTGCTACTTTGCTTGTTTTCAGGTGGAGAAACCGCGGTGTGAGGAGGTTGAATTGCCCAGGTAACAGTTCACAGGCAGCAGAGCTGGGGTTCAATCCAGGAATGCTGGCTCCAGCCGTGCCTTCTCACCCGGCTGCACGGCCTCGTGGGTAAAGAGCTTCCTCTGAGTCCTGTTATTGAAATGCTTTGGGGAATAACCCATTTTAGATCTTGCCCAATGCAAATAGAGCCCAGAGTGCTGGATGAATTCAACAGACATACTATCCCATCATGATCAGTTCTGAGATAGAATTTACCAGCCAAATTGCCTTAGAAACACCACACACCATCCAACAAATCCAAGGCTGAGCCAATACAAGGTTTAGCCAAAGTAGATAAGCATGAAAAATCCCCTTTTCAATCAAGTATATTTATTTCCCCTGCAATTTTTTGCAGTAAATTGTGTCTTCATGGGCAACTGGTCGTTTCCTCCTGCAGCCTTCCTGTGGCACCAGCAGGACAAGCAGGCAGGGCAGATGTGTCTGCAGATAATCTGCCCACCAGAAGGAAAATGGAGTCTCCGGTCTGAGAGTTGGCTAGGACAAACCTTAGTTGAAATTATGATTGGATAGTAAAAAATCGAATTGTGGGAATTCCCTCTTGAGAAAATGGTGCAATTTTAAATGTTCTATCAATCTCATAGAAGGTCCAAGTAAAATATCACAAAATGAAAGGTTTTCTGGCCTGTTAAGCCTGATCTTTTAAAAATAGTATTTTTTAAAATATGCGTTAAGAAGAGTTGGGCTAGGACAGATTTTAGTTGAATTTATAATCGCTTAGTGTGAAATGTTATCTTGTCTGTGCTGAGACACTCCCCTATCCATAATCCTGGTGTTCAGAGAGCTGGAGACAAGATCCCAAGGTGCCCACACATCCCGGCCTGACCTGGTACAACCCAACAAACCTCAGGCCAACCCTGGCATGGGAAAGACAGCCAGCAGGGCTGGGTCAGGAGCACACACGTTACGAGACCTCGGAATCAGAACAGATCAAAGTGTTGCTCTGCTGCTCACCAGCAGCTTGACCTTCCCCTGCGCACTCTGCAGCTGCAAGATCCACTTACCCCTCTCTAAATGGGTATCATAATACCGAAAATCCCTTATGGGACTGTTGGGAACTGAAGAGGCTTAGTGCAGAGACAGGCAGACAGTGGAGCTCAGGAACTGATCTCTGGGGCTCCCTGGAGCAACACAGTGGCAGGAAAGTCACAAATTAGGGTGTGGGATGGATAGTTTTCGAGGGTTTTTTTCCTCCCCAATCACCCTTCCTTTTCCTCTAACGCCAGCCCCTGATCCCAGCCCCTAATAATCACTATTCTACTCTTTACGTCTATGAGTTTGACTTCTTAGATTCCATGTATGAAATCACATGGTATTTGACTTATTGCACCTAGCATGGTGTCCTCCAGGTTCACCTGTACTGGGGCAGGTGACATGATTTCCTTCTTTTTGAAAGCTGAATAGTACTCCACCATGTATATTTACCACATTTTCTCTATCCAGCCATTCACTGGTGGCCACTTAGGTTGATTCTATGGCCTGGTTATTGTGAATAATGCTGCAGTGAACATGGGGGCGCAGATATCTCTTAAACATACTAATTTCAATTTTTCAAAAAGAATGTATGATTCTTACCTCTTTGCTGCCCCCTCCCCAAATAGCCCTGCTAAGTGGGTAAGAGATAAGTCGTGCTGGCTGATTTCTATTCTGCTGATGAAGGCAGGGAAAATTCAGAGAGATTCAATCACTTTCCCAAGTTTGCAAAGTAAGGATAAAATCTAGAGTTCGGAGGGTTCCGGTAAGATGGAGACGCATAGGTGGAATTGTGAGATTCTCCGAACATGAGTAACCAAAAAGACTCTTACTTCTCTTCCCCCACCCCCCTGCCCACCACCGCCAGCCACATTGGTCCGAGGCCCGGGACCCTCAGTCCCACACAGGGCCGGATATTGCGGCCCCCAGCTGCTGCTGATCCACTATACGTGTAACTCCCTCCCGCACGGGAGTCTCAGGTCTCGGCTCCCTCCTTGGCTACATCACCTCGTCCAGCACCCAGCACCAAGCCGCCATCACCCAAGGAGGCTCTGGGTGGCCGCCCCTCAGAGAGACCAGCCCCATTTCGGCTGAAGTCCCCTGTGAGGGGCCCAGGGCCACTCTCGCTGCTCACACCTGCCCTTTGGAGCTTTTGAGCTCTGGAGCTCTGGGTCCACCCTGGCTGAGGCACCCAGCGCGTGACCCCATGCTTGTGTAAGGGAATAGCATATCTTAAGGAGGTGCTGATCAGAGGCTCTCAGCTCCAGAGGAGAGAACTCCCGACCCCCTCCTCCACCCCAGCCTGCTGGTGGCACCCCAGATCCAGCACTCAGCTGTGCAGCTGATCCCCACTACAGTCCATCATAGTGGATTGCCAGGGACCCAGACGAGCGGAGAGAAAGTATCTGCGAAAGAGAAACTGCCACCTCGGCCATTCTCCAGGCAGAGATTTGCATTGCCCTGCCCACCTATGAGCAGCCTCCACCTCAGTTCCTAAGGTAACATCGCTAAACAGGAGACAAAGCCCCTCCCCTACGCTGAATCCGACAAAGGCAACTAAGCGTCGCAGACCTCCCAGGCAGCAGGCTAAAAGAAAACCCAAGCTGTGAGTAAATTTAGCTGTCTTCAACAAAAACAAAGGGGAGAGGCTGGAGATCAGAGCTGAAGAGACTTTAGACACTCAGGAAAGATTCCAGAGCTAGTCTGATTACTTATTTTGACTTTTGGTTTTATCATTTTGACTGTTTTTCTCACTTTTGTGAGACTTACACTATCTATTTGTGTTAGGGGAAATAGTGTTTGATTTACACTATTTGTATTAGGGGAAATGCACCAAAAGGCATGATTTTACTGGTCTGTCTTTGTGTAGCTACCAGTATTCTTTAGGGAATTTTGCTTGCATGTTTATTTCACTTCTCTCCAGCCTTGTGTCTCTTTTTCACCTGTTAGTTGGTATGTATGTCTGTTTTCCCTCTCACTCTTCTCTCTTTCCAACTTTCCATTGACCCCTCCCTTCCTCCATTATTTTCCTCTTTTGTACCTCCTTTTGTTCCAGGGACCAAACCTACATACCGCTGCACAGACAGATTGTAAGGCAGTGGGAAATAGGTTCAGTGTGCTCATACACCTGTTGGTGGATGCTGGAATCAGCATATAGATTCTGAATCACAGCTTCCCCCTCAATTAAACCTCAAAACTGCAAAAAGTACAGCCTGCAGCCCACACTCCAACTTCAAAAGTGAACAAAGCCAGAGGACCTCATAAGGAAGAACAGGAGACTGCACAAGCAAAGCAAAAGCAACCCCACCTTCCCTGAAAAACAGAATTAAAGAAGGAGAGGGAAAGGGGGAGAGAGAGAAAAATCTACACAAATGAAGAAAAACCAAAAGAAGAATATGGGTCTCTCCCAGACCCCTGGGAGGGCAGACACTGAGAAAACTGACTTCGGAATGCAAACAATGAAGAGCCCCCCCAGAATGAGTGGTCTCACACAACAAACCTAGATATCAAGATATTAATGGAGAGATTAAAAAGAATTGAGAAGAGACAAGAAGAAACTAGGAAGGAGCTGATAACTGAGATAACAGTAATAAAGAATACTGTGAATGAAATAAATAACAAACTGATAAGCATGGAAAGCAGAATTACCCAAGCAGAAGAAAAAAATCTTACAGCTTGAGGACCAAAATATAGAACTAACATAAACTGTTAAAAACACAGAAAACAAGCTCAAAAAGACAGAACAAAACCTTCAAGAGGTGAGCGATTACTTCAAGAGATCAAACCTAAGAGTAATCGGCCTTCCTGAGGCAGAAAGAGAGACAGAGACCACACTGGAACAAAGTTTCCATGAGATTATTCAAGAAAACTTCCCTTATCTAATCAATGAAGAACAACGTTCTTCACAAGAGTACAGCAAAAAGAATAAAATGCACATGAACCAACCTCAAAACCAAAAGAAAGACAAAAAAACCAAGTGGAAGAACAACAACTCTATAAGAACTCTATGATAAGGACAAACTCTCACATTTCAATAATTAGTCTGAATGTAAATGGACTGAATGCACCACTGAAAAGACCTAGAATGGCAAAATGGATAAAATATCACTAGGCAACAATATACTGCCTTTAAGAGATCCATCTTACTAGAAAGGACATGCACAGACTCAACGTAAAAGGATGGGAAACAAATTTTCAGGTGAATGGAACACAAAAGAAAGGAGGAGTTGTGATCCTAATTTCAGACAAAATACCGTTTAAGCTATCAAAAATTTAAAAAGATACAGAGGGCCACTGCATAATGATAAAAGGTTCACTCCATCAACAAGAAATATCTATCATAAACATATATGCACCCAACATAGGAGCACCAACTTTCATAAAGCAGCTTCTAGGAAAAATAAAGAAAGATATTGACTCTAACACCATCATAACTTGAGACTTTAATACCTCACTCACAACCCTAGACAGATCATCAGGACAAAAAATCAGCAACAAGATCTGAAACCACAATGTGACTCTTGACCAATGGACTTAATTGATACTTACAGAACACTCCACCCAAAGACCACAGAATATACATTCTACTCATCACCGCATGGAATGTACTCTAAGATAGACCACATACTTGGCCATAAATCAAGCATAAGCAAATTTAAAAGGACCAAAATTTTACCATGCACCTTCTTGGACCACAGTGGAATAAAAATAAACATTAACACCAACAAGGTCCCCGCAAAACCCACAAAGACATGGACACTAAACTGCATGACGCTAAACAACTCCTGGGTCAATGATGAAATCAAAACAGAGATCAAAAGATAACTGGAAACAAATGAAAATGAAGAAACATCTTACCAAAATCTCTGGGACCATGGAAGCTGTAGTAAGAGGGGAATTTATATCCCTACAAACGCATACGAAGAAAATGGAAGGATCACAAATTAATAGCCTAACAAGCCACCTAAGGAAGCTGGAAAAGCAAGACCAAAAAAACCCTAATTTCAGCAGAAGAATCCAGATCACCAAAATAAAAGCCCAAATCCAGGACATAGAAGACAAAAAGATAATACAAAAAAATCAATGAAACAAAAGCCTGGTTCTTCAAAA
Organism: Cephalopachus bancanus; assembly: GCA_027257055.1. NCBI lineage: Eukaryota > Metazoa > Chordata > Mammalia > Primates > Tarsiidae > Cephalopachus > Cephalopachus bancanus. The sequence continues at coordinate 3,514,683 of JAPVLO010000325.1, forward strand.
GGATAAACAAGATTGATGGTCCTCTACTAGATGACCAAGAAAAAGAGAGAAAAAACCCAAATAAGCACAATCAGAAACACAAAAGATGAAGTCACATCTGACCCTGAAGAAATACAAAAGATCATTAGAGACTACTATGTACACTTGTATGGAAACAAACTTGAAAATCTTAAGGAAATGGAGGACTTTCTGTCATCACACAACCTGCCTAGGCTGAAACAAGAAGAAATTGAGACCCTAAATAGACCAATAACAATCAAGGAAATTGACTACGTAATAAGAAAACTACCTACCAAAAAAAGCCCTGGACCAGACGGTTTTCCAGCAGAATTCTACAAGACATTTAAGGAGGAGCTGATACCAATCCTACTGAAGGTATTCCAGGAGACTGAGAAAGATGGAACTCTCCCCAAATCATTTTATGAAGCTAACATCACATTGATACCCAAGCCAGGTAAAAACCCAACAAAGAAAGAGAACTTCAGGCCAATATCTTTGATGAACATAGATGCTAAAATTCTCAACAAGATCCTAGCAAACCAGACTCAACAACACATCTCAAAAATCATTCATCATGACCAAGTAGGCTTCATCCCTGGGATGCAAGCCTGGTTCAACATTCATAAAACCATAAATGTAATTAAATACATCAACAGATGTCAAAACAAAAGCCACATGATTATATCATTAGATGCAGAAAAAGCTTTTGATAAAATCCAGCACCCCTTCTTGATAAAAACTCTCAAACGTCTAGGCATATGGGGAACATAGCTCAAAATAGTAAAAGCCATCTAGGACAAACCCACAGCCAGCATACTCCTAAATGGACAAAAATTGGAACCATTTCCCCTGAAAACTGGAACAAGACAAGGATGCCCACTCTCACCCCTTCTGTTCAATATAGTATTAGAAGTCCTGGCTGGAGCAATCAGAGAAGAGAAGGCAATCAGGGATATCCAAATAGGAAAAGAGGAAGTCAAGTTATCTCTCTTTGCAGATGACATGATCGTGTACCTTGAAAACCCAAGAGAATCTGTCAAAAACCTCCTTACACTGATAAAGACCTTTGGCAAAGTCTCAGGATATAAAAAATGTGCAAAAGACAATCACATTTCTTTACACCAATAATAAACAAACAGAAACCCAAATAAAAAGCACAATTCCATTCACAATAGTCACAAAAAAAAGAAATACCTTGGCATCTTCCTAACCAGAGTTGTGAAAGACCTTTACAATGAAAACTACAAAACACTGCTCAAAGAAATCAAAGGTGATTCAAACAAGTGGAAAAATTTCCCATGCTCATGTATTGGAAGTATCAACATTGTGAAGATGTCCATCCTACCTAAGGTAATCTACAGATTCAATGCAATACCCATCAAATTACCAGCAACATTCTTCTCAGACCTAGAAAAAACAACACAGGAATTCATTTGAAAACACAAATGACCAAGAATAGCCAGAACAATCCTCAGCAAAAAAAAAAAAACAAAGCAGGTGGTATCACATTACCAGACTTCAAGCTTTACTATAAAGCTACAATAATCAAAACAGCTTGGTACTGGTATAGGAACAGGCATATAGACCAATGAATAGAATTGAGATTCCAGAAGCAAAACCTCAATTTCTCAACCAACTCATCTTCGACAAAGCCTCTACCACCTACCACTGGGGGGAGGAGAACCTATTCAGTAAATGGTGCTGGGAAAACTGGCTGACCACATGCAGAAGATTGAAACAGGACCCCTATCTATCCCCATACACAAAAATTAACTCTAAATGGATCAGACACCTAAATGTAAAACCTCAAACCATAAGAACCTTAGAAAATGAAGGACATAGCCTCATGAAAATTGGAACCGGCATCCAATTCCTGAACAAAACCCGTAAGAGAGCCATAAGAGAGAAGCTAGACAAGTGGGACCTCATTTAACTGGCAAGCTTCTGCAAAGCCAAAGAAACCATCAAGAGAGCAGGGAGACAGCCCACAGACTGGGAAAAAGTATTTGCCAACTCCAGGTCTGACAAAGACCTAACATCTTGGATCTACAAAACTCAGACGTGCTGAAAAGAAAAAAACAAACAACCCTATAATAAAATGGGCAAAAGATATGAACAGACACTTCTCAAAGGAAGACTTCCAAGCAGCCAACAGACACATGAAGAAATGCTCAACCTCACTAACCATCAGGGAGATGCAAATCAAAACCACACTGAGATACCACCTAACTCGAGTCAGAATGGCAATTATCAATAACTCAAAAAATAACAGTTGCTGGAGAGGGTGTGGCAAAAAGGGAACACTCCTACACTGTTGGTGGGAGTGTAAACTAGTGCAACCTCTGTGGAAAACAGTATGGTGATTCCTAAAAGCTCTAAATATTGACCTCCCATATGACCCCGCAATCCCCCTACTGGGAATAATATATCCTGAAGAACTCAAATCACTCTATAAAAAGATACCTGCACGCATATGTTTATTGCAGCATTGTTCACAATAGCCAGAACCTGGAAGCAACCATGCTGTCCATCAAAAGAGGAAGGGATTTTAAAAGTGTGGTACATATACATGATGGAATACTACGCAGCCATAAAAAAGAACAAAATCATGAATTTCGCAGCAGCGTGGATGTAATTAGAGTCTATAACGCTGAGTGACCTCTCCCAGAAACAAAGATCTGAGTATCACGTGTTCTCACTCTATAGTGGACCTTGATCATCCAACATATTACCATAAGAAAATGACTGACAGTGGTGGGAGACTATGGGGGGTGGGGGAAGGGAAATGGGATTAATGGTGGTAAATGTCTGTCTGGGGATGGGGAGACACCTCTCATCAACAAGGGTGCCTGAACGAAGCATTTTTGTATACCTAACCCTTAACTGTACCCCACAATATCATAATAAAAAATATTGATTATAAAAATGAAGACCTAGAGTTCGCCACTCTCTGACCCTTGCTGACAGAATCCGTACATCGGTCCTTCTTGCTGCCGCCACAAATTACTGCAGACTTGGTAGATCACAGCCACACATGCATTCTCTTACAGCGTTGGAAGACAGGCATCCAAATGGATCTCACTGGGCTAAAATCAGGGTGTTGGCTGGGCTTCGTACCTTCTGGAAGCTGTAGGAAAGGATCCGCGCCTTGCCTTTTGCAGTTCCTAAAGCCCTTCCGCGTTCCGTGACTCATGGCCCCTTCTCCATCTCTCAAGCCAGCAGCATGGCGTCTTCAATCTGGCTCTGACTCCAGCATCATCTTCTGTCTCACTTTAAAGGGCTCTTCAAGTTACTTGGAACCACTGGGTAATCCAGAATGATGTCCTTACTTACGGTCAGCTGGGTAGCAACTTTAATCCTATTCCCTCAGTCGACAACCTGAACTCCCTTCTGCCATGTATCAAAAGCCAAACCCGCAACAAATCTGGTTTTGGAGATGTGAATTGACCTTTATTTGCAATTCTCAAATTGGGCAGAGTTGGGGATACAAATGGCTCAGACTGCTTCACCTCATCACATATTTAGATTGTATTCATAGACAAAGAAAAGGAAGTGATGTTCAGAAAATGGAAGTGAGGTATGACACAGCCCAACTGGTCACAGTCTGTGTCTCTTATTTGAACATGATCTGGACAGCTGGCTGCCTGTGATTGGCTCAGACTCAGCTCTTTGTTCCTAAGTTAGGTTTTGGGTTTGTTATGTACTGAGTTAGGTTGTATGGAGACCTCCTTGCCAATTCTAGTTTAACACGTGTAACATAGCACATTCCCAATCTCTGGAGATTAAGATGTGGACATGGTTGGGGACCATTAATCTTCTTACTACAAGCATTAAAGAATTGACTTCAATAAGTGGGAAATTGACCCCTAGGAAGGAAGATGCGAGAAGCAAAAATGAGCAAAGCGTTTGCAATGTCTTGATAAATATAATATTAACTACAGCATAAACGTAAGAATAATAGCAAGGTAAAACAAGGTGGTAGAGTTAAAATGCTAGCAGAAGATGAAAAGAGATTACCAGAATTAAATTCCAATATTCTTGTGTTAGCAGACAGAATGATAGAGATATTAATTTTAGAACTTGTTAATTGAAATACATATGTAATTTTAAAATAGACAAAATTATATGACATTTTTCAGTAGGCAAGGGAAAAAACATAAAGGAAATAATTCATCGATTACACAGCAAAAAATGGGAAAAATAAGAATGAATAAAGCATACTAGATGGAAAACAGAATATAAGTTAGTAGAAACATATAATGTGTTTTACATAAGTGCTATGTGTTTCAATTTGTCCATTAAAAAGCAGATTCACTGGTGAGACACCACACTGTTTACACGAGACACGTACATCTAAAACATAATCACTCAGAGAGATCAACCATAAAAGCTAAAAAAGGATACAACGAACAAATAAAAAAACAGAAAAGCAATAGGCTTTAAGGTAACGTTCCATCCTAGATAAGAGACCAGAGAAAATATAGGTTTTAAATTTTAGATCAACATAAACACAAACAATTGTTTAGTATAAGTATGTTTCATGTAATATTTGGGATATACTCATCCTAAAAAGAATTTGTTTATTTAAATTCCGGTTTAACTGGTGTCCTGTATTTTTCTTTGCTAAATCTGGCACCTCTAACCCTGGAGCTCCTAGTGGAAGGACTTCTAAGAATTAGTGCTTTAAACACCAGAGCGATTTGCATCAGAGTGGGAAATCGCAGAAATAAACATGCTATCCTACCCAGTTCCACTGGAAAGAGTGCAGTGCTAATTTTTGTGACCGTTTGTTTTTTTTAATACTGAAACCAATCTTTGTTGGAAAATGCCTGTGTACGTTCTGGTCACTACTGAATCTTTCTGTGCGCACTAAGGCTGAGGGACACGGACCCATCTGACTCCCCGCCTCCCTCCCCTCTCGCTGCAGACGTCTTGGGGGAAGAGGCCCCCCCAAGCTGGAGTTGCCAGCGCACCCCAAAATATCTCTGTAGGGACGCTCAAGGCATCATCCCCTTCCGAAGGCGCGTGGGGTCGGCCTTGGCCACAGCGACTCAGATGGAGCCACACCCGCCCGCCAAGAAGCTCCAGCCACGGGCTGGAGCAGTGAGTGAGGGCGGAGACACACAGGGGGAGGTGTGCATACCAGGGGCGGCCGCCTGGTGGGGAGAGAGGGGGCGGGGGTGAGAGGGAGGTGGAGACAGAGCCATGCGGACCATGCAGAGCATTTCCCTTGCGAGCCAAGGTGGGCCTTCGAGGGGAGATTTAGACCCCCAGTCCCCTATGGTCTGTACCCTCGCATCCCCAAAGGCCACATCTTACCAGCATCCCAGTGTTTGGGGAAACAGCAGAATAATATGATGCAATGCCTCACGAACAATATTTCCCAGTGGAAATATTGTGGCAGGTTTTCCTCCCATAGGAACGGCGTGTGTGGCCTCCATTTTATTTATTATTATTATTATTATTATTATTTAGTATTGAGATGGAGTCTCTCTATGTTGCCCAGACTGGTCTCCAACTCCCGGGCTCCAGTGATCCTCACGCTTTGACCTCCTGGGTCGCTGGGATCACAGGCATGAGCCACCACGCCCAGTGCCTCTTCATTTGGATAACAACCGCTAAGCATTGTGGGCACTCATTGTAGGCTAGGCCTCTCGTGTAGGTTTTCTCCTATAATCCTCCTGACAACCCTACGGGTGAGATGTCATTATTGCCTGCCCTCCACACATGAGAAACCAAGGCTTGAAGAATTTAAGAGACTTGCCCTGGGCCGCACTCCCAGCAAGGTATGGCACTGGAGCACACTTAAAAGCAAACTGCAGTGTCTCCAAGGCCACACTGCCCACGGCAAGGATGCTACCACTCCCAGAGATCCTCAGGCAGGAGTGACGTCCAGCCTCCCTGCTCCTTCCTGACCTTGTTGCCTCACTTAATTTAGTTCCAGAGAGTTAATAAATGTATTATTTTAAAGGAAAATGAAAACATTCCAGAAGAACATTTGCGTATAATTTCAAGCTCAAAAAGAACACAGAGATCACTTTACAAAGCAGTTCTATAATGAATAAACTCTTCGTGGGGGGTGGAGAAAAGCAGGAAAAATACAGTTGGATTTCCTTGGGATCAATTCAGCTCTTTAATTCTGACTCTCAGTTACAAACAAAACATTCTCCTGTGCAGCCCTGCGTCCCACACTGCTTTATCAAACAGGAAACTGTGGGAGCCGTCCCCAAACTCGAGGCTTTATTTTTTCGAATGAATCATTGGCTTTGCCATTGTTCTTTCAAGGAATTTTTAGGAAAAAAAAGAAAAGAGAAAACTAAACTCTCCAGAATTCAAGATTTGGTAATAGATGCTTATTGTCTCCAAAGAAACTTCAGCAAAATCAAAGGAAAGTTGCATTTTGAAAAGAAAAAACGGAGAGAAAGCTAAAAATAAAAAATGTGGTCACCAGGGCCTTGGGGGCCGGGGTGTGATTGGGGGGACGTCTGCGAAAGGATGCAAAATCTCAGTGAAGCCGAAGGAGCAAGAGGTCTATGGGGCAGCCTGGTGAGTGTAGTTATTAATCGTGCGTTGTATTCTCGAAAATCGCTGGCGGTAGATTTTAAGTGTTCTCACCACACACAAGAATAAGAATGTGAGTTAACGCATATGCTAATGCATATGTATGCATCTTTCAAAACATGCTGTACACCATAAGTATATGCACTTTTCGTCAATTTAAAAAATAATTTTTTTTGAGTTTGAGTCTCACTCCGTCACCCAGGCTGGAGCGCAGTGGCGTGCTCCCGGCCAGCGCAGCCTCAACCTACTGGACTCCGGCGATCCTTCCGCCTCAGCCTTCCAAGAAGCCGGAACTACAGGCAGGCACTACCACGCCTGGCTCATTTTTGATTTATTGTAGAGACTAGGTCTTGCCAAGTTGCCCGGGCTGGTCTCGAACCCGCGGGTTCAGGCAATCCATGCGCCTCAGCCTCCCAAAGTGCGGGGATGATAGGCTGAGCCACCAAGCCCAGCCAGAAAAAACAAAATTTTTAAATGAAGACTCTACGTTGAAAGTTATATTAAAGAAAATATATTGATTAACAGGGAAAATAGCAAGCGCGCATTGTGGTGTACGCTCCTGATAGCCGGCGGTCTTGGCTGGCTTCTCCTTTGTTGCTGGCCCCTTGCCTCCCGCTGGTCACCCTGGCTGGTGTCCTCCTGGCCATCCCTCCCCTGGCTGCCGTCTCTTCCCACTTGCCCCTCACGCTGTTGTGTCGGAGAGCCACCCGACACAGCAGCTTCGTTGATCATGAACCGACTGAGGAGACCCAAGTGTGTCTTTCCAGCCCAGCCTCTCCCTTCAGAGTCCAGTCCCGAATCTCTCTTGCCCGCCTGGCTCACCCTGCTGGGTGCTACTCCCCTTCCGCAGCCTACGATCTCCCAAGCCAGCCTCATCTTCACCACCACCCCCAGCCCCCCGCACCGTCTAACGTCTCCGCGTTGTTCTCCACCGCAGGTCCAGACCCTGGAACCGGGCTGGAGCGTCCTTGTGGGCCCGGCACTGCCCTTCCATCCCCCGACCCCTTGCCCGCCTCGCTGGCTCACTTGATGGCTCTCCCTCTCCCTCCCGCCCTGACCATGCTTTCTCTGGCCGTTCCACCCAACGAGTGCCTGTGCTTCCTGCCAATTTCAGCTGAGATTAAGGCAGACCTGAGCACGGCCTCAGAGACTCTCTGTGCAGGCCCAGCTGGGCTCATGTACTGATCATGCCTGCCTGACCCTGCACTGTCTGCCAGCTCTGTGCCACATGCCTGCTAGGCTTCAGACACTGGGAATGGGCCGCATTTCCTATTCACTGTAATTCACAGTGCCTGGCACACACAGGAAGTCACCACATGCAGCTCACTTCAGGGGAGGAGCTCATGATGGCAGCATGAATAAAGGAAGGTAACTGACTCTTAGTTAGGTCACGATTTCTTCCTGAGAGACCACTTGAGGTTCAGAGCAATAGGCAGTGTCAAAAAGCTTAGTTACTTATGCCTATAAAGGTTTTCTTCACGGATCATAAGAAGACTCAAAGCCATTGAATAAAAACAGTATTATTTCCTGGAGGACCAGATTGACTGAATAGCTAACAGACATGGTGAGTACCATAAAGCAACTTTCCTTTAAATTTTTTATTTTAAAGAGGTAGGGTACATTTCAGGGTTAGGTCAACAAATAGTCATTGTCCAGGTAAAGTTGGGGCCTCAATTTGGTTCCTACTTCACCTGGTTTGAGATCAGGTACCCTTACTGATGAGGTGTGTCCCTCCCTTCCCTTGGCAGTTTCCCACTACTGACAATTCCTTTCTGACAATTCCAAGGTCTGCTTATGAATGAGAGCATGTGGTACTACTCCGTTCTATGTTTCTGTGATAGATCACCGAGTGTGATGGACTCCAAATCCATCCAAGTTGCTGCGAAGTTCATAATTTTGTTCTTATTTATGGCTGCATAATATTCCATGATTTTGCTATTGTGAATAACGCTGCAATAAATATGCATGTGCACTTGTCTTTCTCACAGAGTGATTTGCGTTCTTCTGGGTATATTCCCAGAAGGGGATTGCTGGGTCCTATGGAAGGTTGATTTTGAGATCCTTTAGGAATCGCCACACTGGTTTCCACAGAGGCTGTACTAGTTGACGCTCCCACCAACAGAAGCGTTCCCTTTTCGCCGCATCCTCTTCAGCATCTGTTGTTTTCTGAGTTACTGTTATGGCCATCCTGACTAGAGTTAGGTGGTATCTCAGTGTGGTTTTAGTTTGCATTTCTTTGATGATTAGTGAGACTGAGCATTTTTTCATGTATCTGTTGGCAGCTTGGACGTCTTCTTTTGAGAAGTGTCTATTCATATCTTTTGCCCCCCCTCTTTTTCTTACAAAAGTTTACTCTTAAATGTACAATAGGCTTCAAGACAGCACCTCATTCTCGCTATAGGTGGCAAAAGAAGTTATGCCAGGGAATACAGATGTTTAAATATGAATGGAATTAAGAAGTATCATGGCTTCAGGAACAAGGAATCCCTTCCTTTTCGCCAGATGTCTTCGTTCCACCTGTGGCCAAGGGGACTTTCCCCGTGCCCTTAGCTTTTAGCTCCTGGAGTTTCTTCGGCTCTTTTTGTTTCTGCTTGAAAGCCTTATCTTCCTCGTCCATCTCCTTGGCCTGCTTCTTGGGCTGTTTCAGGGACTTCTTCTTGCCACGTTCGTGGCTGTTTGAGTTCCTCGTGGATCCTAGATGCCAGGCCTTTGTCGATATACAGTTGGCAAATATTTTTTTCTCCTGATGATTTCTTTTGCTTTGCAGAAGCTTTTCAGTTTGATGAGGTCCCACTTGTCTGTCTTCTCTCTTATGGCATGGACCTTTGGGGTTTTGATCAGGTATTGGTTGCCAGTTCCAATTTCCAGAAGGGTGTCTCCTGCATCTTCTAAGTAAAACAACATTTTTGAAGTGAAGCCTTCATGAGAGGAAACGAAAGTTCCCGAGACATTTTTGCCTTTGCGAAGTGTTACCAGGTCACGGTGCACATTTCCAAAGCAGCCCACGCCAGCCTGTGTATCAGACTCCCCTCTGGATTTGGGACACCTTTCAGAGGGAGAAGCTTTCATGCTGTTCCCTGGAGCACCGCACAGAGCAACCCTGAGGTCAGCCTCGAAAGGCTAGGCTTACCTTTCCTGAGTCAGCCTCAGTAGAACCTTCACTGACCAAGTCTTGGAACGCAGAGAGAGGAAGTCAGCAAGTCAGCAAGAGGCAGAGGAGAGGAGGATTTGACCACTTCAAATCATGTAGATGCAGTGTATTGACAAGGGCACAGAATTTAGAGACAGGAAGTTCCGGCTCTACCACATACACGTTCGTGACCTTGGGCAAGTTAAACCTCAGGTTACTGAGTTAAATCGGTGTGGAAGGATGGGTTTTAGGGACCTGGCTTACTCCTGAACACCAGGCAATGGGAGCTGGTAGGGAGACTCTTCTCGTGAAAATCATCTGTGATTCTGGTTCGTTTCCCTGCACACTGTAGATTCAACTTGGTCCTGACACAATTGCTTCCAGAGGGCCACATTTAAGGTAAAAGTGATTTTCTTCTAATTCTCTTTGGTCTCATTGATCCCAGATCTCTACTTCCTGTCTTGCATATTGAAAAGATGCCGAAAGTCCACTTCAAGCCGTTCGCAGCAGGGCTGGGAGGAGGGTAGAGAGAGTGACAGTGCCAGCCCTCCAGCAATGCCACGGTCTCTCTGGTGTTGCAAGACTGGACCCAGAGTGTGCCCTTCAGCTCATGCGCGTTGTGTGTCATCAGACTCATCTCCCAGGAGCCCAGAGGCAGCGGGGCAGATGGTCCGGCCGGGGCGTGCCCAGGAGCGTGTAGGCAAGGGGGAGGCTGGGGCAGGAGAAAATGCCCCTTAAATACTGTCCTGACCCAGTTTGGAAGCCCTAGTGAGAGGCCAGTCAGCTCCCCATCTTGAGCAGATGAAAGCCACGCCGCCAACAGGTTCTCACACTTCGGTCCATTACCCACCTACCCTCACTGTCCAGGATCAGGTACCAAAAGCCAGCAAGGGCCCCATGGCCCCAGAGCCCTCCAATTCTCCACCCCACCATCCTAAGCCCACTTGCCCAGCCTCGCCTGTTCCTTCCAGCAGAAACCACCACAGGGGCATTTGCCCAGAGGTTCCATCCCCCCAACTCCCCTCCCCTGCTCCGGCCTCCTGACCAACCCCCACGCCTCTCCAGGGAGCCGTGAGCATAGAAAACAAAAACTCTCTCGATACTCCTCTGGCCTCACCACACCTCATCCAAGGTAAGGTGCTTATAGCAGACACAGCCCAGGCGATCAGAGTGGCCTTGTGCATCCATTGGCACCAGGAGCATGCCACGCCCCCTCCTTGGCATCCCTCATCTCCCGCCACCAAGCCAGGACCCTGGGAGTTTTGTCTTTTGGCGTTAGTCAACCCCCCATTTTCTAGATAAAGAAATAGTATCTCTGCTTTCTGCACTCTAATACTATAGTGACTGTTGGCACCGCTCCCTGGAAAAGACAGGTGTCTCTTGATGATTTCGGACAGCCATTTGAACCTGGCATTGCAACACCACATTTCAAATGCGCAGATCTTCCTCCCGGAGGCAAATGCCCACACGTGGGAGGGGTGCCGGGCTTAGCGCCAGAAACCTGAGCCTGCACCCCTGGCCTCCCCTGGGTCAGGGTCATTTCACGGCCCTGGGGCCCGTCTTCACATTTCTGAAAGGGAAGCAGCAACGCCTGCTGCGAGGGCTGGGAGGCGGGTAGAGAGGTGGACAAGGCCAGCCTCCCGGGAATGCCAGGGTCTGGAGCGCGCCTGGAATGGGGTTTTTCCAGGCTGTGACCCGACTCCTGCCCTCCCTCGATCGCCATGTGTCTACCGCTCTGGTCTAGAGGATGAAAATGCCCCTTCCCTTCCCTTCCTGTGGATGTGGTACCTCTGGGATCTCGTGTGGTCAGCGGGCAAGAAGCCATTCCCAGCCCACTGGGCATGGCCTCGGGGTCAGCAAGCTCGCGAGCGCTTTTCTTTTCTCCACTCACAGCTAAATTTACCCTCATGTTGTTGTTTTCCAGGACCCTTCCTTGTGTTTTGTATGTCTCTCTAATATAAAAATACTTGGCAGCTTTTTCCAAAAACATTTAGCTGCCTAAAATCGAAAATTTTATCATTTAATCTGGTTATGAAATCCCTTAAGGAAAAATAATGATGAAAAGTTTTTGGTTGCAGAGTTACATTGTGAAGAATGATTTTGCTACTTATGTTGTTTGCTTTGTTCCTGAAAAGTTAAACATATATCAAGAATTTTTTTTTTTTTTTGAGTTGGAGTCTCACTCTGTTGCCCAAACTGGAGTGCAGTGGCCGCTCCCGGCCACCGCAGCCTCGACCTGCTGGGCTCCGGCGATCCTTCCGCCTCAGCCTTCCGAGTAGCCGGAATTACAGGCATGCGCTACCACACCCAGCTGATTTTTTGATTTATTGTAGAGATGCGGTCTCACTGCCCAGGCGGGTCTCGAACCCGCGGGCTCAGGCAATCCACTCACCTCAGCCTCCCAAAGGCGCGGGATTACAGGCTGAGCCACTGAGCCTGGCCAAGAAATGTAAGTATCCTGAGATGTGGGTTTTCTTTGAACATCTCTAAACTGGGGAGAGTGTAGAGGGCTGGCTAACTGAGTCTCTTTGTGTTGATGTCGTCACCCAGAGAAAGAAAGGGCCGCCCCCAGATCTGCTCACAGGGCAGTCAGTGCTTTGGCTGAAAAGCAATCCTTTTATTTGAGGCAACAAATCTCTCCATAAATGAAAATATTTTTCAACAAAGAAACTGTTGCTTCAGAACTGTTGAGTGCGTCAAGACAGAAGCGAAGCTCTGCCTTCTCTACTTGAATGTGAATGGGCACAATGGCGGTAACATGAATCCTTCAGAAACCTCGTGCCGTCTGGAGGTCCCCACAGACCGGCAGTGCCCTGGCTGTGCACACAGCTGGGTTCAGAACCCAGGGAACTCTTTGCCTGAGAGCGTACAACAAGATGGTGTTATTTATCATCGCTTCAGCTATTTTATTTAAATATCAACTTGGTCACAACTTTATCTCTTTAATCTGAATCTAGTGCCTTTCCAGCTAGTGGTTTGCACTGGGGCTTCACGCCACTTACCTGTGGAGTTTTACCATCACGCAGGCGTTCAGGACCCCTCCAGCCTTCCTGAGTCTCTACTGCATTCACTTCACATGTTCCTGATACAGTTTAAATGTATGTTTACTGTATTATGTCAGGATCATCATATGTTATAGCTGAAGATATCTTCTCTATAAGGATCGTGTTCATCCATTTTAATAAATTAGATGTGAAGACCAGTCTTTGATAGTAGGATTAACCATGCTTTTGCAGGTGTTTTTTTCTAAGTTTTCTTGGATTGACTCTATTATCCTGTTTGCATACTGTAGCAATAGCCAAATGACCTTGTCAGTTTTACTCTTTTTGCTATGAATTTTCATCAAAACTTTCACTTTTGAAAATAATCAGGGCAACGCTTTCGGGTCCCCTCCTGCTATGGAAGCTTTTCTGTCTTCTCAATAAATCCTACTTTCTCACCTTAAAAATAATAATAATAATAATAATAATCGGTACTATGTTAAGCACAACAATTATAGTTTTTTTTAATCAGCATCTAGTTTTTTGTAGATGTTTCTTTGAAAGCATTGCAATCAGCATAGGTCAGAGTGCTTTGTCTTCAAAACAAAAGATTGTCTCAGAGCCTCAAAGAAAGAACTGTGCCAGGTACCTTGGGGTGCCTGTCTCTGATGCCATTGCCTAAATCATGCGTGTGTTTAGGACTGAGTTAGGATTTCTGGTACTCTAGTTGAAAAGTAGATGGATTCTTGAACTGATGACCAAAGATCCCAGAATTAATTGCGTGGGACTGAGTGAACTGATGAGGGAAAATTGAGGTTTCTATTTGGAATGTTACTGGTGTTTCAGTGTTCTATTTTCTGGATAGATATGGGAAGTCCTTTTGCTTTCTTCTTAAGCTATCTATAACTCATAGCAGTTTGATAGACTCTGCTTTTGTAAGCTGAAATAAAACATTTGTGATTGATACCTTATTTTCCTTGTCTGAGTCTTCCAAAATTCAGAACTTGTATTGAGTAGTCTTACTTTTCATAGAAATATAATTGTTTATCTAGGTTCAATAAGAATCTGTTCTCCACTGGGCATGGTGGCTCAAGCCTATAATCCCAGCACTTTGGAAGACAGAGGCAAGAGGATTGCCTGAGCTCAGGGGTTCGAGACCAGCCTGAGCAACATGGCGAGACTGTCTCTACAGTAAATCAAAAAATTAGCCGGGTGTCGTGGCACATGCCTGTGGTTCCAGTTACCTGGAAAGCTAAGGGGGAAGGATTGCCTGAGCTCACCAGTCCAGCCTGGGTAACAGAGTGAGACTCCAACTCAAAAAAAAAAGAATCTGTTCTCTTTGCAACAAGATGTAATTGGAAAACTTGGTTCCATAATGAAGGCCATGCCTAAAATGTCATATTTAAGAGTGATGGTCAGTTGAGTTTGGTGGCTCAGCCTGTAATCCCAGCACTTTGGGAGGCCGAGGCGAGTGGATTGCCTGAGCCTGCGAGTTCGAGAACAGCCAGGGCAACTTGGTGAGACCTCGTCTCTACAATAAATAAAAAATTAGCTAGGAATGGTAGTGCACACCTGTAGTTCCAGCTACTTGGAAGGCTGAGGTGGAAGGATCACCGGAACCTGGCAGGTCAATGCTGGCGTGGCCATGAGTGTGCCACTGCACTCCAGCCTGGGTGATGGAGTGAGACTTTGACTCAAAAAAAGAGTGATGGCTATTTAATCAGATATGACCAGACATTTTAAGAAACAGACTGACTTTGTGGTGCCAATGTTTACAAACCCTCTGAGGAAACCTGGTCTGATGCCTAGCTTACAGGTTCTCAGCCTTATAGGATGAGTAAAGAGTCACTTCTTGGCCAGCCCAGACAAAATAAGGTATTTTGAGGGCTTTGAGATGAGAAGAATTTGACCAATATAGAGATTCCAGGTGAAATCTAATGGCTTGGTCTTGTCTTGCCTGCAGAGAGCCTCAAGAGGCTTCTAGAAACCTAGAAATCCAATCTGAGATTCCTTAGGAAAACTTCCCAGCATGGAGCTTCTTAAGAAGACTTGCAGAACAAATTAGCACTCCCACTGCACCTCTGTGAATAAGTAGGCCAAATCTAGTGAGACCAGCCTTATTCTGTGATCAAGCACAAGCTTTGTTTGATATTATCTTTAATCAAAAAGGGAGCGACTGAAGAAAGAAATGTTGTGTTTCAACTGAAAACTATAGCCTGTGGTTGTAAGACTCTGGCTCTGCCTTTGAGCTGCTTTGCTCCTCTTTTTAGATCAGGGTAACTGATGAACTGATGAATATGTAATCTCTGTGTTGTCTGGTAAAGAATTAATTGACTCCCCACCCACCAATCCCCCCACCCCACCTCCATGGGAAAACCAGCCTACCTATGAAATGAATCGAACCCTTTCACCTTACCAAATTTTCACTTTTCCTTAGTATCTGGCTGTAACTCTCCAAGCTAACATTTCCAATTTTTCTCCCTTCCTCCTGACTTGGTTTCACTGAGAACTCAAACCTGACGGCCAGATCTCCATGGGGACTCCAAGGCTGCCCCGTGGTGGTCCTTGGCCAGGACCTGAGAGCCCTGTGAGCTGAAGCCTTTGGACTTGGTTCAAAGCTCCCAGGACTCCACACCTCAGCAGATCCTGTTTGGGCCAGATTCCCTGGATAGGCCACTGCCTGGGCCACTAAGGAAGTCGGGTACAGTGCTTAGGTCACGCAACCCTTACAGGAGAGGTGACCGTGACTGTTGTGCATGGCATCATAAGAACAGCCTGGCTCCGGAGCTGAAGAAACTCAAGGGACGGGACTGTGAAGTGACTTGGACCCCATCAGATGGTCACTCTCGGAGACTGACACCTTGCTCTTCCTGTCAATACAAACGTTATGTTCATATTTCCCTCTGTCATTCCAGGCATCCCTCTTGTATCACGCCCAGTCTTCAACATCTTGACACACTGCCCTTTGACACTATCTCTCAACAGGAGGTTGAGTTGGTACACAGGAACAGTGGCAGCAAGAGTCCTGGGAGAGTCCTTCTCAGACTGGCTTCACCCCGATCGGGAGGGTTATGAGTCATCTTAGTGGACGCTGTTCACCAAGGAATGATATTCATTTCTCTTGAACAAGAGGGGAGAGTGACAAGGTTGAATTTTACCTCAGCCCTGGGAGTCCTGAAAAACAGCAATCAATGCTCAAAAAATTCCCCTCAACCCTTCTGTGTTGAGAGAAAAATGGATAGGTCCGAGGGACACCCCCCCCCCGGCTCATGCCCTGAGAGAAGGCCCACCTGCCTCCTTCCTCAGTGGCTGCTAGGACCGGGCTCCTCTTCCTCGTGAATCCCGTGGGACTCTGGAAGACTTCGTTGTCCATCTTTCTTAAAACACCCCCACAAGCCCGTCCTCTTCACGACTGAAACTTTACCGGTTGCAGCAGCCTGAATAAAATCGTCTCCTTCATTGTCCAGAACATTCTTTGGCAACAGTATTGAATGGTTTCGTTTTTCATAATTCCACAAAAAATGTGAGAAAATAGTGTCATGAAGTTCTCTGTCTAGACCCTTCCTAGGCCAAGATAGGATTTCTTACTGGTTGACAAGTTTTGCATCGCCTTGTGTAGTATTTTTACTGAAACAGCTTATAAACCTAGACAATTCATACAAAAACAGCTCGTAAACAATTCATACACCTAGCAGTGGTCACTTCGCTTTAATTCGGTCTAAGCCCTTTAGTTGGAGGCCGTGTGTTATTACTGCACACCCTCCCCCACCCTCCCAGGCACACAAGGCCCGCAGGAGTGTTGTCTGAAGAAGACAGCCCAGTGTTGTGGTCGTGACTGACAAATATTTCCTGATGGCCAGTCTCTCAGGTTTCCCCCAGTAGGTTCAGAATTTAATCACTTGTGCTTTGGACACACACAGTCTGAAAGGCCATCTCCTCATCTCTACTGTGACCCAAAATGCAAAGAATCCAGCCCACCCCCAGGCCCTGAGGGGTGCCCAAGTAACACTCAAGCCCTTGAGATGTAGCTGATATCAGTGGGGGTGAAACGCCCACCAGATTTCGAAGGCAGTATGGAAAAAGAATAGAAAGTGTCTCCTTAATATCTTCACATTGCTTAATCTTCTGGTTATATTGGGATAACTAAAATATATCACTAAAATTTTTGCTCGCCCCTTTATTCCCTTTTTAAAAATGTAGCTACCAAAAAATGTTCCAATTCCCTCTGGGACGCCAAGTCTAAACTCCATTTCAGTGAGTCCCAGCAAATGCAAAGTGACCTTCACAGAGGCTTGCTTCACAAGGGTCAAACATCCTAAGGCATCTGTTTTCTCACTTCTTGTCACATGGAGTCCCCAGAGGTCAACCCCACACACAGCGGGGCCCCAGCAGCAATTTCAAAAGCTGAACCATGGCAGGAATTCCCCACCCCAGGTAATCCACCAGCCCCCACCTGCTGACAGAGACGTCAGCCAAGTGTCAGAGCCCTGACAAGGCCACCGTCCCCAACACACGTGCACTCCCAGCGCTCACCAGGCCTGCAGCAGGCTGGCTCCAGGACCGCAGGGCCCTGGCCCTGGGTTTCACACCTTCCGCCTCATCCACACTATCTTCTTTCCTCCTTTCCCTGGAAGGTCTCTTCATTGTGGAGCCAGGAGACATTCATTCGGGGCTCCCTGGGGGGCTCCCGCTGTCAGTGTTGAATGGTGCCTGCATTCCACTGAAATGACTGCAGCCAGCCCTGGCCTGCCTTTCCTGGAAAAGGAGAGGGGGAGTTCCTGGGGAGGACCTGCTGGGAGATCACTGTGGGGCCCGAGACCAGCAGCTGTCCAGAGCAGCCCGCGGCAGCCCTGCCTCGGATACATCCCACGAGGGCGGGATCAGGGAAAAACTCACGGAGAAGTGCCTTGGATTCCCCACTGCAGGGCCACCCCAAGCCAAACCCCCAGGAATGTCTCCAGGACACAGGGAGAGTGTGCTTTGCAAGGTCATGGATGAGAACTAAGGAACGAAGACAGACACAGTGTCTCGCCTTATTGAGCTCAACAGATGAGCACCATTTTGGTGGCTAACCCCCGTGGGCTCGGTCACCCTCACTTAAACAATCTGTAAGACTTGGGACAGAACTATCACTGAGCTGAGCTTGCTGATGAAATTGTACAGAGCAGAAATGCCAACCTTCAAATCGCAGCATGGGGATAGAAGGGGACCTGAGAGTCTGCAAGCCACTGCTCATCCGAGCTCTGGGGTGCCTGGATAGAGAAGTCCTAGCACCCAAGCCTTTCTTATTTTTCAGATGCATCTTCCTTCTGGATATTTTATTCCTGACATTTTCTCGACGTCTTTGGCTTTTTGAGGGTTTGAAGCGTAGACCGTGTTCGTTTTCCTGTTGAAATGTCTCATGTGTTTTATAGCATGTAGTTCCCACATTAAAAACAAACAAACAAACCCCGAAAAGCAGGGCGCAAGGTTTCAAGGCCGCTCATCAGAGGCCTGGGCTGTCTGGGGGTCTGAGCAGATGGCCGCCCAGCAGGGTGGGATCTTAGCCACAGGGAAGGGGATTGAGTCAACCAGTCAATAGATAGATGATATGGGAGTTAGTTCTTCACTGTGGCAGGAAAGACTCACAGAGGAAGGGGAAAGTCTAGGGTGAATGCAGGGTATGGGCCTGACATGGGAGGTATTCGTGTGAACTTGTGGTTTTCGGTATAAATTGATCAACGCTGAAAGAAGCATAGATGCAAGTGTGTATCTAGGTATGGATGTGTGTATGTATGTAGAGACACAGAGTTCAAGAAAACAGATTTCCTAACGCCATCCACAAAAGGGTTTTGAGAATAGGGACTCCAGAGTAACAGACTGTGCCTACATTGCACTTCTTGGCTTCCAGATAAAATTCCTCATTACTAAAAGGAACACAGGCTCCTTGGAGAAATGGCTGTTCATGAATGGGACAGGAAAAGTACAAGACAAGCCTGGAGCATCTGGTTATGGTAGGTAATAAGAAAGTGTTCAAAGAAGGTTAAACCCCCAAAAACCCATAAGCCAGACTGATGAGGCTCTTGGTGGCCAAATCCAGGATAATGTAGGCATCAAAATGATAATGACAGCAGTGCATTATAACTCTTTGAATAAAACAGAAATCTATTAGACCTCACAGTAATCATGTTTAAAACACACATATGCATATATATATATATATATATATATATATATATATATATATACATGAAAGAGGAATTTCTTTCTTATAGTAGAATGCCAACTGGTAAATGCAATGATGTTTGAAAAACCACCCAGCAGTCATCTCTCCTGACCAGAAACATCAATGGATGCTAAAACTTAAGTGGGTGGATGAATGCGGAATGAGACTTACAATCGTTTCAAAGTTATCTCTGCACAAATACTTATTGATTGCAAATGGCATCAAAAGTAAATTTATAGTGGAGAAGCCTGACATACAGCATCTGAATCATGTGATGATCAAAGTTAATGTCATGAGTCCTGAGAATATTAATGTGCCAATCGATGAGTCAATCAGAAGAACACAACACCACTCACGTGATGTTCTGGTGAAAATACGTGTGAACTGGGTCTGATCATGAGGAAACACTGGACCGTGCTAAAGGGAGGTATATTCTACAAAGTTACTAGCCAGTAATCTTTAATAATATCAAGGTCATAAAGATCACGGGACGACCGAAAGCTGTTCCAGGCTGAAGCAGGTTAAAATGATATGACAAATGGGTGCAATGTGTAACCCTGAATTAGGGCCTTCTTTTAGACGGCGAAAATTGGAGAAATTTGAATGGGTTCTTTGTACTATTCTTGCAACTTTTTGTTAACTAGAAATTGTGTCTTTCTTTTTTTTTTTTTTTTTTTAGAAAGCAGGATTTATTGAGAAGACAGAAAAGCTCCCACAGCGGGAGAGGACCCAAAGGGGTTGCCCCTAGAAACTGTTTCTAAATAAAAAAATTTAAAAATAAAGAAATATTTTGCTCCTTCTCATTGCCTGGTTGATAAAAATTAGTTCCTTGTATGTAATTAAGTGAAAATAATACCTGATAAATGTGTGTGTGATATATATAAATGATAAATGATGTACAGATAGATAGATAGGACTCAACTAACTTTTAGCGAAACATATATGTACATGACTTTACACATACATCACATATATGACTTAACTTTCTGATATACCTTTCACCTAAGGATTTCCAAAATCTTTGGAACACAAATACAAACTCTCCCATACCTTACTTGAATTTAAACTCCAATCTCCCAAAACTACTGTTAGCAGCAAATTGGAATTGCTACAATTGTGTTTCAAGAAGCTCTGAGTCACAACCTTTCAAAAAACATGGCTTCCATTAAACAAAACAGGGACCTCTACGGGCTTCTGAAAGGACACTCTTTAATTTAAAAAATAGAAACGTGTATCAGAAAAATTGCAGTCCTCTTTCCAATTTTGTTCTAAGGCTCGTACGCAGTTGCTCACGCCTCAAGCTCATCGGGCTCTTTGGCTCCAATTCTGCTTCCCCAGGTGGCTGATCAGGTCCATGAGATGCTTCAAGGTCATGTGCATGAGGCCCAAGCCGCAGTCCACGGCACAGGGTGTCTTACTGCCCTCCCAGTTTGGAACGGCAGAAGTACAGTCTGCAGGTGAGCGGGCCTGTGCTCTGCAAGAGGCCGCAGGAGCAGGTCAGAGCCGGCGACGCTCCCTGCGTGCACCTGGGTGAGTCCCTGCGTGCTCCGCCCACAGGCCTTCCTCAAAACACCTCTGGCCTACCCCCTCAACACTGACAAGAATCATTTCCGGAGCAGTGAAAACCCGACTGACTCCTCAGAACATTCTGGTGAACAAACAAATCAACATGACTATTTTGATGACCAACCCGAGGTATACAAAGACTAAAGAACGTGACCCAAAATGCCAATCACAGCTACTTTACCCATGAGAGTTTTAAAATCTTCATTTGTACTCTCTCTGCTCCCAAATTGAAGTTTTGCTCCTGATTTCTAAGATCGACCAGACCCTGTAAGTCCGTGAGGGCCCTGCTGTCTGGTGAATGAAACAGAATGGCAAGGCCTGGCTTGTAAAGGAGGGATCTCTCCTGCCAAGCAAGTACCTCAGCTGGCATCCTCGCAGGGTCTTTGCATGGCAAGGACCATTGTCCTGGAGAATGTGTGGATGGCCGGATAGCTGGCCGCCCCCGGACCTCAGGACAGGGCTGAAGGTCAGCCTTCTACCTGACTAATTCGTACCCAGGTACCCACTCACAGCAATAACCAGTGCAACACTTTAGCCCCCACCCAAGAAAGGGATTTGGCGCCCCGATATCGTGTATCATGTTTAATGTTCCTCCCCCAAAACACTTTGTTCTAAATCCTGGATGTGAACGTCAACTGTGAATGCATCGGAGCCAGTGACTGAGAAGCAAGGACCCACTGTGCTTATTTATGCCTCGGGTTTGTTTACCAGCTCCCCTTAGCTACTCTGCAAACCCAAGGATTTTGCAATCCCACGTTAAAAGGCTTGAATGAGGTCTTTATGTGCCACTCAATCACTCCAGCGCTGGGTCTAGTCCACAGGCTTGGATATTTATTTTTACATCTTGACCCAAGGTTGGCTCGCTTTCATAGCTGTGCCTGTGATTTCTTCAGAGCCCTCCTCTGTGTAACTTATCACACCCTGTGACGCAGAGCACCGACCAACTTTCTCATGAAAACCAAAAGCCAATCCCACACAGAGCCCCTTTAGACAAAACCCACACCCCACATCTCGGCCAAAGGCCTCTATCTCCTCGCAACTGGTGGGACCCCAGGAGAATCCCTCATAGGTGCCTCCCTGAGCTCCTCGTGGCCTGGGGTGGCGGTGGGGGTTCAGTTGGTGCTGGCCACTGCCAGGCGGCACCCAAAGAACAAACAGGAGTAGAAAAGCTGGCTTCCTAGAGACCCTTCTCCAAGGAGGGGGCGCCCTGGACGCCGGCGCTGATGCCGATGGCCAGCTCCCTTCTCTCGCTCGCCTTCTCTGCTTGTTTTTGCCCAACCGGGCATCTGCTGCTAGACTTTTTTTTCTTTTTTTTTTGGCTAATGTTCCCCAGTTTTACTTTATTTTTCATTTATTTTTACCTCACCGGATACCTCTGACACAACCCAGCTTTAAGTTGGAAGATGTCAGGCCAGCCACTGCACCAGCCACCAGACGTGAAGGGTGGGTTTCATCACTGAGGAGGGTTTCATCACTGCGTGCACTGACCCCAATGGGCAGCAGAGGTGCAGGCAGAGTCCTTGGGAGAGCACGCACCCACCTGGCTGCTGCACAGAGAGGCTGCAGCTGGCGAATGGGCTGTGTTCATATCACATTCAAATATAAGAAAGGGAGGGGAAAGACAGTTTCTTGTTATTTTCCATCTGAAGTTCAGCAGTAACGCATAGACTGCTAGCAGGAAGAGCCCGGCACCAAGGATTGGTCGCCCAGGCCCCAGCATCAAGACATACGCAGTCGGTGTCTGCACTTTTGCCACTGCAGATGTATTTTTAAAAATAAATTTTGGCTGGGCTCTGTGGCTCAGCCTGTGATCCCAGCACTTTTGGAGGCTGAGGCAAGGGGATTACTTAAGCCTGTGGGTTAGAGACCAGCCCGGGCAACTTTGCAAGCCCTCGTCTCTACAATAAATCAAAAATTAGCTGGGCGTGGTAGTGCACACCTGTAGCTCTGGCTACTTGGAAGGCTGAGGCGGAAGGATCGCCGGAGCCCAGCAGATCGAGGCTGGAGTGGCCGAGAGCGTGCCACTGCACTCCAGCCTGGGCGACAGAGTGAGACTCCAACTCAAAATATATATTTATATTTCTTCTCTACCTAAGGAACCTTATCCACTCAGGGCCTTATTCACCATTCACACATTGAGAGCTCCCAACCGCGTGACCACAACTTGTATCCAACACACTCCAGGCCTGCAGGCACAGCTGCCCACTAGATGCTCAGCTGACCGTCTCCCAGGGGCCTCAGATGCACTGCAGCCCCTCCCGCCCCCTCCCCAACACCTTTCCGACATCTCTCTGCAGGATTCCAGCATCAGGCGCCAGACCCTGAGGCCCTCCATGACCCCTGCCCCCCCCACTTCCAACCCTTCACCGAATCTCACGAAGGGTGGGCCTCTGAGGAAAGCCCACACCAGGCCTGGGCTTCCTGCCCCACACCCCCAAAAGCCTCAGAGTTGTCATCGGACACTCTCGCCCTGGTCCGCCCTCTCCCTCTGACCCTGAAGCCTTCAGGGAAGTCAAGCACAGTCCCAGGCGGGTCACTCCCTTTCCGAGCTCTGCGGCGTCTGACCCAGAGGCTCAGGGTTCTGTGGCTCTGCTCAGCCACTTGCCCACGCTGGGGCTGTGTCCGTGGCCGAGCTGGACCCCTTGTCCCTGGACTGGATACCAGTGAGTCCCATCTGACTTAGCTCAAGGAGACCCCTCAGAGGAGCCCCTCTGGACTCTGTCTCTCCCCCACCCCAACTCTGACTCCACTGAATCCCCTCCCCAGTGCCACGTGCAGGTGCTTACCGCACCCTGAACTGTTCCTCCACAGCATCTAACACGTTTGTAGTTCTGGATTTAATGTTGGGCTTGTTTGATTACTACCTATGGTTCCCACTCCCTCCTGCCCCTGTGGGGACCCCAAGTCCCTAAGGCACAGCACAGCATCGCACAGACGTTCTGTGCTCACTACATGTTCGTTACAAACGTACTGAGGAATGACCGGAAGACGCTGTAGAAAGAACTAAAATCGAGCTGGATTTTAGGTCATCTTTTAGGTCAGTGTGGTCTTTTTAAACCCTAAGTAGAGCTTTAAAAACGCCAAAAATACTCCATGGATTAGAAAGCAAAAGGGATAGATGCTATGGAGTATGATTGTCACTGTCGTCATTGCAATCGTTGCCGTCTTCAGTTCCAGCAGACTTTGGCTTCGCCCTGGGGAAGGTGCGCCTCACGGCTGTGCTGCTCAAGGTTAACCTATGGGCTCAGGCTGGGAAAAGATGGATGGCTCAGCCCCAGGAGACTGGGGAGTCGGAGTCTGTTCATCTCTGTGACCGCCCCTTGACTCCTAGAAAGAATGTAGGCACAGGGTGCGAGTTACAGATCATCGCCACAGTGCACTCGCCGTGTTTTTTTCACAGCTCACGAGGCCGAGGGGAATAGAAACGGGTTGAATTCCACAGCCCTGAGGAGCTCTTGAGTTGGGATCATTCTCTGTTGTCCTGGCTGATATCTGGCACAGACAATCCCAAGGAACAAGGGTCTGACTCATGATTTTCCAACTTTAGGATGGCATGAAAGAGATACACATTGAGTAGAAACTGTACTTTGAGTATCCATAATACCACTTTCAGTACAGTATTCCATGAATTATATGAGACAGTCAACATTTTATCATAACACAAGCTTTGTGTTAGAAGATTTTGCCGAGCTGCAGAATAATGTAAGCGTTCTGAGCACACCTAAGATAGTCTCAGGTACGATGTTCAGCAGGCAGGTGCATTCGATGCACTTTAGCTTATAGGGTTTTCAACCTAAAATGGATTTATCAGGATGGAGCGTCATCGTTTGTCGAGGAGCATCTGTATTTACATTTTTGGGTCAAAGAGGCACAGTACTAGGGAAAGCGGCCCCAGCAGCAGGCCTCAGCTCACGGGAAAGGCCTGGCTTCCCTTCCAGGCTTGTCCGTTGTGCTTGCCAAGCTCTTCACCTTGTCCCTCCCACGCACACCCTCCCCATCGTGAGCTCTCTGTTACATTGGAGCGGGTCAGATACCAATGTGCACCGGGGAGAAATGCCCCATCCAGCCCTTTCCGTGTAGTCCTCCTAGGGAGAAGGCCTCAGCTTCATCCAAGCATCTGTGGTGGGTCAGACAGCAGGACAGGCCAGCAACGCACACACGGAGGATCCCAAGATCAGGATCTACCCACAGAGAAGAATCCTCGTGATGGTCACTCCAGACGCTTGCCAGCCCTTGGAGGAGGCAGAAACAAGAGCTTGCCCTGAGCACAGACGCTCGCTGAGCACCAGGTTGTCCTACGGCAGGGCACCGCTCTGCGATTCATCCGGTGACGGAGCACACAGTGTCCTCCTAGGAATCAAGCAAGCCCGAGGTGGCTAAGTGAACCCCCAGAGAACACCAACCACCAAAGTCCGCAGAATCCCAGGAACCACAGAGACTCCTGTGTCCCAGAATAAGTTGAACACTGAAGGCCTCTGACTCAAGAATGCAAGCTGGGGTGACCTGCACACAGCTGGAGGGGGCCGGAGAAGTCCCAAGTCCTGGCTCGCTCCCTGTGCTGTGTCCATTCACTGGGTAACAGGCCGGCGCCGTAGATCTCGGCCGGAAAGGCAAGCTGAGGCTCTGCGGCCCTGACCGCTGCCGCCCTCCTCACAAAGCTGGCTCTCAGGAATGCTCGGCAGACCCAGCATGAGCACGGATGCTGGCCGCTCGCTCCCCAAACATGACCATCATTCTCCCGAGTCCAGCCCTCTGCCTCTCCCTCTCAAGAGCTGTGAAAGCCTATTTTGTAAACTTGGGGAATGATACGGTCCGTGTTCTCGGGTCTTTTGGCTGCCCTCAGCAAATTTCTGATGAAACGCTGAGCCGTCCCTGAATGGCCTATGAGACTGCGCAAGGTAAGAGTCACAATCGCAGCGTGCCCCTCTCTGGGGAGTCTTCCAGCACTGTCCGTCAGAATTCAACAGACAGGACAGGCACGTGATGGAATCAAGAGAGCAGTTCTAGCGTGGGCCCATGAAAGTTCTGTAGCATGTGCAAGATCCAAGCATTTCCGTGAGCGATCACTTCGGGCCACACGGAAACCACTTACATCAAATAGCCAGTCTGGGGCGAGCAGTTTCGGGGCTGCGCAGCAGCTGGTGACATCAGAGTGTCTCCGGCTCCTTTAGTCTTTTGCTCAGTCACCCTAAGAGCCTTTCTCTCCCTCACGGACAAGCTGACACCCATCCCTCAGTGCTGAATCATGCATGACAGTCTCCCCGTTTCAGGAAGGGAGGGAGGGAGGACGGGCAAAAGGCACGTGCCGGCCTCTGCTCCCCTTAGAAGGAGCTTCCCCGTAGCCTCATCCAACTGACTTCTGGCCAGAGTTGTCCGGGGCCACCCTGCAGCAAGGCTTGCTGGGAAATGCGGGGCTTTTAGCTAAGCTAGGTGCCACTCACAAGGAGACTGGAAACCTGTCAAGCAGAGAGGGTGGCAGACAAGCCACGGCCTTTGTCTTTCAAGTCAGCATGAACATGCACACACTAACACACACACACCACATACACACACCTATACATGCTACACACGCTCACACACACACATACACACAGATACGCATGCAGCACACAAACCTACGCACATATACATACACACAGAAACACGTGCAACGTGCAGCACACATATATACACACAACACACACATACACACCATACCATACATATACACATATACACATATACTTGCATACAGGTCCACACACAGAGCACACACATGCACACCCACACACAGCATCTGGCATCAACTCGGTGGTCCAAATTAGGAGTCTGCTGGCCTCGTAACTGTGCGCCTGACCTTCAGGCGAATCTCTTTGCCTGTCTGCCCCAAAAGGCCAAGCTCACGATGACGTGCCATGCGCAGTCAGCCATCCCACCATGCAACCTCTTGAGGACTCGAAGGACCAGAGAAATGACTTCGTCACGGCTGCACACATCACTCTTGAGAGCTGTAAGAGCAGCCCTAAAAGTAAATGCGGGAAGTAAAACTGTCTCACAGGCGTCGTGTCTTGGTCTGGCTAGAAGAGCCACTGAAAGCCACAAATATGGCAAAGCAGAGAACGCGGGGTGAGGATGAAGAGCAACGCGTCCCTCTGAGGGTCTCAAGGACACCGCTGCCCTTAGGAGGCAGCATGGAGAGCGACAGGCGTCTGCTGGGGCAGGGCTCACATCCCACCTAGGCCCCGTCCTCCCGCGGCGGCCCCCGCTGCTCCTGAGTTTCTGGCTATAGATGTGGACAGCACGTAAGGACAGAGGTTTTCCACGCAAAGTCAAGGCCCGGCCCATGAAGAGTACCTGCGAACGCCCCCTGCAGAGTCCGTCTTCTGCCCTTCTCAGATTGGAATCGGTCGTGCCACCCACTGGAAAATACGAAGGCCCCGCCCTTCACCCTGCAGCAGGGGGAAAGCAGCAGAGGAACGAAGGGATATGTTTTAAGGGTTTGGGAGGAAGACGGCTTAACCGCAATCCTCGCAGTACAAGTTGGAGGGCTATATTTTATTGTTAAGCAGCAAAGATAATTGTTTCTCAAGGTGAGAACGGCCAGAGCTTCATTTTCCCAGGGACAACTTTGGAGAAGCCACTGGGAAAGAAATTCCATTCTGCCCACCCTTCGTCACTACAGACAGGCCGGCCTGTGTTGGATTAACACCGCTGCGTCTCCGCACAGCCCGCTGGCCTGGAAGGGCCGGGTGGAATTCCCAGGGCTGCTGTCTGAGTCGAGGGGCCTGAGGAGCCATTTCCTGGCCGGAATGCTGAGCCAAGAGGCGGGAGGTAGAGGGAGGCGAAAGCAAAACCCACGCCCGCAGGCGCCGTCGCCTTCCAAAGCTGCCCGGATCCTGCTGGTTCTTTCCGCAGGCCCTGCTCGTGTCAGGCCGCGATTTGGAATCTGACCACCGCCACCCTCATGCAGACCCTTCATTTTAAAAGTTATGTTCCTAGACGAGAAAATGAATAATTTTTTAAAGCCCCATTCTTCGCCTCCAAAGAGCTTCAGAAAATTAAACCCCCGGGGGTGGTTTGGATACAGGTTTCCGGCTTCGAGGATCACGGCGTGTCCTGCGCGACCTAAGTGTCCCTTCCGCACGGGGGACTCCGGGACCCACGGGGTCCCCTTTCCCTCTTGACTAATGCCGGCCTTGCTTCTTGGGAGGTGTCGCCTCCCGGGGCTTGCCAAGCCCTGCCGCAGGGGCCGCGGGCGGCAAGCCCTTCTCACGCTGCAACAACGCAGAGACAGAGGACGCCGGCCGGAGAAATGCATTTATTTTTATAGTATCACTTCCTTACTCCCTCAAATGATAACTGTTTGGATTACTTATTATGAAATTGGAGGGGGGAGAAACCTCAAATCTAATTTGGCTTTCACTCTGTGCACCACTATTTGTTTCTCTTCAATGCATTGCTGCGCTTGGGAAATTATTAAAAAGAACCCGGCCATTCATTCCACTCGGTGTCTAGGGGTTTTCATCTGCTGCCTCTGGCCGCTGCCCTCCTTTCTCAGCTACTTGCATTATTGAAATATAAAGGGCCCATAAAGCTTCAATTTCTCTACAATGCAGGGGGAGGGGGAAAGCCCCTGGGTGAAACGCACACGAAATCACATTGCAAACCGGAGGGGCCACCCAGCCCCCAGCAGGTTGGCCTCCCGGGCATCGGGGCTGTCCAGGCTGGTCGTGCACTGGCCGCAGACGGACGGGAGATTCTGGGCTGAGGAGGCTGAGGAAGCAGGACCTTCACATGGCCCGGACATCGCACCTTCGTTCCTCTACTCTAACACGCTGAGTGGGCCTCGAGAGCAGGGGAATGGTGAGGAGGCGGATGGGTCGCAGGGCAGAGGAGACGAGGACAGACAGGAGGTAGAGAAACCGTCCACAGGGCTGGCGCCTCTCCCAGGAATGCTGCTGAGTCTGGAAGCGTGGAAGACAGAGCACCAGGCCTGTGGTCAGCAGGGAAGGCCCCGGAAACTCAGGCCAGCCCATGCGATCCCATCCTGTACCTGCCCCTCCTGCTCCAGCTCCAGCTCCTGCGGGCCGCACAGCCCTGTTCCCGCAGGAAGCGCCGCCTCGTTCCACGTGCCCACACGGCCTGCACCCCTCTCTCCACCAGCACCAACATGAGCCTTGCTAGAACATGCCCTGGCAACTGTGGAGTCCGGTCCTGCTGACACATCTTATCCCCGATGCCTCCATTCTCTCCAGCGCAGGCTGCCGGTTCCTTCTAAGGATGTCTCAAATGCCCCCCTCTCCCACCTTTTTTGAGTTGGAGTCTCACTCCGTCGCCCAGGCTGGAGTGCAGCGGCCGCTCTGGCCACCACAGCCTCGACCTGCTAAGCTCCGGCGATCCTTCCGCCTCAGCCTTCCAAGGAGCCAGAGCTACAGGCACGCGCCACCACACCCGGCTGATTTTTGATTTATTGTAGAGACGAGGTCTTTCCACGTGGCCCAGGCGGGTCTCGAACCCGCGGGCTCAGGTCATCCACTCACCTCGGCCTCCCAAGGTGCCGCGGTGACAGGCTGAGCCACCGAGCCCGGCCTGGAATGCCCCATTTCTCTCAGACGTCTGCCTGCCTAGCTCAGGGCCATTTCCTCACACCAGGAAGGCAGCCTGGGTCTCTGGAGGAGGCTTGAGGCAGCATTCCCTCCTTACTCTCTTGTAACCTTCCTGCAGAGGCTCAGGTCTTTGAACTCATTTAATCCTCTGAAAAATCCAGTGACGCAAATCCCTCCTCTGCAGAGTCGAGGCAAATGACACAGCATTTGCAAAAATGCGTGACCGGGCAGTGTTAGTGGTCTTCCCAAACGCCAGCTTGGTTTGAGCAGTCCCTTGCTCAACAGTCCACAGGGCTACCTTCTCATCAGACCCAAGTTCTTCTCCCTGGTGGCTTCTTCCCACCCCGTATCTTGTGGCAGGTGGTGGAACCATGTTTGGCCCCAGCCTGCACAGCCCAGGATGCTCTCAGAGCTTGATGGCTAGTCCTTCTTCAGAAACTCTCTAGGTGAGCGCCTCAAAAGAGGAAGTAACCTTCCACGTGTCTTAAATTAGTCCCACTCTGTGCCACCACTGTCACGGCAAGCAGAAAGAGGTACCATTACCAGGTCTCACGGTGTTATCACTAACCCATTCATGGCAGGTGAAGTGAAGCCACTCTAGCCTTTATGCCAGGGTCATTTGTAGTGTCAGATATCACAAGGAAACAAGAGGGCAGGAGAGAGGCTTCGCAAAGAAAGCCTGAGTCTTTCCATTGAGGTGCCGGGCCCTTCTCATGTGACATGCTTCCTCTAAGACTGAATCTTCATTCTAGACACGACTGGTGGTAGACTTGGTATTTCCTCCGTCAATGTTTGTAAAGCAGCTTTGTGTGCTTTGCTTTTTAAAGCAAAGTGGAGACAGGATGGGCTTTTGTTATCACACATACATGTGTCCTGTAGAGCACTCCTTCAGTGACGGACTGCTGTGGAATCCAACAGCCCGGCTGCGGCTCACACAGTACTGGATTCCACAGTCCTCCCACTGTGGAGAGTAGGAATGTTTCAGAGACAGAGAGGCAGAGAAAGTGTGTGTCTGTGTGTGCGTGTGTTCCCAGCAAAGCTTCCTGCTTTTCAATGAAGGTTGTACTTATCTTTGAATATTTGGAATTAAATATTTAATTAAAATAGACTGTTTGGGCAATCCTAAAGATTGAAAATTAAGCACTTGCAAAAACTGCCATCATTTCACGCAGGACTCCTGTCATTGACCATTGACACTTTGGACAGAGAAACCCTTTAAGTCCTGATTCTGTCCCTCTACTTCCTCAGCCAAGGGCAAGCCAGCAACCAGTCCCCACCCTCCAGCAACGACCCTCAGACCCTTGAAGAATAGAGATCATTTAGTGAAGGTTTAGTCCTTCCCAAGTGCTTGTGAAGAAAGATAAAAAGAAAAATAAAATTGGGGAATACAAGGTCAACAACGAGGCAAGAGAAGGAGAAAGTGAAGCCTCGGTGGCCCAAGGCCTGTGTTCCAACACCTCCAAGTGTCTGCAACCTTCCCAAACCCAGCAGGCCCTCAAAAGGTCTTGGCTGCTGTCCCGTCTCCCTTAGCCACATGCACAAGGCTCCCAATGCTGTGTGTGTTGCTGAAGTGTCAGGAACGGGCCAGAAGGGAAGCAAGGGGCGTCCAGGCCCAGGTAAGAGCCCGCCTGACAGCACAGAACAGCAAAGGGCTGGCGTTCACCATGTGGAAAAGCAGGGAGACCTGTCAAGCCTGCGGAGAGCCTTCCTCCCGCACCATCACAGGCTACAACACAGCACGGTGACATTGATGCAGACAAGGACCACCTGGGACAGAAGGAAATCGGTGAATTACGTCCAGGAAACTTCGCGTAAGACGACAGGAAATTGGGCAGTACATTTCAAAAAGATTGTCACCAAGAAGTCTTCTAATGTAAATGCCTCTACAGAAAGGGTTAAAATCTCCACATCCAAAAATCTCAGTTTCCTGGAAGAGTTCGCTCATGATGATTCTGGATGACTGGCATTTCATTTGGCAAATCCTCCCTTTTCTCCACAACGAGGAAAAGCTCTGAAAAACCCAAACGATGATTTTTCTTTGCTCCTCGAAACCCGCTTGTGATTTTTCAAAGTTGATTTAGGTTCGGTTATCCAAAATAGGCTAGGGCCAAGGTTTGTTGACAGAGAAGCACTAATCTAAAGGCTGAGGCTTCTCCTACCCCGGACAGCTCGCGGCTGAAAACTGAATGTCACCATTCACGTCTGACATGGGAACTGAGTCTGTCACGTGGATGTCCCCAGAACCTCTGCATGTGGAGATTCTGGGCCTGGGTTCTGCCTGGTGAAACCTCTTGAGTCTACCAGAGCATCCATGGCCTGCATGCCCGATTCAACAGGAAACCTGTCTTTGCGAGCTAAACACTAGAGGAGAGCTATCTCAGTTAACACTCAGAGCGCCTCCGTGGGGTGGTACCGGGGTTCCCCCCCAGGTGATGAACCAGGAAACTGAGGCTGGAAGAAGTCAACGCACAGAGCTCAACAAGGACCATGTGAGGATGCCAAGTCACATCCCTCTGGCTGCCAAACCCAGACATTCGGCTGCTCTACAGAGGTGCGAATGAAACTGAAGCAGGGCAACCCCTCTGGATCCCCTCCACTGGGGGAGTTTTTCTATCTTCTCAGTAAATCCTGCTTTCTAAGAAAGAAAGGAAGGAAGGAAGAAACGGCAGCAGAGCGCTGAGGCCCCTTATAGACAACCCGCTCTCCTGGGAAAGACAAGTTGGCTCCAGGGTGGACTCAGTCCCAAGCAACTCTTCACAACCAGCATGCAGACCTTCATCGGAGGCAGCGTTAGCAGCAGTCACGAGAGCTGAGTCTGACTCCAGCGACCGCTCTGTGTCCCTTCCATAGATGACAGCGTTTTGCAGGAGAGGGGACTCCCTTCCTTTGGCTCTGAAATGGGAAAGCAGAGAGCAAGGGGGGGAGGGCAAAAGGCACTCGGTCTTAATCGCCATGTGCTTCATTTCGCTGTAGGTCTCCTGGTAAATCCTGAGGACCTGGACTGCCTGGGGCAGGAGAAGCCTCAGTGTTCCCATCTGTGGTTGTCAGCGGTCTTCCCGAAAGGTGAGTCAGCAGCAACCACCAGCTCTTGCGAGCTCTGTACTGCGCCCTGCAGCTGTCCGTGGCCACCCTGTGAGCTCTGTGCCCCCACGAGAGAAGAAAACGCAGAAGTCACGGGAACCCCTGCAGACAGCACTCACAGCTATGCTCACTCCTCTGACAGCATGCAATTCCCAGCCTGAGAAGTGGGCTTCTGGAGGAAATTAAGCTGGGGCTTTCAGTTATGTCTAGCTTTTGCTTGTTTCTGGAAAGGAGGGTGGGAAAGAAAGGGAAGGCGTCCTCCTTGGGAGCATCCAAAGGCCTTTCTTTGATTGTTTCTCATCGGGGAAACTCGTTACTTGACGGCTAAACTACTGAAGGTCCTGCCAGGAGCTGCACCAGGGCCTGGGGGACCCGCCGTGCCCTCAGGGCTCCAGGCCTGGCCTTGGGGCTCTCAGCAACCTTTGACACTCCTGCTTCTTACCAGCGTCAGCCCAGCCGCACCTGCTTCTTCCCTCAATTTCTGTCTACTGGTCCAAGCAGAGACCAGCTGAGCTGCTGGCTCTTGAGCCTCGTACTTGGACTGAGGGCCCAAGCAGTGCCGCTGGAGTTGAAGAGAGGCGAAGGGAAAGGGGCATCTGGGTAAGAACCGGGTAAAGGCCCCTGGAAATCTCAAAAGCCTCCAGCAGTGCAGAGCACAGTGGTGAGCGCTGTCTGGGTAGACGGCTCCCAGCCTCGAATGGCCACAGAAAAGCGGGGGTGGCCTCAAACCTCCATCTGGCTTCGACAGGCAAGACCCAAGAAAGACAAGTGCTGTCGGCAAGACTTCAGGTTCCCTGCCGTCCCCACTACCCACGGTGGGCATGACGGCAGAAAGCGTTCCCCTTCAGTGCATCCGTGGTATTTCCACGCCTAGAGTTGTCCAGCGCTTGGATTGTACTCAGTTGCTCCTCTTCAGACAGGTGTCTTTCTGGCGCGGGGCACCCCATGGCCACTGAGCCCCGGAGCCTCTCCGGCTGAGGAGACGCCAACTTCGGTGCCGTACTGCGTAAGCACATAGCATGTCACCGTGGGTTTTTTATCACTCATGCTTGCATCCAATAGTAAGCTGCCCTACTGGCGAAAGAGTTTGTGAGCTGACCCGACAGATCTTCAACGAACGTAAAACAAGGAAATAAGGTTGTTCTGTGATACCTCAAAAAGAAAACCAGGAACACTGGGCAGAAGGTTCTAATTTAGGATTTTTTTTCGGGGTTTATTATTTTTAGCCGCTTGCAAAAAGAATGTGGTGTCCTGCAGGGAGAACAAGTCTCTTCTCCAGAGGCACTCAGCAGGAAGTGGCCTTGCTGTAAAGATAAATCCAGCCATGCCACTTGCCTCTCTGGATCTCCATTCAAGGAAGAATGGAGGCTTGTCCGCCCACCCGGTGCCAGGGGGCAGGAACAAGCACAGAAGGACAGCTGGCTCCACCCTCGGGGCGCTCAGGCGAGAGGAAGAGCTGGCAAAACCTGGCCAAACCGGGGCTCCGTTTCCTTTGTGCTCCGAGTCACGGTTTGGCGGCTGAGACTGATGGGGGACATGGCTGCCTTCCTCTCCGATGTTCCGCCAGCAGCAACATCGAGTTACCCCCTCCACGTCTCCCTCTGTTCTCTCCCTCCTGCTCTTCTGTCAGCCTGAGAGCCACCTGTCACTCCTCTCGTCAAAGATAACTGGGGTGCCCAAGAGTGTACCTGGACGTAAGCCAGAGTCACCCACCTCTACAGTCTACATGAGACTGATTTATATACTGTCTCGGTGTTTTCTGCACATGGGTCAGTGCCTTCAGAACGATTCAGATAATCCTCTTGGGCCGGCTGCTGATATTCTCCTGCCCTCGGGCCCCGGTGAGTGTGAACTGTTCAGCGATCAGCTCACTGGAGGGCTTAGTCCTCTGCTCTACTCATTGCTCATGGAGAACAAAACCAGAGCCAAAGCCGTCTCCAGGGAAGGAGAGGAGGATGTCATATCGCATGGCAGTCTCGGCATAAAGCTCAGTCTCGGCTGGCCTGTTTCTGAAGGCCACAGCACGGCTGCATCCAGGCTACAGCCCCTCTGCGTGCACTGGTCCTCCCCCTCCCCAGCCCCCCACCTCTCTTCCTCGCCGGCAATGTTCGGTTCGTGGCCAGTGCAAAGCATTTCGGCTATCTCCTGTCGCCTTTACTCGGCAGCTAATCCCTGATCCGGCCCTGAGTAAGCACTTGTCCCTGGCAGGCATTGTCCTGCCTTCCCGGGGGGGGCTTGCCTGCCAGTGGGGGGGGACAGGCACCCAACAGACGGTCTACCAGGTAACGATAAGGCCAAGGAGGAAAGCCAAACGGGGGACTCGGAGGTTGTCAGGGCTCAGGTCTGCTGTTTGTCTTCGGTGATCTTGGAAGTCTTCTTGGAGGAAGAACATTCCAGATGAAGGGGATAGCAAGGTGGCGGGAACAGCAGGGGTAGCCCAGGACAGGGGTGGTGTGGCAGCATGAGAGGGGGAGAAGCAAGGGACAGGGGATGAGGCCAAAGAGGCAGCGGTGATGGCCAGGTCACGCGAGTCGTGCCGGCCCCTCGAGACTCTGGTCTGGCTTGACATGAGGCAGCAGCCCCCTGTGAGACAGCAAGCCCCTGGAAGCTGTGGCGCTGAGCACAGCGTGTCTCAACAGCCCTCTGTCAGTCTTCAAGGACACATGGCACGAGCCGGGGGGGAAGACCAGGCATGGCCGCCAGGAGGAGTTCGAAGCAGTGAGAACAGCTGGCTTCTGCACACATCTGGAAGGTGAAGCCGCCCGAAGATGCGTGGCTCTGCATGACCAATGTGGAAGAAATGAGACAAGTATGATTTAAGCATCGGGCAGCCCAAACATCCGCTCACCCTCCTCCTCCAGGAAGCTTGCCGAGGAAACTCTCGAGACAGACAGTCCCTCTTTAGGCACAGTTTGGGGGCAAGCAGCTCCTGTAAAGAACGGCCCCTCCACCATCTAGCCAAGGTTCCTCTTCTCTCCTCCTTGAGCAGATGAAGGGAGCTAAACGTCCTCTGGCAGGAAGACATTCGGAGGGAACTTTTCCTAGAATTGTGAGTAACAGAGCTGCTAAAAATGCAACTGGACTTCACAGGGCACATACTGGAAATGAGGACTATTAATAGCTTCCTGCAGGACCGTAAGAAGCAGGCTCTGTGGCAGCAAGCCCCACCCAGTACTGTCCACTGGGGTGAGAAACAGGACCCCGGTGCTTCTATGCAGGACAGAAACAAAAACGATTCTGCAGACTTGCCTTAAGGACACAAAAGGGGTCGGCCATCACTGCCCACCCCCTAGCCTGTGGCCCCACTATTTGAGCACACACTCCACTCTTGGAGCAGGGAGGCTGAGGTGGGTGCCTCCTGCCCCTGCCCCGCCTTGGCCTTGAGAACGCAAATGGGTGCCCTGGTTCCCTCCACGCGTTTACTGACACCTGGCGTGCTCGGGTCACACACACTGAGGGAGCCGTGCGCGCCCCGGCCCTGTCTGTGAATCCCAATGTGCTATCGGGACAAAGAGGAAACCGGGCAGCAGAACGAGAGTCCTTGACAAACAGCCCGTTTCTCTCCATGGGCAAGGAGCCAAAGACATCCAAAAAACAAACCTGGATTCGCACTGTGGGCCTGTGTTCCTAGCCAATGCTTTGAAGGAGTATGGAGACCCGGTAAACCAACGTGCAGTGGCAAAAGGGCACAGCTGTGTGCAGGTCTCACTTTGAGCCCCCACTCTACCTGTTACCTGCTGACCTGGGACAAGCTGACCGTTCTGTTGGAGCTCAGTTGCCTCGGCAGGAGAAGGAACATCACACCCCAGGACTGCGAGAGTCAAGAGGGATGGCTGTGCCCAGGACTGGTCCCTGGTGAGGCGCTGCGGATGTGAGTCTGCCTTCCCAGTTGCTAATGGAAAAGGAAAACAAAGAGTTGACGCCAAGAGAGCTGCACAGGGCCTGAGAGCCCAGAAGGAAACCGCCGCAGCGGGCCGACACCCCAGAAGGGATCTCTGGCCCCTGACCACATACTGGCTGTACGGCCCATGTCGCTCTCCCACAGGGTCCCCCCCGGGCCAAGGCAGCGTTGCAGAAATGCTGTTTGGAATCCGTCCAGCTCACAAGGAACAGAAAACTGCCTTTTGCTTGTTCCCTTCGTCTCGCAAACCTGTCACGTTTTCTCCAACAAGGGGAACCCCAGCCAGCCGAGGGTCTCAGGATGCCGAGACCCGGCCGTCTCCTTCTGCTTCCCGGTTTCACCTGCTCATGCAAAGCCAGAAGCCCCTCGACCAGAAACAGAGTCCGTGACTGAGTCAACGCTTTGGGGTTGTCTTTTCTAACCTCTTGGAACAGATTTGGGAGGAATCTAAGTATCGTTGTCAAATGCACCAAGTCCCAAACCCACTGAGCGAGCAACAGATGAGGAAAATTGTTCCACATCCCATCAAGAGGAAATGAGCAGGGCTGGGGAGGAAGAATGTGCTGCGTGGTGCGAGCGCTGTTTTGATTCCTGACGCTGAACATCTGCCACGTTTGTGTGCAGAGCTACCAGCCGGAGCAGACAGCGAGGACCCTCCGAGCAAAGCTGGCCCTCGGCAGCTGTGGGAATGTGGACAGGAAGCGGGGGACCCTGGAGGAGAGAGTAGGAGGACATCCGGTGGGGATAGATAAAAAATAACGGCCAGGCTGTGGGAAGCTCTTCCGAGCAAACACATGAGCTCAGGAATTTCCTGAGCCAGGGATCTGACTCTGGTTATTTGTTGTATCTGTTTATTTGTTTTCCAGGAGATTTTGCATAATCTTAGCAAAGAGAAAGAAGATGCGAAGCCAAACATGCACGGTTGCCCTTTGGAAGCTTTTGCTCACAGAGCCAAGGGATCGAGCCTACAATTCAGAATTTGTCATGGGGCCAGCAGGCAGGCACCACAGAAGGCCCCCAGGAGGACGCCGGAGGGTGCCGGACAGATCCCTCCCCGTGGACCAAAGGGCCACAAAGGCCCCTGGCCACCGGACATGTCAGGTGGCCACCATGAGCGGGCTCTCTCCCACCAGTGAGCGCCGAGCCCTGAAGGGTTCACAGCCAGGAAGTAATTCATCAGTATCAGAGCCTTATCAGAGTCTGGCATTCCTCGGAATTTCCCAGAAAAGGGCTCCGTAATTTTTACCAAGACTTATCCTTCATCCATCTCATCCTGCATATCAGGATTTGGCGCGATGAAGTGCATGTGGGTAAAGTTACGTTGTCAGTGCTCTTTGGAGCAGAGATTTATTCTGTCGTCTTTTGCAATGATCGCCAAGTGGACTCAGCCCCTGCCCTGACACAGGGCCGGACAGTGGGCCGCAGGCAGACACACGCCTGCTTCACCCACACCGCAGGCTTTCCTCTGCGAGGGGACGCAGGGCTCGCCGAAGGCGTCCCCAGTGCGTCGCACTTGGGGTCAGGTTTCCTCTCCCCCCAAAGTCTGCCTTGAGGAGTAGCTGGCTTCGTGTGTGTGCCGTCAGTAAACGTTCTTGAAGTGAACACGCCTCCTGGGATCGCCGTTCCCCTCTTCCTTACCTGTCCCACCAGGAAGCCCGCCACCCTCACACAGGCATCTGACCTCTGGGCTGTGGCCGGGTCCGCACAAGGCCGGGTGCCCAGGGCCGCCCTCCCACCAGGCGCAGCTGCATCTCAGGTCCACGTCCTCACGGAGACCGTCTTCCTGAAGGGAGCTTCATGTCCATCTGATCCAGATAGCACGTCCGTGTGTCTTTTCCTGAAAGCGATTGTCCCTTGCTCTGCCGCTTGGCTACAGCCTTCTTTTCAGAACTTTCCTCTGCTTCCTCCCCCACTCCCTGGTGTCCTTCTGTCCCTTGGAGGCCGTCGTGCTCTCGGAGGACCTGGTAAGACCCCTGGCGCGTTCCCTCTTTCCGCTCCCCTTCAGCCAGCGCTCCCAGGGCGCCTGTCCTGGGCCTGCCTGTGTCCACCTCTGGCCCGGGGGCTCCCCAGGGCACCTTCCACCGCGGGTTGCCACGGACGAAAGCCGCCCACCCAGCAAATGTGGCCACACCCTTGGGTGTCCCCGGGTGGAGAGGCACATCCCCCTGCGCGAGAGTAAAGGAAAAGGTGGCGGGGGTGGGGCGGGCCGTCTTCCCACAAAGCCCAGAAGCGTCCCCAAGAGGGAGCGCTCAGAAAGACTGAACGCCTCTCGCAGCGTCGCCCGGTTTCCCAGAGCTGATGGAAAGATTCTGAAGGTATTAATAGAATGCAGATGTTGGGGAATGCGACTTCGAAGCCTCCCGAACAAATGACCCTGTTGGGAGGTCGGTTCCAGTCTCCAGGGACATTCCACGGAGGGCCCAGCTGATCGTCTCATATTGAAACAGCATGTCCAAGACATTCCAGCTAGAAGAAAGCAGAACAGGGCTCCTCCGGCCAGATATAAATCATGAGGCGAAAGGGCAACTGAGCTCCCTCCGCTCTGGCCCCCCTCGTTCCCTGGCCCGCCCCCCAAGGAAAACAGAGCGTTGAGTAAGAGACTGCCAAGCCAAGCCGAGGCAGGCGCCAGCCGGCTGAGCGCAGCACACACGGCGGCCGTTTGGGAGGCTCACGGCTCTCGGCGCTGTGGCCCTGATGTTTTTGCTTCGCTGCAATTTGTTTCTGATCTTCAGTCAAGTCCTTACAATGCTGGGGTCCCCTGGAGAGCTTATCCTTTGACCTCGTGACAATTAACACCAGAGGCCAAGGGAAAAAAATAGATAAGAGGGAAGTGTGATTGGTGGGCGGTGGAGAGGGGTGGCCGGGCGGGCTTATTACTGAAGCCAATGTGTTACTTGTGGAATTATTTCCCATCTAATAAAAAGAATGCAGTGTCTCTAAAGAGATGAACTGCCAAAATGGAAAGAAAGTCTTCTTTCAAAGACTGCCAGGCCTGGCGGTCCTCGGCGAGCTGCGTGTTCAGGAAGGGACACAAATTAGCCGGGCTGGGCAGCAAGCCGTCCGCAGCAGCTCCAGGTTGGCGGCCCGCACGGCTCTTGGACAGGGCCCCTCATAGCTCGGTTTGGTTACGAAAATGTGGGCGAGCCCACCGTGGCCTCGGCCCGGAGGCCCATCCAAGCCTGCCGCCACCCCACGGGGCAGATCCCAGCGCTGGCCAGAGCTGCGGTCCAGGGTCCCTGGCCACCAGGGCTGCTGCGGGTGACCGGAGGACACTGGCAGAGCTGGAGGGGTTCTGCTCTCGCCTCTCAGACAAGGAATGGGGGCGTGGAGCAGGACACAGGCCAAGGTCGGGCGTGCCCTCAGGAGGCAGGAACAGTGACCCCGGAGCCTCTGGATGAGACTTCCAGCCCTGCTGAGCAAAGGCGCCCAGTCCCAGGGACCGACCAGCCACATGGGCTCAGGAGCAAAGGCGCTCGGTGAGATGGGGCCCACCTGGAACGGGAATGACCCCTCGGAACCACCGGCCCCAGAAGTCCCTCAGAGAACAGGGCCGGCACAGGCCCTGCGGCAGGTGCAGGACGCTGAGGCCAGAGCTGCGGCTCCCAGATGGGGCACGTGTTTCAGTCAAGTCTTTCAATTCTTTATCTTCCTTCCAGAGACGGCCCCTGCTTGCAGCTGGGCCCAGGTCTGAAGGAAGAGGCTGGTGCTATTCACACACACACACACACACACACACACACACACACACACACACACACGATGGGGCTGGGGGATGCTGAGGTTTGGTGTGCAGGTGGTTCTCTAGAGTGCAGCCTTTTGCCCCAGGACACATCTGTGGGGGATGCCCAGGGGCCACGGACTATTTGTTATACGTCACCCCACACAGGGAGAAAACAACACAGAGCAGGATAGATATGGAAGATGCTTATACATGGATGTGGGTGCAAACATGGAGGAGGCAGGCCAGACAGAGAGGCTGGTTTTCAAAAGAAATTCCTCATTGAGAAGAAATCGTCAGAATCATGTATTTTCCTCTAAGAATTTACCAGAAAGCAAAATTATTGCTATCCTAAACAGCTAAACGTTTGGACTTCCTTAGAAAATAAA
Source organism: Cephalopachus bancanus (assembly GCA_027257055.1). NCBI lineage: Eukaryota > Metazoa > Chordata > Mammalia > Primates > Tarsiidae > Cephalopachus > Cephalopachus bancanus. The sequence goes on from JAPVLO010000325.1 coordinate 3,554,800, forward strand.
TAGCTCCTCTGGTAGAGGACAGAGGAAGCCTTCTGACTCCCACCAGGAGTTCTGCCTTGAGGAGACAACATGCATAGGCTGCGGGCTGTCTGGGGCCCCCAGGAGAGGAAGGGGACTGGGGTCATCTACACAGCCTGCAGGAGCAGGGAGTATCATCATTGCCGCTGCAGAGATAAATCTAATCAAGTGTAGGGATCAGGGTGGGCTGGGCCTAGACAGCTGTGAACTGCCCAGGTGATGAGAGCAGGAGAGGTGTTCTGGACAGCGGACCTGCATTGCAGAGGAACTGAAATGTCTGTTCCGGAGACTGGAAGGGGAGCAGGTGGGAGGGTGGGAGGAGGGTGCTTGGAGACAGTTCAGCCTGCAGAAGCAAGCAGGGGCTGGACTCCAAACCGTCGTCTGCGTCGTTAAACCCTGCTGAGGACTGGACCTTTTGCTTCCATTTTTACTGTGGCGAAATACGCATAACATCAAGTTTACCGCCTTCCCCGTTTTCAAGTGTGCCCCCCAGCAGTGCCAAGTGCATTCACACGGTTGTGCAACCATCCCCACCCTCCATCTCCAGAACTCTCCTCCTCCTGCAGAACTGAGCCTCTGCGCCCGTTAGACAATAGCCCCCCCTTTCCCCCCTTCCCAGCCCCTGGCGACCCCCCTTCTACCTTCTTTCTCTAGGAACTTGACTATTCTAAGTGTCTCGTGTAAATAGTCTTGACTATTCTAAGTGTCTAGGAACTGGACTATTCTAAGTGTCTCGTGTAAACGGAGACATACAAAGACTTAGCGTCTTGTCCTCAAAATTCGTCCATGTAGCAGCACAAGTCAGAATTCCGTTCCTAATGAAGGCCGAATAATATTCTACCATATGCACACACCGCATTTTGCTTATCCATTCCTGTCAGTGAGCATTTGGGAAACTTCTACGCCTCAGCTATCGTGAGCAACGCTGCTATGAATGTGGGTATACAGATGCCTCTTTGAGATTCTGCTTTTACTTTTGGGGGGTCTGTACCCAGAAGCAGGGTTGCTGGGTCGTGTGGTGATTCTATTTTTAGGTTCTTGAGGAACCGCCATATTGTTTTTCACAGCAGTCACACCACGTTCCAGGTCCTGTCTGCCCGCCCTCCAGCAGCACACGAAGCTCGCACCGGGGCACCCAAGAGGCGGAAGGTATCGGGAAAGTCCTGCTGGAAAGCTGAGCTCACGGACCAGATCAAAATTTAGACTTCGGCTTCTCAAGAGTGCAGCCACTGCAGTCTTTTCCACAAACTCCAAAGCAAGGTGAACAGTCCCACCTTTGATACTCGAAGCCATTCTTGAGCAAGGCTTTTCCTCTTGTCGCTCTCCGTCCAAGCTGCTGACAGCTGTGATCTGGCTCCACACTGAGATGCATTTCCCTACCCCACGATCTCACCTCATCCACTCATCTTCGGCAGCTCAGGCGACTTTTTAAAAATGTGTGTCAAGAGCGCCTTTCTGAGAAGCAGCAATAGTAGAGGCAAGGAGTAGGGTTAGCCACGCGGGGTGATGCCCCAGTCTGTGTTATTTTAGCCCGTACTCCCATGACTTCGTGGGCGCCTAAAACCGTCAATGAGTGAGGACATAGCAGAGGGGGAAGGACGGAATCAGGGAAGAGAAGGAGGAGAGTGTTCTCAGAAGGGACAAAGCCTGGGAGGTCGACGCTGGGGTTGGAGCCGCTATAAAATAGAAGGTCCAAGGGCAACCCTTCCTTGGCCTTCCTCAGCGCAGAAAGAGGCTTTGCAGTGCAGAGGACACGGCCCCTCGACAGAGCTGTCCAGGCCAGGGGTATCTACCTGGACCATGCCGTGCAAGCTCTGGGAACAAACAGGCTGCAAGTCTGGGTCCTTCACCAGCTCACTCGGCTCTCCAAGCCTCAGGTTTTCTGTCTCTGAAAGGGGGATGGCCGTCGCCTCTCTTTTCTATTGCAGTTTTAAGGACTCATTCATTGCACCAGGCCCTGCTCCAAGTAGCCTTCGCCACGAGCTACTCAGACCAGGTCTCTGTCATTAGAAAGCGTGTGCCCTAGGTGAGAGAGATAGCCATACAGTTTTAAAAGCTTTTTAAAAAGTTGTTATCCTCCCCAGACCTCAGCTGCAGTAACCCAGATACTCACCAGGGACTCCCTGCTGCCTAAGATCCAGGTCATACTGTGTCCCACCTCTGTCCTATGCCCTGGGGAAGGAATCCAGTGACCTCCTAAGACCTTCTGCAAACACATTCCCAGGAACTCACTTCTCAAGGTCATTCTGTCCCCTGCTTCCTGCCTGCTCTAAATTCCTGTGCTTGGCATATTATACCAGCCTAATCTTTCCCTAATTTACACACAGACACACACACACACACACACACACACACACACACACACACGCACTGCAGACACACAGAAAGTTTCACTGAGGGCTTTGGAATTATGGTGGGACTTACAGAGATTCCAGGCAAAGCTCTAAGGCTTCCTTTGGGCTACCCACCCGTGTTTGCAGTAATCCTTCTGCCCCGGGACTGTATTGCTCAGTGCTCTTCACTCTTGCTACCTAGCTCTCTCCTTTCTGTTCTCCTTCAAACCCTGTGGGGTGACATTGCTATCCCAGTGGCTCGGGAAGGTGGAACCCCTCCCCAGTGGGCCTGGAGGGCAGAGCATCAAGTCACAGCAGATTGTTCGTGAGCCTCACCATCTGCAGTTGGCCCCGCGAGACTGTGGACTTGGGTGGGACCCCCCGCCCCTTCCTTCTTCCCTATCTCTTTCTTTTGGATCGGAAATGGGTCTGTCCAACTCTTGGAAGCACAGGATTTGAACTGGGCACAGTGGAGGGGGAGCCGGGGAAGAGGAGTTGAGGGGGGAGAGACGTCTCAACCTTCCTTTCTATCAAGTGCTTTCATTTCTTAAATTACCCTCATTGCTCCATTCTCTCAGTTGATTGAAGCTGAAAAGCAATTTCATTATCTCAGCAGAGTGATTCACTCAAAATAGAAATGACAGAGATCATCTTTATAAGTGACTTTTGGTGTTTGAAAGCAGAGCTTACCTACTCACATGCACGCCAAATGTCAGAATCCACTCCATTCTCTGCAGGTCATGCTTCCTGAGCCCCTCACCCGCCCCTCATGTTCATGAGCAGGAATCAGTACTACAACATCCCTCTGAGATGCACCCCGTGGCCTCACCTGCCTCTGCCGCACCTGAAGGAAGACTGGAGTCATCACTCACACGTGGAACACACTGTTCCTCGCTCAGGGACAAGCCTGTGATGGACCTTCATATCACCTCCACCCCCTGCTGGCGCTCAGAGAATGTTCACTGAAGGAGAGGACAAGCCTTTCGATTTCCCTCTTGCAGACTTCTGGCTAATAAATACCTTTTGAACACCTCTTGTGCGCATGCCCCATACCAGGCCTGAGTCCAGGAGTTACGACCTAAGGGGAGAGACAGGCAGGAATATGATGGCTCACAGGGCGCTGCATTGAAGGCTTCATAATTATCATCGTCAAGAATGAAAATGACGCTTTTCTGGAAAACTGGGAGAAGTCTCACCCAGGAAGCCTGGTCACTGGAACTCCTCATGGGGCAGAGAAGCCCCACCAGACATGCCGAGGGTCGTCAGGGACAGGGCTGCAGGAAGGAGGGGGTCCAAGGGGGGCTTCTGGGTCATCCGGACTTGATCTTATGGACAATGGAAGCCATGGAAGATTTTTAAGCAGAGCAGCATGATGAAGTCTGTGTTTAGGATGAAAACTCAATCTCGAGGAGGGATCCTGAGGGAGAAAGCATGGCCTTTGTTTGAAAAGGCACTGGAGTGAAGCTGCACTGCTCCTGAGCTCGTTTTCCTGGGCGTCCTACTAGACATCTCCCAAGATCTGGTTTCAGTCCACCGTCGGGGGAGACGTGTGCTGCCTGAGCAACGCTAGAGGCCAGAGGTCAGGTGAGTTAGACACACGTGAGAGAGCTGTTGCCTCTGAGGCTCTGCAACCTGCTCCCACCAAGACAAAGCAGAGAGCCAAGACCGAACAGAGCCTGCTCTTTCCAAGCCTTCGCATTCCGTTCTCCGCAGGGAACGCGGCTGGCGCCCCACGGTGGTGGCGCCGGAGGGTGGTGACGCTAGGCGAGGGCTCGGTGGCGCCCGCAGCCGCAGGAGAGTGCCCGTGGAAGGCGGCGCTGCCCCGCGGGGTGGCCGGGGACAGGGTCCCACAGGATGCCGGACAATACGGGGAAGGAAAAGGAGGGAATCCTCGACCTTGGGCCAGAGCCTGGCCTCAGACCGCTGACCCCTGTGTGCCTCGGCAGGTTTCGAGAAGGAAAAAAATTCTTGGAAGCTGACGAGGCAGCGGGTGAAAACAAAAGATTCTATCTGGTAGGAAATAGGACAAAATGGAGAGACATTTGTTTTGTTTGGGGAGATAAAATAAGCAACAGGCCACGGCTCTAGGGTCAGGAGAGCACGGCCGCCTCCCCAAGAGCCAACGGCAGACAGAGAAGGAAGTGTGTCCAAGGCAGGTACAAAGGAGAAGCTATTTTGAGGGAAATCACCTAATACCCATTATGGTTCCTTTCTGCGTAAAAGGTGGCATCCTTGTGACTAGACCAAGGAAGTCTGTCATGATGAAACACGTCCAAGGCCGTGCTGGGTCCTACAAGGAGCGCCCCGGTTTCTGTGTACAGGTTCCCTCTGGAAGGCAAGGAGTGCCCTGAAGGCGGCACGCTGGCTACATTCCCCTTGTGGACGCCCGCACCAGGTCAGTGCAGTGGCCAAGTTTGCATCTGGTGCGAACCCAGCCCTGGGGGTGAAAACCCCCCATTAGCGGAGCCTCAGGCACGAGCACAGGCACCCTGAGGGACCTGAGTCACTCATCACACAGGCCGGCCCAAGGGCTGCAGGGCCCTTCTGGTGCAGAAACCCAAGCTTTGGGTCTGGAGGATTTCCGTGTGCTTTGCCGTTGCTGTTTCTACAAAAGCATTTTTGCACGAAGTAATCCGTTGAATGCTTCTTGAAGGTGCTTGCCCGTGACCAAGAGGGCTTGGGAACATCACTTCGAGAAGGCCTTTGTACCCTCTGTGTCTGGTTTGTGTCTGAGTCGTTTCAGGAGGAGAGCAGCCTCCTCATTGGGCATATCTTTTCCCGTTGGATCTCGCATGACCCTCTCCTGCTGACATGCAGAGCCTCTCCCGACAGAGTCCACTGCATTGGGAGATCTTTGAAAATTGAACAGTTTATGATCTACTTCTTGGGAATATTTTATTCCTAAAATGCAAGGTCATCTTGACCCCTGTAGAGGTGCTCTAGCCACAACACGGGCCCTTTGAATGCGAAGGCCAGTGGAGTATGCACAGTCTGACCTGACGAATAGGGGTGGACTCATGAAGCTGTCACAGGGGGAACCCATTTGGAGGATCAAAGCGATCATTCAAATCAGTCTTGGCAAAAGACACAGGTATTGCAGCAAAAGGTCACTTGTGACTCATGTGAAAAGTCATTACCATGGTGGAGGGCGGCCCGGCCGCCAATTAGTCACATGTGCGCTTAAATGGTTTTTGAAATAATCTATAACAGCTCTGTTGAGATATCATTCACACGCCGTGCTAGTCACCCATTGAAATGCACAATTCAGTGGTTTTTTAGTATGTTCATAGAGGCGTTCGATCAGTGCCTGAGTCAATTTCCTAATAGCTTCATCATCCCAAAAGAAAATCCGTACCCACTAGCGGTCACTTCCTATTTGCAACCAGCCACCCCAGCCCTTGACAACCACCAGTCTACTTCCTGCTTCTAGAGATTCCAGGCAAATTTTTAATATGTGCGGGCCTCAGATTTAAAAGGAAGGGAGCTGGGATGTGTGGGTGCTGGGGAAGCCCCCTGAAGCCTCTGTCCCGTTAACACACCCATACCCATAGTCATGTGATAACCGATTTTTCAAGTGATTTTGCAAAAACAGGCCACGTTGTTGGCCCTGGCTGGGGTTCCGTTGTCCCTTTCATTGAAGAGTGAAGGTTTGCTTGAGAAGCCAAGGAGCACATCATACCCCGTTGCCCTAGGACTCACAGACTCCACTCTGCCGCCCACTCCCCACTGGAGAGAGGAGCCCTAGGCCACGCTGGGAGTCTCCACACAGAGCACAGAAACAGTGCATCTCACCGAGGTTCCAAAGTGAAAAGTACCGGTGACATTCTAAAGAAAAGCGATAGACTTGTTAGAGGCAGCACTCACCTGTCTGGGGACACCTGGTCATCACCCGCTTCCAGCTGAAGGGTAGGCTGCAGATGGATGCAGTAGGTGGAGAGGGGGTTTTGTTAACTTGTTTTAAAGTGGCAGTTCAGTGGCATTTAGTACCTTCGCAGAGGAGACCCACCAGTTGTAGACCATTTCCACCCCCCCAAAGTAAAACCCCCAACTCATGACAGTTTCTCCCATCTGCCCCCCTCCCAGCCCTGCAAGTCAGCACTGTGAGTGCCGTCTCTCCGGGCATTCGTTTATTCTGCATGCTTCGTTTGTAAATGGAATCACACAATGTATGACCTTTTATGTCTGGCTTCCTTCCCTTAGCATAATGTTTTCAAAGTTCATCCACATTGCAGCATGCCTCGGTATCTCATTTCTTTTTGTGGCTAAATAGATCTATTGTATAAATGTGTCACAATTTGTTCACCCATTCTTCTGTTGATAGGCATTTGGGTTGTGTCTACCTTTTGGCTCGTCTGAATAATGCTACTATGAAAATGCATGTGCAAGTACCCGTTTGTGAACCTTTTTTCAGTTCTTTGAGGTATATCCCTATAAGTAGATTGTGAGGTCTATGGTAATTCTATGTTTAACTATTTGAAGAATGATCACACTCTCTTCCACAGAGACTGAGCCATTTTACGTCCCCGCCAACAATGCACAAGGGTTCCCATTTTCACATGCTTGCTGACACTTTTACTTTCCTTTTTTTTTTCTTTTTTTTTTTGCTATCCTAATGAGTGGTAAATGATACCTCATGGTGGCTCTGATTCACATTTCCCTGTGACAAATGAAGTTGAGCATCTTTTCATGTGTTGTTGTTTTGTCCGTGTGTATATCTCCTTTGTAGAAATTCTTTTGCTAATCTTTTTATTGGGTGGTTCTGTCGTTTTTGTTTTTGAATTGTAAGAGTTATTTCTATATTATGGGTATTAGATTCATGAAATACATGATTTCCAAATATTTCTTCCATTTCATAAGTTGTCTTTTCACTCTCCTGATAACATCCTTTGATGTAAAGTCTTTAAAATTTTTATAAAGGTCAATGCATCTATTTTTTTCTCTTGTTACTCGTGTTTTTTGTGTCATAGCTAAGAATTCATTGTCATGAAGTTCATGAAGATTTATCCCTATGTATTCTTCTAACAATTTTAAGTTCATGAAGATTTATCCCTATGTATTCTTCTAATAATTTTATGAGTTTACGTCTTATACTTAGGTCATTGATCCATTCTGAGTTAATTTTTTGTATACAATGTGAGGAAAAGATCAAATTTCATTGTTTTGCATGTAAATAGCCAGTTGACCCAGAACCACTTGTTGAAGAGACTATTATTTTTCCACTGAAGATCTTGGCATCCTTGTTAAAAATCAGTTGACCAAAAATGATTTATTTCTGGACTTTCAATTATATTCCACTGGTCAATATCGCTATTCTTATTCCAGTACCACATTATTTTGGTTACTGTAGTTTGCAGTAACTTTTTAAATGAGGAAGGCAAGTTCTCCAATTTGCTTTTCTTTTTCAAGATTGTTTTGGCTATTTGGGGCCCACTGAATACATACAGAAATTTGAGGATCTGTTTCTCCATTTCTTAAAAAAGGTCATTAAAATATTGCTAGTAATATATTCTATCAATTCAGATAGAATTGGCATCTCGATATAGTCCTCCAATTCATGAACATGGATGTCTTTTGTGGGCTATTGTGGGTTTTTCCCTTTGCTTTATTTATATGGTGTATTGCATTGATTGATTTTGGTATTAAACTACCTTTGCATTTTTAGAATAAATACCATTTGGTCGTGGTGTATAATCCTTTTCATATGCTGTTGAATTCAGTTTGCAGCATTTTGTGAGGATATTTGCATTTATATTCAAAGAAGATATTGGTCTAATTTTCTTTTCTTGTGGTGTCTTTATTTGGATTTGGTATGAGGAAGATTCTGGCATCATAGTATAAGTTAGGATATGTTTCTTCTTCTATTTTTTGGAGAAGTTTGAGAAGGATTGGTGTTAATTCTTCTTAAAGTACTTGTTAAAATTCACCAATGAGGCCATCCTGAACTTTTCTTTGAGGGAGGGGTTTTTGTTTTTTGGTGGGGTTTTTTTTTTTGTATTTTATTACTGATCCAATTGATTTTCTTATTTATAGAAACTTAAGGTTTCCTATTTCTTCTTGAATCTGTTTTAATTATTTGTATGCTTCTAGGAATTTGTCCAATTCACTGAGGTCAGCTAATTGGTTAGCATACAATTGCTCATAGTACTCTCTTACAATCTTTTTTATTTTTGCAAGATTAGTAATAATGTCCTCACTTTCACGTCTAACTTTAGCTATTTTCTCTTCTGTCTTTTTTCTGTGTAAATCTAGCTAATAATTTGCCAACTTGGCTGATGTTTTCCAAGAACCAACTTTTGTGGTGTTTTTTTTAGCTGCTCTACTGGTTTCTATTGTCTATTTTACTTATCTCTGATCTGATCCCACTCCCCTCCTGTCCTTGGGTTTAGTGTGTTCTTCTTTTTTAATACCTTTAGTTATAAAGTCAGGTTGTTGATTTGAGATATTTCTTCTTTTTAAATGTATGCATTTGCAGTCATAAATTTCCCTCTAATTTTTGCTGCATCCCACAAATTTTGGTATGTCACATTTTTATTTTATTCATTTCAAAGTATTTTTAGATATTCCTTATGATTTTTGACCCTCCCTTTGGTTGTTTGTGTGTTTAATTTCCACATATTTGTGAATTTTCAAGTTCTGCTTCTCTGTAATTGATTTCCAGTTTCATTTGATTTGTTTGGAAAGGAGACTTTGTATGGTTTCAGTCTTTTTAAGCTTACTGAGAATTGTTTTATGGCCTAACTTATGATCTATCATGGAAAATATTCCACGTGCACTTGAGGAGAATGTGTATTCTGCTTTTGGTGGACAGAGTGTTCTATATATGCCTCTTGGGTTTACTTAGTTTATAGTTATTCCGATCCTCCATTTCCTTACCGACCCTCTACATAAATATTCTATCCATTACTAAAATGGGTATTGAAGTCTACAGCTATTATTGCAAAATTGTCTTTCTCTCCCTTCATTTCCATCGATGTATTTTGGGGCACCATGGTTTGGTATACATGAGGGGGGACCCAAAAAAAGGAATCATCTTTTGGAGGGTGGACTTTTTGTAGCCCAGACTTCCTCCACTGGGTAACTGTTCTAGGAACCCATCAGTGTCAGTGTACCAGCTGGCATTGTTGTGAGAGACTGTGTTCAACTTCAGTGAATTTTTTTTTAGCTTCTTTCAATGCATGTGCCCATTTCATGATGGGTGGTTTATGAGTGCGCTTGCCCATAACGCACTGAGCGTCCAGCAGTTTTTGACCAAAAACGGCAAGACCTCCATGCCCCTATTCACCCAATCTTGCCCAAACCACTTTTTTTGTTTGTTTGTTTCTACAGAGAAAAAAAATCTTCAAAGGGAAATGCTTTGCTGATGTGGAAAGGTAAAATAACAAACAGCAGAAGCACTGAAAGGCAGCAAAACTGACAAGCTCAAAAACGGTTTTGAGCAGTGGAAAAGCATCTTGATAGGTATACTGCATCAAATGGAAAGTATTTTGAAGGAGATTAAAATTTAAGCATGCAGGAATAAATACACAATTTTTTATAAACAAATTCTGGTTCTGGGGTATCCTTCCTCAAAAAAAAATGTAATTATTTCTTGATGAATTGACTGTTTAATCAACATACAATGTCCTTCCCTATTTTTAAATTAAAGTTTATTTTATCTGATATTAATCTAGCTGCCCAAACTTACTTTTGATTACTATTTGCATGGAATCGTTTTTTCCAACCTCTCACTTTTAATCTATTGTGTTTTGGGATCTAAAGCAATGTTCTTATAGGTATCATACACTTGGATTGTGGTTTCTTATAAACCACTGTCAATATCTGCCTTCTGAAATTGAGAGTTTAATCTATTTGCATTTAATGTAATTAAATGTAAGGAAGGACTTACTGATAAGGAAATATTTCTGACATTTTCCTGTTTGTTTTTTCTATGGCTTATGCCTTTTTTGTCTCTCATTTCTTCTGTTGCTGTCTTCTTTTATACGGACATTTTTTTATAGTGAACCATTTTGATCCCCTTCTCATTTTCTTTTGTGCATATTTTATAGGTTTTTTGTGTGTGACTACCATGGGAAATTTAATTAACATCCTAAATTTATAACAACCTACTTTTAATTCATGGCAACTTAACTTCAATAGCATATAAAAATTCTGCTCCTCTATAGCTTGATCACTGACTATTTATGTTGTTTTCAGTCAAAAATTACATCATATACCCAACAATATATATTTATAATTATTTGTGTACATTTGTCTTTAATTCATATAGAATATTAATGGTGGAATTACAAGCCAAAAGCACAACTATACTGGCTTTTATATTTGCCTATATAGTTAACTTTCCTGGAGATGTTTATTTCTTCATATGGTTTCAAGTCACTGACTCCTGTTCTGTCATTTCACTTCCTTTAGCCTTTCTTGTAGGTCTGATCCACTGGTAATAAACTTCCTCAGCTATTGTTTATCTGGAAATGTCTTCCTTATTTTTGAAGGGTAATGTCATCTGTTTTCAAGATTCTCTCATTCTCTTTGGCCTTCACCAATTACACCATGTCTAGTGTGGATCTCTTCAAATTTATCTTGCCTGAAATTTGTTGACTTTCTTGTATTTGTAGATTTATGTCTTTTATCCAATTTAGAAGTTATTCAGCCACTCTTTCTTTAACTATTCTCTCCACCACTTTTAATTTCTCTTATCCTTCTTGGATGCCCACAATGCATATGTAGTTTGCCTGATGGGGTCCCATAAGTTCCTTAGGTTTATTCACTTTTCTTCATTCTTTTTTTTCCCCCTTGCTCCATGGACTGTATTATCTCAACTGTCCTATCTTCAAGTTTGCTGACTCTTTTTCTGTCTGATCAAATATACTTTGGAAATCCTCCAGTTAATTTTTCATTTCAGTTATTGTACTTTTGGGCTGGAATTTTTTTAATTGCTATCTAGTTATTGATATTCTCATTTTGTTCATGCATCCTTGTCTTCCTTGTCCATGGTTTTCTTCAGCTCTTTGCGTATATTTAAGATATATCACTTAAGTTTCTTTCTAGTAACTCCAATATCATGGCAACTTCTGTGATGGCTTCTGTCAATTTATTTTATTCCTTTGAATGGACAACCTTTAACTATATCTTTGTATGTGTGACCTTTTGTTTGGAAACTGGATGTTTGTATATAATAATATGGTAACTCTGGAAATACAATTATTTTCCTTCCCCCAGGGTTTACTGTTTTTGATTGAAGGTTGCAGTCATCTGTTTCTGCAGTGGCTTTACCAAACTATTTTTTTTCAAAGGCTGTATTTATTTTCATGTATGGTCAATGAAGTTTCTGTTTCTTTAGTTTGTTTTCAGTCAGTTATTTAATAGAGATTTCCTTGAATGCCAACAACTAAAATAATAATAATAAACAACACATTTTCTAGTCTCTTTGCAGACTGACTCTGTGCTGGGGCACTTCTTCCATACTTAGCCAATCTGTTTAAACCCCTGTCTTAGCCTTCACTGTGTGCTTACACTGAGCCTATAAATCAGCCAGGAGTGAAACCTTCAAATCCTCTTAGGTCTTTTCAGTGTATGTGTCCTGCCCTGGCTGTGCATGTTGCTTTCTGAATTTCTCAGTATTCATGGATGCCTTTGAATGTTCTAATTTCACAAAGAAACTCTCTCCAGCTTCCCTCCCAAGATTTATGTGGTTAATTGTGTGTCTTAACTGTAATCTTTTTCCCAGGAGGTTGTGGATTATTTGCTTGCCTTGCAGTGTTTTCTAGTAATGCCTACTGCTTCTCTTCCCTTAGTGATTTCTAAGTTTGTCAAAACAGAGACAAGCACCTTGTGTCAGTCCCTCAGATAGACCCACAGACAAGTTAGAACAGAGATGCACAATAATTTGTAAATAAGATCCTGAAATCAGAAACCAGGGTTCCACTCTGGGAATGCAGGTTGCCTTCTTCAAGACTACCATCAAGGTATAAAAAAGGTAGGGTAAGAGCAAATAAAAATTCTGCAACACTTTCCTATGATTTTTTAAGTTGTCTTTCCCTTGGTTCAGCACTTTTTTGGTTACTGTAAACCTTTGACTATTTTCCAGATTTATGCTGGTCCAGTCTTTGCTTGTTTTTTGACATACCTGTGGAGAGACAGGAGATGCCTATGCCTTCTCTGTCATTTTGTCAACCTGCCTGACTGGAAGGGTAAATTGAGATTTTCCAAAAGAGTCTGTGGCCTGGTAGAGAGGAAAGAGGTGCTATAGTATCTGTGTCCCTCCAGGCAAATGTAGCTCAAACAGAATGAGGACACTTCACGAGCCCTATAGCAACAGGCAAGATCTATCAATGAGATCTTGGGGAATTAGATGGGTGTGCTTGCTTCTTGTTGAAAAAGCCTGACCATAGAAGCTACATGAGCGATCCTCATGGCAGAGCAAGAACAGGTCATGGCAGGAGCTGCACTTCTACTTGCAAAGTCTCCATGTCTGTGGGTCTATCTGAGGGACTGACACAAGGTGCTTGTCTCTGTTTTGACAAACTTAGAAATCACTAAGGGAAGAGAAGCAGTAGGCATTACTAGAAAACACTGCAAGGCAAGCAAATAATCCACAACCTCCTGGGCAAAAGGTCTCCATGAGCAAGAGTCTACAGAGCTACTGTTGGAGCAGAAGTCAAGAGTGGGTTGACACAGTCAGGGAGACCATGCAAGTATCTCCCTCTGAAATGGGTAAGGAAAATAGAGCTTCTGAGCCCCTGGAGAGGCAATGGCGTCAGATAATAACGTACTTGACAAATGGGATTTTCCTGCCCCCAACTTTCCTCCTTCTCCAGCACTAACACCAGAGTAAAGGGAAAGGGTGGAGAAATGTTCTTCCCGTTGCCAAGTCCCAAGGCTATATTAGGACTGAGATGGGGTCAGGGAAGGAAGACATTTTCTCTTTTTTTTGATGATGAAATATTTTATTATAGTAGTCTTCAACATTTTTGAAATCATATAATTTTTAGCAACATATGGGAAGTAATCAAAAGTTTCCCAAAATAGTTTTAAAGATCAGGCTTAAACTGTAACACAAATAATACTTCAGTATAATGCGTTACAAAAACAACAATGCTCTCTCTGTTATCTTGGACCCACTTAAATACATTGCCACTGTGTTGTTCTCTTTAGAATAATTTCTTTCCCTTACCTTGCTCTCACACAGTTTTTCATATTCAGATAACCATGAGACTTTTCTTTGAAACATATAGTTTTAAATAGCTCATGTTCATGGGACAGAACCCACTCAGCTCAGCCTTCCGTATGAAAGATATCTCTGAAGTAGTATGATCATGACCTGCGTGATCCTGCACAGTGACCAAAACGTGGTGGGCCTACCTTGAAGAGAGTGGCACCAATATGCTGTAGCTTACAAACTGACAACCATGCTGCTGCTTATACTTGGCTGCCTTCAAAATTGTTGGACACTGATGTCAAAGATGTGCCTCTGTCCCTGTGTTTGTACTCCTCTCCTCAGAGACCTAATTTGCATATGTTCCCATCCTCGGCACGCTGAAATGTTGCCCAACATTAAACCTCTGGATAAATATCGTGTCATCAGACAGGATGATATCTAAGATATCTTCCAACCCAAACAGTTTATGTTACCAAGTCACAGCTGGATGTTCCCCTAAGGTGTTTTTTTCTTTTTTAATTTAAAGATGTGGGGTACAATTCAGGGTTAGGTACACAAATGTTGATTATTCAGGTACCCTTGTTGATGAGGTGTGCCCCTCCCTCCCCTAGCAGTTTCCCTCAACTGCCAATTCCACCCCCCTCCCGTGACATTTTCCCACCACTGCCAATCCCTTTCTTATACTATTATAATTGTTCAAGGTCCATTTATGAGTGAGAACATATGGTACTCTGCCATTTGTTTCTGTGATAAATCTCTGAGTATGATCGACTCCAAATCCATCCAGGTTGCTGCAAAGTCCATATATTTGTCGTTCTTTATGGTTGCATAATAGTCCATAGTGTATATGTACCACATTTTTTTCATCCAGTCCAGCTTCGATGGACAGCATGGTTGGTTCCATGTTTTTGCTATTGTGAATAGAGCAGCAGCAAACATACGTGTGTAGGTGTCTTCTTTGTAGAATAATTTGAGCTCCTCCAGGTATATTCCCAATAGGGGAATTCCTGGGTCATATGGAAGGTCAATTTCTAGTTCTTTCAGAAATTGCCACACTGTCTTCCAGAGAGGTTGCACTAGTTTGCATTCCCACCAGCAGTGGGAAGCATTCCTCTCTCTCCACGTCCTAGCCTGCATCTGTTGTTTGTTTTATTAACAATGGCCATTCTTACTGGGGTCAGGTGGTATCTCAATGTGGTTTTGCTTTGCATTTCTCTGATGATTCTCAGACACTTTTTCATGTGTCTGTTGGCTGCCTGTGTATCCTCTTTTGAGAAGTGTCTATTCATGTCATTTGTCTACTTTTTAATGGGGCTGTTTGTTTTTGTTTTTGTTTTTTCCTTTTGGTGCTTTTGAGTTCCTTGTATATCCTAGATTTTAGGCCTTTGTCAGATAAACAGTTGGCAAATATTTTTTCCCATTCTGTGGGCTGTCTCCCTGCTCTCTTGATGGTTTCTTTTGCTCTGCAGAAGCTCGCTAGTTTGATGAGCTCCCACTTGTCTTTCTTATCTCTTATGGTATGGGTATTTAGGGTTCTGAGTAGGAATTGACTGCCAGTTCCGATTTCCATAAGGGTACCTCCTGGATTTTCTAAGATTCTTATAGCTTGAGGTTTTATGTTTAGGTCTTTGATCCATTTAGAGTTAATTTTTGTGTATGGTGATAGGTAGGGTCCTGTTTCAATCTTCTGCAAGTGATCAGCCAGTTTTCCCAGCACGATTTACTGAATAGGTTCTCCTCTCCCCAGTGGTTGTTGTTGGAGACTTTGTCAAAGATGAGTTGGTTAAGAAATTGAAACTTTGCTGCCAGAATCTCTATCCTGTTCCATTCGTCTATATGCCTGTTTTTGTACCAGTACCAGGCTGTTTTGATTACTGTAGCCTTATCACAAAGTTTGAAGTCTGGAAGTGTGATACCCCTGCTTTGTCTCTTTTGCTAAGGATTGTTTTGGCTATTCGTGGTCATTTATGTTCCCATATAAATTTCTGTGTTGTCATTCCCAGGTCTGAGAAGAATGATGTTGGTAACTTAATGGGTATTGCGTTTACTCTGTAGATTGCCTTTGGTAGGATGGACAATTTAACAATGTTGATTCTTCTTACCCATGAGCAAGAAATATTTTTCCATTTGTTTGTGTCTTCTTGGATTTCTTTGAGCAGTGTTTTGTAGTTCTCACTGTAAAGATCTTTCAATTCTCTGGTTAGGAAGATGCTGAGGTATTTCAATTTTTTGTGTGTGACTATTGTGAATGGTGTTGTGCTTTTAATTTAGGTCTCTGCCTGCTTGTTGTTGGTGTGAAGGAATGCAAATGTCTTTTGCACATTTATTTTGTACCCTGACACTTTGCTAAAAATTCTTTATCAGTACAAGCAGGTTTCTGACAGATTCTCTTGATTTTCAAGGTATAGGATTATATCAGCAGAGAGGAATAACTTGACTTCCTCTTTTCCTATTTGGTTACCCCTGATTTTCTTCTCTTGTCTAATTGCTCTTGCTAAGACTTCCAACACAATGCTGAACAGGAGGGGTGAGAGTGGGAAGCCTTGTCTTGTTCTAGTTTTCAAGGGAAATGTTTCCAGTTTCTGTCCGTTTAGCAATATGTTAGCTGTGGGTTTATCGTGCATGGCACTTGCTATTTTGCGGTATGTTCCTTCTATACCTAGGTGTTCGAGGGGTTTTGTCAAGAAGGGATGCTAGATTTTATCAAAAGCTTTTTCTGAATCTAATGATATAATTGTGTAGTTCTTGTTTCTACATCTACTAATGTATTTAATTGCATTCATGGCCCTGCAAATGTTGAACCAGCCCTGTATCCTGATGGTCATGGTGGATGATTTTTGAGATGTGTTTTTGGATCCAATTTGCTAGAATCTTATTGAGAATTTCTACATCCGTGTTCATAAGGGATATAGACCTGTAGTTCTCTTTTTTTATTGAATCTTTATCCAGTTTGGGTAACCGTGTGATGTTAGTTTTGTAAAATGATTTGGGGAGAATTCCATCCTTCTCAATTGCCTGGAATACGTTCAGTAGGATTGGTATCATCTCCTCCTTGTACATTTTGCAGAATTCTGCTGGAAAGCCATCCAGTCCAAGGCTTTTTTTTTTTTGGTAGGTAGTTTTTGTATGGCAGAGTCAATTTCCTGCGTTGTTATTGGTCTATTTAGTGTCTCAATGTCTTCTGTCTCAACCTCCTGGAGAGGTTGTGTAATGTCAAAAAGCCCTCCATTTCATTTAGGTTATCAAGTTTGTTTCCTTATAGGTGTACATAGTAATCTCTGATAATCTTTTGTATTTCTTTGGGGTCAGTTGTAATTTGATCTTTTGTATTTCTGATTGTGTTTATTTGGACTTTTTCTCTCTTTTTCTTGGTCATTCTGGCTAGGGGTCCATCAATCTTGTTAATTCTTTCAAAGAGCCAGCTTTTTGTTTTGTTGATGTTTTCTATGATATTTGCGCCTTCTATGTCCCGTATTTGGGCTCTTATTTTGGTGATTTGGATTTTTCTGCTAAAATTGGAATTTTGGTGGTCTTCTCTTTCCAACTCCTTTAGGTGATTTGTTAGGCTCTCCACTTGTGATCTTTCCATTTTCTTGATGTGTGCTTGTAGAGATATAAAATCCCCTCTTAGAACTGTTTTCATGACAACCCAGAGGTTTTGGTAAGATGTTTCTTCATTTTCATTTATTTCCAGGAATCTTTCAATTTCTTCTTTGATTTCAGTGTCGGCCCAGTTGTTGTTCAACATCATGCTGCTAATGTCCACGTCTTTGTGGGCTTTGGGGAAATTTTGTTGGTGTTGTTATTTATTTTTATTCCACTGTGATCTGATAATGTGCATGGCAAGATTTCAACCTTTTGGAACTTGTTTATGCTTGATTTATGGCCAAGGATGTGATCGGTCTTGGAGTACATTCCATGTAGTGATGAGTAGAATTTATATTCTGTGGTTGTTGCGTGGAATAATCTGTAAGTATCTATTAAGTCCATTTGATCTAGTGTCAAGTTTAGGTTCTTGATCTCCTTGTTAATTTTTTGCCTCAGTGGTCTATCTGGGGCTGTCAGTCAGATATTCAGGTCCCCTGCTACAATACTGTTAGAATCAATATCTTTTTTCAGTTTACTCAGTAGTTGCTTTATAAATGCTGATACTCTTGTGTTGGATGCATATATTTTAGGATGTGTATTTCTTGCTGATGGATTGAACAGTTTTATCATTATATAGTGTCCTTTTGCATCTTTTAAAATTTTTGATGGCTTAAAGGTTGTTTTGTCTGATATTAAGCTTGCAACTCCCAACTTCTTTTGTGATCCATTTGCCCGGAAACTCATTTTCCATCCTTTAACTTTGAGTCTGTGTGCATCCCTTATAGTGAGATGAGTATCCTGGATGCAGCAAATAATTGGGTCATGGTTTCTTTTCCAGTTTGCCATTCTGTGTCTTTTCAGTGGTGCATTTAGTCCATTCACATTCAGACTGATTATTGAAATGTGATTGTTTATCCCTGTCATGAGGTTCTTATAAAGTTTTTTCTTTGCTTGTTTTCTTTTGGCTTTGGGGTTGATGTATGCATGTGTTTTCAAGTTTGTTGTTGCACTGTATTCTCTGTTGATTCTGTGCTCTGCTGTTCTCTTGGGAAATGTGTAGTCATTCTTTTTTTCTTTCTTCTGTGCTTAATACCTTTTTAAGTGTCTTCTGTAGAGTTGGTCTGGAAGCTGCGTAATATTTTAAGGATTGGATATCTGGAAAAGATTTTAATTTTCCATCACTGATGAAGCTGAGTTTGGCTGGTTAGGGAATTTTTGGATGAAATTTTTTATCTTTGAAAATTTTGAATATTGGACTCTAGTCCCTTCTTGCTTGCAGTGCTTCTGCCAATAGGTCTGCTGCTATTCTCATTGGTTTTCCCCGCCTTTCTCTCTTGCTGCCTTTAGGACTTGTTTTGTGCCTACTTTCTATAGGCAAATTGCTATGTGTCTAAGGGTTAGTCTTCTCATTTCATGTCTTGTGGGGGTTCTCTGTATCTCTTGTGTTTGGCTGGTCACATCTCTGGTGAGTTAGGCAAAGTTTTCTTGGATTACCTCCTGGAATACTTGTTCCAAGTTGTTCTCCATTTCCCTTTCTTCTTCTGGGATACCAATCAGGCATAGGTTCAGCCTCTTGATATAATCACATATCTCTTGTAGGCTTTGTTCTTTCTTTCTGAATCTTCTTTCTATGTTTTTTACAGCTCAGGTTAATTCCATGTTCTGGTCTTAAAGTTTGAGATTTTTTCTTCAGATAGATTAATTCTGCTTTCCATGCTTGTCATCTTTCTGTTTATTTCCTGGATGAAATTTTTTATCACCAAAGTCTCTGTTACAAGTTCTTTCAGTGTTGCATCTTGTCCTTCTTGAGTCTTATTCACTCTTATCATCCATTCCTTAACACTGTCATATTCTGAGGCCAGTCATTGGTGACTTCCATTGTTTGGGCACCAAGGTCTGATTTTCAGGAGTTTTGTCTTTGGTGCACTAAAATTGTCTGTGGTCTTCCTTTGGTTTTTACTCATTTGTGACAGGTCTCTTGTTTTTCTCTTTAGTATTGTTATTCAGTGTCAGTGATAGAAGCTTTTCTTTCCAATGTTTGCTCAGTCCTCTATTCTTCCCTGATCAGGCTCTGGATTTGTTCTATTTTGAAATACGATGATGAATGGGGCTTTGATATCTCTTGTGGTTTTTGAAATTCTAATAAAGTAGGGGATGGGCACTAGGATTCAGAAACTACATGCAATTACAATGTTCATTTATTGTGGAATGTGTCTCCTGAGACCCACTCCCCACCATCACTCCATATGATTGTGCAAAGCAGAAACCAATGCAAAAAACAATTGAACACACAGAGACAAACACACACACCCCAAAACAGACTGGAATAACAACAAAGTGTAACAAAACAAACAACAACAAAAAAAACAAGAAAACTAAACACACACACACATGCCTAGCACAAAGTGAATAGAGAAGAAAAACAGAAAGACCAAGAAAAAAAAGGAATTCCGATCAAACCCTCACACATATATTGACACACACCTTAAACAATAAAAAATGAAAATTTGAAAACTCAGAAGAGCAAACACAAATCAGCAACAACAACAAAATTGAAAGATGAACACTCAATCATTCACATACACACATAAACAGAAAATGACAAAAAAAAAGAAACAGGAAAAGAAATGGGGGGGATGCAGATCAAACCCTCAGACACATTCATGCATAAAGGAAAAATATTTTTTAAATAGATGAACTAACAGACAAACAGTCATAAAAGTTTTAAAAATTTTAAAAATAATTAGACATTTTTTTTAAAATCGCCCTCTTGTGGCAGTCTCTGTAATTGTTCCTCTAGTCTGGTCTCCCCTGCACCTCTTTCACTCTCTCCCCAGGGTCCAGATGAGGAAAAGAGGAGGGGCAGTGGAGGTGGGCTGGCAGCAGTCCTCCCCTCTCACTCTCGTACAGTCAGGGAGATCTCCTCCTGTGGAGGTGCGGGATTGTCTCTTCCCCAGGTGTGTACCCACGGGGAGGCTGCCCCAGCCAGGCCTCTCCTGGAATGGAGCGCCCCTATTGCAACTGAAGTCCAGGCTCCACCTGGGTTTGTCCCTCTCGGTTGTGGCCCAGCCATGTGGGTCTGATGTTCAGAGGACTGCTGGGGAGGAGGGGGTTGGGGTCAGCCCCAAACCCATCACTGGTCTCTTTGGAGTTCTTCCACCTCCTTTTCTGGCCACACCCTTTGTCCTGCAGTTGGATCAGGGTAGGGGTGGGTTGCCTGGAACTCAGCCCTCATCAGGTCCCTCCGAAGTTTGTGCTTTCAGGATATTCCCTCTGGGTGATGATCACTCCCTGAGGAGTTGATCTGCCAGTCACAGAGATCGGGTCTGTTGCTCCGTGGTGAGCAAGGCAGGGCACTCTCCTGCCCCGCCTTCAAGATGGTGGTGGGTACCCCTCTTGTCCTCTTCCCTGTGGGACTTTGCCTCTGGGCTCCCTCCGCAGCTCCTGCTGCCAGTGCCCTGCCAGGCGCTGAAGTGGTGAGGCAAAGCCAGGAGCCAGCAGTCTCTCTCCTGTGAGGGAGAGCCTGGGGCGATACTTTCTCCCCACCACTTTTGTCTGTTTTTTTAAAAAAGTAATGTCACTCGGCTTCTGCCACCTGGGAAGAGCTGGGATCCAAGCAGAGAAGCTGCAGCACCAGCTGTTGCACCAGGGGCCTGGCCACTTGCTCTCAAGCCCCTACTTAGACAGTCTCTCCCGCATTTTCTTCCCAGGAAGGATTTTGTTGATTAAAAAAAAAGCAAATGGCGCTCAGCTTCTGTGTCCCAGGAATTGCTAGGGTCCAAGCCCAGCCACTATGGCACCAGTCGCTGCACCAGGAGAGCCCTGACCGCCAGCTCCCTAGCCCTCACTGAGTGGCCACTCACAAGCCCACTCGCTCACCAGCATGGATACAAAATTTTCCATACACTCACTCACTCCAGGATTCGCCCAGTCCGACTGGTTCGACCACCATCTTCCTGACCTCCGGGAAGACATTTTCAATTAGATGAGATTTAACTTAAAGTTTGGATTTAATTTAGGCTCCACTTTCAGTACTTGAAAGTGAACGGGAAAGCTACGTGCTCTGCCTAAGATCTCCTCAAGAACAATGGAGAAAAATTCAACCAGATTAATCAAAAACTGGATGGCTTCATACTTTGCGCTTTCCAAAGTCCGTTCGATGTATGGATGATACACATAACTGGAATGTGAGAGCAGGAAGGAGAAGGCAGGAGAAAGCAGGAAGTAACCAGTTGCTCCATATTATAAGTCAGAAAAATTGGGACAAGAATTCAATAAAAATTTTAGCATAGCACACAGGTGCATTGAAAACCTTAGGATGAAAATCTGTTCTCATGGTACTGACTTTCCTGCAGTGTTTTGCAAGGTGGGCGGGAGGAACATGAACTTGCGTCCACAGCGTCCCAGCTCCTCTCCAGAGAGGGCCTCTCCTCTCTCTCAAGCCCAGGACTCCTGGATGTCTGCTGCTGGGACTCTAGGGAGGTCATGCCGGGGGGGGGGGCGTGTGGGAAACCATGTGCTCCTCGGCAGTTTCTTTAAATTTGGTGCCAAGGAGGCGTCAGTGAGTTGAAAGTCCAAGTTGTGCTCTGAGTGTGTGGCACATCCGAACGCCAAAACATCCACCACAAAATTAAGAAAGGACAAGTGAGGGAAGGAAGCCAGGACGTTACTGGTCCTGGTAATTACCAATCCCATCTGGAAATGGGGACTGCGGGGCGGCCTCCGTGGGAGCCGCGCTTGTCCTCGGGGCTCAGGGGACCGAGTGTCTGCTCATCTTCTTCCCAAATGGATCTTGTTTAGGTTAGTTCTTGCTGAGCACTTTGGTTTATGTCTTCCTGGTAATAAAACCGAAATAATTTATTTTCTTGGCTGCTCCATAAAATGTTCTAGGAGTTTATTCTAAAGGAGAAACGGAAGAAAAAGGAACAAATGTGGCATTGGCTTTTTGATTGTGGTTTTTGTTTCCATAAACCTTAGATCACAAGAATGCAAGGGATATTTACACAAATCTTTCCACAATTCCTGTGGCGCTGGGGGCATAGCATTCGCGTGACTTCACCTCCGTGGCTGGCATGTGCTTTCTCAGCAGTTTTGCTTGCAATGGGGAGTAGGCTCCCACACCCGCAGAGCCTGTAGTTGTGTGCGTGTGTGTGTGTGTGTGGTGCGTGCACACACGTGTGGCCAAGATTTGTGTGTACCTCATTTATTCTGCTTTCCTTGCTTTTTCTGTAGCCAATTCAACTTCGGAAAGAGATTCATCAGAGAATGAGAGTCTTCTCATTGTAAATATTCACTTCTTCCTAGATCATTTCTTCGGGAATGATAACATGAGAGGAGAACAAGCTCTAATTCAGCTTTGCAATGAGGAAGTTCAAGGGCTGACCTATCCCAGATGAGAGAAACATGGGAAAAATCCAGCTGTGAGGCACACAGGACCCACACTCAAGCTTCTCAAGTGAGTCAGATTTCTGTGGCGGCAGCAGGTTCTCCAACAGCCGGGGGAACGAAACATCTGGGAAGGGCCTGGGGCTGAGCGAGGCCTTGCTTCCAAGCTTCACACAAACATGTGTGCACAGCAGGGCCTGGTGGACAGACCCCGCACGAGGAATACCTGCCTGCAGGGAAGACTTCCAGAGCCAGCTGTGTGCACCATAAGGAAGCAGCAATATGTGCTGGTCCTGAGTTCCAAGACACTTGATGTCCTGGTCGAGGACAAATGACTCAGCCCTCGCCCAGACACCACCCCGGCTTTTCTCACATGCGTCATCTCATGCCTCATTTCTCTGACATTGCACTGTGGCCCACTAAGAGCGTCAGTCGAGTGACTGTCACATTCAACAATGGGGGACCCCAAGGATGGGTGTGGAGATTTCGGGAACACACAATCCTTCGATGTGGTCACTGGTCCCTCGCGCCCCCTCCTACGCCCTTCTGTCACCCAGAGAGACGGTGCACTTTGAAAGAAAGGGCGCAAGGTTAAGCCATTTAAGTCCTGCTTTCGCTACTTTCTTAGGCATGGCATTTCAGCCAGGGTCCTCCGTCTCTCTGGGCCTCAGTTGCCTTGCTTCGGAAATTAGGATAAGGCTATCTGCCTTGCCGGAGCTTGGTGAGAATGGAATGCAGTTGCACCGGGGCAAGGCCTGGGACACCAGAAGCATCTCAGCAGATGGGATCTGAAGAAAGGTACCGGGCTCACCCGAGAATAAGCATCCTCTAGTGCAGATCTATAATCCTCTTGAGTCATCTGACACGGTAGTGTTCAGGAGCCACTGGGAGGCAGCTGCGTGCCCAGAGCCCACCACTCCAGAGGGAGAGAGACCCCCATGCCAGAAACAGCAGGACCCTTCATTAACAGTAGAAAAAAATGAAAACCCAAGGGACCCAACAAGAATTGTCCATTTCTGATGTGCAAGTGGCCTGTGGGAGTCTCACTGGCAGCAAGAGCCAGGCCTGGGGGTCCTGCGCAAGCTGTGGCGTCCCCACTGGGAGTCGGGTCCCTATGAGACAAAGGACCCGTCAGGCTCCCAGCCTGCGTCCGTGAGTACGCCGCATCTCCAGGTCTTTCCATGACGTCCATCCCCTGTGAGGTTTCCTGGGAAATTTGACTTGTTTTCATGCATGTGTAACAAGAAGCCACTTAGCTATCACCGCATAGAAATTAAAAAACCTAATGAAAGAGCTTCAATTTCATTTGGGTATTTAAATGTGCCCCGAAGGCACTGGACCCTTAGGAATGCTTGACCCCAGATCAGGGCACGGAGCTGCGAGCTTCTCAGAGGCCAGCAGCTCGTGACACTCTCAGCCGTCCGGCCCATCTTCTCCCACAGATCTTGGACCACACATCTGTCTCTTGGAGCAATAAAATGCTTGGCTACAATATCAGGCACAGCCAGCATTTTTATTCCGTCCCATTTAGCACTTTTGATATCAAGGGTAGCAGCTCTTAAGAGTCAAAACCTTCATAGCCTCAGAATACTGAACAGTGGTTCTTCACTTAAACTGGGTAGGGAAGATGAGAAAATTTCCCCAGAGAGGTTAAAACAACAAGCCAACTATTTTTTTAACAGTCAAAGCATCTTAAATCTCTGGATAAGAACATAACACTTAATGCAGATCCAGGCGAGAAAGCCCTCCTCTACGGATCACAATGTATTATCTAGGAATGATTTTCTTTTCTTTGCAAATTCTTTATATATTGTACAAATTCTTTATATATTGCCACCAGATTAGACACAACTCCTCACGGACTGTGTTTCTAAGTGTCGCTAATCGAGGAGATGATTTAAACAACATCATTTCACAAGCCAGGTTAAAAGCAAATAGAAGCATGCAGAAATCCACTGAGTATTTCCTTCTGATAGCCTTTCACTCGGAAATAAGGCGGACAAGAGCCTGTGTGGCACAGGAAGCTGTTCCAGGCACAAGTGCAGATACAAAGGACGTGCTCGGCTCAGGAGCCCTAAGTGGTGGAGACGGAAGGGGACATTTCGCCAGGCCACTGAGCGCGTGATGACCTGGGAGCGACCAGATGGCTGCTTCTCCTCTTTCACTGGCATTTTCGCCTTATTATCAATACGCATCAAGACAGATCTTACTGTTCGGGCTTGGTTTTCCTTTCCAACACCAGGCTCATCAATGACCGTCGACCTCGACTGTGGTTTCCTCACCAGAAACATGACTCTGGCCTCTGAATTTAGACAAAACAGGGAGAACCTTTCACTCAAGCCAAGAAGGTCCAACACAAAGCCTGTAACTTAGGGGCTGGGGTGGAGGGGACCAGTGACTGGCAGCACTCCATTAGCTCTAACCACCAAACTTCCCGCACTTCTCCTAGCCTCACGCCTATAAATCACCGCTCGGTGCCGGTCAAGTCATGCTTCTCCCTCCACAGCCTCCTTCAGTCTGCTTGTGTTCAGATAAGTGCAGAGACAGACTCTGAGCTTGCCAAGGCCTCCGACAACTGTTTATTCCCAGGCAGACCGATGACAGTGTGACCTCTGGAAACGGCATGGTGGGGTCAAGCCCATCACGGGGACTGGAGGACACGGCCCCCAGTAAGTGCATCTGTCTTTTTGGCCAACATGGCCTTTGCTCAACTTTGCGTGTTTGGGCATGTGGCGCGTGTGTCTGTCTACCTGGCTCGGTGACCTTGAGCAGACTGGCCCATAACAAGGACACACCTCTGGGCCATGACAAGCATGAGGCCAGCACAGTCAGAAGCGCTGCCACGGGCCCAGCGGAGGTAGCCAGCTGCAGGGCTGCCTCCCGCAGCCTCAGCTTTCTGGGCTCAGGGTCTTCGCCCACTCAGTGCCCAGTGGGAGCTGCACCATCTCTGAAGACCCTGACAGCTTGGATATCTGAGAAAGCCCTCTTCTGCTTTACAAGCAGAGCCGCCATGCCAAGAGCCTTCCCTGGGCCAGCATGACGACCCAAAGTCTCAGCATGGACCCTGGGGACTGTCCTAATGTTTGGAAAGGAAGAACATGGCGGGGGCAGGTGGTGGAATACAGGATCTGAAGATGCACCCTTGAGACACAAAACATGTTGCTTTGAACCCCATCCCGACCCTCAGTCAAGAACTACTACTGTTTACTTCTTTGCCTGTGTCTGTAAGCACAGCTTTGCCCAGGCATTTCAGGCTCAGAGGTAGTTTGCCGCAGGTAAACAGTCAGGTTTCATACAGCAGGCGGCAACTGGAGGCACGAGGCCTGGGAAAGTAAGAATGGCCCGGCAGGTCATTCCGGATCTGTTATGACAGTTGATTTCCACTGGGCTTTCCTCTCAGGTGAATGATTTAAGCCATGTGTTCCTGAAGGTCAGATCCTCCAAATGACTTATTCATAGAGGCGCAGGCCAGGAGGTCAAGTTGGCATTACTGTTTGTGCAAACCAAGTGGAGTGACATCATATTCTGTGCTTCCCGAACCTATTTACCTCTCATTTTTTCATCATATTGATTAGTTCTCTTTGACTGCAACAGAAATCTTCTATGGCCAATGTAAAATAAAGAGCAATTTACTGAGAAGATACGGAGTAGCTCATGGAATCTAGCATAGGCAATAGCCTCGGTTGTAAATTGCAAGGCCTAAGCAGGCAAAGGACTGCCCGAGACAATCCTTGTCTGCCTCTTTCCTGCTTTGCTCATTACCCACGAAGGCTGACACGCTGGGAGATGACACCCTCTCCAGGGCCCGGGGTGCCCCATCCTGGAGAAGCTAGGCTGCAGCCAGGCTATCATGTTTCTAACCACGTACAGAACGTGTTGGAGGTACACGTCTGAACCCGGACCCTTCCACTGCATGGTGTGGGCTGTTCAGGACAAACTGCAGTAAAACACATAAGAAGGGAGAAGTGAGGAAAAGCCAAGGCCTCTTTGGTGGGTTATAAATACTGACCTGTATTCAGCCACCTATGCTGGTGATGAAAAGCTATGCGGTATTAAATTTCCTTTGATGAGACAGACTTTGGCAGAAGATTGTAAAAGATAAAAGCAAAGAGTTCGAAGCCAGAACCCTGACAACTTGTGCGCTATAGGATTTTAGGCAAGCCACTTAACGGGCCCCGCACGGAGCTGTTGCCAGGCTGATGGACGATGGCATGTGTGATGTCCAGCACAGATGTTTGCTCAGTAAAGAGCGGCTAGTACTAAAAAATAGAAACAGAAAAGAGTTTCGCGCACCTCCCCAACTTCCCTGCCTGCCTCAACTCAGAATTAAGCGTGACTTTCGTGTTCCAGGTGTGTGTGTCTGTGGAAGAGAAGAGGAAGATGGAAGAAGACAAAAGACGGTGACGTCAAGAGAGTGCAAGCAGACAGCCAAGGCAGGGAGTGGGGAGAGGTGGGCAGACAAGAGAAATGACCAGCCCGGTGCCCCCTAAGCAGTGAGGGCAGCCTAAGAAGCAATGGGCAAATTCTCCAGAGGTACCTAGTGCCCTCCAAGTACCTAAACTTCGACCCACGTATCTGGTCAACTGCAGAATGCCAGGTGGCTTCTTAAGCAGGGTCTGGGTGAAGACGGTGAGCGACGGCACTCAGCTTTCTGCGACACGCCTTGGGGCCTTCCAGGAATTCCTCCTCCTTCCTCTGACCCCTTTTGCAGGAAGATACCCAGACGCCTCTGTAACTCAAGAAAACGAGAGTCGGTCTCTGGCTCCAGGAGCGAGCCCTGTTTGTTTGTCACGGGCAGCATCTCTCTCTCTCCCTTGTCAATGATGGTCCCGAAACGCCACAGCAACCTCGGCATCCCCGAAGGACGGTACCCTGTCCAAAGGCAGGCCTGGGACCAGGCAGGCGGCTCCATTTCATGAAGCAACGCAGCCACCACCACCCGGTAACCTGCCGTCCCTTTGGACTCTCAGAGACGTGAGCAATACCTAGCTTTGCCATTCGAGTTGCTGGGAGGCAGGCTTCCAGTCACCTGCAACCAGAAGCATCCTCTCAGGTCTACCTGGTGAATGCTGCTCGCCTTTTAGGATCATCAGCGATAAGGACCAGCCCTGCCACAGTTGAGCTACTATGGACTTGTTTTCCACATTCAAAATACAAAGAGGTCAGCTCTGCTTCTGCAGTCCCTGTGGTCCTTCTCCTTTGGAATGTCTGACTCCATGGCTTTTCCACGGAAGACTCTACCCCCGCGTCCCAGCCTCTTCCCCACTCTCTCTTTCTCCAAAACATTAAGAAAATTCAGCATACAAATAGGAGAGATGGTAAAAGAAGCTGCATTACTGAGCTACCTGGTTTTGAAAAATCAAGCTAACTTCCAGTGGCTTTTCGTCATTACTTCCCTTTGGTCCCGGGGGTGACTGCTCTTCTGGACTGGCTCATTCTAGCTTAACCCTGAGACCCAGGGGAAGTCATTCCCTTTAGCTCACCTAGCATAGTCTTTTTCTTTCTGGGGGTTCTCAGACTCGATCACATTTGAATTCATATCGAAGACACACCCAGTCGGAAGACATTAGCCTCGCCAGCTCAGAGGCCCTCTCTACTGACCACAATATTGCCGTCTCCTCTATTAGGGGGTTCGGGCAACACGAGGCCCTTATAACCTCTTTCTCTTTTCAAAAAGGTCCTTGGCTGTCACAGCAATAACCCTGCCTACGACCATGCCCTCTGCCGGAAAGACCTAGAGAAGCGGACTTCTTCCGTGAGCCCCCTCAATTAACCGTTCATTCCAAAACGTTCACTGCTTGTCTCTGCAAGCCGACGGGCTCTGGAGTCCCTGCAGTCCCTGCAGAGAACAACGAGAGAAAGACCTTGCACTTAGGGACCTCACAGTGGAGCGGGGAGCGCAAGTAACTTTGGACCTAGACGGGCTCTGACTGCACCATGGAAGGGATCCAAAGAAACTGCGACGAGAGTTTGAGAAAGAGATACGATTTTCAGCTGGGGGGACATCTGAACAAAAGCTGCTTGGAAAACGTGGCGTTTAAACTTGGTTTTAGAAGGCAGAGACTTGTAACTGGTGAGGGGAGGGCCTTGCCGACAGGGAGAGAAGGCAGCGGCAAAGCAGAAGGGCGGGAAAGGTGGGGTGTGCTCCGGAAAAGGCCGCGTGGGCCTGAGGACAGGAAGCAGAGTAGAGGAAGATCTGGTGGGAAGCGCAGTCGGGCCCAGGTGGTGGGACGCTCTGGATACCAGGTTTTAAAATGTTTTATCCCCACAGACGGCAGGGAATCCTGTTTCACGGCATAGGTAGGAGACCTCATACGGCGATCATACTGCATTTTACTTTGGCTATAGGTGCAGCGCCCCACCAAGCAGACTGTGATATCCACAAGGATCTGTAAGGCCGTCTCTTTTCTTCTCTGTCCACTGAGCTCTTAGGCCAGTATCCGACACACAGAAGGTTCTCACCCACGTGTGTTGCACGTCTGATGGAATGAACTGGACCTGTACTTTCTGAAAGTTAATCTAGCAGCAGGGGACTAGTGGATCAAAGTTGCAGAGGGGAGGGAGGCTTTGAAGGAATTCAGACCCCACTCCCAGTGGAGCACAGCGAGGGAGAAGAAGAAGGGAAGAAGGATTAGAAAGAAATTGTTGAGGAAGAACCAAGAGGCCTTGATCAAGTGTAAGGAATAAAAATGAGGGGGAAACTAAGTGGACTGCAAGCACCTGCTCCCAGGACCAAGAAGCCCAGCTGTGAAGAGGCTCACCTGGAATCTCTCGCCAACGCCCCCGCCCCCATTGACTTCAGCCCTGACACCAAGAACATAGACTACTAAGCTCTCGACATTTTTTGAACAAACTAAAAAATAAGTGACCGTGTTGCACTAAGAGAATGATGAATCAATCCCTCATAGGCGTCTGATTTAATGAGAAAGAGGGGCGTGGTGCTCAGCACTAAAAGTCTGGATTTAGCGTCACCTGCAAAAAGGCAGTTGTTGGAGATGCGGACCAACGCCCTCCACAGCTGAGAGGTATGAGCAGGAAGAGGAGGCCGAGCGGCTGGCTGGTGATCACAGAGATCAAAGACTTTCCAGAGACATCCTGACTGAGAACTGTGCCCAGTGGTCCAGAGCCCTTGCAGGGAGGGAAGACTAGGACTTGGCGTTGACTTTGGCAAACTGGAGGTCACTGTGACCTTCACAAAAGTTGTTTTAGAACCGTGGATACCGGGCCGGGCACGGTGGGTCACATCTATAATCCCAGCACTTTGGGAGGCCGAGGTGAGAGGATTGCCTCAGCCTCCGGGTTCGAGCCCAGCCTGGGCAACTTGGTGAGACCTCAGCTCTGCAATAAATTTAAAAAGTAGCTGGGCGTGGTGGTGCCCGCCCGTAGTTCCAGCTACTTGGAAGGCTGAGGCAGAAGGATCACCAGAGCCCAGCAGGCTGAGGCTGCGGTGGCTGTGAGCATGCCACTGTGCTCCAGCCTGAGTGGCAGAGTGAGACTCCGACTCAAAAAAAAAAAACTACTGAAGATCGGTTTCCTTATCCCCCATCACACATGACAGCACACAAATGTGAGTGCAAGGCTCGTGGTCACATTTCTACACAGAAACAGACCCCTTTGTCCCTCTTCAGGGGTTGCCATCAGCCAAAACACATTCATTTTCGAAGGAAGAATTGGGATTTTTTCCCCAAAGGGTAGATGCCTACGTGGGTGCCTTACGGCGAAACATCCCATTCAAATGCACGCTGTGGCCAGAAAAGACGGAAGCACCAGTCAAGCAGAGAGAAGGGGTCCGCGAGGGTCAGCGCCCAGCCGGGCACCACACAAGGGGCCACGCCCCCACACAGGGGTGGCGGGCCTTCCCCGAGAATGGGAGGGCCCAGCCTCAGCCACCCCAGAAAGAGTTTTCAAGGAGCACGGGAATCTGGGCCCTATCCCGGGCGACCCCTGGTCTGTGATACTCTGGGCTGACGTGAAGCGGACTGGAACCCTCAGTGACACTAAAGCCAGCCGGGGCTGACCGTGAGCCTCGAGGCCAGAGAAGACCCGCTGCCCGTGGTCCCTGCCAGCCCCCACCTGCGTCCTCTGCCTGAGCTCATCGGGAAGCCCTTTCTGAGTGCCACAAGCAGCCACGTCCTTCCCTGGCGCCAGCTCAGGGAGCATTAAGTGTGTGGCCCGCAAACACGACTGGAGTTTCTGGATCACCGCCCGTCTTAAAAAACCCAAGGAAAAATCCGTTAAGCTGCGGACAGGGTGAGGGTGAGACGGATGGAGAGGAAGAGGAGGGAAGCCGGCAGGCGCAGCGCCGCCCGGAGCCGTCAGCCGCAGGGGCGCGCCAGCAGCCCAGAGATCCGAGTAGATGCAGAGATTGGCAGCAAACAGAGGCAGAAGAAATGATTTATTTAAGGAAGCTCCACCCCCACAGACAGGGCGGGGCCTACACTCTAGGGAGGTGTGGCCGCGGCTTGACTCCTTTTCCTTGGAGACGTTGCAATCAGGTACACGTGACCGGCTGCCTTCCTGGCCGGCCACCTGCGGATGTCTTGGGGTGACACAGAGACCCACTGATGCCCGCCCACGTGATCACAGCCCCGCGAGAAGGCCCTGACAAGGATTCGAATGCTCCTGCGCCTTCCCGAAGGACATTCCTCAGAGCTAGTGGAGGGTGCACCTCCCCTTACCTCCCAGGCCTTCCCAGTGGGTCGCTTCGGGGATCCTTGGCTTCCCTGGAGATAGGGCCCAGTTTACTGGAAGACCAACCCCCGTCTGCTGCCCCTCTGAGCGGTCATGACTTTTGGGATGACAAGTTTCGCGACCTTTACAAACCTTGCCCGGTGCATGATGTCCGAGGCCTCGCAAATCCCCTCTACTCTAGGCAAGCTCGATGAACACTATGCGATTCCTCTGACACCTGGCACCACTGGATTAAGGCTTAAGAACGGGGTGAAAGATGGCTTCCCACTCTCCGGCTGTCCTTCCAAAATCAAGCCCTCTCAAAGGAAGGGGGAGGCAGGATTTAGAAACTCTGATGAGCGGGACGCCTGCCCGCCGTGGTTCGCTGGAGAAGTCGCCTCTTGCTCTGGGTGCAGAATGCCGCGCCTCCTTAGGAAAAGGCATCGGGTGTGAAGCCAAAAGGCATGCTTCCTCACACCGACCGGGTGTGAGCACAAAGCCCAGAGAAGAGGCTAGCAAGACCAGCTCCGGGGGTGGGACGGTCCGTGAGCAGATGAGTTGAAAGAGGCCCGGATCATTCGGCCCAGTGCAACATAACAGCAGCAACGGAGCCTGCCAGGGGCACCGCCGCAGCCGCCGTCCGCTGAGACCCCAGACTCTGAGGTTTTCGGGCCGGCGCGCAGGGAAGCGTCGGGTGCGCGGCCCGTAAGGCCCCACCAGAGCGGGCGGACCGTCGCGGGCGGAGGCCCAGAGCTGCCCGAAATAGCTCCCTTCCTGCGAGCGCAGGAAAGATCGCGGCCGCGATAGGGCGCGGGGAGGGGGCGCCCGGGGCGGGGGAGGAGACTCTGCCAGGCCCGGAGGCGGAGACCGCCGGGAGCCGCTTTGAAAGGAGCTCATAAAAGTGCCATTTGTTGGGAGCCGGGAGGAAGTGGAGGCAGCTTTGGCACACGTGGCCACGGTGCTAAATTAACTGTTAACACAAATAATCAAAGCGCGAGACCCATCGAGCGGCTGGCGCCAGCGAAACGCGGGGGCGGGGGGCGGCGGGCGGCGGGCGGCAGGTGGAGGCGGGCGGGGGCGGAGGCCGCGCCGGACCGGCTCGAGGAAGGGGAGGGGCGGGGGGGCGGAGGGCAGGCCGGGGGATGTGCCTCGGGACCCAGGACGGGAGGGGCCGGCGGTGGGAGGGGGCGCCCGCGGACTCGGACCCGGGCAGGTCGGGAGGTCGAGGTGGGTGGAAGCCACGCGGCCCTGGACCCAAGACAGGGGGCGGTGGGGACGGGGGTGGGCAGGGGGCGCCCGGGGATCCCAGACGAGGCGAGGTCGAAATGCGGGGCAAGGACGTGCCCTTTGACCCCGACCCCAGGCCCGGGAGGGGGCGGGCGTGCCCGGGGCCCAGAGTGTGGGGGGAGGTGCGGGCCAGGCACCCCCGCGGGGACCCGGGCAGGAGGAGGCTCGGCAGTGCCGGGGCGGGGTCTTGCCCGGGGACCCAGACTCTCTCGGGCGAGGGAGGGCGAGGCTGGGACGTGTCCGGGACTCAGCGGGGGCGCACCGGGTTTGGGACCCAAGACGGCGGCGGCGCTGCGCCCGGGCCCCGAGAGGTCCTGCCAGGGCGAGCCCAAGGCGCGCAGCCGCTCTCCGAGGCCCCCCCGCCACGGGCTGGGAAGAGGAGGGGCGGGGGCTTCTTGGTGATGAGGCTGGCGGCGCAGCTGATGGAGCCCCAAGAGGTCAGACCCGAGGCCGGGGTCGCTGGAGCCCGGATGCAGGAAGGCCCCTGGCGGCTGGCCACGCCTCTCCGACTGGCGTGTAGAGGCCTCCCTGGACGCCCCTCGGGGAGAGTCCCAGGGAGAAAGGCCATGGGAGGCCTGTGGCCTGCGAGCACACTCCTTGCCTCTGCCCGCAGAAAGCTTGCAGTGTTCCTTCACAGACCTTCTTCTCAGTTTTGCTGTGTGAGTTGTGTGCCAGGGACCCTCAGCTTCAACTCCCAGATGATGGAAAAATTCGGTGCGCGTGAGACCGGCCTGCTCAGGACTGCCCGGGGCCCTGGGTGCCCAGCGCAGTTCAGAGCATATATGCCCAGCCCTGGGTGGCACCCGCTTTGCCATGAGTTAGGATAGGATAAAACCCGGCTTATAAGAAACATGGTGGAAGAGGAAGCCCAGTAATGGTGGGGGAGGTGGGGGGCGGGGAAGCCGGGTGGTACCCTTCCCGGGGTCCTGGAATCAGAAGATTAGACAGGGAACTGCCTTTTGAGAAAGTGTTTAAACACTAACTAACTCAGTTAACTTATTACCTATTCTTGGGTGAGGGATTCTCATCCAGATGTGTCTCTAAGGATCAAAATGAGTCTAGCAAATAAACTGCAGAGAAAAAAGCCAAGCCAGCCTTCCACACAGGAAGCCTCCTGTTCTGAGCGATAGAGCCCTGAAGGCGCCTGGAGCACACAGCCCTGGCTTTACCAGAGATTCTCAAAACTGAAATAGAAAGGCAAACGGGGATCCGGAATAATTTAATTTTTATGCATTTTTAGAAACTGGATTTAACTTTAATTTTAGCGCATTTATGTCAAGCGCATATGTTTACACAGACACCGCCAATAAGAAGCAGAACTTCTGTCTCTGAGAAAGGCATTAAAATCATGGTGGTAGTGAATAAGGACAGTGCAGCATGCTAGGAAGTTGCTGAAATGCGTTCTTCACTACTTCCCTGGATGGTTGCTCCCCCCTGCCCGGCGACAGGTGGGGTCACGCGTCCCACCCTCCCACGCAGGACACTAGGCTTGAGGGTCCGTGCTGGCTCTGGGTGGCCAAGGCTGGTCAGCGAGTCGTGTGACTTGAACACAAGACCACATCCGGAGCCTGCTTCTCCAACCCTTCCAGAAGGAGAAAGTTCAGGAAGCTGCAGAAGCGCGTTACCCCCTGCATTCATTTGGTCGACAGATACTTACTGAGCTCGCTACCCTCACAAGCCCGAGGCAGGAGCCGGGAACCAAGAAGGAAAGGCAAACAGATGGCATTCCGCCTCAAAGAGCAGGCAAGCCCTCCCGGGGGAGCTGGGAGAGGGGCGTGGAGGGTGGCACCTCGCAAGTGACCATCTATTACAAGTCGTGATTGCTGAGTCCCAGAGCTCAGATGGAAATGCACAGTGGCCTCAAATGCTCACGGAGCTCCTCCTGATGGCAACGAGGACACCGCCAAGAGATCGGGACCCGGCGGAGGGAGTGTGGCTGGGCAGTCATGATAAGAAGCGTCGTCGTGCAGCTTTTTCTTACTCTCCCATTCCTCCCTTGGGCGGGGCTTGGGGGTCACTCCATGTCACAGGTGAGGGACATGAAGGACGGGTCTCACCGTGGAACCTCGCTTCAAAATCACGTCAGGCCTTGTGGTTCGTAAAGGTTGCTTTCTTCCCCCACTCCGTCCTGGTCTACAAAACAGAAAAAGGAGACACCTCGCGCCCTCGGTTGGCTCTGGTCAGCATGGAGAGCGTGGCCAGAGTGGTGCCACATGAGAATGCAGGGCGTCGTCCAGGGCGTGCAGCACCGAGTGCCCTGGACGAGGCCCGCTCTGTGCTGGGTGTGGCGAGCCCCTTCCCACCTAGGCGTGCCCCTGTCTCCCCCCGCACAGCCAGGGCCCTGAGCCAAGGTCGGCGAAGGATGGCAATGATGTTACCACACTGCCCTTTCACACCATGCTTGCAGCAACCTGGAATGAGTGCTGTGCTTCACTTCTAGAAAGGAAAAGCTGAGACTTCAAAAGCTTGCATACCTCTCACCACTGAGACCTGGGAGTTGGAACCCGGAGCCGCAGGCCTCCAAAGCTGGTGCTTTGGTGGCGCAAGGCTTCTCCGCAAAATGAAGCAATTAAGAACCAGCAGTCTCTCTTCCAGGTCTAATGGGCAATAATTTTAGGGTAAAAAAAAATAGCTACTAATTCAGTTCCTTGTTTTTCTTTAAAAAAATGTTTTTAAAAGCCACTAAACTAGGTCAGGTAAACAAAATATTTGGACTAGCCCGGTCCAACTCTAAAGGCTCATAATGGAACATCTGAATTAGGTTGGAAAGAGGCTGAGTTATCTGTAATTGTGTCCTAGTTCAGGATGCAAGTTGGCTCTGGACACACAGGCAACCCGACACGGCCCCCTTCAACTGCCCAGCGTCTCCCAGGAATAGCTGAGTTGGGGGCCACGCTCCTTGGCACCCCCACTGCACCCTTTTCCCAGGCCACACTGGGATAGGATTTGACAGTTGCCCCCCTTGTGTGAGGAGGATGTGCCTGTCCCTCCCAGGGTGTTAGTTCTCATTCGGGGTGGCAAGGGGGCGTCCACTGGAGCCATCCAGAATACAGCCTGAGGCACAGGCCACCGTGGAGAAATCAAACGGCCCTCATTCATTGCTGCTGCAGTGACAGTCACCCTCCCAGCAGCTCTGGGTGATGAGTCCAAGGAACAGCGGATGCATGCCACCCACAGAAGCGTGTGACAGCATGTGGGTCCTGACACCAAGCGCGTCTCCTCTCCCCGGCTCCCTCAGCTCTGTCTACCCTCAGCTGCCCAGAGACAGGTGGGTGATACCCCACCCTGACAGACCCTCCTCGCCACAGCCAGCTGTGACAGAACCTCTGGTACTCTTTGCCTACACCTGGCACTCAACACAGCTGGCAAGACGTGCAGAGTTCTCCGTGCCCACCCCTCCTCATCAGAGAAAGAATCTCTAGAGATGGGATTTCAGTTGCCGGGAGAGGCCAAGGCCCTGTCTGCTGCCTGGAAAACAGTTGGAGGTTCTGCATGATCGTTAGAACACCCCTCTTTTAGAAAACACGTTTCCAGTAAAATCAGACCGATGGGGCGCGATGGACGGAGCGTCTCAAGCCCAAGCTTCGAGCCTGTCAGCAGCCAGCCACAGGCAGGACTGATTCCAGCCTAGTGCCGGGCTCCCCAGGCCAGCGCATCTGCAGGGGCTTTTGTAGTCTCTGTGCTGATGTGATGAAGCAGTGTTCTTCCTTCCCAGCAAGCGCAGCACTGTGTGGGAGCCCCGCCCGGGTCGCAAGGGCAGCACCCCCAGCATCCGAGAGCCTCCAAGGGAACGCACTGCCTGAAGCCGACCACACAGAGGTCACAGAGGCACAGCCGATCCTGGAGATGGGCTTTGGGCGGCGACTTTCCTCCCAGCGCTGCACCCACGCCGGCACCACCTCGGCATCCGGTGCAGTGCCCCGCGTGGGAGGCGGGGGTCGGCTGTGGCCCAGGCCCTCCAGGTGTGCTCCCGCACTTGCTCCTCGCTCACAGGAGCCTTGTTCTTCCTGTTCGTTGGCCTTCTGTCCGGCTGGCAGCCCCTCACCCCATCCCACCCCCGCGGCATGTGGGGGCTGGCAGTGTGGACGGCCGTTGGCTGTGTGCAGGTGCAAGCTCAGGTCTGCTGGGTGGACACTGAGGAGAAATGGCATCTTTATCACTGGTGACACCAAGGTGCCAGGCTCAGTACTAGAAATAGCAAACACTTTCCTTTTTTCTTTTGTTTTTGAGTTGAGTCTCACTCCGTCGCCCAGGCTGGAGTGCAGTGGCATGCTCACAGACACTCCAGCGTCGACCTGCTGGGCTCCGGCGATCCTTCCGTCTCAGCCTTCCAAGTGGCTGGAACGACAGGTGTGCGCTACCATGCCCGGCTAATTTTTTTGATTTGTTGTAGAGATGAGGTCTCACCAAGTTGCCGAAGCTGGTCTAGAATTCGTGGACTCGGGCAATCTTCTCGCCTCGACCTCCCAAAGTGCTGGGGTTACAGGCTTGAGCCACCATGCCCAGCTGCAAATGCTCTTTCTGAGCAAACTCTTAAGACCAGTGAGAGTGCTGTGAGAAAACTATAAACGTGAGGGAGAACCCCAAAAAATATGTTTTGCAGGGCGGGCGCCTTACAGTACAGGCTTCCCCCACGAGGTAAGCGTTCTTGGATCTCATCAGCATTAGCGTATCAGGTAGCATTGTTGTGAGAGGCTGTGCTGCCGTCGGCTTCAGTGAATTTTATTTGGAGATTCTTTGAATGCGTTTGTCCATTTCGTGATGAGTGATTTACAAGCACACCTGCCAATACCATGCTGAGTGTTAAGCAGGCTTTTTCCAAAAACGGCATGACCCTTTGCTCCACCCTCCCTATTCACCAGATCCCAGCCGGAGCAACTTTTTTGTTTGTTTGTTTCCCTGCATAAAAAATGTCCTCAAAGAGGTGAAACCAAAAACGGCAGAAGCACTAAATGGCATCAGAATTGACAAGTTCAAACCATTTTCAGAAGAGGCAAAAGAATCTCAATAGGTGTATGGCATCAAATATAGAGTACTTTGGAGGTGACTGAAGTCTAAACATGTAAGAGTGAACACATAATTTTTAAATGATTAAGTTTTGCCGGGCTCGGTGGCTCAGCCTGTAATCCTGCGCCTTGGGAGGCTGAAGTCAGTGGATTGCCTGAGCCCGCGGGTTTGAGACCCGCCTGGGCAACTTAGTGAGGCCTCATCTCATCAATAAATCAAAAAATTAGCCGGGTGTGGTAGCGCGCGCCTGTAGTTCCAGCTACATGGAAGGCTGAGGCGGAAGGATCGCCGGAGCCCAGCAGGTCGAGGCTGCGGTGGCCGGGAGCGGCCACTGCACTGCAATCTGGGTGACAGAGTGAGACTCCAACTCAAAAAATAAAATTTTTAAAAAATGAAAAAGTTTTGGGCTTTTTGGGGATCACCCCTTGCAGAGAGAGGCCGTGCAAAAGGCAGCTTGAATTTACCATGGAATACCCATCTGTATGTGTAGGATGGATCCCAGGTACAGCATGTCAACCCTACCGGACTGTTTGTGGGAATTAGAAAATCAGGGACATAGCATGTGAACTTTACAATGACAAACTTAAGGATGCATTCCCTGAGGGTAGGATTTGTGTCTCAGTGACCTTCTTATTCCTGGAAGACACACAATAGAAGCCCCTTAAGAACTGAATGAATGAATAGCAACCAATAGCAGAGGTGAGGAAAAGGTAATAAAGGTTAAAGCATTGTGAACAAACATAAAATTCATTTCTGGCGTTATGATGATTGTTGTTTAGGACGGCCACAGCAAATCTACACCAAGCTCTGCTGACACATTCCTGAGGGGCAAGGTGTGACTTGAATAGCCCAGCACGCTGGAGCAGATCTTTGCAGGCACCCTGTCGTGGTCCCTCCTGGGAGAGTGTGTCCCCAGCTGGCAGCTGGCAACTGGCAGCTGGGAGGGTCCCCTCTAGGCCTCTGTTTCTACTCAAGTGAAAAGTTTGAGGCCAGCTGCCTTTGACACCCCTTGTGAGATTCCAGAAGTTCCAAAACTGTTGGAATTTAAGGCAGAAGGATCTTATGTCTTAAAAACTCTGCCCAGGAGGTCATCGTGAGTATCCTTTTAACAAGAGGAAGAGAAAAGTGGTGGGAGGTACCGGGAAAAACACAAGCGCACAGAGCATCTCATGCTTATTTTAAAGTCTTCGTAGCAAATATGAACGTTTTGGCTGTTCATATTTCCAGCACCTTAGTTACTTGCTTGCAGTACTGGAGAAAGTACATAACCTTTTATGTACTTTTTTAAAAAAGGTACTTCAGTATAAAAATGTTCTAATATAGAAAGCAGCCAGAAGAGTATCTGTTTTAAAGGGGCTGTTTTGGTGATTCCAAGATTGCGGCAATATGCAGAATAGACCACTGAGAAAACATCCCAGGAACCCTCACCCGATGCAGCCGTTTCTAGATGCAGCTGGGGTTTGCTGCCTGCCCTGTTCTGGATGTGTGCAAACGTCTTCCCCAGAACATCCAAGTGTTATCCCAGGGTGGAGTTTCCAAGTCTTGGCCCCTCAGCTCCAGGAGACTTTTTTTGAAGCTTGTGCAGTCTGGGGAGGAGGTGGGGGAAGCAGAGCCTTACAGCCAGAGAGTACACATGCTGCAGTCACCCTGAGGCTCAAATAGCATTGCAGTCTTTTACTTGTGGTCCTTTTTCCTTTCTAGAAACTGAGGGTTTTCCATTTTATTTTCCAAAGAAGCCAAAAGTATCACGCATTTACCATAACAAGCCCAAGAAAAATAGTATTGCAAACCAAATAAAATTGGAAAATAAAGCAAAATTTTTTAAAGTAAAATAAGGCAGTTGGTCACCAGACTTATGCAACTGAGAAGAAAGATGCTTTCTATCTTACCTGCTCTCTGTATTTTTCATTCTAACTTCATTGCCGGCAAAGCAGTTGCCTTTACCAGTAAGCTGAGCTAAGCATTATAACAAAACATCTCAGATACTTCAGGCCAGCGTTGGCTTAAAGGAGACGTGTAAAAATTTTGTTATACTTGAGACTTCTCCAATCTTAGCCAGGCTTTGTGTGTGTGTGTGTGTGTGTGTGTGTGTGTGTGTGTGTGTGTATACACACACACACACACATATATATATATATATATATATTTTTTTTTTTTTTTTGCCAGAATTCCACTACTAAAATCACTCAAGACTCCAAAAGAGCTCAGGAAATTAATTTACTTGAAATGGATGCAATTCATTTCAACTTTGCTCTACACAATTGATAAGAATCTAATGCCTCAGACTTCAGACTTCCACTCCACCTCTGTTGCCATGGGTTCCAGGACAATAAACCCACTTCTTTCCATTTGTTCTCTAACTTAAAGAAAAGCTCAGGGGTATTTCTGGACAAGCATACATTTTCCAAGAGATTTCAACATGGGACTTTTTTTTTTTAAGTTTTGCACTTTTGTAGATTTGGCAACCACAAACAACCAAGTAGGAACAAAACAAAGTGTCCAAAACCCATGACTTTTTTCTTACAAATTATTTCCCTCACTTGAGCAAACCATTATGCAGACCTCAACTTGTATGTACATTTAAAATAAACATACATTCCAGTTTGGTGATGATCTTCTCAACATATGTGTGTGTCTCCCAGCCCCACTGATTCTGTCAGGGCTGTCCTGCGTTCTCTCAAAGCCAACCAGGAAGGAGCAGTGAGCATTTTAGTCCTGAATGCGTTCATATCAGCAGACCACCATTTCCAGGGTTTCATTGCAGATCACACCCTATTGCTGTTGATGTTTTTTTCTTGTTGTTCTTTTTTTTACCCTTTACTTGGTGGTAGGAAGTGGAAGTTAAGGGTGTGGATTAAAAAGAGATAGGATGCTTGGAGATTACAGCCTGACCTTTGTTCTGGTCAGTTGCCTGGCTCTGCCCAGTCTGTATCATCCCCCACCCCTCCGTGCAAGTCCACTTAATGAGACCAGCAGACATTCTGCGGTGGAGATGGTTGGGCTGGATTTTAATTTCCTAAGGAGGGAGCCGATTTTTTCCTTCAGCATCAAGCAGATGTGAATCAAAAGATGAAATCTAACCTCTCACTTCTTTGTCCCCTCCCCGTGAGTGTTTTTTGCGCTGGAATGTCTTGACTCATCTCTTATGGCCAGCCCTCACTTCTCCTAGTCCTACGAGCTGGGTGCCACCTGCAACACTTGGGGCCCCTTGGGATCCCTCACATGACGTGTTTATTGGGAATATGGGAAATGCCGAAAATGAGACATAATCAAACTCACGCCTTCGGTCGTTAATCAGGAAATCCCACTTGCCCCTGTTGGGAATGCTTATTGTGAGCCAATAGAGAGAAACAAGTATTTTGAAAGAAAGATGGAAATTTGAGTGTTAGGGGGAGAGGAGGAAGAAGCCTACTATTATCTCCCCTGAAAGGCATTGCCACCTTTGACCACAGGGATTACTTGTTTCCTTAGCAAAATATTCGTACCAAAGGCATCTAAGAGAACTTTGAACCCCCATGCTTTGTGTCCAGCCACAGGAGCTGAATTGAATTTGTGGCTTCCTTTTTGTTTAAATGTATTGAGAGAGAAATAATAATGCCTATATTCTGCCCCAGTGTGCACTAGCACGTGTAAAACTGAATGCGTGACCTAATTTGTATTTTCCCTGATTCTGAGACCTTGGTCAACCCCTCAGTCTCCTTGAATCTCAGTTTCTTATGCAATAAAATATGAAATTTGAATTATTCATTGCTATGGTTTTATTTCTGAGCTCTATTCTCACCAAATTTATTTCTGAGTTCTAGTCTCTCCAAATTTAAGTCCATCTCACCACGGAGGCCAAAGGACAGCAAAAGTGTAGAAACTTGCAAGTCCCAAGAATGGACGGAACCACGCCCCTGCACTGTCACCTGGAGGAGAGTTGAGAAGGAACACCCGTTGAGATTTAAATGAATGAGAAACACACCTTTACCATTTTTAATTCTTTATACACTTGGTGATTTGTCACAGCAGCTAGTGTTAACTGATACACTTCTGGGCTTCAGTTTCTTCATGAAAAGAATGAGAATATTAATTAGCACCTAGAAAAGTTGTTGTGAGGTTCGAATCAAAGGACATTCCTGGAAAGGCCCCAAGTGTCCAGCAAGAGTGAGCCTGACTTCTCCACCTCTTCCCTGCATCCAGTGGCAGAGGGAGGGCACAGTAAGTCCCTGGCGCCCCGCGTGTGAGTGAGGTCATGCCCCCGAGGCCCACCAGCGGGTGCTGTTCTTCTGAAGAGCAGCCTGAAAGTCTGTCCTCTCAGAAGGAGCCCGGTGGAATGCCACTTCCTCGTGCACAGCACAGACTGGACACGGGGACATTGGGATGGGGAGTTTGTCTCCCCAAGGACCTGGAAAGCTGGATTCTCCTGTGCCTTCATCATTCACTTGCTTTCTCTGCTTCTCTGCCTCCGAGTGGCCTCCCCTCGCCCTGAGTTCTGGCTGCTGGTCTCACCGTGAGGACCAAGGAGTGCTTGGAAACCGTGGGCCCGGCCCAAAAGTCATCCCATGAAGACCATGCACCTCAGGACCCCGGCTTCCTCGCACCTGCCACAGCGAGACTTCCTGACAGGAGGAGATGCACCTTCGGTCTTCCTCGGGGCACCCTGAACCCCCAGCACCGGTGCTTCTAGAACAGCAAGCTCTCACAACAGCGACACCGTTCACCCCCGAACAAAGCCACAGGAAGCCCACACAGGGTAATTAGCGAAGATCCGTGCAGACAGCTGCCCCCATGCAGAGACAAGACTCCAGGCGGACTACAGGGAGGCAAGAAGAACCGGGAGGCAAGAAGAACCGGGAGGCAGGACGGCGGTCGCCCCCGCCCTCGCCCCAGCGGTGTGCCCGAGACACAGGCACAGAGGTCCGGCCTACAAGCAGTAGCAAACGTCCGGTCCAGGAAGACGGTGAGTGCAGTCGTCCGTGTGACCGAATCCGCTCGCGCTCAGCCACACGTTCCCTGGACTGAGGACTAGGAAATGGAAAATGGATCCCTCTCCACTGGTGGTGGCGATAACAGCTTACACACATGTGGGCTTTCTTTGTCTTCCTTATGGGGTGGTAACGATGGCCTCTGACATTTCCTCAACGCGCACCATGCCATCAGTCGGCTCACTGTGGCCCTCCCGCTTTTCTTGGAGACTTCCTCAAAACCGTAACATACCGGATTTTCCAGATCGGAAGGGAAAAGGAACATAGTCCTCAGCCCTCACCGTCGCTTTGGAAAGTTGAATGGCTTCGTCACGCGCCAGGCAAGCTCTTCTTGGGGCCCTCTCGACAGAAGTCCTTGTCTTTCAACACCTTGGCCGCCCCAGGCAGACCCAGCAGCCCTGAGGTTGGCGGGGCTCGCGAGGGGACCCCCAGAGCAGATCAGCTCTGCCTGAGGGGAGGTCCTCACCCGGAGCTCACGCTTAGGGGTCACAGATCTCCTCTCTTGTCGTGGGCCTGGAACACACGTGAAGCGAGTGTGCGCCGAGCCTGCCCTCCACGGCCCTCTGCCTCGAGCTCCTCCGTGCTCTCGGTCCCTTTCCTCCAGCCACCCTTGGCGCTGATTACAGCCGCGTCCGGCGTCCCATGACTCCTCTGGGCTGGTGTTCCTGCTGCATCCTCTCTGCCGGGCCAGGTTTCCTGCCCTCAGTTACTCAGAGAGACGCCTCCCACTGAGCGAGGTCGGAGGAGCATTTCCTGCCACTCCTCCCCGCTCCCTGGGACGCCTGGGGCCTTCGGCCTGCAGAGGCCCGGCCCAGCCGCCCCACCATTCTTCCTTCAGCCACCCTCAAACATCATCCTCTCCCCAGGAAAACCTCTCACCGTGCTGTCCTACTTCTGTTTTCTCTCTCAGTGCTTCTTAGGCTTTTGGGGGTTTCTTTGTTGTGTTTTGTTTTATTTTGAAGACTCCTTGGAGAGAAGCTGATAGCAGAAGACATCCATCTGCCCCCTGAGGAATGTCTGCACACATGGGCTGCGTTCCCGGGGCAGCCTCAGGGAAGCCTTGGGTTCTCTCTGCTTCTGGGGCTCTGGACGTGGTGGGGGCCCACTGCCTGGTGAGAGGAAGGGTCTCCCAGGAACACCTCTGCATGGGTGTTTCTGGCCCCCGCTCCCGTTAACCTTTCTCCACACCGGCCCCAAAGCTAGGGGCAAACCTCCAGAAGAAATAAGACACATGGCTGGGGGGTAGAGGGGAGGGATTAGAAACTGTAATTCAATCTAATATTTGAGGCTTGGCAAGTGTGCCTATGGGATTTCACGAAAACCCCCGAATCTTTTTCATTTCAGAGCAATTAAGCAGACCCCAGCGTCCTGGCTCCAGTAAGCCGCTCAGCTCTCGGTTTTATTGCCCGTTTCCTTCCCCTGGGCCAGCACTAGCTCCCATCCTCGCACTCAAAATAAAAAACCCACACTGTGTCGGTGCCACCGAGGGGCCCCTGCAAGCAAGCATGGGGCCGCGGGGCAGCCAGCCGGGCACATGTGGCCTCCAGGGCCACGTGCAGGCACCAGCGTCGGGGATAATCAGAAACATCCAGCAGTAATTTAATAGTTCCCACCAAGCACAGACACAAAGTCTAGCAATTCTTCCTCCGCATACTTAACCCTTCGAGGAGGAGAGGAGGGCCCAGAGAAAAGGGAAATTAATCCCTGCTAGTTGCTACCCTGGGATTTTTGCTTTCAGTTTTTCTTTCTTGCTTTCTTGCTTGCTTGCTTGCTTGCTTGCTTTTTTTTTCTCTGATGTGAGAGAAAATGATGTGAGCTTTGGAAGCCTGCAGGAAGCAGGAATTTATCTTAAAATGCCCTTCCTCAGTTCTGGCCAAGGGCGGCGGTGGGGGGGGAGAAGGGCAGCGGGACCTTGGGGAGGGCCAGTCCTGGTCAGAGGACTGTCCATCTTCCGGCCAAAGGGAGGGTCCACACGGGGCCATGGGCAAAGCGTCGCACCTTTCCAAAAAGGTGTGTGACTCCAGATTTGCTACACGCGTGAGGCAGTTGGCTTACTAGAATACGAGGCCGCCTCTCCACCCAGAGAGTCAGTGGCCCCCTCTCCCGAGCTCTGCCACTCACTTTCATCCCTCTGGCACCCGAGCGCCCACGTCACTCCCCAGGACCTGCAGCCACGGGGGGCGCCGCCCACCACCAGCCACGTTCTGCCTGCAGGTAGTTCTGTCACTAAGGAAACAACAAAACTGGAAGCTTGAGCTTTGGAAAAAATTTGCCTTCTAGTAAGACGGCATGATTAGCTGGAAGTTTTTCTTTTATAAGATGAGTTTTCCTAAAATTTGTAAATAGGAAC
The DNA here is from genome assembly GCA_027257055.1 of Cephalopachus bancanus. Taxonomy (NCBI): domain Eukaryota; kingdom Metazoa; phylum Chordata; class Mammalia; order Primates; family Tarsiidae; genus Cephalopachus; species Cephalopachus bancanus. The sequence goes on from JAPVLO010000325.1 coordinate 3,599,560, forward strand.
CCACCTTTCTCAACTTTCCCACGCCTGTGTAGACCAGCTAGTGACAACTCATCCACATCGACAAATTCAGGTCTATCGGAGGCCACAGATGTTCAGGCCTTTTCTGGGCAACCCGCAGGCCCAGGTGCGTGCACGCCTGTGTGCGCGCGCGCGCGCCACACACACACACACACACACACACACACACACACACACACACACAGCATCTCCTCTGGTGAATATTTATCATGTACTTGTAGTGCCCCTAGGATCATGCTGTGTGAAATAAGGTCGCCAACCTTGGCTTCACCTTCAAAGCACTGAAAGAATTTTGAAGAGATTCTCTGATCTACCGAATCAAGTGTGGAGCCTGAGAACTTTTTATTTTTAAAGACTTCCAGATTCCTCTGACATGTAGCCAAGAACCACTGGCGGAGTGTGTCTTCCATCGGTGCTATCCTTGAGAAGCTCACCCTCGGAGGGGCTGGCTCTGGTGCCCGGGTGCACAGCTTTGCTTCGCGACTTTGACGCGTGACGGGACCTACAGAAAGCGGTGGCTCACTCGGGGCTTCACGTCCCTGAGCTGCAAAAAGAGGACAGCAATCGTCTTGCAGATCTTTCGTGCACATGGAATGGGTGAATAGTTGAGAGGCATTTGGAACAGTAAGTGGTGTTCATCGTGAGTGCTGCATATGAGTTAGTGACGATTCCACTTGAGATGGGAGTGAGGTGGTGTAGACGGGAGGGATGGCTGGGGAATCCACAGCACGGGGGAGGGAGTCCGTCAAGAGAGGCTCCCTGGAGGGAGTCCTCAGGGTGGCCTGGGGGAGGAGGGTCACGTCCACCTGGGAAGAAAGCCCTTAGCAGTGGTTTGCAGGTGGGTTGCTATGATGTACACGGTGGTAGTGTGCCGTTGTGCGTTTATCTATGACTTAGTGACAGACCACTCAGGAACAATTCTACTTGATAGCCAAGCCACATGGCAATCCATGTCAGACAGCACTTTCAGCCTTCCCAACAGGCCTGACTCTGTGAATAGGTAAAGAGGAGGTGGGTGCACCCCTGAGCTGGGATGGGGGCTCCTTCAGACAACGCAGACTCACTCCTCCTCAGGGTCTGATGTTCCACATCTCCACACGGCCTAACTACTCAAGGGCCGCATGGAAGGGACATGGACAAGGCAACCCCGTGGACTCCCTCGCCTGGATGTGTTATTGCTGCCCCCTCCACCCACTGAGAAGGGGGCCAGGAAGAGGCCCGCAGTCGGGCTCTGGCCAAGGATGGAATTCTCAACGTCAGACCAAAGTTCCTGGCGCCAGGACCAGCCTCCACCCTCCTTCTGAGAGACAAAAGCTCCTTATCAAACATAAAATATCTGATGTATATAATCATTTGACACATAAATGGATGTGGTATTTATCTGTAATTTACATATTTGATAACATGCACGATTTTATGAGAAACACATGCTATTCTGCACGGTGGGGGAAGTTGGATCTGTTGGCCACAGGACTAAGCTCTTCAGAGAGACCATTGTTTTTCCTTGCGACCAGGAATGACACTTCCCTGTGAGATGTGCCTTCAGTGACCGCGTTCAGCGTCCTGTCCTAAATAAGAGCAACCTCCCAAGTGAAATCCAGGAAACCATAATAATCATGACAAGAGAATGTGCTCCACCAGATGAATCTGGGTCCTAATTTTTTTCTGCCTCCTTTCTTTGACATTAAATGTCGTGTGAGAAAAAATATGACTCAAAGCGAGCCATCTGTCTTTAGTTTCTTTCTGGGTGTGTTACCACCCACAGTAATCAGCCTAATCCTGAAATCAGTCACTCGGTTGTACCGATAGGGCCCTGATTAAGGGGAAGTTAACGGCGGGGGGGGGGGCTCTGCGTTTGCTTCTTTGGGTTCATTCGAAACTGACAGCGTGGCCCTCATCTCTCCCACATTCCTAGCAAATCCCAGTACAGGTTGTCCGGGGAGGCTCCGGTTTGGCAGTGGCTTTCTTCAGACCCGGCAAGGATGTGGGTGGCCCAGGCCGGGCCTGGAGGCAGCGACTGCTCCCGTCCTGGTGTGCTGAGCTCTCTCCAACCCACCCACTGCAGTCTTGCCCAGAGAGGCCTGCAGAGCTGACGCGGAGAAGCCCCTCCCTCACTCCCAAGGCTGCACCCAGAGGCACAGTGGCTAGTGAGTGGCTTAGGGCCTCTTGCCTCTGACTCCACCCCAGGACGCAGTGACCGCTAGATGGAGTCCTTCTGAACTAGCCTCGCTTTGTTGACGCATGTCATCTTCTTCTACGGAGTCACTTTTCCCAGAGTCTTCTCCCAGTGGAGAAGTCCCAAGGGCATGTGGCCACAGGCTGCAGGTGGCCTCACAGCACAGGCCCCCAGGGACAGCTGTTTCGCCGACAGGTCCTATGGGTCTAGAACACAGCTGGAAAGCAGGCACCTGGGACGAGCCTGGGACGTTCAGTTCAGGGCATCCAAGTCATGTCCTCTTCCTTTCTCTTCGAAAGCATCTCCCCTGCCCTCTTCTGTCTCCTGGGGCTTCCTAACTCCTTTCTAAATTAAAGCCACATACCTATCCCGAAACCCGACCCCTTTCAAACCAATGTGGTGATTCTCCAGGCATTTGAGTGTTCAGATTTGTATTATGAACCATCAAATGGAAGCTTTGTGTCTTGTCAAAGGAACGTCTGGTTTGAGGGGAGGATTTGTTGATCAACCCTCCTTATACCTAAAATCACATCAAGGTCTCTGTGTGGCTGGACCTGAGAACCCAGGGGACTGAGACTGGCCTGCCTGACACCTGGCCTCTGCCCTCCGAGCCCTGCATCGGGGCTCTCCCATGGATGAGCGGGTGGTACTAGGTTCGCTGTGGAGGGCTCTTCCTGAAGCATTGATCTGGGGACAGGGCCTCTAAGGCAGCCTGGGTAGATGGGGGGAGAATGTGGGCTGGGTGGGGACATGGGGAGGTGCAGCGGGGCTCCGAGCAGGAGAGTCCGACCCAGGCAGACTCGGACAGGTCGGAGACAAAGGGCGTGGCCCTTCCAGGCCCTCCCTCCCTGTGTGAGCCACACTCCATTCCTGCAAAGCTGGAGGGACGCTCAATCTGAGTGCTGCAGGCCTCATAAAATAAGGGAAAGCATTTGGAAGATGACTTGTCTGTAAAACCACACTGATGATAGTCATTTGGGTGAACTGCTGATCACTTATGCCTGATTATCATGCGACAAAGCAATGACTGTATACATCATGAATGTGTGTCAGATTAACTATGATTTTTTTTTTTACAGCAGCAAATCCTGCAAATGTATGGCCACTGGGTCTTTATAATTAGTTTCTTCTGTGGCAGTGTCTACTCAGGCAGTATGGTTTTATGCATTTGTCCTAAAATAAGTGAAATGTAGTGAATAAAATAAAACAAGGAACACAACCACACAGCCCTGCTGAGAAGGCTCCTATGAGTAGACCCCATGCCGGACATGCCTCCAGAAATAAAATCAAGTCTTGAGACCAGGTGGCAGCTCTGTCCCGCTGGCTTCCTTATTTCCAGTGCGCAGGACAGCACCACACACTGTAGGTGCCTAATAAATGTTTAATGGGGGAGTGGTAAACAAAGGACTGAAAGTAAATGTAGAATTAGCTTAGGCTAAGTTTTGACAGCTCCACTCTGATGCCCTGGTCCCCCAAAAGGATAGAGAACCCCTCGGTGCAGGTGAAGACCTTCCGGTTGGTATCTAGGTTGGTACCCTGGCTCTAGCAATAGTTCTTACAACCTTGTCCACATCATTCAGCTGTTGAGGCCTCTGTTTTTCTCTTGGGGAGATGAAGACATGAATCATCTCACTGAATTTATGAGAGGATTAAATACGTTTTTAAAATAATTCTGTAAATACAACTGGGCCATTTATGTCCGATTCAGTGGGGATTTCTTATTGCAGGGTTCTATGACTTGAATGTGTGGCCCCTCGAAAATGCATGTTGGAGAAACTTAGCTCCCAGAGTGGTGGTATTAAGAGACGGGGACTTTGGGACACGTGATTAAGTCACGAAAGCCCCGCCCTCATGAATGGAACTAGTGTCCTGATAAAAAAGACTTGCTCCCCCATCCCTTTTGCCCCGTGAGGGTGCAGCCAACAGGTGCCATCCCGGAAGCAGAGCGGAACCCCTGCCAGACACCGGTGCCGGACTCTTGCTCTTGGACTTCCCAGCTGCCACAACTGTGAGAAATAAATTTCCGTTCTCTACGAATTTCCCAGTCAAGGGTGTGTTTTTTAGCAGCACAAACAGACTAAGACATGGAGGATGTCGTGAGTACTAATCACCTTCCCTTCTACGAACCCACACTAAATGAGGGGCAGAACCTGCAACTGAGCCTTGTATTCCAGGGAGGATTATTGGTGTTTCCAGGACTGTGCTTTTGAACTCACCAAACTCCCATAGGGGAGAAAACCACGTGCCTGCCCTCTATGAGGTACAGAGCATCATGCTTTCAGGATGGCTCTAGGTTTTGTTGGAGCACGTCAGTGACCGCCGCATGCCACCCTCCCCGCCCATCCTGAGCCTGTCCAGCATCTGGGGTCTGCCCGGTGCACTAGAAGAGCGTGCCCTGAATCCCTCCGTGTGCCACGGCCAGCTGAGCCACGGTTTTGGGCCAATGTTGAGCTGCCACTGCCTCTCTCTGGGTCTCAATTTCCTCCCGCAACTTTTTACTTTGAGTGGCGCTTACCTTCAAGGTGAGAACTGTGAACCAAACTGTGTTCCCCCCACATTCGCATGTTGAAGTCCTAACCCCAACTGTGACTATGTTTGAAGACAGGACTTATAAGAAGTAGTTAAGGTTAAATGAGGTCATCAGGGTGGAGCCCTAATCAGATAGGACTGGCGTCCTTATGAGAAGAAAGACCAGACCTCGCTCACTCTCTGCCATGTGAGGACACAGCATGAAGGTGGCCATTTACAGGCCAAGAAGGGGCCCACCCCAGACACCGGTTCCGTCTGCATCTTGGTCTTGATTGGACTTCCACACCTCTAAAACTCTCAGACACAAACTTCTGTCGTTTAAGCCACCCAGTTCATGGTCGTGTGCGACGGTACCCTGAGCTGACTCAGATGGTGGAGAATGAATGAGAACCTTGGGCAAAGCTCCCACCTCCAAGTAGACTCTCACAGAAAGTCAATTCTCCTTCCTAAGCACAGTAATGGTTGAACTTTCCTTTGATAAGTTAAGATCACGCGATGGCTCAGCATCATTGTTCTGAATATGAAATCCCCCAGAGGCGGGAGGATCGCTGGATCCCAGCAGGTCGAGGCTGCGGGGGCCGGGAGCGGCCACTGCCCTCCAGTCTGGGCGACAGAGTGAGACTCCCACTCAGAAAAAAAAGACATTCATCAAGAAATCCCCATACAGAGTTATACGAAAGAAACTATAGGAGGTGTTGGAAATCCTGGTGACTGGATACCTCTTGGAAAGAAAATTCCTCTTCCTTTTTCCAGTCAAATCCCATTCCACACTTCTGCTATTTGCTATTTTGGTGTGGTCAATGCTAGAGAAAGAGTTCACGGATCTATGAAGTCAAGGACCTGCTTCAACGAAATAAAAGCTGCATGTTTTGAAAGCAAAGCTCCCCTCAGCAAATGACTAGCTGACATCCTCCTCGTGAAGGTGCCCCACGTCCTGTAGTCCTTGGATGACGTTATTGCTGTTCATGCTTTTTGCTCCTTCAGGGGCTGGCTGACAGCAGCAGTGTGAAACGGCCAGAGTCTTCAAGGGAAAACTCTGTCCTTGGCCAGCTCTGGGCTGCCACTCAAGACCGGCGCCCCCTCCCCTTTGAGCTCCTCTCCACCCTCCCTCTGCTCCCTAGTCTTCTGAGAAGAAGGTGATGAACTGACCATCATAAGAATTAAATCACGGATCATTCGGAAGGGGTGCGGTATTTTCCTCAGGGAAGATTCCACTCTCACAAGCAATCTCTGTTAAAGACAATAGCAAACTCTCAAAGTACACATTTCAGTCATCAACCCTGCTGGGGGTAGCTGTGGCTCAGGATGACTGAAGCATCTTGAGCAACCACTCCCTTGAGGAATCTTAGTTCTGCTCTGCCATAGCCACCAGCTCCACCACTGATGCTACAGAGAGTCCCGTGGCATCATGAAGGGGCCATCGCAAAGAGTTGAGCAGAAGGCTCACAGGTGGGGCTCTGTCTCATTTCCCAAAATAAAAGGATGATGTGAAAGAGCCGGCGGCATCCTGGGTTAGTGGCAACCCCCAGGATGAGACGCAATCTCCTTGTTTCTAAAAGCAGGCTCTGTCGGCCCCACGTGACAGACAGCTCATTCATGAGACAAAGGAGGAAACCTTCGCTTCACTGAGTTGCTGATGTCAAGCTTCAGATCAACCTTGTGGAGCAGAAGTCAGCAGTTGCTTTGGGACCCTGACAAAAGAAACTGGCCCATTAACCTGCCCTACCCCAGACATTCTGCCATTCCAAGATTAGCCACTGAGGTCAAAAGCTCTCTTTTTTCCATTGTATCCAGCTGCTTTATTGCAGTACACATATTGCAAAGGGCACGAATGTTAAGTGTGCAGTTTGATTCGTTTTCACGTATGTACAACTGTAACTACACCCAGATCAAGACAGCAACGTTTCCAGAGTCTCTTGTGCCCTTCCCAGTCAATACTTTGGCACCCAAAAGTAGCTACTATTATCACTTCCATCACAATAGAGTCATTGAGTTGTTGCTAAGCTCTATATAAATAGAATCTTAGAGCATGTACTCTTGTGTAGTATTTCATTTTAGAATATGCCACAATTTATTTCTCTGTTCTCCTGTGAATAGACATCTGGGCTGTTCTCGTGTGAAGTTTCCTATGAACAAAGTTGCTATGAGCATGCTTGTAAATATCTGTTTTGTGAGCACACATACTCATTTATGTTGAGGACATGTCCGGAAGAGGAACAGCCAGGGTACGGGGCAGACATATGTTTTATGTTAGCATGTGCCACCGAGCAAAACGTTCTCCCTTAACGATGCAGTTACTCTGCTGTCAGAGCACCCTGTGTCTTTGGCTCCTTAATCTGGACTATTTCTCTGTCATGCAGGCCTTAATGGCCTAAGACACCAGTCAGGTAAGTTCGATTTGGACAAGAAGAGATGAGTCCTGGTAGTGTCCACTACCCCAGAAGGCAGGCTTGGGTGGAGGGACACAGCAGGGCCCTTAAAATGCGGAGTTACAAACCGGCAGGGAGTGAAGAGGGGTGCAGGAAACAGGCTACAAGGCGGTGGGGGGCTCGGAAAAGAGCAGCCCTTGAAGAGAGCCAGTTCCAGCAAGCCTGCTTCGTGAGAGCGGCGCCCCTGCTGACCACGCAGTGGCAGGACGTCTGTTCTTGGCAAGGAAGCAAACAGCTGACCAAGTGCGTTAACTTACAAAGACGCAGCCTTCGTTATCACTTGGATATGTTAGCAAATGTTGCCGCAGAAGATATTTCAAACAAAAATTGTCACTTTTTCAGCAACTCAAACCAGGCTAATGCCTCTGCAAATAGCATAAAGATACGTCACTGAATAGATGGTATTAACTGCTACACGGGGTGCGGGCCTAGTCATTCCAAAAGTAAATATCTGCTTATAAAGAAAATAGTGGGATCGGTTAAACCAGTTTTTCGGGCCAGTGCAGAAAAGTAAAAATATGATTTATTTCCCCCCCGTTCTGTTCCATTAAAATGAAATCGTGCAGAAAACAACGTTTCCGTATGTGCGTGCATATTTCAAGAAGGTAGGGGAATGCTAAGCGAACAATTAACAAAATATGGTGCCCACTGCAGCCATTCAATGTGTGTGGCACAGAAGCTGGAGTTTCCTTGAAGGGTCTCCTAAGGTCTCCACTGTCAGTGGTGTGCTGACACCTGCCGCAGCCACTCAGAGCGTGATTGTGCACACCTTCTCACAACACCTCATTCAGTGACATCATGTCAGGAGCTTGAAATCAGCCATGGTGGGAGTATCTCCTCCACAGAAACCAGTAAGCCCTACAAACCAGAGCTTCTGTTCCCCAGAGACCCAACTGTTAAACATTTACCAGCATACCACTGGAAAAATGTGCTGCACAGCAAAAACAGGCAAGCCAAGACCCTCTGCCCATTTTAGTATGGCCCAAGCTAAGAGCGCTTTCTGTGTTTTCAAATGCTTAAGAGAACCCCTTTCTAATGGCTTTGAAAAATTAGCTTTTACTGCAGATTTGATCCTGCTTCCTAATGAATTCAGCCTGTAATGATAAGTCAAAGCAGCCCTTACAGACAACACTTGTAATAGATTCATTTCGTCCACAACTAATATTGTAATATTGCTGTGTGTGTGTGTGTGTGTGTGTGTGTGTGTTTGTGTGTGTACACACATATACATATATCTCAAACTACAGTTGCAGCAGCAATTTTTGCACTTTCTTGCAAGTGTCAAAAAATTTTCTGTATTTCAAAATCCATGTAAGCTTTCTGATATGGAGCAAGATGGTATATGCCTACTTTTCCCTATTTGTCTCCTCTAAATACAACTAAATAACCCTGGAAATTATAAAACAGACAATGAACTCTAAAGCCTAGAAAAAGGTGCACTGACTAGAGATTTCAAGACATGAGGAAAAACAATTTGGTTCCCTAGGTTTTGTAAAGCGCCAGAGAGACCTGCAACTCAGAACCACCAACAGGCATAGGTCAATACGGTCTAGATTGCTCTCTAGCCAAAAGACTGGGAAAGAGGAAGCCCAACAAAGTAAAGGCTTAGATGAAGCCCCAACTTCTACTTTGCAGCCAGGGAACCTAAGGCAACCACTTCACCTGCAGGGCCAGTATCAGAGCAGTGTCCACCGCCCTGCCCTCTGCCTAGCTGCACAAGGAGAGTGAGGCTTGGCAGCTTCTGGGCTTCTGTCCCCAGTGGCAGAAAGTGAACCAGCGATGCAAGACAACCCAAAGAAGCCCCTTTCAACTCTCCAGGCAACCCCAACAGAGATCGAAAGGGGACCCCAGGAGTGCCAGAGGAAGGAGTCAGACCAGAAGAGCATTGCAAGGGTTCTGGAAACTCAACTGATATGAAACTGAAGCCAAGAAGAGTAAGCCAGAAAGAACATGCTAAACATAAACAGGGTGACTGCCCGGTGAAACAGAAGAAGATTTAAGTAGGTTGAGAGTCTCCAGACACAATAAGCAAAATGTTCAGGACACAATTTTTTTAAATCACTCATCATACGAAGAATCAGTAGAATCATAACTTCATTGAGAAAAGACAACTGATGCAATATGGAAGTGAATCAGAAGTGGGAATTATTAGACAAAGATTTTAAATTAACCATCTTGAAACTTCTTCAAAAAATAAATTACAAATTATCTCATGACAAATACAAGATCAAAAATCTTAGCAATGAAAATAAGTTATTTAATTTTATTTATTTATTTATTTGCTTTTTTGTTTATTTATTTTGAGTTGGCGTCTCACTCCGTCGCCCAGGCTGGACTCACTCACGGCCACCCCAGCGTTGATTCACTGGGCTCCAGCGACGCTTCCATCTCAGTCTTCCAAGTAGCCGGAACTATAGGCACGTGCTACCTACCATGCCTGGCTAATTTTTTGTGATTTGTTGTAGGTTCGAGGTCTCACAACGTTGTCCGGGCTGATCTCAAACCGACAGGCTCAGGCAATCCACGCCTCAGCCTCCCAAAGTGCTGGGATTACAGGCTGAGCCGCCAAGCCTGGCCAGAAGTTATTCTTTTAAAAAAACAAAGTGAAGCTTATAGAACTGAAAAATACAATAACCAAAAATTGTAAAACTACTTGATGAATTTAATAATAAAGAGGTGATGATAGATGATTCACTCAGTGAAATTGAAGACAGACCAATATTCAGTTTGAACAAAAGAGAGAAAATAGATTTTTAAAACAAACAGAGAATCAGGAATCTGTAAAATAATAATAAAAGATCTAACACTCATATTATCCAAAGAAGAGAACCAAGGAATATGAGACTAAAAATTTTCCAAATTTGATAAAATACATAAGCCTACAGATTCAAGATGCTGAGAAAATCCTAAATATAATAAATCTAAAGAAATCTGTGCAAAGGAACATCATAACCAAATTTCTGAAAATTAAAGACAAAGAAAAAAATCTTAAAAACAGCCCCAGAGAAATGAAACATTACTTCAAAAGATCAACAATTTGTATGACTGCAGATTTCTCATCTGAAACTATGGCGCTCAGGAAGAAATAACAATTTTCAAGCTTGAAAGAAAAGAACTACCAACTGTGAAATCTTCATCTGGGTAAACTAACCTTGAAAAATGAAGAAATAATTCTCAAAGGAAGACTAAGAAAATGTGTTACTAGCAGACCTACCTTTAAAATCTGGCTAAATGAAACTCTCCAAACAGAAGGAAAATGATAACGAAAGAGGACTGGAAATTTTAGGAAAGAAAAAGAGCAAGAAAAAGAAAAGTGAGGGTAGAAGTAAATACAATAGGCTGTCCTTTAATCCGTTACTTTAATTACATTTCATGGGTGAAGCAAAATTTATAACACCATTTGATATGATGTTCAATGTACATGAAGGAAGTAGAAGACAATTATATTTTAAAACTAGAGAAGGAAAAGGATCTAAGTGGAAGTAAGGTCTACACATCATTGAGATAAAATGTCAACATCAGTAGGCCGTAAGTTATGTATGTATATGGTAATACATAGAACGGTAAGAAAGAAAGCTATGCAAAGTGATATAATCAAAAGCATTATGAAGAAATAAAAATGGAATTCAAAAAAAGTTCAAGTAACACACAAAAAGGCAAGGAATAAAAAGAAGACATTAAGGAATGGAGTGAAAAACAAAAAGGAATAAAAGTCAGATATGAACCCTACCAAAACCAATATTTACTTTAAATGTAAATGCCTTATTATTCACAATAGCAAAAACAACCGTGCTGCCCATTGAAAGAGGACTGGATAAAAAAATGTGGTACATATACATGATGGAATATTACACAGCCATAAAGAAAGACAAAATTATGAACTTCACAGCAACTTGGGTGGACTTTGAATCTATCATACTGAGTGATCTATCACAGAAACAAAGAACCAAGTATCACATGTTCTCACTCATAAGTGGATCTTAAACAACTATCATAATACTATAAGTAAAGGATTGGTAGTAGTGGGAAACTGCCAGGGGAGGGCAGGGGAGGAATTGGCAGTAGTGGGAAACTGCTGGGGGTGGAGCACACCTCATCAACAATGTTGATGAACATTTGTATGCCTAACCCTGAATAATGAACATTTGTATACCTAACCCTGAATTGCACCCCACATACTTAAAATAAATTATTTTTTAAATGGAAGTGTCTTAAATACACCAATAAAAGCATAAAGGTCAGCACAGTGGATTTTAAAAAGACACAACCCAAATATATGCTGTCTACAACAAACTCACTTGAAGCATAACAATATAGGTAGGTTTAAAGTAAAAAGATGGAAGAAGGTATATCATACAGACATGGAATTTTGGAAAGCAATATTTTTATTACTATCATATAAAATAGATTTCAAAGTAAAGAACATTAACAGGGTAAAAAGAAGAACATTACATCAACCCACCAACACCAGAGCTTCGACTAGTAGAGCTGAAAGGAGAAATAAATTATAGTTGAGGCAACCAACACCCTCCTCCCAGCAAATGACAGAACTACTAGTCAGAAAATCAACAAGGATATAGAGAAACTCAAAACAACATCACCATCATCCAACAGAATCTAATTGACATTTGTAGAACATATTGAACAACAGCAAGATGCACATTCTATAAAAGTGCCCATACAACATTCATTAAGAATGTTGGATCCTGAGGTTTCCAGGAAAGATGGCAATGGCACAAGTCAGACTATGAGAATCTCTGCAAAAGTGAGTGTCCATAAAGACTCTCTGTGTGAGTGGGTGTGCCCCAGTGGGTGAGTGAAAGTTCGTCTGAGGGTAGACTTGGGTTTGTGCACCCAGGGCTCTTTTCTGGAGGTGACTGCAAACCACCACCACCCTGAGATTGGAGACCCAGGCACACGGGGTCATCTACCATTCTCAGGGCTCTCTTGAAAGGAGGCAGCAGAGAAGAGATACCCCTCACCACCTTGTACCTGGTCCACACCATCACCTGCAGCAGCAGACCAGGCACAAGCAGGAGGAACCATGGAGAAGACAGGTTGTGAAAATCTGGATAAAGCTCCAACTCCAGTGATGATTCACTGATGTCACTGACAGGCTCCATCTTCTCAGTCCCAGGACAGAGCAGAGATCTGCACTGTCCTGCCAAGCTCCACCCAGTCTCCATCTTGGGACCCAGAGGCTATCCTCTTATCAGACTCAGAGAGACAGATGTCTCTCCCTCATGCTGCAACAGGCACAGACACTTCAGATCTGAGTGGGAGACTTGACAACAGCAGCAAGTAGTGTGAGTCTGGATCTGATCCATCCTCCTCCCACAGTAGTCCATGGAGCATCTGACCCACACTGAGAGCAACCCTATCAGCCTGCACTGAAAGCAGAGGAGAGGGGCTGAAGACCACAGCCACTCTGTAAGGCGGAAGTGGCAGCCAAACAAAATCTGGAGTCACAGAAACAGCCACAACGTGAGTGGGCTTTTTTTGTTGTTGTTCCATTTTGTGTGTTTGTTTTTTGTCTTAGTTTGCTTTTTTCTCTCTCTGCTTTTGTTTACATTCTTGTACTTGCTTTGTTTCTGGTATTTTATTTTATTTTTTTTAGATGTTCTGTTTGTGTATGGGTATTTTTGAGGGAGAGTACATCAATGGGGGGTCTTTGTCTGTATGATTCTCTGTATGTTTTTGTCTTTCTTGTATTTTCTGTCTTTGCTTGTTTCTCTGTTTATTTGTTAGTGCACCTGTTTTCCCTCATCATCTTCTTCTCTCTCTCTCCACCTTCCTTTCATCTTCCTCCTTCCTTTTTCTGTTCTTTTCCCTTTTCTTTCAGAAAGCAAATATACACCCCCACTACATGGACAGACTGTAAGGCGGTGGAAAGTGGGTACCAGGGAGCCCACACACCTGTCAGCAGATACTGGAATTTGTAGATAGCATCTGAATCACAGCTCCCCCTTAATTAAATCTCAAAATTGCAAAAAGCACAGGCTCCCACCCCAAGTCCAGCTTCAGAATTATACAAAACCAGAGGTTACACCTAAGAAAAAATAGAAGACTGAGCAAACAGAAATAAAAGCTATCCCCCATCACTGATCAGCAGAATTAAAGAAGAGGTAAAAAGGGGGGGGAGAAAAACCTACCCAAATAAAGAAAAACCAAAGGAAGAATATGAGTCTCACACAGACTCCTGGGAGGTCAGTCACTGAGAATACAGACTTTGGAACTCAAACAACGAAGAGTCCCTAGAATGACTGGTCTCAAACCACAGACCCAGATATCAGGATATTAATAGAGAGAATGACTAGAAATGAGGAGAGACAAGAAGAAAGAATGAAGGAGTTGATAACTCAGATAACAACAATAAAGAATAGTGAATGAAATAAATAGCAAACTGATAAGCATGGAAAGCAGAATTAACCAAGCAGAAGAAAGACTCTCAGAGCTTGAGGACTGGAATATAGTACTAACCCACACTGCTAAAAATGTTAAAAATAAGTTTAAAAAGACAGAACAAAACCTCCAAGAGGTGAGTGATTATTTCAGGAGACCAAATCTAAGATTAATTGGAATCCCTGAGGCAGATAGAGAGATGGAGACCACACTGGAGCAACCATTCAGTGAACTTATCTAAGAAAATTTCCCTCAGCTCATCAGTGATGCAATCATTCAAACACAAGAGATTCAGAGAACCCCTGCAAGACAACAAATAAGAAGACCAGCTCCTAGACACATAGTAATTCAACTACACAAAGTAGGTATAAAAGAAAAAATCCTACAGGCAGCAAGAGAAAATAGTCAGACTATCTACTGGGAAAGGCCAATTAGAATAGCAGCAGACTTATCTACAGAAACACTTCAGGCTAGGAGAGCTTGGAACCCTATCTTCAAAGTTCTCAAAGATAAACAATTTCAACCAAGAATTACCTACCCAGCTATTTCATCAGTGATGGAGAATTAAAATCCTTCCCAGATATTCAATCTCTAAGAGTTTACGCTGCCTCCAGACCAGATCTACAAGAAACACTTCAGAAAGTATTAAACACAGAAAAAAAAGGGAAAAAAAGAATGACAACAGCCTTCCCAAGAATGCAGGGAAAAGATTGAAAACACACATGAATCAACCAAAAAAATCAAAAGAAAGACAAGAAATAAACAGCAGCAGCAACAGCAGCAGTAGCAACAGCAAACTGTAAGAACACCATGACAGGGATAAACTCTCACATCTCAATAACTGTCCTGAATGCGAATGGACTAAATGGACCACTGAAAACACACAGAATGATAAATTGGACAAAATATCATGAGGCAACAATATATTATCTCCAAGAGACTGATCTCACCAGAAAGGACACTCATAGACTCAAAATAAGAAGATGGGAAACAAAATTTCGAATGAATGGAAGAAAAAAGAAAGCAGGAGTCACAATCTTAATATCCGACAAAATACCCTTTAAACTATCAAAAATTAAAAAGATATAGACAGTCACTGCATAATGATAAAAGTTTCAATTCATCAATAAGAAATATCCATCCCAAACATACATAAACCATACAAAACCTCAGTGTCTCAACCAACTCATCTTTGACAAAGCCTCCACCACCAACTACTGGGGAAAGGAGAATCTATTCAGTAAATGGTGCTGGAAAAACTGGCTGACCACATGCAAAAGATTGAAGCAGGACTCCTACCTATCCCCACACACAAAAATCAACTCTAAATGGATCAGAGACCTAAACATAAAACCTCAAACTAGGCCGGGCCCGGTGGCTCAGCCTGTAATCCTGCGCTTTGGGAGGCCGAGGTGAGTGAATTGCCTGAGCCCGTGGGTTCAAGACCCGCCTGGGCAACTTGGCGAGACCTCATCTCTACAATAAATCAAAAAAATTAGCCGGGCGTGGTAGCGCGCACCTGTAGTTCCAGCTACTTGGAAGGCTGAGACGGAAGGATCCCCAGAGCCCAGCATGTCGAGGCTGCAGTGGCCGGGAGCGGCCACTGCACTCTAGTCTAGGCAACGGAGTGAGACTTCCAACTCAAAAAAAAAAAAAAAAAAAAAACCTCAAACTATAAGAACCTTAGAAAATGTAGGAGACACCCTTATGGAAGTTGGAACTGGCAACCAATTCCTGATCAAAACCCCAAGTGCCCATGTAATAAGAGATAAGAGAGACAAGAGGGACCTCATCAAACTGACAAGCTTCTGCAAAGCCAAAGAAACCATCAAGAGAGCAGGGAGACAGTCCACAGACTGGGAAAAAAATATTTCCCAACAGTATATTTGACAAAGGCCCAACATCTAGGATCTACAAGGTACTAAAACATGCGGAAAAGAAAAAAACAAACAGCCCCATTACAAAGTGGGCAAAAGATATGAATAGACAGTTCTCAAAAGAAGACATATGAGCAGCCAACAGATACATGAAAAAATTTTCGACCTCACTAGTCATTAAATAAATACAAATTAAAACCACACTGAGATGCCACCTAACTCCAGTCAGGATGGCCGTCATCAATAACTCAAAAAATAGATGTTGGAGTGGATTTGGTGGAAAGGGAACACTTCTACACTGTTAGTGGGAGAGTAAACCAGTACAACCTCTCTGGAAACCAGTGTAGTGATTCCTAAGAGATCTAAAAATCAATTTCCCATATGATCCTGCAATCTGTCTACTGGGAATATGCCCAGAGTAACTCAAATCACTCTATGAAAAAGATATGTGCACACACATATTTATTGCAGCATTATTCACAATAGCAAAAACATGAAACCAACCGGCCTGCCCATCCAAAGAAGACAGAATTTAAAAATGTGGTACATATACATGATGGAATATTATGCAGCCATAAAGAAGGACAAAATTATGAACTTTGCAGCAACTTGGATGGACTTAGGGGCTATATTACTGAATGACCTATCACACAAACAACGACCCAAGTATCACATGTTCTCACTCATAAGCGGACCTTGAAGAACTCTCATAATACTATAAGAAAGGGATTGGCAGTAGTGGGAAACTGCCAGGGGAAGGGGGCACACCTCATCAACACGGGTACCTGCATAATGAAAATGTGTATACCTAACCCTGAATTGTACCTCACATCTTTAAAATAAAAAATTTTTAAAAAGAAAACAATGTTTGGTCATAAATTTTACCAAGCTTAAAATAATTAAATCATACAAAGCATACTCTGTGACAACAATAAAATTAGATTAGAAACAAATAGCAGAAAGATAAAAGGGAAATTTCCAAACACTTTAAAATAATTCATTAATCAAAGTAGAAATCCATGGAAAGCTTTTTAAAATAAGTACAACTGAACAAAATCAAAATATCAAAATTTGTGAGATTCAGCTAAAGCAGTGATGAGTGGGAAACTGATAGCATCAAATTCTTCTAATGAAAAAGAAAGAAATCTCAAATAAAAAATCTAAGCTACAGTCTCATGAAGCAAAAAAAGTAATGTAAAAAAAACAAAATCAAGCAAAAGAAATAAAATAATAAAAATAAGACAGAAGTCAATGAAATCAAAAACAGAAAAAAATAAATTAATGCACAGATAGTTGTATGTGGGGTTGGAGCCAGTGAAACTAACAAACCTATGAGCAAGTTGACAAAGACAAAAAGAGAAGATACAAATCACTATTATAACAAATAAAATAGGTGAAATTACAAAAAGTGTTCAGGATTATATGGAAATAATGCTTTTTAAAAAACTACATACTTATCAATTAAACAACTTAGAAAAAAAATGACAAATTTCTAGAAAATTTAAGCTACCAAAACTCAGCCAAAATCAACCAGATTACTCAGTCATGCAAACATTAAATTGAATATGTAATTTAAATTCTTAAAAAGAAATCTTCAGACCCAAATTATTAAGACAATTTAACAACAATTTTACACAAAGTTTTCCAGAAAATAGAAGACAGGGAAACACTTCTGAAATCATACTATGAACTACTCTACACACTTGCATTTCACAACGTGATAGAATGTATCGATTTCTTAAATAGTACAAATTACCTCAATGCACCCCATATAAAATAGGTTTGTTATTACATACTTAGGGATTTGAATTATATATATATAATTCAAACCATATATATATGAATCTGAATTTGTAATTTTAAAACTTTCCAAAATAGATAATTTTCAGTAGATGGTTTCTCTGGAAAATTATATCAAATGTTCAAAGAAGAATTTACACCAGTATGCATAATGTCTTCCAGAAAAAAGATGAAAGAGGACTTCATAACTCACGTATAAGGGTAGCTTTATGCTCACAGCCAAACCAGACATAGTACCCAAAGAAGACCATCGACGAGAATCACTCACGAATGCATGTAGAAGTAAAAACTCTTAATCAGATTTTATAAAACACCAAGTCAGTAATAAATATTTTAAACTATGCACAATAACCAGGTGAGGTTTATTTCAGGAATGCAAGGCTTGTTCAATATTCAAATACCAATCAAAGTCATCTTACTTTGGGAGTTCTTTTTGACCCTAAAAGTGAAACTGCCATATGACCTAAAATGGTCCTCTTGGGTATTCCATGGATGAAATTAGCATCAATTTATTGGATTCCACACTATGTTTATGCAAGATGGTAACACTGAGGTAGACTGAATAAAGGGCCCACAGGACCGCCCTGTACATTTCCAGGAAACTGTCCGTGAAGCTGCATTTCAAAATAAAAAGTTATCTTTTAAACACATAAAGGTAATGGGATTGATCATTCCAACACTCGGACACTCGGGCATGCAAAGAAAAGATTGCTACATTTTTCTCTGTAACTGATTTGATCTTGTTCTCAAGCCCTACACTGCTGAGTATCAAGAGAGAAAAATATCCAATTTTCTGATTAAACGTATCTAGATTTTTCTCTGGCTTAAAAGAGTCGTCACACAAGATTCATTTTAGAGATGAATACTGACATTTATATAAGAATTAAAGTGATGGGATATCTGGGATTTGCTTCAAAATGTTTCTAAAAGAAAAGAATAAAGAAATAAAAGAGGAAATGATAGAGTGAAGGTGGCAAAATCTGGATAATTCTAGAATCTAGGTATATGCGTTTTCTTAATTTTTCACATGATATTTTTAAATATTCATTAAATAGTTTTATTTTTTAAAAATCCATTAATTGAGGAGCCTGCATCTAACCTCCCACAAGAAGTGTAAATCTAGGCTGTCATGACATACCAAAAGCACATATCAAGAGAAGAATCTAATTGAATCCTGTAAATTCCTTCCAAGTGATTAATATCCTCAATTAAAATCATATGCTCATGGATTAATGTCATAATTTGGCAGAAACCAACTGTGTGAAAAGGCATTTTCTAGGGTGAAATATGTAAAATCTCCTTCCAGGTCTGCATTAAAAGATGAACATTTGCAATTGATTTTAATGATAGAAAACACTAGCTTTGAACTCCAAATAAATGAAGTGTTATCTCTTCAATGAAGAATTCCAGGCCAGGCTTGGTGGCTCAAGCCTGTAATCCCAGCACTTTAGGAGGCCAAGGAGAGTGGATTGTCTGAGTTTGCGGGTTCGAAACCAGTCCAGGCATCTTGGCGAGACCTCGTCTCTACAATAAAGCAAAAATTAGCCAGGCATGGTAGTGCACACCTGTAGTTCTGGTTACTTGGAAGGCCGAGGCAGAAGGATTGCCGAAGCCCAGTGGCTCAATGCTGAGGTGGCCGTGAGTGTGCCACTGCACTCCAGCCGGGGTGACAGAGTGAGACTCTGACTCCAAAAAAAAATTTCATTGTTCTCATTGGTAGGTCTGTGTTGCAAAACGTTGTACACAATTATTATGTTTTAAATTTCTTTGTCAAAATGTTTATAGAAATGTGTTTTCTCTCCTGTTATCTATGTACCCACTTACTATCCTGAATATTGCCTCTTGGCTCACAATGTCTAGAATATTTACCACCTGAGTTTTTACAAAAAAGGTTTGCTGACACCTGCAGTAGAGGGTGGTTTTTGTTTGTGATGACACAGCAGCTCTAGATACCTCTCCACACATAGATAGGGCCTGGGTCCAAAACAAAACTTTAGAAATAAAATGTTGGCCCTGTCTCCTTTTAATTAGAAAATATACAATTTTCTAATTTAAAGTATCTAGAGTTTTCTCTGGCTTAAAAAGTCATCACACAAGGCTCATTTGAGAGATGAAGACTGAAATTCACATAAGAATGAAAGTGATGTGATACCTCTGCCACTCTCGATGCAGCATGCGGTATGGAGCCCTCTTCTAGTTGCTCCCTCCTGCAGACACCACGTAGCTGGCCTCCTGCATAAAGAGTCCTGACACGACACAGGACTTTGGAAGTGTGAAGAAGACCAGAACGAGATGCACACTATGTGTGTAGAGTAGGGGCTGCAAGTCACTCCATCCCCACTGAACTCACTACCATGCCCTCCACTCAGTTTCATTCATTCTTCTCGGACCAACACAGCTACCCTTTAGCTGATTTCCTTGTTTTCAATCTTAGGCCCCATTATCAACTGAAAGCTGTGTTCCCCCCAGAATTCACATGTTGAAGCCCTAACGCCCCACTGCGGCTATATTTGGAGGTGAAGCTTCTAAGGAAGTAGTTAGGGCTAAATTAGGTTATAAGGGCGGGGACTGATCGGGTAGGATTAATGTCCTTAGAACAAGAGACACCTGAGAGCTCACCCTCTCTCTCCTTCTTTCACTTTCTGCCTACAGACATGAAGGAAAGATCGTGTGACACATGGCAAGAAGGGAGACCCCTCACCAGACATCAACCCTGCTGGAATCTTGCTCTTAGACATCTAGGCTCTAGACTTGTGAGAAAATATATTTCTGCAGTTTATGCCACCAGCTTGTGGTATTTTATTACGTTGCCCTGTACGGACTAACACAGACCCCTTCCATTCTTCAAGCCTCTCTACTATAAAGAGTTATCAGATAGCCAACGGGAAGCAGCTAACGTGAGTCTCTCCCTTGAAGCAAGCCCAAATAGAGATGCCTCAGAATTCAGAGAGGAAAAAGACCAACGGCACACCCCACATCTCACCAGAGAAGCAAAAGGACCCACAGTGTGCAAAAAAGAGAAAAACTGGTCAGCCTGAGTTGGAACTAGGCAGGCTTGCCTAGATCACCACACAAACCACAAGCAGCCTCTGGACACAGCAAGGGAGGTGAATGAGGCGGTTTCAGGAGTTCTTTGCCCCTGCCATGACTTAGAAAGCTCCCTAAGCCTCACAGAACTCCAGTTCCTCGTGGGAAACTGCCTCACCCATAGCCATGCTCTGCCAAAACCCATGTGGAGTGGTCCGAGAAAAAAAAAATTCCCTGAGTGACCCCAGCCTCCACTTCCCAGGGACTTAATTCTTGCCGGCATCTGCATTCTAGACAGCCTGGGAGGAAATGGGAAGGCCTGGCACTTTCATTTGCCCCGAGGGCAAATTCTGCCACGCAGACAGTTTTAGTCTGGGAAGGGCTGTCGTGAAAACACCCAGGTCTGGCCACACTTTTACGTTCTGCCTGCAGAATGCCTGATGCTAGGTGACCTGTCCGCCAGCAAGCCCTCACTCCCCGCGGGAACTCTGCACCACGTGGCAGCATTCCTCCTGCAGCCAGGGGCTCCTTCCCGGTTCCCACACGCAGGTGGGGAGTTGGGGCACTTCCCCCGACACCCTCTCTCAAAGGTCCAAAATGGACAAGAGACTTTGGTAGTTCCCACTGCCCCTCTCAGCACCCAGGCCAGCTGGTTACTTGCCTGGGGCAACACAGGCCAAGCAGAAAGCCCACAGCCACCATTGCAGCTGGCTGTCTCCTGCAAGCACCACTTCCCGGCCTGAGGTCGACTGTCACAGCCCAGTACATCTGATGCAGTTCGTCAGCTCTTGGAAAGGTCTGATTCAAGAACTCAGCTGCTACCGCTATCCAACCGCTCCAGCTCTTCAGGATGCCTTGAGTCCTCGCAGGTACCTAGCACGGCACTGCCACCACTGGCAATTGAGAAACTCTCCACACCCTATGGTGCACCTCATCAGGGCTGCCAGCCTCATCAGGGCTGGTGCTTGCACTCAACTCTGTGAAAACAGAAGATGGGTCAGCACAGTCTAGCTCTACCTAATATCACTCCCTCACACCCTCTTCAGGAGACTAGAGAAAATCTCATGTCATTGAGCATCTGCAGCTCTGTAGTCTGGGGTGTCAGAGAGCATCTCCAGAGGATCTTACAGAAACATCAGTGACCAATTCTCAAAACTCAATCTCTGAGACTTCACACCTCCAGATCACTTGCAGGCACTCTCCAGCATTATCCTGAATTATGGCAGTTACATAGGACAGCTAGACACAGAAGAACAACAAGGCTCACAGACAACCGGCTCTCAGAGATTATCCCTGCCAGGGGAGCGGGGAGTGTCCTACATCAGAGGACCACCCTATGGAACAAATAAATAAATAAAGCCAGAGTACAGGCTTCTCTGTGTCATAGATCTCCTTCATCAGAGATGCAGACATCAGAGATGAGGATTAAAGTCCTAAAATCAGCAGAGGAAGATGGTGTTTCGGCCCCAGCAGTCAAGCAGCCCAGGTGCCCATGAAGGGCTGTGGAGAAGGAGATTTCTTCACCTCCACACCCACCACGGCACACATGTGCTTCTCTTGAGGAAGTCCAGTACAAATGCACCTGTTGCGGCCCTGGCTTCAACATGCATGGGATGGGGTGCTTTGGGCTCTGGCTAGCACAAGGAGTGGAATCCCACTTCCTCCAGACAAGGAACTTCAAGGTTTCGATAGATAGAAGATAGATTGGTGATTGATTGATTGATAGATAGATAGGCAGGCAGGCAGGCAGGCAGAAGTGTATGTCTGATCTGAAAACTCAGAACAGACAGGGGCATAATGGAAAAGTGGACGACTTTTCTGACAGCCTAGTAGTGGAGCTGAGATGCCTCCTCATCCTCACCCCTGGTGAAGACCTTAGTGCACATCACTGGAATATCTCCCAACGACTTCATCAGGGTTGAGACTATAGTCCACTATAAAGGCATTGCACTCAACCATCTGTATCAGCTGCAACCAGTTACACTCAACCATCTGTATCAGCTGCAACCAGTCCTCTACCCATAGGTGCCACCTAATTTCCTGAAGACTTAACAGTTCAACCCAGGGAAAAAATACTGGCTGAAAAGCAAGGAGAGCATGCTCCACCATTGGGGAATAAGACAAGTTTTGGGGTCCCTCTGATATTCTAGCCCCCAGGAGACAGTGAACTAAAAACACACAAAAACAACACTTGCTACTATAAGCAGCATCTGAAAAAGCTATTGCCCAAAGATTCTCTGTAACCAAAGAACTCATACAGAGCCTAGACTACTGAAAGCACCAGAGCCAAAGCTAGATGAGTATAAACTACATATTAAAGCCACATTCCCAAGGAAGAGGGAATTGATCAAACACAAATCTAACAATCAAAAGAAATAGTCTACCCAAATGAGAAGGAAACATAACAATAACCTGGCAATATGAAAAAACAGAGTTTTTCAACACTCCCAAAAGACCACACTAACACTTCGGCAATGGACCCTATCCAAAATGAAATCTTTGAAATTACAGAGCTAGAATTCAAAAAGTTGATTATACAATTTCTCAGTGAGATCCAAGAGGAAGTTGAAAGCCTACATAAATTTAAAAAAAAAAAAAAAGCTATTCAGGACCTGAATGAAAAGTTCTTCAAAAGCCGGGCTTGGTGGCTCAGCCTGTAATCCCGCACTTTGGGAGACTGAGGTGAGTGGATTGCCTAAGCCAGCGGGTTCGAGACCTGCCTGGGCAACTTGACGAGTCCTCATCTCTACAATAAATCAAAAAATTAGCCAGGCATGGTAGCTCACGCCTGTAGTTCCAGTTACTTGGAAGGCTGAGGTGGAAGGATAACCGGAGCCCAGCAGGTTGAGGCTGCAGTGGCCAGGAGTGTGCCAATGCACTCCAGTCTGGGCAACAGAGTGAGACCCCAATTAAAAAAAAAGAAGTTCTTCAAAGAGATAGATAAAGAGTTTGGTTTAAAAAAAAAACCAAATTGAACTTTTGAAAATGAAAGACTCATTTGAGAAGTTCAAAATGCATTTGGAAAGTTTTAACAGTAGACTAGAGCAGGTAAAAGAAAGCATCTCAGATAAGATTTTTAAATTAACCCAATCAGACAAAAATAAAGAAAAAATCAAGAGTACAGAACAAAGTCTCCAAGAAATGTGGGATTATGTAAAATGTCCAAACCTAAGAATGAATCATAGTTGTTCCTGAGGAAGAAGAGAAAGAAACAGGTTAGGAAAACATATTTGAGGGAATCGTTGAGGAAAACTTTTCTAGCCTGGCCAGAGATTTCAACATTCAGATATAAGAAGCCCTAAGAACCCCTGAAAGATTCATTGCAAAAAGGTCATCTTCAAGGTACATAATAATCAAGTTATGCAAAGTTAACGTCATGGAAAGAATTCAAAGAACAGCAGACTAAAGCATCAAATAATGTGTAAAGGTAAACTTTCCAGACTAACAGCAGACTTCTAAGCAGAAACCCTACAAGCCAGAAGGGATTGGAATCCTATCTTTAATGTCCTCAAACAGAATAACTGTCAGCCAAGGATTTAGTATCCCTCAAAGCTGCGTTTCATTAATGAATCTTTATCAGACAAAGAAATGCTAAGGAAATTTGTCACCATTAGACCAACTTTACAAGAAATACTCAAAGGAGTTCTAAATATTGAGAGATAAGGTCAAATTACACCAACGAAAAACCCTGGATGTGGTGGCTCACATCTATAATCCTAGCATTTTGGGAAGCCAAAGTGAGCGGATTTCTGAACCCGTGGATTCAAGACCAGCCTGGACAACTTGGCAAGACCTCATCTCCACAATAAATCAAAATATTAACCTAGTATGGTGGCACATGCCTATAGTTCCAGCTACTTGGAAGGCTAAGGTGGAAGGATCACCTGAGCCCAGCAGGTCAAGACTGCAGTGGTCATGAGCATGCCACTGCACTCCAGCCCAGGTGACAGAGTGAGACTCTGATTCAAACAAAAAAGAAAGAAAAATACTGGAAATTATAAAGGTCACAGGGCGTGCAGAGCATCAACACAATAGAGGGTGGGGAAAGCAAACAGGTAACAACACAATAAGTAAAAATAAATACTTCACATATCATTAACCTTGAATGTAAATGGTCTCAACACACCCACTTAAAAGATATAGATCAGCAAATGGATTTTAAAAAAACACAATCCAAATATCCATTGCCTTCCAGAGGTTCACATAACACACAAAGACTCCTATAGACTCAAGGTAAAGGAGTGGGGAAAAAAGTATTCCTTGCAAATGGAAACCCAAAACAAGCAGGAGCAGCCATTCTCATAAGAGGTGAAACATACTTTACATTAACAACAGTGAAAAGGAGGAGATTCCAAGATGGTGGCAGTCAGCTGGACTGCATGAGTCTCTGCATAAAGAGTGGGTGCAAGGACGAATGCACATGCAAGTGGGTCAGCAATGGTGTGCCAGTGCCTGACTGAGAGGAGATGCAGGAACAGGCAGCTTGAGCTTTCCTGCTCAGGCAGCCGCTTGGCTACGTGAACTCCAGAGCACTCCACGGCACAGAGGCAGGCACCATCTCTGTGCCACTACCCAGAAAAAAGCAGCAAACATCGCCCACTACCGGTACCACTCACCACCACAGCCTTCAGTGCCAGATCAGACACTGGCAGCAGGAACCTAGAGAAAACAGACCACAGGAACCCATTGCCGAGTCCGAGCTGAGGACGCGATGCAGGGACATTTCTCCCGGTAACTGGGAGGTGACAGGCTCCCGCCTGCCAACGTGAACAGAACAGCAGGGCTACTCCCTGAGGCTGAGAGGCAAATTCAGCACCTAGCTGAGGTTGATCACCGCTGACCCAGAGAGAAGACCCTTGAGGAAGTATCACCAGATGGACGGGCCCCTTAGGAGACCCAGGCATCCCATCTCCCAGCTGGAGCATTTGTTGTCTATGGCGCAGAGGCTCATGCCTATCGTCCCAGCGCTCTGGGAGGCCGAGGTAAGAGGATCACCTGAGGCCATCAGGTGGAGACTGCAGTCACCGTGAGTATGCCATTGCACTCCAGCCTGGGCAACAGAGTACGACTCCAACTCAAATATATATATATATATATGAAATCCAGGTTACAAGCTCAATTGTCTTCGACCTCCTCACCAGAACCCCTGATCCAGCCCACCACCTGGAACTCTTACTTGCGAACTGCATCACCTTTGCTCTCAGGACAAAGTCTTAACATCTCAACAGAGTGTTCAAAGCCCTCCAAGATCCAGTCCAGGCTTATTCTCAAAACCTCATTCCCCGCCTTTTACACATACAAAGGCAATAAAATCAATCCGATCAGACCTATTCACTTCCTTCCAAGAACACCGCACGTATTTCCAACTCACAATCTTTTGTGAGGTTGCTATCTTATGTTTGTTTGTTTGTTTGTTTGTTTGGACAGTTAGAAGTCTTTAATAGCTCTTCGGTATTATAGGAAACAAGGCACAACTGAATGCCTCTGACTTGGCATCGCTCCCGAAGTGTTGGCCAGGGCTGTGGGCATGTCGTGAGCTGACTGGGTTTGACTCTCCAGGCTTCACTCACTGGCTGTTGTGAGAACACAGCTGCTTTCCAGATATTGGCTGGAGACAGCACTCCCTGGCCACATGGGCCTCTGCACAGGGTTGCTCACAGCAAAGCAGCCTACTTCCCCTCGGGGAGAACGAAATCTCAGAACAGAAGCTGCAGTCTTTCTATGCCCTCACATCAGGAGTGGCATTCCGTTCTTTCTGCTGTGTTCTATTTATCAGAGGGGAGTCACTAAATCCAGCCCACACCCAAGAGGAGGGAATTACCAAAGGGCACGAAAACAGGAGGCCAAGACCACCAAGGCCGCCTTGGAGGCCGCCAACTACATTTTTAAAACAACTTTTTGTTTTAAATAATTATAAATTTACAGGAAGTTGCAAAGTAGAACAGAGGAGTCTCACGTTCCCTTTACCCAGGTATGCCCAGTGGTTGCATCTTACATAATAATGATACAAAGTTAAAACCAGAAAATTTACATTGGTGCAACGGGTGCGAGTTGTGGGCTACTGTATTAAATATGCAGGTTTGTGTGACTGCCGCTACCTCAATCAAAAATCACAACTATTCCATCAACACAAAGATCTCCAGATCTTTGGCAACCACTAGTCTATTTTCTGTCTCTATAATTTTGCCATTTAAGAACGTTCTATAAAAGGAATTATCGAGCATGTGAATTTTTTATATTGGCTTTTTTCAGTCAGTATAATTTTCTAGAGAATTATCCAGGATGTTTTATGTATCATTCATTCATTCATTTTTATTGCCAACTCATATTCCATGGCATGGATGTATCCATGTACTTAAGCATCCCTTATTTTTTTTTTTGAGTCGGAGTCTCACTCTGTTGCCCAGACTGGAGGGCAGTGGCACGCTCCCGGTCACCGCGGCCTCAACCTGCTGGGCTCCGGCCATCCTTCCGCCTCAGCCTCCCAAGTAGCTGGAACTACAGGCGCACACTACCACACCCGGATAATTTTTGATTTATTGTAGAGATGAGGTCTCGCCAAGTCGCCCGGGTGAGTCTCAGACCCACGGGCTCAGGCAATCCACTCACCTCGGCCTCCCAAAGCGCTGGGATTATAGGCTGAGCCACCAAGCCCAGCTAACCATCCCTTATTAAAGACATCTTGGTTGTTTTCAGTTTTGTACTACTGCAAATAAAGATGCAGTGAAGAGTTGTGTACAGGTTTTTGTGCTGGCATAAGTTTTCATATCTCTGAGATAAATGCCCAGGAGTACAACTGATGGGTTACACGGCAGGTGTATGTTTAGGGATTTTTAAGAAACTGCCTGTTTCCTAGAGTGGCTATACTATTTTACATTCCCACTAGGAACATATGAAAGACCCAGTTACCCTGCATCCATGATAGTACTTCGTGTTATCGGTATTTTTTATGTTACATGGTCTAATTGGTAGGTAGTGATATCTCATATGGTCTTAGTTTTGATATCCCTAGAAGTTAGTAATGTTGAACATCTTTTTGTGTGCTGATTTGAACAAATCGTCTTTGGTGAAATGTTTTTTCATTTTCTAGTTGGACTTTTTTACTGTTCATACAATCTAGATATAAGCCTAGATAGAAGAACCTTCTGTCACATACGTGGTTTTCAAGTGTTTTTTCTCGGTCTGAAGCCTGCCTTCTCATCCTCTTAACAAGTCTTTTTGCAGAACAAAGCATTTTAATTTTGATAAGGCCCAGTTTATCAGTATCAATTCTGTGGTCTGTAATTGATGTCATGTCTAAGATTTCTTCACTAAGTCTACAACCTGAAAATTTTCTGCTATATTATCTGCTAAATGTTCTACAGTTTTAAATCTATGCTCATTTTCAGTTAATTTTTGTATAAAGTGTGAGATTTAAATCAAAGGGGTTTTTTTGGCATGCAGATATTCAATTACTCTAGTCTCATTAATTCTTCTTCCATTGAATTTCTTTTCACCTGCCGAAAATCATTTGGCCATACTTTGTGTGTGTGTGTGTGTGTGTGTGTGTGTGTGTGTGTGTGTGTGTGTGTGTGTGTGTGTGTTTCTGGTTTCTCACTTCTGTTCAGTTTGACTTTGTGTCTAGCTCTCTGACTACCATTCAGTGTTGATTTCTAGAGTTATATGATAAGTCTTGAAGTAAGGCACACGAATACCTCCCACTATATTATTCTTTTTCAAAATTTTTTAGCTGTTCTAATTTCTTTGTATTTGTATATAAATCTCTAAATAATCATGTCCATATCTACAAAAGTATTGTCAATATTTTGAAAGAAATTGCATCTAACCTGTATATGAATTTAGGGAGAACTGGCACTGTTACAATGTTGAGTCTCCCAATTCACAAACATGGCATGCCTCTTCATTTATATGGAGGTTATTTGAGTTTTTCCACAAGCATTTTTTAGTTTTAAGGGCATAAGTTGCATACAATATTTTGTTAAATGTATACATAAATATTGTCTTTTCTTTGGAATAATTATAAATTATGTGGTCTATCTTATATCCTGTGATCTTGTGGAGATATTTGCTAGTTCTAGGATTTTTTTTGTATGCTCAGAATAGTTTTGTCATCGGTTTTATTAGAGACACTTTTATTTCTTTCTTTCACATCTCCATGTTTTTTACATCATTTTCTTGCCTATTGCACTGGTAGAACTTCCAGGATTATTCTTAATAACAGTGGCTAGATTGGACATTCTTGATTTGTCCCTGATCTTAAAATGAAAGCAATTAGTCTTTCACCATCTAGTGTGATGTTGCCTGTGGGTTTTGTAGATGTTTCTTATCAAATAGAAAATGTTCCCCTCTACTTCTATTTTTCTGAGAGTTCTTTTTATCATAAATGAGTATTGAATTTTGTTAAATGCTTTTTCTGCATCCATTGATATGATCACATAAGTCTTCTCCTTTAACCTGTTGATATGATGGATATATTGGTTGATTTTCAAATGATGAACCAACTTTTCATTGCTGGAGTAAACCCCATTTAATCATACTGTACAAATCTTTTTATATACTGCAGAATGTAGGTGCTAAAATTTTGTTGAGAATTAATACAGCTATGTCTGCAAGCGATATAAATCTGTAGTTTTATTTTTTGTGTTGTCTTTGGTTTAGGTATCATAATAATACAGGCATTATAAGAATAAGCTGAGAAGTTTTCCTCCTCTTCTGTTTTTGGAAGGACCTTATATAAACATGTCAAATCTTTTTTAAATGCTTGATGTAATTCTCCAGTGAAACCAATGGGGCCAAAGATTTTATTTTTGATAAGTTCATTACAACACAGTTTGCTTACTATTTTTAAAAAATTATTCAAATTATCTATTTCCTATTGGGTGAGCTGTAGAGTTGTAGTAGATTGTTTTTTAAGGAATCTGTTACCTGAATTGTTGAAGATAGATATGTAGGATTACTATTTGTATTTTGTTACTATCTTTTTGTAACTGCATGGTCCATAGGATATTCTTTTTCATTTCTGATACTGGTAATTTATACCTTCTCTCTGTGTCTTTCCTGGTCTTGCTAAATAAATATTCTTGATCTTTTTAGGAAACCAGATTTTTTGCTTCATGAATTTCTCTATTGTCTTTGTTTTCAATATCATTGACTTCTTCTTATATCTTTATTATTTCTCTCATAGTATTTTCTTTGGGATTATTTTGCTTCCATTTTCGTAGGTTTTGGAGGTGGGGGCTTAGATTACTAATTTGAGATTTTTTCTCTTTACTATTACAAGCATTTTGTGCTTTAAATTTCCCTCCCAGCACTGCTTTGGCTGCATATCACCAATTTTGATATATTGCACTTTCATTTCATGTCATTCAAAACATTAATTGTTACTGAGATTTCCTCTTTGACCCATGAATTGTCGTTTAAAGTGTGCTGATGAGTTTACATGCATTTGAAATTTTCCTATTATCTTCCTTTGCTTCTGATTTGATTGCATTGTGGTCAGATAATGCACCCTGTATGATTTCAATTCTTTTAAATTTTTTAAGGTTTGTTTCATGACCTAGAATATTGTTTGCCTGGTGAATCCTCCATGTGTGTATGAACAGAATGGGTATTCCACTGTTGTTGGCGA
The DNA here is from genome assembly GCA_027257055.1 of Cephalopachus bancanus. Taxonomy (NCBI): domain Eukaryota; kingdom Metazoa; phylum Chordata; class Mammalia; order Primates; family Tarsiidae; genus Cephalopachus; species Cephalopachus bancanus. The sequence goes on from JAPVLO010000325.1 coordinate 3,629,446, forward strand.
AGTGTTCTATAAATGTCTATTAGATTCTGTTGGTTGAGGTATCACTGAGTTCTTCTATAGCCTTGCTGATTTAATAGCAGTAGTTCTAGCAATTGATGATGTGTAATATTGACATCTCCAACTGTAATTTGAATTGTTCTGTCTCCTCCTCTTAGCACTATCAATTTTTTCTACAAATACTTCCAGCTATATTGTGCAATGCAGTTAAGATTTCTGTGTCCACAAAGAAGAACAAAATCATGAACTTCATAGCAACCAGGGTGGATTTAGAGTCTATAATACTGAGTGATCTTTCACAGAAACAAAGAATTGAGTATCACATGTTCTCACTATAAGCAGACCTTGAACAGCTATCCTAATACTATAAGAAAAGGATTGGCAGTAGCAGGAAACTGCCAGGAGAGGGGCAGGGAAGTGGAATTGGCAGTAGTAGGAAACTACCTGGGGGAGGCGGGGTACACCTCATCAACAACGGTATCTGCATAATGAACATTTGTGAACCTAACCCTGAATTGTACCCCACATCTTTTAAATAAAAAGACTAAAAGTTTTTTAAAAAGGATTGCTGTGTCCAGGTTGAAGCTGTGGTGACCATGAGCATGCCACACTGCACTCCAGCCTGGGTGACAGAGAGAGACTCCAACTCAAAAAAAAAAATCTTTAGGTACTTTCCTGGCTGGTAATACTCCATGTGTGCTGCCATACATTGTTTCTGAGAGAAGTAAGCACTGTCCCCCTGACTCTACTGGGAAAGGACAATTGGAAGCTTGCTCCTGGTGTCTCCTGGACCCTGTCCTGTGTGCCTCTTCCTTTGCTGATGTTGATCTGTGTTCTATCATTGTAATAAACAGTAACTGTGAATTTGAAAAAAAGAAGATTGCTGTGATTCTTGTGTCTTCGTGATGAATTATATTTTTTTATCATTATGCAACATCTCCCTTTTTTCCAACATTTTTCTTTGCTATAATGTGCACATTGTATAACCCTGCTTTTTTGATTGATGTTTGCATAGTATGTATTTTCCGTCACTTTACCTTTAATCTGCCTATGTCAATGAATTGGAAGTGAGTTTCTCATAAATAGCATATACATGGATCATGATTTCTTTTATCTACTCTGCCAACCTCTGGGGTTTTTTAATTTATATATGTAAGCCATTTCCTTTTTTTTTTTTTTTTTAGTTAGAGTCTCACTCTGTTGCCCAGGCTGGAGTGCAGTGGCACGTTCAGGGCCATCCCAGCGTCAACTTGCTAGACTCCTGGAGATCCTTCCACCTCAGCCTTCCAAGTAGCTGGAACTACAGGCTCGCACTACCACGCTCAGATAATTTTTTATTTATTGTAGAGACAAGGTCTTGCCAAGTTGCCCGGGTTGGTCTTGAGCCCGTGGGGCTCAGGCAATCCACTCAACTCGGCCTCCCAAAGTACTGGGATTATAGGCTGAGCCACCAGGCCCGGCCTGCCATTTCCATTTAAAGTAATAATTGATATGGTAGTCTTAAGTCTTCCATTTATCATTTATTTTCTATTTGTTTTCCTTGTTATCGTTTGTTTGTTTTATTCTCCTGCCTTCCTATAGGTTACTTGAACACTTCTAAGTCTTCTATTTTTGTTTCTTTATAGTAATTTTGGATGTTTCTATAGTTCTTTTAATGACTCTTCTGGATATTACATTATAAATACGTAACTTAATACTGTCTATTGGTATTGAAATTTTATGTTCAGGTGGAAACCTTACCCACCTTAACATACCCTTTGCCCTCTTCCATTTGTAATACTATTTGCCTAAATTTTCTCTACTCACATTAAAAAACACACTAGACAATGTTATAATTTTTGTTTCATCTATTAAATATAATTTTTAAAAGTAAACATAAGAAGAAAAGTCTATTTTGCTGCTTCCATTGTTCTTTATTTTAGGAACAATATTCCAAGATTCCTTACTTTATTATTTTCTTTCCTTTTAAAGAATTTCCTACAATCATTTTCTCAAGGATAAATCTACTTATGACAAATGCTCTTAGTTTTCCTTCATATAAGAATGTCCCTGATATCACCTTCTTCCTGAAAAAATATGGAATTCTGAGTTCATAGTTTTTCTCTTTCAGTCCTAGAAAAAATAGTATGCCACTTCTTTCTGGATTCCAAGAATCTAATGAGAAATGTGTTATCATTTGGACTGTTTTTCCCCTTACAAAAAAAGATGTTGTTTCTCTCTCACTGCTTTCCAGTCTTTTTTTCTTAGTCTTTAGTTTTTAGAAGTTTGACTATGATTTGGGGGTGAGAGTGTGAACTGGTGAGGAGATAATCCTACCTGGGGTTCACTCAGCTTTTTATCTATGAGTTTGTCTTTTCCAAACTTGGGAAATTTCTGATCACTATTTTTTCAAATATGATTTTATCCCTACTGAATTTCTCCTTTCCTGTGATCCCAATGGCAATAATGTCATATATTTCATTATAGTTATATAGTCCTGAGGCTGTGTTCATTTTGAGGGATGTCTGTTTTCTCTCTGTTGTTCAGATTCAGTAATTTATGTTGTTCTGTCTGTAAGTTAACTGGCTTTCCTTGTGCTCTTGATTCTGCTGTTAAGTCAATCCATTTGTTGCTTGGGTGTTTTTTTTTTCCGTTTTTATGTTATTCAGTTCTAAAATTTCCATTTGGGCTTCTTTATATCTTCTATTTATTTGCTGAGACTTTCCACTTATTTTATTTGTTTCCAATGTCATTTGTAAATGCTCATTTCTCATTGCTCAAGCATTTTTATAATGGCTAATTTAAAATCCCTGTCAGAAAATTCTGGCATCATTAGCAGCTCAGTGTTGGCATCCGTTGATTGTCTTTTCTCATTCATGTTGAAATCTCTCTGGTTTCTTCTTATGACAAGTAATTTTTTATTAAAACATGGACATTTGGAAGATTATATTAGACTCTGGATCTTGTTGAAATATTTTGTTTTAGCAGGCCTCCTCTGACACCACTTCTATTGAGAAAGGAGGGCGGTCACCTCATCACAACCAAATGGGATGGAATCCAGATTTTTCCACTTGACCTCCATTAATACCTAGGGCAGTGAAGCAAAAGGTGACTATTTCTGGATAAGGATAGGAGTTCAGGCTCTCGGTTAGATCTCTGTTTACACCACCCTGAATGAGAGAGGGAAAGGTGTGCTATCACCACTGAGTAACAAGTTTAGGTTCCCTATGGGAATCCACTGATACCACAGGGAGGAGGTGCTTTATTTCTTTTCACCCCCCGCCCCCGCCCCCCACTGCCCCAGGGGTGGCTCTCTACCTAGCTTCTCTGGCACCACCCTGGGAAACAGCTTGGAACACTTTTGTACAGCTTGGGGAGGGGAGAAGTCTAGACTCCCCACCTAGCTTTTGCTGGTATCATGGAGGTAGCAACCACAAGTTAGTTTTATCTTGTGGTGTTTAGCTGCAATACAACAGTGGCTTTGCAAAGTATTGTCTTGCTAGGCTGTCCATTTCCTGGTGCTCTAATTAGGTGAGCAGACTTTCCTTGGAGTCCTTTCATTCTCTATCCATTGGTGTTTTCAGGTTGCCAGCTTCTTTTATATCCAGTTAGGGATATGTGAGAAAAATGAGAACCCAGATAACTCACTGCTATGTCCTTTTAACAGTCCCAGGGTGATACACACACATACACATGTGTGCATGCACACACACACATATTCTAGTGTTTTTAGCTGTATTTAGCAAGCGGAATAAGTAAAGGGAAATCTGATCCATCTTACCAGAAGCAGAAGTCCTCTCCATCTAACTACCTTTTATACATGCCACACTCACTCACTTGGTCTAAAATACCTTTTCTAAGGGAAACCCCATTATCATACCTTGACAGGAAGTGCTTCCACTGTTGAGGCTTTTTTTTTTGTTCTGAAGCCACAAGTTATGAATGACCTTGGGTAGAAAGAGAATGAACTCAGATAAATCTGCTAAAATAACCTAGAGAAAGGGATAAGACTGCAACTGAGTTGGAAGAGTTTGAGGTTACATTAGGCTCAGAATATACTATTCACCTCTGCTTAATTGATGAACTGAGAATTAGAGATCCCAGCTACCTTCACCTTACAAGAACCACAATCCTTGTAGAGGTTTCAAAGTAGCAAAGATTTTGAACAGTGAAAAACAGAAATCTTCTTTGACGTTCAGAAAGAGGTTATGTATAAGACAGACTCAGGGAATATAGGTGTTTATCATAGAGTTCCAAAATGCTTCCCCATTTAGGTGAAGGAAAAATGTGAACTTTCATACCAAGGTTAAAACGAATCTTTCCTAGGGAGTACATTTTAGACAAATTACAACAGACCAGCAAATTTTCTAGGGTTCATAGCCAATATATTCACATATGAGAGAATGAAGGAGAATAAATTATAAGGAATTTTTTTCACACAATTGTGGAAGCTGACAAGTTCTTAGATCTACAGTTGGCAATCCTTCCTGGAGACCTAGGAAGGTCAACGGTGTAGTTTCAATGCAAACCAAAAGGCCTCAGAACCAGAAAAGCTGAGGGTATAAGTTCCAGCCTGATATGCAGCAGGTTCAAGGTCCAGGAAAAGTAAATGTTTCAAGTTGAATCCAAAGGCAGGAAATAAACGCATGACTCAGCATAAGACAGGCAGAAGGAATTTCCCTCTTCCTCAGCCTCGTTCCATTGAGGCCTAGAACTGACTTGAGTCATATGCACGTTAGGGAGGGCAGTATTCTCTATTCAGTCTACAGGTTCAAATGCTAATCTTATCCAGAAACACCCTCACAGACATGCTCAGAATAATGTTTGACAAAATATCTGGGTAACCTATGACCCAGAAAAGTTGACCCATAAAATTAAACATCACAATCCTTTGTGCATATATTTAAGAATGAAATTAGCCAGACTCGGCGGCTCAGCCTGTAATCCCACACTCTGGGAGGCTGAAGTGAGTGGATTGCCTGAGCCCGCGGGTTTGAGACCCGCCTGGGCAACTTGGCGAGCCCTCATCTCTACAATAAATAAAAAAATTAGCTGGGTGTGGTAGTGCACACCTGTGGTTCCAGCTGCTTGGAAGGCAGAGGCGGAAGGATCGCCGGAGCCGAGCAGGTCGAGGCTGTGGTGGCCGGGAGCGTGCCACTGCACTCCAGGCTGGGTGACAGAGTGAGACTCCAACTCAAAAAAAAAAAAGAATGAAATTGCTGGATTCTATGATAAGTATATGCTCAACTCTTTGAAGAACTACCATACTGATGTGCAAAGCAACTTTAGGGTTTTATGTTCCCTTCAATAATACATGAGGATTCTCATTTCTCTACAGCCTTACCAACATTTCTTCTTATTTTTTATTGTAATCATCATTCTAATGGGTGCAAAATTGTATCTCATTACTATTTTGGCTTGCATGTCTCTGATGGCAAATAATGTTAAACATTTTTTTCCATGAGTTTATTAGTCATTTGTATGCCTTCTTGTAAACCAGCTATTTCAGATCCTTTTGGTCCATTTCTAATTTGGTCATTTGTCTTTTTATTATGGAGTGGTAATGGTTCTTTGTATATTCTATAGACAACTCGTTCATCAGATATATGGTTTTCAAAAATGGTCTTTTTCTGTGGGCTGTCTTTCACTTTGTGGATAATGTTCTTAGAAGCACAAAAGTTTTTCAAGTTTTTAATTGTATTTTCTTTTAAAGACGTGAGTCACAATGCAGAATGAGGTCTGCAAGGGATCAACCTACAGGTAGAGTTTGGGCTCCCTTTGGTCTTCTCTTTGCCTGGTTTGAGGTCAGGGACCCTTCCTGATGTCGTGTTCCTCCCCCCACCACACTCGGGCAGCATCCTGCTACTGCCAATCCCTTTCTTGTAGCATTACGGTAAGTGTTCGAGGTCCGCTTATGCGTGAGAACATGTGGTACTCTCTTCTTTGTTTCTGTGATAGATCACTGAGTATGAAAGATTCTATGATAACTCTATGCTTAATTCTTTGAAGAGCTGCCACGCTGATGTGGCGAGCAACTTCAGATTCAATTCATCCAAGTTGTTGTGAAGTCCATCATTTTGTCCTTTGTGGCTGGATGGTATTCCATTGTGTACATGGGCCACAATTTTTTGTCCAGTCCAGTTTCAATGGGCAGCATGGTCTGTTCCATGTTTTTACTATTGTGTATAATGCTGCAATAAGAATGCGTGTGCAGGTATCTTTTTTGTAGAATGATTTGAGTTCCTCTGGGTATATTCCCAAAGGGGGGTTGCTGGGTCATATGGGAGGTCAATTTCTAGTTCTTTTAGAAATCACCACACTGCTTTCCATAAAGGTTGGACTAGTTTGCATTCTCACCAACAGCATAGAAGCATTCCCTTTTCTCCACATTCTCACCAGCATTTGTTGTTTTTTGTTTTATTAATGATAGCTATTCTTGCTGGAGTTAGGTGGTATCTCAAGATGGTTTTGATTTGCATTTCTTTGATGACTAGTGAGGCTGAGCATTTTTTCATGTATATGTTGGCTGCTAGTATGTCTTCTTTTGAGAAGTGTCTATTCATGCCTTTTGCCCACTTTTTAATGGGACTGCTTGTTTTTTTCCTTTTGGCATGTTCGAGTTCCTTGTGGATCCTGGATGTTGGGCCTTTGTCAAATATACAATTGGCAAATATTTTCTCTCAATCTGTGGGCTGTCTCCCCACTGTCTTGATGGTTTCTTTGGCTTTGCAGAAGCTTTTCAGTCTGATGAGGTCCCACTTGTCTATCTTATCTCTTATGGCATGGGCATCTGGGGTTTTGATCAGGAATTGGTTGCCCAATTCAATTTCCATAAGGGTGCTTCCAGTGTTTTCTAGGATTTTTATAGTTTGAGGTTTTACATTTAGGTTTTAATCCATTTGGAGTTGATTTTTGTGTTTGGTAGGTAGGGGTCCTGTTTCATGCTTCGGCATGTGATCAGCCAGTTTTCCCAGCACATTTACTGAATAGGTTCTCCTCTCCCCATTGGTTGTTGGTGGAGGCTTTGTCAAAGATGACTTGATTGAGAAATTGGGGTTTTGTTTCCAGCATCCTTATCCTGTTCCACTGGTCTCTATGCCTGTTGTTATACCAATACCAGGCTGTTTCGATTATTATAGCCTTATAATAAAGTTTAAATTCTATGTGATACCTCCTGTTTGTTTCTTTTGCTGAGGATTGTTTTGGTTATTTGTGGTCATTAATGTTTCCATATGAATTTTTGTATTGTCATTACCAGGTCTGAGAAGAATGATGTTGGTGATTTAACGGGTATTGCATTGAATCTATAGATTGCTTTCGGTGTGATGAACATCTGAGCAATGTTGATTCTTCCAATCCAAGAGCATGGAATCTTTTTCCATTCGTTTGTGTCATCTTTGATTTATTTGTGCAGTGTTTTATAGTTTTCGTTGTGAAGGTCCTTCACTTCTCTGGTTAGAGAAATACAAGCTATTTCTTTTTTTATGGCTATCATGAATGAGATTGTGCTTTTTATTTGGTTCTCTGCCTGCTTGTTGTTGGTTTATAAGAATACGATTATCTTTTGCACATTTTTTTGTACCCTAAGACTTTGTCAAAGTCTGTTATTGGTGTAAGAAGGTTTTCAATAGATTCTCTTGGATTTTCAAGGTATAGGATCATATCATCTGCAAAAAGGAATAACTTGTCTTCCTCTTTTCCTATTTGGATACCCCTGATTTCCTTCTTTTGTCTGATTGCTGTAGCTTAGACTTCCAACACTATGTTGAAATAAGCCTCATCCTGTTTCAGTTTTGATGGTCTTCTCTGTTCAGCTCTCTTAGGTGATTTGTTAGACCCTTATTTTGTGATCTTTCGATTTTCTTGATGTGTGTTCATAGTGATATACATTCCCATCTTAGTACTGATTTCATGGCATCCCAGAGGTTTTGGTAAGATGTGTCTTTATTTTCATGTGTTTCCAGGAATCTTTTAATTTCTGTTTTGATGTCTGTATTGGCCCAGGAGTTGTTCAGCATCATGCTGCTTAGCATCTATGTCTTTGTTGTTTTGGGGGCAATTTTGTTGGCGTTGATATTTATTTTTATTTCACTGTGGTCTGAAAAGATGCATGGCAGCATTTCAAATTTATGAAAGTTTTTTATGCTTGATTTATGGTGAAGGTTGTGGTCAATCTTGGAGTATGTTCCATGTGGTGATGAATAGAATGTATCTTCCATGGCTACTGGGTGGAGTGTCCTGTAGGTATCTATTAAGTCCATTTCATCAAGCATCAAGTTGAGGTTCTGGAACTCCTTAATTATTTTTTCCCTTGATCATCTATCTAAGGTTGTTAGTGGGATATTTAACCCCAGCTATTATGGGATATTTAACCAGAGCTTTGAGTCAATATCTTTTTTTAGTTTACTTGGTAGCTACTTTATAAAAACTGGTGTTCCTGTGTTGGGTGCCTGTATGTTTAGGATGGAAATTTCTTGTTGATAGAGTGAACCTTTTGTCATTATGTAGTGTTCTTCTGTATCTTACTTTTTGATAACTTAAGGTCATTTTATCCAATAATAGGGTTGTGACTCCTGTTTTCTTTTGTGTTCCATTCACCTGAAAATTTTTTTCCATCCTCTAACTTTTGAGTCTGTGAGTTGTCTCTTTAGTGAGCTGTGTTTCCTGAAGGCAGCATATTGTTGGGGCATATATTTTTTATCCAGTTTCCTATTCTATGTCTTTTCATTGGTGTATTTAGTCTGTTCACATTCAGGCTGATTATTAAGATGTGAGAGTTTATCCCTGTTGTGAGACTTTTATAAAGTCTGTTGTTGTTGTTGTTTGTTTGTTGTTTGTTTGTTTGGTTTTCCTTTGAATTTTTGGTGGATATATGTTTGTGTTTTCAATTTTGCATTCATAGTGCATGCTGTGTTGATTCTTTGTTTTCCTGCATTCTTGAGAAGAGTGTGGTCATTCCTTTTTTTTCTTCCCTCTGTGCTAAATACCCTCTTAAGTGTCTCTCATTGAGTTTGTCTGGAAGCAGGATAAACTCTTAGGGATTAAATGTCTGGGAAGGATTTTAATTCTCCATCACTGACGAAGCTTAGCTTGGTAGGAAATTCTTGGTTGGAATTGTTTATCTTTGAGAACTTTGAAGATTGGACTCCAGTCTCTTCTAGCCTGTAGTATTTCTGTAGATGAATCTACTGCTATTCTAATTGGTCTTCCCTGATAGTCTGATCTTTCTCTCTCACTGCCTTTAGGATTTTTTCTTTTATACCTACTTTGTGCAAGTGAATTACTATGTTTCTTGGAGTTGGTCTTCTCATTTGACGCCTTACAGGGATTTATGAATCTCTTATGTTTAGATGGTCATGTCTCTGATGCAATGCTGAAAGTTTTCTTGAAAGACCTCATGAAATATTTGTTCCAGGGTGCTTTCATTCTTCTTCTCTGCTTCATGGATGTCAGTTAGGCATAAGATTTGTCTCTTATTTCAATCACACCTCTCTTGAAGGCTTTGTTCCACCTTTTTAAGCTTCCTATATTTTTAACAGATTTGGTTAGTTCCATATTTGGGTCTTTAAGCTCTGAGATTTGTTCCTCTGGTTGGTCAGTTCTGCTTTCCATGTGTGTAAGTTTGTTATTTATTTTGTTTACTGTATTCTTTATTGCTGCAATCTCATTTATCAGCTCCTTCATTCTTTTGTCTTGTCTTTCTTCGTGTCTATTCATTCTTTCCATCAATACCTTAATATATAGATTTGTGGTTTGAGACCAATTGCTGTGGATGCTCTTCACTGTTTGAGTTCTGAAGTCTGTCTTCTCAGATACTGTCTTTCCAGGGGTCTGGGGGTACCTATGTTCTTCTGTTGATTCTTCTTCATTGGTGATGAATTTTTCCCCCATTCTTTCCCCTCTTCGATTCATTGCTCAGTGAAAGGGGGATAGCTTTTCACTTCTGTTTGCTTGATCCCCTATTCTTTATGTGGAGCCTCTGGATTTGTTCAATTTTGAGGCCTGGCTGAGGGGGAGTGCTGTACTGTCTTTTATAATTTTGAGATTTGGTTACGGTGTAATGAGGTGAGCTACAGTTCAGAAGCTACCTGCAGATCACAGTATCCACTGACTGGGGTATGGGTCCCCTGGAATCCACTTCCCACCACCTTATAATATGCCCATATGGTGGGAGCATATGTATATCTCCAAAACCAAACTGAGATAAGAGAAAGGAAAAGAACAGAGAGAGAAAGAAGGGAGAAGACAGGAAGGTGAAGAGAAAGAAGAAGAAGAAAAACAAACAGGCAAGCAAACCCAACTCAGCCACTGCTGTTAGGTGTCCCATTTGAATCACACATGTCTGTGTTTGGTCCAGTGCTGAGGTGGGGCATTTGTCTTACCGGGATCTGCTCTTGAATTATCTTCTCTGGCCCAACAATGGTCAATCCCAGAGGGGTGCAGAGATCACCCCTCATTCTCAGGATGGAGGCTGCTCAGAATTGGGCAGGCTAAAGCAGGTCTCTGTCCAGTCCTGGGACAGAAAAAATGGCAATGATCTTCTCCTCCAGGAGGGTTCAGCTTCATATTTCCTCCCTGTGCTTTCTCCATGGTATCTGCTGCCAAGCCTGGCCCGCTGCAGCAGGTGGTGGTGTGGGCCAGGTGCCAGGTGCCGAGGGGCAGCTGATCTCTGCTGCCTTTTCCTGAGAGATGCCCAAGAATGCCAGATGATCCTGCATGCTGGGGGCACCAATTTCAGCGGAGTGGTAAATTGCAGCCGCCTCCTAGCGGAGTCCCAGCTGCTCGATCCCAGGTATCCCCTCAGTCGGACTTTCACTCACCCACTCGCACCCACTCGTGCCCACAGATTCGTCATGGCGGACCCTCACCCATGCAGAGACACTCACACTCCCACCAGTTCCATCACCATCTTGCCCCTCTCCTCAAAAGTGCTTAATTTTTATGATAACTGGTACATTGAATTTTTTTTTCTTTTTGCCCTTGTGTTTTTGGTATCAGATCTAAGGGACCATAGCAAAATCAAAGTGTACAACATTTTGCCTATATTTTTATCTAAGAGTTTTACTGTTTTCGCTCTTCATTTAGGTCTTGGATCCATTTAAGTTTTTTTGTATGTGTGAGGTAGAGATCCAATTTCATTCTTATGCATGTGGATGATCATTTATCACCATAATATGTTGAAAAGATTATTCTTTTTCTTTCCTTCATTGAATTGTCTTGGCCCCCTTGTTGAAGATCAACTGACCATAAAAGTAAAGGTTTATTTCTGAACTTTCTATTCTATTCCACTAATCTATATGTCTATCTTTATGACAGTATAACACTTACTAGTACATTTAATACAGAGAAGTGTGAATCCTCCAATTCTGTTATTTTTCAAGATTGTTTTGGCTATTTTGGATCCCTTGATTTGCCGCATGAATTGTGGGATCAACTGGTCAATCTTTGCTGAGAAGTTAGCCAGGATTTTTATAGAGATTGCACTGAAACTGTAGATCAGTTTGGGGACTACTGCTACCTTAATGTTCAGTCTCCCAATTCATGAATATGAAATGTCTTCCCAACTATTTAAATCTTCTTTAATCTTTTGTCATTAATATTGGATAGTTTTTACTGTACAAGTCTTATACTTTTGTGGCCAAATTTATCCTAAATATTGTATTCTTTTTGATGCTGGTATAAATAATTTCTTTCTTAATTTATCTTCAGTTTTCTCATTGCTACTGTATAAAAATACAATTGTTGTAAGTTGATCCTGTATGCTGCAACCATGCTGAACTTATTAGTTCTTATAAGTTTTCAATGGATAGTTTTGAATTTTTTATACATAAGATTCTATCATCTTCAAATAGAGACAATTCTTACTTATCAATCTGCATCTCTTTTGTATCTTGATGTTGCCTAACTGAATTGCTTACAAGCTTCAGTACCATGTTTAATAGAAGTGATGAGCATAAACATTCTTTTTTTTTTTCCAGTATGCTTGGGGGATACAAATAGTTTTTGATCTGGGCTTTATGAATATTCAGCACCCCCACCTGTGGAGAGTAAGACATTTTTGTCTTGTTCCTGATCTTAGGCAAAAAGCATTCAGTCTTTCACTATTAGTATGATGTAGGCTTTCATAATGCTCTGTATCATGTTGAGGAAGTTACCTCCTATTCCTACTTTGTTGAGTGTGTTTTATCAGGAAAAGGTGTTGCATTTTGTCATTCACCTTTTGTGAGTCTATTAGCATGATTATGTGGTTTGGGACCTTTATTCAAGCAGTGTATTGCATTAGTTGATTTTCTGATATTAAACCATCCATGGCAAGTTTGATGGTAACCATGGGCTCATAAAATGAGAGATGTTCCTCTTCATCTATATTTTGGAATAGTTTGTGAATAATTGACATTAATTCTTCTTTAAATATTTGGTAGATTTCATTGGTAAAAGCATTTAGCTATTGGCTCTTTTTTGAGAAATGTTTCTTTTGGGGGGAGTTCGGAGGTTTGGGGGGGTTTGTTTTGTTTTGTTTTGGGGTCTCACTCTGAGGCTCATACTGGAATGCAGTGTAATGCTCATGGCTCACCACCTCAACCTCCTGGGCTCAGGAGATCCTTCTGCCTCAGCCTCCTGAGTAACTGGGACCACAGGCATGTGCCATCATGCCTGGTTAATTTTTTTTACTTTTTGTAGAGACCAGGTCTCACTATGTTGCTTAGGCTGCTATCGAACTCCTGGGCTTAAGCAATCTTCTCACCTCAACCACCCAAAGTGCTAAGATTATAGACTTGTGTCACCGCATCTACCTATGAGGAGTGGAGTCTTTTCATTACTGAATTCAATCTCTTCACTCATTATACAATACAATATTGTTAGCTACTAGAACTATAATGTATATTAAGCTTCAATATTTTATTTATCTTGCATAACTGAAACTTTGTGTCATTTGGCCATCACCTCCCCATATACCCTCACTCCATTCCTTGGCAATCATCATTATACTTATTGCTTCTATGAGTTTAACTATGTTCTATTTCACATATGATGAGATCAAACAGTATTTGCCTTTCTGTATATGGCTTATTTCACTTACCACAATATTCTCCAAATCCACTGATGTCATAAGAAGCAGGATTTCCCTCCTTATAAATACTGAATAACATATTGTATACATACGCCAATTTTTCTTTATCCATTCATCCAGCATTGGATGAAGATTGTTTCTATGTCTTGGCTGTTGTGAATAATGCAGAATGAATGAGGAAATGCAGATATCTATTCAAGGTACTGACTTAAATGATTTCGGACAAATATTCAAAAGTAAGATTGCTGGGTCATATGGTAGTTCTATTTTTTTTTTTTTTTTTTTTACAAAACTCCATATTGTGTTCTATAATCACTGTGCCAATATACATCCCCACCAAAAGTGTACAAAGATTCCCTTTTCTTTTGTCTTTGTCTATTTTTCACTCTATCATGCTCAACATTCTGGATGTTGGGAAGAGTAACACCAAAATACTAGCATCTCGCAAGAGTCTTCCTGCAGCATCATTATGTGGCAGAAGAGAAGAGAAAGGGCAAAAGGAACCAAACTTGCCCTTTTATAGCTGTATTAATCCCACCCAAGAGGGCAGAGCCCTCATGGCCTAATCAGCTCTCAAACACCCTGCCTCCTAACACTGTTACAATGGCAATTTAATTTCAACATAAGTTTTGGAGGAAAAAACATTCAAGTCATAGCACTCCACATTCTCATCCACCCTTTCACATTGTTTCTTTTTTATAATACCTACTTATCTTAGCAGGAGTTAAGTGATAGTTTGTTGCGATGTTGAGCTTCATTCCCTTGGTCACTAGTAATGTGGAGCATTTTTTACATACTAGTTGGCTATCTGTACGCCTTCTTTGGAGAAATGTCTGTGGAGATCCTTTGCCCACTTTCTAATTGGATTATTTGGCTGTTTTTCCTCCTATTGAGTTGTATGAGTTTCCTATATATTTTGGATACTAACTTGTTTTCACATACATAATTTGTAAATATTTTCTCTCGACCTGCAGGTCGTCTTTTTCTGTGGATGGTTGTTTCCTTCGTTGTGCAGAAGCTTTATTATTTGATGTAATCTCCTCGCTTGCTCACTGGTTTATTTGTGCCTTTGCTGCCCGTGCTTTGGGTGTTATGTTCAAAAATTACTGACAGGGCCAATGTCAAAGAGCTTTTCCCTGCATTTTTTTCCAGGATTTTTATGTTTTAAGGCTTCAAGCTATTTGAGTTGACTTTTGTATATGGTTTGAGAGAAATTTTCAACTCGTTCTTTTGCATATAGATATCCAGTCTTTCCAGAGCCATTTATTAAGTACACCGCCCTTTCCCAACTCGGTGTTGTTTGCACTCTTGTCAGAGATTGCTTAACGGTAGAGGCATGGCTTTATTTCTGGCTTCTTATTCTGCTTCATTCGTCTATGTGCCTGCTTTTGTGCTGGTACCACACTGTTCTGATTACTATAGCTTTGTGACATAATTTGAAATCAGAAAGTGTGATCGCTCCAGCTTTGTTCCTTTTGCTCAAGGTTGTTTTTGTTATGGGGGTCTTCTGTGATTCCATATACATTTTAAACTTTTTTTTTAAGACTTGTATTGCTTTTTCGCATTTGAAGATATCCCCTCCTCCTGTCTTCACTGACTGACTTCAGGAAAGAAAGAACTTCACCAGTCGGTCTAGGGGCCTCTCAGACCTTTTGATGGAAACATGCATTCCACACCTCCTGTTGTCCTATTGGAGGTGGGTGAGGGTATCTTTGGGTTGTGTGCTTTTTCTCAGTATTGCGAAACCAGATCAGGTTCTGATAGTCTCTCGTTTACTTTCCCTAAAACAGAGCCCTAAAGTGTTCAAGGTTGTGCACCTTCTCCTGCTCCAGCAGAGCTGAGCCAGTTGCCCGTATCCGTGTGCTGTCTGTGAGGAAGCATACATTTCATTCATAGGGAAGCACAGAGCGCCACTGCAGGGGAGCACATGCGTGGACTGGCTGTGGGGAGGGGGATGCACTCATCAGCGGTTGGAGGATCCGTGGGGAGGCACCCCACAGAGCCCGTGCTGGGATTCCCGGTCTTGCTCGGAGCAGGCCAGTCGGAGCTGCAGCCGAGCTGATACCGCGCACAGACTGCTATGAGCCCCTTTTCCCGGGTCCTCCTGTGCCCAGACGACTCGACTAGGTCTGGGCCCTTCATGATCCGAGTGGGGTGAGAGACGGGCTTCCTGGACAGTGTCCTGCAAGGCTAATGCTTAGCTCATTCAGGCTTCTGGAGCAAAATACTCTCAAGTGTGTCGCTCATGAATACAAACGTATTTCTCACAGCTCTGAAGGCTAGGGAATCCGAGATAAAGTTTCGGACAGATCGTGTGTCTGGTAGGGACCCATGTCTCACAGAAGAAATGACTTCTAGTGGCCCCCTCACGTGGTGGAAGGATCAAGGCAGTTCTCTGGGGCCTCTTTTAGAAGGGCGCTAATCCCACTTGTGAGAACTCCGCCTTAATTAACTCCTAAAAGTTCCATTACTTAATGCCATCATCTTGAGGATTAAGATTCAACACAAGTCAGGCTCGGTGGCTCAGCCTGTAATCCCCCACTTTAGGAGGCTGAGGTGAGTGGATGGCCTGAGCCCGCGGGTTCGAGACCCGCCTGGGCAACTGGGCGAGACCTCATCTCTACAATAAGTCAAAAATCAGCCGGGCGTGGTAGCGCGCACCTGTAGTTCCAGCTACTCGGAAGGCTGAGGCGGAAGGATAGCCGGAGCCCAGCAGGTCGAGGCTGTGGTGGCCGGGAGCGGCCACCGCACTCCAGTCTGGGCGACAGAGCGAGACTCCAACTCAAAAAAAAAAAGATTCAGCACAAGGACTTTAAGGGGACACAACACTCAGACAGTCACAACCGGAGAAGCCAGGCACTCATTTACTCTCACTTCCCCCCATGTACCTTTCTGGTCCCCAGCATGGATAGAACCTCTCAGCTAGTCTCCCCGGCTTCCCAAAAGGTGTTATCATCCACGAGTGGCTGTTAACATCAGTGCTTCTGAGGGAGGTTAAGGGCTGGAGCCTCCTATTCTGCCATCTCGCTGTTTCCTAGACTGTTCGGGCATATCTGTTTATAAATGCTGTATCTTTTTAATGCACCCGCTTTTGTTATTACAAAATGCCCCTCTTGCTCTCTACCAACAACTTTTTGTTTTAAGGTCGACTTTGTCTGTTATTACAGCAACTCAGGATTTTCATGGTTGCTGTCTTCATAATATACCTGTGCCACCTATTTGCATTTTGAATCTAAATTCTGGCCCGTCAAGGGGAAGCATCAGGGTAGTCAGGAGGCAAAAGACAGGACAAGGGAAATGTCTATTCCAGAGACTTCCTTGGTGTCTTCATAGGAAAGGCAAGACATGGCAGAGTAGACAGCTTAAGACTGGCTAGTCTGAATAATTCTGGTGGGCTTTAGGCTGTGGATTTGGTCTCTAGTACCCTAGTCCTTGGCCCTGGGATGATTTAGAAGGGGAAATATTGGCTCAGGGAATGGGAAATAAGGAGGTGGTTGGCTTGCATATTCAAGGCATGCTCCCAAGTCAGTTGCTTACTACCTTTAGGAATAGCTGGTCTTGGGAGAGGAAGTCTTTCTATGGGTCTGTAAGGCCTCCAAATGCCAGAGCATCAAGAATAAAGAAAATTGAATAGAGTCGATATATCTGGTCCTGCGATGAATGTATGCCAAATGGACAAATACAGAATCTAAGAAAACACAGAACACATACATGTGATACATTGTACTGTTTTCTCTATTACTAAATATGCTTGGGATTTTTCACAATAAAAAATGTTATTGAACTAGAAAGAGCATGAGCTTGAGCAAAAATAGAAACAGTGTTCTCTGTACAGAGCACATGCTTAGATCTTATCTTTGTATCCACTATGACAAGCTCTGCCTTTCAGATTATTTGATTCATTCGTGCTTGATGTCATTATTGATATAGATTTATATCTGCCATTTTACATTATGCTTTTTTTTTTGTCTCATGTCCTCTTTCTCTATCACTCCTGTACTGCTCAAGTGAATATTTTCTAGTGTAACACTTTGTTCCTTTAATGATGTTTGAGTTGTTTTCTTGGTAGTTTCCTAGGGCTTCCATCAGCATCTTGTCAGAATGGACTTCCTATGTACACTAGCTTAACGCAGTGAGATACAGAAAGGACTGCTCCATCCTTGAGGCAACGGCGACTAAGAGAGGCACCGCACTCACAGTCACACTGCACAAGTAAGAGGAGTTGAGATTCGCAGGACCAGTGAGTAACTGGTGTGTCTCGCCCTTGGCCGTGCATCAGCGTCATCCTTGTAGCTTCTACAAACGCCAAGACATCAGCTTCACCCCAGAGCTTCTAGCTCAGCCAGTCAGCAGGTGAAGCCGGGCATCAACATTCTTTTAAGTTCTTCGGGTCATTGTCACGTGCAGAGTTCACAACCAGTAACAGCACAGTTTATCTTCTCAGGTGGCAACTGCTGGGGAGCCGAGGCCACCAAGCTCCACTTTCTCCGGGACTCAAGGAGTCCGCTCAACTACCTGACCATCCCACCAGACTTCCTAATTATCCAGTCTTCCCTCAAAGCCAGACTACTGAGCAGAAGCTCAGTGCTTGCCAGAACCCTCCCGTTTAGACACTGGCAGCGTGCTCGCAGCTGCAGGCTCAGGTCCTCCTGCGCAGAGACCGCTCCGAACGAAGGTGGCGCCGCCCTTCTGGCCTCAGGTATCGTCGCCCCCAAAGGGCCTTACCACGGCCCATGCCCAGCCCTTCAGATGGGGTCCCTGGGAATACTGACGCCGGACTTTCCCGTGGCTGACACGTGTCCCCTGCAACATCCCAGCCGCACACCCTTCATCAAGAGGCCAAACAAGGGCAATCAAGTGAAATGTCGTAGGCAGCACAGTGGTCAGTCACAACGGGAGCATCACCAATGCGTACCAAAAAGTCTGCAATGTCAAAATTCCAAGAAGCAAAAGCAGATTTTTTTTTTTTTAGAAAGCAAGATTTATTGAGAGGACAGAAAAGCTCCCACCGTGGGAGGGGACCCAAAGGGGATGCCCCAAAATCAGGTTCTTAGACACTTAGCTCCACCCCGACCCATAACGCCCATGGATAAAATCTCTCGCCCCCATCCGACCGGCCCTCTGTCACTCCACCTTTATTTGGGGGGCTCATTGTCAGCAGCAGCTTTAATACCCTCCTCATTGTCTCACCGAGGGGAAGATGTGTCCACAGAGCACATCTGCCCAGAGCTTCACGGCTGTGAAGCCATTCAGCGTAGCAGGTAGGGACTGCTAAGCCAGGCTCACCTGTGGGTGTGAGTGAGTCCACACAGAGTCCCTGTGTGCCGCCCACCTCTCACGTGTGCTTGATTAGTGAAGGCAGGGAGTCGGGGGAGGGTCATCCCCTACACCCACACCCACCACAACAACAATGTGTGCATTTTTTTTATTATTCTAAACAGATTATCTGTTTGCCTGGATCGGACAGCTGAATCCCTACCTGAAGTAAAAAAGATTCTTCTGCCATCTGAAAAAAATAAACCCACTCCCTTTGGAACCACAGCGACATAGTTAGCTACCGAAGCCCAAATTCTCACAGATCACAGGTTTTTGAGAAAGCCAGCCTCATGGCTCTTGGACACAGGAGTGCTTTGAGCGTTTCCTCATCCAGTCTCCAGTAGGCACCAGCACTGGAAAATGTGGCTAAGTGGGGGTTTGGCAAACAGGCACCTCACACTTTTTCCCTTTCCCAGGCACACACTCTTCCCACGCCTTTGTCTCTGGGGCTGGTTTCTGTTCCCTTTTCGGAGGCATAACTTGCTGTCCAGAGCTGGCATCGTGCGTTCCTTGCTGCCTGGACCCTGGCTGCATCCGGCAAGGAAGGTATGGTTTGAGGAGCCGCCCTTCTGAGATTCCCTGGAGAGGAGGAGCAAGGGAGGGGAGAGAAGAGCTTTGGCAAACTCTCCTTTATGGCCCAAGTCACGTTCAAAGACAGAAACAGGACCTGGGTTCGGAGCAAGAGTTGATCATGGAATGTGCCCTTCACGTGATAAAGCAGACAGCTGCTTTATCGATGGAGGGCGGAGGCCAGGGGCTATTTTCACACTCACAGGAACAGATGTAGGCTCTTGGCGAGGACAGCAGGTGTTACACCTACTTAGCTGGAAAAGTCAAGGGTCTCGGTGCTCTTTCTCTCCTTCTCTGACTTCCTGTATCTCATCCTCTTGTCACCCTCATTCTTAATCGGTCAGGTGCCACACTCCGGTCAGCACAGTGGCAATCTTTACAAGACCACTTGCAGATAAATTATCAATAGCAGGTACTCAGAACTGTCCTGCAAGGCAGTTGACAATAGCAGCACTCGTCAGAATCCCGTATTGTTCTTTTGGCCGATGATTCAAAAACCATCTGAGGGGACAGGAGCTGTGGAACAAAACTCTCCTCCTCCCCAGCCCGCTCCTCGCCACACTTAATAATCTGTGTGAGTTCCTCAGGCCAGAAGGCGGGAACACGTCGGCTAACCAGGACAGCGGGACTCTTCAGTGTGGCTCCCACGTGCACAGTTTGACAACATTTCCTTGTGAGGCACTTTCGTTATCCTTGTCTCTTCTTGCCTTTCAGAGTAGGCGGCCCCAGGACCACATGCAGCCCCTCTCATTGTGACAGGCAACAAAAAACATAAGAAATAGATGTATGGAGAATAAAGTCCCCAAAACTCTTGGAGAATGTGGATGGAAGACTTACCTGCCATGTGGTTGAGATTCCTCACGCAAAGACACACATGACGTTCCTCTGAGCGTTGAGAGCCAAACTCTTAGGTCAAAGTTCAGTCTACTTTTATTCACGATACAAGAGAAATCGTGTAACTCACAGTGCTTTCTTTCATTTCCGTCTCTACTGATCTCTCCACCTCGGTGCCAGCTGTTCAAAAGCTGGACTGAGGCAAAAAGCAGCAAGTCTCTCTAAACTGTGATTATATCCTCCCTGCCCTTTGGTTTTTACTCTTTATCCATTTTTTAATGGTCCTATTGTATGCGACTTTTAGTCTAGGCGACTTCTAATCTTATTTTTAGACAAGCTCTGCGCAATAGTTAAATTATCCTGTCCATTTACAAAGGATTAACCCACAGCACGTAGAAAAGAGAAGACCTAGAAGACAGGAAAACGCCAGCATTTACTCTACTCCCTGTTCCCTCAGCCAAGAGAAACTTCCAGAGTCCAGGAAGAAGGCAATACCACGGATCCTGGGGCTGCACACACTGGCCCACAAAGGGAAAGGCCTCTGGGAAGAAGCTCTGGCCCTCAAGAAGGCTCAAGGACCTGGCGGTGGGGGTGGTAAAAAGAAAGGGCTTGGTGCCGTGCCCTTCTTGGAGCTGACTCCAGTGCCCTGGGTGATGGAATCATTGGAGGGCCATTAGGAAATTTTATAGACTACATTGTATTTCTAAACTACATTCAGAACAGTGAATAAATTATCACAGACACATTTAGGACTCAGAAGCCAAATGGGGTCACTCTAAACAAGAAACTTTTTTAAACCTTAGGAAAAAAAACTGTATAAATCACTAAAAACCTGAAAATACATTAAATGCCCTTTAACCAAAAAAAATGCCTTTTTCAAACACCATGCAAACTGCAGAGCCAGAAGTCGTTTTTCAAAGTGCTCTGGCAGTCATGATTTTTCAGCAGAGCTCCTTAAATTGAGACCCATAAAATGCGGGTGCCACTCCCCGTTGCTTCACCGATGTGTTAAAGCCAAGGCTAGACATTCATTCCTACCTTCACTTCCTTCTACGCCCAGATTCAGAACCGATCTCGAACTAATGGAAGAATCACTCCAAACGACTAAGTGACCCAGGGTGTGGCTTAGCAAAAGCCGCCGTCGGTAAAAGCAGTGGGCCCTCCAGCAGCCCTGGCGGGTGCCAGTCTCTGACTGCCGTCCGCGTCCCAGCAGCTCTCTGAGCGGGGCTCCCCACGTCCCAGCCCAGGACACTGAAACACAGAGGCTGAGCAACGTGCCCAAAGGCACGCAGCAAACAGGCCGCAGGACCGAGAGCCAAATCCAGTCTGGCCGATGCCATTTAGGTTCCTCTTTCCTGTATTCTTTCAGGGTCCCCTTTCCGTGATCCTGTCCGTGATCAAGTCTGATCTCAGAAGGACCTGGTATTGACCTTTCATGCTTCAGTGCAACTCTTGGTCAATATTATTGCCTGAACCCATAATGTATGCGTTGCTTTTCTAGTGCAAAAGAGAACCATAAAACCTTGAAACTGGAATAGCTCTGAGAAATCCTCTATACCGTTTCCTTTGAAAGAAGAGTAGCTTTCGGTCCCAAAAGAAAGATGATAACGACTTGCTCAGAATCAGATCGCTAAATAAGTCTTGAAAGGACTCCTTACCCCTAAAACTCATGAATTTCTTAAAACATAACTAATCATTTTTTTATCATTCTAAGGTCGGCTATACATCTCTCCATTAACACTCAAAGCCCTGAGGAGGCCAGATCCAGTGGCGGATTTCTCATAAACTGCCAAAGGATGTGTGGACTTGAAACGCAACCCCTCTGGAAGAGTTCTTTCTCTGTTCAAAGAGCTCCAATCCACAACGAGCAAGTGGAAAGATGAGCTCAAGTACGAAATCCTCTCTGCAAAGCTACAGGGAACCCAGCTACAGTGGCCGCGGGGCCCGGAGCTGATCTTCGGCACGGCCAGGCCATCTGATGACACCTCTCCAGACAGCAGAGCGGCCCACTGGTCGGGGCCGCGACCCGGCCTCCTCTCTGCCCTCCCAGAAACACATGCCAGGGCCAGACACCCAGCCAAGGCGTGCTGTCTCCAGCACTGGGAAGCCCGTGAGTCCCGTGTCATTGAGCGAGAATCCCAGGCCTTCCTGGCTGCTTAGGGCAGAGGGACTGGGCACCGGCACAGGGCCCCATGAGAGCGTCACTCTTTGCTGCCGCTGGGCTTCTCACATACACATTGGTGGACACCAGTCTCACGCGCTGGTTTGGGCTGCAGTTGGGACAGTCTTCCCATGAGCGAGGCCACATGCAGATGGCCACACATGCAGATGGCCACATAATCAGCAGCTATTACAACGAGGTTGCTGGTGCTGACAAAGCTAGCTTGAAAGGCTCCATCATGAGCCTGGGGGATGGCCCCGCACCCTCCCTAACCCACGCAGCCCACTTAGATTTTAGCTTCTGGAGTCTCAGCCAGGACAGGCCACCGTGGCACCCCCACCAAGTCCCCACCTGCTGGAATGGAGCCAAGGTGCCCCCCTAAATAAGCTATCCTTGAAGAGCCAGACACCCAGGTGATATTAATGGGGTACAAACTTCATTCTGAGCAAAATGTGAAAGCACCTGTGTTTGCAAAGGGACAGGCAGAGACAGACAGCCCCAAAACCAATGTGAAACCCTAGCATCGATCTCAACTTCCAAATAGTGCACGAAACATTTTACTCAATTACCATTAGTTGTCTTCAGTCTCTTGGGTCCTTGGGTAGAAGTCCAATTGTAAAGATTTCATAAGAGAAAAGAGATTCTGAAACAAAGTCAGGAATCCAGGAGGCTGGAGAGCTGATGACCCTAGTCTAGCTTGTGAGGCTGGCCCTTGCAGACACCTTCCAGAAGATTCTTCTTGTTACTTCATCTGCTCTCCTCAACAGCAAGGCCCCGGCACAAGCTGAGAGCAATGTCCTGATGAACTGCTGCATGCCTGTACTTCTACCAGTGCCAAGACTCGGTCCAGGAAGACAGCGGGAACCCTGCAGCCACAATTCAGAGTCAGCTCCCAGCCTGCCTCTCTCGCGCACCCGGACCCCGCTGCCTCAGCCCTCGCAGTCCACCTTCCAGATCCCATTAAGCAAGGTTGGCATTACCTGGTCCCAGGGCTCTGAGGCCAGGACCGCTGACACAGCCCTGTCCCCTGAAGCTGGCATCAGCTCCAGGTCTCCCCAGCTCTGCCCAGCACGCAGGCAAGGAATGAGGAGAGCTTTTCGGATGGAGATTCTGTCCCTGACATCTGAATGGGAAGCGATCTCAGACCCTGGTGTCAGGAGCTGAGTTGTGGGAATTCTGCTAATAATGGTGTGGTTGATTCCACAATCTCCCTTAGGAGCTTAAAAATTGCTTCAAAGTGATCAGATTTAAAACACTTATGTAAACTTGTAAAAGTTTAAACAAACTAGACGGAGTGGCTGGTGATTTATGTGAGTATAAGAATTCAAGAATGTCATTGCAAATCCTTTTCAAGCAGGATGCATGTGTGTATAATTTATTTATACTGTATTACAAATATGTACGTATATAATAAATACATAAATTAAATTGAACCCTTTATGCCAAGGAACAGGTATGAGTTGCCCATAATTAATTAACGTGCGTAAGATAGGCAACAGGCTCTGGGGTCTGTTCGACTCAATAGCTCAGCTCCCAGGAGGTGTCAAACTCAACAGGGCTGCACCTCTCACATGGAGAGTAACAGGCCAAGTTCTGGCTACAGCAGAAACGAAAGCCGGTGTCCTCTGAGAGAAACACCCCCCTTTCCTGTGTAAAGACAGCACTTAAGAAATGTCATAAAGAACACACAAGCCGGGCTCGGTGGCTCAGCCTGTAATCCCGCGCCTTTGGGAGGCTGAGGTGAGTGGATTGCCTGAGCCCGCGGGTTCGAGACCCACCTGGGCAGCGAGACCTCATCTCTACAATAAATCAAAAAATCAGCCGGGCGTGGTAGCGCACGCCTGTAATTCCAGCTACTTGGAAGGCGGAGGCGGAAGGATCGCCGGAGCCCAGCAAGTCGAGGCTGCGGTGGCCGGGAGCAGCCACTGCACCCCAGTCTGGGCGACAGAGTAAGACTCTAAAAAAAAAAAGAACACGCAGACAAGCCCTACGGATCACAATGTCACAGCAACTAGACATGAGGGCCCAAACCACGGAGGACGAGGCAAACCACAGCAAGACTCCTGATCAGGGGCCCTGGCAAGCACCTTCACGTCGAATACGTGGGCATTCATGAGAATGTGCCCTTGTGGTCCATGTGCTTCACGGAGCAGGGAATAAGGCCCACAGTCAAAGCCCTGCGGAGGGGAGCTCCTGGCATGTTCTCTCTCCCCTTAGAGAGCCACCGCACCCGTCCTCAGCAGGCAGCCACAGGCACCTCGACGTGGGAGAAAGCACATGCCTGTCATCCCAAGCGTCCCCCTCAGGGCTGGAACCGCAGCCTCCCCAGGTGTCCGCCACCTCCCTCTTTCCAGGGCCCACCCTGGCCCCACCCAGCCTTCCCTTCGGGCCTCCCAGGCCTGCGCTTTCCTTCTCTCTGGCCTCCAACTGCTCCTCCCTCGGAGAAGCTCGCCCACTTCTGGGCGTGGGCTGCCAGGACTGTGTGGCCAGCCCACCCTTTCGGGCTGCCGGCTCCCCGCCCCCGTTCTGCCCTCCACCTTTGTCCTCCCCGCTGCTTGCCCTGGCAGCCTCTCTGTAGTTCTGTCTCGCTCCACTTCCTGCACTCCGCCCCCAGGCCTCCCGCCTTCTGGGTCCTCTACCCAGCCCCCAGCCTCACTTGGGCAAAAACAGACTTAGCTCCTCCAAGCGCGGCTGTCCACAGTACTCAGCCTCGCGCCATCGCCAGGGCCCTCGCGGCGGCCAGACGCACCAGCAGCTCTCCGGGGGTTACTTGCACTCACTCTAAATACGCATCCATGTCCACATGCGCCACCATCTTGCGCCAGGAAGACCCTCAAATATCATCTCTTGGAGTCAGCATTTCACACCTGTCTCGCCTCTTGCTCGGGATACCCTCTCCGGCTGCAGTCGCGTTGAGGCAGTGCACTTTTAAATAAACTCTATGTAACTAATTTCACTTTTGTTCAAAATTTGAATAACATGCTCACAGCAGCATCCTGCTTCATGCTAGTGTGACCAGCACTTGTCAAATGAAACATCCTGTTGTTTGCATGATGTAATGGGAAATATATGTTTGGTATCTGTCCTGGTACAGAGCTATGGAAACCCTTGGAATTTCCCGGGCAGTGGGGGTGAGAGGCGAGACTTTTGCTATTCCTAACAAGCCCCCTCCCACCATACCAGAGATTATGCTACTGAGGAGACTTTTGGTGAACCCTAGACAGCTCTGGATGGGGGCTGGTTGCCAGAGAAACCAATCACATGTTAAAGGGTCCATGTTTTTAGAAGGTGGAGCTTGGAATCCCAGCCCCAACCTCTGGGAGGAAACACAGGCTAGAAATTGAGTTAAATCAGCAATGGCCAATGAGTTAACCCACCAGACCTACCTAATCGAACTGCGTAAAAACCCTGAATGATGAGTTCGGGAGCTTCCTGGTTGTTAAACGTATTGAGGTGCCAGGAGGGTGCCGCGCCCAGAGAGGGCATGGACGCCCCAGAGCCCATCCCTACATCCTGCCCTATGCCTCCGTGCCATTTGGCTGTTCCTGAACCGTATCATTCTCAATAAACCGGTAATCGTAGGTAAAATGCTACCCTGTGTTTTGTGCGCCATTATGCAAAGTATCAAGCCTGAGAAGGGAATTGTAAGAATCCCCACTGTGTAGCCCAATTGGACCAAAGTGTGGGTCACCTGGGGACCCACGACTGGCAGGTGGCATCTGCAACGGGAAGCAGTTTGAAATAGAGAAAACAGTCTGAAATTTTCTCCTTCCAAAAAAGACTGGGGTGGTGTTTTCGTCACACCGTACCCGTGAGAAAGCTGCCTTGGGAGGCGGGGGAGGTGTTTCTATTTATACACTGTCTCCCGAGCACTTTGCAATCCTTAGGCATGAAAGGTTCTATATAAGCGCAAGGTGTTATTGCAAGGTGTTAACAGTTCCAAATGAACCCTTTCGTTTAACTGTGTCAACCTCTGGATTAGCCCGTCTTAACTCAATAGACGGTGGGGTGAGCAGAACTAATGAACTTTTGTTTCGAATATTTATATGTCTGACCTGAGAATTATGAAAGTTTTTTTCAATTTGAGCCGGGAGGAAATTTTAAACATTTTTGCCAAAAACACATAGGTCATGGAGCCCTAGTCCGCGTGTTCTTTAAATATAGGTAGAATTAAGTCCAGAAATAATAACCGTAATGATACTAACTCTTTCTCCAGCATCTTTCGAAACTTTTGGGAATGTACACATGAATTCGTTCACTCACCCTCACGGCATTCCCAGATGTTCTTGTTCTGAGCAGTCAGCGTGGGCAACAGGCAAAGAAGCCATGAGGTGTTGCCCTTGTATTCCTTCTCTCCTCATCTCTGTGGCGGAGCGGAGGGCTTTGGGTCTCCGCTACCAGCATCTCCACGATGCCGTCCAAATGCACGGGTGTGACGCAGGCAGTGACTTCTTCCGGTAGCTCATTTTCTTGGTGGAATCCTGAAGGCTCACTCCCTGAGCCTTCCATACCTACTGCTTCACAGACGAGACCCACCAACCTCCCCCTCTTAACAACCCTAGCGTGTGAAGTCATTGCATACTTTATGTGGCTGTCGGGGATCTCCAGAAAAGCAGAACCATCGAGTCAATAAGATAGGCATACTTAGAGAGAGAGAGAGAACTGGCTCGTGTGACTGGAGGCCAGCAAGCCCCAAATCCACCAAGCTGATGTCCTGGTGGAAACCAAAGGCCAGCAGCGGTTGTGGACCCAGAAAGAGGTGATGTCCCGGTTTGGAGGTGAACTCTCAGGCAGGCAAATTCCCTCTCACTTGGGAGCGGCCAGCCTCTTTGTTCTATTCGGGCCCTCAACTGACTGCATGAGGCCCGCCCA
Organism: Cephalopachus bancanus; assembly: GCA_027257055.1. Taxonomy (NCBI): domain Eukaryota; kingdom Metazoa; phylum Chordata; class Mammalia; order Primates; family Tarsiidae; genus Cephalopachus; species Cephalopachus bancanus. Next base: position 3,656,247 of record JAPVLO010000325.1, read on the forward strand.
CACTAAGGGGACACTCTGTTTTACCGGGTCCTCTGATTTAAATGCTAATCTCACCCCTAAAAAGCCCTCCAAGTGACATCCAGGACAATGTTTGACCAAGTATCTGGGCAATCCACGGCCCAGTCAGGCTGACGGCTGAAGCAGCCAGCACACCATGGCACTTGCAAAGCAGAAGGACTGCTTGGAGAGGAAGCCAGCACAGCCCACACACATCCCCATCTCCTTTGGGGGAATCCAGTTTCTCAGCCGCTCCACAAATCAGCGGGGGAACTGACCACTACAGCAGAGCCCAGGCTGGTGAGGCCCAGCAACGAATTTCCTTACGGCCCAAGTCTTCTCCACGCCGACGTGCTGGAAACCACCACACGCCAACACTGGGCTGCTGTCAGCACCATCTGAGAGCCGTGTCTGCAGTCCTGACCCCAGCAGGGCCATGGTCATCCTCACGGCTCGTGCAGCTTGGCACCGAGCCTTTCTGCAGCCTGTCCCCACCTGGCATGCAGTCTCTCTGGGACACCCTCACTGTCAGCAACTCAGGAAGTGCATCCGCCCTTGTGTCCCACCGAGAGGGACCCTTGACCCTCTGTCCTGTCTCCACTCGGAATCCACAAAGGCCGGGACCTCGGGGTGATTCTTGGCAACCTCCTGGCCATACAGAAGTCAGAGGCCCAGAGCGAAAGCACCTTGGCCACGATGACGCAGAGCGCTCCTGAGACCCCCCAGTCCAAAGCAGCACGCCCACTGGCACTGTGCACGTTTTCTTGCCCTCCCCAGTCCTTCCTTCCTCCGCATTTGGAGACAGCCACGTTCAGGGCACAAACTGGCGATTCCCTCTCTTTCATGCCTTCCTGCAGGTGTCCCACTGCGTCTCCCGACAGGACACCCTGGCAAGTTTCCCCCCAGCCCCACCCCTTAATGACAGGGACACCCCCAGGCCCCAGGGACAGCAGGGGGCTCCCACGCACTCCTTTCCTCGCTGAGACCCAACGTGCGCCAACCGCGAGCCAGCCGTGGCTCTAAATGTTCTCGTTCAAGACCATCATCCTGCTCTGGTCGTGAGGAAGCAAAGAGGAGGCAGGGCGAGCCTCGCGTCCGTGGCCACAGAACGGGTACGTGCAGAACTGGACGGCAAACCCAGGCTGGTCCACACCTCGAGCCCCACCGCCGCCCTTCAGGGCCCGACAGGCCTCGGTGACGCAGGGCAGGCTGCAGGGCGTGCACCTCCTCCGGGGAGACGGCAGCCACAGCCCCACCCGGAGCCAGGCCTAGGCCCGCAGGCGCCGGTCCTCACGAAATCCTCAGCGAGGCCGAGAGCTCGTCGCGGCTCTTCCCATCCAAAAGAGTGAGTCAAGGCCAGACGGGGACGGTGCCTGGACTTCCTGGCTCCAGGGTCTGGCCGCCGGCCGCTGCAGCCCTCGCTGCAGGTCCGCTCCTCGGAGCGCCCCACTCCCAGCTGGAATGGCCCATGCTGATGGATGTGGGCTGTCAATGCCAGACCATGCAGTAGGTGAAAGTTCTGGAAACCGCACAGAAAAGTCAGAACTTGTGAAATTTCCAGTGTTTTTGTTAGTCCCCAAAAGATCTGTGCACTCCAAATTGCTCTAGCTCTGCCCATTCTAAAGGGCAGCAGGACGTTCCCTGGATGCTAACGAGTGCCCACCCCACCAACCCTGGGTCAGGGCTAAATTTAACCACAGATGTTCATGGAAACAAAGAGGTGAAACTGGTACAACTGTATATATCCAAGTCAACTCATAGACAATGCCAAAAAGCAATCTTATTGAACTTTAGGTGCACCATGTGACATTTTTCAAAACGGTAGGAGTACAGCGTTTAATTGGTTGATATCCTCAGAAGTGACAAATTAAGGTGGAAGAAGAGGCGATTTAAGAACACACCAGGAGAAGGCTGTTCACAAGGACATGCTTTTGTTCAAAACAACTTACAAAATACCACCCAATGGGCCAAAACGAGCTGACACAAATGTAAAGAAGTCTGATCCAGCCAGCACCTACCATGGAGAACGTGGATCTCAAATACATGATTATTTGTAATGATGTGGTACTTTTCATACCTGTTTTCTTCTGGAGAGGCAGGAAATGGACAGAATCAACCTGGATTGAAATTACTGATGACTCCATATAAACTACCTTCAGGCCGGGCTCAGTGGCTCAGTCTGCAATCCCAGCACTTTGGGAGGCCGAGGCGAGTGGATTGTCTGAGCCCATGGGTTCGAGACCAGCCTGGGCAACTTAGCGAGAACTCATCTCTACAAATAAATCCAAAATTAGCTGGGCATGGGAGCACACACCTATAGTTCAAGCTACTTGGAAGGCTGAGGTGGAAGGATCGCCAGAGCCCAGCAGGTTGACGCTGTGGTGGCCGTGAGTGTGCCACTGCTCTCCAGCCTGGGTGACAGAGTGAGACTCCAACTCAAAAAAAAAAAAAAACTACCTTCAACTACAGATAGCAGAATATTTCAAACAGCAGGAATGCAGCAGCTCCACACCTCATCCCACCAGCAAGTGTCGCCCTGCCTTGGAGTCACCCCTCCTGTGCTCCCCCATCCTGTGATGTGCTAAGAAACCAGCTCTACAAAAGCCAAGAGCCCTGACTTGTACCATTCGCTCCTTCCGGTGGTGTAAATACTGCCACCCACCTCGGCTGATTTCAAGCTGCCAATGGCTTAACCACCAGGCGGCACAGTTCCTGGATATTTAACAGCCCGCCCTCTTGGGCCAGGTCCAGCCAGCCCAGCACAAGGCCCTGTCTCGTGCCACCTTCGATCCCAATACATGCAGACACTGACCACTTCCCAGTACCGCCCATGCTACCTCCCAGGTTTGACCACCTTGATCTCTCGCCTCGATTGTCAGAACAGCCTCCGTTCAGCCTTCACCCCTTTCTAAACAGAAGTCAGAGCCGGGCTCTCCTTTGCTGAAACTCACCTTTCCCCAGGTGGCAGCGAAAGTGCTCACGTGACCAACAAGCCCACTGAGAAGTGTCCATCTCAGCCCTCTCCCTGGTCGCACCTCCAGTCGCACACCCCCTCGCTGTCACCAGCACACCAGCAGGCTCCTGCCGCGGGCCCTGGGCAACACTGGCTCCAGATCCCGGACGCCGAACCCTGCCGCGTGCCATGACCGTGACTGGCTCCCTCACACCCTCTGCCTGTCTGCCCACACGTCACCTTCTTAGCAGAACTCCCTGACCACGGCCCCTAGTTCCCTTGTCCCCTTCCTCCTCTATTTTCTCCTTGGCATGTCTCACCTAATCCATAAACTGCATCATTTACCACTTCCATTTCTTTTATGTCTCTGCCGACTGGAGGGTGTGCTCCACCCAGGCTATGACTTGTCTGTTTTCCCCAGCCTACAGACGACTCTGGCCTGCGCAGTGCCCCTGGTTTCCTGAGTCAATGGACTCCAGGTGGGGTCAAGTGTCTTTGCCTGTCTCATGTCCTGCTGAGTGCTCATGGGTCTGGCCAGTGCCTTGGACTTCAGGAGCCCTGCCCCTGGCTCCTATCTGCCTTTCCACCTGCGGGATCCTCTGGGACCGCCCATTCAGAACCATCTCAGCTGCAGCCCAATCACCGGCTATAAAGTCTTTGAATCCTGTCAATCAGCTAATTCCTACAAGCAGAAAGACGAAGCCGGGCTCGGTGGCTCAGCCTGTAATCCCACGCCTTTGGGAGGCTGAGGTGAGTGGATTGCCTGAGCCCGTGGATTCGAGACCCACCTGGGCAACTTGGCGAGACCTCATCTCTACAACAAATCAAAAGTCAGTCGGGCGTGGTAGCGCATGCCTGTAATTCCGGCTACTGGGAAGGCTGAGGTGGAAGGATCACCGGAGCCCGGTGGGTAGAAGCTGCGGTGGCCGGGAGCGGCCACTGCACTCCAGTCTGGGCGACGGAGTGAGACTCCAACTCAAAAAAAAACACAGAAAAATTGGAATCTGTCCAAATACGCCTGTAGCAGGAAGCATTCTCATTCACCCAACGGCCTGCTATTTCTAGCTGGGTCAGTAGAAGAAAAAGACCGCCTTCCTTTTAGAGAAAAGTCTCACTCACAAGGGAAACAGTCCCACTGTCCCCTGTGCCCACAGGAGGCTGACAGGCCTTTCCCCTCAGAAAGGCTTGAGCTCAGAAGTAGGAAGTCGACGGCGTCAGCGCCCAGCCCCGGGAAGAGTCGCCCTCAGGAGCAAGTGCCCTCGGCCTGCACACACAGAAACGTGGAGCCCACTCTTCCACGGCTGCCCCCTTCCGTCGAGGCGTCCTCGAGTCTCTGCGCCTCCTGACTGGGGCTGGCTCATCACCGACGGCCCGTTCGGGTCAACACAAATCACCGTGTCCAGCAGGACCCGCAGGCGAGTTTGTTCGCCCGCAGTGGGAGTGAACCTCAACGCACGGAACGCGCAACAGGAAAGGGCGGGCTGTGACCACGGCACGTGGCACCAGGCCGGAAACGCGACCCCCAGCCCGGGCTGCCGCCCCCGGCGCGCCCTTGAGGGGCCGGCTCCGCCCCCAAGGAGCGCGCTTCCAGACACGGGGTCCCCTGGGGGGAGGCCCTGCGGCGGCCCGCGCGGCCGGGAACGCCCCGGCGGAGTCCAGGGCCGCTCTGCTCCGGCAGCCCGGCCCCGGGGACCGGGCCGGCGTCCCCCGTCTGGAGCCGGCGGGCTCCCCGGCCGGACCCCGGGCAGCCCCCGACGCCCCGCGCCGCTTCCCCTCCCGCCGAGCGCCGGCCGGCGGCGCCGCGCGCAGCAGGCGGACACGCGCGGCCGGAGCCCGCGCGGGCCTCGGCGTCGCCGCCCCCCGCCAGCCCCGCCCCGCGACGGCCCGACGGAGAGCCCGCCCCGCCCCGGAACCTGGACGGGCCGCCGCGAGCGCCTCGCTGGCTCCCCACCGCCCGACGGGCGCGGCCGCGTGTCGGCGCCACCGCGCAGCTCGGACGGGACTGGGGCGGCGACATCGGGTGGCCGCGGCGGCCTCCGCCCCGGACGGCGCGGGCGGCGTCCGAAGCCGGAGCCCGGCTCGCGCCCGCCGCGGCCGGCCGGACGTGTCCCCAGCGCGGGACGGGAAGGGCGGAGGGAGACCGCGGGGCGCCTGGCCTCGTCTTTCTCGCGGGGGGGCTGGCTTCCCCGCCCCGGCCCGCCGGGACGGCTCCGCCCGACGGAGAGCCTTGCCCAGGCGGGCGCCGGGCGTCCTCGTCGGAGCGGTCCGGGGCGCGCGCGCGCGCGGCCTCCCCGGGAGGGATGCGCGGCCAGCGCGGGGGAGCGAGCGGCCTCCCCAGGCCGGAGCGTCCTTCTTCTCCGACGACAAGCTCGGCCTGTGTCAGCCGGGGGACTCCTCCCTCGTCTGGCCGGCGCCTCGAGGTGCCCCTTCCAGGAAACGCAGAGACAGCCGGGAGGGTGCGCCTTCGGCCCGGCCAGTCGCCATATTGGATGCACGTGCAGAAATGGAATTGGAGCCTTAAGTACGGGCCTCGTGTTGCCTGCGTTTCCAACGAGATGCGTTACTTGGTGGTGGCAGAAAGTTGAGACTCCACGTGGCGAATGCTTGGTATTTCCCCCTATGAATAAGAATGTCCGTCCCGTCAGACGTAGTCGAGACGTAGTCGAGAAATGTAGAAAACTCATTTCTTGAGCCAGCTCACTTGTGTGGCTTATCCATGCTTGGCACGCTAGAAACAGAGTGAAGGTTGTGTCGTGGAACTGTCAAATTCCTTTTTTTTTTTGAGTCGGAGTCTCACTCTGTCGACCAGACTGGAGTGCAGTGGCCGCTCCCGGCCACCGCAGCCTCGACCCGCTGGGCTCCGGCGATCCTTCCGTACACAACAGAGTCGTGTCGCAGGTTGCATCCATGGACTGACCTATTTATGCTTGAACATGGGCTGCATTCGGATGCTGAGCTTTCTCGATCTCGGGGGCTGTTGAACTTAAAGTAGGAGTGAGAAAGCCACCGTGGAACACCTGACACAACCCCACAGTCTCCTGCCAGAAGCAACATCCTACAACCAGCTTCTGAGAATTATCTTTGAAATCATCCTAAAACTTACTGCTGGTCTGTGAGTCTTCGCTACAAGCCTGCCCCGCAATGAGCACATCAAACTATTTCATAGCAAAATAGTAAGACTCCGTCTCTACTTAAGGAAGGAAAAAGACAATAAGACGTGAGAAAAACCTGCCTGACGGAAGACAGGACCAATCAAGTGTTTCCACTGAGATCCCTCCTCTGAGGCTGCCACTGAGTAGAGCCAGCAAAAGCAAAGGCTGCGTCAGCTTTGCGACCTTTGCCTCCGCACTGTTCTCCCCCACCCACCCTGTCACTCTGGCTCTCAGGACAAGCTGAGAAGCAGGCCCATGGCCCGGGAGTGGGGCAGACACACTGCCACCCAGCAAGCGGTGGACGTGCCGTCCACGCTCCTGCCCACCAGGCCCAGAAGCCACTTTTCCAGGATAAAAACCGTGGCTACCAACCATGCAGAGGAGGGAGGAGCTTATGAAGAGATGCGCAGAGCTTTGCTAACAGAACCATCACCAGTGTCCCAAGTCATTAAGGAAGGGCTTTATTGAACAAAGACGATGTGCTCCAACAGTGTGCTGAGCTCAGACACAGGGTCGCAAAGGGGGGGCACACCGGGGTCGGGGTGGCCTTTAGTCACCTCTGGGTGAGCCTCGGCCCCCTGGTCCAGCACACCCTCCTCCTGTGGACAGCCTCCCGTATGAACTCTCCCTGTCCTGAGGAGACCTGGACACTCTTACTTTGCCTGGAAGATTTATCTCTGTGCAGGAGTAGAGAATATCCCCTGCACTAACCTGGCCTCTGAGAGGTCTCCCAGGGCTGAGCCATTTCCCCTGGATGTCAACGGCCCTCATGATCTCAGGCTGTGAGAGTCTCAGAGATCATTTCAAAGGAAGGGGGCAACCGTGCAGAAGGAAAGCTCCATAGCCCACTCCCCGGGAGGGCAGCATCCGCCAGGGACCCCCTGAGGACGTGAGGGATTCAGCACTCTCCTGATGCAGCAGACTGAGCTGCTCCCCTTCACACACACACACACACACACACACACACACACACTGCTCTGGAACACTGATTCAAGAATGACTTAGAAGAAAGATGTACCGCTCCATGAATCGCCAGCTGCAGTCCCTGAGTACCCTGAGTACCCCGATTCTAAGTGCAGGCCCAGGCCCGGTGCTGCCTAGCTGATGAGATCACATCCGAGATGGGTGGATCCATCTCACCACGCTCCAACTCCAGACACTGATGTCTCCTCTCTGCTCCCTACCCACGTCCTCTCCACGCCCCACATCCACGCTTGCTGTTCCCTGCCTGAACACCCCTTTCCCTCCCCTCCACCGGTAAAACCCCAGCCACCCCAGGACCTTGCACCTGCTCTGAGCCTTTCGTGCCTCATGCTTGTGCGTTCTTTGGCTGCTGCACCTGTTGCCCCAAGGTTGCAGAGTTCTCGAAGGCGGGGATGGACACCGTTCTGTGTGACCAGCCTCCATCTGGAGTCCACCCAGGCGGCTGCCTCAGCCCAATCACCTCTTCACTTTTTTCCAGTGGAAAAGCCAGAGAGACTGTGCTGATTCGGTCCACGCCCCTGGCCCACGTCAAAACCCCTTCTGAACAGGAAAAGAACAATTTCCATCTTCCTAGTATCCAACATATCAAAAATGCCCTAACCTAAGCAGAGGCCTCTCTCAAGGGCGGATTCCTCGTAATTCAATGAAAGGTCAACTCTACACAAGCCACTGGGAGAACGACAGACAGACCGCGGGCACCGCACGCACCCCTGCGTCCCTAGGGTGTTACTGAGTGCGCGTTGGGTCTGGGCCCTGCCCAAGGCACTGAGGATGCAGCAGGGAATGGAACAACGGCCCCAACTCACGTCAGTCATGCTCTGGTTGGGGAGACAGACAGCAGACAGCAGACGGGTAAAGATGAGCTGTATTTCAGACAGGTACCCACGGCGATGAGAAGGAACGCAGGTAAGGGGCATCCTCCCTGTCAAGCTGACATGCGAGCAGTGATGCCAGTGGAGTGTCCTCTGCGGCCAGAGCGCATCCAGGCACAGACGGGGCAACGTCCCGAGGCCAGATGAGCTTGGGACGTTGGAGACAGTGAAAAGGCCAGCGTCTGCGGGAAGGACCCACAGAGGCTCTGCCGGCCCTGCCGCCCTTCCGCCAGCTGCAGCGCAACGGGCCCTCCCTGCCGCTGAACACCTGGGGGATGTCTCCTGCCTGTGGGATGCCAGCGGCCTCAGCCTTTTGAGCTTCCACTCCTTATCTGCAAAACTGAAAGCGATTTCTCAGGATGGCCATCTTCGACAACTCAAAAAACAACAGATGCTGGAGTGCACGTGGGGAGAAGGGAACGCTTCTAGACTGCTGGTGGGAGTATAAACTAATACAACCTCTATGGAAACAGTTTGGCCATTCCTAAACAGTCTGAAAATCGACCTTCCATACGACCCTGCAATCCTACTGGGAATATACTTGGAGGGACTCAGATCACTCTATGAAAAACATACCTGCACACGCACATTTATTGCAGCATTGTTCACAATAGCAAGAACATGGAACCAACCGTGCTGCCCATGGAAAGTGAACTAGATAAAGAAAATGTGGTACATTTACACATGAAACATTATGCAGCCATAAAGAAAAATGAACTTATGAACTTTGCAGCAACCTGGATGGAATTAGAGTCTGTAATACTCAGTGATTTATCACAGATTCTGAGCATATGCACTCACTCATAAATGGACCCTGAACATTTGTCATAATACTGTAAGAACCTCCTTGCACTGATAAAGGACTTTGGCAAAGTCTCAGGGTATAAAATTACTGTGCAAAAGATAGCCACATTTCTGTACACCAACAACAAACAGAAACTCAAATAAAAAGCACAATCCCATTCACAATATCCAGAAAAAAATGAAATACCTTGGCATCTCCCTAACCAGAGACGTGAAAGACCTTTACAATTAAAACTGCAAAATGCTGCTCAAAGAAATCAAAGATGACACAGACAAATAGAAAAATATTCCATGCTCATGGATTGGAAGAATCAACATTGTTAAGATGTTCATCCTACCCAAGGTAATCTACAGATTTAACGCAATACCCATTAAATTGCCAGCAGCATTCTTCCCAGACCTGGAAACGACAATACAGGAATTCATATGGAAACATGAACAACCACTAATTGCCAAAACAATCCTCAGCAAAAAAACAAAGCAGGAGGCATCACACTCCCAAACTTTAAACTCTATTATAAAGCTGCAATAATCAAAACAGCCTGGTATTGGTACAAGAACAGGCATATAGACCAATGGAACAGGATAGAGATTCCAGAAGCCAAACCTCAATTTCTCAACCAACTCATCTTCGACAAAGCCTCCACCACCCACTACTGGGGAGAGGAGAACCTATTCAGTAAATGGTGTTGGGAAAACTGGCTGACCACATGCAGAAGATTGAAACAGGACCCCTGCCTATCCCCATACACAAAAATCAATTCTAAATGGATCATAGACCTAAATGTAAAACCTCAGACTATAAGAATCCTAGAAAATGCAGGAGACACCCTTATGGAAATCGGAACTGGCAGCCAATTCCTGATCAAAACCCCAAGCACCCAGGCCATAAGAGATAAGATAGACAAGTAGGACCTCATCAAACTGACAAGCTTCTGCAAAGCCAAAGAAACCATCAGGAGAGCGAACAGACAGCCACAAACTGGGAAAAAATATTTGCCAACCGCATGTCTGACAAAAGCCTAACATCTAGGATCTACAAGGAACTCAAATGTCGGTGGCTCAGCCTGTAATCCCAGTGCTTTGGGAGGCTGAGGAGAGTGGATTGCCTGAGCCGGCGGGTTCGAGACCCGCCTAGGCAAGTTGGCGAGACCTCATCTCTACAATAAGTCAAAAATTAGCCGGGCGAGGTAGCGCGCACCTGTAGTTTCAGCTACTTGGAAGGCTGAGGCGGAAGGATTGCTGGAGCCCAGCAGGTCGAGGCTGCAGTGGCCGGGAGTGGCCACTGCACTCCAGTCTCGGCAACAGAGTGAGACCCCAACTCAAAAAAAAAAAAAAGAAAAACAGCCCCATTACAAAGTGGGCAAAATATATGAATAGACACTTCTCAAAAGAAGACATATGAGCAGCCAACAGACACATGAAAAAAATGTTCAGCCTCACTAGACATCAAGGAGATGCAAATTAAAACTACTCTGAGACACCACCTAACTCCAGTCAGAATGGCCATCATCAATAACTCAAAAAACAACAGATACTGGAGAGGATGTGGGGAAAAGGGACCACTTCTACACTGTTGGAGGGAGTGAAAACTAGTCCAGCTTCTGCGGAAAACAGTGTGGCAATTTCTAAAAGATCTAAAAGTCGACCTTCCATACGACCCCACAATCCCCCTACTGGGAATATACCCAGAGGAATCAGATCACTCTTTGAAAAAGATACCTGCACATGTATGTTTATCGCAGCATTTTTCACAGTAGCAGGAACATGGAATCAACCATACTGCCCATCAAAAGAAGACTGGTTAAAAAAAGTGAGGTACGTATACACGATGGAATATTACACAGCCATAAAGAAGAACAAAGCCATGAACTTCACAGCAACCTTGGATGGACTTAGGGTCTGTAATACTGAGTGATCTTTCACAGAAACAAAGAACTGAGTATCACGTGTTCTCGCTCATAAACGGACCTTGAACAATTATCATAATACTATGAGAGGAGCATCGGCAGTAGCGAGAAACTGCCGGAGGGGGAGGGGAAGCGGCATTGGCAGCAGTGAGAAATCTACCAAGGGGGGGCCCACCTCATCCACAAGGGTCCCTGCATGATGAACGTCTGTATACCTAACCCTGAATTGTACCCCACTTCCTTGTTGTTTGTTTTTTTGAGGCGGAATCTCACTCGGTCGCCCAGACTGGACTGCAGTGGCCGCTCCCGGCCACTGCAGCCTTGACCCGCTGGGCTCTGGTGATTCTTCCACCTCAGCCCTCCGAGTAGCTGGAACTACAGGCATGTGCTACCACGCCCGGCTCCCACTTCTTTAAAATAAAATAGATAGATAAAATGCCAAGAAAATGCTGTAAGGAGGGGATTGAGCGTAGTGGGTTGCTGCCAGGGGAGGGGGAAGGACATAACATCAGTAAGCGTACCCACACTTTCTCCGTGCGATGACCATGTCTGTGCCTAACCCTGAATTGTACCCCACATTTTTAAAATTTAAAAAAAATCGAAGGCATTTCTAAACGGCCGAGCCGAAGTGCTGCAAAAGCTTAACGGCCTCCCAAAAAGTCTGTCAAGCCTTCTGTCCCTCCTGGCCATCCAAGTCCCGCGACCGCAGCCGCCGCGGTGAGGAAAGAGAAGCGGAGCCGCTGTCCTGCTCCACCTGCCCGGCGCGGTGAGGCCGCACAGGAAGCCTGCTGTGTCTCGGCCCTCCCAGGAGGCTTCTGCACCCTTTGGGACCCTTCTGGACTTGACGTGTTATGTAAACGGAAGTGCATTGTCATCAATCTCCGCAGAGCTTTGGCCTTCTCTTCAGGCGCCAGGTTCGTTTCATGACGCAGCTGCTGTGAGACAGGGATAAAACTATGAACGCAGGGGAAACCACAGCCCCAGGGAAAGACAGCCCCAGGCTGGCCCACAGAGCCTCAGGAAGTGGTTTTTCTCTGGCATTCCCGAAGCCAAAACCGGCCCTCACTCCATGGGGAAAAAACAAAGGCTTCTTCAGTGCCCAAGCCCCCTGGAATTTGTCCGTATCTAAAATGCGACTTGGGTAGTCAGCGGATCACTAAGCTTGCCCTCTTGACCACTACCTTGCTTTCTGGGTTTTGTCTACAACGCCACTTAAGTTGGATAAATAGGTACATATGTAGGATGAATATATTTATGTATATATGTATGTGAATATAAGCATATGTGTGTGTGTATAGATAGATAGATGGATACGCTTAATTCCTCAAGACCTAACATACTTCCAGACCATCTTGTAGCCGGCCACGACTTCCGTCTCTAACGGCACCTCAGCTACGCCGTACACACACGCACACGCATCTCCGTCAGTTAGCACACTGGACACCCCGAGGCAGACCCCTGTTCATCGGCCCTTTTTTACCCTCCTTCCGCCCCACCTAGATGCACCCATCCCGTTCTCCCAGACCTTTCAAGGCTGGGCTAATGTGACGAATTAACCTACGATAAAATGTCAGCAGCCTTCCTCATTGTGCCTTTCAGATAAACGGATGATGCGTGTTACCAGGGCCCTGGAACCTAAAGGCGTAGGTGCAACGGGAATTTCGGGCCTGTAAGGCGGCCTGGCGGGGCAGGATGTCCCGAGATGTTTCTCACGTCCCGATTGTGTCGTGAGGCCGCGGCAGCAGGGCGTGTGTCTGAGCCTTGCCCAGTCTGTGCCCTATAAAAATTAATCCACTCGGCTTCCAGGGTGGGGAGTGTGTGAAAATAGAGCGGGGCTCGTCGGGCCTGCACTGCAGCCACGCTGGCACTCCGAGGGAATGTGCATGCTTCACGCCTCCCAGCCGTCCAGCTTGAGAGGGAAAAAGAAGACTCCCTCAGTGGAAAAACCTACCTGTGGCCTTAATGATTTAGTAGGTGCCAGTCTAACCTGAAATAATAAATACCATTATGATGTCACTGTCTCACTGCTCATTTTTAGAGACTCGGGACCTTTCTTCCAAAAACACGAGCTTATGAATAGGACTCTGTGGTGCCTGGCGTGTCGTTTACAGGTCAGCACAGGCGTGGCGGCTGGGCCGCGGGGAGAGGCCGAAAGACCCTCTCGGCATGGGTCACGGAAGCCGGTGGGTGCTCCTGCCTCGGAGCAAACCCAGCTCGGACTTCAGAGGGCCAAATCTGAATCTCAGCCTTGCCACGTCACCGCCTCCAGAGACTGCCCGGATGCAGAGTCAAGAGAAAAGTCCCCTCTGTCCCTGACTCTAAGCGTGACTGAACAACACTGCGTTTTGCTCTCACCTCCCTTTTTCTGCGTGTCAAAACGTCATTGTGTACGTGTTCCAGGGAAAGCAGCCGGGACACAACACCAGAGCACCTGTCTGAGATCCAGCTCCCACTTTCCAGGAAACGTGAATTTTGGGAGGCACAGAAATCAGGGGAGTGAGAAAGAGGCGAAGATAAAGACGTCTCATCGCAAATGTCACGAACTAGCTCATCAGCAGGACCCAAGAGGGGGCAGCCAGCTCCACGGGCCCTGGCGGTGCCTGCTGCACAGAGTCCAGGACAGCAGTCACCCCGTCCCTGCTTCCTCAAGGGAAGGGTGCCTGGTACAGGGCAGGGAGCATGCTCATCGGTGCGTGTCTGCAGAGCCCGCCATGCTTCTCCTCAGCCAGTCTGGCTAGTCATCTTCAAGAGGAGGCCCCAGGGGACAGTGGACGCCACCCACCTCCTCTGACAGGCTGAGCTGCCTGGCCCATCTGGTGCACTTCAGGAAACCAGGATCAACCGTGCTCTGTTCCTCCCAAGGATGTGTTTTTTCCCAGCTTGATCGAGGTGCAGCTGACAAAAATTGTGTATGTTTAAGGGACAAACCTGATTATTGGATGCATGTATGTTTGTGATCACCACACCGAGCTAATTAACGCTTATCCTCTCACCTGGTTACGCTGTGTGTGTGTGGTGGGAACATGTGAGACCTACTCTCTCAGCAAATTCCAAGTGACAATAAGGTCCTGTTAATCATAATGACCACAACGTGCGTTAGATCTCCAGAGGGTATTCATCTTACGACAGCAAGTGGGTACCCTTCAACCACCACCTCCCCACCCCGCATTTCCCAGGGTGACTGGCATTCTCCTTGTAACTCCCATGCTCCTTCTGCGAAACTCAACTCGTTAGATTCCGCCGTGGAAAGAGCCTCTCTCTTTCTGTGTCTGTCTTGTTTCACGGAGCGTAATGTCCTCCAGGTTCGTCCACGGGATTCTCCTTTTTTACAGCTGAGCGATATTCCGCTGTATATGTACATTTTCTTGATCCTTCACCCACTATGAGCGCTGAGCTCATTTCCGTGTCTCCTCTGTTGCGACTAATACTGCAACGAATGTGGAAGACAGACGTCTCTCTGAGGTACTGATTTCATTTCCTTTGGAGAGCATACTCAGAAGTGAGATTGCCAGATTATATGGCAGCTCTGTTTTTAGTTTTTTGAGGAAGCTCCATATCATTTTCCACAACGGTTGCACTCATTTACATCCCCACCACAAGTGTGCAAGCATCCCCTTTTCTCCGCCTTCTTGCCTACGCTTCTTACCTTTTTGGTCCTAACCATCCTAACAGAAGTGAAGTGATCTCCTTTTGGTTTCATTTGCATTTCCCTGGTGATTAGTGATGCTGAGCATCTTCCGTACACCTGTCGGCTATTTGCGTGTTTCTATGGAGAAATGTCTGTTTAGGTCTTTTGTTTATTTTTTAATCTGGTTACTTGCATTTTTTTGCTACTGAGCTGTATATTTTGAATATTAGCTCTTTCTCAGGTTTGTGGTTTACAAATATTTTCTCTTAATTGTAGGTTGTATTTTTATGTTGTTGATTTTTTTCCTTTGCTGTGCAGAAGCTTTTTTAAGTTTGATTTCGTCCCATCTGACTATTTTTGCTTTGGATGTCATATCCAAAATAATCATTGCCAAGACCGGTAAAAAGAAACGTTTCCCTGTGTTTTCTTCTAGGAGTTTTATTGTTTCAGGTCTTACATTTAAGTCTTTGAATCCATTTTGAGTTGTTTTTGTATATGGTTTAAGGGTACAGTTTTACTATTTTGAATGTGGATATCTAGTATTCCCAACATCATTTATTGAAGAAACGTTTCTTCATTGTGTCTTCTTGGTGTTCTTGAGACCATATCTCTGTGGGTTTATTTGGGGCTCTCTATTCTGTTCCATTAGTCTACATATCTGTTCTTATTCCAGTACCATACTGTTTTGATTACTATAGCTTTGTGATATAGTTTAAAGTCAGGAAGTGTGATATCCCCAGCTTTGTTCCCTCTTATTCAAAATTGCAAAAAAAAAAAATCACTTTGGCTATTCAGGATCATTTGTGGTTCCACAAAAATTTTAGAATTTTCTTTTTATTTCTGTGAAAAAATGCCATTGAAATTTTCATAGGGATTGTATTGAATCCGTTGATTGTTTTCAATAGTATGGACACTTTAACAATATCAATTCTCCCACTCCATGAGCACAGCTTGTCCTTTTTTGTTGTTTTAAAGATGTGGGTTACAATTCAGGGTTCGGTACATGAATGATCATCGTACAGGTGAAGTTTGGGTCTGCCGTTGATCCTCATTTCACCAGGTTTGGGATCAGGCACCCTTATTGATGCTATGTCTTTCCATTTATTCGTATCTTCTTTAATTTCTTACATTAATGTATCACAGTTGTAAAGGTAAAGGTCATTTATCTCCTTGGTTACATGTATTCCTAAGTACTTTATTTTTTTAATGTTATCCTACATGAGATTGTTTTCTAAATTTCTTTTGGATAGTCATTTTTAGTGTATGGAAATGCAACTGATTTTTAAATATTGTTTTTGCAACTTTACTGAATATCGGTTCTAACAGGCTTTGGGGTTTTCTTTGTATAAGATCATGTCATCGGCACACAGAGATAGTTTAACTTCTTCCCTTTCTACCTGGATGCCTCTTATTTTCTTTGTTTGTTTGCTTGTCTTTAGCTAATTGTTTTGGGTTAGGGTTGCCGGCCCTGTCTTGAAAAGAAGAACAGTGGGGAGGGGAGGTGGGATGGGCAGCAGTGGGAACCCACCTGGGGAAGGGAGGGCAC
Source organism: Cephalopachus bancanus (assembly GCA_027257055.1). Classification (NCBI taxonomy): domain Eukaryota; kingdom Metazoa; phylum Chordata; class Mammalia; order Primates; family Tarsiidae; genus Cephalopachus; species Cephalopachus bancanus. The sequence goes on from JAPVLO010000325.1 coordinate 3,672,093, forward strand.
CCTCCTCCACAAGGGTCCCTGCACAGTGAACATTTGTATACCTGACCCTGAATTGTACCCCACATCTTTAAAATAAAAATAATTAAAAGTTTAAAAAAAGAAGAGAAGTAGTGGAGTGGGCATCTTCGTCTTGTCCCTAATCTTAGAGGAAAAGCTTCAAGAAAATGGTGTTGCATGTATTGAACCATTATTGAATCCCAGAGATAAATCCCACTTCTTCATAGCGTGTGATCCTTCGTGCTGTTGAATTCAGTTTGCTAGTGTTTTGTAGAGAATTTTGTGTCTGCATTCATCGATATTAGCCTACAGGGTTGTTTTTGTTTTTGCTTTTTCTTGTTGTATCTTTATCTGGCTTTTGTATGAGGATAATGCTACCCTCATGAAATGAATTTGGAAAAGTTCCCACCTCTTCCACTTTTTGGAAGATTTTGAGAATAAATTATACTAATTATTCTTCAAATGTTTGGTGGAATTTAAAATTAATGTTTGACGAAGACATCTGGTCCCGGGTTTTTCTTGGTTGGGAAATTTTTTATTATTGATTCAAACTCCTTAATAATTATAGGTCTGTTGAGAGACCCTATTTTTTTTTTTTTCGTAATTCAGTCTTGCTAGCTTGTACGTTTCCAGGAATTTATCCATTTCTTCTAGGTTATCCAACTCGTTGGAGTATAATTGTTCATTGTAGTCTCCTATGATCCTTTGTATTTCTGTAGTATCAGTTGTAATGTCTCCCCTTTCAGTTTTAATTTTGAGTCCTCTCTCCTTTTTTCTTAGGTAGTCTAGTCAAAGCTTCATCCATTTTGATCTTTTCAAAAAAAAACAACTCTCAGTTTTGCTGATCTTTTCAGTTGCCTCTCTAATCTCAATTGTATTTATTTTTGCACTAATCTTTATCATTCTCTTTCTTCTGCCAACTTTGAGTCTCGTTAGTCCTTTTTGAGTCCATTGAGGTGCAGAGTTAAGTTGAGTTGTTTTTTCTTAATGTAGGCATTTGTTACTATAAACTTCCCTCTTTGAGCGGTTTTCAATTTCTAGGATAAGTTGTGGTGTTGGTGTGTTTCCGTTGGGCAGATGGGTATTTCTCCTGCCGAGTCCATGGGTGGACAGTGCTGCTCACAGACCCTGGCTGAGAGGGGCTGGAGCGGGGTCACTGGCTCCTTCACTGTCCGTAGCCTGCACCAAGTTGACTGGTCTGCTGCAGGAAGTTTGGGGGCCTGGCTTCTCCCCAATCCCTGGCTTGGCAGATGATGGTGGTGGCAGAACCAAGGCCAGACAAGGCTGTAACCAAGCCCTCGGGGGGACAGAGCTGTTTCCACGTCTGCAGCCAGGGCCACCATGGGCAAGTCGGCTCGCTGGCTGTAGTGTGCCTTCTCAGAATGTCTCTCCTCAGTCTTGGACTCCATTGGGGTTTTACAACCTCTTATCTGGATCGCAAAACTCCCAGAGGAACTTTGTTCCATGGATGTCGGCCAAATTATTGCTGCAACACGGGGATGCAAGCAGGAAGACCGCCTATCTTTCATCTCACTAATGTCACTTCTCTCCAATTCCTTCTCAATTCTGACCACTGTTGAGTAGTCCGGGTATCATGGAGCTTCACTGTTCTCCTTTGTGGCTACACCACCCCCTCCTCAGCTGAGCCGTCTGTCAGCCTCACCCCAGGTTTTTCTAAAGCTCCAGATGGAGACTAGCCCTTCTCAGGTATTCTCCAATCTCATCTGCCTCATGTCAGGGTTCTCTTGCAGAAATTAAATAATAAGCCATATGCGACTATCTTCTGAATTACCCTCCTTAGCCAACTTGCATGTGCCTTGAAAGCTTGACAGCATAAGTCTGTAATTGGATCGATGGGGTATTCAAAGTATTTTTCTGGAACTCCAGCATTAAATCCTTGTTTAGGGAAATAACCCTAGAGTCATGGCATTGTTTGTATGGGAAAATTAGATTTGACTTCTTCTTACAAAACTTCTTCCAAGATCATCACCTTCCTAAAAGACTGGTGGTATGTGGAAAACAGTCTTTTGTTTTTCCTCGCCATCCTTATTCTTCTGCCATTTAAGTTCCCTAAGGTGTTTCTAAGCAAGAAAGCTACTCTTGAAAGCAAAAAAAAAAGAAAATGAAAGCTAACATTGAAATGACAAACACACAAGTAGAGATACCCCATCCCCAAATCCACCAAGTCACATTACTACGAGACAGAAGTAAAAACCCACTGGGAGGTGGAATAACATATCCGCATGATATATGCAACTCCCAAGTTTCAAAGTAAAATTCAAGTTGCAACAGTCACTATGAAATATTTTCCACTGTCACCATCCTTATCATGAATAGCATTCAATTATGTTTTCGTCTATGTGACAATTCTTAAAATGCAATTTGGATAACTACTAATTTTTTTTTCCTTTGTTGTGGTGAATGTATTTGTTTTGTGCTTTCACCCAGAGGCAAAATGACTAAGTTTTATTTTGTTAACAGACAGGAGGTTTAGAACTTGTCAAGTACTGATGCTGAAACTTGTTGAGGGAATTGGCCCAGCCTCAGGCAAATGGTCAACTCTGGACTTGCCCATGTGCACCTGACGTTTGGGTGGGTGAAAGTACAAACACGAAGATGCTAAGGCAAAGTGCACAAGAACTGTATGCATACTCATGTGTGTACTTGACTTACACACAGTTTTTAAGTACAGTAAGCATCAGTGCATTTCCAAGTTAGGACCTCATTTCTATTTTTGTTTCTTAAGAGACAGAGCCTTTCTGTGCTAAACTCGGGTTGGACTTGATCTCCTGTGCTCAAGCAATCCTCCTGCCTCAGCCTCCCAATAGCTGGGACTACAGGCATAAGCAACCACGCCCAGTTAAGGACTTCGTTTCTTCGTAGCATACATGCTGTAACGGAAAGAGAAAGTTCTTGAACTCCCAAGACAAATATTTTACTATATTCAGGACCTCTTCTTTCACATGATCCAGTGCTATCACTTTTAAATTTTTTTTATTTAGAAAATATTTTTTCAACTGCTTTTTGATTGGTAATGCACATTTCCTAACTTCCTCCTACTGAGAAGTTCCCTAGGAAAACGTAGCTCTTTGTTTTGTTTTTTGAGTTGGAGTTTCACTCTGTCACCCAGGCTGGAGTGCAGCAGCACGCTGCTCCCGGCCATTGCAGCCTTGACCTGCTGGCCTCACGTGATCCTTCCACCTCAGTCTTGCAAGTAGCTGGAACCACAGGAACGCACCACCATGCCCAGCTGATTTTTTTTATTTATTGTAGAGATGAGATCTCGCCAAGTTGCCCAGACTGGTCTCGAACCCATGGGCTCAACCAATCCTCTCACCTCAGTCTTCCAATGTGCTGGGATTATAGGCATGAGCCTGTGAAAATGTAGTATTTTCACCTTCGATGCCCAGGACACAAGTAAATGCTGCTACTGTTTCATGTCTCACATCTTCCCCTGTATATTAACAGCAACATAACTGTAGGCGGATGTTATCTGTGAGATGCTCTAGCATGTATAAGAAAAGTTTGCCTGTATCTAATTAATCAGCATGGGTTCCCTCTGCTGGCCACTGATGATGCCAGGAGCCCACAAATGTATGACTTGTTAAAGAATTTTTAATGAAAATAAGTCAAATACAAAATCACCAAAAATGTCCAAATCTGCAGAAAGTCTGGGACCTGCCTTTTTTTTTTTTACCCTCCTTATAACCAATAAAGTTAGCCTATTTCCATTTCGTGGATGCTGGCAGAAGACACAAGACCCCTGGATCAGAGACACAGGACTTCATCATCCAGGGCACGGTACACATATGCCAGCTTTCTTTGTCCTGAAGTCCTACAGGGCGGATGTGGAGGAGCCCAGATGGATGTTTTGCATACAGTGTGTTTCTGTGACATCTGAGGAACATTGAGCTTGAGGAACCCACCGTTGTGACAGTAAACAGTAAACAAGCCCCCTCTCTCAGAGGAAGACCTTACCCCAATCCTCACTGCAAGCACAACCTTGAGAAATTGCCCTGCTAAAGAGAACTCCGGGGTTTCCTTTCTTGGAATACCCAGCAAGACTTGTAGAAGTTCAAGAAATCCATGGAGAACCGTCTTTCCCCATACAGATGAGATCATCATTATTATTAATAATTTGAACTTTCAATTTCACCAGAGTCATTGCAGAATTTCTTTTCTTTCTTCTTGCTTTTTGTAGATGGTTTTTTTAAACTTTCCGTCATATTGTTGGTTAAAACTCTTTATATCTTTCTAATACTAGAAGTAAAAACTCCACTACCTTTTATCAAATAGTCATCAGTCCATTTTTTTTAACTTTCCACATATTGTTGGTTAAAACTCTTTATATCTTTCTAATACTAGAAGTAAAAACTCCACTACCTTTTATCAAATAGTCATCAGTCGCATAATAAATAAGGATAAATGAGGACTAACATTTCACTGAGCTTGAAAATTTTTAAAAATTCATGTTTTCATACTTTCCAGGGTCTCTTTTGAAATATTCAGGTCTATAAATGGGATAGAGTAGTATCGAATGGCAGAAATCCACAGATAAGCCCTTAAACTCATAGCATCACAGAATTTAAACCTTAGGGTTAGACAGAAACCAATTATAATATTTTGACAGCTGGTTTTTATGTTCTTATTTTAGCATTAGTCAGAAATCTTGTGCCACTACAACATAACAGCTTTAAATCAAGACATGGTCACGTTTCCTCTATTGCTATAAACATTCTGCCTTGCCGTACAGAATGCTTGACTGTCTCCAAAGTGTTTCACCCACCTTCTCCTTTGGACCTCGCTTTTACCCTAATGTGTGGGTAGAAAAGTTGTTTTGGGTAACTTCCTTTTATCACTGCAGAAACTGAGAAGCAAGCGGTCACATGACAGCACCGAAATGGTGCAGCCCATCCCAAAAAGCTGGGGTGCATCCATACCCCAGAGCTGCTCCCGGCACCCCTTGCTGCCTCCCAGCCTCTAACTCACCACTCTATCAGCTGAGAGGCTGCAGATGGCCAGTCACAGAAAACCTTACTCATACTACTTAAGCTGCAAGGAATTTATAGGTTCTCCTGATGGAAAAAGTCCAGGAGAGGGTCAGGCTTCCAGCGAGCACTGGTGAGGGCACCACCTGTGTCTTGCCATCCTCTGGGTGTCTGCTTCTCCCCACCCCCTGCCCCCAGGCTGACTTGTTTCACTGTGACACGTCCCAGGAGTTCCACATCCAGTACTGACCCACCCATCACTCAGACCCAAAGGGTACCCTTCTCTCCATCATCAAAGAACATTCTTGAGCATCCTGCTAAGTAGACCAGCCTAAACCCATCATTTCGGCCAGAGGAGTGTCACAGATGCTAAGCGGTCACCCTAACATCCACTACGCTGATAATTTTGGAAAATGTTTACCGTGCAACATTAATTCGGCAAGCTGCTTTCTATGAATAACTTGTTAAGTTTTAACTATTTCTGAAGCCTTGAAATAAATGTGATGCTTCACAAAGATCATTTCCTTTATTTTCCACAGCCTCAGCAACGTTATAAGGCAAGTGCTATCATGATATTCTTTCGACAGATGAGAGAATCAAGGCTTGCAGAGGTTGGGCAACTTGTCCGATGCCACCCTCAGTCACTATCCTGGGAAGGTGAATATTTATTCTACAGAAAACCTATTCTTTTCAGGATGTGTCCCGTTATACGGCTCGCCCCGGAGAAGGCGCCAAGAGCAGGGAGCATTTGTGCCTGGTGGCTGCTCTTCTGCCTCTGACTTCTTCTCCGGTCAAGGTAGGAAAACCTGAATTCAAGCAGACAGGTGGATCCCAGGGCCCACACGCTTATCCACTACAGCAAGCCACTGCCCATGGGAAAGGAGGAAACGGGAGTGCCGTGGCTGCGTAACTTTGGAAAGTCCTGCATATCACACTCCCCTCTCGGACACTCACAGTGCACATGGGTATAAGAATATTCTGAGAAATCCTGCCGGCAAGAAACTCATCTAGGCTGGGCATGACAGCTCACACCTGTAATCCCAGCACTTTGAGGCTGAGGGGGGAGGATCACTGATCACTGAAGCCCAGGAGGAGCTGTAATCGAGCCACTGCACTCCGGCCTGGGTGAGAGACCCTGTGAAAGAAAGAAAAGGAAAGAAGGAGGGAGGAGGGAAGGAGGGGAGGGGAAACTTGTTTAACTTGTTTAACCCAACGTTTTCCAAACTCACGTTGCTACAGAGCTTTCTTTTGTGTCACTCCTCCAGAGGCCAGCCTTCCGTCCATGTATCTGTCCTCAGTGAGGGACCCCGTCACAGGACTACACTAAAATTCATGATAAATAGGCTCCTTTTTCCTGGAGAGCCTGCGTTTTCATCATGTAGCTCTGCACTGGCAAGTTCAAGCAAGGCTCAGGGTCTCTTGGGGCTGCCGTCTGCCCTGTTTACACTGCCCTGATGTACACGGCGATGGGAGTCAGCGGGGCACCGTGCGTGTCTGGGGTGGGAGACCGGCCTCCTGGGTTGGCATCTCGTCCGTCTCTTGTGCTTTTCCAGGTGAGAGTGTTTGGACATCGAATCAAATGAGCATTGGCAAGGTCAAAAGAGAGGAGCACCGACACGCTGGTCCCCACCTTTGAGAGGATTCAACAGGCGTGCTCACTTCGCTTTTGGTGACACCGAGAACAGTTTTCCTGAAGCCGTGAGAAGCAGACATTCCTCAGAAAGGGAGAGGAAGGACGCCGCTGGTAATGAGGCGGACCTGAGCCCCCGGGCCGAGAAAGTCCGCACAGTGCTGCCTCCCATTCCAGAACGCGCTCATTTCTGGGGCCGACCGGACGTCCCATGCAAGGCCTGCTTCCTCCACTTTCCTGACTGCATGTCTGAGCCTCTGACTCAGGCAGGGTCTGTCTTCTTCTCCGAGCGTCTCTGAATGTGTCTCGTCCACCACGTCAACCCTTAGCCAGTCGTTGCCTGTCTGGGTCATTTGCTGCCCTGATGCAATCCTCAGGTCGCTTGCTTTTCAAAGCACACAGCTGGGAAGAGTCTTCATCGGCGTCCAAAGAAATATGAACGAGTCACTCGCTCCAAAGCTCTTTCAGGCTGAGGGTCGGTCACGTGACCTGGGACCGCGCTAAGCCCGGAGCCCACCTTTGGCTTCAAGGCCATCTGGACGTGTCCACTTTGTATTCATAAAAGCTCTCTGCACCCTACAGCTCCACTCTCCAAGAGAAGCATTTGAAATCCTCGTGCTTTTTTCCGTCTACTGAGTGTGGAAAGGAGGTCTTGGCCCGATTGCCATCAGCAGCTTGCGGTCATTGACCAGGAAGTCCTCAATCTCACTGTGACGTGGAGACTTGTCCCGGAGGATTAGGGCTCACTCTCCAGGGAAGGTGATGATTTATTCCAGAGAAAACCATTCTTTTCGGGGTGTGTTGGATCACGTGGTTTGCCCCAGACAAGGTGCCAAGAGCTGGGAACTCGAACACGAGTACGACTTCTCCTCCAGCCGAGTACAGACAAGGTTCTCCACACCTGCTCTTCATTCTCTCACCTCGGCCACTTCCCCAGATATCATAAATCATAAATCCCTCTTTATCCTGGATGAGGCCTGGAGGTTCGGGGACTGGGAACTCAGCACCTCTTCGTGAGCACTGCAGGACCCAGGCAGAGTGAGCATTCCCACCAGACGTGTCCCTCCACTCTGCGGCACGTCGCTGGCTGAGATCCGCTGGCCTCCTGGGCATTCTAAAAGTAGGTCCATCTTTCTGGAGCCATGAGCAGAGTCTGTGTCCACATAGTTCTCAAAGGATCAGGACCTGGGGGATCTGAGCCGACCCCGGGGGAGCCTCGCCGGCCATGACTGGACACCCCTGAGGGCAAGCGACTCACTTCCTGTGACACAGTCATCCTTTGACGCCCCCTCGTCCTCAGATGCCTGCTCTGCTCTCTGGCCGTCTCAGCCGGGAAGCAGTCAAGAGTTCGCTTCTTGAATCTGTGTCCACGGGCTTCGCCATCATCGTGCCAACATCTGGAACAATCTGGGAGCATGTTTGCTGGGGAAAACCACAGACACACATCCAGGATTCTTCGGAGTTGATACCCTTGTTGTTTGACCTTTCAGAGCATGGCAGCGGTCGGAAGTGTTTGGCGCTGCCCCCCAAGGAGGCATGGGAGGAGCAGCGGTGCAGTCGTGACTCCAAGTCATCTGCACCTCTCTCAATGAGCTGGGCACCATGTACTTGCGTCCTTGGCAGCGTTCCTCAAAGCCCCCTCAAGTGGCGAGGGGTTGACTCACTGGATTTCTCTGCTGCTTACGAGAATGTCTCTATGTGATGGTCAAGTCAAGCTGAGGTTGACCCTGATGCCTACGTCCAAGTTGTAGGGACCTGGCAAAGAGAGCAGCTTCTAGAAGAACGCCTGCATTCTAAGTGCTGTGACATGGAACAAAGTGATGTATTTCCTCTAAGCCTCAGATCGACTCATGTATGAAACGGGTATAAGAGCAGAGCTGCCTCACAGCACTTCGGGACTGACAGAGTCAGCACGCGTGAGGTAGCTTGCAGCGGTGGCTACAACACTCCAACTCCGCCTCTGCCCCCCCAAACACACACACACACCCGCCTCCCGCAGCACCTCAACTTTGGCAGAGTGGTTTTCAAAGAAGCAGAGTCTCTTCCCTGACTGACTCTGGGCTGGCTCTGTGACCGACAGACTGTGACGGGCGCGGCATTACGCCCTTTCTGAGCCAGGCCTCAAGTGGCCGTGCTGTCTCTCTTCCCTCCCCTTGGAGCCCTGTGGCCACGTGGCGAACACAGTGGTGTGGGGCTGCAGGTTCAAGAGCGTCGAGCGGGACAGTTACCACAGGACCCCTGCCATCAGACGGTCAACTGCCAAACACCTGAGTGAAGCCCACTGCAAGCAGCCAGCCTCCGTCCACCCGGGCAAGCCCAGCCAAGATCATCAGCCCAGCCAAGCCATGTTCACCCAGAGATGTGTGATCAATAATCAGCGGCGCTGGGTTTAAGACACTGTCTTCGTCAGCTCAGACTACTGTAGCAAAATACCACAGACTGGTGACTTAGACAAGACCCTTTTATTTATCCTAGATATGAAGCCTGGAAAGTCCAAGTTCGAGGTCCCAGCAGATTCGGCTCTTGGCGAGAGATGACTTCCCAGTTCGCAGATAACTGCCTTTTCACTGTCTCCTCACGTGGCAGAGAGAGACGGCTGGCTTGCTGCTTCTTCTTTTGAGGGGACTAATTCCATCGTAGCGGCTCTACCCGCTCATGACCTCACATAAGCCTGATTGTCTCCCACAGACCGTAACACTTAATGTCTTCACATTGGGGTTTAGGGTTTCAACATATAAATTTGGGGAAACCATAAACATTTTAATCCCTAGCAACCACTGAGTTCTAGAGCAGTTTGTTACCTGAGAAACAAATCCTAACTGATATCACATGTAGAGACTTCAACTGGCATATAGTAAGTGCTCAAAAATTCAACCACATCACAGCAATTTATTTATTATTATTATTATTTTATTTACTTATTTTTATTATAAAGATGTGGGGTACAATTCAGGGTTAGGTATACAAACGTTGATTATGCAGAAACACTTGTTGATGAGGTGTGCCCCTCCCTCCCCTGGCAGTTTCCCTCGAATGCCAGTCCCACCCCCCTCCTCTGACAGTTTCCCACTACTGCCAATCCCTTTCTTATAGTATTGTGATAATTGTTCAAGGTCTGCTTATGAGTGAGAACTTGGCACTCTGTTCTTTGTTTCTGTGGTAGGTCACTGAGTATGATCGACTCTAAATCCATCCACGTTGCTGCAAAGTCCATATGTTTGTCCTTCTTTATGGCTGCATAATATTCCATTGAGTATATGTACCACATTTTTCATCCAGTCCAGGAAAATGGGCAGCATGGTTGGTTTCATGTTTTTGCTATTTGAATAGAGCTGCAACAAACATGCATGTGCTGGTATCTTTTCTGTAGAATGATTTGAATTTCTCCAGGTATATTCCCAATAGGAAAATTGCTGAGTCAATTTCTAGTTCTTTCAGGAATCACCACACTGTCTTCCAAAGAGGCTGCACTAGTTTGCATTCCCACCAGCAGTGTGGAAGCATTCCTTTTTCTCCACATCCTCGCCAGCATCTATTGTTATTTGTTGTGTTAATGATGGCCATTCTTACCGGGGTTAGATAGTATCTCAATGTGGTTATAATTTGCATTTCTCTGATGATGAGTGAGGCTGAGCACTTTTTCATGCGTCTGTTGGCTGCCTGTATGTCTTCTTTTGAGAAGTGTCTATTCATGTCTTCTGCCCACTTTTTAATGGGGCTGTTTGTTTTTTTCCTTTCAGTGCATTTGAGTACCTTGTAGATCCTAGATGTTAGGCTTTTGACAGATATACAGTTGGCAAATATTTTTTCCCATTCTGTGGTTGTCTCCCTGCTCTCTTGATGGTTTCTTTTGCTTTGCAGAAGCTCGTTAGTTTGATGAGGTCCCACTTGTCTATCTTATTTCTTAAGGTATGGGCATTTAGGGTTCTGAATAGGAATTGGTTGCTAGTTCCAATTTCCATAAGGGTGCCTCCTGTGTTTTCTAGATTTGTATAGTCTGAAGCTTTACGTTTAGGTCTTTAATCCATTTCGAGTTGACTTTTGTGTATATAGTGATAGGTAGGGGTCCTGTTTCAATCTTCTGCATGTGGTTAGCCAGTTTTCCCAGCACCATTTACTGAATAGGTTCGCCTCTCCCCAATGGTTGTTGGTGGAGGCTTTTTCAAAGATGAGTTGGTTGAGAAATAAAGGCTTTGCTTCCAGAATCTCTATCCTGTTCCTTGGTCTATATGCCTGTTCTTGTACCAATACCAGGCTGTTTTGATTACTGTAGCCTTATCGTAAAGTTTTGAAGTCTGGAAGTGTGATACCTCCTGCTTTGTTTCTTTTGCTAATGATTGTTTTGGCTATTCGTGGTTGTTTATGTTTCCGTATGAATTTCTGTATTGTCATTTCCAGGTCTGAGAAGAATGATGTTGGTACCTTAATGGGTATTGCGTTGAATCTGTAGATTGCCTTTGATAGGATGTACATTTTAACAGTGTTGATTCTTCCTATCCATGAGCATGGAATATTTTTCCATTTGTTTGTGTCTCCTTAGATTTCTTTGAGCAGTGTTTTGTAGTTCTCATTGTAAAGATCTTTCAATTCTCTGCTTAGGAAGATACCGAGGTATTTCATTTTTTTGTGTGTGACTATTGTGAATGGGATTGTGCTTTGAATTTAGGTCTGTGCCTGTTTTTTGTTGGTGTATAGGAATGCAACTGTCTTTTGCACATTTATTCTGCACCCTGAGACTGCCAAATTTCTTTATCAGTGCAAGCAGGTTTTTGACAGAGTCTCTTTTAAAGGTATAGGATCATATCAGCAAGGAGGGATAACTTGACTTCCTCTTTTCCTGTTTGGATACCCCTGATTTCCTTCTCTTGTCTAATTGCCCTTGCTAAGACTTCCAACACAATGTTGAACAAGAGGGGTGAGAGTGGGTAACCTTGTCTTGTTCCAGTTTTCAAGGGAAATGTTTCCAGTTTCTGTCCATTTTGTAATATGTTTGCTGTGGGTTTATCGTAGATGGCACTTGCTATTTTGAGGTATGTTCCTTCTATACCTAGGTGTTTGAGGGTTTTTATCAAGAAGGGATGCTGGATTTTATCAAAAGCTTTTTCTGCATCTGATGATATAATCATGTGGTTCTTGTTTTTGCATTTGTCGATGTGTTTAATGACATTTATGGTCTTGCATATGTTAAACCAAACCTGCATCCTGAGGATGAAGCCTACTTGATCATGGTGGATGATTTTTGAGATGTGTTTTTGGATCTGATCTGCTAGAATCCTGCTGAGTATTTTTGCATCCATGTCCATAGGGATATGGGCCTGTAGTTCTCTTTTTTTGTTGGATCTTTACCCGGTTTGGGTATCAGTGTGATGTTAGCTTAGCAAAATGATTTGGGGAGAATTCCATCCTTCTCAATTGCCTGGAATACTTTCAGTAGGTTCAGTATCAGCTCCTCCTTGTACGTTTTGTAGAATTCTGCTGGAAAGCCATCCAGTCCAGGGCTTTTTTTTTATTTTTTTTATTTTTTGGTAGGTAGTTTTCATATTACAGAGTCAATTTCCTGAGTTGTTATTGGTCTAGCTAGTGTCTCAGTGTCTTCTGTCTCAACCTCCTTAGGAGGATGTGTGATGTAAAAAAGTCTTCCATTTCATTTAGGTTATCTAGTTTGTTTCCATAGAGCTGTACATAGTAATCTCTGATAATCTTTTGTATTTCTTCAGGGTCAGTTGTGATTTGACCTTTTGTATTTCTGATTGTTTATTTGGGTTTTTCCTCTCTTTCTCTTGGTCATTCTCGCTAGGGGTTCATCAGTCTTGTTCATTCTTTCAAAGAACCAGCTTTTTTTGTTGTTGTTAATGTGTTCTATGATATCTTTGTCTTCTATGTACCATATTTGGGCTCTTGTTTTGGTGATTTGGATTCTTCTGCTAAAGTTGGAGTTTTTGTGACTTTCTTTCCTGCTCCCTTAGGCAATTTGTTAGGCTCTCCACTTGTGATCTTTCCATTGTCTTGATGTGTGCTCACAGAGACATAAATTCCCCCTCTTAGCATGGCTTTCATGGAATTCCAGAGGTTTGGGTAAGTTGTTTCTTCATTTTCATTTGTTTCCAGGAATCTTTTAATTTCTGCTTCGATTTCAGTGTTGACCAGTAGTTGTTCCGCATCATGCTGTTTAGTGTCCGTGTCTTTGTGTGCTTTGGGGAAATGTTGTTGGTGTTGATATTTATTTTTATTCCATTGTGATCTAATAATATGCATAGCAAGATTTCAACTTTATGGAAATTGTTTATGCTTGATTTATGGCCAAGGATGTGATTGATCTTGGAGTATATTCCATGTGGTGATGAGTAGAATCTATATTCTGCAGTTGTTGGGTGGAATAATCTGTAAGTATCTATTAAGTCCATTTAGTTGAGTGTCAAGTTTAGATTCTGGATCTCCTTGTTGATTTTTTGCCTCGATGATCTATCTAGGGCAGTTTGTGTAGTATTCAAGTCCCCTGCTAGAACAGTGTTAGAGTCAATATCTTTTTTTAGTTTACTTAGTAGTTGCTTTATAAATGCTGGTGCTCCTGTGTTGGGTGCATATATGTTTAGGATGGATATTTCTTGTTGATGGATTGAACCTTTTATCATTATGTAGTGTCCTTTTGCATCTTTTTAAATTCTTGTTAGCTTAAAGGTTGTTTTGTCTGATATTAAGATCGCAACTCCTGCCTTCTTTTGTGATCCATTTTCTGGAAACTCATTTTCCATCTTTTATTTTGAGTCTGTGTGCATTCCTTGTAGTGAGATGAGTCTCCTGGAATCAGCAAATAATTGGGTCATGGTTTCTTATCCAGTTTGCTATTCTGTGTCCTTTCAGTGGTGCATTTAGTCCATTCACATTCAGGCTGATTACTGAAATGTGATTCTTTATCACTGTCATGAAGTTCTTATAAAGTTTTTTCTTTGCTTATTTCTTTTGACTTTGGGGTTAATGTATGCGTGTGTTTTCAAGTTTTTTGTTGTGCTGTATTCTCTGTTGATTCTGTGCTCTGCTGTTCTCTTGGGAAGTGTGTGGTCATTCTTTTTATTTTCTTTCTTTCTTCTGTGCTTAATACCTTTTTTAAGTGTCTCCTGTACAGTTGGTCTTGAAGCTGCACAATCCCTTAGGGATTGGACGCCTGGGAAGGCTTTTAATTCTCCATCACTGATGAAGCTAAGTTTGGCTGGATAGGAAATTCTTGGTTGAAATTGTTTATCTTTGAGGTCTTTGAATATAAGGCTCCAGTCTCTTCTTGCTTGCAGTGTTTCTGCCGATAGTTCTGTTGCTATTCTGATTGATTTTCCCCAGTAGGTAGTCTGAGCTTTCTCTCTTGCTGCCTTTAGGGTTTTTTGTTTTATGCCTACTTTGTGTAGGCAAATTACTATGTGTCTAGTGGTTGGTCTTCTCATTTGATGTCTTGTGGGGGTTTTCTGTATCTCTTGTGCTTGGTTAGTCACATCTCTGGTGAGATGGAGACAGTTTTCTTGGATTACCTCCTGGAATACTTGCTCCAAGTTGTTCTCCATTTCTCTTTCTTCTTCTAGAATACCAATCAGGCATAGGTTTGGCCTCTTGATATAATCGCACATCTCTTGTGGACTTTGTTTTTTCTTTTGAGTCTTCTTTCTGTGTTTTTTACAGATTGGGTTAATTCCATGTTCTGGTCTTCAAGTTCTGAGATTCCTTCTTCAGCGAGATTCATTCTGCTTTCCATGCTTGTCATCTTGTTTCCTGGATGAAATTTTTTTATTGCCAAAATCTCTGTTACAGGTTCTTTCGGTGTTGCATTTTGTCTTTCTTGAGTCTTATTTGCTCTTTCCATCCATTCCTTAATCCCTGTCATATTCTGAGGCCAGTCTTTTGTGACTTCCATTGTTTAGGCACCAAGTTCAGATTTTTCAGGAGTCTTGTCTTGGTACACTTGCAATTGCCTGAGGTCTTCCTTTGGTTTTTCCTCATTTGTAGCAGATCTCTTGTTTTTCTCTTTAGCTCTGTTATTCAGTGTCAATGGGAGAGGTTTTCCATTCTGATGTTTGCTCAGCCCTCTATTCTTCCCTGATCTGGGCTCTGGATTTGTTCTATTTTGAAATAGGATGGTGGAAGGGAAACTTTTCTCTTATAGTTTTTGAAGTCCAAATAAAGTAGGGGATGGGTACTAAGATTCAGAAACTACTTGCAAATTACAATGTCCACTTATTGTGGTATGTGTTCCCTGAGAACCACTCCCCACCACCACCCTATGTGATAATACAAAGCAGAAACCAGTGCAAAAAAAATTGAACCCACACACACACAGACATACACACCCCAAAACACACTGGAATAACAACAAAGTGAAGCAAAACAAACAACAACAATAAAAAAAAACACCACACACACACACGCCTAGCACAAAGTGAATAAAGAAAACAGAAAGACTGAGGGGGAAAAAAAGGAATTCAGTTTGAACCCTCACACATATATTGACACTCATCTTAACCCATAAAAAATGAAGAACAAAAGAGCAAAAACAAACCAACAGCAACAACAAAATTGAAAGACGAACACTCAGTCATTCACATACACACTTTAACAGAAAATGACAAATGAAAGAAGAAACAGAAAAAGAAAAGAAAAAAATTGGGGGGGATGCAGACCAAACCCTCACATGCACATTCATGCACAAAGGAAAAGCATTTTTAAATGAACTAACAAACAAACAGTCACTAAATTTTTTTTTAAATCTGCCCTCTTGTGACAGGCTCTGCACTTTTTCCTCTAATCAGGTCTCTCCTGCAGAGCCACCTGTTTCACTCTGTCCTCAGGGTCCGGAGCAGGGAAGGAGGAGGGGCAGTGGAGGTGGGCTGGCTGCAGTCCTTCCCTCCCACTCTCGTATGGTCAGGGAGATCTCCTCCCAGGGGAGGTGTGGGATTGTCTCTTCCCAGGTATGTACTCGCGGGGAGTGCCCCAGTCAGGCCTCTCCTGGAATGGAGCGCCCCTATTGCAACTGATGTCCAGGCTCCACTGGGTTTGGCCCTCTCGGTCGTGGCCCAGCCATGTGGGTCTGACGTTCAGAGGACTGCTGGGGAGGAGGGGGTTGGGGTCAGCCCCGGACTCATCACTGGTCTCTTGGGAGTTCTTCCTCCTCCTTTTCTGGACACACCCTTTGTCCTGCAGCTGGATCAGGGTAGGAGGTGGGCTGCCTGGAACTCAGCCCTCATCAGGTCCCTCCGAAGTTTGTGCTTTCAGGATATTCCCTCTGGGTGATGATCACTCCCTGAGGAGTTGATCTGCCAGTCACAGAGATCGGGTCTGTTGCTCCGTGGTGAGCAAGTCGGAGCACTCTCCTGCCCCACCTTCAAGATAGTGGTGGGGTGCCCTCTTGTCCTCTTCCATGAGACTTTGCCTCTGGACTCCCTCCGCAGCTCCTGCAGCCAATGCCCTGCCAGGCGGTGAAGTGGTGAGGCAAAGCCAGGAGCTAGCAGTCTCTCTCCTGCTGCACCTGTGAGGGAGAGCCTGGGGCAATATTTTCTCCCCGCTACTTTGGTCCATTTAAAAATAAATAATGGCGCTCGGCTTCTGCGACCTGGGAAGAGCCAGGGACCAAGCAGAGAAGCTGCAGCACCAGCTGTTGCACCAGGGCCCTGGCCACTTGCTCACGAGTCCCCACTTGTCAGTCTCCCCCAGCATGTTCTTCCCAGGGAGGGTTTGTTGATTTTAAAAAGAAAAGAAGAAGAGAATGGTGCTTGGCTTCTGCATCCCAGGAATTGCTAGAGTCCAAGCCCGGCCACTGTGGCACCAGCCGCTGTACCTGAAGAGCCCTGGCGCCAGCTCCCTAGCCCTCACTCAGTTGGCCACTCACACGCCCACTCGCTCACCGTGCACAGAATTTTCCATACACTCACTCATTCACACCAGGACTCGCACAGTCCAGCTGGCTTGGCCGCCAACTTCCCCACCTCCTTCCCATGTCGGCAATTTTAAAAGATAAGTTTTCATCCAATATATAAATATGAAGTCTGTATAATCAGAATCATTTCGTCTTCCCATGCCTCATAGCTCCAAAGAAGAGATCGTATTATTTTTTTAAATAGGGAATGTCAACAAAAGTTTTCAACTCATTAATTGTGAATGGTTTCAACTGTGGAAGATCTCTTGAGCCATCTCCTTTCAGATGGAAGACGCAGTGATTGAAATGGACTGAGGGGAGAGAGAGTTAGTGAACAATAGCAAAGAGTTTTATTATTTTTCATCACGGAAGAACATGAGACTGGAGGTTGATGGTAGCATAGAAGCTTTTACAGAGTTTTCTGGGATGGGAAATGGGACCACTTCCTGATACAGTATCTTGTTCATGATGTAAATGCTCACGCAGTGGGGTGGTCTCCGTGAGGTCAGAAACCACGGGAAGAGGGGGAAAAAGCCAAATGACTGAAGTGAGAGAGGGTGAAAGTTTAGAAAATCAAGAAAATATCAAGGGTTTAAAACACTTCTTCTGTAGGTAGAAATACCAGCTCCTGAGTTCACCCCAGGTGAGTGATTTGGGATCACTTATTTTAAAATCCATTGCCACATTTGGGAGTCATAGAATTCTATACATTCCTGGGTCTGTGCCCCCCAAAACTCCAGAGCCACTGCCACAGAAAAGCTGCTTGCTGGGTACTCCCATCTTCTGCTTGGTAGGTTCACATCACCTGCTGTCAGCAGCAATGCTGCTGTCTTTAACCTAGTACAAAGGGGGACCCGAAATTCAATTATGAAAAATCGAGTATTTATTCTTACATGTTTAAACTTCAGTCACCTTCAAAGTACTCTCCATTTGATGCAAAACACCAATCGAGATACTTTTTCCACTGCTCAAAACAGTGTTTGAACTCCTCAATTTTGATGACTTTTAGTGCTTCTGCCTTTTTTTGTTTGTTTGTTTCACCTCTTCTACATCAGCAAAATGTTTCCTTTTAAGAGCTTTCTTCATCTGGGGGGGGCACAATTTTTGGTCAAAAACCGAACACTCAGCGTGGTGTGGGCAGTTGTACTCATACATCACTCATCACGAAATGGGCAAACGCATTGAAAGAATCGCCAAAAAATTCACTGAAGTCAAACCCAGCCTCTCACAAGAATGCTAGCAGGTACTTTGATGCTGATGGGTTCCTAGAACACTTAGCTAGCAGGGGAAGCCTATACTATAAGAGGCCTACCTTCCAAAAAATAATTCCAGGTTTTTGGGGGCTCCCCCTTGTATTCCCTAATTTTCTGAGAGTAATTTTACTATGACCCTTTTTTCAGTCTGATGTTGACACACAATTGTTCAAACAAATCATTGTTCCATCTTGGTTGACTTGTTTGGCCAGAAAGCAAGCTCACGTGTATTCCGTGCTGTCACTCTGCAGGGAAAAAAAAGCAAATGTGTGACATTGTGTTTTCATGCTAATAAGCATTAAGAAATGCATGCTAGGAGGTTCTCCAGCTCAGGGTAAGTGAGTGGATATAAATACACACTTCAGTCATGTGGCAAAAAATGTCAGTTGTGAACCAAATAGCCATTCTCTTTTTTTTTTTATCAGTGTAATCCCAATTTTGTCTAGGGCAGCAAGATTCCCTGTTAAAAATACTCACCTGCTCCAGACTTTTTTGCAGCCAGGTGTAGCTTATGACATGGTTCACAGCACAAACCCCTGTTTGGTAAAACCACTGAGGTTGAATGACTCTCTTGTATGCAACGGAAACCAATTCCAACTGACACAGACAAGGGGGCCACCTATCTCTTTGTACACAATTCAACCTAAACCACAAGACACTGTTAGACAAGGAGATGCTCAAATATCTTGCAAAGCACTCTCTAACATGACACCAAAAGCAACAACTCACATCTAGAAGCTGAGAGGAATGCCAGTGTGCATGTATATCTGTGTATACACACACACACACACACAAATGTTAATAAATGAGTGTTCCTCTAAGACCAAGTCATTCATGGTTGTCTTCAAAGCTCAAGTCTTATTGGAAAAGCAGACCTGGAACCCTGAACTTCAATAACTGTCTTTACTCATCTGAAGGGCAAGCCAGTGTCAAGGGCCGGGTTGAAATCGACTCCAATCTCTCCTTTATTCTGGGGACAGGGAACATGTGTATCTCCCGGAGACACTTCACTCATTAACACTGGTCGAGCATGAACTCTGCGCCAGATACCGGGCTAGGTCCGAGAATATCAGAGTAACCTCTCTTCAGAAAATCCAATTCCATGTCACATATGACTATGGCTAGCTTGGACTGGAGCTCTCAGGATATTTATTTGTCAGGTATAAGTTTTTTGATGGGTAAAGTGCAGTAGTGATGGTGGTGGGGATCACCGTCTGTGTTGGAGTAGCCTGTAATTTGGCTTTGTTGTTGTTTTTGCTGTGGTTTGTTCAGTGGGGTCTCACTCTGTGCCCAGGCTGGAGTGATGTGGTAAGCTCACAGCTCCCTGCATTCTTGACCTCCTGAGCTCAGGCTATCCTTCTGCCTCAGCATCTCTAGGATCGGGCGCGACAGGCATGAACTCCCATGCCCAGCTAATTTTTCATTTTTTATTTATTTTGTGGCGACGAGGTCTCACTATGTTTGCCAGGCTGGACAGCAGCCTATCACTGGAACAGAGCATTTTCTTTGGGGTCAGAGGGTCCCTAGCGTCTGAAATAATCTAGATTTCTAAAGTGGCTTTAATCTGTTCTTAGTCTTCCTTTTATAAATTCTAAACTCCTAAATGCGTCTAGGGTTTGGCTCCAAAAATAGTTTCCATTTCTATCCCTAGTTAGAAACAACATAAAAATGGGAACATTGGGTTCAAAAGCACATTAATCACTCTCGTCAAGAGATGCCAGGAGATGGCCTGGTCTTCACACCCTTTCTCCCTTTCACAGGAAATCTGGCAGCACTTCATCAGCAGTGGGCACTTACTAATCGCTTTCCTCTGTGTACTTTACAACAGTATTTGTCACTATAGTGATTCCCTGAAAACTGAGCTGGTAAGCCAGCAAGGACTCCTTCCTCCTCAGAGCGGGCTAAAATTAACTGCTCATTATGAAGTGCTACAGGAAATCGACTAATGTGTCTTGTGCAGGAGCAGGCACTGAAATCCGTCACTGCTTAACGATGTGAACCATGAAGTCTCTGTGTTCAACACGAGGCCCGAGCCCTCCTTTGAGCCTGGACGGTCTGAGCTCCCCACCCCGGAGAACCATCGTTGACAGCAGCGTTCCGATTCAGTTCTAAGTGACTGCCGCTAAGCCTGTTGGCACTTGTCTGCCCTGGCTGTTTTTAGGAAATTCAGTGCAAGGGTCCCAGCATAACCCCATGTAAAATAAGTTTGTGGAAATTAAGTGACACTTACTCCAAGCACAGGTTAACACCCGCAGAGTGATTAAGCCACCAGAAAGGAATTTCAAGTCCTCTCTAGAGGTGGATATTCTTGGATCATGATGACGAATTTGCATACAAAGTCCCAGACTTTCTGCTTTCCACTCACTGTTTATATGGCTTGGCAGACATTCGAAAGTTAATGACAGGACTTCTGCTTCTGGGAAGATGGAGTATGTATGCTTTCCCTGACTCCTCCTACCGAGTACAACTAAAGATGCTGGGCATTCCATGTAAAACACGGGACGGTGCAGAGAAAAAGCCAGACTGGCTGGAGACCTGAGGGTGACATGGTGTTGAGAGTCCTGGGTTTTGCTTTTGCCTCGTGGAGCTGAAGAAGCTGGCAACCTGGAAATGCCAGCAGGTACAGGCAAACAGAAAACTAACAGAACTTGAGTCTGTCTAGGCAAGGGACCAGGAAAGAGACATCCTATCAAGACAGAGAACTTTTAAGAAATAATCTCCTTGCCCAAGCCAGACACCACAGAAATAACAACGGCCCCACCCTCCCCCCATGCCAACAAAAGCCAAGCGGGAGCCTAGATGCCCACTCTCCCTGGGCTGTAAGGAGGTGCCCTGTCTACCTCATCTCCCAGCCCCCGAGGTGGAGTCAGTGGAGACCACATGGGGAGCACGGACTTCACTCCCACCTGGCACTGATGAAGTGCTCCTCTCTCTGCCAGCTGGGGTGGTGTCACAGGAGGCCTGGTAGAGGGTCAGGAATGTCACATGGCCCAGCAGTAAAGAGGCCATCTTCTGCCATGGTGTCAGAAAAGGCCTCATGGGGAGTGGTCCTACCCTTCACAGCCAAGGAGGTGTCAGTGAGGCCCAGGGAGGAACTGGAGTTCCCGGCACCCTCTCCCGGAGTAATGAGGAGCGAGTGGAGACAGGATGGGAAACCTGGGCTTTCTACCCACCCTACCCCCAGCAGTTTCTGAGGAAGCACACGAAAATGAAGGTTTCAACAAGATCTTGAGTCTCACAGCATCATACTCAAGCGGTCAGGTTTCAATTTAAAACCACTCAACATGCCAGGAACCGAGAAGACTTCAGATTGAATGAAAATAGAAAATCAATGCATAGCAACGCTGAAATGATGCAGATGTCCGAGCTATCTGACAGAGATTTTAAAGCAGCAAACACAAAAATACTTCAATGAGCAGATACAAACATGCTTAAAACCAATGAAACAGACATCATCTTAGCAAAAAAAAACAGAAAATCTCCACAAGAAAGAGAAAAAAAAAAGAATCAAATTTCTAAAAACCGAAAAGTAGAGCCAAGACGAAAACCTCCAGGATGGGCTCCACAGCAGAATGGAAGGAGCCGAGGAGCGAATCAGCAAACTGGAGGACTGATCTGCAGAGTTTCCCAACCTGAACAACAAACAACAGGTTTCTTCGTTCCTCAGATGAAGAAAAACTAAGGTCAGAAACAGAAAAGAAAAAGTAAAAGAAGAGACCTTAGGACAGTAGGAAGGAGGGACGACCACAGTGAGCAAAACCATGGGTGAATATAACAGTATTTCCTTCTCTTCTCGTTTTCTAAATTATGTTGCACAGCTGACATAAAAATTCTTTTTTTAAAGTGAGATTTCGTTTTATTTTTATAATTTTTTATTTTAAATATAAATATTTTGTATTTTAGATATACAATTCAGGGTTAGGTATACAGATGTTCATTACACAGGCACCCTTGTTGATGAGGTGTGCCCCTCCCTCCCCTGGCAGTTTCCCTCAACTGCCAATCCCACCCCTGCCCTCCCCTGGCAGTTTCCCACTACTGCCAATCCCTTTCTTACTGTATTATAATAGTTGTTCTAGGTCTGCTTGTTAGTGAGAATATGTGATACTCGGTTCTTTGTTTCTGTGATAAATCACTCAGTATTATAGCCTCTAAGTCCATCCAAGTTGCTACAAAGTTCATAATTTTGTCCTTCTTTATGGCTGTGTACTCCATCATGTATACCACACTTTTTTTAAGAAAACAAGATTTATTGAGAGGACAGAAAAGCTCCCACAGTGGGGGGGAACTGAGAGGGTTGCCTCACATTGTTTTTTTTAATTCACTCCTCTTTCAATGGACACCACGGTTGGTTCCATGTTCTGAGATTTTACCAAAGTCCTTTATCAATGCAAGGAGGTTTTTGACAGATTCTTCTGGGCTTTCGAGGTATAGAATCATGTCATCTGCAAAGAGGGATAATTTAACTTCTTCTTCTTTTCCTATTTGAATACCCCTGATTTCCTTCTCTTGTCTGGTTGCTCCAGCTAGGACTTCCAATACTATGGTGAACAGTGGAGGTGAGAGTGGGCATCCTTGTCTTGTTCCAGTTGTCAAGAGAAACGGCTCCAATTTCTGTCCGTGTAGCAATGTGGGCTGTGGGTTTCTCATAGATGGCTCTTACCATTTTGAGGTACGTTCCATCCATGCCTAGATGTTCGAGGCTTTTTTCCAAAAAAAGGATGCTGGGATTTATCAAAAGCTTTTTCCAGTTGGCACAAAAATTCGAGCAGTCTGATACGTAGGAAATGTATAAGACAAGGGTATTATAAAAAGGAGAGACTAAAGGGATATAATTGGAAGTAAGATTTATTTTGGGGGGAGGTATTTCTCTCTTTTTAAAAATTCCTTTTCCAGTTTTATTTTAAAGATGTGGGGTACACTTCAGGAATAGGTACATAAGTGGTCATTGTAGAGGGGACATTGGGTCCTCCCTTTAGTCCCCACTTCACCTGGTTTGAGATCGAGTACTCTTTTTGATGGAGTGTGCTCTCCTCGTCCCTCCCCTGGCAGTGTCTCACTACTGCCAATCCCTTTCATAGAGTATTATGATAAATGTTCAGGATCTGCTTATGAGCGAGAACATGCGGTGCTCCGTTCTTTGTTTCTGTGATAGATCACTGAGTATTATAGACTCTTAACCCATTCGTTGCTGAGAAGCCCATATTTTTGTTCTTCTGTATGGCTGCATAGTATTCCATTGTGTATTTGTACCACACTCTTTTAATCCAGTCCAGCTTCAATGGGCAACATGGTTGATTGCATGTTTTTGCTATCGTGAATAGTGCCGCAATAAACATGCATGTGCAGGTTTCTTTTTTGTAGAATGATGTTGGTTCTTCTGGGTGTAGTCCCAGAAGGGGGACTGCTGGGTCATATGGAAAGTCAAATTTTAGATCTTTTAGAAACTGCCACTATTTTCCACATAGTTTACTCTCCCACCAACAGCATGGGAGTGTTCCCCTTTCTCCACATCCTCTCTAGCATCTGTTGTTTTTTGAGTTATTAATGATGGCCATCTTGACTGGAGTTAGGTAGTATCTCAGAGTGGTTTTGATTTGCATTTCTCTGATGATTACTGAGGCTGAGCATTTTTTCATGTATCTGTTGGCTGCCCATAAGTCTTCATTTGAGAAGTGTCTATTCATATCTTTTGCCCACTTTGTAATAGAGCTGTTTGGTTTTTTCCTTTCAGCACATTTGAATTCCTTGTAGATCCCGGATGCTAGGCCTTTGTCAGCTATACAGCTGGAAAAAATTTTATCCCATTCTATGGGCTGTCTCCCCAGTCTCTTGATGGTTTATTTTGCTTTGCAGAAGGTTTTCAGTTTGAGGAGGTCCCACTTGTCTATCATATCTCTTATGGCATGGGAATCTGGGGTTTGGGTCAGCAATTGGTTGCCTATTACAATTTCCGTAAGGGTGTCTCTGCGGTTTCTAAGATTCTTATAGTTTGAGGTTTTATGTTTAAGTCTTTGATCCATTTAGGGTAGATTTTTGTGTTTTTGTGTATGGCGACAGGTAGGGGTTCTGTTTCAACCTTCTGCATGCGGTCAGCCAGTTTCCCCAGCACCATTTACTGAATAGGTTTTCCTCTCCCCAGTGGTTGTTCGTGGAGGCTTTGTTGAAGATGAGTTGGTTAAGAAATTGATGTTTGACCTCTGGAATCTCTATCCTGTTCCATTGATCTATATGCCTGCTCTTGTATCAATAGGCTGTTTTGGTCATGTTGGCCTTATAATAAAGTTAAAGTCTGGCAGTATGATGCCTCCTGCTTTGCTTCTTTTACTAAGGATTGTTTTAGCTATTCATGGTCGTCTACGTTTCCATATGAACTTCTGTGTTGTCATCTCCAGGTCTGGGAAGAATGATGATTGCAATCTAATGGGTATGGCGTGGACTCTGTAGATTGCCTTGGGTAGGACGGACATCTTAACGATGTTGATTCTTCCGTTCCATGAGCATGGACTATTTTTTCCATTTTTTTGTGGCTGCTTTGATTTCTTTGAGCAGTGCTTTGTAGTTTTCATTGTAAAGTTCTTTCACTTCTCTGGTTTGGGAAATGCCAAGGTATTTCTCGTCTGTGTGTGTCTGTGTGTTGCTATTGTGAATGGGATTGTGCTTTTTATTTGCTTCTCTGCTAGTTTGTTTTTAGAGATAAGGTCTCTAAAAGTCATTCTCACTGGCAAAATGACAGACCAGTAACACCGAAAATGTCATATAAAAAGACACGTTTAAAAGCACTGTAGATAAATCTAAACGGAATTCTAAAGCAATGCTCAAGTAACCCAAGGCAGGAAAAACAGGGAAGGAGGTTTATTATAGGCTGAAAAAAGGCCATTTTGTCTATATTAAAACAGTCATGTTAAAAGTCCTGAAAGCTATTCTTTTGTACCTTAGTTGAACGTAAAAGCCTCTTAGATTCAAAAGTGTACGTTTTACCTATTCCCATTCTCCTTCTCTCCTCCTAGCCTGACTGGCCAATCTTATCTAGTAAGTTATCGCTGGTGCTGAAGAAGAAGCAGCCAGAAAGTCAGACTACCTAATAATTAGGCAAGAGGTCCAGAGCCAGCAGAAGGGTGTCTGAAAGCTTGAAGTATGCATCGCCCACCTCCACTCCATCTGTGAGTACAAAGATATTGGACTGTTATGGGCCAGGGCTCTGGGAATAGATGACTGTTACAATTATGTTTTAAGACACTTTAAATCTATCATTTTAAATGTTGTGATTTTCCCTTCCTCCCAAATGTTGCAACTGTCTGCCCTTCCTCTTAAAAAAAAAAAAAAAAAAAAACCATTTTAAAAATTGCAAATTCCAAAATATTCTCTAAAATGTCAGCATGACCAGAAAACTTTGTGTCACATCAGCGGTCACATACTGAAAATCAGTGGAAATCTGAAGTCATGCTAAAGCTGCACGTAGTCCTCAAACTCAGAGTGGGCAAAAGGCTATGAATTTTGAAGGCAAACACGGGAGTAAATCTGTACTGCTTTAAGTGGGTTTTTTCACAATGATGCCAACCCATCTCCCTATAACCTGGTTATAAAAATTAAACACTCTATTCTCTCCCAGTTTCTGCCTCTGCTATTTTAATTGGCTACAAGGGATAGCAGTAGGTCGGGCCATAACATTGGCGGCTGAACTATCCTTTGTTCTTTTCTTTTAAATCTTTTTTTTATTTTAAAGATGTGGGGTACAATTCAGGGTTAGGTATACAAATGCTCATTAGGCAGGTACCCTTGTTGATGAGGTGTGCCCCCCCTTCTCCAGGCAGATTTTGATGGATGAACTCTCAAAGAGCAAACAGAAGTGTCCTTGTGGTGAGGGAAATGTTTTGTGCCTTGACTGTGTTGATGCCAAGGTCTCAGTCATGATACCGTTCCACAGTTTTACAAGATGTCGCCACTGGGGGAAACTGTGTAAAGCATACATGCAATCACTCTGGATTTTTTTTCACAACTGCGTATGAACCTATGCTTATCTCAGAATAAAAGGTTAATGTTTAAAAAGCTAATGACAGCGCATCAGTATCCAAAGTCTTCTGGAAATAATGAAAACAAGATTCTTGCCATTTTTACTGCTTCCTATCTACAACCATGAATATTCTGCAAAGATGCTGAACAAACTGCTTACTTGGGCATTAAGTACCGTGGTCCTTTCCCTCGGCAGCATAGTGGGCTCCTTGGGACCATATAAAGTTTGACTGAAAAAGGGCAGTGTAAGCCGGGCTCGGTGGCTCAGCCTGTCATCCCGCGCCTTGGGAGGCTGAGGTGAGTGGACTGCCTGAGCCCACGGGTTCGAGACCCGCCTGGGCAACTTGGTGAGACCTCATCTCTGCAATAAATCAAAAATCAGCCGGGTGTGGTAGTGCGCGCCTGTAATTCCGGCTACTCGCAAGGCTGAGGTGGAAAGATCGCCGGAGCCCAGCGGGTAGAGGCTGCGGTGGCCGGGAGCGGCCACTGGACTCCAGTCTGGGCGACAGAGGGAGACTCCAGCTCAAAAAAAAAAAGAAAAAGGGCAGTGTAGACAAGGGCCAAGTACTAGCCTGAGTTTGGAGACACCTCCAAAATCTGTGTGACCTTGGACAACTCACTTAGCCTCTCGGGTCTTCATTTCTCCACCTGCCAAAGGAATCTGAATGCTGCTATGGCGTTATAAGCCCGAGTCTGTGGCATGACCATGTTAAAGCACAACAAAGAAACACTATCCTGTTCTGTGCTTCCTCCTTCGTGAGTTATTGTCAGAGAAGCAACTCACTGTTTCCTTTCCCTTCTCCCACGTCAAAGTTTCCACATCAGTGTGAATGTCTCTGCCCTCGACAGAGTTCCTCTCTCGCCATCCACTGGAAGAATTTCAGAGGTGCTGGGGCCCATCCGAGCATCCTGACTGCAGATTCACACATGACAAAAGTTGATGAAATGACCTCAGGTGAGCAATGCAGTCATCGCCGAAGGACAAAAACAATCATTGCAATAATGATAATAGCTCCCATCTATGGGGTACTTTAGTTCTGCTTTAAGAGCTTAATAGAGTTCAGTTTTTAAAGCAATCCAATGCAGTGAGCGTTAATATCCCCAATTCAAAACCTGGATGTAAAGGCTCAAAGTGGCAGCCCCACTTCCAGCATGCTGTACTCCCACCCAAAGCGCGAAGGCGGCAGCTTCAGGGGCAGGTTCTCCACACCTTCCCCAAGCCCACGGAAACCTGGTGCTTCCCTGCTACTGATTTTAACGACTCGGTGGCAGGAGTTTGCCAAGACCCTTTGGAAGTTGTTCCCTGGCAGCCAGTATAAAGTGCCCTGAATGGCCAAACTTCTTGCCTGTGGCTGCCACCTTATGTGCTGTCACACACCTCCTTGGAAGATCAACACCTGTTTCCCAGGATCACATTAATGAGATGAACGAATCCCACTAGTCCTTGCACCTGTTCGTCAGGGCAAGACTGTGTCCTGCGTGGGGCCCTGGGAATGCTGCCCCCTGGGTCCACACAGGCCGCGGGAAGAGCGGGGAGCCCCCTCTGGGAGAGCTATGCATGTCCAACGTGTCCAGGATGGAGGCTGCGACACCACAGAGGCAGGACCCGCACAAACACGAGCAACCAGGAGCAAGAACGAGAGAACGGGCTCAGTCACAGACGGATATCCAGTCATCCTGTACATTTACAGTCCTGCACATTTACAGCTGCCAAAGTGTGAGGCAAGCTTGTTGTAGGGCTCCATAGGAGCCAGATACGACATTTACATGATCCATTCCATTAATATTATATCATGGTGTCAATCTGGAATGCATTAATCAAAAGCCCCCCATCCCCCCACCCGCCCCCGAAACGGTCTCCTTGGTTGTATTTTCTTGTTGGCTCGTTTTATCAACATCTGCTATGTTTAGACAATATGAATTAAAACTGAGGAATGCTGTTTGTACTCAGCTACTTTTGTTGAGGGTGTAACGTCCCAAGATTGGCAGTGTTTATGTAAATCAGTGTGGCTGACACAGCCATCATAAACAAATGAGGAAAATATAACAAACACATTGTTCACGCAGGAAATGTTTGTTTTGAGACTTGGCTTTGGTCTCACCAGATTGATGAAGAGTTGCTGATACCACAGATCTGGGCTGTGCTGTGCACCGAGTTCTATCCACCAGCAGCCCAGGCAAGCAGGGCCTCCCAGCCCAGAGCTTGTGGCCTTCAGAGCAAGGGTTCCCCGTCTCACCTCACTACTTCACTGAGACAGCAGCTGAGATTCTCCAGCTGGGACCTGAGTAGCAAGTTGGACTTTGTACTGTGCGGTGCCGCAAATAACTGGTGTGTCCACCACGGTGCCACTTGGGTGTCTCCCACCACCAGCTACACACCATCACAAGCCACGTGGAATGGAAGGGTTTCGGCAAGGGGCTGAAGGGGCTGACCCTGCGTCCTGGTTCTCATTCAGAAAAGAAAGGGTGGTGGAGAAGTAATCACAAGCGCCCAAAGACACAAAATGTACAGTGATGCTCACCGCAGTGTTGTTTCTATGCACAAAAGTCCAGAA
This sequence comes from Cephalopachus bancanus, assembly GCA_027257055.1. Taxonomy (NCBI): domain Eukaryota; kingdom Metazoa; phylum Chordata; class Mammalia; order Primates; family Tarsiidae; genus Cephalopachus; species Cephalopachus bancanus. The sequence continues at coordinate 3,700,421 of JAPVLO010000325.1, forward strand.
ACAACCTCCACATCCATCACTAGGGAATTAGCTGAACGTGTCGTATCCAAACCACACCTGCCACGTGGCTGTGAACGAGCGCTAGGAGTGAGCTGTGTGCCAACGGTCTCCAACTGTCGCAGAGATGTGAACAAGCAAAATGCAAGATGGTGTCAAACACACTCCAATGTGTGCTCTTCGATATTTGCTTGTATAGGCTGAGAATGCTAGTTCCAGAAGGGTCTCCAGAAACTAAGGGTTACCTCGGGAGAAAGGCACTGGAAGCCCACAAGTTTAAAATTGGAGGGAAGCTTGCTTGTTATTTTTGTACTGCTTTATGCCATTAATTTTTTATTATGTGCATGCATTGCACAAAATATTTCTTTTTTTGAGTTGGAGTCTCACTCTGTCACCCAGACTGGAGTGCAGTGGCCGCTCCCGGCTGGGCTCCGGCGATCCTTCCGCCTCAGCCTTCCAAGTAGCTGTAACTACAGGCGCACGCTACTATGCCCGGCTGATTTTTGATTTATTGTAGAGATAAGGTCTCGCCAAGTTGCCCAGGCGAGTCTCGAACCCATGGGCTCAGGCAATCCACTCACCTCAGCCTCCCAAAGGCATGGGATTACAGGCCGAGTCACCGAGCCCGACTGCACAAAATATTTCTTATAAAAATAAGTGCCCACTAGGATTCCTATCATCAAAAGACAGGTAATAGCAAGTGTTGGCATGGGTGTGGAAAAATTGGAACCTTATACATTGCTGGTGGGAATGGACATTGGTGCAGTCACTTTGGAAAACGGTCCAGCAGCTCCTCAAAAGTTAAACATGGAATTAACTTCTGACCCAGCAATTCCACCCACAAGAAATGAAAACACGTCTACAGAAGAAGGTGTACAGGAGTGTTCCTGTCAACCAAAAAGTAGCAACAACCCAAATGCACATCAACTGACCCACGGATAAACAAAACGTGGTATTTCCACGCAACATTATTCAGGAATAAAAAAGAATGAAGTACTGATGTGTCCACATAGATGAACCTAGAAAACATTACGCCGACTGAAAGAAGACCGTCACGAAAGGCCACACGTTGTGGGATTCTATTTACTTGAAGTGTCCAGAATAGATAAATCCATGTCGATGTGAGCACACAGAGCGTGCTTGCAAAGGGCGGGGAGGAAGATGGAAGGGGAGGGGCCTACTGGGAGGTACAGAGTTTCCCTTTGGGGGGTGACAAACGTTCTAAATTGACTGTGGAGAGGGCAGTGCAATTCTGTAAATATTTTTATAAAAAGTGGGTTGTACACTTTAAACGAGTTGCTCGTGTGGTATGTGAATTATGCCTCAATAAAACTGTATTCTTTAAAAAGCAAGCACTAAAAGAGCGTGACATGTTACAACTTAAAAAAAAGGAATCCATCAAAGAGGTGTTTCCTCCCTCTCTGCTCAAGGGAGCCAGAACCTCATCCCGCACTGCGCTGCACGGTCCTGTAGTGGACTCTGCTCTACTGCACGACACTGTGGTAGTGTTCTTTCCTGTACTTGACTGCTCCACACCGAGCAGTATACACCACGCCGCACTGCACCTGCTGCACCACGCCATCCTGCACCGTGCCCTGGCGGGCCGTGCTGTAGAGTACTGGGCCGTGCTGTACAGCATTCTGTGCCTCTACCAGCACCCTACGACGTGGTTCCGTCCTGGGCTGTGCTACGCTGTGCCCCAGAGGGCCTCGCTGGCCGTCACCACACTGCACCGAGCCGCACCTGCTGCGCTCTGCTCCGGGCGCCACCCCCGGCCCGCATGTCCTGCCGTGCCACACCGCACCCTGCCACTCCGCCGCCCGGTGGAGACTGGGCTGAGCGTGTCGCACCTGGCATCCAGCGTTTACTTCGAGAGCCCGCGCCCTCTCGCTGGACCTCACGCTCTGTCTCTAGGGCGGTCCAGGAGGCCCCCGGGGCCAGTTCCTCCCCGAAGCCCACGGTCTCACCTGCCGACTGGCCTCTTCTTGCCCCGAGACGGCATCGCTCGCACAGAGCAGACTCTGCCAGCCCCTGTGCTAGAACCAAGACTTTGGCCTGAAGTTCCATCGCAGCACGTTTTTCCATCTCCAGGACCGCTTTCACCCTTCCCGCTCCGGCCCGTCCCCTCCTGCCTCTCCCTGCGGTGCCGCAGGGAAGAGGGCCTGGCACTGCAGAAGCAGCGGCCATGGCTGCTGTCCGCAGAGCGGGGTGTGGGGAGGAGGGAGGGTCGGCGGAAGAGCCCAGGGCAGGAGGGACGCACGGTCACCGTGAGCGACCAGAATCTGGAAGATGGCCCTTTCGCCTCACGGCGCCTCCGCTCGTCCAACCAATAGACTGAACATGTGAGATCACTTCCGAGGCTCACTCCAGCGCCGAGGGCCCGGGATGTCCGGACGTCGCCTTACAGGATCCCTCCAGATGCCCGGGATGCCTTCCACGATCCCTCCAGACGACGATGCCGTCCTGGCCCTCGCCCAGCCACCGTGCCTCCTGGCTTTGCACCCACAAATGAGCAGCAGGCAACGATTCACCTGCGAGCTTCATCGTGCGAGCTCCTGCCAAGACACACACAAAGGGGCAGCACACAGGGCACACGCGTGAACCAGGTCCAGCGCCCCGCGGCAGCAGCAGCCACCAGCACGGCCAAGGGCAGGGAAGGCAGGCGGACTTTCAGCCTCTACTTGAAGCCGCCCTCTTTCTCCGGCCAGCATGAGCCTGTTCCCTCCACCCTTTCCACCCTCCGCTAAACTCCTTTCTGGAACAGCAATAGGTCGCTCACACCACAGGGCTAATGAGTTGTAAGGTTAAGGTGGCTCCGCTCTAAGTGGGGTTTTTGTTGTGGTTGTTGTTGTTGTTTTGAGTTGGAGTCTCACCCTGTCGCTCAGACTAGAGTGCAGTGGCCGCTCCCGGCCACCGCAGCCTCCACCTGCTGGGCTCCGGCGATCTTCCTCCTCAGCCTTCTGAGTAGCCGGAATTACAGGCGCGCACTACCATGCCCGGCTGATTTTTGATTTATTGTAGAGATGAGGTCTAGCCAAGCTGCCCAGGCGGGTCTAGAACCCGCGGGCTCAGGCAGTCCACTCACCTCAGCCTCCCAAGGCGCGGGATGACAGGCTGAGCCACCGAGCCCAGCTGTGGGTTTTCATTTTAAGCGAGGAACCAAAAGAATGATGGGTAGGGAAGGAACGGCTAAGGGCAAAAGTTCAGCTACCTGCTCTCTGGCTGGGGGAGGATCACAGAGGGTGAGGGTCGTCAGTTCCCACGAGGAAGGCAGCGAGCGGGTCTGCTGAAGCCTAAGCCAGAGCGGCTGTGAGACAGAACCTGGGGCCCTGCGTGATTCTCAGCCACGGGAAAGCTACTCCACTACCATACGTCCAGCAGGCTGCCCGGATCAAAACCTCGCGGGCTTTTCCTGTGATGGTCACATCCCACAGCAACGTGAGCACCCTCCACACGTCCTTCTTCACTCTCTGTCCCCCGACCTTTGCTTCTCAAGAGCCCAGTGTGGGGGCAAGCACGGAGTGGAGACCCTGTGGGTAACTGGTCCCCGGAGGATGGAGTGCACAGCTGTCAAAAAGAAGCCCAAGAACAGGAAGCTCACGTGGTCGCCCTACAAAGGCCGATGTGAGCCACAGTGCTGGTTCTCAAATTCCCCTGGCTGGGAGGTTTCCGGAACACAAAGGCAAGGAGGCTGGAGCGCGGTCTGTTGACCAGTAGCCACAGCTCTGGGCTTATGTTGAGGACATTACCAAGTGAGTGACACAACCCTCCCTGGCATGTAGCGTGAGGGAAGAGACTCTGCCTCTTGCCCTCTCTGTCTGCTCTCCCAGGCATCTACCTATTTGCTGTTTACTTGTTCTCCTGATGTATGGAGTTCCTCTCCCCTCCACCCAGAGCTCGGGGATCAAAACTAAGAGAAGGCGGCCTTTTTTACAGAGGGCACAAGGGGGAGGACTTCCTTTGCATGTTCTCAGGCAAGAATGCCTTTCCAGAGCAGTCGAGGGGCAGACCAGGTGCTTTCCTGATGGGCGACTCGATGCAGAGACCCAGGTGCGGTCTAGATGGGCACAGGGCTATGCCTAGAGACACTTGAGCACCACTGTGGACATTTCTAGTGGTAAGGGGAAAATGGTGTCGGGGAAATTCTGGAGATTGCTGTCATCCGAAACTGGGAACTGTCTGCCAAGGTCAGTCGCATGTCGCTTCTAACCCTCGATTCCTGTGGAGATCGTGCGTGGAAAAAGCTGTCCCGTTTCATAAATAAGATGCCTGATCACACAAAGAGCTATTGGTCAGCTCCACTTTCTTCCTGCTCCTCTCTGGGAGGGCAAGAACTTTATGCTGTGATTTTAGGATGCTGTGCCGCCCTCCGCAACCTTCTGTGAAGCAGACAGGAAATTGGAGCAAGGAAGCCGCTAAGCTCGTCATGTTGGGCTGTGATGAAAGAGACGAGCATTTGCTGTTGCCTTGTCTGACAGAAGGAAATAATGAGCTCCAGAACTCATTCTCTGATTTGTAAAAGAAATAACCTTTCATTCCCAGAGTTTGGAATTGCTCTCGGCAAACTGTGGCTTCGGAGTGCTTCTTAGGACTTGGAGCAAGACTGCAATGTTACTGTGTTTCTGGAAGAGAGTCTCTTTCTTGCCTTCGGGTCAAGGGAGCACGAAGGAAATAAGTAAGTCCTGCTACACCCAAAACCTGTTTGTAGTAATAGTTTTCTGACATTTATGAGACATGACCTTTTCTGTACTAAGCTCTAACAGAATGACAGAATACCATCCCTTTACTAAAGTTACAATGTTCTGATGTCACAGTGGTGTCCACCAAGCCATTTCCCCTTGAATCCAATATTCCACTCAAATTCACCATTTCATGCGCAGCCTTCTTTACCAATAATCTTTACAAGAATATCAGTCACTCATTTGATCAAATATTTATTGAGAATTCAAGGCATGGGGCTAGGCATTTATCACTGTCAGTAAGTTATTATAGTCACTTAATTGTTGTCAACACGATGAGGCCCCAATAAGAGATCTTCACCAAACCGCCCCAGAAACAATCACCAAGTCGATTTTTAATGCTCACATGTTTCTTGGCCCATGAGCATCTTTTTAACCAAACTGCACCATAAAACTCTCCCATCTAGGACACTGATGACTGAGCGGCACAAAAGGGTATCCGCTGTTTTATTTGCATCAGGTTTCTTGTATCCACTTTCGATCAGGCACCTACAGGAGGGTAGACGGATGGATGGATAGATGGAGCTTTGCGACTGTAACGAAAAGAAAAGTATGAGGGAGGGAAATTGTGATTAAAAAACAGTAACAGCCTGGAACCCATAAGCTGGTACAGGGAAGGGAGGAAACAAGCTCCCGTTTCTCCTAGGCAGGAAAATGCTAAACTGTATCAGCTGAAGGACACACAAGCCGACGTGTGGCCTTCCAACCAAAAAAAGACATGTTCAAAGACACGCCTCCCTAAAAAGAACAGCTGGGTTCACAATCTCACCTTCAGTCTTGGCTTATCCAGCCAGAGGAAAAAGATGGAGCTGTCAAGCACGTTTCAAAGCTTCAAGCGTCTGGTGAAACCGTGAGGCGTATATATATATATATACATCCTCCCATGTCTCACTGACCCATCCTAATTGCCAAGCCACTTCCGAAGGAAGATAGGAGACACAGCTCTCTCAGTTCACAAGTTGATAAGATCTTTGAATATCAAATCAACTTTGGAAGGCTGAGGCAGAAGGATGGCCGGAGCCCAGCAGGTCGAGGCTGTGGTAGATGGGAGCGGCCGCTGCACTCCAGTCTGGGCGACAGAGTGAGACTCCGACTCAAAAAAAGAAAAAAGAAAAAAAGGAAAAGAAAATCTACTGAACATACTTCACAGGAAATATGACACATTCGAATGTTCTAGAGCTTTAAAAAATGGAGGACGTGCCCCCTAGGTGTCATGGTGGTGCTATGAACATGTCCGTGATAGCATCTTACAGGGTTAGCAACATCAACAGAGAAAAGCAAAACAACATACAACACAAGTCTTACTCATCTCCGTAGCACCAGCCCTGAAGGGTGGAAAGTGCTCAAAACAGTGACATCATTAGCCTAGAATGGAGTTAGATGGGCTTTGCCTCCTTAAGGGGCAGCAAGTAAATGCACTTATAACAATGCAAATGAACTTTTCAGATCGCTTCCTTGTAAAGCAGATTTGGCACAGGAAGGATGTATTGAACAGGTAGATGTTGACTGATTGAGAGATGAGAGAATGTCTAGAGAGGGGAAGGGACAGGGAAGGGAGGATGGGAGTCCAAGGGCACCGCCACCTCTTTTGCTGTTTGCATGAGGCCGGTCCCAGCTTGATTTTGTTTCACCATCTGTGCCCAGCCTCTGAGCACCCTCTCGCTGCAGCTGTTCTAACCTGTTAGAGTAACATGCAGAGGAGAATGCTTTAAACTTCTAGGGCTGGGATTTGCAGGAAAAGTCGGCGTCTTTTAGAAATGACGCAATGGGGTGTGATAATTCAAGGCAGCGAAAGAGAATCAGTGAGACTGCATTTCACAAAGGCGGATGTTTGAGAACCACAGGGTACTTGGTGTAGGCCACAGAGACCCACCTCTCCATGCTTTTGGGGTGAGGAAACCGGCGCCAGGTTGGTGACAGGGTCCAGATCCCTCAGCCAAGTCCAGGCGATGCCGAGACACTGATTCAGAACTCTCGAGTCTCAGTTAATTATATCCCCTTGATTCCAGAAAAATCCCCTGGCCTGATGACAACATCCAAAGAACATTTAACAAATCATTCGTTTTTTGCAGGTTACACCGAGCAAAAGCTTCCAGAAGAGGGCACTTAATCAAACTCAGAGATTCAGAGCCCTTGTTTCACAAAAGAGCTCCAAAACAGTTTATTCAACCCTGTTAGGGAACCACTGAACATTGTGACCGAGTCCTAGGCCCCCTGCATGCTCCTGCCTGTAACCAGAAAACCTTTTTACATTGTAGACATTTACGCCTAGTGCTATGGAACCACAGAAAATGAGCCCAAGATCACTTTGCATAAAACTTTCTCCCACTCAAGTTCCCTGATAAGCAGATGAAAATTGATGGTTCTCAATCAGCACAAGTCACAGTTCCAAAGGATGTGGGACTCAGTAGATTCAAACCCTGGGAGTTTCTAACAGCTCTGTCTCTTCTTCAGTAAGGCATCCCCACTGTCCAAGTGCCCTATCAGAAGCAGGAAACTGGGGATGGCCAGCTGCCACGGAAATAAGTTCTGTGGCTAGCAGCACAATCTAAGATATCCCGCCTGCCGCCAAAGAGAGCTCTGATCTTCCCACAGGACACCAAGGTTTATTTATCCACCTGATAGTTGACCCACAGTGAAAGAAAGTTTCCAAAAAGATTTCAAACGTCCTCTATCTAAACTACTCACCCAAAACCCCAGCCTGGAGGTCAAGAGAACATAGCACAATCCAGAAGGTTCCAGACAACATTTGTTCAAGCGGTGGGACACAGCCTCCCTCCCACTCAGGTCACCGTGGCTACCCCTGAGAGAGGGCACCAGTTGCTTGAGCACACGCCAAGGACGGTTGCTCACAAGGCTTCATCACCTTTACTGAGCAACAAGCCATCTTACACAAATCAACCGTTGGCAATCACAGTTGCTTCACAGAAGCAGCCAATGCCCTGGGAGCCCTTACTTTGCAAGAATGGTAGAAGACTGACCCTCTGAGTCCCAAAAATTTCACTTCTAGATGTCTCTACTAGAAAAGTAGTCAAATCTGGGCACAAGGGGACAAGTGTAAGGATACCCATAGCAGCACTATTTGTATTGTGACCCATCAGAAAAACCTAAATTGTGTACAGAGAAAATGGCACGATGTAGCCACTAAACAGACAGATGCAGAAAGATCCTTAAGACAAAATGTCAAGTGTAAAAGCTAGTTTGTAAAACAACGTGTAGCCTGATGCCACGCTATATGCATTTTATACATGCACATCATAAGCATATGCAGATACAAAAATAAAAGAGCAGATCACACCAAACTGATAAAAGAATTTGCTTCGGAGAAGAGATGTAATTATAAAAAAACACTGATAAGGGGTTTTTTGCTTGATTTTATGTATATACATATATATGCATCACCAGTGATACATATATATGCGTGCATATATATACATATACGTGCACATACATTACCAGTATAATTTAAAATAAGTTCAAAACAGTAGGATAAACTATACCAAGAACTGTACAGTGAAACCGGGGTCTAGGGCACTAGACACCTACCTAGGGATAAGCAGGGGTGTCGATTCAGGTGGAAGCCCAGCCCAGGCCTGGTCTTGCCATGCCGGTGTGGGTTAGGACAAGGCCAGAACTCAGGGCATTTGCCATGCTCAGTGCTTCTGGCCAAATTCCCCCTGTCCTGTCTTACCAGGGTCTGCACCTTGGCTCCTGGTATTTGTCCTGGTACTGACCATCTACTGCAGGCATGTTTCTCCAGTTTGACCCCAACAAGATAGCTCAGTTCCAAGGAGTCCGTGCCCTCTGGCCTAGGACACTTACTGCAGCCAAAGGGACCACCGTTCATTTTCAACCTGGCCCTATAGAGCCTTTCCAGATCAATGGAGCAGAACTGCTTCTACTGGCTTCTGAAGCCACTGGGAGGTCAGACAGTTCACAATGGTGCTCATCACAAACTCCTTCCCGAGTCAGAAGATAAACCGTGAGATGCTTATTCCTGACCCAAAATGCATACCAGACCTCAAGGGCCAAGTGACAAAAACTACGTCACTTCATCTCCTTTTCATCTCATCCATCCCAGATACATACATGACCTGCGGTGCACAAAAGGCAATTCTCAAGTCAAGTTACACATGCCCACCCTCACCTTTTCTGGGCACTGGGTCTCCTTCCACCTAGGTCTTGTACCTTTCTGACCCCAGGTTTCATCTGATACTAACAACTGCATAATGTGCAGGTCTGGAATCAACAGCCAATTATAAAGATGTTCCATCCCAATCCAGCAAGTGTTAAGTGGCGTTCTTTCTAAGAAGCGGTCGCTGAGTCGCCCTGCCCATGCTCAGAGCCAGCCAGGGACACCCAGACAACCCACCCAAACATCAGGAGGCTCCAGCCACAGGAGAGCTGCTGTCTGGCAGCCCTCTGACACCTTTCCCACACCCTTTCTGGGCCTCACGGAGCGAAGCAATGCAGCCACGGTGTGTGAGGAACTGTGAGTATCAGCAGCAATGACAAAACTGGAGAGCTCGTCCTCCACGCCTTCCCATCAACCTTGTGCGGTGGTTCTGTGGATGGTGTGCTGATTTAAAGCGCTTTAGTGGTTTCTTCTTTCGGGTCCTTACCGCTGTGCAATGGAGTTCTCGGGGCTCCCCTTCAACCGTCTTCGAGGAAGCAGAGGGCGAGGAACCCGGAGACCCTGGAGCCTCCGCCGGCCCTCGAAAATCAGTGGGTACCCGCCTTTCCCACGCAGCTCTGTGGAGCCCTAAGGGTGCAGGCCCGACATTGCACAGCCCCGGCCTGCAGAGCCCTGAGGGTACAGGCCGACGGTGCACAGCCCCAGCCTGCAGGGCCCCGGGCTCACGGCTCAGTCCAGCTCTTCCAGCTGAGATGCACAAGCCTAGTGCTTCTGAAGCCCTCAGAAGTCTACACAAAGACAGACTGCGTTTGATGGCTTGCAAGGGAGACCTTTACAACTGAATCTGTCTTTTGGCCTCCGGTCAAAAATCAGAAAATATTTGCCTAAACTTTTTTTTAACTAGAAAATACATTTCAAGAACACCAAAAGCACCATTGTGCTCTCCTTCACCCCACTACCAACTCTTGCAAAGAAGGAGATACCTGGATAACACGGAGGAGTTATAACAAGTCTGTTTAAAACAATGTACTTAGGTTGAGTGCTGTAGCTCATGCCAGCAATCCCAGCACTTTGGGAGGTTGAGGAGGGAGAACGCTTGAGCCCAGGAGTTCAAGACCAGCCTAGGCAACTTGGTGAGGCCTCATCTGTACAAAAAATTTAAAAGTTAGCCAGGCTTGGTGGCCTGCGCCTGTAAATCCCAGCTACTCAAGAGGCTGAGGTAGAAGGATTGCCGGAGTTCAAGAGGCCAGATCCGCATAAGCCGTGACTGTGCCACTGCACTCCACCTTCAGGCCAGAATGACCAGGCCTCTCACTGAAGGGGAATACTTCTCAAAAGCGCTCATGGAAGCGTTTCCAACAGGATTCAGCAGTCATGATAACAGTCTCAAAGAAAGTATGCTCCTGGAGCCATGGTAATGCTGTGAATGAGAACTGAACGGGTTGGGCACACAAGTCATGGATTCGGTGTCCAGCCCAGTCGATTCAGCAAGCTCCCGGGGCTTCGAGCCTCAGGGTGCCTGCTCCAAAATAAGGCCAGAGATAACTCGTCTTCTCAGGGTGCTGGGAAGACCAGACAGTCAGATGTGCACACACCTGGCAGGTACCGCACACAGAAGAAACCCACCCTGAGCCCAGCGACCCAGGCACCTGTCCTGAGTGTGCACACCCTCCTGAAGGCACCTGGGAAATAGGCCTTGTGCCTTGGTAGAGGCACCGTCTACGCCTCCCGAGTGCTCCTCTCAGTCCCAGCCCGAGTCCCTCTCCTCCCGTTCCACACTCCCCACTCCACACGTGCACTCACACTCACACCCACACACTCGCACCTTCCGAGACTCGCGGACTGCTCAAAGCATGGTGCACCAAAGGGGGCCTGCTCACTGTTCCTGGTCTATGGCAGCAACAGCACGGAAACCAGGAGTTGATGTGTAGAAAGCATGATGGCAATATGGCAGAGGAATGTGATGTCTGTCAAAGCTAGCAATCAGCTCTTGAGCCTGTACTTTGAGTGTCTTCTTTTTATTGCATTTTTGGTCAATTATTTTATCATCAGTTGTAAGAATACGAGTCTGCCATAGATTGAAAATGGGAGAGGAAAACAAGCTGGTTGTGCATCATGGACAGTTCGAGGGGCCGGAGAGCATGTCCCTTGTCCCCTGACACCATAGCCTCTGACTCACCCCATGCCCCTGATGCCGAGAGAGGAGGGTTTTCCCGGACGGGGGGAGGAGTGTCCCCTTCTGTCCGCTGCAAGGTTGGTCTGCTTTGGGCAACCCCTGGGACTCCCCCTCCTGGACTTGCACCTCAGAGACTACGCACGGGTGACCCAGGGATGCCAGGGATGGGGGAGTATGTGGCAGGGGGGATGACCGCGGGGTAGGTTTCCCGAGAAGAGGAAGAAGGACGCCTGCATCGCCTGGGTGCTGGGAGCCTGGATTTGGCAGTCCATCACTGATGGGCCACACTCTGAGCTCTAGCCAGCAGAGTCACTTAGGGTGGATTTGAAAAGTGTGAGAAAAATCTGGCAAGTCGGAAAAGCGGACGACACACAGAGGGAAGGAAGCCGTGAGCCTGCAGCTGATAAACATCCAGACTTGTAAAACCTCGTGTCACAGAGCAAAGAGCCGAGTGGCCGTCTGCTGGGCTTCCCAGCGCCAGGGTCTGACCAGCGCCCTTTGATGTCCCAGCCACTCACCAGGCCCCGGCAAGCAGGCCAGAGGGGCTCCGGGCTCTCTCCTCCGGGCCTGGCAGGAAGCGCTGCGCCGTGATTTCAGAAGCTGGAATGGCTCACTGGCTCTGTATTTACATCTGGGGAGACAAAACCCTTCAGTCACGCATTTCGCCGACAAGCGGCTCCAGGACGCTGGGGCTTCAGATAACGCAGCCCCGCCCGAATGCATCTGCCACATACAGTGTGGTCATCAGGAATGACAAGGATCCAACAGCGTGTTTTTTCGGCCCGTAAAGTACATTAGCTCGGGAAACTAAATCCACATGTTGCGAGCCTGATGGAGGGGCGGAGGAAGGAGGTCAAAAATCCTGGCCTTTTTTCTTTCCCTGCTTAAGCAAATTCACTCAAGACATGAGTCATTCTTTGGAGCATGACAGGGCTTACAGTGCACACCATTTTTGTTTTAAAGGAGAAATGGATCTTTTATCTTTTAAAAAAACACATTCTTTTCATCTCAAGTACATGCTTGAAATATGAGGCACGAAACGCCAGTCAAAGTGAGCTCTTTTTTTTCCCTAAACTAGTCACTAAACCACTTTCCATTTCCCAGAGAGACAGGAGTATCTGTTTGCTTGGATCCTACTCTTTATAGGATAAGTGCCTTAAGACAGGAGCAAGCAAGACGGACAGGCCGTATGCACGGCCTGAGCTTCAGGGCTGCCCAGAGGGCGTCTGAGTGCTCCGGGGCTGCTTTACATTTCTAGTTGCCTTCAGGAGACAACTGCTGGATTTGTCTGAGACCTTAACTTTGATTCTAAACACTTGCACAACTTTTTTTTTGAGTCAGAGTCTCACTCTGTCGCCCAGGCTGGGGTACAGTGGCAAGCTCACGGCCATCCCCGCGTCAACCTGCTGGGCTCCGGCAATCCTTCCGCCTCAGCCTTCCGAGTAGACGGAACTACAGGCACACGCTACCACACCCGGCAATTTTTTTTTATTTATTATAGAGATGAGGTCTTGCCAAGTTGCCCGGGCTGGTCTCGAACCCGCAGGCTCAGGCAATCCACTTGCCTTGGCCTCCCAAAGTGCTGGGATGACAGGCTGAGCCGCCGAGCCCGGCCTGCACAACAACTTTTTGAAGACCCCACTGATTTGGGGAGACATAAACTATTTTCTGCTCCACTCGCCGCATGATGTCAGAGAGTCCTGGTGCAGCACAATGGGATGGCACACATAGCCACAGGGCTCGGGCTGTACGGGAACTTGGTGTTCCGCGTGGTCCACAGCTCCCACTGTCTCTGGGGAGGAAGAGGGAGTGCGCAGACCTCTTCCTTCACTTCTTCCCAGTCTGGTAGCCGGGTCACTGGGGTTGGCGATGGCCCATAAGTGGTTCTGACGTGGTGCCAGCTGAAAATCATTGATCCAGTCTGAGGTCGTGATCCAGCGGGAGGTGATGACTCAGTCTGAAGCGACGACTGAGTCTGCAGCGGTGGCCCGGCCGGAGGCAGAGACCCACTCGGAGGCGATGACCCGTCCGAGGAGGTGTGCCCGGTCCGAGGCAGTGGCCCAAGCGGAAGGGGTGACCCAGCCCGAGGCGGTGGTCCGGTCTGAGATGGCAATCAGTCTGAGGCCGTCGTCCAGTCTGAAGCAACGGCCTGGCCTGCAGCAGCTATTTCCAGCCCTGACAGCCCTCAAGCTGCTGGTTTTTAGGACCCACGCAAACTTTTTAACTTAGACCCTCTGTACTGACCCGGGAGGGGAGATACCATGACCACGAAGGGGGCTTTCCCAAGGCGAGGCTTGTCCATTGCACCCCGGATGTGCTGACCCCTGTGATATCCCAAATGTGGGAAATGACTGCATAATTTCTGGTAGTGGGAGAAAAAAATAAAGTAAAAATAAATTAGACCCTCTGTGAGTGAAGCCCAGCACTCTTGTTTTTTCACAAGTCCCAGTGATTGGCTGGAAAGCATGTGTCCCCGGCATGGGAGGGCAGAGGGTCAGTATTATTGCCATCCAAGAGCTGAAACCCACGAGGCACCATAGGCCCAGGCCTGAATGAGCCCAGATAAATGTCCCTGCGTGACAGCTCCTGATGGCTATGAAGGTGGCCCCAGGGCCTCAGCACGGCCCCCTAACCCCTGGGAGGCCCCATCCTGGACCAAACACTCTCTGCTGTCAGCACTATTCTTCGGCACGTGCACAGAGTGATCTCTCGGGTCACACCAAGGATGGCTTATTGTCTCCTTGCACTAATGAAGTGTGGGACAGTGCTCCTCTCGTGGCACCAGAGCTGCCAGAGCAGAGGCCTAGGGAGTGGGGACTTGCTGTCCTCTGGGGCCAACTGGTCAACGGTCTCGACTTCCTGAGGTGCGGGCCTGCAGACCATGCCTGCCCAGGAGGGCCCAGGACAGTCTCACTGGGAAGCAGCCACTGTCCTGCAGTTTCTAGCAGGGCCCACAGCAGCAGAGCCACCACTTCCCTGCCAGGCTTCCTGGTTTACTAAAATGTTGCAAAGGAACAAAGGATTGTGGCATAAAACAAAAGCATACATGTCCCCTTTCTGGGAGAGCTGTGTTGCATGCCGCTTGCCATCACTAGAGAGCCAGGCCGCAGGGTGCAGGGTTTTTAACTGACTGATGGCTCAGGTAGAAGTGGGAATGCCGGGAACGGCCAGACCCCAGCCTGTTTGAAAGGGTCCTGAGGAGCTACCCGAACCAGACTCTGAAGACTGAGTCCCTACTCCTGCATTTCCTGCCTGCAGCGGCCAGCGGCCAGCCCCAGGCACAGGAAAAGGCAGCACTCAGGCCCTCTGGATGCTCAGATGGCAGAAACAAGCAAAGGCCTGAGGACACCATGCCCGCCATGTCTGGTCCCTCTCAGAGTGTCCACACACCCTCTGTCTGATCACACACACAGCACGTCTCTCTCGCACAGCACGTACCTGCACCGTCCGAGGTTTCCGCGCTCTTTACAGCTGCTACTTCATCATGGAAAAAGTTATCACACCCTCTGATGCCAGATGAAACTCTTAAGGTTGTCCTATGTGGCACGTCAGCTTGCTTTCCTGCATGCTACATCCTTGAAGGAACAGGCTGTGTGGACTGACACTGAACTTCATGGAACCCGACCAGTCTGGGCCTTCACTGGGCTTTCCCCCACCCCCACTAGCACGCCAAGTCCCATGTCAGGGTGCATGCTACGATACCTACCCCTAGGCCAGGCCGCGGGTCTCCCTAGACCTGTCCTCCTGTCTATAAAATGAGCGATTGTAGCCGGACTCGGTGGCTCAGCCTGTAATCCCGTGCCTTTGGGAGGCTGAGGTGAGTGGATTGCCTGAGCCCGCGGGTTCGAGAACTGCCTGGGCAGCGAGACCTCATCTCTACAATAAATAAATAAAAAAAATCAGCCGGGCGTGGAAGCACATGCCTGTAATTCTGGCTACTCAGAAGGCTGAGGCGGAAGGATCGCCGGAGCCCAGCAGGCGACGCTGTGGTGGCCGGAGCCGCCACTGCACTCCAGTCTGGGCGACCGAGTGAGACTCCAACTCAAAAAAAAAAAAAATGAGAGATTGAACTCGATGGTATCTCGGGTTTCTGTGAATTCCAACAGCGAGTGCCTCTGGTTCGCCATACGGTGTGCTTCAGCAGTGCTGACCACAAAAGGTGCCACGTGGAAAACACCTGGCTCTGACACCGCATTCACTCCCTTAGCCTATCCTCAGGTGCCAAAGGTACTTCTGCGTGTGAAGTCCAGGCCTTGCTGTCCTTCCTGTTCCCCAGCTGTCCCCCTGCAGTGGCTTCCCGGAACCAGAGTGCCAGATGTGGACACATGACCTTGCATGTCTTAGAGTAGATTCTGGGAGTCTGTCTTCTGGTGCTATAGATGTTGGTGGGTGTCTACCATGTGCCAGGGAACGGGGGATGAAATATTGCTGGGGTTTGCAGTGGGCTCCCTGCGACCGTCTCCCCTGAATACACAGATTTTAAGGATGGCACCAGTCAAAATTCATAGTGCTGGGCCAGGCTCTGTGAGATCAGAATCTCATGCAAGTTACAGCTCTTCTTTAAAAAAAAAAAAAAAAAAGAGGAAGAAGAATACACAATTACAAATATAAAATCACACGCAAAATCAAATTTTGCCAGAATGAAAAAAGAAATCACAGCAAATCAAGTGAGTTTTGGGGACTGAGACCCTTTCTCCTGAAAGCCCCTTAATTGACCAAAACGCCTGCAGAGAAAAGCTTGCTGACAGCAACCTGGCTTCCTCCCTGCACCTGGAGCTCTCCGTGCCTCCCGGCATCCCCACCAAGTCCACGCAAGGAGGGCCCTGAAGCAGCTCCATGGTGACCCGCCTCTGCTGCCAGGAGAGGGCCAGAGGCTTCCCTGCACACTTCCGCTGAGCCCTTTCTGCGCCTCGGCCCACCCCGGGCCCTTCCCCCAGAGCCTGTTCTCTGGCCTCTGTGACATCTACCTCTGTTGCACCGTGTTTACAGACTTCCAGCGATTTTTCAATCCGTAAGCAAAACAGAGAACCAGAGCATGTAAATATCAGGGCTGCACAGCTCCATGTATGGCGTTTGGTGTCAGCCTGAAACAAACACTGAACGGAAGCAGGCGCATGGACATGGTTCTCACGGCCGGCCGCCTTGCCCCAGCCCGGCCACGTGGCCTTCCCCAGCAGTGACTGTTGGAGTTCCCACCTCCTTCAGCTGCTGGCCTGAGGCTCTCCTGACTCGCTGCTGCTACTGCCATAAAAATATATATACACTCCCATGTGTCCGCCGTTTTTCCCTCCGAAGGATGTTACTGTGTGATGCAGCTTTAAGCTTTCAGCTCTGTCATATTTTCTAAACTATGACCTCTTCCATTTACTTTAGGGGAGGCGGCATTCCCCTCTGCTGGAGCGAAGGCTAAACAATGTGGTTTGGATTTAGTGTTCCCATGCATCACCATGAACATGTTTGTCTCAGCAACCGCGTCGTGACTGTTACTGGGAACAGCTGCTCTGCTCCCGCCCACCACATCTGTGAACCACTGCCCCCGTTTACACGTGGGAAGGGGTTCTCCGTTCACACGGAGACACGGGACCGGCACAGGACAGCCCAGGACTAGCACCGAGCCACAGACCTGTCTCCGGGGCACAAGATGGCTCCTGCAAGATCCCGTCTGTCGAGGTGGTTTGCCAGCCTGGCGCTTAAACACGGAGACCGTAACCCCAAAGGAGCAGGACAGGTGACACCTCACGGGAAGGCTCGGGAGCTGACAGCCGAGAGGGAAGTAGGTGCTGGTGGACTTGTCGCAAGAGAGTGTCCTGGGCAGAGAACTGTCCCGGGGCAGTCAGTGCTGCCTCAGTCTGGTCATGGGCAGGAGATAAGCCTGCCCTGCGGGTCAGCTATTCCTCCTGGAAACAGGTTCCAGATGCCTGGGTCCCTGGGTCCTCGCCACCCTGCTCTTAACAGGGCTGGCTGGGACCAAAGCCTTGCACAAAACACTTGCAAGATAAGAAACACTCAGCATGCTGGGCCCTGGGCCAGCACCCTCCCAGGACACCCCTGGCCTGTCGCCTACCACCCTCGCAGCTGGAAAGGCCCAGGTCACAGACCCTGGGCCCACTGACTGTGCTTTGTTGTTTGTTTTTGTTTTTAATAGCAAACAGTATCTATGTCCCTTAACAAGAGGCTAGTCAAGTAAATTATGATCCGCATACAATGAAAGTCTACCAACTCTTAAAAATAAGACCAGAGTTAGTTTTATTGGCAGGAATAGAAGCCCATGACATGTTGTCCTGAGAAAAATTAGGTAACAGGACCACACAAAAAGTATAGGCCTAGTTATGCAAAATGATAATATCTATCTAACTATATTTGCATATTTATCTATCACAAGAAGATTCTAAAATAGTGTTACGTCAACAAATTGAGTGATCATACTTCTGAATGCTGAAATCTTGTCGAACTTTAATTTCCTCACTTGATCTTTCTAAATAGGCATAAAAATATATAATATACATAGAAATACACAAAATTTACAACGAACAGCTACTATTTTTTAAACCATTCATGTTTTTTCAAAAGAAATGAAGCAGGCAAAGACAAAGGTGGTAGGGGCACAAGGAGAGACTTTCGGGGAGCTGCAGGGGGTGCAGAGGGAGGCCCTGGGCGGGCTGGAAGCCCCCACCCCAAGAGTGCCCTGGGACCCACAGGAAGGGAGCTCCCAGGAAAGCAGAGGAAGCGTGAGGCCTCCAGCTACACACAGAAAGGGCCACCTCCCACGAATGGCTTCTCCTCGGGATGAGGTGAGACGTGAAGAGACGCTGTTCTTTTTGCCATTTCTCTCTCAGCAAGTCCAAAAAAATGTCCCGGATTCTCATTCCTACAGGATTAAACAGAGATCAAGGATAAGAAGGGGCTCAATAAAAATGAGAGGCAACTGTCATGGATGTGGGCATGAGCTCAGAGCCCAAAGACCTGGGTTCAAACCCTAGCCACTGTGAGACCCACAGTGTTCCAGGCATCCCTACCCGATGCCAGACACACGGGGAGGCAGCCAGTTGGAAAATGCCAGCTCCCACAGACAACAAGAAGAGGAACTGAAGCCTGCTGCCGTGTGCAGGTCAGGCTGTGCCACCGTCTCCTGCCGACAGCATGGAAGAGGCGTCAGCCACCCCGGTGTCCCGTCCAACGGCCCCGTGGCTGAAAAAGTCCCTGAAAACTGAAACTCCCCAGGCCTCAGTCTTCACATCTATAAAACAGAAACATTCGTGCAGTCTGGCCTGACCGGTTATCAGACAACGCAAGATTATAATTTCAAATGATACAGCTAGGCATGGTGGCTCGTGCCCATAACTCCAGCCACTCAGGAGGCGAAGGCAGGAAGACTGCTCGAAGCCAAGGGTTCAAGACCAGCCTGGGCAACCTAGGGAGACCTCCTCCTAGCTCTAAAATACAAATAAATAAATAATAAAATTACATAAATTGCTGTCTGTGTGTTTGTGCTGAAAGAAGGAACTCATTATAGCTACGCTTTGTGTTTTTGAGAGCCCCCAAAATAATTCATCAGCTTCAAGCAGCCACGCCCACCTTGCTTTCTGCGTTGACAGGGACACACCTCGCATCTGTCTCCGCACGCGCTCGTGCCCATGGGTGCTTGTGCGCTTCCTCGTGGTCCTTCCGTCTGGCCCACCAAGGTCTGGCAAGCACTTAGCGGAGTGGCCGCCCCAGCTTGTTCAGGCCCCATTTAGACACCCACTTCCCAAATAAGCTTCCGTAACATGAGAATGTGGTAGGTAGCCTGCTAGCAGCCCCCACAGTATCCTTCTGCCTTTCTTCCCGTCTAAGAGTAACAAGCTCTGGAGCTGGGACAGGCATCATCGGGCCCATGGGACGAAGTGGAAAAGAACTCTGCTTGGTTGTGCTTCCAAGAAAGCCACTATTTTGTGTAGCACAAAGGAAGACTCAGCGGGAAGACACCTTTTGCCCTTTGCTCTTGCTCTTTCTTCCTACCTGGAATGCAAAAGTAATGTCTGGATGCGGAGACCAGAAGGGCAAGAGCTACAACCTGGTGACAGGGAGCAGGAAGTACTGGGCACCTGAACCGGCCCCAGACTTCCTCTGCCGAACGGTCTTGAGAAAAGAGAAAAAGTATACACCATTCCAGCAAAGCTGATTGAATTCCTAGTATTCACTTCAGCCAGATCCAACTCCAAGCAACTGAGATAACTTGTCCTGTTTTGATACCTCATGAGACCCTGAAGCCCACTTAAGTTCCAGAAGTTCAACAGTCTGTGTCAAGTGCTCGAGTTAAAATTTCACAACCTGCATTCAACAGTGGTCTCCAGGATTCTATCACTATGGTAGGAGACCAGCAGCCTCTCGCACGTGGTCTTTCTGTCCTGGAATAGTCTTCTCCATTCATTCCCAAGGAGCTCCCATAAGCCCAGGCACCAGTACAGCTGGCTTGAGAGCAAGGGCGGCCCCTAAAGACTCTGAAGACCCAGGCTGCATCAAGTATGAAAGTCAGATGGCTCAGCCTGTCATCCCGCGCCTTTGGGAGGCTGAGGTGAGTGGATTGCCTGAGCCCGCGGGTTCGAGACCCGCCTGGGCAGGGAGACCTCATCTCTACAATAAATCAAAAAATCAGCCGGGCGTGGTAGCGCGAGCCCATAATTCCGGCTACTCGGAAGGCTGAGGCGGAAGGATCGCCGGAGCCCAGCAGGCGAGGCTGCGGTGGCCGGAAGCGGCCACTGCACTCCAGTCTGGGCGACAGAGTGAGACTCCAACTCAAAAAAAAAAAGAAAGTCAGATGCCTTAACTTACCCCGTCATCGATGCACACCCGTCGCCCTCTCCAGAAAGGCCACGCCCCTTGGCTTGGGTCAGCAGCTGGACTTCGAAGTGTGGGGCTTAGACAGCCATGGTATCTGAAGTAGGCCACATTGAAGAGGGTTCATAGAACCCAGAGACCACTGCACCCGCCAGTGGAGTCCAGCTCCTTAGTTCCACACTGAAGGCTACTCATAAGATGCCCTCGTGGCCACACATGTGTGTATGGGTGTGTGTGTGTGTGTGTAAAGCTTTGTATACTTGCAGATATGCAGGTGTACATGTACGTGCACATACATCCGTTAGCAAGTAATATTAAAATTGCTTATCCTAACCATGTATTATCCATATTCCCCCTTGCAAAGCAGGCAAACAACAAGCAAATCAAATAAAAATCATAAATTAAGAGTTGTCCATCAGGCAATCCACTGGCCGTGGCCTCCCAAAGTGCTGGGATTACAGGGGAAAAAAAGAGTTGCTCAGAAGACACTAAACCCAAATGCGTGGCTCCAGCTACCCTCACTGCCCTGGTTTCGGTCTTATGGTTTGGCCGTTCCTGTGGGCATTAATATGCTGGTGTAGGACCAGCCTGGAGTCCACCCACAACCGAGACGGGGTGGCCAGGAAGAAGGAAGTCAGAAAGCCCAAACGAGGAGCGCTCACTCTGGTCAGTCCTGCTCTGTGGATGTTGAGAGCATTTAGGAGAGGTGGGGCCCTGTCGAGCCCCACCTGTCCGGTCCTCACAGAACCGCCTGTCTGCAGCTACTCTCTCGTGGCAACGTCTCATTCCGTGAAGCAAGAGGAGTCCAGGCAGCATGTGTGTGCCCACGAGACTCCAGACCAAGAGGCCCAGCGCCGTGGGCTGACCCCCATTATCCTGTCTTCTGAGACCCCGGTGGACAGCACTGTGCCACTGAGGCCAGGGACAAAAGTGAGACTAGCAGGGCCGGAAGCACCCACATGGCTTTCCAACCACGGTGGAGTTGGACAAGACACCAGAATGGCTGGTTTCTCTTCCCTGCCGCCGCCTAGAGATGGTGGCACAGCCTGACCTGCACCCTGCAGCAGGCTTCTGTTCCTCTCCCCCTGCGGTCTGTGGGAGCCGGCGTCTTCCCAGTGGCTCTCTCCCTGCATGCCTGGCACCTGGTAGGGAGGCCTGGAACAGCTGGGGGCAGGCGGCATGACACCCTCCACAGGGCCTCTGTGCATGGCCAGCTGAGACTTCCTTGGAGCACGGGTGTCTTTGCTTCCGTGGCAGAGTGTTCCAAAAGAAGAAAAGAGGAAACTGCCCATCTTCAAGCCCAGGCCTAGAACTAACACAGCGCCTTCCTGTCCTTTCCATCGGTCAAGGAGTCAGAGGTCAGCCCGGACTCTAAAGGGTGGGAGAACAGACACCGCCTCTTCATGGGGAGGGATAGAGCACCCAGGGAGGCTGGCCTGGGGGCACCCTGGCCACGAGCACCCTGTGGGTGACCCTCATGAGACAAGCCACTGCACACAGAGGCCCAGGCCCTGACAGACTCTAGTCACCCCAGGTGTCTTTCCAATGACTCATCTGCATGACTCCACCGTCTTGCCGGCAACCCTCGCCAGCAATCTTGGAACACTCACACAGGTGAATCAATGTCTTCCTCTCATTCCAAACAGACACCGATGTCTTCTAACTCATGGAGAGTTGAAACTAACCCTATGAATTATGATGTTCTTGCAGATGTGAGCAACTTAAAATTTAACAGAAATTATAGACTGCTCGCTTAGCAGTTTTTTAGGTTCTGTAACAAGCTATTTCATGTCTCCTGTCCTTGCTATCAGCTGGCCCCCAAGTCAGATGCTTTGTGCCGACTTCCACACCAGGGCAAACAGCAATTATTATGCATCAGGCATCAGCAGTCAGCAGCCAAGTACTCCCCTCTGTTTTCCTCATTTAATCCTCACAGCGTCCCTTTAACGGAAGCGTCATTGTTTCTGTCTTGCAGATAACGAAGCAGAAGCTTGTGGCCGTAGAGACATTTGCCAAAATTCTATGGCTCCTCTATGGAGAGCCATGTCACACTCCACACCCTTGACCTCTACATGGGCAGCTCCCCAGGGTGTGGTGGGGGCAGCCCTGTCTGCGTCCACACAGGAGACTAGGAAAGTCAGTGCAGACAGACAGCGCTACCCCCCGGGTGTCTGTGTCCCCACCACTGGCTGTGGCCACAGCGGTAGCCTCCAGAGCCCTGTCTGCCTGACCTGGAAGTGTCCCAGGCAAGGCACACAGCCTGGCCCTCAGTGTCTGCAGCGACCCACTCCCCACAGCAGTGGAGCCCGAGCTCCTCTAGCTCCTTGAGTCACCACAGCTGTCTCCTCCCTGGGCAGTTTCAGGTGCAGATGGACCCCTGTAGATCAGCTGTGTCTCAAGGTCCCCCCAGAGAGGTCCCTGAGATCCCCAAGGAGCTTGGATCTGAGGCTGGATTGCTAAGGCACATCCACAGTGTCTCGTGGGCTCAGAGGCTTTCCATGCTCCGAATGAGGCGCTCTGTCTCCCGAAGGCAACTTTGCAAACATGAAACAAGCACATTTCCTCACAGGCAGCAAAATAATCAAAGCAGATTGCCAGGAGCCGTGGTAACTTCATCTCTAACGGCGAGGGAACCAGTTCCCGCATTTCGGTTCTCTGAGAATGATTCAAACAACGAGCTCTCCAAAGTCTAAGGAAGTCCACGCCATGAATCGCAGGACCTGAAATGTTACCACCTGGGAAAGATGCTTTTCCAAGCGGTCGACTGTTAAAATTGTTGCAGGTCACATTTTTCTTTATTTTTTTCTTTTTTTGGAAAGCAGGATTTATTGAGAGGACAGAAAAGCTCCCACAGTGGGAGGGGGCCCGACAGGGTTGCCCCACATTTTTCTAATTCTAAAACCCTCAGGCCCATGTCGAATGGTCGAACCAGACCTGGAAGCCTCGCTCTCCTCAAAGGCCTGTGCATGACTGAGAACTTCTGGGGTGTGCCCAGCCACGATTCCCTCAAACAGAAATGCTCATTCCCTCCTAACATACCTCGCCTCTGTTTGCCTAATGCCAAACTGCCTCCCACACGGCTAGAGGGGAACACCATAAAGACAAAGCCTTCCTGCGTTTTCCTCATGCTGTCCCAGAGCCTTGAACATGGGAGGTGCTCAAGATGCATTTGTTGAATGAATGAATGAATGAATGAATGAATGAAACCAGCAGGGTCTCGCGTGAAAAAAATAAGACTCTGGCACTTGGGCCACAGGGGTCTCCAAGCATGTTTAGCCATATATGAGCAAAGCAGACTGAAATGACTTTATGACTACAATAACGGAAATGTATAGTGTGCCTACTCAGTGCCAGGCTCAGATCCAGGTGCGGCACATGTAGGATTTCACGGAAGCAGCACTGCCATACTGTGAGCTGGGCACCACTATTACAGCCCCTCTACACACGAAGAAACTGTTCAGGGTCACCTAGCTCATGGCTTCAATCCTAGGCACTGCTGCCGAACTCTCAATCACAGGAAACACTGGACATAGAGTTGCCTTGGGCAACTGGCTCTCGGTGACATTGACACCCGCTGAAGGGCTTTTTCTGATGAGCATGTTATGTGAGTCCCAGGCCCCTGTGGAGGGCGCCCTGCAGGTGTCGGCTCTGTCCTTCCAGGTATGACTCAGATGCCCCATCCTGGGCCAGGCGGACTGTGTGCCCAGAGGAGGTGGAGCGCACCCATCTCCTCACCAGGTGCCCTTCCCACCTCTGCAGGAACGCCTGAGGTCGGCGGGTGATGGGGCAAGATTTCCTCAGACCTTCCCAGTGGAGAAAAGGACACTTGCCTCCACCCAGAAGCTGGGGCACAGTCCCTGCCCACCACATCCCAGCCCACCACACCTGCAGATGCCACATGCCCCAGCAGCCATCCACATCCCTGCAGGAAAGCTATTTCCCAGCAAGAGCTTAACCAAAGGCCCAACACAGAAAAGGGATAAAACATGGTTTAATTGAAGCAGAAAGGAGAAACAAGGAGCTCCAGCTCTCTCGGTTTGCCCTTCTCTCTTCTTCCCAAGGCAGCACCCCCTTGGCTCCTCCAAGGACGGGCTGAATACACCTGGACCACCACTACCACAGCACACTGCATACGGAAGATGCTCAGTAAATCCTGTTGATTTTGTTCTAAGTAATGCACTGAGTTCACAGTTGTATTTATTCTTGCTTTATTGGGCTGTGGACGTCACACCCCTGCGAGGCGGCCCCAGGGGATTGAGTCTCTAGAATCAACGAGTTCTCACCAACTTGGTAGCTAGTCTCCTGCACCGCCCATCCACTCCTTAGATACTCTAGTTTCACATGAGATATTTCAGATGCTTAAGAAAGGACACTCCACCCAGCTTAAGAAAGAAAACATCACACATACAGCAGAAAGCCCTGTGCACTTTTTCCAGCTTCCGTTCCCTGTCCCCCAAAAGGTGACCTCTCTCCTGCTTTAGGTGTTAGTCATTCTCATGAACATTCTTTCATTTCATAGACGATAGGCAGATAGACAGACTGATGGATAGACAGATGGACAGATAATAGACGATTAGATTAGAGAGATAGATGAATGAGTCAATAGATGATTAATGCATAAATAGATGGATGACAGAAAGATTAAAAGAGTGGATATATAGATATGAATATATATATGCCCTGAAGACATTTATATCACTGTTTCAAATGTTTGAAACTTTATATAAATGTCACTGTACTGTAAATACCCTGCAACTTTCTATTCTATTTGCTCAAAATATTTTTTTAAAATTATTCATACTATTGTGTACCTCTAGTCCATTCATTTTCTCTACTTAATTTCATTCCATTGTCTGAATATTTTATGGTTTATTATAAACAAAATAGCAAATAAATTTATATAAAATATGTATGCCTTCTCTTCTACAGTTTTTGCTTTTTGTGTCTTAAAAATAGGGTTTTAGCCAGACTCGGTGGCTCAGCCTGTCATCCCGCGCTTTGGGAGGCTGAGGTGAGTGGATTGCCTGAGCCCGTGGGTTCGAGACCTGCCTGGGCAACTTGGCGAGACCTCATCTCTACAACAAATCAAAAAACCAGCCGGGCATGGTAGCACATGCCTGTAATTCCAGCTACTGGGAAGGCTGAGGCGGAAGGATCACCAGAGCCCAGTGGGTCGAGGCTGCGGTGGCCGGGAGCAGCCACTGCACTCCAGTCTGGGTGACAGAGTGGGACTCCAACTCAAAAAAAAAAAATAGTTGTTTTTTTTTTTTTTAGGTAAAGAGATCAGAAATTGTCAGCTGAACTTTGCACCTCACGGAACTAGAAAAACAAAAACAATCTAAACCTAAAGAGATCAGAATAACATAAATAACAAAGATCAGAGCAAAAGTAAATGAGATTGAGGCTAACAAAAAATTATACAAAGGATAAATGAATCAAAAAGCTGAATTTTTTTGAAAGAATAAAGAAAATCAACAGACTACTAGCTACACTGGCTAAAAACAAAAGAGAAAGAGAGAGAAAAAAAACTCAAATAAATTCAATCAAAAATGACAGAGGTGACATAACAATTGATACCATAGAAATAAAAAAGAAGCCGGGCTCGGTGGCTCAGCCTGTAATCTTTGGGAGGCTGAGGTGAGTGGATTGCCTGAGCCCGCAGGTTCGAGACCCTCCTGGGTAACTTGGTGAGACCTCATCTCTACAATAAATCAAAATGAGCCGGGTATCGTAGCCCGCGCCTGTAGTTCCAGCTACTCGGAAGGCTGAGGCGGAAGGATCTCCGGAGCCCAGCAGGTCAAGGCTGCGGTGGCCAGGAGCGGCCACTGCACTCCAGTCTGGGTGACAGAGTGAGACTCCAACTCAAAAAATAAATAAATAAATAAGATAATCCGAAGCTATTATGAACACCATTATGGCAATAAACTAGATAACCTAGAGAAAAACATAAGTAATAGATAACTTCATGGAAACATATAAATTCCCAAGACTGACCCAAGAAGAAATAGATACCCTGAATAGACCAATAACAAGCAATGAAATTGAATCACTAATTTTTTAAAAAATCTCCCAATGAAAAAAAGTCCAGGGATAGACGAATTCACAGCTGAATTTTATCAGACAAAGAAGAGTTGGTATTGATCCTACTGAAACTATTCCAGAAAATCAAGGAGAAGGGACTCCTCCTTAACTCGTTCTATGAAACCATTATCATACTGATACCAAAATCAGGCAAGGACACAACAAAAAAAGAAAATGACAAGCCTATTTCCCTGATGAATATAAATGCTAAAATCCTTAACAAAATACTAGTAACCTGAATTCAACAGTATACCAAAAAAATTACCTAACACGCCCAAGTGGGTTTTATTCTAAGGATACAAGAATGGTTCAATATATCTGAAAATCAATCTATGTGACTCACCATATAAACAGAAGCAAAAATAAAAACCACTTGATCATCTCAATAGCTGCAGAAAAGACATTCAACAAAATCTAACATCCCTTCATGATAAAAACCCTCAATAAACTAGGCACTGAAGAAACATTTCTCAAAATAATAACAGCCATATACAACAAACCCACAATTAGTATCATACTTAATTGGAAAAAGTTGAAAATATTCCTCCTCAGAACAGGAACAAAACAAGGATGTCCACTCTCACCACTCTTAGTCAATATTGTACCAGAAGTCCTAGCAAAAGCAATCCAGCAAGAGAAAGATATAAAAGCCATCCAAATCTGCAAGGAGGAAGTCAAACTACCCTGTCCACAGATGACATGATTGCATACCTAGATACCCCTAAAGATTCCTTCAAGAAGCTTCTATATCTGATAAATGACTTCAATGAAGTCTTAGGATACAAAATCAATGTACAAAATTCTGTAGCTTTCCGATACACCAATGATGCTCAAGCCAAAAACCAAATCAAGAACTCAATTCCATTCACACCAGCCACAAAAAAATAAAATACCTAAGAATACACCTAACTAAGGAAGTAAAAGATCTTTACAAGGAGACTGAAAAACCCTGATGAAAGAATTCATAGACACACAAACGAATGGAAGAACATCCCATGTTCATGGATGGAAGAATCGATATTGTTCAAATGACCATACTGTCCAAAGCAATCTACAGAGTCAATGCAATCCCAATCAAAATACCAACTTCATTCTTCACACAACTAGAAAATACAATCTTAAAGTTTATATGGAACCAAAGAAAAGCCCAAATAGCCAAAGCAATTCTAAGCAAAAAGAACCATTTGGAGGCATCACACTGCCTGACTTCAAGTTATACTAAAAGACTATAGCAACTAAAACAGCATAGCACTGGTGCAAGAATAGACAGACCAATGGAACAGAATAGAGAACCCAGAAATAATACTACATTCCTACAACCAACTAATCTTCAACAAAGCCAACAAAAATATACAGTGGGGAATGGTGCTGGGAAAACTGGCTAGTCACATGCAGAAGAATGAACCTGGACCCCCATCTCTCACTATATGCAAAAATTAAATCAGGAAGAATTAAGGATTTAAATAAGACCTGAAACTATAAAAACTTTAGAAGAAAACCTAGAAAACACTCCTCTGGACATTGGTCTGGGCAAAGAACTTACGATGAAGACCCCAAAAGCAATTACTACAAAAGCAAAAATAGACAAATGGGAGGGACATAAATCAACTAAAAAACTTCTGCAAAGCAAAAGAAATAATCAACAGAGTGAACAGAACACCTACTGAATGGGAGAAAATATTTGCAAATCATGGCTCAGACAAAAGGCTCATATCTGGAATCTGCAAGGAACTTAAAACTCAACACATACACACAAAAAAAAAAACTTGAATAAATGCACCAAAAAGTGGGTAAAGGACGTGAATAGACACTTCTCAAAAGAAGACACACGGGTGACCAACAAACATATGAAAAAATGTTCAAAATCATTAGTCATCAAAGAAATGGAAATTAAAACCACAATGAGATATCACCACATACCAGTCAGTATGGCTATTAATAGATAGTCAAAGAATAACAGATGATGGCACAGTTACAGAGAAAAAGGAGTGTTCATTCGTTGTTGGTGGGGTGGTAAACTAGTTCAACCTCTATGGAAAACAGTTGGATATTTCTCAAAGAACTAAAATTTGAATTACCATTTGACCCAGCAATTCTACTACTAGGTATCTATGCAAAGGAAAAGAAATCAATGTAATAAAAGATACCTGTATTCATATGTTCACTATACAGCACTGTTTGCAATAGAAAAATCATGGAAGTGCCCACCAACAATTGACTGAATAAAGAAAATGTGGTATCTAGAGACATATACCATGGAATACTATGCAGCCATTAAAAAGAATGAAATCCTGTCCTTTGCAGCAACAAGGATAGAGCTGGAGACCACCATCCTCAAGGAACTGACTCAGAAACAGAAAACCGGACTCCACATTCTGTCACTCATATGTGAGAGCAAAATGGCCACCAAGATGGAAATAATAGACACTGGGAGCACCAATAAGGGGGGAGGTGGGGAAGGGACTTGGGGTTCAGAAATGATCTGTTGGGCGCACTGTGCACTGTTGGGGGAAGGGCCCCCTGAGAACCAACCTCCACCACTGCACCTATGTCCATGTAGTTAATGAACATGCCTGTGTATCCCCGAATCTAAATTAAAAATGGAATATACATTTTAAAAAACAATATTACTGTACCCCAAAGTCATGAAGATATTCCCCCACACTTTTTTCTAAAAATTTTAAATTGATGTCTTGAGAATGGTGTGGAGTAGGAATTTAAATTCTCCATCCTCACCATCAATTGATTTGTAATGCCCCCTATTTCATATAGTTTCTTATTTGTACATGCCTCTTTAGGGACTGTTTAGTCTTACCTGTCAGCCTATTTGTCCACATCTATCTTTTTGTGTCCTAATTATTAAAACCCTATTACAAATCTTAATATGTGATAGAATGCATTCCTCTATTTGGCTCTTTTTCTTTATTTTATTTTTTTATTGCAGAGATGTGGGATACGGGTCAGGATTAGCTACACAAGTAGGCTTCGTGCAGGTGAAGTCTCGGTCTCCAACTGGTCCTCCCTTCCTCTAGTTTGGGGCCAGGCACCCTTTGTGTGGCTGCATGTCCCCCAAGCCCCTGCCCTAGCAGTGTCCAGCAACTGCCAAACCCTTCCTTCTGCTAATGTGACTAATGCTCAGGCCCCACTTATGAGTGAGAGCACGCAGTATTCAGTTCTTTGTGTCTGTGACAGATCACTAAGTTTGATGGTCTCCAACTCCATTCAGTTTGCAGTAAAGTCCCTGATTTTGTTCTTCTTTATAGCTGCATAATACTCCATCATGTATATGTATCACATTTTCTTTATCCAGTCCACTTTCAATGGGTAGTAGGGTCGGTTACATGTTTTTGCTATTGTGAATAGTGCAGCTGTGAACATGCACGTGCAGGTGCCTTTTTGTAGAACAATTTATGTTCTCCCGAGTGTGTTTCCCGGAGAAGGATTGCTGACCACATGGAAGGTCAATTTTTAGTTCTTTTAGGAATCACTACACTGCTTACAATAGAGATCAAACTAACCTGCACTCCCACCAACAGTGTAGATGTGCTCCCTGTTCTCCGCACCTGCATCAGCATCTGTTGTTTTTTGATTTATTAATGATGGCCATCCTTACTGGAGTTCAGTGGAATCTCATTGTGGTTTTGATTTGCATTTCTCGGATGATTAGTGAGGCTGAGCATTTTTCCATGTTTCTGTTGGCTATTTGTATATTTTCTTTTGAAAAGCGTTTATTCATGTTCTTTGTATTGGGCTCTTTTTCTTTAAAATTATCTTAGCTCTTGTGTCAGTAAGCCATTGCTTCATAACAAACAATCCCCAAACATAGAGTTACGGTCCTAAGCTTGTATTTAGTTCTTCAAGTCTATGGTCAGCTATTTGGGCTGAACATAGCTGGATGGTTTTTTTTATCTTGCCTGTGCTGGCTCACACGTCTACCGCTGGCTGGCCGTTGGCAGGGCCAAAGGGAGTAACTAGGTCACATGTCTTTCATCAACCAGCCACAGCCAGGCAAGGGAGCAAGAGAGTAAACAGAAACACACAAAGTCTCTGGAGGCCACACTCTACTGGCCCAAGCAAGTCACAAGGCCAACGCAGATTCCAAGGAGGGGGAAAGGCCTCCTCTCTGCTTAAGGAGCCACCAGCTCACATTGTCAAGGGTAGGAGGCAGGGAGCAGGAGGATGGACCTCATGTTGGAACCAACCTACTGTGGCTTTACTGGGCCTCGACGACACCATGTACGTTTTAGAAGCAGATTTTAAGATCACAACAATAAACTCCGTTGGGAGTTATCGCTAGGTGCTTAATATATGATTGCAGTTTTTCAAAAAGTACCTTTAAAACTCATTCCTAAGTGTTTATCACTGAAGCATGAGAGCGTAATGGATTCCCGTACACCGATCCTGCACTCATCAACCTTGCTTGACAATTACTCCTTCTAACAATATGCCCACAGGTTTTCTTGGGCTTCTTTGCAGGAAATGACACTCTTGGGAGGATGCTTTCGCAACACGCTCAGATCAGAGCTGCGGCAGAATATCTGGTCTTATTGGCATCGTTTTGCTGCTTGAAGACACTTCGCCACTCTCTTCAGGTCCCAGGGTGATTACGCACCCAGATTAAGCATTAGAGGTGGTCTGGATAAAAGGTTACACCGCAGGCCATTTTCAATTTGGGGGAAAAACAGGCACAGATAATTCAGACAAGCCATAGCTATAAAATGGGGTGCATCTGGCATAAAACTGAGTCCCACACATGTACAGGCAACCTCTGCAAGTCTTGGATGTGGGCAAAACCTGGCTTGGAAAGTCCCCTCCCGCCTCTCCCTTGCCCGCTTTCTCTTTCCACGCTTTCTCCCTCGGTCTGCGTCCGTGGCCCAACCCTGCACGTGTGCGAGCTCACCCCCGTCTGCCACGCTCTCTCTCACAATCCACCACCCCCCAATGAAAACTAACCAGGTATCTGTATCTCTCCCCAGTGCCAACTAGTGTGCTATAACTCTGCATACCACATTGATACATTTTGATAGTGTCCATTCAAAGATGACACACCCAGGATGGCGTCGTGAAAAGTGTGCCCTTCCTTGTCCATCAGACCTGGGTTCGAATTTTGTCCTCTGACATTGATTAGCTCTGTGGCCTAAGGCAGGCCACTTAACTCTTCAAACCTCAATTTGTTGTTCTCATGAGGTTTAAACAAAACAACATACGTAAAAAGAATGAATAAGCTTCTGCCTATAATCCCAGTGCTTTGGGAGACCAAGGCGGGATAACCACTTGATGCTAGGAGTTTGAGCCCAGTCTGGGCAACATAGCAAGGTTTTGCCGCTACAAAAAAATTAAAAATTAATCAGACGTGGTGGCACCGGTCTCTAGTACCAGCTACCCGAGAGGCTGAGGCAGGAGGAACACTTGAGCCCAGGAGTTCAAGGCTGCAATGAGCTATGATCATGCTACTGCACTCCAGCCTGGGTGACGGAGCAAAGTCCAATCTCTAAAACACAAACGGACAAAAAGAATGAAGCCACCTCCTTTTTTCTGTACATCGGGGCAGGGCAGGTAAACTGACCTCCAAAAGAAGACAAGGACCCTGCATGTGGCATTGCCAACACCCACGGACCTGGCTGCACGACTCTGCACCACCGCCCTCTCTGAGCTGGCTCTAGCACATGTTGCTGGCCTTGGCCTGGCCGTGCCTCCTCATTGGGTGCTGGGCTTGCATCTTCACCCCAAACCCAGCCTCTTCCTGGCAGACCCCGCCCCCATCCAGCAGGTCAGCCTCCAGCCTCCCCACCCTCTCTCCGCTCACCCAGCCACTCGCACAGGATCACGCTTTGGTCCCTGTCACCTCCTCGGCCCTGCTCCTTCTGTGCAATGGCAAATCCAGGGGCACCTTCCCCTAACCCAGTTCTGTACTCACCCTGGCTGGCTTCTCCAGCTGTTTCCACAACGCTCTTCTCTCTCTCAGGGACTCCTCATCCCAGACGTCTCTAACTTCTCTCCGTCTTGTCTTCCCTTTCTTTTTTTTCTTTTTTTTTGAGTTGGAGTCTCACTGTCGCCCAGACTGGAGTGCAGCGGCCGCTCCCGGCCACCACAGCCTCGACCTGCTGGGCTCCGGCGATCCTTACGGCTCAGCCTTCCGAGTAGCCGGAATTACAGGCATGCGCCACCACGCCCGACTGGTTTTTTGATTTATTGTAGAGATGATGTCTCGCCGCCCAGGCGGGTCTCGAACCCGCGGGCTCAGGCCATCCACTCACCTCGGCCTCCCAAAGGCGCGGGATGACAGGCTGAGCCACCGAACCCGGCTTGTCTTCCCTTTCAACCTATGTTTCATGATCCACAAGCTGGACCAAGTTGCTCTATGTTTGAAGATTAATAGGAATGAAAACTAGTACAACCAGGCTTAGGCTGGAGTCTCGTGGCCATACTCCCAAGCCAGAAACAAGTAAACAAGCAGGATTTGTAACATAAGGGTAAATGAGTGAACGCAGCCTCCCTATCCTCTCCCAAAACTCGGTGATCAATGGCAGCTTCTCTTTTGTAACGCATAAACTAAGGCAGCTGAACACTGCTGAAGAAATCTCATGCCTGGCAGACAGGCTCCGTTCCAGGTTTACTGTTGAAAAGTTTTTTCTTAATTTTTTTATTGTAAAGATGTGGGGTGCAATTCAGGGTTAAGGACACAAATGCTCATTATGCAAGTAGCCTTGTTGATGAGGTGTGCCCCCCCGGGGCAGTTTTTCCACTACTTCCAGTCCCCCCCCCACTCCCCTGGCAGTATCCCACTACTACCAGTTCCTTTCTTATAGTATCATGTTAATTGTTCAAGATCTGCTTATGAGTGAGAGCCTGTGGTACTCGGTTCTTTGCTTCTGTGATAGATCACTCAGTATGATAGACTCAAGCCCATCCAAGCTGCTGTGACGTTCATAATTTTGTCCTTACTTATGGCTGCATAATATTCCACCACGTATATGTGCCACCTTTTTTTTATTCAGTCCTCTTCCGATGGGCAGCACAGTAGGTTCCATGTTTTTGCTACTGTGACTAGGACTGCAATTAACATGCATGTGCAGGTATCCTTCTCATAGAGTGACTTGTGTTCCTCCAGTTATATTCCCAGGAGGGGGATCGTAGGGAAGTACGGAAGGTCAGTTTTTAGATCTTTTAGAAATCGCCACACTTTCCCACAGAGGTCGTACTAGTTTACACTCCCGCCAACAGGGTAGAAACGTTCCCTTTTCCCCGCATCCTCTCCGGTATCTGCTGTTTTTTGGGCTGCTGATGATGGCCATCCTGACTGGAGTTGCCATCCCAGGTTTACAAGCACCAACTTCAGTACTATCCATGAAGCACAGTGTTTCGCGGGGGAAGTTTGCTCTCCTACATTTCACAATAAGGCAATCTTCTCTGGCCCTCTCAAACCCACCACAGACGTGTCCCCGTTATCCTCAGATGCCCCTCCACCTTATTTCACAGAGAAAAGTAGGAGCCACCACATGAGTCCTCGATTCCCCATCACCAAACCTAAGCCCTGCCCATGGCCACACCCATTCTTTCCTGATCCTTCTTTCCAAGACGTCATCTTCCACCTGCGCTCTGGGCCTCACCTCCTCCCACCACTTACACTGTCAATTTTCTCCTCTCTCCTGAATCTTCAGAATTCCCTTTCTGCTAGCTCCTTGCCATCAGTCCTTAATTATGTTCTCCAAAATCAATCCAGACACAACTTATCCCCTCCAGGGTCCACCTTCTGCCTGAAATGTCCAGAGAAAGTCCATATTTGCTGTCTCCTTCCACTCACCTCCCTCTCACTGTTCAACCCACTCCAAGCATGGCTCCTGCTCTGCACAAAAGCATCGCTCATGATCGTGCCCTGCTGTGACCTCCATGAATATTTTTTAGTAGTCATCTTGCCTGCCTTCTAATCAACATTCGACACAAGTGAGTTTTCTCTTTCTGAAAGGCTGTCTTCCCTCGCCTTCTTAGAAAACCCAACCTGGTTAAAAAGAAAGTCAAAGTAGACTCATATCGGACACACTAAGAAAAGATGTGGTCCCCTAGAACAGTTTTTATTTTTGCTGTATTTGTATTTTTCCTTCCTAGTCCGTTTGTGTTTGATAAATGCATCAACTTATTTAAGTTTTATTACAAGTAAAAGTTTTGGTTTTGCATGTAAACGTCATTCTGGTATTTCTTCCAAATTCTCAGATTTTCAGTCTGGAAATTGTACCTGCAAAGGCGCTCTAGCAAAATGACCCACAAACCACTTGATCTGGCTAAAATCAAGAATCCACAGGTAAAATGGAAAGCCAGTCTTAGGACCTGCTCCAAAGTCTGAAGAAGCAGTCATGACAACACGTCTGCTCTCCAAAGGATGGACGCCAATGGTGGAAAGCTCAGATACTGTGGCAAACAGGGTTTGGGAATATGGCAAAGCCACAGCATACTGGCACCTATCTACCTGAGCCCTAACCAATGGACATCCTCCCAGGACATTCTGTCCCACGCTGGTGGTTTCATGGGTCAGAATTCAGCTGGAGGGTACTGGGGTAGTATAGGAGGGGACAGATGGTCCATCAAGCCAATGCAGGATTCCAAGCATCTTTGACACTACTTTTCCCTCGGCTCAACAGACATCTAAACATCAACCTCTACTACTTTCTAAGACCACCCAGAAGAGAAAGCTTCACAAACAAATGTGTGCCACAACATATTTTGAGTGCCTCTGGAGGAAAGCACTCCACAAATTCAAGTTACAAAATTTCTGCTGTGATCATTTTTTCTGCTGGATTGCTTAGAGGTTGTGTGATATCTACCAGTCAACCCCAGACTCCTACACCTAGTCGACAAAGGTCAATTTTAAAATGGATTCAATGTATGCACAACCTCATCAGGGAGCTCCATGATAAAGGAACCCGCAGCTATATTCATTTGTCTACTTAGAGCCTAGAGTAAGTGGAACTATTAAATTAATCAAAAGAAAAATATAAAGTTGAAGGTGAAGGTTGAATCATGTTTTATTTGATGTGAAGTTTGTTTTGCATTATAAACAGGGGGTTGGGGAAAATGAAGATACCTCTAGACCCTGCCCAGGAGCCTGGCTCTGAGCAGCTCAGGTCTGCACACTCAGAGTTTCATCTAGATTTACCTAAATCTTGTGGAGCCATTTCTCTGCTTTCCGTGGGTACCTTTTCCTCCGTGTAGTCATTTGACTGCAGAGAATAGTGTTGACTGCTGACTTCCTAGTCCGTGGCACGTCATAGAAAATCAATAAATGTGGGTGAAATAGATGATTAAACAAAGGAATTTCTTACTGCCCATAATTAAAATTCAAATTATTTCCATGCCTTCTAGTAACAGCCAGAGACCCTATATAAAAGTGAATCAGGCCAGGCTCGGTGGCTCAGCCTGTAATCCCAGCACTTTGGGAGGCTGAGGTGCGTGGATTACCTGAGCCCACGGGTTCGAGACCCGCCCAGGAAACTTGGCGACACCTCGTCTCCACAATAAATCAAAAATTAGCCAGGCGTGGGAGCACGCAACTGTAGTTCCAGCTACTCGGAAGGCTGAGGCGGAAGGATGGCCGGAGCCCAGCAGGTCGAGGCTGCGGTGGCCGGGAGCGGCCACGGCACTCCAGTCTGGGCGACAGAGTGAGACTCCAACCTCAAAAAAAAAATAAGTAAATAAAAATAAAAGCGAATCGTAGGAAAATGGACAGAGAAAGACGAAGGCTGCGCCTATGTCGCATCATAATTCAGCGGCTTCCTCACTCCCCAAGGTGTTGCTTTGCCTAGGAGAGAGTGAAGACAGGTGTCAGGCAGGAAGGTTTGCATTTCAAGATCTCCCCAGCCATGCCCTCCGTGGATCTAGGCTTGGGAACTTCAGAATCAGACTGGTTCCCCAAAGTAGGTTCTGCAGAACATTCGTGCCATGGCGTTTGTAAAAAGAGAGTGTCTCGATCCATCAAATGTGGTGTGGTGAAGAGTATATGCCCTTCCTGAAGAGCACAGCGAAGTTAACCAGGCTCTGAAGTACCTCTCCACGAGAAAACCTGTTTAACCTTCGGCATGTCGCTCTTTTTCCCTCTGTTTAGCACCTGGTTTCTTCTCACTGTCTCATGTTCCACAGAACACCCATGGATAAAAACAGTCCCGGGTTCACAGACTTTGCCATTTGCCAGATCCTTTAGGTCACCTTCGGCAAAGTTTTTTGACATTATTCTTGGCAATTGACCAACTGTCCTCTACTGGGATGGGGATCTGTCTGTCTCCCTGTGTGTTTCTTAAAGTTCTAGGTTTTAGAAAGTTCTCCTTTGTGTTGAAGTAAAATTGGACTCATGTAACTTCGATCCATTAGTCTGTCTCCTGGATCAATACAGAATAAATCTGCAATCATTCCCTTACCTCAGGCGTTTGTGCATGTGAAGATAGCGGTCATGTGATTTACTTATTCATTCTAATACACTCACTCTAGGCAGGCTTAGTGTTAAAGCGTGGGCTTACAACAAAGAATTAGACAATGGCCTTTTCATGGACAGACTTTCAAGATAGACGAGTGAGTGGGCCGGTGAGATAAATGCTCTCTCTAGGGAGACGTCGGATTGTTAAGGAGGCATACAGGAGTAGTAATTGCAGCATTGTGGAGGCTTTCCCAAAGGAGGAGACATCTGAGCTGAAGTACAGAAAGAGTTAACGAGGAAGGACGGCATCGTGTGCACAGAGGAGACAGAGTTTTCCAACATCCAGAGACCAGACAGAACATAGCGAAGCCTCTTTCTTCCTAACCTAACATTCCCAGGTCCCCAGTCATCCCCCAAACACCATGATTTCCAGATTCCTCACTACCTTGATCAAGATCTTCAGACCATCCTCTCCAATCTGATAATGTCCCTCATTAAACAGACTGGACATAACGGTCCAAATAGATCTGACCAGTGTGCCTCAGTAAGTCACAGCCTGGCACAAGCACGGTTAAACACCATCCTGTGTTAGAAGCAGAACAAGGCTCCATTCAGTATTCCAGTTCCCACACTGAATGCAGCCAGAGTATTCATGGTCAAGTCCTTCAGAAACTTAACACTGCATACTGATTTGGCCTGATGAATTCATGTTCAAAATAGATTGCATTTGAGATAGAAACAGGCATTTCACACAGGTATTTTCTACTGACTTCTATTATAATTCTGGAGACTAAAATTAAAAAAGAAATCTGGCACAAAGCCATTTTAATACAGCACGGTCTGTGCATTTAACTCTCCTGGTTTCAAGGCATGCGAATCGTTTAAATGGAAAGAAAGCGATCCCTAGATCATTGCACAACCTTAGAAACACCCATTAAGGAGCCCCCAGTTTGCTCCCGCTCCCTGGGAGTACTTGCTAAGTCCAGTGACAATCAACAACCCTGATGTCTATGCCAGCGTTCAGGGACGACGATGGGATTCCCCACCGGAGGGATCTGTGCTAAGACCTCCTTGTAGACCTCAGTTCAGACTACACCTGCTTGCCCCTTGTTTCATACTGAACTCACTATAAATTTGAGTGTAATGTTATTGATACTTATTAGAATTTAAAAGCATATCTTAGGTAGAATTCCACTGATGTGTATTTAAGTAAAGGTCTTCAGGCCTTAAATAATTTTGAGGTTTTGGAGATCTATCTGAAGGCTCGCCAAGAAGCTTTGTTTTGTTTAAGTTGGCATCGACTTTGTG
The DNA here is from genome assembly GCA_027257055.1 of Cephalopachus bancanus. Lineage (NCBI taxonomy): Eukaryota > Metazoa > Chordata > Mammalia > Primates > Tarsiidae > Cephalopachus > Cephalopachus bancanus. The sequence continues at coordinate 3,738,076 of JAPVLO010000325.1, forward strand.
GTAAAAATGGAAGCAGGGCTGAGTATCAGAGACCATGGATGTGTGAGACATCAGGTCAGTGATGTATCTCTGGAACTTACCTCCCCCACACGCCGTGCTCATGGACAGTGCACACCCCATCACCTTATTCCTGGGACCTTGCAAGAACCTCTAAAGAAGTGCTTTCCAGAGAGTGGCACCTAGGCCAACAGCAGCCGTATCCTTAGGAATCTGCTAAAAATGTATATTCTCGGGTCCCATCCCAGACATACTGGTTCAGAAACTCTTGAGGCAAGGCCCAGCTGGGGATGCCAGACGCAGCAAATAAAAATTCGGGATGCCTATTTGAATTTGAATTTCAGACAAATATCAATTCTTTTAGTATGTTGTCCATGTCACATTTGGAACATATTTATACCAAAAAAGTATCTGTTGCTTATCTGAAATTCAGATTCAATAGGGCGTCTTGACTTTCATCTGGCAGCCCAAGTCCAGCAGTCTAAACTATGACAACCTAACCAGTTGATTCTGATACACACTAAAGTATGAGAACCACTACTTTCCTTGGTCGCCCGTGATGCCACCGGATGGCTTTCATTCCTAACGCCCTCATACTTTTTGTAAGCGTGTACTTCACGGCTATCATTAAGTACCTATGTACCTCACAGCTGTGGTAAATGTGTTTTTTCTATTATGCTTTCCAATTGCTTTTGATAGAGTTTAAGACTCCTAATTTGTAACAGATTTATTGACATACAATAAAAAGGGTAAAATTTAATATTCTATCATCTGTGCACATCTATGGAATCACAATCAAGATAATGGCTGCCTTTATCACTCCAAAAAGATTCCTCATGCAACTTGGCAATCCCTCCCTTCTGCCCCTCGCCTCCCTGCCTATCCCTGTCTCCTGAGTCAATTGGTTCTCTTTCTGTTACTATTGTTTTGCAATGTCTAGGTTTTCATGTAAATAGAATCATATAACATGCAAGCATTTTATGTCTGACTTTTTTCACTCAGAAAATTATTTTGAGATTGCTCCATAGTCTTGAATATGTCAACAGTGCATTCCTTTTTATTCCTGAATAGCATTCCAAAGTATAGTTATACCACAATTAATTTATCTCTTCATTCACTGATGATGCTTTTTATTGTTTCAAGTTTTGGGTTTGAATTCCCATTTCCCTAATGTCTAGTATATATTAAGCACCTTTTTATGTGCTTGCTATTGATATACCTTTTTAAGAGATGCGTCTATTTCAATTTTTGTCTATTTTTATTATATTAGATTGCTCATTTTCATATTAAACAAGGTTCTGTCCCAGTCTGTGTTGTCTTTTCATTCTCCTAACAGTGTCTTTCAGATAGCAGACATTCTTAATTTCAAAGAAGTCATACTTCGTCATTTTTATTTTTATTTTACGAGCTATGCTTTTGGTGTTGGAAATCCCTGTATGTTCTTGACTGATTCAAGATCACAAAGAACTTCTCATAAATTCTTGTATAAGTTTTATTGAACTTTAAAAAACAATCTTTTCAGTTCCTATACTTAGGTCTATGATTATTGTCCAGTGAATTTTTTAACATGGTATAAGATAGAAATAGCCAATCATTTCAGGATCATTTGCTGAAAGAACTATCCTGTATCCACTGAATTGCCTTTGCACCTTTAGCAAAAAATCAACTGGTCATCTATATGCATACCTCTTCCTGGATTCTTTTTGTTCTGTTCCATTGACCACCATGTCTATCTTGACACCAGTATTACACTAATTTGACTATTGGAACTTTAAAATAAGTTATAAAGTTAGGTAGTATAACCCTTCAATGTTCTTTTTGAAAGATGTTTTGGCTCTTCTAGTACCGAACACTTGTGTACTAGAATTTAGAATCAAATTGTCAATTTCTATTTTTTAAAAACCCTGCTGGGATATTGTTAAGGGTTGTATTTGAATCTGTAGCTCAATTTTGGAATAATTGAAATCTTAACAATTTTGAGACTCCCAATTCATGTCTCTTCATTTGTTTATGTACTCCTTAATTTTTTTTTTTTTTTTTGAGTCAGGTTCTCACTTTGTCATCCTGGCTGGAGAGCAGTGGTAAGTTTATCACTTACCACAGCCTCAACCTCCTGGGCTCAGGCAATTCTTCGGCTTCAGTCTCTGGAGTAGCTGGGACTACAGGCACACGCCACCATGCCGGGCTAATTATTTTTTTGTTTGATGTTTGTTTGTAGAAACAACATCTCCCTATGTTGCATAGGCTGGTCTCAAACTCCTGGGCTCAAACAATCCTCCCACCTCAGCCTCCCAAAGTGCTGGGATTCCAGGCATGTGCTATCACATCCAACCTTAATTTCCTTAGCAACATTTCATAGTTTCCGATGAGCAGTTATTAAACAACTTTTCTTGTTCTTATATCCAAATATTTCACACTTTACACTATTTAAGTGGCTATTTAGTGACAACTATTTGTCACAAAGATACAGAAATACAATTGATTTCTGTATATTGATCTTGTGTCCAAATTTGTTAGACTCATTTATCAGTTCTAGTAGCATTTTTGTAGATTCCATGAGCTTTTCTATGTAGGTGATCATGTCTGTAAAAAAAGACAGTATTTCTTCCTTTCCTGTCTAATGATTACTTTTTTTTTATCTGACTGCACTGGCTCTAATTCAAGGCTGAACAGAAAAGGTAAAGCGAAAATCCCGACCTTATTCTTCATTCTGAGGGCACACTTAGCTTCAGAATTTGTTGGGAGCCGGCCACGGAGGCCCACTGAGCGTTAGGGATCAGGAAGGGCCGTTGACTCCGAGACCACTAGGACGCGTGCGGGAGCTATTGACCCTGTTTCCTCCCCCTTTCTACTCAACACTAACCAGATTAAGCTCCTGTGAGCTCAAAACATAAAAACTCTGAGAACGGGATGAGCACAAGCTAACTTTAGAAGCTCATTGCTCCCATTCTTCCGCAAACCGCAGTTTTGGCTTTCACACAACTTATAATTCAAACTCGTGTCACATCTAAGAGCCTTAGTATTGGTCACAGGCTTCTGGGTCATGATCTTAGGATTTATTGAAGGTGTAAATTGTAGAATATAGTTTTAGAAGACAGCCATTTTGTTGAAAGAATGCGGCTGGGTTACTTGCAGGTAGCCCACTGTGAACTTTGGACTGGGCCACATTCCAAACATTCTGGGATGGGCCACTTTCGTTTGTAAAGTAAATACTTAAGCTTCTATAGAATTGTTTAACTTGGCATAAATCAAGCTTAGGATGAAAAAGGTTTATAGAATATGTCAGTCACGGATTAGGTTATCCTTTGTTATGGGATTTTAAGATTATCATATGAAAAGGGTTTAAAGGCAATCATTGATTAAGTTTTCATGGATTAAGGTTTCTGGTGGGTGGGGGACGCCCCTCCCACATCTGACTTTGTGTATAAAAGACCCGTTGTAATTCCCAATAGCACTCACTTGCTTCTGCACTAGACTGGAGTCCAGTCTCTTTCTTTCTCTCTTCTTCCCCCCAATCGCCGATGCTGTCTCCACCTTTGGGGTACCCTGAACCCGGCTGGAGATGGACTCCGGCAAGAATTAAGTGTGATGCTAGTTTTATCAGGCTAAGGTTTTGCAGGCTTTATCAGGCTAAGAAAGTTTCTTTCTATGCCTAGTCTACTGAAAGTTGTTTTTAATCAAGAATAGGTGTTGGATTTTGCCAACTGCTTTTTCTGCATCTACTGAGATTAAAATACACATTTTTTCCCCACTGTTAATATGATGAATTCATTATTCACTAATTTTTGTAACATTAATCCAAACTTGCATTTCAGGAATTAATTCGGTTTTTAATAGATGATTGGATTCAATTTACTAACATTTTGTTTAGAATTTTTACATCTATGTTCATGAAGAATCTTGGTCTGCTGCTTTTCTTGTAATATATTAGTCTAGTTTTATATCAGAGCAGTCTTGACTAACACAAAGTAGTGCATAGAGTAGTTCATAGAATGAGTTGGGCATTTTCTGGAAGAGTTTTTGCAAAATTAGTATAATTTCTTCTTTAAATGTCTGGTAGGCATCACCATCAAAGCCATCTGGGTCTGAAGTTTTTTGTAGGAAGTTCTTTAGTTAATAGACATAGGGCTATTTGTGTTATATTTTGTCTTTTGAAAAGTCTGTTTTACCTAATTTTTCAAATTTCTGGCATAATGATGCTCATAGAATTTTTGTCTGATTTTGAACTTACACTATATTTGTAGTGACATCCTTTTGTTCAGCCTTAACGTTGTTAAGCTTTTCTCTCTTCCTTTTCTTGTCAGTCATGCCAAAAATTTGTCTTTTTAGTCTTCTAAATAATCGGATTATGATTTTGCCAATCATCTCTTTTTAGCACATTATATTGCATTCGTTTATGATTTTACCTGTGTTTCCTCTTCTCTGACTTGGGTTCACTCAACTTGTTCTTTTGTGTCTTCTCCAACTAAACACTGAGCTCATTTTTTAAAAATATTTGTTTTGTCTAATGTGCTCAGGAAAATAAATTTGCCTTTAAGTACTTCTTTAGTTTTGAAATGTAGTGCTTTTTTTGTTGTGAATTTCTAAATATTTTGTAATTCCCATTGTTGTTACTTTTTAACACATGAATTATATAGATTCATCATAATTTTCTCAACTTGTGGAAGTGGATATATTTGAATTGTTGATTTCTAATTTCACTACATTCTTGTCTAACAATATCACTGGCAAAATACTTATTTCCTAAATTCCTTCCTCGACCAAATGCAATGTCTTCCATCCTCTTCTCAGAAGCACTATTGTTTTCATCTTTAATCACAAGCTGTACTTTATGTCTCTTTTAATCAAGAAGCAATTTGTACTATCATGTTGAAGAAGATAAATAAGCATCATTAAAGCTATTGTGGGCTGGGCTCGGGGGCTCAGTCTGTCATCCCAGCCCTTTGGGAGGCCGAAGCAAGTGGATTGCCTGAGCCTACAGGCTCAAGACCAGCCCAGGAAACTTAGCAAGGCCTTGTCTCTAAAATAAATCAAAAAATTAGCCAGGCATGGTAGCATGTGCGTGTAGTTCGGGCTACTTGGAAGGCTGAGGTGGAAGGATTCCTGGAGCCCAGCAGGTCGACACTGGGGTGGCCATGAGTGTGCCACCGCACCCCAACCTGGGCGACAGAGTGAGACTCCAACTCAAAAAAAAAACTATTGTGGGTGTTAATTTAGTATTCTTTTAATTTAAATCTCTTTCATATTTTTGTCTAGTTAGTATCAGAGTTGTTCTGAATAGTACCTAGAATGAGCTGGAAGGTATTCCTCCTCTTTAATTTTCTAGAAGTTTTTTGGGGGTGTTTTTTCCTTTTTTGAGTTGGAGCCTCACTCCATCGCCCAGGCTGGAGCACAGTGGCACACTCACGGCCACCCCAGCTTCGACCTGCTGGGCTCAGCCTTCCAAGTAGCCAGAACTACAGGCAGGCGCTACCACACCCGGCTAGTTTTTGATTTATTGTAGAGACGAGGTCTCACCAAGTTGCCCAAGCTGGTCTCAAACCCACAGTTTCAGGCAATCCATTCACCTCGGCCTCCCAAAGTGCTGGGATGACAGGCTGAGCCCTGAGCCTGGCTGGAAGAGGTTTTTTTTAAAAAAAAAACAAAAACAAAAACAAAAACTAAATTCACTCATCAAACAGCAGTTAAAAAAATTTCCCTTTTGGATGTTGTTGATGCTCTACCCAAAGGCTATTCTCCCACTCCCTTATTTCTTGCTAGCAAGATAGCAGTTGGATGTGCTAGATATCTACTTTGCCAACCTTGCAGTAGGGCATGGTCCATAGGTCCTGGGGGACATCTTGTGAAAATCCCCTGACAAGTTCCCTGCTAACAAATACGCTAGCAAGGTATAGGAAGAGATGCCCTCCCACTTGACCAGACTTTCATGACAGTGCACATCACAGAATCCCGTGGAACAGCTTACTTCCAAGCTTCCTGTGCAAAAAAAAAAAAAATCATCCTAGAATACTCCCCCTCCCCCTCCACCACCTACTTTGATTAAAAGTTAAGGCGAATACCTGGGACAATGCTGGCAGACTCTGACTGCAGAGCCGTAGTCTATAGAACTGTGACCGAATGCTGACCTACAGTCTACAGATGGGATGGCTCTGAAGCCTTGAGGAAGAAGGGGAGGCAACCCAGTCTGCAAGGTGACTTTAATTTCAGTCATTTAACTTTATATATCAGCGCTATTTTTTTAGTCCATGAGAGGCATCAGTAGGATGGACACCGCTGAGATTTCTGCTGGATGACTTGGGGCCGTCCATGCAAAAGCTGCCTTCCCAGTGCTCTGGGGAGAGGGTTCCACCAAGCAGGAGGAGTCTCAGGGGTGGAGGCCACTCACGGTGACCCACAGTGCTGGCGGCGTGAGAAACGTCTACCAGATGGACCGCCTGGGAACAGAAGTATGACAAATTCCGGCTTTTCTAAAACGAGTAAAAGAAGGGGGCCTAAAAGATAATGTGGCTGATTTTAAATGGTTCTTTGAGAAAATACAGTCGGCAATCAAGTCTCTTCTCCACATCAAGCATACTCGGCTCTTTCATCATTCCTGATTGGCTGACCCTTCACGCCGGGTCACTGTCCCTGAGCGCAGTACAGGGGGCCGCTTCTCCCCAGCTCGCGACTGGCTGGACATGGTGTAGCCCCTTCTAGCAGATGGGCCTGCTGCCCAGTGTTTGTCTCTCTTGCCCCCTAGAGACCACTGGTTCTTACTCATGTTTAGATCACAGATATCTTTGGGAATGGAGTGAAAGTCAGGGGACAAAAAAGAAAGAACACCTCTACAGAAAAAGCAACTTTCACATACAACTATAGGTAGACAAACTCCCTTGATGTCTATCTGAGGACCCTAAATTTAAAACCTAACTCTAGACTGTGGATTTCTTTTCGGCAGAGTTTTGTTTGGTTTGTTTGCTTGTTTCCTTTTTTATTTTTCCTTCTTCTCATCCTACCACCTATGACTATTACTGAGGCAAGTGCACTGCTTAGGCAAAATGTATGAACTCATTAATTAATTCGTTGAATAACTGATTCTGGTGTGGTTGGACCAGTTGCATCAAAGGTCGAAGATGCAATCTAAGTTTGTCTTGACAGTATCATCACATTGTCTCCTCCCATGTCTTGTTTTTATCATGACAAAATATATATACAAAAAAGGTGTCATGTCAATCGTTTTTAAGTATATGATTCCATGGCTTGAAATACAGTTACAAGATTATGCGACCTCACCACTGTCCATTTCCAGAACTTGTTCAACATCCCGAAGGGACTCCCTGTACCAGCTGAGCAATAAACCCTTCTTTCCCACCTTCTCCCGGCCCTCGCCACTATTTTATCTTCTGTCTGTAGACGCTTGATTGCGCGAGGTAACTCGTATTAGTAGAATCATACAGAACTTGTTCTTCTTTGTCTGGCTTGTTTCACTAAGCATAATGTCTTCAAGGTCCACCTATGTTTTATATCATAATTTTATGCCTTTTTCAGGTTGAATAATATTTCACTGTGTATAGTCTCCACATTTGGTTTATCCATTTATCCATTAATATACATTTGGGTTGTTTCCACCTTTCATATATTTTGTGCGAATAATACTGCTATGAACATGGGTGTACAAACATTTCTCTAGGTCCCTACTTTCAGAAATTTGGGGTATGTACCCAGAGGTAGAATTGCTGTATCATTTGGCAAACATATATTTTTTTTTTATTTTTTATTTTTTTAGGAATTACCACACAATTTTTCATAGAGGTTGCACCATTTCACAACCCTGCAAACAGTGCAGAAGGGTTCCAGTTACCAATCATTTTCTAGATTATCATTTTCATAGCAATCCTAGTGTGTATAAAGTGGCATCTCATGCTTTCAATTTGTATGTTTTATTTATTTATTTTTTTTTTTTTTTGAGTTGGAGTCTCACTCTGTCGCCCAGACTGGAGTACAGTGGCCGCTCCTGGCCACCGCAGCCTCTACCTGCTGGGCTCCAGTGATCCTTCCACCTCAGCCTTCCAAGTAGCCGGAACTACAGGCACACACTACCACACCTGGCTAATTTTTTGATTTATTGTAGAGATGAGGTCTCACCAAGTTGCCCAGGTGGATCTCGAACCCACGGGCTCAGGCAATCCACTCACATCAGCCTCCCAAGGTGCAGGATTACAGGCTGAGCCACTGAGCCCAGCAATTTGTATGTCTTAATTAGTGATGATTAGTGATATTGAACACTTTCTCATGTACTTATGGGTCACTTGTATAACTTCTGTGAGGGAATATATATTTAAGACCTTTAACGATTTATGCATTTTTTTTTTCTGTGATTGAGTTTCAGGAGTTCTTTATGTTTGCCAAACGATAATCCCTTATCAGATAAATGGCTTACTAATGTTTTCTCCCATTCTGTACACTGCCTATTCATTCTGTTGGTGGTTTTTAATTTTGATGAAGTTGTATCCTCACATGGCAGAAGAAAGGGCATAAAGAAATGAATTCCCTTCTTCAATACTTTTTATAATGACATTAATCCACTTATGAAGGCAGAGTACTCATGACTTAAACACCTCCCAAAAGGTTACATTGGAGGTTACATTTCTAATACATGAATTTTGATGGATACATTTAGACCATAGCAACATCTGATCCTGGTCTATTTTTTATTGGAAGATTTTTTAACTGATTCAATCTCTTTATTAGTTGTAGGCCTATTTATATTTTCTGTTTCTTAGTGATTCAGTCTTGGTAGGCTTTGTCATTGTCTAGGAATGTGTCTGTTTCATTTAGGCTACCTAATTTACATATAATTGCTTATAATACTCTCTGATAATCCTTTTAGTTCTGCAAAATCAGTTATAATATCCCCTTCTTTCTTTTCTGATTTTAATTATTGAAGCTTTCTGTCTTTTTTTTTTCTTACTCTCTCTAGCTAAAGGCTCATCAATTTTGATCTTTTTGAGAAGCAACTTACTCATGGTTTCATTGATTTTTCTTTATTATTTCTCTATTCTCTATTTCATGTACCTCTGCTCTAATCTTCATTATTTCCTTCCTTCTGCTAGCTTTGAGTTTAGCTTGTTCTTCTTGTCTAGTTCCTTCCGGTATAAATGCAAAATGTTGATCTGAGCTCTTCCTTCTTTCTGAAGGTAAGCTTTTGCAGCCAAGTTTCGCTTGTAGTGCTGTTTAGGTGGCCCAAGGTATTTTCCCGTTTTCCTTATGATATCTTATTTAGTTCGTTGATTATGAGTATATTATTTAATTTACACAAAGTAGTGAATTTTTCAGTTTTCCTGCTGTTTCTAGTTTCACTCAATTATAATTGGAAAGGATACTTTGTATAATTTTAACCTTTTAAAAATCTATTAAAATTTGTTTTGCTGCCTAATATAGGGTCTATGCTGGAGATTTTCCACGCGTACTTCAAGAAATATATACATTCTCCTGTCGTTGGGTAGAATGATATGTATATGGGTATTAGGTCCAATGGGTTTAGTGTTGTTCATTTGCATACGTATCTTATGACTTGTTCTATTCACAATTAAAAGTGGAGTATGAAAGTCTCCAACTATTATTGTAGAACTTTAATTTTACTTCACATGTTTCAGGGCTGTAATGTTGATGCATATATGTTTATAACTTTCATTAATGAATTGACCCTTTTATCACTATCAATGTCCTCTTGTAATAGTTTTTTGCCTAAGAGTCTATTTTGTCTCATGTTAGTACTGCTACCCAGCTCCCTGTTGCTTTCAATTTGCATGGAGTATCTTTTTCCATTCTTTCGCTCTCAACCCATTGGTGTTCTTAGATCTAAAATGAATCTCATGTACAGACCATGTAAGCGGGTGTTGTTTTTTTGGTTTTGTTTTGGTTTTTTTTGGTTTTTTTGAGCTGGAGTCTCACTCTGTCACCCAGACTGCAGTGCAGTGGCCGCTCCCGGCCACTGCTGCCTCAACCTGCTGGGCTCTGGCGATCCTTCCGCCTCAGCCTTCTGAGTAGCCGGAATTACAGGCAAGCGCTACCACGCCCGGCTGATTTTTTGATTTTATTGTACAGATGAGGTCTCACCAAGCTGCCCAGGCGGGTCTCGAACCCGCGGGCTCAGGCAATCCACTCACCTCAGCCTCCCAAAGTGCTGGGATGACAGGCTGAGCCACTGAGCCCGGCTGTAAGCGGGTGTTTTTAATGCATTCTGCTGATTTCTGCCTTTTGATTGGAGGGTTTAATTACCTCCATTTAAAGTAATTGCTTTTAAGAGAGGACTTACTTCTGCCATTCTGCTATTTGTTTTCTATATGTCTTAAACCATTTTTTGTCTCCCATTTCCTCCATTCCTGCCTTCTTTTGTGTTTACTTGAATTTTTTAGAGTGACACACTTTGACTACCGTCTTGCTTCCATTTGAGTATTTTCTGTAGATGTTTTCTTTGTGGTTACCATGGGTATTACAGATAGCATCCTTCAACTATGACAAATATGAATTTATATCAACTGAACTTCAATCACATACACAAACTCTACTCCTCTACAGTTCTAGCCTCCATTTTATGGTATTGATGTCACAAATTACATTTTTATACGTTGTATGCCAAAAAAAGACTTTTTTTTTTTTTTAGTTGGAGTCTCACTCCTTTGTCCAAGCTGGAGTGCATGCTCACAGCCAACCCAATGTCAACCTTCTGGGCTCCGGCGATGCTTACACCTCAACCTTCCAGATAGCTGGTACTACAGGTGTGCACTACCATGCCCAGCTAATTTTCTATTTATTGCACAGCCAAGGTCTCACCAAGTTGTCCAGGCGGGTCTTGGCCTTATGGGCTCAGGCAATCCACTCGCCTTAGCCTCCCAAAGTGCTGGGATTACAGGCTGAGTCACCGAGTCAGGCCCCAAAAAAAAGATTTTTAATTATTTTTATTTATTTGTCTTTTAAATCCTGTAGAAGATAAAAAGTAGTGTTAACAAACCAAAATTATAATACTACTTTTCACATTTTCTCCTGCATTTACCTTTACTAGAGATATTTATGCCTTCACGTGACTATTAATTACTGTCTAAATCTTTTCAGTTCAATCTGAGGGACTTTTTTTAGCATTTCATAAGCTCTTTCTTTTGTTTATCCAAATCTCTTATTTTGAAGGACAGTTTGACCAGATGTAGAATTCTAGGTTGACAGTTTTTAGTTTTAGTAGTTTTTTTTTTTTTTGAGTTGGAGTCTCACTCTGTCACCCAGACTGGAGTGCAGTGGCCGCTCCCGGCCACCACAGCCTCAACCTGCCGGGCTCCGGCAATCCTTCCTCCTCAGCCTTCCAAGTAGCTGGAATTACAGGCACGCGCTACCACGCCCAGATGATTTTTTGATTTATTGTAGAGATGAGGTCTCGCTGCCCAGGCGGGTCTCAAACCCACGGGCTCAGGCCATCCACTCACCTCAGCCTCCCAAAGCATGGGATTACAGCCTGAGCCACTGAGCCCGGCTCTCACTGACTTCTTTTACTGGAATTTCCATATTGTATATGTTGGTCTGTTTTATAGTTTCCCACAAATCCTTTTAGCTTTATTCGCTTTTCCTTATTATTTTTCTGTTACTCAGATTCAATAATTTCAATTGTCCTTTTTCAAGGTTACTGATTCTTTCTTCTGCCTAAACAAATCACCTACTGAACCCCTCTAGCAAGCTGTTTTTTCAGTTATTGTACTTTCCACCTCCAGTTGTCTGTTTTGTCTTTTTTATAGTTTCTTTCTCTTTGCTAATATTCTTTGATATTCTCATTTTGTTCATACTTAGTTGGCTTTATTTCCTTCAGTTATTTTTCTATGTTTCCTTTATGTTTTTGAGTATATTGGGGACAGTTATTTTAAGGTCTGTGTCTAGTAAATTAAATGTTTGTGATTCCTTAAGGGTAGTTTCTGTTCATTTATTTTGTTCTTTTGAATGTGCCATATTTCCCTGTTTCTTTGTATGCCCTGTGGTTTTTTTTCCTTTTTTAAAGTTTGGTTTTTGAATATTACAATGTGGGAGCTCTGAAAATCAAACTGTCTCCTTTCTCTAGTGATTGTTGATTGGTTGATTGGTTGCTTTATTATTGAAAACTTTAATAGTCCATTCACTTGAGACTTTTCCAAACTATTTTTTACAAAGACTAGTCTTTGCCACATGTGATCACTGAAATGTATACTCATTTGGCTTATGTTCAGCTCATGTTTCGACAGAGATTTCCTTGAATTCCAAGAGCTCTCCTAGACTTTGCAAGTTGATTCTGTGCTGGGGAACTCTTTCAACACTTAATTATGCTTGCTTTTAGCCTAGAGATCAGCACAAGGTGAAAGCTTAATGTCTTCTGAGTCTTTTCTGAGCATGGGTATGTATGTGGCTTTCTAAATTCCCCTATATGCACAGCTGCTTTTGAATGCCCTAATTTCCAGAGTCTTATCCCTCTCCCAGGTCTTAGGTTGTCTGTCTAATCTATTGTGTCTCCCCACATAAGCTCTTGCCCCAGCGTCTGTGGGTCTGCAGTGGACTTACAGCTGTTTGAGCAGTGCCAGCCCACAACTTTTCTGAATTCTGAGTCTGGAAAAACAGAGATGAGTGCCTTGTGGTAGTCCTTCAGGTGTTCTCCCAGTTTAGAACAAACGTGCACAGTAATTTTTCAATTATTATGCTCTGTTTCCTCTGGTTTAAGCGAGGAAACTGGGAACTGGGCTACTGCTATTGTAAGACCACATGAGGATAGGGGTGAGGCAAGGGTGAGAAAAATACCACAAAGCTTTCTAACCATGTTGAAGATAGCTTTTTCTTGACTGGGCATCTGTTTGATGCCTGTAAACCTTTGACTGTTTTCTGGAACTCTAACAAAACTGGTTGGAATAATTTTAGCTTGTATCTTTCAGTGTTCCTGTGGCGAAATGAGAGCTTAAAACTTCCTTGTTGTCACTTTGTTGACATTACCACCTACCCCTTAGTTTTGTTTTTGTTTTTTGTTTTTTTAGGGGGAGTATGTTTTTCCTGCTGGTATTCACAGTTTCTGAACATCTTCAAGTACAGTGATCTTTTGAACCTCAGTGCAAGCATCTACAAATTACCATATTATTGTAGCCTATTAGATTCTCCTCACTGTAGACTTCAGATGATCCCATCAACATATTCTATATCTTCACTAGTTTTCTATCACCTGCATCCAGTAAGCAAACCTTCCAGTGCTCCTTAATCATCTGTTTTAAGCTTTAAGTGAATAGCATAATCACAGTGTTAAAGACAGGTTTTCATCTCTAACTTGTCTTCTTAATATTCTCATCAACATCTAGCTCATCATCAGAACCCTGCCTTGTAGCTATTTTGGTTTTTAATGAAGCATAAATTAAGGTTTCCAGCTATGAAGTCTCCTCAGAGGGCACAGTCAACAGATGTCTAATGGCCTTCCAGATGCCAGAATCACCAAGAATCAGAAGAGATACATATTGATGGCTTTTAAGTGACACAAGCTCAGTCATTCCCCAAATTCCACTACAAGAAAGAATTCTGCTTCCCATTTGGCATCATTTAAGCAAAGTTTTACTTCTGGCAGCGAAAATCAGGGAATGATTTATCAGGAAGAGCAAAGGGAAATTAAACAGACCAGTATTCAAATACCAATGCTGGCACTTACTAATTAGGCAAGTTGCATAACTTCTGGAAGAGGGTTTTCTCATCAGAAAAAAAATGAAGAAAGCTGCCTTGCAGGGATAATGTGAAAACTAAAGTCACACATATAAAGTCCTAATAGGGAATTTTTTTTTAAAGCAATTATTTTATTTTCTTTATTTTTTTTTATTTTTGAGTCAGAGTCTCACTCTGTCGCCCAGACTGGAGTGCAGTGGCCGCTCCCGGCCACCGCAGCCTCGACCCGCTGGGCTCCGGCGATCCTTCCGCCTCAGCCTTCCGAGTAGCCGGAATTACAGGCACGCGCTACCACGCCCGGCTGATTTTTTGATTTATTGTAGAGATGAGGTCTCGCCAAGTTGCCCAGGCGGGTCTCGAACCCGCGGGCTCAGGCAATCCACTCACTGAGCTCGGTGGCTCAGCCTGTAATCCCGCACCTTTGGGAAGCTGAGGTGAGTGGATTTCCTGAGCCCACGGGTTCGAGACCCGCCCGGGCAACTTGGCGAAACCTTATCTCTACAATAAATCAAAAACAAATTAGCCGGGCATGGTAGCGCACGCCTGTAGTTCCGGCTACTCGGAAGGCTGAGGCGGAAGGATCGCCGGAGCCCAGCAGGCAAGGCTGCGGGGGCCGGGAGCGGCCACTGCATTCCAGTCTGGGCGACCGAGTGAGACTCCAACTCAAAAAAAATAATAAATAAATAAATGAATAAAAATAAATAAAAGTCCCCTTCAGTCAACAAAAAGGGAACATAACCTTTTTCCCGAAGTGATGAATGTTAGCTCATTTTATTAAAGAAGTATGGCATCGATATCCAACCGGCAGGTTTATAAGCTTTCCTATCTCCACACTCTGTGACGTGATATAAATGTGATACGGCCATCCGAAGCAGCTCTAGTCCAGGGCGTTTTGGGGAGACAGTTCCCACCCGTGGGCTATTTTGCACAAGAGGCCAAAAAGCTTCCTAAGAACGGTTTCTTTGTAAAGAAGAGAGACATAGCCCAATCCAGAGAGTTCAGGTCAAAGTGTAAGGGCTTCTGTGAGCATAGCACAGTCGCTTATACTACTCTAGTGATCGTCCACTCAGCTCCCTGGTTCACGTCTAGCTCTTAGAGAGAGAAGTCTGCAGTAAAGAGCAAGTAGAAATCGCCCTTTCATTTTATTCCCTCGGGGCTTCAAGGGCACAGTCCATTCTCTTTTATCCTTGAGGTGGCATCATGAAACCTAAGTCAAGAAGAGAAATTTTTCTTAGGACCTAGACCAGGCAAGGGGGATCCTTGCACTGAGTCCCCCACACACAAACAGCAGACCAAAAAGGCATGCAGCACCCCAAGGCACATTTTTCACCTGAGATCTGGTGCCCTGCTGGAGTAACCTGGCCCACCCTCAGGACACGGCAAGCCCAGTCCCAGCACCGCTCCTCTGTGTCTCCTGCCCAGCTCCCTCAACACAAACGTTGGCTATGCCACCACCAGCCCACACAGCTGGGGCCGACATCACTTTTGCATGCAGGGAGGAACTGAAAAGAAGAATGCTCAGGCACAAGAAAAGACACAATTCCACACATCATTTGAAAAGTTAATTCACCTTTTCAGTCTTTCCTCAGCCTAAGTGTAACAGATTCTTGCATAATAAAGCATCAGTTCCCAACGGCACCCCATATTGCCAAGAGTCCATTCTCTTGTTTTTCTTGGTTTGCCAGTTCATGGTTCCTGAGGGAGCCACATATCAGCACAGTGTTCACCACAGTTTCTGACAAGCCACATGGTGACTGAGAAATATTTTGCAACCTTAAACAATTTATATTACTCTTAAATCTCTATATGTCCGTCTCAACATCAAATGCAAAAAGCATGATAGCAGTTCTTTATATTGGCAACTAGATGGATATCGAATGCAAGAACTGTAAACTGTTTTATATTCAGAAAAATATAAATATAATCAAAATATGTAAAATATGCCATGCACAGTATAACACATTTTGGTCAATGATGGACCACATATATAATGCTGGTCTTATAAGATACTGTATTTTTACTGATCCTTTTGTTTTTGTTTTTTAATCAGGGTCTCAACTCTATAGTCCAGGCTGGAATGCAGTGGCACCATCACAGCTCACTGCCGCCTTGATTCCTGGACTCAGGCGATCCTTCCGCCTCAGACTTTCAAGTAGCTAGGACTGCAGGCGTGCACCACCACACCCAGCTAACTTTTTTATTTTCTGTAGAGACAAGGTCTTGCTATGTTGCCCAGGCTGGTCTCAGACTCCTGGGCTCAAGCCATCCTCTTACCTCGGCCTCCCAGAACGCTGGGATTACAGGCTCGAGTCACTGTGCTCAGCCTTTACTGCTCCTTTTTATGTTTAGAAACACAAATACTGACCGGACTCAGTGGCTCAGCCTGTAATACCAGCACGTTGGGAGGCTGAGGGGAGTGGATTGCCTGAGCCCATCGGTTCGAGATCAGCCCGGGCGACTTGGCGAGACCTCGTCTCTACCACAAAAAAAAAAAATAGCCAGTCGTGGTAATGCACACCAATAGTTCCAGCTACTTGGAAGGCTGAGGCAGACGGATCGCCAGAGCCCAGCAGGTCAAAGCCAGGGTGGCCGTGAGTGTGCCACTGCACTCCAACCTGGGCAACAGAGTGAGACTCCAACTCAAAAAAAAAACAGAGATACAATACTTGCCATTGTGTTATAATTGCCTACGGTATTCAGTACAGTAACATGCTGTACAAGTTTGTAGCCTAGGAGCAATTGGCTATACCACATAACCCAGGTGTATAGTAGGTTAGACCATCCAGGTTTGTATCAGTATGCTTTAGGATGTTTGCACAATGATGAAACTGCCTAATGATGCCTTTATCAGAGCATATTCCCACTGTTAAGTGACACACAACAGTAATGAGATTTTTTTAAACTAGATTTAAATTTTCAGCTTTATTTTAGAATATTTTATTTAAAATCGGATGTTCATTTTTGACATCTATATTTTGCAGTTTAATTTTAATTGTTGATATTTTGAAATAAAATTTTTCCAAAAAAAGGAAATAATGCTAACTTTTAAATTTTATCATTGTTTTAATTTTATATTTTATATATTTTTTATTTTAATAATTTAGGTCATTACTGTTAACTGAACACTAATTAAAATCTTTATTATGTCCCAATAATTAGTGTTATAGTTCAAAAAAGCAAGAAAAATAAGTTGTATTTAATAAATATATAATATATTGTGTATATTTTATTGTATTATCTATCCAAACATTTATAAAACACTCACATATGTGAAATAATAGTTAAATCCATCTTTGACACTTTGCTTTGTCACATAAAAATCAGTTTCTCGCATAGTTTTATCATTCTGAAGACAGTCATCAAGATACAAAGTTAGAATATGGGTATTTATTACCTGTTTGTAAGTTTTATTTATAACTGTAATTATCACACCTGTATGTAGGCCACACTTGTTAGGGGCGACCTGGATGAGGGACCCAGAGACTCTCAGGCCCAGCACGTCCGAGTTCACCCAGCTCTGGAAACCATGGAAGAAATCGCCCTCAAAGCCCAAGCAGAAAACCAGGAAATGCCACCTCAGGCAGTTCAGAGAGCCAGTACCCAAGCACTTGTGAGACCACCCCCAGAGACTCCCAGAAACATCTCAGAGAAATTTAAGGATGATCTAGAATTCCTCAATTGTGTATGAAGATACACATAGAAAAATATTCTTGAATTTCTCTCCCTGTGGCCTTATTCCTACCTCAAGACCATGCTGCCGAGAAAACGTTGGATTACATCAGAAAAATAGACAAGCTCCCCATTCATTCAAAACCTCCAAAATGATATGCTTTGCAAACATTTAAACATGTCTTAATTCTGCTGTAATAAGCAACTTAGTTTTCAGAAAACCACAAAGTGAAACCCACTAGAAAACCAACTTAGCTGAGCTACACAAACTACAAGAAAAGAAGCAGTAAGCATAAACCATGAAAGGCGAGAGATCCCTGAAATTCTTGGGGTCTTTGCAGCACAGGCAACCAAACACAGGTCCAGAGAGCCAAATACCTGGACAACTTCTCCGTGAACAGAACAATCACTTGGAGGTGATCAGGGGCTTCAAATACAAAGCAAACCCAGAACGAGCTCCTGGGAATTATTCACATAAGACCCAATAGAGGCTGGGGATAATAAAATGAAAGTTTACAGGAAGCCCAAATAAAAGCCAATCGCATGCAAAGCAAGGCATCCTGTGCGGAGTGGCTGGGCAAACGTTGCCCCCACACAAAGGACTCTGTGAATTTGATGGCTGCTAACAAGACAGACATAAGCCTAGCAACAAAGGAGAACACAGGACTCACCTTAAACCCACACAGTCATGGGTTCTAAGAGCACATGGCATTTGGAGAGCGAGCAGGTATCCCATCTCGTTAGTCACGAAACATATAGTCCCTCTCTGGGCCATGCTCTCACTTGTTAGACTGAACTGTTTGAGGAACAGTGTTCTAGACCGCCTAGACTCGCCATGAAAGATTGTGTTCGGTACACAATGTCTTCTAGGAATCTACTTTTTGTGAATAGGCCCTAACCAAGCTGAAAGTGCACTGAAACTCTCAGTAGACAAAATCGAAAACACACATTTTGTTAAATTCTACGGCATTCTCAATTACCTGATTTCCACAGAGATAAATGGCTTCAGACATTCCATGCTGAGCCTTTTCTGTTCACGTGTTTACATTCCTCCTGGAGTCTGAGAAACATAGACAACTGCAAATAATCAGGGAATTATAATTCTAGGGGAAACAATTTTATCTTAGCATTGAGCGTTTAGCGCGCCTAATGCATACAGGAAGTTGCTCCCTTATGACATAATAACTTCAGAGCTCAGAGTGATTTTTTTAAATGGCATCCCTAAAACCAAGCAATCATAGAAACAATCCATGGAGCCTTTTCATAAAGTAGTGGCTCCAATCTGAAGGCTAAAAGGATGCGAAACTTTCACCCAAAGCTATATAGCGAGACAGGAAGGAGAGAGGGGAGGTAAAAGACGAGGGGACAGCACAAGAGACGGAAGGAGGGACCGAGGGAGGAAGGATGTTCAGATATAGCCCGAGATACAACAAATTTTTCACAAGAATAAAGATTCCATTAAAATGGTAGATAAAGTTACGGATGACAGAATCTGACGTGTTTGCAGTTTTTTAAAACCAGTTGGAATATGAAAGAAAAGAATGGAGATACAGTGTTACAGCAAGTAAAAATGGAGACCAGGCCTGAAGAATCTCTGAGCAGAGCTCACACATGACCTCGGTCTTGCTTGATTTGCAAACAGAAGCAAAATGTAAGCTGTTTCTCATGCAGTAAGTTCCCTACATACGAGGGAGGGCACCCAGAGGACCTGAAATTTATGTATTAAAAACCGAGTGCCTTACATGTTTAAACTTCAGGCCCCTTCAAAGTCCTCTCTGTTGGATGCAATGCGTCTATCAAGACTTTTTTCCACTACACACAACAGTTTTTGAACTCGTCGATTTTGATGACTTTTAGTAGTGCTTCTGCCGTTTTTTGTTTCACCTCTTCCAGTAAAATGTATCCCTTTGAAGACTTTTTCATCTGGGAAACAAACAAACAAGAAAAGGCATTCGGGGCAAGATCAAGTGAACAGGGTGGGTGAGGCCTGAGGGTCATGTCATTTTTGTCAGAAACTGCGGAACACACAGCACGGTGTGGTTAGGTAGTTTGTGTCAATCACCCATCATGAAATGGGCAAACGCATGGAAAGAATGTCCAAAAACAATGTCACTGAAGCCGAACACAGCCTTTCACGACAACACGAGCCGGTACACTGATGCCGATGGA
Source organism: Cephalopachus bancanus (assembly GCA_027257055.1). NCBI lineage: Eukaryota > Metazoa > Chordata > Mammalia > Primates > Tarsiidae > Cephalopachus > Cephalopachus bancanus. The sequence continues at coordinate 3,757,594 of JAPVLO010000325.1, forward strand.
TTCCTAGAACACTTACCTAGCAGGGCAAGCCTGCACTATGAGAGGCCCGCCTTCCAAAAGATAATTTTGTTTTTTTGTGGGTCCTCGCTCATACAAACGCGTTTCCTTCCGAGGGCGCATTTGTCATTCCAATTTGTCATAAAACCAACAAAGCTAGCCTAGGTACCCAAATAACACAACTGGCTATAGAGTGCTGTACTGTAATAGGTTTATAATACTTTTCTCACAAACAATATATAAAAAACAAGCACAGAAAAATAACATTTTAAATCTTACAGTACCCTGAAGAGCACAGTAGTACAGGACAGCCCCTGGCATCCAGGGGCTGCCATGGAGCGAGCAAGCCAGAGAGTGCCCGTCTGACGGAGGGAGTGGGGGTGGGAGACGGCAGAGCTGAGGGATCGTCAGCAACAGGAGACGGAGGGCCAGCGCCGCTTCACTCACGCCTGACGCTGACGGCCCAGGCTCTGGTTCCTGGCTGGATTCAATTCTACCTCCCCTCTCGCAAAAAACAGTTCAGTGATGCCTGGGTAGTACTGTACCGTACTGCTGTACACTATACAGCACTGTACAGGAAAGTGCACAAAAGCACAACCACTTGCAGACGATGCACACACATGACAATGTACGTCAGACACACGCACTAAGTTACATGCTTGGACATGCGAACACACATTCACGTCTTTGAAAGTTCTCAGCTTGAGGGTTCGTATGTAAGGGACTTACTGTAAATGCTTGTACTAAAGAAAATCAGAACATAACCTCAACCAATCAGAAGCAGGCAACAAACATAGTTATGTAATAGAGACTTTCCAGTGGGACAGACTAAATACTGCAACAATATAACTGTAACCGAGCAAATATTTGCTTTGCTTGACTCCTGCGTTCTTCTGAGCCACTTCTGGCTTGGAGCTGCCAATTCATGAATCACTGTTGGCTCAAATAAACTCGTTAAAACTTCTATCTTGCCTCAGTTTGCTTTTCTAACAACAGTGGCAGCAAAAAGTGGGGTAAAATTAAGTTGCCGTAATTTTTTAAAGCAGGGTTGCTGAGACCAGGCCTCAGTAAACTTTTTGTACAGAGCCATTACAGTCCATTTGTAAGGCCGGTGGGTCTTTCCGTCTCTGCAGCAAATACTCACCTCTGCCATAGATGGGGAAAGCAACCATAGATGATATGCAAACAAATGAGTGTGGCTATGTTCCAGTAAAACCTTGATTTATAGACACCGAAATTGTAATTTTATATAACTGCCATGTTTCACAAAATAGTACACTTGTTTTGATCTTTTCCAAACCCTAAAAAATGCAAAATCCATTCTTAGGCCGCAGGACACCCCAAAGCAGGAGATGGTGGCCAGATCTGGCCTGTGAGTTGTGGGAGCAAAGTTACACAAGAGGAAAATTGACTGGGGCAGAACCAGCTATGCCCCCGAACCCAAAAGTTGCCAGCATGGTCGCAGGCCTGGGCATGAGGTATTGGGTCCCTAGCAGGTCAATATTAGCAGCCAGATACCATCTGTGCAAAGTGGGTAACAGTAGGTCTCTACCTCGTGGAAGTCCTGGTGGAGCAGATGGCTATGAAACGTGCCTTCACTTTGAGATGGGAGCTTCCCTGGGTGCTCACGACAAGGAGGCTGGAAACCTAGGCAGGCTCGGGGAGAGAGGCTGGCAAGGTGATCGGACGCAGCCAAGAGGCTGGGCCTCACAAGGGATGCAAGTCCTGCAGAGGAAAGGCATACCACTCGGTAACCAGGAAAGCAGCCTGATGCCCAGGCAAGCTTGGCGGCCGTGCATCACCACGGACCCGTCCTAGGGAGCTCATGGGGTCACAAGACCATGCACACCCACAGGCCCACCCTGGGGAGCTCACAAGGTTCCGAGGCAGCACATCGCCACAGGCCCATGCTCGTGACCTCACAGGGCTCCAGGCAGCGGGACATCGCAGTCCTCGCTTTCTGGAAGCGGGCATGCTCCAGACTCCTGCTGGGGTTTTTCAAGTTGAATCCCAGACTGGATGAGACCGAGCACGCAGCTGAGCGAGGCAATGAAAGCACAGATCGGCAAGTCTCACTTGAGTGTGGATTCCCGTGGAAAACAACTGATAGACGCGTTTACAAGGCAGCACGTCACCTCCAAGGATACCTTCACATCAGTCTCCGGCATCCTTAGGCGCCTGAGTCTTTAAGATGCACATGTCGAGACGAAAAGTGCAAGCTTCTAACTAGGAGCTCTCAAATCTGACAAGTCACTGGGTCTGAACAGGACCCAGGAGAAGCTCCACTCTAGGAGAAGAGGTCTGGATGGAAAGTCCATTTTCCCTGGAAGGTTCCAGAAAGCCACTGGAAGAACAAGATGGAGGCACCCCAGAAACATTAAACATCAGGCTAGACCTTCATGTCTCTGAATGTGACAGAGGGTTGAAGCAGACACTGTGAACCCTAGCAGCAAACGTACGGCCCAAAACGACTTGGAGTCTTATCTAGAGTTGGAGGATGGAAACCAACAGCCTCAAATAACTGTCTACTCTAATGTCCAACTCACATAGCATATTGCCTACTGGTTCATCAACACAACTCCCCAGCATTTGGGAGGGAAATGAGACGCATAAACACTGTTTCGGGGGTGTGCATCACTGATCAACTCCAGGGTGTGGTCTTTATAGAACAAAGAGTTGTAGAGATTTGTCAAGAAGGAAGAAGTCTAAACAAAGAGTGATGAACAATTGATGCCAGAAAGTAGCAAAAATGGCTTACAGTTGGCCAAAAGAAATTTTTCCACTTGTGTAACATTACTTATGTATGGAAAAGTGAACAGGTCACAGAGAACACATCACAGAGATATGTTTGAGGAATTGTATCCCAAAGAAGGTGTCGCTGTAAGCACCAATATGTAAAGTTATAAATGACGGGGAAAGCCAGAAGGAAGAACATCCAAGACAGAAGCTTTCTAAAATAGTAGTGCAAGCTCAGGAAGCTGAGCCATCTCTGGAAAAAGAAAATGTTTTGTTAAATAGGAAAGAACTCTGGAATGGAATAACTCTCGGGAAACCCCAGACATAGTGGGTCCTTGCACCAAAGTTCCAGTGGGGAACTGCCATGGACATGCCAGCAGCTATGTGGCCACAGCTCTGGAGCCGAGGACGGCTGACAGCAGAGGCTGCCACTGGGCCTCTGAGGGCCACCAGCACGAGGCAGGCCCACCTCTCCCACAAGTGGTCACCAGGACTTGAGGCCCTTCCTCCTTCGTGGTCTATGTCTTGAATCCGCCACGAAGCTATGTCCTACATGTGGACAGATAACAGCACCTGGCTCTTTTCTAAGCGTCTAATGACCCTGGTTTAGATCATTGGAATATTTCCCATGTTCAAAAAATACATTTACTTATCGTTGTCTGAAATCATTATTTTGGAAAAACCAAATTAAGAAATTACTTGTCTAAAATATCTTTACTAAAAGAAATCACATGTTTATTTCAGTAAACACATTCAGTAAATAAATATAAAACATATTTATAAAATTAGAGAACTATTTTAAAGGCATTGAGGCTCCCCGAGTTCTCCCAGGTCATTATGAGATGAAAAATCCATACTTAAAATGTTGAAACTAAGCCAAGATTTTCTATGCTAAGATAATAAAAAAATCAAGTGGAGCTGGGCACTGGTTCACACCTGTAATCCCAGCACTCTGGGAGACTGAGACGGGAGGATTATTAAGCCTAAGAGTTTCAGATCAGCCTAGCAACACAGGGAGATGTCATTTCCCAAAAAAATGAAAATAAATAAAAATAAAAATAATTCGCTGGGCGTGGTGTTGTGTGCCTGAAGTCCCAGCTACTTGAGAAGTTGAGGACCACCTGAGCCCAAGAGGTCGAGGCTGCAGTGAGCCGTGAGTGTGCCATTGCTCTCCAGTCCGGGTAACATACCCAGACACTGACTCAAAAAATAAATAAATAAAGTGGACAAAGCACAAGTTCTGAAGAGCTTCTACACAAACCTCTCGTATCAATGAAAAAAACTGTCCCATACAACAGAGCATCATAAAACTTGTTTGCTTCTATCCCAGAGTTTGACACATGATAAGCAGAGAATAAATAAGCATTGAACTGGCAAATAATAAAAGAGTGAAGACTCTTGCTTTCCTAGAGATTTGATAAGTGACCGCTGACACATCAAGAGAGTTCTTCCAGAAAGTCTCATTTATCTATATGTTGAGATTCAGTGCCCCCCTTCGGAATTGAGATACATGTGAGGAGGAAGGGTCCTCAGAGGACTTGGACGTCCACACACCGAGTGGGCTGCAGACAGGACGTGTGAACGGAAACTCATTCTGAGCCTCATGGAGGTGGGGGGGCGGGGGTGTTATGGCAACACGTCCACGTTATGAATGGCTCTCCAGTGGGTTTTTTATTTCAAAGTAAAAATGCCTCTAAAAACAGTTTTACTCAGTACAGAAACTACAGGACCAGGCCCCCAAAATTCAGCTGACTTCTGGTCTCACCTCAATCTCGTTTGAGGACATTTAATTTAACCCTTAGATAAACTGCCTCCGTTTCCTCTCTCATAGAAAATAATGTCAAGCCGGGCTCGGTGGTTCAGCCTGTAATCCCACACTTTGGGAGGCCGAGGTGAGTGGATTGCCTGAACCCGTGGGTTCAAGACCCGCCTGGTCAACTTGGCCAGACCTCATCTCTACAATAAATCAAAAAAAAAAAATTAGCCAGGCATGGTAGCACGCGCCTGTAGTTCCAGCTCCTTGGAAGGCTGAGGCGGAAGGATCGCCGGAGCCCAGCAGGTCGAGGCTGCGGTGGCCGGGAGTGGCCACTGCACTCCAGTCTGGGCGACTGAGTGAGACTCCAACTCAAAAAAAAAGAAAAGAAAAGAAAAAAATTTCAGCCACAGCACCAACCTCATAGGTAGGTGAGGATAAGCCGAATAATGTATGTAAAGCACTGAATAAAATGTCTGGCATAAAAGAGGCACTCGTTAAATGCTAGATATTATTTAGCATTATTCTCCCAAGGGTGGCATGGCCCTCTGTGCTTGTTGTTTCAGAGATTACGGCAACCATGCCTAGCTGAATGGGTGACAAAAGATTTGACAGTTGACTTCCAGGTGCAAACGAAGCGATGGGCCCTCTGCGTGCTGAAAACTGGGCCCTTGGGAGTTGCACGGCCTGATGCCCCTCCCGGTCTCTTGAAGCACGAGTCTCCGTGATGCCAGAGGAAGCAGGCCTAAGTGTTGCAGGAAGCGAGGCCCGCCCTCCCAGGGCTCCTCAGCTCCTGCACACCCTCCCTGGCCCAGAGCTCACGGCATGTGATGCAGGCACACCCCACCAAAGTGCCACCAGACACACATGTGGCCACCAGACACATTCCAAACACATGCAGCAGAATCGTGCGGTGGCTGCTGACCCAGAGAAGGCTGAAAGTCCAAAGAGATGACCAGATCTCCCAAGTGGGCGACACCGCTGGATGTCCTCAGAATCAACGTAGTGTGTTCCCTGGCCCCGTGAAGAGAGATGTTTCCCGTCTCCTACCTTCCACCCCATCAGATTCTAGCTGCTCTGAAGGGCACGGCTGGGGTGAGAATGGCCATCGGAGAATCTGCAGACTCTTAGATGTGACTTCCCATGTGGAGACTCGCGGATTATTCCCACGCGGGCCTGTATGGCCACACTCCAGGCAGCACAGAATAGAGGGAAGCAGGGGAGAGGAGTCTGACGCTCAGAGAGGTGGCTTGTGACTATCTTTAGGAGAGCTAAGGGGCCACGGCGGGCGTGACTGCGACTGTGAGGTGTCGGCTGTGGGCTGAGCTCCATCCTGGCCCTGCGGGGGCCGGTGGCAGGGACCAGAGGGAGAGCCCACCCCCCAAGCCCAGCTACCTGGGTCCCAGTCATGGCTTCCCGTGTCTCAATTTCCTCAAGAGTAAAACAGACGTCGTTTGAATGGGCATAGTTTGAAGCTTGCGATCTGATCACATAAATAAACAAAGGTACTCGTCTCATAGGGTTTGCGAAGGATTAACTGAGTCTGTGTACATGTAATGCGTCGAGCAAGGCATCCATCCACAGAGGCCTCCAGCATCTGGGAAAGAGCATAGTTGTGCCTACAGCTACAGTGGGCTCTCTGGCAGGCTAGCCGGAGAAGCCATCTAAGAGGCTGGGGAGCCCAGGGGTGCCCTTCGGGGACACCGTGTGGGCGGCTGCCCGTACTGCCCATTTGCAGGGTAGCCCTAGATGATCTTCAAGCCCTTCCAGGACATGCCACAGGAATGAGGTCCCTAACCACCCTCCCTAAAGGCGGTCACTCTTCTCGTGGTATCCCATTTTGGACAGAGCGTCAACCGCTCTCTGCAACCGTGTCGCTTATTTTTGGAAAGCTTATCTTCTCTCTCACCCAACGAAGGCGAACTTCATGAAAGCGGGGCCTCGTGGGTCTGGCGCTCCCAGCGCCTCTAACAGCTGCGGGTGGGTGGCACACACGCAGCAAGCAGAGAAAGGGCCAGACGGAGGGCCGGGGAGGGGCAGGGAGAGCACAGGGAGACGGAAGGGGAGGGGGGGAGGGAGAGACGGAAAGAAGGAGAAGGCGGGAAAGGGGAGACTGAGACAACCCCGCAGCCTCCCTTGCAGGGCAGACCAGGCTCAGACAAGGACACCCTCTGTGCCACACGTCAAGGGTCACTCCTTCAGGGCACGGCTCCCTGGAGACATTTGCTGGCGAGCGTCCAGCCAGAGCCCGGCACTACATTCCTGATGACTGACTTTCTGTCTAATAAAAACAGGATTGGCACTAAACCAATAATTTAAACATTACAGAGATTGTCAAGTATTTTGTTTAAAATTTTCCTAGCCTATTTTTTTTTTAGAAAAATATGCATTTTAGCCATGGACTCTGGTCTACCCTTTATGACTTTTTATGTTATTTTTTTAATCATTGCATCGCTAAGTGGAAGGTATTGTCTTTGGACGGTGCGTGCAGGGTTGAGATAACTCCTCGAAGCCGGCTGTGAGAGTTCGTATGCGATTCCACCAAAAGGAATTACTTTACCTGGAGCCGCTTACACGCTCAGTCCCTAGTTTCAACTCTATTCAGTTGCCTACTTATATACCGCTTACAGTAAATCCTCCAGATTCGATCACCCAAAATTCCAAATCGTGAACACCCACCGCACACCCTCCCAGCCAACTGGAATTTCAAATGCTTTCTGTCTCTTGGCGCGGCCTTAATTATCATAAAAAGAAAAGAAAAGAAAACTGGCCTAGCTTTGAGGCAGCCACAGATAGACACGGCATTTCTTACAGGGGTTAAAGGAAGACTAGCCAAGAGGTTTTCCCTTTTGTGCTCTGCAGAACTGAAAAGGCACGAAGACAGCGGAAAGCCTGGGCCCCTGAGGGGGCATTGCACATCGAGACCATCTCCGCCCCTGCCAGGCAGAGCCGTCCTTCCAATCTGCAAAGTGCCTCCACCCCAAGGAAGGCCCTAGCTGTGTCTGCCCTGCTGCCTACCCAGCTCAGAGACTCTTGCGTCTGCCTGAAGTCCCACAGCGGGTCCTCACGGGATTCTGGAATATTGGAGCCAGAGGACCTGAAAGTCACCCAGCCCGACTCACTGACCTCAGAGGTGAGGATCCGAGGGCCGAGGCCAGGGGAGGTGGCCCAGACGCAAGGCGGGCAAGAGCTGGGTCCGCCCCAGGGTGCCCCTACCCCACACGCTCCCTGGGCTGTGTCCCAGGAAGGGACGTCTCTACCACCACTGCGCCACCCTGGAACCGTCCTCGGTCCAGGCCCCGACCCTCAGGATCCCACCCTGACCGGGGCCAGTCCTGGGCCTGCCGGCCCCGCGCTCCTTCCCACCCAGCCACCGCTCAAAGCTGCCGCCAGGGCCTTCCTCGCATGCCTCTGCCGCCGGGTGAGCTCCATTTCTTGCGGCACGTCGTCGGAGAAATCTCCCTGAGATCCAGGAGGAAGACTTGCTGGGAATGGAAACGGACCTGATACCCTGATTCATCTTGTGTGGACTCGCCCCGTGAGCACTTCCAACGGCCCTGGGTGCTGCAAAGCACGTGCTGGTGCAGTCAGAGGGGTCCATCCCAGTCAGGAGGCCCAGAGGGCCCCGGGACAGGGAGGGCTGGGCTGCGGACACCTTCCTCAGGAGTGGCTTATTGCCCGCCCACCCTGTTAGCTCAGCTTGGTTTTATTCTCCTCCAACGGCGGATCAGGGACCTTATCACAAGACTTTTTTTTTGAGTTGGAGTCTCACTCTGTCACCCAGGCTGGAGTGCAGTGGCACACTCATGGCCACCCCAGCGTTGACCCCAGCGTTGATCACTGGGCCCCGGTGATCCTTTAGCTTCAGCCTTCCAAGTGGTTGAAACTACTGGCACGCACTACCACACCTGGCTAATTTTTTTTTTTTTTTTTTGAGTTGGAGTCTCACTCGGTCACCCAGGCTGGAGTGCAGCAGCCGCTTCCGGCCACCGCAGCCTCGACCTGCTAGGCTCCGGCTATCCTTCTGCCTCAGCCTTCCGAGTAGCTGGAATTACAGGCATATGCTACCATGCCCAGCTGATTTTTTGACTTATTGTAGAGATGAGGTCTTGCTGCCCAGGCGGGTCTCGAACCCGTGGGCTCAGGCAATCCACTCACCTCAGCCTCCCAAAGGCACGGGATGACAGGCTGAGCCACGGAGCCCGGCTTAATTTTTTATTTATTGTAGAGATGAGGTCTCGCCAGGTGGCCGAGGCTGATCTCAAACCCACGGGCTCAGGCAATCCACCGGCCTTGGCCTCCCAAAGCGCTGGGATGACAGGTTGAGCCACCAAGCCCAGCCATCATAAGACGCTTCTAAGACCCCTCGCTACATAGTCCTTCAAACAGTTTTCTAACAAGATCCAAAGCACCATTGCTGAGAAATGCAGGTTCCTGGAAAGTCCCTAATATTCTGCCACACTGTTGAGGTTCTTACTAGCTGGTTGCAGTCTCTGGTCATCTTCAAGTAACCACACACACTCCTCAGACAGGTCCAAGCACAGCTACTTCGGCATTCCCACACAGTACGGCAATCCCAGGCCCACGTTACAAAACCAAGTTTCTCTTGCTGTAGTCTGGGCTGCGGTATTAGAATGCTCACACACATCCAGGTCTCTAACGTAATGTTAAGAGTCTCCAGGGTCGTTGTATGTGGATTCCAACGAGTCAGTGGAGTTGACCAATGAGTGGTGACTTGCTTTTCTAGGTTTCCAGCCTCCCTCGCTGTGTTGCAATCGCCTGTGACTGCCGTGAGAGTCGTCCCTGGTTCGGGGGTCAACATTTACGCGCCTGACATGTCTCACCCTCCCGTGCAACCTCCTTCTCTGCCTCCCCTCCTCCCAGCACAGCCCAGGGCCCTCTGTGCAGGCCTCGCCCCTTCTCAAGAGTCAGATCACCTGGCCATCAGCTGTAACTCAAGAAACGACAGATGCTGGAGAGAATGCGGGGAAATGGGAACGCTTCTATGCCGTTGGTGGGAGTGTCAACTAGCACAACTTCTGGGGAAAACAGTGTGTCGGTTCCTAAAAGGTCTGAAACTCTACCTTCCATACGACCCAGCTATCCCCCTTCTGGGAATACACCCGAAGGAGCTCAAATCATTCTACAGAACAGATGCCTGCACATGCATGTTTCTTGCAGCATTATTCACAATAGCAAAAACATGGAGCCAACCAAGCTCCCCACCAAAAGTGGACAGGATAAAAAAATGTACATATACACCATGGACTATTATGCAGCCGTGAAGAACAAAATTATGGACTTTGCACCAACTTGGATGGTTTTAGAGTCTATAATACTCCCAGCACAGAAACAAAGAACTTAGTACCACATGATCTCACTCATAAGTGGACCCTGAACATTTATCATTATACTTTAAGAAACGAATTGGCAGTAACAAGAAGCTGCCAGGGAGGGGAGGTACATAACATTAGTTAGGATACCTGGTCTCAAACCAGACAAAGTGGGGACCAAAGAGAGACCCAAACTTTACCTGTATGATGACCACTTATGTATCTAATCCTGAATTGTACTCCAAATCTCTAAAACAAAAATTAAAAATATTAATAATAAAAATGCCTAGGTGTATATTTTAGGATTCTAGGATTGTCAATTGCAGTTAAAGGTGTTATCAATCACTCGGAATTTCCAGAAAACTATAAGCTAGAGTACCATAGTCATCTCCACTTATCCACAGGGAATATGTTCCAAGACCCCAGTGGATGTCGAAAACTGCAAATAGCAGTGAAACATATGTATACTATGTTTTTCCTTACACACACATACCTGTGATAACGTTTGAGAGGCAGCACTGAACGTAACACAAATTTTGTTTCCTTCTTCACAGATGTCTTCTTTCATGGATAGAAGACCCATTCTTACCCTAGATCTTACTCTTTTCTTTTCTTATTAAGTTGAGAACTTTCACCTTTTCACTTAAAGGAAGCACTTGACAGCTTCTCTTGGGCATATACAAATTGTTAGCATCAATAGTCTTGCAATTTGGGGTCATTTAAGTAAAATAAGAGTGACTTGATCACAAACACTGCCGTACCGTGATGGTCCATCTGATAACAGAGACAGCTACTAAGTGATTAACATGGATACAGCATGGATGCATTGGACAAAGAGAGAATTCACATCGCAGGCCAGGCAGAACAAGGACAATGTAAGATTCCATCATGCTCAACATTTAAACTTATGAATTGTTTATTTTATTTCTAGAATTTTTCACTTAATATTTTCAGACCACCGCTGGCCACAGATAACTGAAACCACCGAAAGTGAAATTGCAGGTGAGGGACTACCGTATTCTCATCTTACTCTCTTCACCTGTTACCGTGATTCTCTGTCTGTTATCATCATTCTGCTCTGTCTTTGACTTCACCGCAGAAAAGAATTTTAGAGCAAGTCAAAAGTAGCAAGGTAGAGCCTGGTTTGGTGGCTCATTCCTATAACCCCAGCACTTTGGGAGGCTGAGATGAAAGGATTGCCTGAGCCCACAGGTTTGAGACCAGCCTGGGCAACTTGGCGAGACCTCATCTCTACAATAAATTTAAAAACTGGCTGGGTGTGGTGTCACGTGCCTGTAGTTCAGCTACTTGGAAGGGGGCTGAGACAGGATCACCTGAACCCAGCAGGGCAAGACTGTGGTGGCTGTGAGCGTGCCAGTGCACCCCAGCCTGGGCGACAGAGTGAGACTCCAGCTCCAAAAGTAGCAAGATAGTGAGTGAGTTTATTAAAAGTAAAAAGCAACAATAGTACACACTTCAGGATGAAGTGTGGGCGGACACAAGAAAGTGTCACTCAAGGGGTCTTTGGCCTATGGGTTGTGTGAGCCACAATAATGAAGGACTGAAATATTCGATTAAAGGGGTTGATTTTTCTAAGAGATGGGTAGACAATTTCTGGGATTGGATGTTACCAAATTTGTTACAATAAATGGGCAGGGATGGAACCATCGTGGTGCCGGAGGGCGTGTCATTTAGTATGTTAATGAGCATTAACAAAGATAAAGGTTAAAGCAAGTCAACTTGGCTGTTTGGGCATTTGCCCAGGGGATTCCATGAGGGTGCCCTGCCAGGCGGTCAGCTCTCAGTCACAAGCATCCTGAGTAGGCTGCAGCAGGTATATTGGGTGAGACTCAGTCTAATGGGTTTTTTGAACTGTCCAGCAGCCTTGAAATCGAAGAGTTTTCACAGGTTTCTGAATTTCCCTACAGCCCTGATAGTTCCATACTCCAAACCCGCCTATCACACCCATATTTATTTATTAGTAAATCCATAGACATTCAAACAAATAAATTAATGGACAAAAAAATCCGTAAGTTAAAAATCCTGTGCTCTAGCCTGGGCAACATATTGACACCTTGTCTCTACAAAATAAAAACAAATCAGCCAGGCACGGCGTCACACTGGTAGTCCCGGCTACTTGGGAGGCTAGGATGAAGGATCACCTGAGACCAGGAGTTCAAGGCTGCAGTGAGCCATGAAGATGCCAACACACTCCAGCCTGGGCCACAGAGTGAGACCCCCAACTCAAGACAAAATTTTGTATCCTAAGCATGACTCTCCAGAGATCTGTACGTGTATAAGGGCTTTGTCCGTGTTACTGATTGCTAGTCTGAGATAAGTTCCTGTAATGTGGAACTAGTTGTTTTGGTATGAAGCTTTGCTATAGCCAGATTGCTCATTCTGTTACAACCGCTGGCTTGTTTTCTAAAATACCACGCTTTTAACTATAGCAGCATTGTTCCCTCGGCCATGAGATAGAGACTCCTTGTCACCTACTGTAAGCAACGTTCTGGGCACTGAGACCAAAGGAGGTCTGTGATGAGGAAGAAAGCAACAGCCCTTGTAAAGCATCGCTATGGTCTGGACGTGTCCCCGAGACACAATGGTCAACGTGATAACGTGAAGTAAAGGATAATTATGTATCCTTTGACACTGGTTAAAGAAGACATAACTGCAGTTAGACGGGAAGAATACATTTCAAGAGCTCTATTGTGCAGCAAGGTGACTATAGTTAACTCCTTTCTTTGATTTTTTTTTTTATTTTTTGAGATGGAGTCTCACTCTATCGTCCAGGCTAGAGTGCAGTGGCACATTCACGGCCCCTGCAGCCTCGACCTGCTGGGCTCAGGCAATTCTTCATTCCGCCTCAGCCTTCCAAGGAGCTGGAACCATAGGCACATGCCACCACTCCTGGCTAATTTTTTCATTTTTATTAGAGATGAGGTCTCGCCAAGTTGCCCAGGCTGGTTTCGAACCTGTGGCTCAGGCAATCCTCTCACCTCAACCTCCCAAGATGCTGGGATTATAGGAGTGAGCCACCGGGCCGGCCGTCAACTCCTTTCTTAAGGTCTTTGACCGTAAAGCGTAAATACAACTCAAGCAACTGCAGTCAGACTGGCAGAACCTCCTCAAGGAAAGAGACACCCTGTTCAAAAATGAGGTCCTGCAGCTCCCCACAGCGCCGTGCAAGGTGAGCTGACTTGACTACTTCGCCCTCGGAAGGGAAAAACGGGGCCCGGAGGAAGCAGCAGCATCTAACCAGGATATGAGAGAAGGGAACAAACTAACAGCAGAAGCTATGCAAGCACCCCTGGAATCTGCCAGAACAGAAAAGGTAATGCAAGGGGGTGAAATGGCAGTGGGAAAAGAAGAAGAAAATAAACATAAGCCTCTTCCAACTGCAGGTCAAAAGGTGTCCTCCACCAAGGAGGAGAGCCCAGCTCGTACAAGGAGAAGGCCAAAGCAACAGACGAAGGCATTGAAACGCTGTCACCCCATAGCCCAGGGGAGCGGTCTACGGCAAAGCCAACTCGAGGCCTCACACCCAGGCTTGACACAAGGGTCTTCCACAAGGGTCTTCCGTGCATGCCAGCAGCCGGTGTGACTTCACGCCGTGTCAGGGAACGGCAGCCCTCTGGCCGGCAGCACAGGGGTCTTCCTGGCTGTGCCAGTGGGTGGTGGAGGGAGCACGCCGCCCTTGGCCAGTGGCCTAAAGAGGATCCAGAGGCCTTGGGGGACGTTAGAAGCTCTTGTCCAAAGCTGCAGACCCACACGGAGCAGCCAGATTTGGCAGGATGGACCTCCGACGGACACTCTGGGGACACCGAAGAGACTTCTTCACCTGGGGCTGATTGCTGGTTTGAGTGTGACCTTCCAGAGCCGGGGGTGGCACTCCTCTGGGGAATCCAGGAAGGCGGAGCCAGGGGTCTTCACATCAGGCACGGCTGCTGTCCAGGCCTCCCAACCCAGGTGACTCTGGCCACTGCCTGCGGCCTCCCAGTGAAGGAAACTTCTGTGGCCCTCCCAGCTGAACCCTCCTCCCTGCGCCCAAAGTGGCGGCCTTCTGCCTCCTGGAACTCAGCATCCTCGTCGCCCCACCCCGCCTGCCACGGAGGGGGCCTGGAAGAACTCCACGCTCTCAGGAAGAGGGCTCACTCACCCTCCTCGGAGAGCCCTGGCATCTGGCATTTCCACTCTGTGTGTTCTCGAGGCTGGGGGGCTAGGCCCCGAGAAGGGAGTGCTCCGGGTCCTGAGAGGGCACGTCCAGGGGCGAGGAGGGGAGCTGGACACCTCAGGCCTGGACGGCAGAGCAGGGCAGGTCGCAGCACTGACCACAGCCGCAGGACACGCGTCTCCCCTCTCACCACGCCTCTCCTCTGCTTCCTCCTGCTGCTCCTTCTGGGGAGAGTTCTAGATGTCATTTTGGAGCCTTCCACCCGGTGGGAAGTGAACTTTTGAAGTCTCCGTCTGTTGGACCCAGTGGTTCTTTACCAGCTGACTGGGGAGCTGTTTTGTGTTCAGCCCTGTTTACCAAAGAACAGGTGCTGGTTCGAAGGCAGCTTCCATGTCTTGCTCCTCGCTTTACGAGAAGTAATTTGGCGTGGGGGACTGCAGGGCTTAGATTCGGCTCGGGTTTTAAGAGACTGAACACAGGGTAGCCATCTCTAAGCTATCCGCGGTCCAGTGGTCCCTGCCAGGTCCGTCCGCTCTGCAGAGAGCACTTTTTTCTGGCGGGATTGATCGGGGAGTGGGAGGGGGTTGCCCGGCGACCTCCTCCTCCACGTGTTCCGTCTGCCCCCGCGGCAGGGATTCGTCACTCGCAGTCAGCAGTGAGAACTTCGTGCTCCAGCCAGCCACTCTGCCCCAAGGCATCACAGGCTGTGTTCCAAGAACTTGGGAACTAGCGTTCTCATTCTGAGGCTTGAGGGCACCGTTTTCCCGGGCACAGTTCTGTGCTGTGCTTTGTGTGCCTGTCACACGGCCACTCTAGCAATTCAGTCTTGTTCAAGTTAAATTTAAGTTGTTTTATTTTTCCTTGTCCCGAGACTTTCATACCTACTGTTTTCTTGAGTAAGGGTATTTCTAATCTGGTTTGCTCTCCTCAGAGCTACTGAAAAGTACCTGCTTTCAATAACTTCTGGTTCAGTTGTGTTTTTTAATCAAAAAAAAAAGAATCATTAAGTCCTGAGAGTGGAATCCTTGTGGCAAGGATGAGAGCCCACACAGAAGGGCCTGAGGGAATGAGCTCAGCCCCCGGTTTGCCCTCCTGCCCCCGCAGCACCCCGTGGGCACGCAGCAGCATTGCACCATGTGGAACAAAGAGCCTTCCCCAGATGCTGAGTGCTGGCACCTTGATCCTGGACTTCTCAGCCTTCAGAGCTATGAGAAATAATTTTATGCCTCACTTATTCATCAAGGGTATTTGTCATAGCAGCACAAAGGGACTAAGACTAGAGTATATCCAAATGAAAAAGATACATAATAAACATAATAACCAAGTAAGTTTGTGGGAGCGGAAGAACGTTATGAATAAAATGATGGAGCATTTCTTACTATACACAAATAACTAGTTCAAGCGAACCACAGACCTAAATGTAAGTGTTAGTAAGCTCTTAGAAGAAAACACCAGAGTAAACCTTCACAGTCTTAGGCAAGGCAGTAATGTCTCAGCTATGACATCAAAAGTACAAGTGGTAAAAGAGAAGATTGATAAATTGGACTTTATCGAAATTAACAAATTTGGGGCCTCAAAGGACACCATCAAGAAAGTGAACAGACAATCCACAGTCAAGGAGAAAACACTGGCACATCATATATCTAATAAGGGGCATATATTCAGGACATATAAAAACACAACTCAGCCGGGCTCGGTGGCTCAGCCTGTAAACCCGCGTCTTTGGGAGGCTGAGGTGAGTGGATGGCCTGAGCCCATGGGTTCGAGACCCGCCTGGGCAGCAAGACCTCATCTCTAAAAATCAGCCAGTCATGGTAGCGCATGCCTGTAATTCCGGCTACTTGGAAGGCTGAGATGGAAGGATCGCCGGAGCCCAGGAGGTCAAGGCTGCGGTGGCCGGGAGCGGCCACTGCACTCCAGTCTGGGCGACAGAGTGAGACTCCAACTCAAAAAAAAAAAAAACACAACTCGGCCAGACACAGTTGCTCACACCTATAATCCCAGCACTTTGGGAGGCCAAGGTAAGAGGATTACCGGAGCCCACGGGTTCAAGACCAACCTGGGCAACTTGGTGAGACCTCATCTCTACAATAAATAAATAAATAAGAATTAGTCAGGCATGGTGGCGCACACCTCTAGTCCCAGCTACTTTGAAGGCTGCAGTGGAAGGATCGCCTAAGCCCAGCAGGTCAAGACTGCAGTGGCCAGGAGCACGCCACTGCACTCTAGCCTGGACAACAAAGTGAGACTACAACTCAAAAAAAAAAAATCTCAAATAACAAAAAAAAAGCTCAATAACAAAAAGGCAAATAACCTGATTTTTAAATGGGCAAAGGATTTGATCACATCTTTCTCCAATGCAGACATGCAAATGGCCCATAAGCACATGAAAAGATGCTGCGCCTCATTAGTAACTAGGAAGATGCAAATCAAAACCACCATGAGCGAGAGCCCCACTGGAGAAGACGAAGCAGGCGCCCTGCCACCATCTGGAAAACTGGGCAGGGAAGTGCCCCAGCTTGCTCACCCCAGAGCAGCAGACCCAGTCTCTGTGGCCGGCAGGTTAACTGCTCGGGGGTTGATGGAGTCCCAGAGGGAATGTCCGGAAAACACAAACTTCAGAGGAGCAGGACGAGTGCCGGGTCTCAGGCGCCCCCCTTCTACTCGGATTCATTCATGAGCAAAAGGTACGCCCAGGAAAGGGCGAGCAAGACCCCCAAAGAGACCAGCGGTGAGTCTGGGGTTGACCCAGCCCCCTTCTCCCCAGCAGTCCTGTGAACATCAGACCCACACAGCTGGGCACAGCTGAGAGAGATGCATGCAGGTGGAGCCTGGATGTCAGCCAGGACAGGAAGAGTCCGCTCCACGGGAAGCCTGGCCAGGGTGCCTCCCACGGTACCTGGAGAGGAGACAATCCCACACCTCCCCACCAGAGGGAATCCCCCGACCATACAAGAGTAGCGGAGGAGGACTGAAGCCCCACCCGCCCCCATCACCCCTCCTTCTTCCCTGGGCCCCCACCCAGGCTGGGGAGACTGTGAATGAGGCCACAGCCCGGCAGGAGACAGCAGAAGGACTTACCTGTGAGCCGCTGACAGGAACAATTACAGGAGCCACCACAAGAGGGCGCTTGGTGCCCAGATTCTTTTTAATTTTTTTCTTTTTTCTTTTTCTTTTTTTTTTCTTTTTGGTGCATGAATGTGCATGTGAGAGTTTGATTTGCATTCACCCCTTTTTTCTCTTTTTATCTTTTCTTTCCTCTCTTTTCTTTCTTCTTTCATTTTTTGTTTTCTGTTTATGTGTGTACATGAATGAGTTTCATCTTTCAGTTTCTTTGTGTGTGTGTTCTCTTATTTCTATTTAATGTGTATGTAAATATATATGTGAAGATCTGATTTGCATTCTTCCCTTTTTTTCTCTTCTTCTCCTTTTATTGTGTTGGACGTGTGTGTGTGTGTGTGTTGGGTTTTCCTGGCTTTTTGGAATTGAGTTTTTTTTTCCCCTCTACTTGTTTTGGTTTTTATTTGTGTGTATATGTGTGTGTGTGTGTGTGTGTGTGTGTGTGTGTGTGTGTGTGTGTGTGCGCGCGCGCACTCGCGCGCGCATGTTATAGTTTTTTTACTTTGGTTTCTGCTTTTTGCTTTGTTTGTTTTATTTTTGTCCATTCTATTTCAATCAAATTTTCTCTGTTCTCCTCATTGCTGTTACTTTATCTTGAACTCATGGGATATGCACACATACCCACTGCATCATCATATAGTGTGGTGGTGGGAAGTGGGTCTCAGGGAACCCATAACCCAGTCAGTAAAAATCCTCATTCTCCACCTTGCTCGACCTTCAAAACTACAAGAGACAGCAAAGCTTCCCACCCTCAACCCTGTTTCAAAATAGAACAAATTCAGAGCCCTGACCAGGGAAGAATAGAAGGTTGAGCAAACATCATAAAGGAAAATGCCTCCCACTGCCACTAACTAATGAAACCAAAGAAAAAAAGAAAGAGATCTGTCACAAATGAATAAAAATCAATGAAAGAACATGGGAAATTTCCAGTGTACCAAAGAGACAATGCCTGAAAAATCAGATTTCAGAGCCCAACAATGGAAGTCACAAAAGACTGGCCCCAGAATACAATAGGGATTAGGGAAGGAATGGAAAGAGTGAATAATACTCAAAGCCTCCACCAAAACCACTGGAGAAAGGAGAACCTAGTCAGTAAATGATGCTGGGAAAACTGGCTGACCACACGCAGAGGATTCAAACAGAACCTCTACCTATCACTATTCATAAAGATCAGCTCTAAGTGGATCAAAGACCTAAATGTAAATCCTCAAACTATAAGAATCTTTAAAAATGCAGGAGACACCCTTATGGAAATTGGAACTGGCAACAAATTCCTGATCAAAACCCCAAGTGTCCATGCCATAAGAGATAAGATGGACAAGTGGGACCTCTTCACACTGAAAAACTTCTGCAAAGCAAAAGAGACCATCAGGAGAGCAGGAAAACAGCCCACAGAATGTGAAAAAATATTTTCCAACTGTATCTGACAAAGGCCTAATATCCAGGATCTACAAAGAAATAAAACATGACAAAAGGAAAAGAACAAACAACCCCATTAAAAAGTGGGCAAAAGACATGAATAGACACTTTGCAGAAGATACACAGGCAGGCAAACAGACACATGAAAAAGTGTTCAACCTCACTCATCATCAGAGAAATGCAAATCAAAACCACATTGAGATATCACCTAACCCCAATAAGAATGGCCAGCATTAATAAAACAAACAATAACAGATGATGGCGAGGATGTGGAGAAAAAGCAATGCTTCTACACTGCTGGTGGGAATGCAAAATAGTGCAACCTCTTTGGAAAACAGTGTGGTAATTTCTGAAAGAACTAGACATTGACCTTCCATATGACCCAGCAATAACCCTGCTGGAAATATACCTAGAGGAACTCAAATCATTCTACAGAAAAGATACCTGCACACAATTGTTTATTATAGCACTATTCACAATAGCAAAAACATGGAACCAACAGTGCTGCCCATCAAAACTAGACTGAAATTTTTTAAGTGGTACATATACATGATGGAATACTACACAGTCATAAAGAAGGGCAAGCATATAGACTTCGCAGCAACTTGGATGGATTTAGAGTGATACTCAGTGATCTATCACAGAAATAAAGAACAGAGTACCAAATGTTCTCACTAATAAGTGGACCCTGAACATTTAACATAATACTATAAGAAAAGGATTGGCAGTAGGGGGATACTACCAGGGTAGGGGGAGAACACAGCATCAATAAGGGTACCTTATCTCAAACCAGGCAAAGTGGGGACCAAAGGGAGGCCCAAACTTTACCTGTATGATGACCACTAATCTTAAATTGTACCACTCATCTTTAAAATAAAATAAGTTTTTTAAAAAGAGTGAATAAGACTCAAGAAAGACAAGATGCACCACTGAATGAATTTGTAACAGAGAATTTGACCATAAAAAATTTCATCTAGGAAATACTTAACAATATGACAAACATGAATAGCAGAATTAATCAAGCAAAAGAAAGAATCTCAGGGCTGGAAGACCAAAACATGGAACTAAACCAATTTGTAAAAAACATAAAAAGAAAATTCAGAAACAACAAAACCTCCAAGAGATGTGTGATTATATCAAGAGGCCACACCTATGCCAGATTGCTATCCCAGATGAAAAAAGGGAAACAGAGAACATCTAGGAGCAAGCATTCCAGGGGGTTATACAAAAAACTTTCCCCATCTCACCACAGATAAGACTATCCAAACACAAGAGATACAAAGAACCCCACAAGAAGTCAAATGAGAAGATCAACTCCTAGACACATAGTAATTCACCTACAAAAAGTAGGTACAAAAGGAAAAAATCCTAAAAATAGCAACAGGAAAGGTCAGACTACCTACCAGGGAAGATCAATCAGAATAGCAACAGGCCTAGCAACAGAAACACAAACTAGAAGGAACTGAAGTCCAACTTTCAAAGTCCTCAAAGATAAACAATTTCAACATAGAATTTACTGACCAGCCAAGCTCAGCTTCTTCAGTGATGGAGAATTAAAATCCTTCGCAGTCAGGCACGGTGGCTCATGCCTATAATCCCAGCAATTTGGGAGGCCAAGGTGAGAGGATTGCCTGAACCCACAGGTTCGAGACCAGTCTGGGCAACTTGGCAAGACCTCATCTCTACAATAAATCAAAAAACTAACCGAGCATGTTGTCACACACCTGTAGTTCCAGTTACTTGGAAGACTGAGGTGGAAGGATTGCCTGACCCCAGCAGGTCAAGGCTGCAGTAGCTGTGAGCATGCCACTGCACTTCAGCCTGGGCAACAGAGTGACACTCCAACTCAAAAATGAAAAAGAATGAAACTGTGAGGGGAGAGTGAGGGAGGGAGTGGCAATAGTGGTAAACTACCCCAGGGGGCACACCTCATCAACAAGTGTACCTGCATAATGAACATTTGTATACCTAACCCTGAATTATACCCCACATCTTTAAAATAAAAAATTTATAAATGTAAAAAAAAATTATTCCCAGACATTCAATCCCTAACAGATTATGCAGCTTCCAGATCAGCTCTGTAGAAGATGCTTTAAAAAGGTAATTAAGCACAGAAGAAAGGGAAAAAAAAGAATGACCACACGCTTCCCAAGAGAAGAGGAGAACCCAGAATCAACAAAGAATACATCACAACTGAAAACTTGAAAACACACACATATCAACCCAAAAGTTGAAAGAAAACAAACAAGCAAAGAAAAAGTTTTATAAGAACCTCATGATGGGGATAAACAATCACATTTCAATAATCAGCCTGAATGTGAATGGATTAAATGCACCACTGAAAAGACACTGAATGATAAACTGGATAAAAAACCAAGACCCAATAATTTGCTGCTTCCAGGAAACTCATCTCACCACAAAGGATGCACACAGACTCAAAGTTAGAGGGTGGAAAATAAATTTCCAGGTGAATGAATCACAAAAATAGGCAGGAGTTATGATCTTAATATCAGACAAGCAACTTTTAAGTTATCAAAAATTTTAAAATCTATGAAAGTAT
Source organism: Cephalopachus bancanus (assembly GCA_027257055.1). Lineage (NCBI taxonomy): Eukaryota > Metazoa > Chordata > Mammalia > Primates > Tarsiidae > Cephalopachus > Cephalopachus bancanus. The sequence goes on from JAPVLO010000325.1 coordinate 3,778,686, forward strand.
ACTACATAATGAGAAAAGATTCAATCCATCAATAAGAAATATCCACCCTAAACATATATGCACCCAACACAAGAGCACCGGCATTTACAGAGCAACTACTAAGTAAACTAAAAAAAAAAATACTGACTCTAACACTATTATAGCTGGGGACTTAACTACCCACTAACAGCCCTAGATAGATCATTGAAGCAAAAAAAATCAACAAAGAGATTGGAACTTCAACTTGGCACTTGATCAAATGGACTTAATAGATACCTACAGAACACTTCACTCAACAACTACAGAATATACATTCTACTCTTCACCACATGGACCATACTCCAAGATCGATCACATCCTCAGCCAAAAATCAAGCATAAATAAATTTTATAAGATCAAAATACTGCCATGCACCATCTCAGATCACAGTGAAATAAAAATAAATATCAACACCAAACAAAATGCCCCCCAAACCCATAAAGACATGGACACCAAACAGCATGATGCTGAATGATTACTAGGTCAACACAGAAATCAAAACAGAAATTAAAAGATTCCTGGAAACATAAGAAAACAAAGAAACATCTTACCAAAACCTCTGGGATGCCATGAAAGCAGTTCTAAAAAGGGAATTTATATCTCTACAAACACACATAAAGAAAATAGAAAGATCACAATTTAACAGCCTAACAAATTACCTAAGGAAGCTGGAAAGACAAGACCACCAAAACCTGACTTTAGCAGAAGAATCCAGATTGCCAAAGTAAAAACCAAAATAAGGGACATAGAAAAAAAAATATCATAGAAAAAACAAAAAAACTGGTTAATTGAAACAATGAACAAGATTGATGGACGCCATAGCCACACTGACCAAGGAGAAGCTCAAATAAACATATTCAGAAAAGTAAAAGATCAAATCACAACTGACCCCAAGTAAACACAAAAGATTATCAGACATTACTATGCACTGTATGAAAACAAATTTGATAACCTAAATGAAATGGACATTTCATCATACAACCTCCCAGAGCTGAAACAAGAAGACACTGAGACACTAAATAAACCAGTAACAACCCAGAAAATTGACTACATCATAAGATAACTACCTTTTTTTTTTTTGAGTTGGAGTCTCACTCTGTTGCCCAGACTGGAGTGCAGTGGTTGCTTCCGGCCACCACAGCCTCAACCTGCTGGGCTCCAGGGATCCTTCCGCCTCAGCCTTCCAAGTAGCTGGAACTACAGGCGTGCACTACCATGCCTGGCTGATTTTTGATTTATTGTAGGGATGAGGGCTCACCAAGTTGCCCAGGCGGGTCTCGAACCCTCAGGCTCAGGCAATCCACTCACCTCAGCCTCCCAAAAGACGCGGGATTACAGGCTGAGCCACCAAACCCAGCAGATAACTACCTTTTTAAAAAAGCCCTGGACCAGATGGCTTTCCAGAGGAATTCTACAAAACATACAAGGAGGAGCTGATGCCAATCCTATTGAAAGTATTTCAGGCATTGAGAAAGGCAGAACTTTACCCAAATCAATTTATGAAATTAACATTAAACTGATAACCAAACTAGATAAAGATCCAACAAAGTAAGAGAATTACAGGCCAATATCCTTAAAGAACATAGATGCAAAAATTCTCAACAAGATTCTAGCAAATTGGATCCAACAACACATTTCAAAAATCATCCACCATGACCAAGTAGGCATCAATCCCGGGATGCCGGGCTGATTCAACATCCACAAGACCATAAATGTAATTAAACACATAGACAGATGTAAAAACAAGAACCACATGATTATATCATTAGATGCAGAAAAGCCTTTGATAAAATCCAGTATCCCTTCTTGATAAAACCCTCGAACACCAAGGCATAGAAGAACCATGCCTCAAAATGGTAAGCCCCATCTACGATAAACCCACAGCCAACATATTGCTAAATGGGGCAGAAACTGGAAGCGATTCCCCTGAAACTGGGGCCAAACCAAGACAAGGCTGCCCACTCTCACCACTCCTGTTCAACATTGTGTTGGAAGTCCTAGCAATAGCTACTAGACAAGAGAAAAAAATCAGGGGTATCCAAATAGGGAAAGAGGAAGTTAAGTTATCCCTCTTTGCTGATGATATGATCCTATACCTCAGAAATCCAAGAGAATCTGTCAAAAAACCTCCTTTCACTGATAAAGGACTTTGGCAAAAGATCTTGGGGTACAAAATAAATGTGCAAAAGACAGTTGCATTCTTATACATCAACAATAGACAGACAGAGAACCAAATAAAAAGCACAACCCCATTCACAATAGTCACAAAAAAATTAAATACCTTGGCGTCTTCCTAACCAGAGAAGTGAAAGACCTTTACAATGAAAACTACAAAACACTGCTCAAAGAAAGCCAAGAAGACACAAATGGAAAAATATTCCATGTTCATGGATAGGAAAAATCAACATTGTTAAGATGTCCATTCTACCAAAGGCAATCTACAGATTCAATGTAATCCCCATTAAATTACCTACATCATTCTTCTCAGTTCTGGAAATGGCAGCACAGAAATTCATATGAAAACATAAATGAGCACAAATAGCCAAAACAATCCTTAGCAAAAGAAACAAAGCAGTCTTTTCCAGACTTCAAACTTTCCTACAAGTCTACAATAATCAAAACAGCCTTGTATTGGTACAAGAACAGGCATATGGATCAATGGAATAGGATAGAGATTCAGAAGCAAAACCTCAATTCTTCAACCAACTCATCTTCAACAAAGCCTCCACCAATAACCAGCGAGGAAAGGAGAACCTAGTCAGTAAATGGTACTGGGAAAACTGGCTGATCACATGCAGAAGAGTCAACTCTAAGTGGATCAAAGACCTAAATGTAAATCCTCAAATCATAAGAATCTTTAAAAATTCAGGAGACACCCTTATGAAAATTGGAACTGGCAACCAATTCCTGATCAAAGCCCCAAGTGCCCATGCCATTAGAGATAAGGTAGACAGGTGAAACCTCATCAAACTGACAAGCTTCTGCAAAGCCAAAGAAACCATCAAGAGAGTGGGGAGATAGCACATCGAATGTGAAAAATATTTGCCAACTGTATATCTGACAAAAGCCTAACATCCAGGATCTACAAGGAACTCAAATGTGACAAAAGAAAAAACAAACAACGCCATTAAAAAGTGGGCAAAAGACATGAACAGACACTTCTCAAAAGAAGATATATGGGCAGCCAACAGACATATGAAAAAGTGCTTAGCCTCACTAATCATCAGAGAAATACAAATCAAAACCACACTGAGCTGCCACCTAACCCCAGTAAGAATGACCATCATTAATAAAACAAACAACAACAAATGCTGGCAAGGATGCAGAGAAAAGGGAACACTTCTACACTGCTGGTGGGAAAGCAAACTAGCGAAACCTCTTTGGAAAACAGTGTGGTGATTTCTGAAAGAACTACAAATTGACCTTCTATATGACCAGCAATTCCCCTTTGGGGAATATACCCAAAGAAACGTAAATCATTCTACAAAAAAGATACCTGCACACACATGTTTATTGCAGCCCTATTCACAATAGCAAAAACATGGAACCAACGTGCTCCCCATCAAAACTGGACTGGATTTTTTTTAATGCGGTACATATACATAATAGAATATTATACAGTCATAAAGAAAGATAAACATATGAACTTCACAGCAACTTGGATGGATTTTGAGTCAATAATACTCAGTGATCTATCACAGAGACAAAGAACAAAGTACCACATGTTCTCACGCCCAAGTGAACCCTGAACATTTCCCACACTACTATAAGAAAGGGATTGGCAATAGCGGCATACTGCCGGGGTGAGGAGAGGGGCACAACATCAATAAGGACACCTGATATCAAACCAGGCAAAGTGGGGGCCAAAGGGAGGCCCAAACTTTACCTGTATGATGTTCTCTTATATACCTAATCCTGAATTGTACCCCACATCTTTAAAATAAAATACATTAAAATTAAAAATTTTAAAATTTTAAAAATGAAAATATATGACCACATGAAACCTTGGGCATAAATGTTCATAGCAGCAGTAGTCATAATGGCTAGAATGTGGAACCAACCCAAATGCCCATCAACTGATAAATTTCTAGAACAACACTCTGCTATATCCATACAATATTATTCAATGATAAAAGAAATGAAACACTGATCACGCCACACCGTGGTGACCCTCAAAAATATTACATTCTGTGAAAGAAGTCAGTCAAAAAAGACCACTTAGTATGTGATTCTATTCCTATGACATGCCCGTAATAGGCAAATAGAGAGACAGAAAATAGACCAACTAATCATTTTCATGATCATTGAGCTGCATCTTCTCTGCGAAACCTTTCTTGACAGAAGCAGACAGCCTGGCACACCTTGTGACAACAGCTTGTAATTATCAACTAAACTGTAAGTTCCATAAAAGCAACAAAAAAAAATTTTTCCCTTTTGCCCTCTGCTATATCCCCACCACCCGGAACAGTACTTGGCATATAATAGGAGTCAACAGATATGGATTGCGTGATTGAATGACTAAATCTGTTCACATGACTCCCCTGCCCCCCATCAATAGGCAGTGGTCTTCATGGAAGAGAAGGTTTCGTCCCATTCATACTCCTGCCCCGGGACCCACAGAACTAGCATGCCTGGCACACAGTACATATCCAATAAATACTGGGTCAATGAATGAATGGAGAAAAAAACCAGGACTAAAACTGGTTTTGACCCACTGCCGTCATGGTACCCACAGTGCTTCCCAGATCCGGATATCCAGCACTGGATCCTTGCAGATGCCTTTGGACTCAGGCAGGCCTCCTTGCGCTTCTGAGACCCTGCTTCTGAGAGTGACTCTAGGACTCTATTTTCCCTCATATGTGGCCCTTTTCAAACACGTTTCCCTGTTTAAATGTGGCCCAGCATCTCAGCAGACCCAACAGTACTACAGATTAACTTCGTTAGAATGTGTACTCAGATCCAATCATGTAGATGGTAAATATTCGTGTGCTCCATACCAGGAAAACAAACCAAGACCACTTGAAGATTTGAGGGAGGCAGTACCTCCCAAGACCCACACTGGGTACAGTGGCTGCCCTTATGATGCTCTCAGAGAGACAGCACATGTCCTCAGCCAGAGAGCCACAAACCTGGACCGTCTTCACAGAGTTCCCTCAAAGCCAGACCCGTGCTTAATCTCCCAGCACCTTTCAGGCATTGACGGGAGACATGGCCAGCTGGCAGGCCTCCATTTAAAAGGCACAGTCACTTCTGAAATGAAACACGAAGGAAATAACTTTTTAACCTGGTTTGGATGTGCACTACCCACTCTAACTAAATGGCATGTATTAATTAAAATGGTAGTGAGTGTAACATGTGTTCCATCATTCTCCTTAATGCAGACCTAACAAGACATCCAAATTTTAGTAAGAGGTTATACTTCTACCAGCAAGGCATGGATGGATTTCATCAACAACAACAGGAGGGAAAATAACAAGAACGCTATCACTATTGCATTGTTTTTTATAGGCCTACCTCTAAAACTCAAAACAAACACACACTTGCACACACTCCCAATAATGAGCCCTGTTAACACTCCAGCCGAAATTCTTGGCTCATCAAGAGAGCTTTATTTGGAATGCAATACAGAAAAATCCAGGAAATCCTATAAGGTCTTTGACAAGGCTAATACTGAACAGGAACAAAACAAGACTTCTGGCACCATATCCTCTCAGCCCTTAAGTAAATGTGTCCCATTAAAAAGCAGACTGTGGCAGGGCTCGGTGGCTCAGATTGTAATCCCGCGCCTTTGGCAGGCGGAGGTGAGTGGATTGCCTGAGCCCACGGGTTTGAGACCTGCCTGGGCAGCGAGACCTCATCTCTACAATAAATCAAACAATCAGCTGGGTGTGGTAGCACGCACCTGTAGTTCCGGCTACTCGGAAGGCTGAGGCGGAGGGATTGCCAGAACCCAGAAGGTCGACGCTGGGGTGGCCATGAACATGCCACTGCACTCCAGCCTGGGCGACGGAGTGAGACTCCAACTCAAAAAAAGAAAAGTAGCCTGTGGAAGATTTGTTTCTCCAAAGCATATAGTAGCTTATAAGTAGAAGGGCTGTGATGGATGTGTTCAAGCACTCTTTACCCTCATTAAGCAACATGCCCTGGCAACCAAAAACTCCAACTAGACTTGATTTGGGAGGGTGGTATTTATAGCAGTGTAAAGTATAGCTTAGAGCCACAGAGCACCCTAGCACCCAACATTAGAGCACACTGTGTTCAAGCCTGGACATACCTTAGAATTCTTTTCAATCAACATTACAAGAGGCCACAGCTAATCGATGGGCGTTTCCATGAAAGATGAAATCTCTGCATCATGACGGATCACTAAGTTCCTTTTTTTGACTTCGATAGAGAAAATATGCTCAACTCTTAATTCTAAATGCTATTGATATGTGGAAATTTTAATTCAGAAAAACCCATCAGTGAAAACAAGCTAGGCTTCCATTTCTCGTCGCATGCGTAGCTGGGCGCACTGGAGAAACTTTCTGTCCACAGCCAGTCCACAGAGACAAATAAGACCCGCTCTTGGAGGTGCTTCTAGTCTCCCAAAATGTAGGAGAGGGCTTCAGGGATAGCCCCCCCCAAAAGACAGCAACTGGGAGCCAGGGCCAGGGCTTGCTGTGAAGGGGCCTGGAGAGGATGGGACTGGAGTGAGCAAGAGCTGAGCGCCTGGCGGTTGGGACGCGTCGGCACAAGAGCACCAGGGAGCACGGGCAGAGCCGCAGCAAGCCGGAGGAAAGAGTCAACGTGGGAATTAAGTAACGTGGACCAGCAGTAGGGTTTGGGCTCCCTAAGTCCTGCGTTATGGGGGTGAACAGTTGCAGGAAGGTTGACCTGTTGAGGAGGACAAAACCTTCAGGAAAGGTTAAGTGGCTCTTAAGTAAGGATGTCCCGAGGCTAGTCATGGAAGTATGAATCAACCGTTTTGGAAGAAAGCTTTTCCAAGTTAGGATCGCATGTCTCTCATAGGCTCCATTCAAGTGTGACTTCACAAAGATTACCAAACACACCAGAAGTTTAGTCACTCCATGAGAGCTATGACATCCTAAAGAGTTTTATATTTAAAATGTTTAAAGAAATAAAAATAAAATTACAAAGATGAAATATATGTAAATATGTAGAGATATATATATAAAATAAACTATTAATAAGGAACAAACAGAATTTTTAAATATTAACTTCTAGGAATAAAATGTATAATTGTTGGATTCAAAATATAAATTATTGGGATAAATATTACAGAGATCAGACACAGTTAACTAAAGAATTAGTGAACTGAAAGAGATATTCAAAGAATTTAGAACTTAGAAATTAGCAGGCCAGGCGCGGTGACTCATGCCTATAATCCCAACAATTTGGGAGGCCAAGGTAAGAGGATTACCTGAGCCCATAAGTTTGAGACCAACCTGGGCAACTTGGTGAGACCTCATCTCTACAATAAAAATTTTTTTAAAAAATTAGCTGGGCATGGTGGCGCATGCCTGTAGTTCCAGCTACTTGGAAGGCTGAGACAGAAGGATCAACTGAGCCCTGCACGTCGTGGCTGTGGTGGCCGTGAGCATGCCACTGCACTCCAGCCTGGGCGACAGAGTGAGACTCCAACTCAGAAAAAGAAAAGGAAATTAGCAAAGAGAGAAAAAGAGATGGAAAATATAAAAAAGAGTTTAAAAGATATGGAAGATGTAATGAGAAGATCTAATCCCCATCTCAATGAAGTCCAGAAAGAGAAAGTTGAATTTTGAAGAGCCAATACAAAGCAAGATAAAGTCTGTGGATTTTTCAGAAATGTTCTCAACCATGACCACGTGGACCAAGGAATTGCTACATATCCTGAGAAAAATTAATAAAGAGTCCCTTACCATGAACTTAGAGAAAACCAAAATCGAAGAGAGCATCAGGAAAATGTAGGGCAAGAAGGGCTGTATCCCTTAGAAGGAATGACAGCTCAAATAAAGAAAGACAAACTTTTCAGCGATGGAGATCAGAAGATAAGGAAAAAGGTAACTACAAAGTGTTAAGAGAAAGTAATAGTCAGTCAAGAATTCTGTCTATAGCCAAAAGAAAGAAAAAAATAGAAAAAAACAAAATGAGCCTGAAGGAATTAAAATAAAGGAGCAGAAAGCAACAAAACAGAAAGAACGAATTTATAATAGAAAGAATCAACAAATCTTGCTGGACATAGTAGCTCACACCTGTAATCCCAGGACTCTGGGAGGCTGAGGCGGAAGGATTGCCTGAGCCTAGGAGTTCAAGACCAGCCTGGGCCACACAGTGAGATTTTGTCTCTACAGAAAAATCAAAAAATGAACCAGGCACGGTGGCACCCACCTGTAGCCCCAGCTACTCAGGAGGCTGAAGTGGGAAGATGACCTGAACCCAGGAGGTTGAGGCTGTGGTAAGCCATGGTCATGCCATTGCACTCCTGTCAGGGTGGACAGAGTGAGAACCCAGCTCAAAAGAAAAAAAAACAACTACAGGTTTCTTGTTTCTTTAAAACCTACAAAGTACACACATCTCTTCGCTTTAAGAAAAAAGAAAAAGGCACAAATACATAACATAAACGCAGATAACTATAGTTTGAGCGAAGATTTAAAGTATAAAGATAATTCTAGCAACAACTTCATACCAATAAATGTTAAGATGTAGACAAAACGGATTAAACAGTTGCCGGCACAACTGACAGGTCGTGTCCCTTCCAGGACCCAGCCCTTGCTGCTGTGTTTGCCCAGTTGCTCAGAGCCTCTGGAAGCTGAAACCGGCTAGAATTTCCTTCGCACCCGGCCGTAGCCACTTCGTGGCAACTCTGCCACCGTGTTCAAGGCTCACCTGGTCCAGGACTCCACCCTGGAGCAGGTGCTGGAGGTGCTCAAGGACCTCATCGACGAGGCCTGCTGGGACATCAGCTTGAGGGGCGTGAACCTGCAGAGCATGGACTCGTCCCACGCCTCCCTGATGCAGGCCTCCCTGCAATCCGAGGGCTTCTACACATGCCACTGGCACCGCAACCTGGCCATGGGTGTGAACCTCACCTGCGTGTCCAAAATACTAATATGTGCTGTCAACGAACGACTGAAGATAATGCAGGCACCTTGGCGCTCGCGTTTGAAGCATCAAGTCAGAAGAACGTTTCAGACTAGGAAATGAAGTTAATGGATTTGGATACCGAACAACTTGGAATTCCAGAACAAGAGTACAGCTGTGTAGTAAAGATGCCTTCTGGTGAATTTGCACGTATATGCCAAGATCTCAGTCATATTGGAGAGGCTGTTGCAATTTCCTGTGCAAAAGACAGAGTGAAATTGTCTGCAAGTGGGGAACTTGGAAACAGATACATTAAGTCATCACAAACTAGTAATGTCTACAAAGAGGAGGAAGCTGTTACCATTGAGATGAAGGAGCCAGCTGACTTTTGCACTAAGGTACCTGAATTTGTTTACAAAAACCATTCCACTCTCTTTTACAGTGACACTCAGTATGTCTGCAGATGTACCCCTTGTTGCAGAGTATTAAATCGCTGATATGGGCTGGGCTTGGTGGCTCAGCCTGTCATTCCAGCACTTTGGGAGGCCAAGGCGAGTAGAATGCCTGAGCCTGAGGGTTCACAACCAGCACGGGCAACTTGGAGAGACCTCGTCTCTACAATTAAATTTAAAAATGAGCCAGGCGTGGTAGCACGCACCTGTAGTTCCGGCTACTTGGAAGACTGAGGTGAAAGAATCGCTGGAGCCCAGCAGGTTGGCGCTGGGGTGGCCGTGAGCATGCCACTGCACTCCAGCTGGGGGGACAGAGTAAGACTCCAACTCAAAAAAAAACATTGCTGATATGGGACACTTAAAGTACTCCTTGGCTCCCAAGATCGAGATGAAGAAGGATCTAGGCATTCTTAAAATCCAAGAAAAGGAAACTAAGCTCTTTGAGAACAGCTTCCAAGATGCCAGCATGTACTGAAGTCTTCTATCACCAAATTTGTACCTCTGAACACATATGTAGACATTGATTTCTACAAATAACCTATTTTTTCCTCTAGTCCCTACAGGTTGTTTAAAGAATAAAGTCTAAGGTCAAATATGGTCTTGTTAACCTAGAAATATTTCTGCCTGACTTAGAAATACTTATGAGTTTTACAATACAAAAGGGTCTGGACTCTAAATGCAGTTTTAAGAATTGTTTTTCAACCTAAATAAAGTTTCCTAAATTTCAAATGTCAAAAAAAAAAGATGTAGACAAAATGAACAAATTTCTAGAAAAAATAACTTACTGTGGCAGTTTAAAAATATTCCTACTTATCCTTTGAACTTAAGATTTATGGGGAAAGGTCATGACAAAAGGATTATGTCCTTTCCTCATGAGGCTCAGCTGATTTAAACTACTTACATGTGATCACATAATTCCTGGGAACGTCTGTGTGAATTCCAAGGATACACAACAAAAGGTAGTGAAGCTTTCATTTTATCCACAGGAACACTTGCCGTTAGAGTCCTTCACCACTTTTTATGAAGTCTGACAAGTCTGAGGCCACAATGCTCTATAGAAGTCCAGGCTGAAATCCCACCTGACAGCCAGCCTCAGTTATCAGGTAAGAGAGTAAACATGCCTCCAGATGACTCCAGCATCTGGCCATCGAGTCACGCCCAACCTGCCAAAATAAAGTTCCATACATCATGAAACAGAGACAAACTATTCCCACTGCCTTGCCAGAGTCCTGATCAATGAATATGATAAAACGACTATTGTAAGCTACTAAATTTGAAAGTAATTTGTTAAGTAGGAACTGGAACACTTACTAATGCTGACTTGAGATGAAATAGAAATTCTGAATAGTCTTATGACTATGATGAAATTATTTCATAGATTGTCTTTTGGTGTTGTATAAAAGGTTATTGCCAAACCTAAATTTTTTCCTATGTTCTCTACCTAGTTTTATAGTTTTGCCTCTTACATTTTGATCCACACTTCATTTTGAATTAATTTTGTGAAAGGTGTAAGGTCTGTGCCTAAATTCATTTTTTGCATGTGGGTGTCCAGTTGTTACAACTCCATCTGTTGCAAAGACTATTCTTTCTTTCTCTGTTGAATTGTCTTTTCTCCTTTGTCAAACATCAGTTGGCTAATTTTATGTGGGTTTACTCTGGGGTTTTTTATCTTATTCCATTAATCTATTCGTCTATTCTTTTGCCATACCATGCTGACTTGATTACTGTAGCTTTACAGTAAGTTTTGAAATGGTTTAGTATCAGTCTTCTGACTCTCTCCTTCAATATTATGTTAACTATTCTGGGTCTTTCTCACATAAACTTTAGAGTGAGTCACTTGATATTCACAAAATAACTTGTTGGGATTTTGACTGGGATTGTGTTAGATCTGCAGATCAGTTGAGAAGAATTAATATCTTAACACTATTGAATCTCCCTATCCATAAATCTGGAACTCTCACCATTAATTTAGATCTTTCATTTCTTTCATCAGAGTTTTTGTAGTTTTCCTAGATAGCGCTAGGAAATATTTTGCTAAATGTATGCCTAAGTACTTAGTGGGAGGTATCTAATGTAAATGGTACTGTATTTTCAATTTCAAATTGTTCATTGGTGATATATAGAAAAGCAATGGGCTTTTGCATATTAACATTGTATTATATAACTTTGCTATGATCACCTATTGGTTCCAGGAGTTTTTTGTCAATTCTTTGGCATAGTCTATGTAAAAAAATCATGCCATTTACAAAAAAAGTTTCATTTATTTCCTTCCAATCCATATTCCTTTTATTTTCTTTTTGCCTTATTGTATTGACTAGGACTTCCGGTACAAGACTGAATAAGAGTGGAGAAAGGGTACATCCTTGCTTCTTTTCTGATCTTAGGGAGAAAGATTTTAGTTTCTCACCATTACGCATGATGTTAGCTGGAGGTTTTTGAGATATTTTTTATACCACTCTATTCCAATTTGCTAAGATGTTTTATCATGAACACGTATTGAATTTTGTCAGGTACTTTTCTATATCTATAAATATAATCATCTGGTTTTTCTTCTTTAGTCTGTTGCTATGATGGATTACATTAATTAATTTTTGGATTTTGAACCAGACTTGCATACTTGAATGCATTCCACTTGGTCATGGTATATAATTCTTTTTATACACTGTCGGTTTCAATTTGCTAATATTTTGTTGAGGACTTTTGCATGTATGTTCATGAGAGATATTGTTCTGCAGTTTTCCTTTTTTGTAATTTCTTTGACAGATTTTGGTATTATGGTAATGCTGACCTCATAGAATGAGTTGGGAATGTTTCCCTCTGCTTCTATTTTCTGGGAGAGATTATAAAGAACTTTTGTAATTTCTTCCTTCGGTGGTTCAGCCTGTAATCCCAGCACTTTGGGAGGCTGAGGCAAGCAGATTGCCTGAGTCTGGGCAACTTGGCAAGACCTCATATCTATAATAAATCAAAAATTAGCTGGCCATGGTAGCGCACGCCTGTAGTTCCAGCTCCTTGGAAGGCTGAGGCAGAAGGATCGCTGGAGCCCAGCAGGTCGAGGCTGTGGTGGCCAGGAGCATGCCACTGCACTCCAGTCTGGGCGAAAGAGTGAGACTCCAACTCAAAAAAAAAAAATTTTTTTTCACAGAAATTACTAACTGAACCACGTTGGCCTGTTGCTTTCTGTTTGAAAAGTACTGATTATTCATTCAATTTCTTTAATAAAGAAGTAATAAAGTAGGCCTAGTCATGCTATCTGTTTCTCCCTGTGTAAGTTTTAGAAGACTGTGTCTTTCAAGGAATTAGTCTGTTTTAGCTAGGTTATCAAATCTGTGGGCACAGAGCTGTAGTGCTGGGATTACAGGCATCAGCCATTGAGCCTGGCTGTTTTCATGGATTGCACTAATTTTTTCTTATTTCTTTTTTTCTGCTTACTTTGGATTTAATTTGTTCTTCTCTTCCTAGTTTCCTAAGATGGAAGCTGAAATCATTTACTTTAGATCTTTTTTCTAATATATGCATTTGATGCCGTAAATTGTCCTCTAGACACGCTTTTGCTGCATCCCACAAACTTTGATAAGTTGCATTTTCATTTTCATTCAGTCCAATTTTTTTCAATTTCCCTTGATATTATCCTTTCATCCCTGTGTTATTCAAAAGTGTGTTGTTTAATCTCCAAATATTTTAGCTTTTTTCAGCCATCTCTCTATTATTGATTTCTAGTTAATTTCCATTGTGGCATCAGAATACACTTTGTATTATTTCTATTATTTTAAATTTGTTAAGATGCGTTTTTATTTGTTAAGATAGACCCCAGAATGAGGTCTCTCTTGGTGAATGTTCCCTGCGTGCTGAAGATAATGCGTCTTCTGCTGTTGGATGAAGTATTCTGTAAATGTCCATTTGATCCAGCTGACAAACCGTGTTAAGTTCAAGTATGCCCTTATTGATCTGCCTGTGGGTCTGTCCATTTCTGATCGAAGAATGTTATAATAGTGGATCCATCCATTGCTCCTTGCAGATCTATCATTTTCTGCCTCATATATTTTGATGCTCTGACAAACACAAACACATTAAGGACTGGTATGTCTTCTTCTTATCACTACGTAATGCCTTTTTTTATCTGTAGTAACTTGTCTTGTTCTAAAGTCTACTTTCTCTGAAATTAATATGGCTATGCAACTTTTTTTTATTAGTGTTAGCATGTTGTGTTTTTTCATCTCTTCAATTGTAATCTGTCTTTGTATTCAAAGTGGTTTGTTGTGTTTTGTTTGTTTGTTTGTTTTTGAGTTGGAGTCTCCCTCTGTCGCCCAGGCTCGAGTGCAGGGGCAGACTCAAGGCCACCCCAGTGACGACCTGCCGGGCGCCGGCGATCCTTCGCCTCAGTCTTCTAAGTAGCTAGAACTACAGGTGTGCGCTACCACACCCGGCTAATCTTTGATTTATTGTCGAGACAAGGTCACACCAAGTTGCCCGGGCTGGTCTCAAACTCATGGGCTCAGGCAGTCTACTCACCTCAGTCTCCCAAAGTACTGGGATTACAGGCTGAGCCACTGAGCCTGACCCAAAGTGGATTTTTTATAAAGAAAAATAGTTGGGTCTTGATTTCTAATTCACTTTGACAATCTGTCTTCTAAGTGGTGAATTTAAACCATTCACATTTAAATATATGATTGATATATTTGATGTCTAGTTTGACATCCATCATATTTGTAACTATTTTGTTTTTGTTGCCCGTGTTCTTGTTTGTTGGTTTGTTTTCCTGTCTTCCACTCAAGTTCCTGCCTCCTCTGGTTTTAACCCAGCATTTTATATAATTCCATTTTCTTTAATCTCTGGTCACATCAGGTACACTTCTCTTTAACTTTCGTAGTGATTTCCCTAGAGTTTGCAATATACATTTGGAACTAATCTAAGTTCACTTTTAAAGAACACCTCACCACTTCATGGGCTAGTCTAGGTATCTCATAGCAAATTATTCCTAATTCCTCCAGCACAGCCCTTATTATACTGCTGTCATTCATTTCGCTTGTCTATAATCTATAGTCACCCAACACAGTCTTGCTATTATTATGTAGTACAAAGTGTTATCTGTTATCAACTAAGAATAGGAAAAATAAAAGATTTTTTTTTTGCCTTTTTTATTTCTTCTTTAACACTTTTGCTTTTTAGGTATACTAGAATTTCTAATCTCTATCTATTTATTTTTTCTTTCTCTGAAGAACTTTTAACGTTTCCTATAAGGCAGGTCTCCTGACAATAGCATTCCTCAATATTTGTTTGTCTGAGAAAGTCTTTATCTGTCCTTCACTTTTGAAGGACAATTTCACCGAATACAGAATTCAGGGTTGGTGTTTTGTGAATATTTTTCTTTCAAAATTTTATATATTTCATTCCACTTTATTTTCATTTGCATGCTTTCTGAAGAGAAATCTGATGTAATTGTTTCCCTGTTTCTCTAGGAGTGAGTTGTCTGTTTTCATTCTGGTTTCTTTCAAAAATGTCTCCGTCTTTGATTTTCTGCACTAGGAGTATAACATGCTTAGATGTTCATTGTTTTTTATTATTTTCTCTGCTTGGTGTTCTCTGAGCTTACTGAATCTGTACTTTGGAGACTTCGCCATTTTTAGTTCAAATAGTTTTCTATTCCTTTCTCTCTTTTTTCTCCATTGGCATTTCAGAGGAGTAGCCTGTTATGCATATGTTACCACTTTTGTAATTGATCCACAGCTCTTAGATATTGTTACCTTTTTTTCACTTTTCTCTGTTTTTTGTTTCAGAAGATTTCCATTGATATGTATTCAAACTCACTGATTCTTTTCCTTCCCATGCTCTGTCTCTTAATGAGCCCATGAAAGCCATTCTTTAATTCTGGTAGAGTGTTTTTGATCTCTAGCAGGTTCTTCTGATCCTTAGAGTTCCCATCTCTCCTCTCTCTTCTGACATAATCCATGCTGTCCATTTTTTCCATTAGACCCCTTAGCATATTAGTCAGTGGTTTTAAATCCTGGTCTGATAACTTCGAAATCTCTGCCGCATCTGAGTTTGGTTCTGAATCTCGCTTGGCTTTGTTAGACTGTGCTCTTGTTGTCTTTTTAAAGAATGTTTGTAATTTTTGTTGTAGTATGGACAGGAGTTATCAGGTCAAACGAACTGAGGTAGATAGGCCTTTAATGTGAGGTGTTATATTTATCTGGCTAACATGAGGTTGTGTTTACAGTTTGCCATAGTTATGAGCATAAGAAGATAAAATTTCTCTGAGTGTTCTTGTTTCTGTCTCCCTTATTGGCCCTGGGTTTCTCTAAAGACTCCTTTTTAAGTAGAGTTTAAGTCTTACAGATTTTTCATCTGTAAGGGTAAGCACTGCATAATCCAGTAACTAACTTTCAGTCTTTTAGTAGGACTGTACTCATGGTCTGTGGCCTTCACAAATATGGAGCCTGGAGTCTTCAGATGAGACAGGAAGGCTACAGGGGGTTAAGGTTGAATATGGAAGAAAGTTTTCCCCTGATGACTTGCCTTTGTTAAGAACACAATTCTCTACATGCATGTCACAATTATTATTCTTGCTTCTGTCTGCCAGAAACACAGGAATGTTTTTCCAGTTCTTACTGTGAGGACTTGGTAGGGTTCCCGGAAGTAAAATTCACAAATGTGTAGGGGTCCACAAACTGGGCCCCAGATTTTTTAACTCTCAAGTTGGTCCACAGTGAGCCTCCAGCAACGTATCAATTAGCTAAGTGCACCTACCAATACTGTTTCCAGCAGTGGGCTTCTGTTTCTGGGCTTCTGCTCCCAGTAATGGTGGTTCTTGGTATACACATCTCTCAAATCAGAAAAGCAAGCAGAAATTCTAAAGAAAAAAATCAATTAATTTGACTACATCCAAATTTGAAATTTTTTCCAACATGACACCTCAAACAAAATGAACAAGCAGAAAGAACGAGCAAGAGAATTAGCATGCAAGTGCAGGGGGTCACGCATCCAAGCAACAGGATGCAATAAGGACAGCAGCCAGGGCTCACTGCTTGTTCCCAGTGCACCCCAACTTTCTCCAAACCCATTCAAAGTTTGGCGAGGACTAAGAGGCATGTCCTGGTCAAAGTAATGCCCTGTGGCTGAAAGTGACGTGTGTTAACTGCAGGCGGAAGCAACTTAAAAGCACCATTCCTCCATCTCTTCCTCCCCAGCCATGGCAGCCTCTCAGGCCGCAGCAGCCAGGTCGAGGAGTGCTGCCTACCTGGATCAGGCTTCATTTGAACAAATAATGTAGGGAAGGCTAGAAGAAAACCAGTAGTGCTGGACTCCGGTCCGAGGGAGCAATATAAATGCATTTTTTTTTAATATACAAAAAATAAAGAGGCAGACAGAAATAAATAAAAATGTATGTGTGCCTAAGTATGCATGTGTGTGTTTTCAAGCTCTGCCCGTTGAGAGGACCAGAAGCAGTAACACTCCAGCAACAACGGGCACATCTAGCACACAGATCTTCGTTTATAAACACCAGTAACATAGTCAGATCAAGACGGATTGATTCCAAGTTGGTGGCAGAGAAAATAATAGATGAGCCTGGACATTTTTATAGTGAGGGCAAGTAAAGAAGTGCGAAACAATGACCCAAGAACAAGAATAATGAAAATAAGGAGGAGGAGGAGGGAGGGAAGGAAAGAAGGAAGAAGGGGTGGGCGGAGGGAGGAGAGACAAAAAGATGAGAGGCGAAAACTCGCTGGAGCCACATGGAAAAGGCCCCCAGTGGCAAAAGTTAGAATGAAAACCAACAAAACAAATACCAGTACTATTGGATTATGATCCCATAAAGAGATATCTATGGGTTCACACAGATGTAAGCATAGCCGGATGAATAAATAAACAAGGAAAAAGGAATGACTCTTCTTTACAAAAAAAAATTCCAATGAATAAGCAAGGATGTGAGGAAAATAGAAAATCACCATCAGGATACAACAGTAACAGTTATGCAGGCAAAATCCACCTCTGGGTGCTGAAGTCTTGGGATGAGTCTCCTGAGGGCCTCCAATTGTGTCCAACTCTCTTTTTAATCAAGGGCAATGAGGGGGAAAAGTGCTTGCCTTTCTCTGTAGACTCACCAGAATAGAATGACTATTCGGGCTCAGAGGTGAGGAACCTCTTAAACAATCCACCAAAACATCGTCAACACACACATCATCTAAAATCTTGGAAAAGAAGTCAATACCTGAAGGTCTGAGGATATCATTTTTTTACCTTTTGCATCTCCAGTCTTAATGACAGGCCAGACTGAAAGCTTACAGAGTAGCATGTGAAGCAGGCAGAAAAACCGCCCTCAAAGATGGCCGGCTTCCTAGCTCTCAGGATCTGTGAAGAGGTTGCATTCCGTGGCAACGGGAAAGGAAACTGACAGACGGAATTTAGGGTGCAGATCGGCGGGCCTCGAGGCCGGGAGAGCGTCCTGGATGACCTGACAGCCTTATCGCGCGCATAAGGTCTTGAAGCATGGAAACGGAGGCAGAAGCGCCCGTGTGAGCGTGAGGCGGCGGGAGAAAGACCCACTGTCGCCGGCTCCGAAGATGGAGGCGGAAGGCGGTGACCCACGAAGTCCCGACAGCCTCCAGAAGCAGGAAAAGCCAAGGGCTCTCCCCTAGAGCCTCCGAGGAACGCAGTCCGGCCGCATCTTGGTTTCAGCTGAGAAAGACCCCTCTTGAACGTCTCATATACAGAAACATGAGCTAATGAACCTGTGTTGTTTTCAGCCACAAGGTTCCTGGTAGCTTGTTATAGCAGCAACAGGAGGCTGATATGCCCTGATCATGAAATCTACACAGCATACTTTGAGAAATATTTTTAAAATATTAATTTTCCAAGTTCTCTCTTAGTATTTCAGACTATTAATAAAACTGGCTTTGAAAGTATGAATTGCAAGACCATGGTGGTGGTTAGCTTTAATTTTTCCCCTTACAATTCTCTGTGCCCGCCCCTGCTTTAGTTTCCATGTTATGTGAGTTGTAATTTAAGGTTGTGTTGGAAGACCACAAAATGGAAAGCTATTATAAGTTGTTCTCTCAAATTTCCTGAACCTTGGGAAGCAGAGCCATGTGACTGCTTTTTCGGTTTGACCTAGTTAATTCTCTGTTCATCAGTAGCCTTTGAATCCTTTATTACGGACATATAATGTAATAACCACTTTCTATTTTTAAAAAATTGTTAGTAGGTTTTTTTGATCAAAGCAAAACACAAACTTTTATGCATTAAAACTTTTCTTTTGGCATGGCGCGGTGGCTCAAGCCTGTAATCCCAGCACTTTGGGGAGCTGAGGAGAGAGGATTGCCTGAGCCCGCAGGTTCGAGACCAGCCTGGGGAACACGGTGAGACCTCTCCTCTACAACAAATCAAAAAAAATAATAATAAACCCGCTGGGCATGGCAGCACATGCCTGTAGTTCCAGCTACTTGGAAGACTGAGGCGGAAGGGTGGCCAGAGCCCAGCAAGTCAATGCTGGGATGGCCGTGAGCATGCCACTGTACTCCGCCTTGGGTGACAGAGTGAGACTGCAACTCAAAAAAAAAAAAAACAACTTCTCTTCTAATGAAAAGGTTTTTTTCAAGTCCAATTTTTAAAAAGAGTTTCCTAGTTCTCTTCATCTTTGCAGTAAGTTGTTTTTCAGTTTCAGTTTGGCTAAGTCCCCAAATATGAGTAAATCAAATGTAAATAAAGTCATTCAAGGCTAAAAGAATCTAATTAAACATATCACCAAAGGCAATTAGTAAGTTTATCAATTGCTTTTCTCCAGAGTTTTTAATCCTAACATTAACTGTGCATTTAACTAAAGTGTTCTCATCTTGATTGTATCCTCAAAAATTGTATGTATATTTCTTAAGTCTCACATGTCAGAGCAAAAAGCAAAACTAACAGCTCTGGTTAGGGCCTTCACTTAAAAAATGTAGTCTTGGGCATAAAATACAAAAGTGAATTTGTTAATTTAGTCAAAATGAGAGATGTCAAGGCCTTTCTGAAAAAAAGTAAATATTTTTCAATGGCCAAAAAATAAATAATGGGTCCAAAATCACTTGCAGAACTGCAGAGTGCAGTTGCAGGGGGACACGGAGGAGGGGAGCCTGGCTGTGACTGCGTTATCACCCACGGCAGAGGCATGGCCCGGGGGCAAGGGGACCGCAGAGCCATGGCCCTCCGGGCAAGGGGACCCAGAGGGCAAAGTTCCAGACAGCGGGTGGCTGCCTTGGCCCTTGCGCCTTTTGGGACCAGCACGTGGGATGGGGAAAACCAGGACCACTCGCCACGGAAGGCGACTGCCGAGAGCAGCCTGGGCCTGGAGCCCCCCACCTTACCACGTCCAGGGAAAGCAATGGGGGAAGACTCAGCATATCCTCAAGCCCAAAGAACTGGGCGGGGACGGTGAGGGTAGAATTGGACATGTTCAAATCGACGCAGAGGAAAGAATTCGAGCAGAAGTCTTCAACAGACACTTGCAAAGGCGGGCAAGGGGCTCCATCTACCTGTGATATCAGCATGGACCTCTTACCAGTGAGAATTAAGCTGTGACAAAACATTTTTCTGCAGCCGTCTCAGGAATTTGTCCTGGTTTTCAATCTTTGGAGGGTCCTAACCAGAAATTGAAACCTAATTATACTCTCTTCCCTGAGGTTTCTGAGACAGCACAAGACTTGCATTTGCAAAATAAGACAATGGATATCATAAATTTTGAATGGCAAAGTGGAAATGGACTCTGCCTCGCCTTTTATCCAAATTTTTCTTCTTCAGATGAACTTTTTGCTGTCAAATGAGAGTCTATATTCGTAGAAGCCAGTGTCATAGTGACAAGAAAATGGTTTTGTATAGAAGAAGGGATCAGCATGGTTAATAGCCCAAAGGTACTTTTGAACATAAAAATTATTCATCAAGGGTTTGAAGAGAAAGAGATACGCCTGTGGAAAATCTAGACTAGGATGAGATTTGGTATAGTTTAAAGCAGAAAAACAGTTGGGGAAAATTAGGCATATTTTTGCACATAGGTAAGCACACATGAAGCCACACAGCACAGAAACTGTGCTGAATACGGACACCGGAGGAGACAGAAAGGTCTGGAACGAGACGCAGGAGCGCCACAGAGCCGTTCACAATGACTCCTCCCACACTATCTCCCCCAGGTTATTCTTCTCTTGAGTGTTTGTCTTTCAATTCTGAACTCCAGCTGTTCTCTTTCTTGTTGTCTCTTTCTCTGTCCCAGACTTCCACTATGTAACAACACTTAAACTTCATGCATTTGGATTAGGCTTTATGACATGACAAATGTTTACACATTGCATTAACAGCCTTGGTAAACATGCCCCATCAAAAGGACATGGCAACAACTCAAACGTTAAATCACTCACAAACACACAGTGGACTGAAAATTAGGTTCAATTCCTCACCTATAGTACAAGACTTGGTGTGATGGTGTGATCTCAGTGGAAACTGCCAGGATGAAATCTCTGTCTTTTGAGACGTTTTTTCTTCCTCTTTTTTTTTTTTTTGAGTAATATTCTCACTCTGTCACCCAGGCTGCAGTGCAAGGGCACATTCACGGTGACCACAACCCTGACCTGCTGGGCTCAGATAATCCTTCTGCCTCAGCCTTCTAAATAGCTTAGGACTACAGCCACACGCCACCACATCTGGCTAATTTTTTTGAATGATTGTAGAGACAAGGTCTCGCCATGTTGCCCAGGCTTGTCTTAAACTCCTGGACTCAGGTAATCCTCTCACCTCTGCCTCCAAAAGTGCTGGAATTATAGGAATGAGTCACCACGCCCAGCTATCTTTTGAGATTTTTAACTTTTTTTTTTTAGCGAGGGGGAGGAAAATTAGAAAAACTTTTTTTATACCCTTATCTTTCATCACATATCTTTTCAAAACATTCATATTCTTTGTGTATGTCATGTATTTTTAAAATTAATTAAAATTTCAGCAGTCACAATAATCATGCAATAAATCTATAGAAATAATAGCTTACATTCATCAAATTCTTCTATGTGTCAGGTACTGGTTTTCTTTTTCTTTTGTTTAGAATCTTTTTTTTCTTTTAATTTTTTATTTTTAAAATGTGGGGTAAAATTCAGGGTTAGGTGTACAGATGTTTGTTATGCAGGTACTCGTTGATGAGGTGTGTCCCTCCCTCCCTTGGCAGATTCCCACTACTGCCAATCTTTTCTTATAGCATTACGATAATTATTCAAGGTCCATTTATGAGTGAGAACGTGTGATACTCAGTTCTTTGTTTCTGTGATGGATCACTCAGTATTATAGACTCTAAGTCCATCCAGGTGGCTATGAAGTTCATAATTTTGTCCTTTTTTATGGCTGCGTAATATTCCATCGTGTATATTATCCAGTCTTCTTTCGATGAGCAGCATGGTTGGTTCCATGTTCTTTCTATTGTGAACAATACTGCAATAAACATACGTGTACAAGTATCTTTTTCACAGAGTGATTTGAGCTCCTCCGGGTATATTCCCAGTATGGGGATTGTGGGGTCATAGATAGACAAGTGGGACCTCATCAAACTGCCAAGCTTCTGCAAAGCCAAAGAAACCATCAAGAAAGCAGAGACACAGCCCACAGACTGGGAAAAAGTATTTGTCAACTCCACATCTGACAAAGGCCTAACATCAAGGATCTACAAGGAGCTCAAACGTGCTGAAAAGAAAAAAACAGACAACCCCATGACAAAGTGGGCAAAAGGCATGAATAGACACTTCTCAAAAGAAGATATATGAGCAGCCAACATATACATGAAAAAATGCTCAGCCTCACTAGTCATCAAAGAAATTCAAATTGGAATGGAGATACCACCTAACTCCAGTCAGGATGGCCATCATCAATAACTCAAAAAACAGCAGATGCTGGAGAGGATGTGGGGAAAAGGGAACACTTCTACACTGTTGGTGGGAGTGTCAACTAGTGCAACCTCTGTGGCGATTCCTAAAAATCTAGAGATTTTTAACTTTTACTTTCAACAGTAGAGAAGAAAAAAGAAGGAAAATCAGTGTTAAATGTAATACATACACAACAATGCTTATTTATACAATTTAAATAAGAAGGCAATGCTCCTCACAGACACTTAAAAGAACCCCAAGATTGGAAAGCCCTAAACCTAGGACTCACCAATAATGATGAAAAATGCTTGTGACCAGCCACGTCAATCAGCTCTTTACCCCTAAAACCTTCTGCTAACAGACCCTGGCCATCTGGCATTGTTTCAGAGCCTGGGGCTCTGGACAAGGCAAACCTGGAGTCAGCCTTCACCAGCCATCGGCTGTGCAAACTCGGGCTGACCACATCCTCTCTGTCCCCTTCCAGGGCCTCAGTCCTCCTAACTAGAAAATGGGCCTTTTAATATCTTCATCGAGGAATTCAAAGAGACCCTGGTACGTAAACACATCCGATGCATGCATGTCCATGGCAGTTAACACACTGCCTGGAACCGTCAGTGCATATGGAGGGCTGGCCAGTTTTAAGTGTGGAAGTAGCAAGAGTAACCACACCCCGAAATACCTTCTCAGCAGCAGTGTTTAACTACATTGCACCTGAAGAGGAGACAGGTGTGCTCTGGTCACGACGCCCGGGCTTCCTTGGAGTCTCTGTCCCTCTAGAGAGCCCAGGCTCTGCCCCGCGTCGAAGGCTCACCCCTCAAGAACCACAGCCCTCATGCCAAGGTAGAGGCCTAAACTACTCAGGCAGCCTTGCCAGGGCCTCTGTGATCACATCGGCCCAAGGGAACCAGCGAGCGAGCGTGAGTCTCAGCCCGCCAGGGGTTTTCTCCGGGCACCTTAGCCCCTGACTCTGCAGCCCTGGCGCCCCCTCCATGGGGTGCACACTGCTCTGTCACTTGCTGCTGAACCTCAGGGGTCTCCCTGTCACAGCAGGGTGGGCTCTGCAGGGTCCCAGCTCACCTGCGTGTGATGAGAAGCCCTTGGACATTCTCCTTCTGGTGTCTCTGAGGAGGTGCGGCCTGCTTGGTACCCAAACCCTGGGCCAGACCAGACACAAGGAAAAGGTGGAGTTGCCTTTGGGGCAGCTCTTGGGACGCTGACGTACTCTCGCACGGCCTCTGATTCCAGACAAGATTAATGCGACAGATGCTATAGCAGACCATAGATGGAGGAAGGGAACTCCTTGACGTCAAGGAAGGAGCCAGCGGGAGCATTCAAACTCCAGAGAACGCGTTCCCTCTCCTCTGCCTGCGATGCCTTCTAGAAATAAATATACTAGCCTGGCCTGAAGGACGTATGATGTATAATGGAACGCAAACTTTAAACCTAAAGAGCGTATACTCACGTATAAGGATACACGCTGTGTACTATGCTGAGAGTCTTACAGACAGTTCATGTTTCACAATAATGCTGAGACAGGTACCGTTATCCTTTACAGAGGAGAAAACCAAGGCTCCTAGTAGCATGCCTATATTCACACAGCTAGGAAGTCAGAGCTCAAATCCAAATCCAGGAGGATCTGATGCTAAAGCCCGTGCATAGTCTCACTCTGTCAGAATGTACCACGTGGCCTCTCGGCCCTGGGATACGAGTGTGGATTTCTCCAGTAAAACCCTGCCACTGAGCCAAGAGTGAGGAAGAGAGGGTGGCGCACCCCCGGCCACGTCCCCACAGACACACCACTGGCTCCTGCAGCCCATTCATAAACACAAACTCATCGATCGCCCCAGGAAGTCAAAATGTGTCTGTTGACGCTTTGGTTCTGACCACAGTTTCTGTTCTGGAGATTTTCTGGTTCACATGGAAAGGAACGCTACCCCAGGACACGAGGAGAGAGGAGTCTGTCCCTGTGATCTGCTTTGAGCCTCAGGCAGGCAGTTTGGAGTCCCAGGAGCGGGATGGCCCAAGGAAAGCAGAACCTGGGCGAAACCAGGGAGCCCTGGCCAGGGACCTGA
This sequence comes from Cephalopachus bancanus, assembly GCA_027257055.1. Taxonomy (NCBI): domain Eukaryota; kingdom Metazoa; phylum Chordata; class Mammalia; order Primates; family Tarsiidae; genus Cephalopachus; species Cephalopachus bancanus. The sequence goes on from JAPVLO010000325.1 coordinate 3,803,154, forward strand.
CACACCACAAACCTAAACCTGGATAAATACCCACAGGCTGAAGGTCAATGTCAGTTTCCACTCAGCTCTAATAAGACCAAAGTTTTGAGTTGTTTAAATATATAGATACATATATGTGTGCATGCATGCCCCGTTTGCTAAGTCTACAGCCAACTGGAATTAAATCCATCTACATTCAAAACACAGCAAAATGTTGACAAAATTTATCAAGCTCTCACTTAGTACAGACTGCAAGGGACAATAGAAAAGCAGGGGCCCTGCCACTGGACAGACTGCGTCTGAGTCCCAGCATCGCTGCTGAGCAAAACGGTGACACCCCGGGTGGGTGACTCGTCCCTCAGCCTGCCGGGCCTCCCGGACCGACGAGGAGAGTCACCATACCTGCCGATTAAAACTGGGCCGAAGGAGACGGCGTGTCTAGAACACGGTGCTTGAGACGTGTCCTCTTTTCCCCCACTCAAGCAAGCCTGAAATCAGACTGACCGTTGGCCTGACTCAAGTTCCCACATCCAAGGTCAACCCAAAGGCAATGAATCCTGCAACAGAAAGCTCATCGCCAGGACCCGACTTCACAGGACTCGGCCCTGCCCCACCTAATCATTCACAGTGTGGCAGTGTTTTCTGGTTTCATGTATACTCAGCCTATAACTACACCCTGCGTTATAATTTGAGAAACTGGTACTTAATAAGCACCGACACCAGCCAAACTGTTATTAAGAGTGAATCACTAGAAACCTTTGTTTTCCACTGCTTGGAGTTCAGATGGGAATGGTCCAGCATAAAGATGCTCAGTACACAAGGCTTTAGCCCAGAAGGAAATTTTTTCCTCTAAAAATCGAGGGCAAACTATTTGGCTGTTTGAAAAGCTAAAAATAAATATAGCTTGCTGGTTGCAAACACTATTTGGGGCACTACAGCTCCAAGATCCTTTCAGTTTGGAAACAAGTAACCCTTGGCAAGCAATTAGGCCTCAAAAGGTTCTAATTGCTTTTTCTATTTTTAAATAACAAAATAGAAAACAGACAAAGTATTTTTATTGAAAAATTAACAGTCACATAGGAAACTCTCATGCATTTTCATAAGGATACTGGTAACCTAGGCAGGGCTTGAGGGATGATCTTTTCAGCCACAAAAAATTACCCACCGACCACAGTGTTTTACCAAACATTTCAGAAACCAACATGCTGCATCTACGCCAATGAGTGCTCAAGTCGGGATAAAAGTGGGGTGGAGACCCCACACAGGGCCCTCTATTCCACGCTGCACAAAATGGCCTGAACGAATGGTTTCTGTCTGCTAGAAGCTTACCAGCGAAGAAGCAAGAGATTGAGGACATGGATTAGACAAAGATAAATTAAACAGCCAGGCAATGAAGTAATTTAAGCGTGTTTGGATAATAACGTTTGCTTAACCTCAGAGTCAGGCAAGACCCCGCCCTTGTGGCCACGACCAACCCACAGGCGCGAAATAAATCACAAACCGGGCTGGGGGCTGCCAGCCCCATCTCCACTGTCCGCTCCTTCCCTAGAGCCCAGAGCTGCCCCTGCAGTCGCGCCTCGCTGTGTCCACCCTCCCAGCCTCGGCCACCCAAAACCATCGTTCACTTTCCCCGTCAAATCTAGCCCCTGGCTCTCCTGACACCCTTCTCCACAGCTCTCCACTGCCTTCAGAGAGTGGGGCTGCAGGGTGCCTTGCAGATGGCTCTTGTCCCCTCTTTGACCCCCACACCCTCCTGGTGTCCCCACCCAAACCAAACCACAGCCGAGCAGACACAGGCTCCCTCGTGCTCTGCGCCCGTCTTCACTGTTTTATGCCCTCTTCCACCTGGAGGAGCAGCCCTGCTCACACCCCCCACCCACCCGCTCGGCTCCTCTGAGAATCTCGTGGCCCCTGTTCTGCGGAGCCTTCCTGATGCCCCTAGATACCTGGGCCATCGTGCCGACAGAACACCTAACACTGAACTATGCTTAGTGTAAGATGAATTTTACCAAAGCCCTGGGCCAGGGCCTGTGGCCGCAAGGGACCCTGCAACCGTGTCTGGGGTGACAGGGGCTTGGGCCTTTAAAAAAACCCTCTGGTGGTAGAATCAGGCATCTAAGCCTTGGGGTCTCAGTACCCAATACACATGTAGTCATTTCCCCCACTACCACCACAAACACACACGCCACGTCACCTCATGCACACACACAACGCACACCACACCATACACACACCCACCACGCACACAGCCCACACCCTCACCTTCCTCCCTCCTTCATCCCACTCAGGCCAACAAGCCCCACAAATAACCCTCAAGCCCCTTGACGCCGGAGGCTGCCCTCTCTCCTTCGCCCCCGACACGGTTCATTTCTTCACTGAAGTTACTGAAGCTTTGAAGAGGGCAGGAGAGAGCCGCCAAGTCAACAGGGACCCTTAGTGGCAGCTTAGTCAAAGCAGAGAACCAAATTAAATGTCTGCTGGTGATGAGAAAATAAATGCATCAGGATTTGGGAAAATGCACATGTCCTTGGACTGACCTGCTTCCTGACACGCCTTCAAAAGTAACTCATACAAAAGGAAGTTAAAGGCCTAAGCTGGGGTGCGACGATGCCAAACAGCAATGGATATTCAGATGGCTTTTCCCGGCCCGCATCATAAGCCACGGCTTGTGGTTCATCTAGCACTTTCGCGCAGATTACCTTGCTTGCGCTTCACCGAAGTGCCGTACCGCACAAGAAAAAGTATCTTAATTTCCGTTTTCCAGAATCACGGAGGAAGCTCAGAAAGGAAGTACTCAGAGAAGAGCTGGGACGTGAACACAGGCACTGCCAAGCTCAGACCAAGGCCGTGTCTACCTTACATCTTTAAATCTTCTCCGTTCCTCCTTAACACAAGACCGTTGTTTATAGGAAGGGTGCAAGATTTTTTGTAAAAATAATTCCAGAGGCTTATGGTATGACTTGTCCCTCACTTCAAAAAGTGACCGCTTGGATGAGACTCTGTGTGATTAATTCAATAGTTAACCTTCAAGTCATTAAACTACCTTCACAAGGTTGATATGACAAGTGCTCTGGGTACCAGTAAAGGCAGATCAAGTGACCCGCCGGCTTAAGTACTGAGATCGCGGCTCACAGCCCCTGGGCTGCCCCAAACGCTTCCAGGACTTGGGCATGGGGCGAGGAGGCCCAGCACCTCCAGCGAGTGTCTTCTTGCCGAAGGAAAGTGAGCGCTGGCTGTGGCGACGGTACAGACACGTGTTTGTGTCTCCTCAAAATTCCTGGGCTGACATCCCAACCCCCAGCGTGAGGATGTGCCCCGGGAGGCCTTTGGGAGGTCATCAGGTCGTGAGAGCGGAGGCCTCATGAACAGAGCCAGTGCCCTCGGAAGGGGAGACACAAGAGCTCGTGCGCTTCGGCTCTCACGGAAGGACCGATGAGCAGTCTCAAGTCTGGAAGCCAGAGGAGGGTCCTCACCAGAATCCGACCCTGCTGGCCCCGATCCGAGACTCCCAGGCTGCAGAACTGTGAGAAAGAAACGTTGGTTGTTCAAACCACCCAGCCGATCGCGTCTGCGAGAGCAGCCCCCGCAGACTGAAACAGGCTTCGCGACCCCAGTCATCCCTGGACTGGCACACACACTCCTGTGCCCTCTGTCCGCCCCCGGGTTTCCCGCAGAGCTCGAGGCCAGCGCTGGGTGCTGACGGCGGAAACGCAACGCACGCCCCTGAGCTGTCGAGCCGCCCAGACTCGCCTGGCCAGGGAAGAGTGAGCCCGGCCTCGCGGATCTTGCACGCAAGCCCCGGACCCCAGAGCACCCCCGGGCGTGAGGACGCAGGCGGGGCCGGAGGGGGGGGACGGCAGCCCGCCGGGGCCCGCGGAACAGCCGCTCGGGAGGCCGCGCCGGGGACGGCCCGCGGCCTCTGCAGGCCAGAGCCTGCCGCCCCGTCCTGACCTCAGCGCGCCGAGGGCGGCAGCCAGCGGGGCCGCTGGAGCCAGGGTGGCCGCACCTGCGCGCGCCCTCCCGCGCCGCGGTGGGCCCTGCTCCCTCCCCGCAGGAAAGAGCGAGTTTGGGGGTATGCATGTCTCCGTTTCCTGTCGTAGAGATGCGGGGCGCAGTTCACGGGGCCCGCATCCAAAGGCCGGCCAGGCAGGCGCCTCGGGGACGCGGCGTGTCCCGCCCCCCAGCAGCCGCGCGCCCCGGGCCCCTCCCAGCCCCGCCCGGCCCCGAAGGGCGCGCGTCCGGGCGCCAGGGCGGGCCGGGGCGGCCGCGAGGGCGCCGGCCCCGGAGGCGAAGGGAGGCCGCTCGGCCCGCGGGCCTCGGCGCGCCTCCTCACGGAGGGCCCGAGACGCCGAGGCAGGCGTGTGTCTTGTCCGCTCCGTCGTGTCGCTCTTCCGGGCCGCAGCTGCGGGGAAGACGGAAGTCCGGAGGGCGGCGACGCGGGGCGGGGCGGGCCGTGAGCGGGGCTCGCCCCCGGCCGCGGCCTGGCGCTCGCGCCGAGCCCTGCGGCTGCTTCGGGCGACCCCGGCCCCTCCGCGCGGCGCGGCCGGCCGTGGCCGGGGCCGGGGAGGCGGGCGCGCCGCCCGCCCGAGCCGTCGCCGCCGCGCTCCGCCCCGACGCCCGGCGGCCCCGCGCGCGCCGCGGCTCCCGCGCTGCCGGGGCCCGAGGCTGCCGGGAGCGGCCGCCGCGTCCCTGCGCGTCGCGCGCCGCGGTCGTTCGCGCCCCGCCTCCGGCCGCCGGCCTTGCCCGCGTCCTCCCCTCGCGTCGTGGCCGCCGGGAGCCCGGAGGGGGGGCTCCGTCAGCCGCGGGAGGCCGCTCCGGCCACGGCGGCGGACGGGCGTGCCTGTCGGAAGGGCGCGCAGAACGGAAGGGGCGGGCGCGTGGTCGGGCTGGCGGCCCCGCGCCCTGGGAGGCCGGGCGGGGAGGCTCGCTCGAGCCCCGGAGGCCGGGCCGCCCGGGACCGGCCTGGGCCGCACGGCAAGGACGCGTCTCTACGAAAAGACTCGGAAATTCGCTGAACGTGGTGGTGCGCAGCCACGGTCCTGGCGCCTCGGGACCCGGGGCGGGAGGGTGGCTGAGCCCAGGCGCTCGAGACCCCCAGAGCAACGTCGCAGAGACTCGTCTCTACAAGCGGGAACGAAAAGCTAGCTGGGCCCGGCGGCGCACTCCCGTCGTTCCAGCCCCTCAGAAGGCCGAGACGGAACGGCTTCCTGAGCCCCGGAGCTGGAGGCTGGGCGAGCCGCGACGGTGCCGCTGCCCTCCAGCCCGGGTGGCGCGGAGATCCTGACCCTCCCCCCCAAATTAAGGAGAAGCGGTCAACCTGTAGGGTGATAACCTGCATGTCTGCATATGAGGCCTTGTGTAAACTGATCCCCCAGCCCCTGCGAACTCAAAGGATAGCAGCTGACGATTAGCAAAAAAGTGAACACAAAGTAGTGGTGAACATTTGGGAAGTGTTTCTTTTTCACGTTAAAGACGTGGGGTACCATTCGGGGTGAGCGGCGTCCATGGTCATCGTACAGGAAAGTCCGGGCGTCTCTTTGGTGCCCACTTTGCCCGGTTTGGGATCCGGTGGGAAAATGTTTCCGTTAATGAAATACTTCCAATAAGAAGGCGCTATGTTTTACATACCACGTTTGCAAAAAAAGTACTTTTAACTGTGATCCCCGATGCTAATGCTGTCCAGGGAACAGACGCAGCGGCGGAAGGAGCCACCCGGAGGCTGCAGAGAAAAGAGGCATCAGGATGGACGGCAGGGGAGGCGCGGCCAGGGTGCTCCAAGCCCTGAACAATGCACCGCGCTCGCCCCGGGAACCCCACTTCCAGGAATCCGTTCTTCAGAATTCATCCAAGTCGTGGGAAAGGCTGCTGTGGTTTTCTTTCATAAACCCATGTCGCTCGTACCATGTGCCGGGCCCAACGCTCTAAAGCGGTCGTTCACTTAGTTAACTTCACCATCACAACACACCTAGTCGTCTTCTCCATTTTGCAGAAAACGGAGGCACGAAGAATGAAGAGTCTGCCCAAGGTTCCCCAGAGGAAAGCGGGACGCGAACCCAGGCCGCCTGAGCCGCGTGTGTGCCCTGCCCCCACTCTCTCCCAGCACTGTTCGATGGCGAAGAACCAGAGAACTAAACGTTCAGCCTTGGAAACCGGTGGCATGAACGTGGAGCCCTCCCAAAACATACTGCTACTGCGTCTTTAAAACAACCGTCCAGGCTGGGCGCGGTGGCTCACGCCTATAATCCCAGCCCTTTGGGAGGACGGAGTGAGAGAACCGCCTGAGCTCACGGATTCGAGGCCGGCCCTGGCAACTTGGCGAGACTCATCTCTATGATAAATCAAAAAACGAGCTGGGCGTGGTGGCGCATGCCTGTGGTTCCAGCTACCTGGAAGGCTGAGGCTGGAGGATCGCCAGAGCCCAGCAGTTTGAGGCTGAGGCGGCGGTGAGCATGCCCCTCCACTCCAGCCTAGGCAACAGAGCGAGACTCCAACTCAAAAAAAAAAAAAAAGATCGTCCACAAACAATTTTAAGCCCGTGAGAAAATGTTTCAATAAAATCAGTAAAAATGCGAGACACAAAAGCCATATGTAAATACAATCTTAACTTGCTTAACTGCATAAAGAAAACAGAACTAAAAGAAAGTATGCCAGAATGTTTAGCTGGCTGTTTTGTGGGGGTGGGATAATGAGTGGGGTTTTTTTCCCCTGCATCCTTACACTTGTTTTTTCTTACACTGTGTATCTGTTGTTTTTGAAATCAGACACGACTTTTCACCGTGTGCACAAGCCATATATACAACTGTGGCACAGACAGTCATTGCTCCACTCAAGCCCATCTCTGAATCCAGGGACATTGTTTCGGCTGGATCGCCGCATATGTGCTCCCCAGCACATGGAAGTGACTGTGTTTCAAAGACCGTCCTCACTAAAGGGCCATCCTTGCAGCGCGGGCTCCACACAGCCATCCTGAGGACTCGCGCCTGCACCCTGGGGCGGAGAGAGCCAGGGGGCGGTGAGGAGCCCGTGGTGATGAGGGAGTGCATGCCCGCACCAGCACACACGCATGCACTTAGCAGAAACACGTGTGTACATGCACACATGCATACATGCATGTACACACACGTGCACATACACATGAACATACGCCCGCGCACATACATACATGCACACACACACACACACTGTGGGGGCCATGGCCGTTGCCCCCTAAAGGTTTGCTGAAAGATCACTGGCACAAGGCAGATTAATAGGAGAAGGGGCATCCGCATTTTACTTAATGTGCATCCACAAGAGCTTCAGAATGAAGACCCAACTTCCCAATGAGTTACAGAAATGTAAATACTATTTCAAGGTAACAGGAAGAAGGGGAGGGGGCTTGCATTCTGGTAAAACGGGTTACGGGAGGGGGAGAGAGGGGAATTCGATTGAGGGCAACAAGAAGTTCCACATATTGCGAGCTAAATTCAAGCCTGTCATCCCAGCATTTTGGGAGGCCAAGGAGAATGGATCGTCTGAGCCCACGGGTTTGAGACCAGCCCAGGCAACTTGGTGAGACCTCATCTCTACAACTAAAAAAAAAATAGCAGGGCTTGGTAGTGTGCATCTATAGTTCTGGCTACCCGGAAGGCTGAGGCGCCAGAATCACCTGAGCCCAGCAGGATGACGCTGGGGTGGCCGTGAGCATGCCACTGCCCTCCAGCCTGGGCGACAGAGCGAGACTCCAACTCAAAAAAAAACCAGAAGGAAGAAAGAGAAAGCTAAGTTGGTGGCTATGAGACAAACGTGAGTCAAAAGCTGAGTAGCAGAGGATTCCACTTAGGTCAGCCTGTTGAACAACTGCCGCCGGGCTCCTGTCTCTAATCCCACCACTTTGGAGGCCGAAGTGGGAGAACTGCTTGAGACCAGCCTGGGCAACATAGAAAGACCTCGTCTCTACAAGAAATCAAAAATTTAGACAGACAAGTGACATGCACCTGTCGTCCCAGTTAGCTTGGGAGGCTAAGGCGAAAGGAACACCTGAGTGCAGGAAGTCGAGACTGCGGTGAGCCACGATCATGCCACTGCACCCCAGCCTGGGCGACATCACGGGTGGCCAGTCCTCCAACCAGCAGTGGGGAGATCACTCCAGGGTCTGCAGGTAAAACTGTGAGCCAGTGGGTGCACAACTTGAGATCCACACAGAAACGCCGGAATTAGAATCCGGAGTGCTTTCAAAGCCCAGGTTTCTTTCTTTTTCTTTTTTTTTTTGTGAGTTGGAGTCTCACTCTGTCACCCAGACTAGAGTGCAGTGGCCGCTCCCAGCCACCACAGCCTCGTCCTGCTGAGCTCCGGCGATCCTTCCGCCTCAGATTTCCAAATAGCTGGAACTACAGGCATGCGCTACCACACCCGGCTGATTTTTTATTTATTGTAGAGATGAGGGCTTGCCAAGTTGCCCAGGCGGGTCTCGAACCCCCGGGCTCAGGCACTCACCTCAGCCTCCCAAAGTGCTGGGATTACAGGCTGAGTCACCAAGCCTGGCTAAAGCCCAGGTTTCTAACCACACTACGGCCTCCCCTTTATCCGTATTCCTGTAGAGACACTGAAGGCTGACTTTCTCCAGAGGAAAAGAAAATCTCCAACCCATAAGAGAACCTGTTAGGGCATCCAAAGGCTCTTCGAACCAACATGCTTCCATCAAAGAGATGCTATTCAATTGAGGCAAGAGTTCTACTTGATTTCAGGGAGTTCTGCCCTTTCCACATCCCAGATCCGAGTGGGGTAGCCCTCACAAACTTTGGAATAAGGGAAAGAAGCCTCCCTTCGCAGTATAAAGGTGAGAAATCAGGAAAAATCACCACAAACGACGGCCGAGAACAAGAATGCTCAAAGTCGCTGAGGAGACTGAATGCTTCCAGGTTAGAAGGCGACTACAGTCGGGTTTGACCTCTGTGGAGGTTTGACCTGCAAGTAGAAAGCAAAGGCTCCATGAATTCCTGCCACCGAGAAACTGGGAGTGGTGGGAAGGGGGCATTGCTCTGTTACTAATCAAAACAATACAGTATACACGGTATGTGTAAAAATAAACATCTGCCACGTTAGTGTATCAACTATATTCTCTCATTTTCTGTACTCTTGATGCTCTGGCATCTGGAGTCCTGCTGACAATTATGGAGAGACTGTTCCTCCCAGAGTGAGCTAATTGGCGGAGATAGCAAACAACTTGCCTGCTGCACACCTGTGATACGCTGACAGCCTCCTGGTGACGAAAAGATGTCACGCTCTGCAAGATATTTCAGAGGATTTATTCTTGAGCCAAATTTGAGGACTTAAGCTCCAGTACGTCCAACCTCAGGAGGTCCTGAGAACATGTGCCCACCATGGGCAAACAGTGGCTTGGCTGTATACGTTGTTAAGGCAGCAAAGTTACAGAAACCATAAATCAATGTGTGTGCGATTCTCATCGGCTTGGCCCAGGAAGGAGGGACATTTCCAAGCGGGGGGCCTGTAGGCTACAGTTGGGTTCAGATGTCTATTGACTGGAAACATGCCGTTCTTCTCAGGACATGAGATGTTTTGCTGAGACAGAGGGCGGGGACACTTTAAGTCTGTGGGTATGTGGATGACGTCCTTCGTGACAGACTTCAGGGAGGAGAGATAAATGTCTTCCAAGGTTTCTGGAGTTGGGAATCCACAAAAGATGGCTTTGCAGGGCCATAAACTTTCTTTCTTTGTTTTGCCATGCCAGAGTCAGATTGGCAAGCAGACTTTGGGATACAGGGTCATGGGTAATAAACCCGTGTGGGGAGAGCTTATCAGGCAGTGGCTCCTCGAGCCTTTCAGCGAGAAGTTTGGATGGCAGCGAAGTTAAAAGGGCAGGCTCAGTCCTCACTGCCCCCGCCACCCACCCGCCTCCTTGTCAGACCAGGCTCCCGCCCTAAATCACGCAAGGCCAGGTACCCAACAGCTGGAACCGCCCCCAGAGCCCAGAGCCCACTGGAAGTGGTCCGGCTGGCCAATCCTACCCTGCCTGACCTGCTTACCCTGCCTCACCCATTTCTTCTCCAAAAAAAACACAATGAAGGCTCCTTTAAAGAAGGTTAATTAAGGTTAGTAAAGGATAAGTTTGTTTCTAAGTATTTTATCCTTTTCAATGCTATTTAAATGGACTGTTTTCTTGATTTCATTCTTGGACAGTTTGTTGTTGGCATATAAAATGCAAGTGATTTTTATGAGTCGATTTTGCATCTTGCAACTTGACTGAATCCGTTTATTAGTTCTAACCGTTTTTTTAATAGAGTCTCTGGGGTTTTCTACAAATAAGACCATCTCATCCACAAACAAGAGATAATGTTACTTCTTTGTTTCTCCAATTCGGATACCTTCTGTTTCTCTTTCTTGCCTAATTGCTCTGGCTAGGACTTCCAGTACTGGGCTGAATAGAAGCAGTGCCTGTGGGCACCCTTGCCTTGTCCCAGAACTCAGAGAAAAGACTCAGTTTTTGACTGCTGCGTATCATGATGGCTATGGGCCCTTCGTGTGTGGCCTTCATTACACTGAAGTCATTTTCTCCCATTTCTTCTTCATTGAGCTTTTCTCATGAAAGTATGCTGAATTTTGTAGTTTATCACATGAACAGATTTTCATATGTTGAACCATCCTTATGTTCCAGGGATAAATCCAACTTGACCATAGGTATGATCCTTTGAACGCGCTGTTGAATTCAGTCTGCTAATATTTTGTAGCAAACTTTTGCATCTATATTCACCAGTTCACCTATAGTTTTCTTATGAAATCTTTGTCTGTTTTTAGTATCAGAGTAATCTTCATAAAACAAGTTTGGATGTAGCTCCCCCTCTTCAGTTTTTTGGAACTTTAAGAAGGGTCAGCAGTCATTATTCTTTAAATACTTTGTAGAACTCCCCCATGAAGTCTTCTGGTCCTGGGCATTCCTTTGTTGAGTGCTTTTTGATTCCTGGCTAATCTCTTTATTAATTTTTCAATTTCCTTACTATTTATTTCCTATTTCTTCATAATTCAGTCTTGTAAGTTGTATATTTCCAGAAATGTATTCATTTTTTGCTAAATTATCCAATTTGTTGGCACATAATTGTTCACAGTAGTCATTTATGATACTTTTTGATTCCGTGACATCAGTTGTAATGGCTTGGTCCAGCAAGCCTTTTGTTAATTTTGTTTTTTTTTAAAAAAACCAACTTTGGCCAGGGCTGTTGTTTTTTACCTATAATCTCAGCACCTTGGGAAGCCAAGGCAGAAGGATCACTTAAGACCAGGAGTTTGAGACAGCCTAGGCAACACAGTGAGACCTCATCTCTACAAAAAAAAAATCCGGGTCATTGATCTTTTCTATTGTTTTTCTAGTCTCTGTATTATATTTATTTTTGCTCTAATCCTCATTACTTTCTTCCTTCTGCTAACTTTGAGCTTAGTTAGTTCTTTTTCTAGTTCCAAGAGACATAGAGTTAAATTGCTTATTTGAGGTCTTTCTCTTTTCTTTTTAAAGCAGGATTTGTTAAGAGGACAGAAAAGCACCCACCGTGGGAGAGGACCCGAGGGGTTTGCTTCTCTTTTTTTAATGTAGGCGTTTATAGTCATGAACTTCCCTATTACTACTGATTTTACTGCATCCTATAAGATTTGGTATATTGTGATTTTGTTTTTATTTGTCTCAAGATATGTCTAATTTCCCTTGTGATTTCTTCTTCGATCCATTGGTTTTTCAGAGGTGTGTTGTTTGATTTCCACATATTCCTGAATGTTCCAGTATTCCTTCTGCTATTGATTTCTAGTTTCATTCCACTCTTAACGGGAAAGATACTTGACATGATTTCAATCTTCTTAAATTTGTTAAGATTTTCTTTGCTACATTCCATGAGATCTATCTACAGAATATTCTGTGTCCATTTAAAATTAATGTGTTTTCCGCTGCTGTTAGATGAAATGCTCTGTACATATCTGTCAGGTCCATTGGTTCTAAAGTGTAGTTCAAGTTCACTGTTTCCTTATCAATTTCCTGTGTGGATTTTTTTTTTCCCTTATTAAAAGTGAGCTATTGAAACATGGGACCAACCATGTTGCCCATCGAAGCTGGACTGGATTTTTAAAATGTGGTACATATACACAATGGAGTATTATGCAGCCATAAAGAAGGACAAACAAGCCGGGCTCCGTGGCTCAGCCTGTAATCCCGCGCCTTTGGGAGGCTGAGGTGAGTGGATTTCCTGAGCCCGCAGGTTCGAGACCCGCCTGGGCAGCGAGACCTCATCTCTACAATAAATCAAAAAATTAGCCGGGCGCGGTAGCGCGTGCCTGTAGTTCCAGCTACTTGGAAGGCTGAGGCGGAAGGATCGCCGGAGCCCAGCAGGCAAGGCTGCGGTGGCCGGGAGCGGCCACTGCACTCCAGTCTGGGTGACAGAGTGAGACTCCAATTCAAAAAAAAAAGGACAAACATACGGACTTCGCAACAACTTGGATGGATTTAGAGTCGATCGTAATCAGTGATCTACCACAGAAACAAAGAACAGAGTATCATATGTTCTCACTCATAAGCGGACCTTGAGCAATTGTAATACTATAAGAAAGAGATTGGCAGTAGTGGGAAACTGTCAGGGGAGAGGGGGTGGGATTGGCAGTTGAGGGAACTGCCAGAGGAGGGAGGGGCATACTTCATCAACAAGGATACCTTCATAATCAACATTTGCATACCTAACTCTGAATTGTACTCCACATCTTTATAATATAAATAAGTAAATAAACAAATAAAATCTAGGCTTCTAAGAGGTATAAATCAAAATGTATCACCTGACATTCTCTGCCCTAGTCAGTGTAGAACAGTAGGCACATACACTGGCCTATGATTCTTCACCTAGAGTTTAGTCCTTTTTCTTTTAGCTCAACAACTGCATGACCTTAAGAAAGTCATTTAACTTTTTTCCGGTTTCAATTTTCTCTTCTAAAAAATTGAGGAATGACAAGGTTACCTCTAAGATTCCTTTAATTCTGTGGCTGAAAGTCTACATTTTTACAGTCAAAAGAGGCCTAGATTTAAGTCCTAATTCTGTCACTTACCATTCCTTATCAATTATGTGTAGTTGGCAAGTTATGTTGACAGATATATAAAACCCGCGGAGCCGGGCTCGGTGGCTCAGCCTGTAATCCCGCGCCTTTGGGAGGCTGAGGTGAGTGGATTGCCTGAGCCCGCGGGTTCGAGACCTGCCTGGGCAACTTGGCGAGACCTCGTCTCTACAATAAATCAAAAAAATCAGCCAGGCGTGGTAGCGCATGCCTGTAATTCCGGCTACTTGGAAGGCTGAGGCGGAGGATCGCCGGAGCCCAGCGGGTCGAGGCTGCGGTGGCCGGGAGCGGCCACTGCACTCCAGTCTGGGCGACCGAGTGAGACTCCAACTCAAAAAAAAATAAAAATAAAAATAAAACCCGCGGGCCCAGGCAATCCACTCACCTCAGCCTCCCAAAGTGCTGGGATTACAGGCTGGGCCACCGAGCCCGGCTAAAACTGATTTTTTAAATATTGCTTGCCTTGATTACTGAGTTTCAGGGGCCCCTAAAATGTTGTGCCTCGGTCACCTCACCATGATTCCAGCCCAGACGATGCACTGGCTTCCCCTGGTTCTCAAAGACTAAGCATGCCTGTGAGGTCCGCTGGGCCCAGCTCCTCCTGCTCCTCCAGCCGCGGCCCGTCCCTGTCCCGCTGCTGCCCTGTCCACTGGGCCCTGCCACACAGGCCTTCACCTGGCCCTCTGTCTCAGCCCCCCGGCCGCAGACTCTGCGTGGGCTCTTCTCTCACCTTGGAAGTTTCTCTCTCCCTGCCACACCTCCTCCTGACTCCCTCGTACACATCCATCTCCCGGGTTGAGCATTACCATAAAACATTCTTTAGAGTTATTTGCTGGGCTTTTAATTGTGCATTTAGTTTATTCGATGATTTGATTAAAGCCTGCAGTGCACACAAGGGTGTGACGCCATCTTCTCAGGCACTGAGCCTGTATCGCTCACCATAGCGTTCCTAGCATCCCGCACAGAGCCTGCCTGGCCCATGGTAGGCATCCATTACCAATCCCAGAAGGAATGGACGGACGAAGTGACCTCCACACCCAGGTTCCAGCCCATGAGATAACTCAGCCTTTCAATTTTTCCCAGGGTGCACTCCGCTCGGCACCCGCTGGGTAGAATAAGAATGGATGTCATGTGGAAGACAGTCTCGTGGACAAACAACTCGGAGAAACAAAGTTCTGCATGACTTTTCAACCTACAGTATGCTAATATGCACCTTGAATTTCTAAGTAGAAATTTTGTAGCTCTGTTTCCCAAATTTATTTGACCACAATATAATTTTTTCATAGAGTAACTTCTGGCACTACTTTCACAACTGAGTCTGGTGGGAACAGACACACTGACAAGCAGAAAGTATGTGTGTAGCTTGGGAGAAACCAAAGCACTCCACAGGACTCACAGTCCAGGAATGACACGGTCAGGCATTCTTGCTAGAGGAGAAAATGCAACCCTGACACTTGGGGTTTAATCTCAACTTCGTGGGGTTGCACACCAACTATTTCCCATCTTGAGTGATTCAAAACACCATATCTGAGACACTAAAATAGCACTCAGGGCTGGGCTTGGTGGCTCAGCCTGTAATCCCAGCACTTTGGGAGGCCAAGGTGAGTGGATTGCCTGAGCCCACGGGCTTGGGACCCGCCTGGGCGACTTGGCAAGACCTTGCCTCCACAATAAATAAAAAATTAGCTGGGCTTGGCAGCATGTACCTATAGTTCCGGCTCCTTGGAAGGCTAAGGCGAAAGGATCACCAGAGCCCAGCAGGTCAAGGCTGCGGCGGCCAGAACATTGCCACTGCACTCCAGTCTGGGCGACAGAATGAAACTCCAACTCAAAAATAAAATAAAATAAAATAGCACTCAGGAGACTGCAATCTTCCTTCTAGCTTTATGATCTCGAGCAAGTCTTTGGCCACTTATAAAATGAGGGCAACGATACCTACCCTGCTTATCTCACTGGATAGGTTCAAGATCCAAAGAAATAATGAATGTAATAGCAACAATAGCTAACATTAATTGCATCCTCGTTCTGTGCTAGTCCACACTTCTGGGAACTTTCCAAGTATTATCTCATCCCATCCCTTGAAGTGGATGCGATGATTAGCCTGTTGCACAAATGACCTAATCGAGCTTTGGGAGTTTTAGTAACTTTCCCAGCGCTACATTGCCAGGAAGCGGCAGAGTCAGGTTTAAGTTCAGAACATCTGATTCTAGAGTTTCTGCTCTTAGCTTCAACACTCAATACGAGCGTTCTTGGCACTCTCCTAAGCATGCTGCTAAGACATTACTAGCCATCCCTTCTGAACTTCATTTTCCCACACGGCCTTAGCATAGCAGGAACACTGCGCTGTATGACGTTGACACCAGGTGCCTGGCACCCGCCTGTCTTGCACCAATAGCTAAGTGACCCTGTACGAAAATAACTCAAAAATAACTGCCATTTATTGAACATTGGCTATGGCCAGGCCCTGTGCTGTGTCCGTACTGGTTTATTAAGCAATGCTGTCAATGATTTACTTCTTCATCAGCTTTCCTCGGGAGGCTGTGAATAATGTGAGGACGTTCAACTTTTGTTCCCAGCACCAAGGGAACTGCCCGGAGCCACGCCCAAGAGTGATTTTCCACGGGGACAATGGCAGGCCCGGCCAGGCCAGATCTCCACCTGCAGCCTGGAGAATCTCATCCTACAAAATCTCTCATTTTCATGTTAATACTATTCTGATGTTGAAAAGGATAATCATAAAAAACTTTTAACTGTCACATTTCATTTTACTCTTTTAGGAGGCCTGAACCAAAACATTTTAGTTGCAGCCAGTGAAATGGGAAAAGGTCAAGAGAGGTCTTTTTCTGAGCTCTGCCGCCGAAAGCCATGTGCTGATGGGTAAATTACCTAAGCTGGTCTGAGTTTGGTGTATTTAGCTTCCAAATAACGGGAGCGTATCAGAGGACGGTAATCCATGCGTTTGCCGTAGCCCCCTGCTACTTGCTAGGCATTGCTCAGTGTATGATCTCGTTATTCCAACCAACAGTCCCATTTCACAGATGATGGAACTGAGACTCAGCTAAATGTTTTTACCCTCTGGGAGCTAATGTATTTGCTGCTTAGGAAGGTGGCTGCAGGGTGCTGCACCTCACGCCTGGTTTTGAATGTCATTAAAGGGGTTAATGATTCCTAAGGGGGTTAAAGAGGCTGACAGGGTGGGTGTCTTGGTTCAGCACGTGCACGTTGAATGGCTTAGGCCTCCAGGTCACTCTGCCTCATTATTTCTGCGATTCTCTCTGAAAGTCTAGGATTCTTAGAGTGCCTGAGCAAACCTTTCCAGCCCCTCACCACACCTCTTCTTGTCTCTCTCCAAGCCCCAGGAAAAGGCCGGAGAGATGCCGCACTAAGGTGTGTCAATCTCCGATTCCCTGGAAACAGCACACTCCAAAAACAGCATGAGCCAGCTTTCCCAGCTGCCACCCAGCAGGAGGAAGGCCTTCCCTGGGAAAGCACAAAAGGCAGCAGGAACTCCAAGGTGGGGTGGAGGGGGGTGGGGACAAGCTCAGTTTAAAGCGAAGGCACTGAGACAGGCAGGCGGCTCCCAGGCGAGCAAGGATAAGCGTTGGAACAGCCTCTCCGACCCTGCAGGCTGTGTCTTTGCGCCAGGCTGACCCGGATGCAAGAAGACAGAAGCCGCGGGCAGGGGAGCATCTTGGCAGCCTCACCACTGGCTTCTCAGAATCGCTCTGTCTGTTTCCAAACGAACCTCAGGAGAACCACAATTTTAAAACTTACTTCATCTGGGAGAGTCAAAATTATTCTGGCAGTTCTCTGGAAGGGGAAAAAAAGACAACTAATTCCGTTCCTGCTCCCTCTCCATGACAAAAAGAAAAGTTTCAACATAAGGCACGTTGGAGCCAGTCCCCAGCTACAGAAAAATACATGTGAGGATCCTCGGCATTGCACAATGTGCACGTTTGGGGGAGTGATTGTGCGGCTAAGTAAATGTCTGGAGACTTTATTAAAATACCGCTTGGCCTCTGCTTGGCCAAACTGAGCCCTCAGGGTTACAGAAGGGCCTTTGTTTCCCAAGTGACACCAGGAGGCTCAGGGTGCAGAGCAGCCTTGGGAAGTCCCAGGAGCACAGCTGCTCCGCTCTGGGAGGCAGCAGGCACTTCTGGCCCCTAGGAGCACTGTGCTGGGCCCTTACTTGCCTTGTTGGAATATAGGCATTGGCCGGGCTCAGTGGCTCAGCCTGTCATCCCAGCACTTTGGGAGGCCAAGGCGAGTGGATGGCCTGAGCCCGCGGGTTCGAGACCCGCCCGGGCAACTTGGCAAGACATCGTCTCTACAATAAATCAAAAATGAGCCGGGCGTGGCAGCATGCGCCTGTAGTTCTGGCAACTTGGAAGACTGAGGCGGAAGGATCACCGGAGCCCAGCAGGTCGGGTCTGCGGTGGCCGGGAGCATGCCACTGCCCTCCAGCCTGGGCGACAGAGTGAGACACCAACTCAAAATAAATACATGCATACATACACTAAGCATAACTAATCTGCAAGTTACTCCTTTGACAAATCTCTCCATAACTTAGCCGCTGGCCACACGTGCCAGCGCTGTGCATCGAGAGGCAGGTGGAACCTGGAAACATCCCAAGCAGGACTTTCACCTGAAAACAGTTGAGGAAGATGATGAAGGGTCAGGGACACGTATCACAACAGAAGTCAAGCCCGCACGTGTTCACAAGTCCCAGACGCCCTCGAGGAGGGCGCTGCAAACGAGGGGCGGGGTGACGGGTCCAAGACAAGAGGCTGAGACGGGTGTTCGGGCTGGCAGCCCCGCCCACTCGCCCACCGTCCATCCACGCGTCCAGTCAGCAGGCACCGGTGGGGTGCCCTGGTCCACGCTCTCGAGGAGCTCGCAGTCTGACGGAACAGGGTTCGAGCCAGTCCTACATCTGGGGGCACCTCCCGGTCCCCAGGAACGGCAGAGGCTCGCACAGGAGCACGAGAGTGCAGCCAGCCAGCCGCCTCAGCCCGACGGACGCACCCAGTGGTTCCAGAAAGGCTTCGGAAGGGGAGTCCTCCAAGTGCAGTTCCCACGATGAGCAGGAAACAGTCGAGGGAAGGGCTGGGAGGTGGGAACATCAGGGGACGGGACCTTTCTCCTGGGCCGGAGGGGACAGCAGCAGGCCTCTCGCAGCTCCTGCCTCGCCAGCGAGCCCTCCCGTCCTCCAGTGCCCACCCGCCAGCCCCTGCTTCCCGCGCCGCCCCGCCTGCCCGAGGCGCTCGCACAAGGACGATCCAGCCCACGTCACCCGCGGCGCGCCACCTCTTGGAGGGCCCTGACGAGATGCAGCCCGTCCTCGCCACCCTCGTTCCCCGTGCCCTCTAAGAATTTCGTCTCCACCTCACCATGAACAGGCCTTCCCAGGCGCCCCGCAGCCCTGGACGTTCCCACCCAGTGGCCTCTTTGTCTTCTTGGGACTTTGTCTCTCAGCATCAAAACACCGATGACTGCCCTCTTCTCGAGAGACTTTTTCACATCCCCTGGCTGCTTCTCTTGCACAGGTTTTGCTGGCCTCTCTTCCTCCGCCTCGCCTCCAAATCCTTGAGTGTCTCTGGGCTTGGTTCCTCATGCTTTTCTTCCCTCTGTCCCCACGGCCCCCACCCCTGCCTCGAGACGTGGGTGCCACCACTCGGTGGGGTCCACCAGGCAGCTCCCGCCCCCGTCTCTCCCCCAAGCTCGGGACTCAAATCTGGAGCCATCTACTCGACACCGCCCGGCTAGTGTCTGAGAGGCATTTTGAGCCAGGCGGGTAAAAACTGAACTTGCCCTCTGCCCCAAAGCCTGCTTTTCTCCCAGCCACCAGCTCCCATGAATGTCAGCACCCAGCTCCTCAGACCAAAACCCCGGGGAGGTTTTCTCCTTTCCCCCGCTTTCCTCAGCTGTTATGCCCACCTCAGCAAGTCCTGTGCCCTCCTCAGAAAGATCTCAAGTCGAACCCTCCTGCCCTAGGTTTTGCTCCCATCCAAATCTGCATCTTTCGCTTGTCTCTAGATTGTGGCACGATCCTCCTGACGCCCAGCCCAGGGGTGGACACCATTACTGCTGTCCCGCAGCAGTGGCCGTGCCGAACTCTCTGTTCGAACCTCTAAATGCTACCCATTGCAGCCACCAAAATATTCACCCTCCCACACACCTTAGCCCGCCCCAAGCCAGCCTGGCGGGTGGCAGGCTTGTGATGTGGTCCCTTGTGCCTTCCCACCGGCTCCGAGGAGCTCACCGCCTGATGCCACAAGCAAGACGTGCGGGAAAGTCTGCTGGGGCTCTGGAAGGGTCTTCCTCAGGAGACAGGCCCCAAGAAGAGGCAGTCTCCCTTCTGCCTGCCTCTGGATATTGTCAGGCCTAGACTGACCCCTGGGGGCTGCAGCATTCATCTCGCTTCTTTTCTCATAATGAAGCAATCACCACAGAGAGCAAAGCAGAGTGCGGAAAGTCCTGGCTCCTTGTTGAGGTGGTGAAAGTCTCCTACTCAAAAAAAAAAAAAAAAAAAAAGCCAGGGCTGGCCGGGCCTATAATCCCGGCACTTTGGGAGGCACATGTAAGAGGACGGCTTGAGGCCAAGAGTTAGAGACCCTGCCTCTGTTTTAAAATTTTAGACGGCCTAAAATAGTAGGTCGCCAATTCCCTTGTGGTATAAGCCCACCCGCATCGGAGTTTGCTTTGCCCGCACCCAAAAGCATCAAGAGGTTACGCTTTCCCTCTCTCCCTCGGCACCACTGGCCTTTCAGTCTCCAGCACACAGCCAGCTTGCTCCCACGACTCTGCACTACTTGTTCCTGTGTGGAGTGCTCTGCCCCTGGATCTTCCCCCAGAGTGGTCCTTAAGTCAAGCCTCACTGGTCCAGGGACCTCCCTGACCTCCTAGCTACAGTCACAGCCTCTTTTACGCCAGACTGTTTTATCATCCCTTTTCTCTTTCCCGGGTCTATCATTATGTTACACGGTCCTATCCATCTGCACGCTTCTTTTCTGCCACCCCTGCTAGAATGTACTCTCCTCAGGGCAGGAGCATGGGGCAGTGTGTAGACGAGAGCCTGGTACTTAGTAAGTTCTCAATAATATGTTTTTAGGGGCATGAGAGCATGGCACATTAGAAGGACCACAAGTATTTCTGTGCACAAGAGTACAGGAGAGAAAGTGCAAGGTGGAATGAAAGATAAATGCCAGAGAGTCCAGAGCCTTATATTTGATCCTGAAATTAGTGGGAAGTCTGCTGGGTGCAGTGACTCATGCCCATAATCTTTGGGAGGCAAAGGCAAGAGGATTGCCTGAGATCAGGGGTTCAAGACCAGCCTGAGCAACATGGTGAGACCTTGTCTCTATGATAACTTAAAAAAATTAACTGGGCACGGTGGCACATGCCTGTGGTTCCAGCTACTTGGAAGGATCACCTGAGCCCAGCAGGTCAAGGCTGCGGTGGCCGTGGGCATGCCACTGTGACAGAGTGAGACACTGATTAAAAAAAAATTAATGGGAAGTCACTCACAGGTCGTGAAAAGGAGCCTTCCGCACTGCCGTACAGGAGAGTTGAGAGAAGCAAGACCAGAAGCTGAGAGGCCAAGAAACATGGCTCCAACCACGACAGAGCTTTGGGACGCGGAACACAGAATGGACGGGTTTCATGAGACATGGACAGCAAGGACTGGCAGGGCTGCGTCCTCCCCTGAGTGTGGAGTGCTAGCAAGGGGACGAACCGAGGGCAGCGTCCAGGCCTCTGAATGCACAGAGGATGCCCATCACGAGATGCCCTAGGGAGCGGCTGGCCAGGCTTGGAGAGCACGAGTCTAATTCTGAGTCTGTCGGACTTGAGATGCTCCTGACTGGGCCAAGCGGGGATGCCCAGGCACCAGGGAAGAGTCTGGCCTTAAACCAGGCATGGAGATCAGCGGAAGCCACGAGAGAGTGCAGAAAGGAAGAAGAGATGCCTGAAGACAAACCCCAAAGAGCACTAACACCACAGGAGAGGAATAGAGAGAGTAACTGCAACAAGATTGGAAAAAGGAATCCCAGAGGAAGAAAAAGTCAGAAGTGCGTGATTTCGTGGAAGTTACAACAAGGTTTCCAAAAGGAGAGACTAAGTGACATGAGAACTAGAAAGTGCCTGTGTGACTCAGCAGCCAAGAGGGTTTTGGTAACTAAACAAAACTGCTCCAGGGATGGTGGGAGCCAAGCCAGATCACCATGGGTTGAGGGGTGAAGAGGGTATGAGTGGGGACGTCTCAGGGACCGTGTCCTCTCGAGATGTTCAGCTGGGACTGGCATTCAAAGCCCTCCCAGCTTTGAGGCTTCTCGCCCAAACACCAACGCGGGAAGTAATAACTGCTCAGAAATCAATAGCATCATGTCACTAAAAAGTCATCAAAAGACAATTTTCAGCCAGGCCTGGTGGCTCATACCTGTAATCCCATCACTTTGGGAGGCTGACGCAGGAGGACTGCTCGAGCTCTGGAGTTTGAGGCCAGCCTGGAAAACATCAAGACCTCATCTCTACAAAACAAATTTAAAAATTAGTTGGGTGTGCCTGGAGTCCCAGTTACTCAGGAGGCCGTGGGACTCAGAGTCGTGGGAGGGTTGCCTGAGCCCAGGAGGTTGAGGCTGCCATGAGCCACGATCGTGCCACTGCACTCCAGCCTGGGTGACAGAGCGAGACCCTGATTAAAAATAAAAAAGGTAATTTACTATTACTAACATACATTTCACGGATGCTTCCCTTTGTGTCCCTAGTCGTCAGTGAGGTTGGCACCTCTGTGGTGCTTGTTGGTCAGTCACCACTGGTTTTTTTTCTTTTTTCCTTGACTTGACTCCGCTGCTCCTTCTGTAATGTGTCCTCGTTCCTCACTGATTTGTGTGAACTCTTCAACTACTATGACTTTGACCCTCGTTCTGTGATTCGGGTGACGGGTATCTTCTCCTGCTCTTGGGCTTGTGCTTGAACTTTGCTCATGGTGTCATTCACTAGCCAGAAGTGGTCTGGGTTTTTACGTTGTCTTGGTTTTGCTGGTCAGATCTGTCACTCACCTCCTCTATGGTTCCAGATTTTTGTGTCTTGCTTTGTAAACGCCTCATGACCCCAGCCAGAGTCGTGAAAATGTCCCTGTGTTTTCTTTCAGCATTTTTTCAAGTTGGTTTTTTTATTGCATTTATTTATTTTTAAAATACAGAACACTTCGTGAATTTGCTTGTTTTGAAGAGACAGGGGCTCATGTGTTGCCCAGGCTGGTCTCGAAGTCCGGGCTCGAGTGATCCTCTTGCCTCGGTCTCCCAAAGAGCTGGGATTACAGGTGGGAGCTGCCACGCCCGGCCCTGTTAAGTTTTATATTTTCCATTTCAGAAACATATTTTCTCCCAGATTTACTTGCATGTGCGTCAACAAGCAGGACTCTGGCTTCCAGCCCCACTGGGGAAGCGCGTTTCGGACAGGGACTCTCCCCGTTCCTCATCCCGCATGTTCTCCTCAGTGCCTCGCATGCCCAGACCCACCGCCCTACCTCCACTGGCAGGGGACGTGCCAGTCTTTGAGCCACATCAGCCAGAAAAACTTCTGGTCCACGGAAAAGCTAC
Source organism: Cephalopachus bancanus (assembly GCA_027257055.1). Taxonomy (NCBI): domain Eukaryota; kingdom Metazoa; phylum Chordata; class Mammalia; order Primates; family Tarsiidae; genus Cephalopachus; species Cephalopachus bancanus. Next base: position 3,825,809 of record JAPVLO010000325.1, read on the forward strand.
CCAAGCACAAACATATTTCCAAGTCTTGATGAAAGTCACCAGCAGCTTCCAGGCTCTGTCAACTTCCCCGCAGCCTCTGGGTTGCCTGTCCCGACAGGAAAGGCCAGCCCAGGAAGACAGCTGTGTTGCCTCCAAGGCTGGGCCTCCGAGTGGGAGGAGCTGGGTGGCTGCCTCCTGGCTGCGGCCCAGAAAAGCCCCCATGAAGTGATTGCATCTCCAGCGATTTTCCTCATGGCAGCTTCTCTGCAAAAGGCCTTTTTGTCTTTTCACTGGCACTCGCAAGTTGTTAGGAAATGTTTCAAGAGAAAAAGCTTTTCATCCCAGTAATAGTCAAGAAAGTTGGGAGAGAGTGGTGAAATAATAGTATTCTAGAGGCGACAAGGCTTTCGTGAATTATTCAAAAGGAAAGAAAACACTTTATGACCACAAACTGATTGGAGAGATCCAGCCAACATGCTGTAGCCCACTTCTGTTTTGTGATTGTCCTTGATGCATGACTGCTGCCTGGGAAAACGGTCTGCTCAGAGAACCCGAGAACAGAGCAATTGTTCTTTCACTGACTATGCAAATAACTTTGCTTCAAATCTCATGGATAGAGTTGACACAGTGATATTTCTGTTATTTTTATTGCAATTCTTTAATTCCTCAGATGCATGGTCTGTGAGGTCCAAGGTCTCTGGAAGTGTATAAGCAATCTTTCTTTTTATTTGAGTTGGAGTCTCACTCTATCGCCCAGGCTGGAATGCAGTGGCACATTCACAGCCACCCTAGCATCGACCCTTCCGCCTCAGCCTTCCAAGTAGCTGGAACTACAGGCATGCGTTACCACGCCCTGCTAATTTTTGATTTATTGTAGAGACGAGGTCTCACCAAGTTGCCTGGACGGGTCTCGAACCCACGGGCTCAGGCAATCCGCTCGTCTCAGCCTCCCAAAGTGCTGGGATGACAGGCTGAGCCACCGAGCCCGGCCTCAACTTTTCAATTATACCATCTTTAAAAGTCCTGCCATCAATCAGCCAACACACAAGAACTTGAATAAATGATTCAAAATGAGCATCTGCCTTTCAGACCCTTGTGATAGCACAGACTGCCAGCATAGGCCACATACACGAAAAGCTTAAACCTATATTGAGCCCCAAAAATTCAGAAATGCTAAGCTCCAGATTCCAACATACCCGCCCATCATCTGTAGACATCCACTGCTGAGTGATCACGTAGGAGGGCTGTGGGTCCCTCATTTTCTGGGTCACCACACGTGAGCAATTGGCTGTGACCAGATTGAGACGCTTCCCATATGGAAGTGACTTGACCCAGCTTTATACGAATAAAGGAACTTTCTCTCCCCAGCTGAGTAAAGTAGCTCAAAACTTAGTTGACACCAGAGCTCACGGGAAGACTAGTGTTGGTCCAGTTCAGAAATGCAGGAAAACTTACTGATTCTCAGAGTATGATTCACTTAACTCTGCTTGTTAACAAAAATGGATGCTACAGAATGTACAAACACAGATTTGTCCTTAAAAATATTTCCTCAGAGAAACCATTCTAGGCCAGTTGCTTTCAAAATTCACGGTACATAAGACTCACAGAGCAAAGCAGGTGAAAATGTCCATCCAGGCTTGTCCTATGTCTTCTAACTTACAGGATAGGTGTAGACACCAGAGTCTGGTCCCAGGACCCCAAGGTCAGCAGATGGTGATTGTGCTCTGGCAAACACTGGTGCTGTCATTTTCTTTTCTTTTTTTCCAGAGACAGGATCTTGCTCTGTCACTCAAACTGGAGTGCAGTGGCATGATCAGCTCACTGCAGTCTTGAACTCTGGGCTCAAGTGATTCGCCTACCTCAGCCGCCCAAGTAGCTAGCACTACAGGGACACACCCCCACCCTTCAGCTATTTTTTTTGAAGTAGAATTTATTGAGAAGACAGAAAAGCTCCCACAGTGGGAGGGGACCCAAGAGGATTGCCCAGCTATTTTGCTTTTTTATGAGATGAGGTCTCACTATGTTGCCCAGGTTGGTCTCAAGCTCTTGGGCTCAAAAGACCCTCCTGCCTCGACCTCCTAAATTGCTGGGATCACAGGCTGTGCCACTGTGTCCAGCCCTGCCATCACTTTAGATAAAAAGTGAAAGGCCTGAGACAAAGCCAAACCCTACAGTGCAGTGTGGCTGTGGCACCCCTGGCATGGTCCCATCTGGGAGACCGAGGGTCACAAACACTCCAGGAACACGTTTTGCAGCAGGAATCCCCTGACCCAAAAGGACAATGCCGGCATTTCCTTCATGCTGCTTCTGGCTGAAAGGACAGCCTCCACCTTCCTGGATTTGCCCTACGTGTGTTTGTGCAGATTTTCTGGTCGTCAGATCAGTCAAGTACATGTGATGATGGGACAAACCCGCTCGGTTTGCAGGAGCCAGCAACAGCGCCCTGAATCTTCCTCGCCCTGGGAATCTCTCTGACGTCTGCCAGCTGCCGAGGAATGCCCTCTACATTTTTTTTCTTTTTTTGAGTTGGAGTCTCATTGCATCGCCCAGGCTGGAGTGCAGCTCATGGCCACCCCAGTGTCAATATGCTGGGCTCCGATGATCCTTCAGCCTCAGCCTTCCAACTAGCCTGAACTACAGGTGCGCGCTACCACACCTGGCTAATTTTTGGTGTATTGTAGAGACAAGGACTTGCCGAGTTGTCTGGGCTGGTCTCGAACCTGCGGGATCAGGAAATCCACTCACTTCGGCCTCCCAAAGTGCTGGGATGACAGGCTGAGCCACCAAGCCCGGCCCGCTCTCTGCTTTCAAGAGCTCCTGTGATGACAGTCTTCCCAGGTACTCTGGGAGGATCGCCTCCTCTGAGGGTCGGCCATGGCCACAGACGGGAGACACGCAAGGGAGAGTATTTCATCACGCTCTCAGATTATAGGGGGTCAGAGCAGGACTTCGGGGACCACTTAAGAAATCCTGCTTACCACAGCGATGCACATGGCCTGCATGCCTCCTTGTAGGTGGCCTGCAGTGTGTCATAAAGCTCCCAAATTGGCAGTTTCCTCTCCTATAATTTTGGGATAACGATCCTTTTCCAGGACTCAGCACATCATGAGAATGATTGCAAATCCAGGCCAGACATCTGTTTGCAAACACGCGGTGACCGCTCCGGCAAACATCCCTGCAGGTATGACATGCCGTGCGGGCCTCAGTGTCCAGAGACGGCGCCACGGGTGGCCCTGCCCTTCCCGCGAAAGAACCTGTGTGCAGAAGGTCCTTCTCGGGAATTGTGATGGCCTGGTCTGCTCATCCTCACTTGTTTCACCCACCCTGCCACAATACCCAGGGTCCGGTCGGGGTTCAGGGGTTAAACAGGAGTTTAATGGGGTGGAAAGTGAAGGGAAGTGACAGTACTTGATCTGAGAGGGAACAGGAGCAGAAGACCGCTGCCAGGTCTAAAGGATGAGGGAGGGTGCTGGCTAGAGCACTGAGGCTCAGGAAGAGGAGCACAGACACAGCCCAGCAAGGAAAAGGCCAGGGGATAACCCCCCACCGCAGGCTCCTCCCCACTGCCGTATCCCCTGGGGCCTCCCATTGGCTGAATCCGACCAGAAGCCAAAGGGAAAAGGCCCTTGGCGAGGCAGGCAGCAGAGATTCCAGCACGCAGAACAGGACGAGCCAGGGGGAAATGCAGCGACCCGGACGCCAAGGAGGAAGGATGAGCTCGTCCCAGGAAACTAAGTTTGCTGCAGTAGCCAACAGCCCCAAATCCCAGTGGCTTTCCTCCACGATGGTAACGTGCCAAAGTATACCACATAGTTACCTCGGAGATTAAAAATGTAGTGATGTGGATAGCTTGGCGGCTCAGCCTGTCATCCCAGCACTCTGGGGGGCCGAGGTGAGTGGATTGTCTGAGCCTGTGTGTTCGAGACCCACCCGGGCAACTTGGCGAGACCTCGTATCTCCAATAAATCAAAAATTAGCCGGGTGTGATAGCATGCACCTGTAGTTCCGACCACTTGAAAGTGAGGCAGAAGGATCTCCGGAGCCCAGCAGGTCGACGCTGGGGTGGCCGTGAGTGTGCCCCTGCCCTCCAGCCCGGGCGACACAGTGAGACTCCAACTCAAAACCAAAAATATGTAGTGATACATAACCTCCTACTGCAAGAGGTATAAAAGGGAGGAGGAACAGAAAATCTGACAAGCAGGAATGCAATGTTACAGAAAAGTGAAGAGTGTCTATCACCTTCAAAGCTAGAACTTGCCGGGCTCGGTGGCTCAGCCTGTAATCCCGCACATTTGGGAGGCTGAGGTGAGTGGGTTGCCTGAGCCCGTGGGTTCACGACCCGCCTGGGCAACTTAGTGAGACCTCATCTCTACGATAAATCAAAAAAAAAATCAGCCGGGTGTGGTAGCGCATGCCTGTAATTCCAGCTACTGGAAGGCTGAGGTGGAAGGATTGCCGGAGCCCAGCAGGTAGAGGCTGCGGTGGCCGGGAGTAGCCACTGCACTCCAGTCTGGGTGACAGAGTGAGACTCCAACTCAAAAAAAAAAAACAAAGCTAGAACTCGTGCGTCTCGCCTCCCAGGCTTCAAACCTCGCCAGACTCTTCTTCCACCGTCTTGTCTCTCTTGCCCGCACTATTGCCGTCCTCTTCCACTTTTAAGGACGTACATAATTAGATTGAGCCCATCCAAGAAAAGAAATGAAAGCACCTACAAATCAGAAAGGAAGAAACAGACTAGGCGTGGTGACTCATGCCAGCAATCCCAGCACTTTGGGAGGCTGAGGCAGGATTGCTTGAGCCCAAGAGTTTGAGACCAGCCTGGGCAACATAGCAAGACCCTGTCTCCACAAAAATAAAACAAAAAAATCAGCTTGGCATGGTGGCACATGCCTGTAGACCCAGCTTCTTGGGAGGTTATGGCAGGAGAATCCCTTGAGCCCAGGAGTTTGAGACCACAGTGAACTATGGTCATGCAATTGCACTCCAGCCAGGGCTACAGAGAAAGACACTGTCTCAAAAAAAAATTAAAAATAAAAACTGTCCCTATTTGTAGATGACATGATGGCCTACAGAGAAAATCCCAAGGAACTTATTTTTTTAATTTCTAAAACTAATAAAATGAATAAAACAAAACTGCTAGTAGAAACTGAAATTTAAAATACAATACTATCTATAGTCACTCAAAAAAATTAAATTATCCCAACACTTTGGGAGACCGAGATAGGAGGATTGCCTAAGCCCACAGGTTCGAGACCAGCCTGGGCAACTTGGTGAAACTCCATCTCTATAATAAATTTTTTTAAAAAATTAGCCAGGCAAGGTGACGCATGCCTGTAGTTCCAGCCACTTGGAAGACTGAGGCTGAAGGATCGCCGGAGCCCAGCAGGTCTAGACTGCAGTGGCCATGAGCATGCCACTGCACTCTAGCCTGGGTGACAGAGTGAGACTCCAACTAAAAAAAAAAAAAATTAAGTTTTTAGGGAAAAAAATCTAACAAATCTGCAGAATTTTTATGCAGAAAGCTACAAAATACTGATGAAAGAAAGCAAAAATTTAAATGAATGAAGAAACAAACCATGTTCATAAATTAGAGACTCAACATCATAAAGATATCAATTCTCTCCAAAGTGACATATAGATTTAACCCAAACTCTACCAAATCTTAGCAAGATTTTCTTGTAGATTTAGACAAGATTGTTCTGAGTTTCACATGGAAACCTAAAGGAACTAGAACATCTAACAATTCTTAAAAAGAAAAAGAAAGTGAAAGAAACCTCTCTACGAAATGCTGAGCTTTACTGACTGTCTACATGATCAAGACCCTGTGCCATTGGGGGAGTGACGGGCACGCAGACAGACGGGGCAGAACAGAGAACCCAGAAATAAACCCACGGGAGTACAGACAGAGGATTTTTGATGAAGGCACAAAAGTTATTCAGTGGAGGAAGGATAGTACGTTCAACAGACTGGAGCTCCATAAGCCACAAGAAAAGTGAACCTCAACCTCAGCCTCACACTTCATGTAAAAGTTAACTCGAAATGGACCTTAGGCTTAAACTTAAAATGTAACACTACAAAACTTAAAAAATAATAAGAAGAGAAAATCTCCAGGAACGAGGGCTTGATAAGCGTTCCTAGCCCTGACACTAAAAGCATGATCCATAAGAGAAAGCACAAATCAGTAAACTGGACTTCTCAAAAGTAAAAATGTTTGCTCTGCAATGACTCTGTTAAGACTAAACGCAAGTGCAGAATGGGAGACAATGTTCACAAATCACATCTGACAAAGCTCTCTCATCTAGAGCACGTAAAGAACGCTTGAAACTTGACAGTAAAAAAAACTCAGACCATCTGATTAAAAAAGAGTCAATGACAGGAAGAAACACTTCGCTGAAGAGGACACACGGATGTCCAAGAAGCACGTGAAGAAGCGTTCGACGTCATGAGTGAGAGAAAGGAAAGGAACACAAGGAGAGGTTCCTGCACACCCACTGCAGTTGCCGGGGGCGTCTGTTGGCCAGTGGAGTCCTGCTCTGTGAGACGGGGAGGGGACAGACGGTGGGGGGGGAAGAAGGGGCAGGGAGGGCGAGGGAGAGGCCAGGGCTGGAGGCGAGGGCGGGGCAGAGGACAGGACAGAACAGGAGGCGCGGCACAGGAAGGGAGGGGAGGGCAGGGCGGGGGGGGGGGGCACAGACGGGGGAGGGAAAGGGCGGTGATGGGGAGGAGAGCAGCCTGCCCGAACTTGAACTTGAGCCCCACGCTCCAGTCCTTTTCAGCCCCAGGCCTCCCTTCCTCGCCGCTCAGACTGCTCCCTTCCACGGCCCACGTTTGCTCCAAGCGAATGTTTGCAGGAACACGGAGGAGGAGAGAAAGACGCTCCTGGGTGGACAGGCAACGATGCCGTTCAGTGACCGTGAAGAGCCCGTCGTGAGTGCCCAGCCCTGGCCACACCTCAGGCCCAAGTCTCGCCCTTTCGAGGGAGGAGGCGCACTTCTGGGCTGCTCCCAGTCTCCCCCTCCTCGGTCCTTCACACGCTCGGCCTCCCGGTGTCCTGCCAGCTGCCTGCCCCACACCAGGGCCGTCATTCACTAAGCGGGTTGGAATTACCTGTGACCTCTCGGCGTCCCTGGTGCCAGGAGTTTGCAGAGGACCATTCCTCCCTCACCTGAGGGGGCCTAGCCGGGAGGCAGGCCTCACAGACCTCTCCTGTCTCCTCTGTGCGGCTCAGGAATCGTGGTGTCTTGTCAGGCAGCACTTTCTGGCCAAACCAAGGGAAATCGTCCATTTGCCCTCTGACCTTCTGGCAAAATCACCACTGGGCGCCTCTCTGGCCTACCGGAAGACCACAACCCCGCTTGTCTAAAGCACAGGATGTGAAACACTCTCCATGTGCTGCTCAAAGCTTCGAAGCTCCCCCAACTAAGCCTCGGCTTGACAGACTCCAGCCGACTCGGCCAGCGAGCACCCCATGTCCTTGGGGTGGGACACGGCTGCTCCCTTGCAAATGCGGCTGGCATCTTACAGGAGCTGGAGCCCAGTTCCAGCTGCCCACACACGCTTCCCTTTCCTTCTCTGCCTCTCCTTCGAGAGGAAAAGGGGACGGGACGAGGTGAGCCCGGTTCACATGACTGCATCGGAGAGTCTAGCGCTTTTCTCCTGAGAAACGTTCATAAGCCTGTAAAAAGAAAGGCTTGTAGCAAACAGCTGCATCTATTTCTACCCCATGGCCGCAAAGCTTACCACACGGGACACCAAGGAGGTTTCTGAAGACGTGAAACAGAAATCTCAGTGTTTCCATACTCATTATGCTTTTGAACCACATTTTGCATGACGTAGAAGGTCGACAAGATCAAGTAACCAGAAGAAAGCAGGACAAAGGTGTCAGAAGCGAGATGAAACTGTGATCCTGTGTGTCTACAGCCCTAACCATACGAGGCGAGATTCTGAGCATATCAGAAAAAATCATTCTTTTTCAAAGTGTGAACATTTTTTCTTTGTTTAGGAACTCACTCTGTCCCCCAGGCTGAAGAACAGTGGCAAGATCGTAGCTCACCACAGCCTCGACCTCCTGGGCTCAGGTGACCCTCCCACCTCAGCCCCCAAGCAGCTGGTAGCTGGGACCACAAGGATGTGCCACCACGCCTGGCTAATTTTTTCTTTCTTTTTGTAGAGATGAAGTCTCACTATGTTGCCCAGGCTGGTCTCAAACTACTGGGTTCAAGCAATCCTCTCCCCTCGGCCTCCCAAAGTGTTGGAATTACAGGTGTGAGCCACCATGCCTGGCCTGTGAGCATCTTTCAAATGTATAAAGCAAAGAAACAACAAGCCAAGCAAAAGACATGAATGGAAGAGAAGTGAGTTTTTTTGTTGTTGTTTTTTGTTTTTGTTTTTTGGGTTTTTTTTGAGTCGGAGTCTCACTCGGTCGCCCAGACTGGAGTGCAGTGGCCGCTCCCGGCCATCGCAGCCTCGACCTGCTGGGCTCCGGCGATCCTTCCGCCTCAGCCTTCCGAGTAGCTGGAACTACAGGCATGCGCTACCACGCCCTGCTAATTTTTGATTTATTGTAGAGATGAAGTCTTGCCAAGTTGCCCAGGCGGGTCTCGAACCCGCAGGCTCAGGCAATCCACTCACCTCAGCCTCCCAAAGGCACGGGATTACAGGCTGAGCCACCAAGCCTGGCATGTTTTTGTTTTTTTTGAGCTGGAGTCTCACTCTGTCGCCCAGACTGGAGTGCAGCGGCTGCTCCCGGCCACTGCAGCCTCGACCTGCTGGGCTCCGGCGATCCTTCCGCCTCAGCCTTCCAAGTAACTGGAACTACAAGTGCGCATTACCACGCCCGGCTAATTTTTTTTTTTTTTTTTTTTTTTTTATTGTAGAGACGAGGTCTCACCAAGTTGCCCAGGCAGGTCTCGAACCCGCGGGCTCAGGCAGTCCATTCACCTCAGCCTCCCAAAGGTGCGGGATGACAGGTTGAACCTGAATTACAGGATCAACCTGGCTCCCTAGGTGGCGGATGACCAGTTTTAAAACCCACTGGAAGTCTTTATTAGTGATTTAAGGAACTCACTTTAAAACTGCAGTCTGGGGCAGGGGTAGTTCAGAGCCCACTCCAAGGCACACAGATGTGTGTACACTGCAGAGCACTTACCCGGAGTCTCTCTCCCTGCAGATGGATATTGGCCCCTCACCAGGAGACGGGCAGTAGGAAAGGAGGTGGTGCATTAAACCTAAACACACAGGAAGGAAGACAGTGACTAAAAGCAGAGCAGGCCAAAGCCCCAGGCATGGCCCACGCCACAGGTCTCCCACCCGACACCCCCATGCCCATGCCCCATGGACTGTCAGAACCTGGGTGGGACGCAGTCAGGGGCCAGTCACTCTCGGGGCATCCGATTCCCCCTCATCTGTTATGCTCTGCTCCCAGACCAAGAGTGTAAGGTTCCTCACTTACCAGAAACATACAACTTCCTGTTTTCCTCTAAGACTGGCTTCAGAAACACATGGATATGCTCCCTCTCTACTGTATCTGGAAAGAAATAGCAGGGACTTGCCAGAGACAGTGAATGAGCCCAGGAAAAGCCCACGATATGTACCGGTATAAGCGGTAAGTTCTTTGCCAGAAAATCGTGTTTGAGGAGAACGAAGAGAACACACACCCTCGGTTCCTCCCACCCACATCTGTTCATGCAGAAGGGGCTTCCTCTCCTGGCCCACGGGCCCCTTCGTCCCTTTACAATGGCGGGTTCTGCCCTCTGTTGATCACTCAAAAGGAAGGTCAGGAAAGGTATTTGATACCAGGGCAGGAGATCCTCTCCCTCCCAGTCAACCTGGCTCCCTGGGTGGCGACTGACCAGAAGCCCATGCTCTCTCTCTGACGTCGGGTGGTGTCCAGCCTGATGCCGTCTCATGGCTCTCCGCCAAGTCACGCACACACCCACGACAGGCTCAGCCCGTGACCTCCGGATGCCCAGCTCCTCACCCCAGGCCCTGGTTCCAGCAAAGTTCAGAGAGCAGAAGAGACACCTGCACGTGGATAAGGCAGACAGCCTGGCAGCTCGTGGACAGCCTGGAACTCAACGGGCAAACCTGCAGCTCTTACGGCCGGCCCAGGCACACGCTCCCTCGGCAGAAGGCCTCAGCCTGTGACTCCACCAACCTGTCAGAACCAGCTGGGGTCACGGAGGTGCCGAAGCTGAGACAACCCCTGGGAAGAGCCAAGCTGTGTCGACGGTCTGCAGCAGACGGCGACGGCGCCAGCGCCACCCACACAGGACAAAATGCACAGGGGACTCATCACAGAGTGAGCGCTCTCCTCCACTCGCCCTGGCCGGGCACCAGGCTCGGAGAATGAGCAAAGCACAGCCCTTCTAGTCAACAAGGCCGAGCGGGTTAAGCCAAAAGCCCGTCCGTGGGGTGAATACAGCTAACGAATCCGCTGAGTATTCAAAAATAGCTAGAAGAGAATAATTTGAATGTTCTTAGCATCAAGAGGTGATCAGTATTTAAGGTGACGGCTATCCCAATTATCCTGACTTGGTAATGAATGTAACGAATTATCACATATACCCTGAAAATATGCACATCTATTACCTATCATTTTTTTAAAGTTAAAACATTTTCTAAAAGCCACCATGAACCTGAACTGAGGCTAAACCCAACAGCTACTCTTTAGTTAAAACAGCATGATAAACTCTATATACTGACTTTTGTGAAAGTCAGTATATAGAGTCAAAGCAGAGAAAGGATCACTGTCGGTGTAACATTGTCTGGAATCGCCCTTTTCAGGAAACACCTCGAAGCTTCATGAAAAACAGAATTGAGATGAGAGAATCTGAACACTAAAATTAGCCAGTTGTATAACAAACAAAATCTACTTTTGAGCACCTGGTTTTGTCTTCACTCATTCCTTAAGAGAACTGAAGACACCCAGGGACAGGCAGAGTAGCAAATTCTTCCAGTAAAGTTAGACTCAGTAGAGCAAAACGGAAAAAAGTCAAACATTTCTCTTTAGAAGCACCAACCCATAAGGGTTCCGTGCGTGATCAATCAGTGTAAATGTGCTTGGTGAACGCCATGGAAAAGCCTGGCTTTCCCCTTCTGGTTACTCAGACTAGGATTCAGAGGAGCCCTGGACCCGTCAAAGACTGTTCATGGTGATTCTGACTGGTAGTGTCTCTGGAGCCAGTAAAACAAGCATTTCGAATGCCCCACACTTACACTTACGCTTACACGGCGCCCTTCACTGGGGGATCCCAAAACCCTCCACAAACATGAGCTCACTCATCCGCCCTGAGGTCAGCTGGGGAGGGCTCAGCCCGCTCCTTCCAAAAGGGCAGGTCTGAGCGTGTCTCCAGGAGTTGCCCCTGTGGACCAGATCCCCAGAGCTCATGGAAATCACCCAAGTAATTCAGGCAAATGACTGGGGGGTTGGGGTTGGCTCAGCCATCCAAACAGTGGCCTAAATCCCCCTCCTCCTGGGGTCACAGCCCCTAAATCCAGGTGCACCAAGAAGGGGCCTCAGCTCTCCACCGTCCCATCTGGCGAAAGCTAGAGCCCAGGCCCATGGCTTCCCAGCGGAAGCTCCCTCACTGCATGCCGGGCAGCAGAAGCTGCGGTGTGCCACCAGCCTGCCAGGAGCGGCGGACCGAGAGGCTGCGTTGGTCAGGAAAGCAAACTATTTCAGAGGAACATTCGTTTCCACAAAACACAGATACTCAAGATTCAGGCAAACACCGCAAGCACCCTCCATAACCCTCTGGTGTGGACTGGTCTTGGTCTAAGGAGCCCAGATTGCAAGAACCCACTTCCTGGGGACTGGAATTTGGGACTCACAGATGCATCAAAGCTCTTCTAACATGATTACTGGTTGCTTCACAGTCTGGATCTTGGGCAGACCACTGGGCTAAAATGGGACTGCCAGGAGTCTACATGCCTGCAGCCATGGCACCCAAACCCATGGCCAGAAACTCTCACAGGACACTTGGGTCTCGAAGACGCTCGCTCTTGAGAATTCAAGTTTTTAGTATCCCGCTCTTCCAAAAAAACAAGTTGTCGCTCTCCTAGACTCTCGGGGTTCGTAGTGAACATTCACTGTGATTATAAATGAGTCAATATGTGAAATCAGAATGTGGAATTAAAATAAGATGACATAACGGAAATGATATTTAATGGAAACAAAGATTCTGATAAGAAAAAGGGCAGCCAAGGCAGCTGAGGAGCACAGAGGTCAGGGCAGGGGCACATTGCTTCATTTTAATGGCCAAAGAGTCCACTTTAAGACAAACATAACCTTGTATCCTAGCTTGACATTTTGCTAAAAGGTAATAAGTAATTTAAAACATTCGATCTGCCAGTCCCTTCCTCATCTAAAAAGTGCAAGTGTTGTTCACGACCTCTCCAGTTATTCTGATCAAGTTAAAATGAACCAGTGATGCATTTTGCCACTGCTGCCTGCCTCTGTAGAAACGGGGCTTCCACATTGGACAGGCTCAGTGATTTCCATCCAAAAATGCAACGCTGAACTTCAGAACCTTCCGACAGAGTAGTTAGCTTTTATTTCCGTCTTCTTGTGTTGCAACCAGGCAAGCCTCTATCTTGGCCAAGGACCTAGTGGGAAGAAGTGCCCCAAAGGGCTCGTGGCTGAACAACCAGGTTCTTCAGAAATGGCAGCAGATGACCACATTGCCACCCTGACTCCCTCAGCAAGTGGCAAGGTCGCCTTCTCCAACTGACGCCCAGGTTAAGCTGGGAACGTTGTTCTCAGAGTCTGTCTCGCCCTCCAGGCAGTCTCCCACTCAGTTCTGTGAAACAACGGTTTCTACATCTCACTTCTTTCTCTAGCCCAGTGAAGGCGAGCGCAACGACAGGGCTGAATCCCCGTTCTGGACACCAGGGTTCTATCCTGCTCTGAGGTATTAAAACATACCATTGTGGTGTCAGGGTCTGTTGTCATGGAGACAAGCTATTCCTTTCAAGAATAAAGCATTGTTAAAAATGATTCTTAGCCGGGCTCGGTGGCTCAGCCTGTAATCCCGCGCCTTTGGGAGGCTGAGGTGAGTGGACTGCCTGAGCCCGCGGGTTCGAGACCCACCTGGGCAGCGAGGCCTCATCTCTATAATAAATAAAAAAATCAGCCGGGCATGGTAGCGCAGGCCTGTAATTCCGGCTACTCGGAAGGCTGAGGCGGAAGGATTGCGGAGCCCAGGAGGCGAGGCTGCGGTGGCCGGGAGTGGCCACTGCACTCCAGTCTGGGCGACAGTGAGACTCCAACTCAAAAAAAAGATTCTTCTCAGATAAAAGGGTCTCTCGCTTCTCCTTCCCACACATACTTAGCACACTAGGAATGGAAACGTTTCAGTAAAACCCTCTGGGAAAATTTGGCTGTTTGCAGAGAATGGATAACTTTTTTAAATGTCTGAGTTTGTCAGATATGGTAACATATTTCAAAAGAACATTCATTCCAACAAAAAACAATACCTGTCATCCAGCGTGTAGAGACTGAGTCCTATTGAACTGCACAATAGTGCTTTTTTCATGATAATTTAGAAAATAATAAGTTTGATTTTTTTGAAGCACATATAAAGCACTTTAGAAGCACATCATGACTATCATCTATAAATTACTGCAACGTCATACAAGACTTGAAAGCAGAAGTCTGAATATATCGTTCGACATTCTCTCTCTCCTCCATCAAATGCATTTCAGCACAACTTCATATTGAGGAACAAGCAGAGCTTAACATGCATTAATAGAAACATGAGTGATCGAGAAAGTTTCAAGTTACTACTCATGCAATAAAAATGACGTTCTTGTATTCAGACATATTTTTTCTAGGTATTAAACTAAAATGTTACAGATGACATGGAGAACAAGGGATCGGGGAGAATACAGAGAGTGATTCTCCCCAGCGGACTGGAGGCCAGGCCTGCAAGGGAAAAACCTCCAGCAACAGGTTCATCCGACAGCTGCACGACATTGACAGGGACCATTTCGAAAGCACAGCCAAAAGTCAAGGCCAAGTGTTGTGAGACAGAGCCAAGAGAAGCGCTTGATTTTACAACGGAAGAAAAACAAAATTTCTCAAGCCATGAGTATGACTGGTATTGCTCTAAGAGAATCATATGAACATTAATGAAAGTAATCTCTAATACATGTATCACCCCACCACCCTAACAAATCACTTTTACCTTCCACATTCTCAAAACATTTCAATTTTAAGAACCCTGCAGCCGGGCTCGGTGGCTCAGCCTGTAATCCCGCGCCTTTGGGAGGCTGAGGTGAGTGGATTGCCTGAGCCCGCGGTTTCGAGACTCGCCTGGGCAGCGAGACCTCATCAATAAATAAACCAAAAGCCAGCCGGGCATGGTAGCACACGTCTGTAGTTCCAGCTACTCGGAAGGCTGAGGCGGAAGGATCGCCGGAGCCCAGCAGGTAGAGGCTGCGGTGGCCGGGAGCGGCTGCTGCACTCCAGTCTGGGCGACAGAGTGAGACTGCAACTCAAAAAAAAAAAAAGAAGCCAGCAAACTGAGATGACATGTATGCAGAAAAAAATTCACTTCCAGATTTGATAAAAATAAATTTTTTCAATTGAAAAAATAATGCCCCAAAATATTTACAAGAACTAAGAAAGTGGCTAGGCATGGTGGCTCAGCCTGTAATCTCAGCACTTTGGGAGACCGAAGCCAGAGGACTGCGTGAGCCCAAAAGGTTCGAGACCAGCCTGGGCAACTTGGTGAGACCTCATCTCTACAATAAATCACAAAAACTAGCCAGGCGTGGTGGCACGTGCCTATAGTTCCAGCTACAGTAAGGCTAAGATGAAGGATGCTGGAGCCCAGCAGGTCGAGATTGTGGTGGCTGTGAGCATGCCACTGCACTCCAGTCTGGACAAGAGTGAGACTACAACTCAAAAAAAAAAAAAGAACTAAGAAAGAACTGCTGAAAACAAGGCATGCCTCCTTCACATCATCTTTTGAACCTGACACACCTGCATTTCTCTATCCGTTCCAGACACACCCAAAAGTAGATGCAGAAATATCCTGCACGTAGGGAACACACGCATGAAAGCGTCTGAAACTGTACCCCAAATTCTAATTGACTTTCAGTCAACTTCATCACTAAAGTAGCTCAGGCTGCAGGAGCAAAAAGCACAATTTCGCAGCCTTCTCCTCCATGATTTCAGCACACTCTTCGTGACAGTCTTGTTTTAATCTGACAGCAGATGAAGACTTGTTCTACATGAAGAAGTCACCCAAGGATTGGGAGGAGGGAGACTGGCACCGAGCATTTATCCAGTTAAACCTTAAAAGCACCATCCCAGAAATCCGTGAGGATTTAGAAAACAACACGCACTTGCTGTGTGCGTGCTCCTCCTAGTGACCGAACCCGGGAAAATGAAAAAACAGGCGCTTCCAGAATCCGATGTTTAACAGTCCAGGAGTCCTCAGACGTTTCTATGGAGATCGCCCTGCACAGAGACCACCCACCACTCCACATCCCGCCTGCACACCCTCTATGTGATGGCAGACGCTTTGCCGGGTCGCGAGAGAACCGGTGTCGCGCTGCTCTTCCCCGGGCAGGGGGCACGCAGAAGGCTGGTGCCGGCGGGCAGCACTGGGACCGCTAGCCGGCCTCAGCACGCCCTCGCCCTCCTTGGCCCGCCTGCCGGAGGTCCTGGCACCCGGGGGCCCTGCCGTTTCCTCGTCAACTGTAACCTTGCTTCACTCCGTTTTCAAGTCAGAGTTCCCGGGAGTCTCATGAAGAACATTCTACTAGAAGAGAACAAAATGGTGTTCCGAGTTCTAAAACGTGCACCGACATTCGCCTGAAGACACGCGGCGCCGGGGCCCTCCGGGCTCTGGAGGCCGCGCTGGCGCCGCCCGGGGCCGGGAGAGGCAACGCCCCAGCCGCCATTCACGCTGCAGCCGCACGACCGCGGCAGGGGCCCTTTCTCAAGGCGCAGCCGGAAGCCAAGCCGAGGGCCGCTCCCCGCCAC
Source organism: Cephalopachus bancanus (assembly GCA_027257055.1). Taxonomy (NCBI): domain Eukaryota; kingdom Metazoa; phylum Chordata; class Mammalia; order Primates; family Tarsiidae; genus Cephalopachus; species Cephalopachus bancanus. The sequence goes on from JAPVLO010000325.1 coordinate 3,841,782, forward strand.
GCCGACCTCCGGGCGCCGGGGGGAACCCTCTCGCCGCCGCGCCGAGAAACGCCACTGGGAGCGGGCAGCGCTGTCTGCGCGCGCCAAAGCCCGGGGCTGCCTCCAGCACCCCGGGGCCCCGTCTCCGAGGAAACGGGGCAGCCGAGGCCCAGCAAAGCCCCAGGCGCAGGCTGGGCACGCGCCGCGGCTCGGGCCTGTCCGGAGGTCTTCGCGCCGGGCGGGCGCGGCGCCCCCTCGACGCGGCAGCGGGGCCGGGGCGACGTTTCCGTCCCGACGCCCCTCCCCCGCGCAGGGCCCTGGGTGGCTGCCCGCGTTCCCCAGAGCGGCGTCCCCAAGCCCCAGGCCCGGCCGCGGAACGGGGCCTCACGGCCGGCGGCCGGCGGCGGGCGAGCGTCCGATCGGCCCGGCACGAGGCGCGCATGGGCGCGCGACGCGCGTCGCGAACCGCGCATGCGCGGCGTCTGGGTCGCGGGCTCCGAGGCGCCCGGGAGAGTCCGCGGCCTGGCCCCCGCTCTCGCCCCCACGCACGCCCCGGGCGAAGACGGGCTTCCGGGACGCAGGTCGCTGGTGCCAAAAAGGCCGCGACCGCCGCCACGGAGGAGAAGCAGTGTCTGCACGACGCCCCCAGCTGCTGCGGGCTCTGGGCCTCTCCCGGCCACGCCGTCCCGGCTCGGCTCCCCCCCCCCGGCCTCGCGGGGGAGCAGGAGCCCCCTTCCGTCCCCTCCCCCGCCGTCGCCCCCACTCCTGGCCGGGCTTCTGCCCCGTTTCGCCCGGCGTGCTCATGGCTCCTCCCACCCTGACACACCGGCTAGTCCTCTACTACTTTTTCTTTTTTTTTCTTTTTGGAGTCGGAGTCTCCTCTGTCGCCCAGGCTGGAGGGCAGCGGCCGCTCCCGGCCCCCGCAGGCTTGACCCGCCGGGCTCCGGCGATCCTTCCGCCTTCCCGGTAGCTGGAACTACCACGCCCGGCTAGTTTTTGGTTGATGGTAGAGACGAGGTCTCGCCAAGTAGCCCAGGCGGGTCTCGAACCCGCAGGCTCAGGCCATCCACTCACCTCGGCCTCCCAAGGCGCGGGATGACAGGCTGAGCCACCGAGCCCGGCTCCTTTGCTACTTTAGTGAGCTCACGTCTGCCTCCTGGGCTGAAGCCTCCGCCCCCAGGACGGAACTTTGCCCCCAGGGCAGAAAAGTGCATCCAGGTGCAACCCTGCAAGGGCAGCCAACATGTGTGGGCCGCGGGGGGGGCTGCTGCCAGACCCCTCCTTCCTATCCCTGCACATCCTGGCTGCCTGGCCTGCGCCCTGGTCACGTTCACACCAGCTGAGCACTCAATCAGTATGTTCAGGTACTTGTTACTGAATATTTAAATCATAAAAAAGAATATGGATAATAAGAGGAACATTATTTTGTAATATTTGCTTCATCTTCTAATGAACCTAACTTTACAGATCAAGTTGAAGCTCAAGTGCCCTCCTGCCTCCCAGATGAAACCACTGAGCTCTACTTCCATTATATTGCTTTGCATGTTTCTAAACGTTACACAGTATTGGAGCAGGCACTTGCTGACAGCTGCATTTTTTTGCTCCAATTTATATTTCAGGTCTGCCCAAACCACTGTGTGTACCGCTCACTCACCCATTTCTATTTCTGTAGCACATTTCATGTGTGACTGTCCCACAAACTTTGCAGTTTTACCCAATGCCACTATGCACATGCCTTGTGTCTGGTATGCGAGTTGCAACTGCCCGCCCAGTTTTTGGCTTGACTTTCCACATTCATGGTAACTTTTGATAGAAAGAAGCCTTTTACTTTAATACAGTGAAACTTACCAGTCTTTTGGTGATTGGGCATTTTTGCATATTAAAATATTTAAATATATCCCAAGGTCGTAAAGATGATTTCTTTATAAATTTCCTGAGGCTGCCATAACAAATCACCACAGACCAGTTGGCTTACACCACAAACATTTCTTCTCTCACACTCCCAGAGGCCAGAAGTCTGAAATCAAGGTGTCACCAGGGCTACTCTCCCTCTGATGGCTCCAGGGGAGGACCCTTCCTGCTTCTTTCAGTTTCTGCCGTTTGCTGGCCATCCTTGGCATTTCCCGGCTCACAGATACATCATTCCAGTCACATAGCCGCCTTCTCCTTGTGTTGGATGAAGGGTCCCCCCTAATAACCTCACCTTAATTTGGTTATCTCTGCAAATGTCTTAATTCCAAAGAAGGTCACATTCTGGAGTACTGGGAGTTAGGACTTTAACAGTTCTTTTGAGAAGACACAAACCAACCCAGAAGAGCCTCCTATATTTCTTCTGCCAAAGTTTTAGAATTTTGCTTTTCATCTGTAAGCATGCATTTATCTAGAACTGATTTCCCATCTGTATAACCTCTCCACCTGGCATCTTGTCCGGAAGAGTCTGTCCTTTTGGGTCAGTTTCCAAAGACACCTCTACCTCTAGTGTCTGCATACGCAAAGGTTTCAGGTCATTCCGTGGAGACTGGTTAAAGAATTTTCGTTCATTGAGGAAAAATGGCTTCAAAGTAAGTTGGATTTCCTAATGATATTATATATTATTGTTCGGTCGTTCTGCCTGTTTTAATTTTTTTAAGGAAGTCAACATGTGAAACATTTGTGTTCAACATTTGGTGAGGTTATTTAAACCTTTGCCCTTGTAGAAATAAAGTTTTCTTAAAGTAGTCACTTAGGGCCTGTATTGGTGTTACTTGAATGCCGTTGGAGGAAGGAGAAAAAGAGTATGACTGTGGAGTGTATTAAGGGGTAAGCATTTAATGACTTTCCACTATACAATAGTGTAACCCACAAGTCATGTGGTCTCTTGACACCTTGAGTTCTGTATAAGTCCGGACATCAATAAAATTATAAGCCCTTGAGCCCACGGGTTCGAAACCCGCCTGGGCAGAGAGACTTCATCTCTACAATAAATCAAAAAATCAACCGGGCGTGGTAGCACATGCCTGTAATTCGGCTACTCAGAAGGTTGAGGCGGAAGGATCGCCGGAGCCCAGCAGGTCGAGGCTGCGGTGGCCGAGAGCGGCCACTGCACTCCAGACTGGGCAACAGAGTGAGACTCCAACTCAAAAAAAAAAAAAAAAAAATTATAAGCCTTTAGGTAGACTGATCAAGAAAAAAAGACTGGAGACTCAAGTTACTAAAATTGAAACTGCCTATAGAAAGCCAGTATGGAGTCATGGAGTTAAAGCTACAGCTATGATCAGAAATTAACAAATACGTTGCTTCTAAATTTCCTTGCAATTACCTTCCTGTCTCAACCCCTGAGGAGGAGGGAAAGCCATTCCACAAAGCCAATGGACATAAGACTGCTTGAGGAAACAGGAAGTCATTGAAAGACAAAAGCAAGCCAGGCTCGGTGGCTCAGCCTGTAATCCCGCGCCTTTGGGAGGCTGAGGTGAGTGGATTGCCTGAGCCCACAGGTTCGAGACCCGCCTGGGCAGCGAGACCTCATCTCTACAATAAATAAATTTAAAAAATCAGCTGGGCGTGGTAGCGCATGCCTGTAATTCCGGCTACTTGGAAGGCTGAGGCGGAAGGATCGCCGGAGCCCAGCAGGTCGAGGCTGCGGTGGCCGGGTGCGGCCACTGCACTCCAGTCTGAGCAACAGAGTGAGACTCCAACTCAAAAAAAAAAAAAGACAAAAGCAGCTTCAAACCCCAGGGGGGCCCTCCCTCCCCCCTCCCCCCTGCTTCCATAATGGCTGGGGGGAGGGAGGGAGGGGCTGGTAGTACTTAATGGTCAGGGGAATTGTATTATAAACAGCATCTATTGCAAAACCTAAGAATGGGATTTGAGACCTTTTTCAAACTTTGTACTCTAACAGACCTAGAGCACCAGGAAGTCCTCTGCTGATCACAGGACCCCAGGAAGATCGTCTCAATGAGAGAGGAGAGGGCTAGAGAAAAGCCGGGCAGACAGACAGGGCAGGTCCCCCAGTAACAATGTCGCGAACTTCCAGCAGGCCTCTGGACTGATAGACTGTTGGTAAACAAGCTCCCTGCAGACTCTCGAGCTAGAACTTAAGTACTCACTGCTGGGATAGAAAAACAACCAATCAGCTCACCATGAAGCCCCTGCCTCCTGCCAATTGGTCCTCAATACTGGCCAATCAGTGCTGACCAATCAGTTCACAGCTAGTGCTAGCCAATAGGCTCAGTCTCCGGGCTATATAAACACCAGGTTTCAGCTTCAAATCAGCAACCCCTAGGGTCCCTTCCCATTGCAGTAACTTTTCTGTCCTCTCAGTAAATTCTGCTTTCTCACTTTCCGGCCTCCTGGGAATGAGACAGGAATCCCAGCCTGAAGAGCTGCAAAAGATCGTCAGAGCCTAAGAGCCATGCACCCCAGAGGCTGGCTTGCCAGCGGACGGAGCCAGCGGAACTGGGAGAGCTGCCGGAAGAAGGTGAGACTCCGAAGCTGAGACACTTCTGGGGGCTGCAACACTGTTGCCAGCCACGGAATCAGCCACACTCTCAGGGCTTGGCTTGCCAGCCCATTAGAGCCACACTCCTGGGGCTAGGCTTGCCAGCCCACTGAGCTGACCCTCTCTGGGGCTCAGCTGGCCGACCCATTGAGCCGACACTCTTGAAGCCCAGGCTGACCTGAAAAATCCACATCATGAACATGCTCCCATGACATCATCAGCTAATCAGCCGGCCTTGACCCTCTGCCTGCCAAGTTCCCTTTAAAAACCTTATCTTTGGCCAGGTGTGGTGGCTCAGCCTATAATCTCAGCACTTTGGGAGGTCAAGGCAAGAGAACTGCCTGAGCCCATGGGTTCAAGACTAGCCTGGACAACTTGGTGAGACTTCGTCTCTACAATAAATCACAAAAACTAGTCAGACATGGTGGCATGCGTCTGTAGTTCCAGCTATTTGAAAGGCTAAGGCAGAAGAATCGCCAGAGCCTAGCAGGGCGAGGCTGCGGTGGCCGTGAGCATGCCACTGCACTCCAGCCTGGGCAACAAGAGTGAGACCCCCAACTCAAAAAAAAAAAAAAAAAAAGAAACCTTATCCTCTGAATCTTCTGGAAGGTGGATTTGAGAGATTGTTTTCCACCCCTCTTTACTTAGCTGCTTTCAGATATTAAACTCACTTTCCATTTTCAGTTTTGTTTTTCTGGGCAGCGGGCATAAGAACTAGGTTCAGCTATAACAAAATCAGGGACATTATTACTGATCTTAGAGAAAGAAAAGAGATTATGCCAACACATTAGATAATCTAGACAAATTCCTAGAAAGACATGAACTTAAAAAACTGACTCAAGAAGAAATAGAAAATATGAATAGACCTATAACAAGATATCAAAATGAGTAAAAACTAAAAAAATAAAAAAAACAACTAACCACAAAGAAAAGCTTAGGCCCAGATGGCTTCACTGAACTTTTTCAAACAGTTAGAGAGTATTCATACCAATTCTTTACAAACTGTTCCAGAAAATAGAAAAGTAAAGAACACTTCCTGGTTCACTTCATGAAGCAACTGTCACTCTGATACGAAAACCACACAAAGCCACCGCAAGAAAAGAAAACTAGGCCAGGTTCATGCCTGTAATCCCAGCTCTTTGGGAGACCAAGGTGGGAGGATTGCTCGAGTCCAGGAGTTCAAGACCAGCCTGCGAAACATAGCAAGACCTCATCCCTACAAAAAAAACCCGAAAAACCAGTGGGCATGGTGATGTGCATCTGTTGCCTCAGCTACTTGGGAGGCTGAGGTAGAAGAATCACTTGAGCCCAGGAGTCTGAGGCTATGGTGAGCCGTGATCATGCCACAGCACTCCAGGCTGGATGACAGAGTGAGCCCTCGACTCGAAAGAAAGGAAGGAAGGAAGAAAGAGAGAAAACTGTAGACTAACATCTCTTATGAACATGAACGCAAAAACCCCAGCCAAATATTTGCAAGTCAAATCTAGTCACATGTAAGAAGGATTGCATGCCATAATCAAGGAGGATTTATTCTGGGTATGAAAGGCTGATTTAATATGCAAAAATCAAAGTATTGTATCAAGGAAATCGAACAGAGGATTAAACTCACAGATCATTTCAATAGAACAGAAAAAGCATTAGACAAAAATCCAACATCCTTTCAAAAACACTCAACAAACTAGAAACAGAAGGAAACTTTCTTAATAACGGGCACCTACAAAAACCCCATGTTAACATCATACATACTTAATGGTGAAAGACTGAAAGAAAGCTTTTCCCAAAGATCTGGAACAAAGGACGGATGCTCACTCTTACCCTTTCTTTCATGATTGTTCTGGAGGTTCTAACCAGGGTAATTAGGCAAGAAAAAGAAATAAAAGGCAGCCAGGCTCCGTGGCTCAGCCTGTAATCCCGCGCTTTGGGAGGCTGAGGTGAGTGGATTGCCTGAGCCTGTGGGTTCGAGACCTGCCTGGGCAACTTGGCGAGACCTCATCTCTACAATAAATCAAAAACTAGCCGGGTGTGGTAGTGCGCACCTGTAGTTCCAGATACTTGGAAGGCTGAGGCGGAAGGATTGCTGGAGCCCAGCAGGTCGAGGCTGCGGTGGCTGGGAGCGGCCACTGCACTCCAGTCTGGGCGACGGAGTGAGACTCCAACTCAAAAAAGAAAAGAAAGAAAGAAAGAAAAGGCAATCAAATTGGAAAGGAAGAAGTAAAGCTATCTTTAGCCACAAATGACATCATCTTATGCACAAAAAATCCTAAGCAATCTACACACACACACACACACACACACACACACACACACACACAACAATTAGAGCTGATAAATGAGTTCTGCAAAAATTCATCCTGCGTAGCTGACATGCGTTCCCCGTGGAGGAGAGCAGAGGGAGGGAGGGATGGCGAGAAGCGGAGTGGTCAGAGAGGAGACAGGGAGACAGGTCAGGCCTTGGAAGGTCTTGGGCATATTCTGTTGCAGGGTCTTCGGCACACGCATTCAACAGTCAGTGCAGGCATGGGCTAGAAGGGATAGGCCTGCCTCAGGGTTCTAGATAGAGCTATTGCTCTAGAGCTGTGAGGTAGAACCAAGGTCAGCTAGTTGAGCCTTGAGATACTGATGATCTGATGTTTAAGGCGCACCTGCTCAAGGGGAAGCTACAGGATTTAGACCAACAGCCAGGGACACCATTTTTTCCCCAATGCAGGCCGCCACCAAGGGTAGACACAAAACCAGCTAACAGGGCCCAGTCGTGCCCTGGGAACGTTTCCGTACAAGTCTGACCTAAGGGTCTTTAAGTGCTTCCCCAGATGTTTTTCTGAGGCTGCTTGCTGAGAAGCTTTATTTCTTCCAAACTGGGACAAACACCAAGTAAAGTAAATAATTTAGAGTGTGGGGGTAAGGAGGATACAGATAATTAAATGCAGAGCAAGGATTGCTACATCTATTAAGTTCAATGTCTGAAAAGAATACAGAAGAAATTAAAGGAGTTATTTTTAGTATCATTTTTCCTAAGGAAAATATTCATACTAATTGAATTATGTTCTGAAATCCTAATTTTAACCCATTCATCAAACATTTGATTCATCTTAACAAATCCACTTGCCAAACTTAGTAAATGGTTTCTAAATACCATTCTATACTTAAAAAACAAAAATAAAACTTGTACTTCCTGTAGCCCTGAAGAACGTCCATGCTTGTTGTGTTTGCGTGCTTTTAAAACAATGTAAATTAATGTATCCTCCACGTAATGTTCTGTGCCTTGCCTTTATCAGCCTCTTCCCGGCAGCAGATGTGGGTCCACCCGTTCTTTAAGTGGCTGTGTTCTAGTCACTTTGAGCCCTCCATACAACTGGTCGGCATTTGGGTCAATTTTTAGTTTTCACCATTGATGAGGATGCTACAAAGAATAAAGTTGTTGAACATCTTTGTGCAAATGTGTCAGTATTTCTATAGAAGAAATTCTGGTGTAAATATCTGTATCTCATTAAGATTAAAAATTTGTATTTCTCAGCTGGGTGTGGTGGCTCACACTTGTCATCTCAGCACTTTGGGTGGCCGAGGCAAGAGGATTGCCTGAGTCCAGGGGTTCGAGACCAGCCTGGGCAACTTGGCAAGACCTTGTCTCTACAACAAATCAAAATATTAGCTGGGCACGGTGGTGTGTGCTTGTAGTTCCAGCTACTTGGAAGGCTGAGGCGCAAGGATTGCCAGAACCCAGCAGGTCGAGGCTGCGGTGGCTGGGAGTGTGCCACTGCACTCCAGCCTGGGTGACAGAGTGAGATTTTGACTCCAAAAAAAAAAAAGAAAAGAAAAGAAAGACACCTCCATACCCCCCTTCGTCCATGTGATCTGGGTGTGGCCAACCCCACACTCTGGTTTCAGGGTGAACACGTGGGAGGGCCTGGCTGATAAAAATCACCTTGGTTATTTTCTCTTCATTGTGAATATTTTCCAACTTCTTTTCCTGTCAGGTAATGTTTTATTATATGCCAGACAGTGTGATTGGTGAGTGCCAGACATTTCCTCATTCCTGTAATATTCTTGAGTTTTACTGTGGGACACAGTTAAGTTTCTTAAAAACAGTTTGATCTTTCCAGGTCTTTCTTTTCATCTTTGTTAAGCAAGACCAGATCAGCATTTAGTCTAGGGTTAATTTATCCTCACTACTGAAGCAAAATTCTTCTGAGTGTTATACTTGATACTGATGCCTGGTGGGGTGTGGAGCAAAATTTGTAGATTCTTCGACTCAACCCTAAAATGAATTTTAGAGTGGCCAGCAGAGTTTTAAAACAAAGTTCACTGGACAAAGAAGAGGGGAAAGATAGAGAGACATGCCGAGCTGTCATGGGCAAAAGAAAACCGCACTTTCTGCTTTTCATACACCCATTTCGTGACTAACATGTTAAGGGCGGGGGTATCCACGCTGCCTCCCGCCTCAGATGGGTGGGGGCACGGCCCTGTCCAGGGAGTCTTGCCAGACTTTTCCGGTTCACAAGTCCATGAGCTGAATGTGGACTTCTTATTTCTGTGGCTCTGGTGAGTTAAGGGGTGATATCCAGCCTTCCGTCTTCAACAGGGAGCCTGAAAGATTTTTAGCGGTGATCACGCTCAGCCATGAACTGAAAGGTTGGGCTGATCTAGTCTTGCATCTCATGGGATTTTCTTGGTGGGCTGAGGGGGCGGGGTGGGTTGGTGAGTCCACATTCCAGCCTGGCCTGCAGTAAAAACATGTAATGAGAAAAGTGAACACTCCTAAAGCCCGCCTGCAAGAACCGTATCTGTGCCTAGCCTGTGCCAGCCACCTGGCCTCAAGTCCTCGTGAAACCTGAAGTCTTTCCCCCTGCTTGTCCCAAGGGCCGGGTGAGCGCTGAGGACTGTTCTTGCTTTCCTTCCCGCTGGTTCCCCTTCCCCGGCCTCAGAGACTTTTCTCACGCGTGTGCCGGCCTGCACGGAGCTGAATCCTCGTGGGACCCTCTGTCGCCCTCCAGAGGTCTCTCTGACCGTGAAGCTTCTCCTCTCCAGGGCTCTGCTCTCCAAAACCAGCCTCTGGACTCCCAGCTCTGTCTCCCCCAGCCAGGGAGGCTGCTGGGCTCCACCTGGCGCCCTCCTGGGCGCCCCACCCCGTGGCCTGCACACCCTCCGGGCAACAACGCGCAGTCACAGGACTCAGCTCTTCTGGTTCCTGACCTCACTGCTTGATGCCCAGTATTTCAGAGCCATAGTTTCCTATCTTTTGGATTTCTGGTTGTTCCAGGAATGAGAATGATTTTGATCCCTGTTATTCCATCTTTTCCTAAACACAAACCCGAAACCTTGTCTTTTAGCTGTGTGGTGTGTTAGTCAGCATATATGGTCAAGTGTCTTCTTTTGTCTTTTAATAGAACATTCTGGCCATTTACATCTAACATAATTACTGGCATTTGAATTTCCATCTACCATCTTTTTTTTTTTTGAGCCGGAGTCTCATTCCATCACCCAGGCTGGAGTGCAGTGGCATGCTTTCATGCCAGCATCAACCTGCCGGACTCCGGCAATCCTTCCACCTCCACCTTCCAAGTAGCTAGAACTACAGGCACGCACCACCACACCGGGCATTTTTTTTTTTAACTGTAGAGACAAGGTCTCGCCCAGTTGCCCGGGCTGGTCTCAACCCCATGGGCTCAGGCAATCCACTCTCCTTGCCTCCCAAAGTGCTGGGATGACAGGCTGAGCCATGAGCCCGGCCTCACTAACCATCCTACTAAGCTCCTCCTATTACCTCGTCTATATGCCTTTCCCCAGCTTTGGGGTTACTTTTTATTATTCCATTTCTCCCCTCATTAGATAAGAAGTTATTTTATTTTACCATTCTTTTTGTGTTTACTTTCACTTATAGCCTATATTCTGTTTCAGAACAAATGAAAATTATGAACAAGTATTTCATCACAAATTTTTTTCATGTTATTGAAGCAATCGCCCATATGATTCAGGAGGTTCAAACCACTACAAAGCAAATATACAAGAACACAGAAAATATTTGATAAAGCATACTGTATTTTTTCACACGATGGCAGACCTTAGAAAAGAAGTAGAAGAGGCCAGTGCACTGGCTCATGTCTATAATCCTAACACTCTGGGAGACTGAGACAGGAGGATTGGTTGAGTCCAGGGTTCATGACCAGCCTAGGCAACAGGTGAGACCTTGTATCTACAAAATAAAAAAATTAGCCGGACGTGTTGGCATGTGCCTTAGTCCCAGCTACTTGGGAGGCTGAGGTGGAAAGATCAACTGAACCCAGGAGATCAAGGCTGGAGTGAGCCATAATCGTGCCACCGCACTCCAGCCTGGATGACATGAGACTCCAATTCAAAAAAGAAAGAACGAGAGAGAGAGAGAAGGAAAGAAAGAAAAGTAAAAGGGGAAAAAATCACTAAATGAAAGCAAAATTGGGAGCCATACTAGGGATACTCTGCACTGCCAAAAACCTGGTAAGAAACAGAGAGGAAAAAATTAGAAAAGCAGGAAAAAGGAAATAAAAAGAATTTTCTAAAACTCAGAGAGAAAGTAACTGCTATGGAAGAACGGTAATGGAGGCCCAACTGCACAAGATAAAAACAAAAATAATGAGGCACACTAAATATTTAAAAGTATAATTCAAGAACGCATTCCAGAAATTTTTTTTAACAAGTATATAAATCTACAGATTGAAAAGAACCTACCATGTCCCAGGAAAAACTGACACGAAACGCTCAACACCAAGGCATATTCCAAAAAATCTTTGTACATCCAGGTAAGAAGTCTCAGTCACCTCTACTTAGGTCAATCCAGGGGGTGGGTTGACCCCAGCAATGTTCAAGGCTGGAAGACAGTGGAGCGATGCCTAACTGTGTTTAAAGAACAAGTAGCCCAGGAACTTTATATGTAGCCAAACTGTCTTTCAAGAACTAAAGCAAAATACTAGAAAGCCTCAGCCTTCCGTTTTCCATGAGTTTCTATTTTATTAATGGACTGATTGGTTCGAGTCAAGAGCTCACTCAGTCGCTCAGCTGGAGTGCAGTGGCACACTCATAGCTACCACAGCCTCGACCTGCTGGGCTCAGGAAATCCTTGCCGCCTCAGCCTTCCGCGTAGCCAGAACTACAGGCATGCACCCCGCCACGCTTGGCTTCTTTTTTTATTTATTGTAGACACGCAGTCTTGCCAAGTTGCCAAATTGAGCTCAGATAATCCTCTCGCCTACACCTCCCAAAGTGCTGGGATTATAGGCGTGAGCCATGGCACCCAGTTTATCTTTAAAAACTACCAAAGAAGCCGGGTTCGGTGGCTCAGCCTGTAATCCCGTGCCTTTGGGAGGCCGAGGTGAGTGGATTGCCTGAGCCCGTGGGTTCGAGACCCGCCTGGGCAACTTGACGAGACCTCATCTCTACAATCAAAAATCAAAAATTAGCTGGGAGTGGTGGCGTGCGCCTGTAGTTCCAGTTATGCGGAAGGCTGAGGTGGAAGGATCGCCGGAGCCCAGCAGGTCGAGGCTGCAGTGGCTGGGAGTGGCCACTGCACTCCAGTCTGGGTGACAGTGAGACTCCAACTCAAAAATAAATAAATAAATAAATAAATAAATAAACTACCAAAGAGTTGGGAGCAGCGGTTCACATCTGTAGTCCTAGCACTTTGGGAGGTCAAGACAGTAGGATTTCTTTAGCTCAGGGGTTTGAGGCCAGTCTGGACAACTTGGCGAGACCTTGTCTCTCTAACAAAGAAAAAAATCAAGCCGGGCTTGATGGCTCAGCCTGTAATCCCGCACCTCTGGGAGGCTGAGGTGAGTGGATTGCCTGAGCCCGCGGGTTCGAGACCCGCCTGGGCAGCGAGACCTCATCTCTACAATAAATCAAAAAATCAGCCGGGCGCGGTAGTGCATGCCTGTAACTCCGGCTACTCGGAAGGCTGAGGCGGAAGGATCGCCGGAGTCCAGCAGGCGAGGCTGCGGTGGCAGGGAGCGGCCACTGCACTCCAGTCTGGGCGACAGAGTGAGACTCCAACTCAAAAAAAAGAGAAAGAAAATCTGATTTTGCTGAGTACAACCGTGTAAATTCCAAAGAAAATGTGTAATCGCTCAACCCGACCCCCCTCCCTTACCGAAACTAAGGTGTAAGACCCCTCTCCTTCCCCGGGGGGCTCAGCCTGGGAGCATCAGCCCACTGAGTGGCACCAGCATAAATAAATCTGCGACTTCCTAAAACAGCCCCGGTGTCACGGCCTCTCTGTGTTCCCGCTACGCGCGGGCCGAGTCCCCTTGGGTGAACACGCAGCGCCCTCAAGGGCCTCCCCAGCGCTGGAGCCCCACACCAGCGGTGGCCTCGGCTGGGACCGCGCTGGGACCGCTTCACAGCTCAACCCTTCCCTCTGCTGGGCTCAGCAGCCCGCCCCTTGGGCAGCCCTGCGACATGAGAGGTGTCTGTGTGAGGAAAGCCTGGGGGGGCATGACAGCGGAAACTGTGGGAATAAGCACGTGTTTTGCTGCGGTTCTGATGCAGGGCAGCCGCTGGCGCAGGTCACTGCGCCTTCTAAGAAATGGCTCTTGGCGCACCCCTGGCCCTGGTAGGGACAGGGTGCAGAAGCATAACCAACCCGGTGACTGTGCAGCCAGAGCTGCCCCAGGGGTCAGGTGGCCCCATCAGCAGCAACCCGTTGCAGGAGGAAGGAGTGCTTAGGGATCAGGCCCAGGCCGGGGCAGAAGGAACAGGCGGCCGCACAGGCAGAGGCCGCACAGGCAGAGGCCGCACAGGCAGAGGCCGCACAGGCAGAGGCCGCACAGGCAGAGGCCGCACAGGCCAGAGGCCGCACAGGCCAGAGGCCTCGGCCTGACCATCACACCGTTCCCATTGTCCCATGAAGGCCCCTCCTCGGCTCACACCTGTGGCCGCACCGGGGGACAGGAGTCTTTGTGACCAGCTCATTGGCGAGGAGTCAGGCCAAGTGTGACTCAGTGCTGGCTGCTGGCATGTCCACGCACCACAGCCCCACTGAGGGTGGGCTGGGAGACAGCCGCGAGAGACATTCTCCCCAGAGGCAGAGCCCTGGGACTCACACGTCCCCGTCCCAGTCCCCGCCATGAGGATGGAGAAGGCCTGTGGTTAGAATGTGCATGGACTGGCCAGGCTCGGTGGCTCAACCTGTCATCCCAGCACTTTGGGAGGCCGAGGCGAGTGGACTGCCTGAGCCCGCGGGTTCGAGACCCGCCCAGGCAACTTGGCGAGACCTCATCTCTACAATAAATGAAAAATCAGCCGGGCGTGGTCGCGCGTGACTGTAGTTCCAGCTGCTTGGAGGGCTAAGGTGGAAGGCTTGCCTGAGCCCAGCAGGTCGAGGCTGTGGTGGCCGGGAGCATGCCACTGCACTCCAGCCTGGGCAACAGCGTAAGACTCCGACTCAAAAAAAAGAGATTATGCGTGGACTTGGGGAAGCCGCAAAAGGCTTGGCTGGCTGGTGAAGGCCTGCCAGACAACGAGGTCAGAGCCGAGGAGGGCCGAGGAAGAGGCTGCGGTGGACCTGTGAGGGGGCCAGGAGGGTGCGTATCACGCCCACCGCAGAAGAGACGCCAAACTGTCAGGGAGACAGAAGGGCTCAGCGGCTGTCACTGGCCACCTCGGGGCTGGCACAATGGGTGCACGCAGAGAATGTCCAGAGTGGCGGGGTTACAGAGACAGCGTGGGCTTCAGCTCCCGACTGCCCTGGTCGGTGGCCAGCCCTCAGGCCTGCACGCACCGCGCCGGAGAAGGCGGCTCTTCTCGACAAAGGTGGCTGCCTCTTGCCTGGAGCAGAGGTTCCCGGGATGGTGGCCTCTCCTGCCCACCAAGTCTCACGCCGTTCCTGGAGGACCTGGACCAGGACCGCCAGCACAAGGACATGAAGGCCCAGCGCCTTGACCAACGTCGGGGCCGCTCGGAAGGACTGTGCCTTTGTGGTGACAGCGTCGCGGCTCAAGTCCTCCCTGCCTAATCCTGCTCTTTTTACTCCCTCATAGCTGTTGACCCCAAGCGCATTGCTCAAGCGACACCCTGCACTGAGAACCTGTTTTAGAGTCTGCGTCCTGGAGAGCCGACTGGCAGCAGGCACAAAGCCGGAGCCGGGGAGACCAGCCGAGACCCGTGTGCAGCGCGCCGCTCCACTCGCCCCGCAGCTGGTCCGGGCCGGCAGGCCGGGCGCAGTCGGGCACGAGGCTCTCAGAGACAAAGCCGTGGGTGCTGACTTCTCCGTTTCCATCGAAGGATGCAGGCTGCAGTGTCCGGGCCTCTGGATCAGAGAATCAGGATTTCAAAAGAGAGGACAGGGAGAGCGTCGCCAGACTGGCAAATACACTTAACTAAAGGGGTCATTTGTAGCCGCAGGTTACTTGCATGAAGCAAATAAAATCATAAGATACGCTCTGTGTGAAATTTTAAAAAGACCAGCACAGCTTGAACATGACAGCAAGTAGGAAAATCCCAGTCTTTGGACTCAGGAAATGGGTGGTGTCTAGAGAAGAGTTCATTAAACTGGATTAAGAGCACAATAAAATAATGTCTCTGCAGGCAATTATGTGATCTCTGTGAATGGCTTCAAAGAATTGATCCATATGTAGCAACAGAAAGTAGGGCACTGTGTTCCTGACGCATGAAAACAGACAAAGCAACGCAAATCCCAAAATAATTTGAACACTGCTCCCTAAGAGAAAACTGCCAACGCTGATAAGCCAAGGAGAAAGAGAGATTTCGTTACTATGTTTCCTTTCCTTTTCTTTTCCCTTTTCTCAGAAATCTCTTTCCCTGTCACAAAAAAAAAAAAAAGTCCCAGGAATAACCCAAAATAAATCAGGTCCTTGAAATCACATAAGCTATTTGAAGGGCCTGAAACAAAAGGAAGATTCTGACACATGTCTTCCTAGGACTTTAATTTTTATAGATGCCATATTTACAAGCTTAATACCGATCTAGTATCTCTGATCAGGTTATCAAATGAATCCAGCAGTGTCCTAGAAATTAGGTTTATTGCAATTCTTTTATAATTTTATCACACTTGATTAAACGATTTTTAGATATCAGAATAAAATAAGTCCTGTAGATATAAAGACCATAGCTAAAGCCCTATCAAAACATAACCACATGAAGTACCAAAAGTGATAAAACAATAAATTGGGGCCCTGGCTGGGCGCGGTAGCTCACACCTGTAATCCCAGCACTTTGGGAGGCTGAGGTGAGAGGACTGCCTGAGCTTACGGGTTTGAGACCAGCCTGGGCAACTTGGCGAGACCTCATCTCTACAACAAATCAAAAAATTGGCCGGGTGTGGTAGTGCATGCCTGTAATTCCAGCTACTACGAAGGCTGAGGCCGAAAGATCACCTGAACCCAGCAGGTCGAGGCTGCGGTAGCAGTGAACGTGCCACTGCACTCCAGCCTGGGCGACAGAGTGTGACTCCAGCTCAAAAAAAATTTAAAAAGTAAATAAATTGAGGGCCTAAAGAAAATACTGGTTCTAATTTAATACTAGAAATATTAGAAATTCAATCAGAAAGCAGATAATGTGGTTTTCTTCTCAATCAATAAATATCCTGATGGTAATCAGCAGTTTTATTTCCCTCCAGAACTCTGGGACGTTTTTCGTTTGCTAGCCAAAGATCAGTCTCTGTTTATAATGGGTTTTCCTTTTGTAAAACTGCCAAGGGCCAGTGTAGTAGCGCACATTTGTTATTCCAGCACTTTAGGAGGCCGAGACGGGAGGATAGCTTGAACCCAGGATTTCGAGACCAGCCCAGACAACATAGTAAGACCCATCTCTACACACAAATAAAATAATGAGCTGGGGGTGGTGGTACATGCCTGTTCGTCCCAGCTACTCAGGAGGCTGAGGCGGGAGGATCACTTGAGCCCAGAGGTGGAAGCGGCAGTGAGCTGTGATCATGCCACTGCACTCTAGCCTGGAGAACAGAATGCGACCTCTGCCTCAGAAAACAGACAAACCAAAAAACCCTGCCAGGATCATGTGAGGAAATTCCAGGCACAGTGTCTGTGGAATGCCGTTGCCACATACACCAGTGGTGTCTCAGTCCCTGGTCACGCTCCTCTCCCAGGCCCCGACCCCTTCCTCCTTCCTTTCCTCCACCGCAGGCAGCTCCCTCTCATCTCACGTCTCCCGCCCGAACACTCAGAACCGGAAGGGAGGTGAGTCATGCTTAAGGTAGCCTATTTCTGCAAGAGCAACAGAGGAAGAGAGAGGGCTTCAGAACCATCCAGGTTTCACTTACACTTTCACCGGATGATTCCAAAAGCAAACCCTTCAGCAGTGTCAAAAGACAAGCACCTGATTGCTCTGAGGACATGAACTTGGCCTCTCAGTCTCTCTCTAGTAGTCATCTTGGTTTTTCTTCTTTTCTTTTTTTTTTTTTTGAGTCAGAGTCTCACTGTCGCCCAGGCTGGAATACAGTGGCATGCTCACGGTCACCACAGCCTCCACCTGCTGGGCTCAGGCGGTCCTTCTGCCTCAGCCTTCCAAGTAACTGGAACTACAGGCACACGCTACCACACCTGGCTAATTTTTTTATTTATTGTAGAGATGCGGTCTCACCAAGTTGCCCAGGCTGGTCTTGAACCCCTGAGCTCAGGCAATCCTCTCACCTCAGCCTCAAGTGCTGGGATTACAGGCTTGAGCCACCGTACCCGGCCTCACCTTGTTTCTTTTTGTGCAAATTCATGCCACCCAAGCTTGACTCCCTTCATGGACAGCACGGAACACTGTGGCGCACTCTGATTTCTGTCACATCATGACGGAGTTCCAATAAAACACGCACGCATGTTTATATGTCCACAAAGTGCCTGATACTAAGCTACTCTGGTTTTTGCAACGGTTCGGCTTTTATTGAGCAAAGCCAAAAGTAGAACAGATAAAGAAATGTTTTGTTTCTCTTGAGAAACTGCCTACTAGCAAAAAAATTCTGGTCAAGCATGGGAATATTTGCTCCCGAACGGCTACGATAACACGTGTGCCTATAAATAGCAAAGAAGCCTGTTCTGGAAGGCAGCATGTGAGCACAGGCCACGCAAGCTGCAGGGCACTCTCTTGAGTCTCGCTTCGTCCCAGAAAATGTCCTCGGATGGCTGTCTTGCCAGGCCTGCTTATTTTCAAGTCGGCCTGCCGTCTCCAGCCATTACATTCACCAACACGGAACTTCTGCAAGTCATCTTTGAAACTGAGCACGGCCGAGTGATGCCATTATTCACCCAGGTTAGTGCTCAGCTTGTCTCTAAATTGCCCAGGCTTTTAGCCGTAATAATAGAATATAAAGCACTATCTGACCCAGATCTTCTTTCTTTTTTTTAATCTTAAAGCTGTGGGGTACAATTCAGCATCAGGTATACAGGTGGTCATTGTACGGTAAAGTTTGGGCCCCCCTTTGGTCCCCACTTTGCTTGGTTTCAGGGTCCCATAATTATCGGTGCTGTGTGCTCCCTCGCCTCGACTTTCTTGATCTCACTGAATTTTCAGGGGCTTCCTCCACTTCCCAACTCAGCTGAGTGGAATTAATGATCCGCCTTGTGAACTGGCACTTCAGAACCCAGTCAGCTCGCTCTAGCAATACCCATTGCTTTCTCTGCGCCCTGCCCACTGAGAAAGTCAGTCCTGGCTTGGGTAAGCAGCCCTAGCTGGTGGCATGAAGTTGGGAGTTGGGGGGTACCCATCCCTGCCTGTTGCCTCGACTGTGTAAGTCTGCCAGGCTGGCTGCCAGGGCAGTCAAGAATGCAGATCTGGGCTGTGTGCAGCGGCTCAAGCCTGTCATCCCAGCACTTTGGTAGACCGAGGCGAGAGAATCGCCTGGGTTCAGGGGTTCCAGACCCGCCTGGGCAACTTGGCGAGACCTCATCTCTACAATAAATCAAAAAACCAGCTGGGCGTGGTAGCGGGCGTGGTAGTTCCAGCTACTTGGAAAGCCGAGGTGGAAGGATCGCCTGAGTCCAGCAGGTTGAGGCTGCGGTGGCCGTGAGCGTGCCACTGCACTCCAGTCTGGGCGGCAGAGTGAGACTCTGACCAAAAAAAAAAAAAAATGCAGACCTGCTCTGCTCTGTGATTTAGAAAATTCCCCACATTTGCATAAAAAGTAAAACACACACAAGTCATTTGACCCTCTCTGCAAGGATCTAGCCCAGACTAGACATTGATCTCCTTTGGATTACAAGGCCCCGTAAGATGCTTTCTTAAATTAAAATATTGGTTTTGGTGTGTATACTACTACCATAAACAGTTTTTTCCCCTAGTCTTAATAGGTAAATTTATCATGGGATTGGGATAACTTAGATAACAGAAAACCATACTAGGCCAGATGACTAAAGAGCTTCTCAATGTTTACGTTCCAAATTATAATGCCGAAAGGCTAAACTGAAGTGAGTTGGGCCGGTGCTGGTACCACGGGAATGATGCAAGATTGCAACCAAGTAGAAGCAAGTAAAGTTTATTATTCACCTCTCACAGACTGGAAAGGGGGCTGACACTCAGAGGCAAGTGTCGCCTTGAAGAGCTAAGAACTGGGTATATTTAAGGGCCTTTGGGATAGAGAGGTTTGGGCCCAGAGGGGCTGTGGGTCTTTGATGTTGACTGTAGCCACCTAAGTCTTAGGTCTTTTGCCCTTGGGTGGTAGGCTAGGTGGAAGGAGACAGGGGAGGGGTTTATCCTGCAAAAGACCCATCAGGCATTTCCATTCCACAATATCCTTAGCAAAAAGGTTATTCTCATGTCTATGGCTTGGGCCAGCTAAGGGTGATCTTTGACCTGCTTTCCACAAGGAACCTGAAAGTTTCTTAGTGATTATTATGCTAAACCATGAATTAGAAAGTTGGGCAGTCCTTGTCTTGCATCTGATGGAGATTTGCCGAGGGGGTGGGGTAGGCTGCCAGCTTGGCCCGCAGTAAAATGTCTGAACACTTCCTGAAACCTGCCTCTATCGATCTATGTCTAACCTGTGCTAGATTCAAAGAGTGTCAGTCTAAGCCAAAATGGTTATGCTGAAGCAAAATGTGAACTAAGTTTATTCTAAGTTTCTCAGGGTCCCTCCTTTCAAATTAAATATTAATGCATATTTAATAGAAACCAGCAAAAAAGCAGGGGGTTTTTACATCCAGGAATAACTACTTCCTCACTCCATTACTCTTCAAGAATATATATTAACTTTTTTTTTTTTTTAGTTGGAGTCTCACTCTGTCACCCAGACTGGAGTGCAGCGGCCACCGCAGCCTCGACCTGCTGGGCTCCGGCGATCCTTCCGCCTCAGCCTTCCGAGTAGCTGGAACTACAGGCGCGCGCTACCACGACCGGCTGATTTTTTTTTTTTTTTAATTGTAGAGATGAGGTCTCTCCAAGTTGCCCAGGCGGGTCTCAAACCCACGGGCTCAGGCAATTCACTCACCTCAGCCTCCCAAGGCGCGGGATTACAGGCTGAGCCACCGAGCCCGGCCTTATATTAACTTTTTTTAAAAGTTGGAGTCTCACTCTGTCACCCAGGCTGGAGTGCAGTGGCACTCTCACAGCCACCGCAGCCTCGACCTGCTGAGCTCAGATCCTTCCATCTCAGTCTTCCAAGTGGCTGGAACCACAGGCACGCGCCACCATGCCCGGCTAATTTTTTGATTTATTGTAGAGACGAGGTCGTGCCATGTTCCCCAGGTTGGTCTTGAACTCATGGGCTCAGGCAGTCCTCTTGCTTCCACCTCCTAAAGTGCTGGAATTATAGGCATGAGCCACCGAGCCCAGCCACGTGATAACTTTTAAGTGACTTAATTTCCTACTGGATTTAGGACACTGGAGTGGGACCATAAGACAAGGGATAGAATTTGTGAGGAACAAGACAAATCCAATTAGAAAATACAGTCTGGTGCTCAGACAAATTACATTTAGGGAAAAGATGGTTGAACCCACTACTTGAACTCCTAGGACAATCTGACACCCCCTAACCCGTTTGTTATTTGTTCTGCCAACTACATGGAGAACTAGTAAATGTTGCTTGGAAGTACAATCCCACAGACTAGTTTTGGATAACAGGGCAACTCAAAAATATACTCCCTTGAAATAATTGATATAAAAATCAGACACAGGCTATAAACTGCTCATGGTAAAATTTAGATCTGCAAGCCAGGCTCAGTGGCTGAGCCTGTAATCCCAGCACTTTGGGAGGCCTAGGCAAGTGGACTGCCTGAGCCCGAGGGTTCAAGACCAGCCCGGGCAACTTGGTGAGACCTCGTTTCTACAGTAAGTCAAAAATTAGCAGGGCAAGGTAGCACGCACCTGAAGTTCCAGCTACTTGGAAGGCTGAGGCAGAAGGATCGCCAGAGCCCAGCAGGTCGAGGCTGCGGTGGCCGCGAGCATGCCACTGCACTCTAGCCTGGGCGATGGACTGAGACTCCAGCTCAAAAAAAAAAAAAATTTAGATCTGCAAAAAAAAGTTTTTTTAGGAGAAAAAAATGATCCAGGACTTGGTAGAAATTATGACTGCAGAAGATAATGAAAGCACAATTAGGAAAGAACAAGAAATGAAAAGTCTGGATTGGAAAGGAGAAAAACTGCCTTTATCTGCAGATGACATGACCGTATATTCAGAAAACTAAAAAATTTAGGCTGGGCTCGGTGGCTCAGCCTGTACTCCCAGCACTTTGGGAGGCCAAGATGAGTGGATTGCCTGAGTCGCGGGTTTGAGAACAGCATGGGCAACTTGGCGAGACCTCGTAAAAAAATTAGCCGGGCGTGGTAGCACACGCCTGTATTTCCAGCTACTTGGAAGGCTGAGGCAGAAGGATCGCCAGAGCCTAGCAGGACGACGCTGAGGTGGCCATGAGTGTGCCACTGCCTTCTAGCCTGGGAGATGAAGTGAGACTCCAACTCAAAAAAAAGAAAGAATTTATGCAGAATAACTATTAGGGCTAATAAATGAGTTCAGCAAAATTGCAGGATACAATATACAAAAACTAGATGCAGCAATAATCTATAAACAAAATTAAGAAAACAGCTCCATAGCTGGGCTCAATGGCTCACACCTGTAATCCCAGCACTTTGGAAGGCGAAGGAGAAACTCCTGAGCCCAGGGGTTCGAGACTAGCCTGGATAACTTGGTGAGACTTTGTCTCTGCAATAAATCAAAAAATTAGTTGGCATGATGGCATGTGCCTGTAGTTCCAGCTACTGGTAAGGCTGAGGTGGAAGGATCACCTGAATCTAGTAGGTCGAGGCTGTGGTGACTGTGAGCATGCCACTGCACCACAGCCTAGGCAACAGAGTGAGACTCCCGCTCAAAAAAGAAAGAAAGAAAGAGAGAGAGAGAGAGAGAAAGAAAGAAAGAAAACAGCTCCATGTACAATAGCATCAAAAAGAATAAAATACATAGGGACGAACTAAAATAGAAGTGTAAGACATACGCTGGAAACCACTAAACATTGTTGATGGCGATTAAAGAAGACATAAATAGCTGAGTTTGGTGGCTCAGCCTGTAATTCCGCGCCTTTGGGAGGCTGAGGTGAGTGGATTGCCTGAGCCCGCAGGTTCGAGACCCGCCTGGGCAACTGCGCGAGACCTCATCTCCACAATAAATCAAAAAATCAGCAGGGCGTGGTAGCGCGTGCCTGTAATTCCGGCTACTCGGAAGGCTGAGGCGGAAGGATCGCCGGAGCCCAGCAGGTTGAGGCTGCGGCGGCCGGGAGCGGCCACTGCACTCCAGTCTGGGCGACAGAGTGAGACTCCGACTCAAAAAAAAAAACAGATTCTTTCATCACGTTTACCCATTTCATGGTGGGTGATATACACGAACAACCTGCCCACACCATCCCGAGCGTTCAGCAGTTTTTGACCAAAACCAGCATGACCTCCGTGCTTCACTCTCCCTATTCACTGGATCTCGCCCCAAATGACTTTTTTTTTTTGTTTCCCAAATTTAAAAAAGTCTTGGAAGGGAAATGTTTTGCCGATGTGGAAGAGGTGAAACAAACAAAAAAATGACAGAAGCACTGAAAGGTATCAAAATTGACGAGTTCAAAAACTATTTTGAGCAGTGGAAAAAGTGTCTCGATAGGTGTATTGCAGTAAGTGGGGAGTGCTTTGAAGCTGACTTTAGTTTAAACCTGTAAGAATAAATACACAATTTTTGCTAAATAAATTCCGGGGTTTTTTGGGTCCTCCTCCAGTCTGCTAGATACAATTCTGAGAAGCTTTCCCCCAAACTACTGTTTAATAGATGCTTTGCTATTTGAAATGTGGTCTATCAACCAGTGGACCTTGGGGGAGCTTGTTAGAAAGACAGTTGAGCCCACCCCAGGCCGATTGAATTGGAATCTGCACTTAACAATCCCCTGAGGAATGCCATTAAAATCTGAGAAACACTGGTGCACACCACTCGGCTAAATCCTTTCAAAAGACAGACTGTATACTGTATGCAAATAAAACCACCTTCTATGTGCCCCCCAGGACCAGCCACATTCACTATGCAATAAAGCATTCTACGCCATGAGCACACACTGTGAGCGACTGGAGATTAAAGACCTTAGCACCAAAGGCGTCTAAGAAATCATCTACTCTGGTTTCCATTTGTAGAAACGAAACTATTCCAGAGAATGTGTGGGCTGTCCATGTCTGCTTTTTTTTTTTTTTGAGTTGGAGTCTCACTCTGTCACCCAGGCTGGAGTGCAGTGGCACCTCATGGCCACCCCAGGGTTGACCTCCTGGGAGCAGGCGAACCTTCCACCTCAGCCTTCCAAGTAGCTGGAACTACAGGTGTGAGCTACCATGCCTGGCTAAGTTTCTGATTTATTGTAGAGGCGAGGTCTCGCCAAGTTGCCCGGGTGGGTCTCGAACCCGCGGGCTCAGGTAATCCACTCACCTCGGTCTCCCAAAGTGCTGGGATTACAGGCTGAACCACCGAGGATGGCTTTTTATAAAAAAATAAAAATATAAGCCGGGCTCGGTGGCTCAGCCTGTAATCCCAGCGCTTTGGGAGGCTGAGGCGGAAGGATCGCCGGAGCCCGGCAGGTCGAGGCTGCGGTGGCCGGGAGCGGCCACTGCACTCCAGTCGGGGCGACAGAGTGAGACTCCAACTCAAAAATAAATAAATAAAAATAAAAATATAACTCTTTAACAAATAATCACGGTTACCAAACACCAGAATGAGGAACAGACCGATAATGTTTAGGTATGGTCTACATTCTTCCTGAAAGACAAGCTATCAGTCACAACTCTTGTTGCAGCTGTTCAAGAAGCTTAGAAATTTAGTCCCAAGACAGTAGGTGCTCTTTCTGGATGTTCCTCAAACACCAATCCCTTGCTTCTCTGGGCATGTATCGCTATTTACATAGTCTACTTGCCTATCTCTAAGTTTTCCCAGATTGCACACGAGAAAAGAGGCTGTGTGATACTTACCACTGTACCTTCTGCACCTAACTGCCTGGTGAATTGTAAGTAGCAAAGACATTTCTGTTGTATTAACTAATTGACCAAAAGAAATCAATTGACTAAAATCACACAACTGTTTGTGGTGAAGCCAGGATTAAGCACCAATCCTTCAACACATGGCAGGAGAATTATTAGCAAAATTTACCAACGTAATCCCCATTTGAACTTTGGCCTGATAAAGACCAATTGAATAAACATTTACTGAAGACGCAACCTGTCCAAGAATAAATTATGCACAACTCCCAGAAGGCAAAGATGAATTAGACAAAAGCCTCCTCTTGAGACTTGTCTGGGAGCACTGAAGCAGGGTAGCCAATGTAGGTTAGACATAGATAGATACACCTGCCATAGGAAGGATTTAGAAGACATTAAGACATTTAAAAAATTACATTTTACTACAGGCCAAATGGCAGCCTCCCCTGGCAGCCTATCCCACCTCCTCAACAAATCCAAAGAAAACTCCATCAGAGGTAAGACTAGGACAGCCCAACCTTTCAATTCGTGGTTTAGCATAACAATCACTAGAAATCTTTTGGAGACATAAGTACACCAAACAGAACACAGGTATTTAGCATTGCATTGCTCAGGGTCCAAGCCAGTCCCCGAAGTAGGATTAATTAATTAATTTTTTTTTTAATTTTTTTGAGTTGGAGTCTCACTCCGTCGCCCAGACTGGAGTGCAGCGGCCGCTCCCGGCCACCGCAGCCTCGACCTGCTGGGCTCCGGCGATCCTCCCGCCTCAGCCTTCCAAGTAACTGGAACTACAGGCGCGTGCTACCAGGCCCAGATAATTTTTGATTTATTGTAGAGATGAGGTCTCGCCAAGTTGCACAGGCGGGTCTCGAATCCGTGGCCTCAGGCAATCCACTCACCTCAGCCTCCCAAAGCGCGGGATTATAGGCTGAGCCACCGAGCCCGGCTGGGATTAATTTAAATCCCTTTAAAATTGTTTATGGTAGGCCTTTTTCCTACACCTATGAAGGAAACGGAGACACAGGCACAGAAACATGATGTACTCATAAGCTACTCCCATGATAGAGCTCAAGTGATACAGAGGCCCGCTAATGTCTGTCCACATTGCCACAGTCCCTGTCTGTCCCTGAACAATATCCTGAGAGCTAATGAAAGGTGTGCTTCCCCTTATCCCCTGTGCACTCCCACTTAGAAACGTCAAAGGATCCTTAACTTCCCTGCAGACTATGCCCAATCAACTGACCCTATTTTTTTTTTTTTTTGAGTCGGAGTCTCACTTGGTCGCCCAGACTGGAGTGCAGGGGCCGCTCCCGGCCACCACAGCCTTGACCCGCTGGGCTCCGGCGATCCTTCCGCCTCAGCCTTCTGAGTAGCCGGAATTACAGGCGCGCGCTACCACACCTGGCTGATTTTTTTATTTATTGTAGAGACGAGATCTCGCCAACATGCCCGGGCTGTTCTCGACCCCGTGGGCTCAGGCCATCCACTTGCCTCGGCCTTCCAAAGTGCTGGGGTGACAGGCTGAGCCACCCAGCCCACCTCCACTGGTCACTTTTGAATGTAATCACAGTGAAGTAACCTGAGCTGTGGAACCAGAGGGGGGAAAAGTTCTACTTTTTGTTTTGAGTTGGGGTCCCACCAGACTGGACTGCAGTAGCACTATCGCGACTCAGCACAGCCTCGAGCTCCTGGGCTCAAGTGGTCTTTCTGCCTCAGCCTCCCAAGTAGCTAGGACCAGGGGTTCACACCACCATGCCCAGCTAATTTTTAAAAATGTTTTTGTAGTGAGGAGGACTCGCTGTATTCCACAGGCTGGCCTCAAACCCATGGGTTTAAGTGATTCTCCCACCGCAGCCTCCTAAAATGCTAGGATTACAGGTGTGAGCCACCTGGCTCAGCCAGTTTCTATGTTTAAAAAGCATTAATGGATGGTGCTGCTACAGTCTGGGTAACGCTTGATACCAGTAAATCAAAGGGCCAGGGAACTGGTAGAAAGAAGTTGACCCCTGAGTTCAAATCCAGGGAGCAGAGCCGGACTCGAGGTCTTTCTAAAATGGTTCTGCTCACCCTCCAGGTTTTTACAGTCCACTTTTATTTCAAGTCCACATCGTTAACGCCTAAACGTTAGCCATGTGACTGGCAGAGCACTGTACAGAACTTCCGTGTCAGCCACATTTATCAATAGTGACATTTTATGATCCAGACTTCCTGGCGCCAGGTACCGGAGGTATCTCACAGCTTTTGTCAGAAAGGCCCTGCAGAAGCGTTCATCGAACTTGTCATGGAGTACAGGGAGTTTACGAGGCCCAGGACATCATGCATCACGCAAAAGTTCTATCAATCGCAAAATTAGGATTACATCAGTGCTATACTGTTCAAACCCATGACTACTAAGAAAAGGGAGTCCGTGGGGACTTGCCTCTTTCAGTTGATTGGGCGTCGTCTGCAGGAAGTCGAGGCTCCCCGGAAGCTACATCTGGGAGTGAGGAGGAGGAGTGAGGGGACTTCAGGAATGTGACTATAGGGTCAGTTGAAGCCGGGCTCAGTGGCTCAGCCTGTGATCCCGCGCTTTGGGAGGCTGAGGTGAGTGGATTGCCTGAGCCCGCGGGTTCGAGACCCACCTGGGCAGCGAGACCTCATCTCTACAGTAAATCAAAAAATCAGCCGGGCGTGGTAGTGCATGCCTGTAGTTCCGGCTACTCGGAAGGCCGAGGCGGAAGGATCGCCGGAGCCCAGCAGGTCGAGGCTGCGGTGGCCAGGAGCGGCCACTGCACTCCAGTCTGGGCGACAGAGTGAGACTCCAACTCAAAAAAAAAAAAAATTAGCCAGGCAAGGTAGCAGACTCCAGCGGTCCCAGCTGCTCCAGAGGTTGGGATGGAAGGACAGCTTGAGCCCAGGAGTTCAAGGCTGCAGCGAGCTGTGATCGTGCCACTGCACTCTGGCCTGGGTGATACAGTGAGACCACAACTCAAAAAAATGTATATATATGTTCACTTCAAATGATAAAGTTATGTCACTAAAAGATCAAGTTATCTGCATCACCAGTGATCAGTTGTTTTTATTCCTATCGAGGGCCACAACCACAGCAAAGTAAATATCACGATAATCCCTGTGGTCTCAAACTGGAATCTAAAGTCTCCAGAATTTTCGATCTCTGAAAGAACTGTCTCTGACTTAGAAAAAAAACAGTCTGGGCGACAGAGTGAGACTCCAACTCAAAAAAAAAAAACCAAAAAACCAGACTTTAATCAACAATGGCATTTATACTCAGTGAAGGTCAAACATACAAGGATGTTTTCACAGTATTTTGGCGAGAAAAGGGGCGAAGACATTTGAGGGGCCCAGTAGCACAGGTAGTATAGACATGGCAAATTATAAAAAGCATACAGACATAAAACAAAAGGAGCTGACACTGATATTTACACTTGAGGCAGAGATCGATTCAATAAAACATCCTCATTATTAAATTGTAAATTTTATTTACTGTGTAGTTGAATGTGATTTGCTTACAATTTTAAAAGAGCTAAGAGCTAAATTTACACAATATATGCATTAACAATAGTTTAATAAAAATAATTCAAGACAATACAGATTGAGTCCACAAGAATTCCGTTTCTTTTTAAAGGGGACCATATATTACTTAAGATTTTAACTCAGACAATTAATTTACTTTTCTCGTGAACTCAGTTATTTTCACTTGAGTATTAGGATAATTTAAGAACACCCTAACACCCACTTTAAATTTACCTAAATAATCATAATTACCCAGATTTTAAAATTATAGCAATAGAAAGTTAATTTGATAATGAATATCATCTGAACATTTCATCACTACTTATTTGACCAATGAGGCTTAAGAAGAAATAAACCGGGCTCAGTGGCTCAGCCTGTAATCCCAGCGCTTTGGGAGGCTGAGGCGGAAGGATCGCCAGAGCCCAGCAGGTCGAGGCTGTGGTGGCCGGGAGCGGCCACTGCACTCCAGTCTCGGTGACAGAGACTCCAACTCAAAAAAAAAAAAAAAAAAAAACAAGAAATAAAATAATACACATCTTTTGTCAATTATCAACTGCACAATCTTTTTATTTTCAAATTAAAAGTTAACAAACTTCAAGGGCTGTAAAATCCTACTCTTGTGTAATAAAGCATTTACAAGCATCACACTTATTAATTATAAACGAATGAATCTTTAAATTTAAAAAAAGGCCTTGATTATTATAACTAGTTTTACTACAATTTGGCATGAGGATATCCTGTTAAAATCTCATTTTACAGCCGGGCTCGGTGGCTCAGCCTGTAATCCCGCGCCTTTGGGAGGCTGAAGTGAGTGGACTGCCTGAGCCCGCGGGTTCGAGACCCGCCTGGGCAGCAAGACCTCATCTCTACAATAAATCAAAAAAATCAGCCGGGCATGGTAGTGCGTGCCTGTAATTCCGGCTACTCGCAAGGCTGAGGCGGAAGGATCGCCGGAGCCCGGCAGGTCAAGGCTGCGGTGGCCGGGAGCGGCCACTGCACTCCAGCCTGGGCGACCGAGTGAGACTCCAACTCAAAAAAAAAAAAAAACCTCATTTCACATAATGTGAATTTTCAAAATTACCTTGCAGACTATTGTTAAAAGCCTGTTTTTTTAAAATATAGACTCAACTTTTAAGAGTGCTTCCAAGCACCGTGTCATCCCAATTGGGCACCCCTTCAGGTCCCCTCCCGCTGTTTTCTGTTTTCTCAATAAATCCTACTTTCTCACCTTAAAAAAAAGAAAAGAGTGTTTCCTTGTAATCATTGAACAGATTTTTCAAAAACTTAACTACTGCACTTAACAAGCAGTGCAAAGTTTTCATTACCGATAAGGTCAAATGATTTGCTTTTTTATTAACTATAGGTTTCGTATTACCACTGGTTACTTTCTGTCCCCCTTTGGAGGTAGAATCTTAACTTTCAGGCCGGGCACAATGGCTGACACCTGTCATCCCAGTGCTCCAGGAGGCCGGGTGTTCAACCCCGCATAACACAGTGAGCCATCGCCTCTACAAAAAAATTAAAAAGTTAGCCAGGTGTGGTGGTGACCGCTAGTCCCAGCTTCTTGGGAGGACTGCTTGAGCTCAGGAGTTGGAGGCTACATGAGTTATGATCGCACCACTGCCCTCCAGTCTGGGCAAAACAGCAAAACCCTCCCCTCTAAAAAGAATTTTTTAAAATAAAAATAAGGCCGGGTACAGTGGCTCAAACCTGTAATCCCAGTATTGGGAGGCCAAGGCAAGAGGACTACCTGAGCCTGTAGGTTTGAGAACAGCCCAGGAAACATGGTGAGGCCTTGTCTCTACAATAAATCAAAAATTAGCCGGGTGTGGTAGCGCACACCTGTAGAGCCAGCTCCTTGGAAGGTTGAGGTGGATGGATAGCCAGTCGAGCGCGTCGACGCTGGGGTGGCTGTGAGAGTGCCACTGCACTCCAGCCTCGGGGACAGAGTGAGATTCCAACTCAAAAAATAAACACATAAGATTTCCACCTACTCTTTAGGTACTCCTACTACACTACAAGGCCTACTGATGTCAACATAAAAGGGATGCTATTGCCATGCATTTCCTGCTTTTTAGTAAACCCAATATTGGGTGGCAGTTAACTGCTAATGTTCCTATCAATCTCATAATACAATGCATTTATTCCTTTTTATGATTTTTAAATTTTATATACAAAATATATACACTTATCCAAAACCTTAAGGAGTTGGAACTTTTTTTTTTTTGAGGTGGAGTCTCACTCTGTCGTCCAGGCTGGAGCGCAGTGGCACGCTCCCGGCCACTGCAGCCTTGACCTGCTGGGCTCCGGCGATCCTTCCGCCTCAGCCTTTCAAGTAGCTGGAGCTATAGGCGCGTGCCACACCAGGCTAATTTGTTTTTTTTTTTTAACTGTAGAGACAAGTTGCCAAAGTTGCCAGGCTGGGAGATTTTTTGGTGACAATAATGAAAAGCCAAGTAAGTTGGTACTGGAAAATTCTATCAGACATCCGAAAAAAATCAGTGCCTTTTTAATCCTTCCCAGAAGTAAATGATACACTGACTCTTCACATATATATGCACAGAAGGCATATTTATAAAAGGAAAACCTGGGGGCGTGCCTTAAATATCTCCCAAAATCTTACTATGCATAACACTAGACTTTTATCGTTAGTACTTACACTCTTTAAAAGGTACCTAACAACACAGTCACATGCAAAGAACTGACAGGGTTTGACGAAACGCTGTCTTTCCACGATGTACCTACCAGAACCTTCAAAACTAAACACACCAAACCTGTTAGGAAAAACACATTAATATCTTCCATTTACATCCTCTAAATTTTCAAAACAATATTTTCATACGTACTTACCAATGTTTTTAGTGGGAATTCACATTAAAATCAATGTATTCAATAATTTAGTCATCCAGACTAATAAACCATGAGTGAGTCAAACTAATCCACTCTGTAAGCACTTACTCAATTTTCAGTGTGCTAAATTCTTTTAAAGAATATAGTTATAAATTTTCTCTTGCTTTTACATCCAAAAGACTTAAATACCATTGACTATCCTTACAAATATTTGCTCCCAAATCCCAGTTATACATAAACCCATAACAAATGCCACTGACTAGAATGTTAGAAAATATTTTTTTAAATCTTCAATTCTGAAAACTGGTTATTAAGTAATTAAAAACTATTAAAGCATAACACTGGCCTAATAGGATAAGAATTTTATTTTTATAAATTTTATTAATATATGATCATCCTCAAAGGCCTCACTTGCTAGCCTTTTAGACAAATTAAGGCAATTTTACAGCTAATTTAAAAGGCAATACCTCTCATTCTTACATTAGCCACTGTACAACAGACAAAAACTGCTTCAAAACTGTTGTCTTAGAAATGTTACCATAATTAAGAACAGCTCTACATCAACTCCTTACGATCACCCAGTGTTTTAGATTGTGATGTACATCTTGGCTGTGACATGCAAAATGGATTCTGCTTTGGAAATGAGTTAATTGACATGCAGATTTCTGCAGAAATCCCTAATCCCAAAAACAAGAAAGGAAACAAATGTTATAAAGCTGATTCTAATTGCATGTACTTGGGTGGAGTGCAGACGACTTTCACAATGTGGATACAAGAAAAGCAAAGAGGACAAGAGATCAAGCTCCCAGATCCTAAGCCTGCCAAAAGCATTCAAATAGTCACCAGCTTCCATGGATGACAAGACACATTTTCAAAGTGGAAAAGAAGTTATTGGAGGGCTTGATTCCGAACATCAGTTCCGTTGGACTATGAAGTGTCAGTAAAATTCAACTTCATCTCCTTGAACCATTTAAAAACATGTAAAACTACATTTCAAGGTAATAGTTCATTTCAAATATACCTTATTTTATTTATTTCCTTTTGAGTTGGAGTCTCACTCTGTCACCCAGACTGGAGTGCAGTGGTCACCACAGCCTCGACCTGCTGGGCTCCGGCGATCCTCCCGCTTCAGCCTTCCAAGTAGCTGGAACTACAGGCGCGCGCTACCACGCCCGGTTAATTTTTGATTTATTGTAGAGATGAGGTCTCGCCAAGTTGCCCAGGCAGGTCTTGAACCCCTGGGCTCAGGCAATCCACTCACCTCAGCCTCCCAAAGTGCGGGATCACAGGCTGAGCCACCGAGCCCGGCCAAATATATTTTAATAAATTACACATGCGCTAGCCGGGCTCGGTGGCTCAGCCTGTGATCCCGCACTTTGGGAGGCTGAGGTGAGTGGGCTGCCTGAGCCCGCGGGTTCGAGACCCGCCTGGGCAGCAAGACCTCATCTCTACAATAAATCAAAAAATCAGCCGGGTGTGGTAGCGCATGCCTGTAATTCCGGCTAATTGGAAGGCTGAGGCGGAAGGATCGCCGGAGCCCAGCGGGTCGAGGCTGCGGTGGCCGGGAGCAGCCACTGCACTCCAGTCTGGGTGACAGAGTGAGACTCCAACTCAAAAAAAAAAAAAAAAAAATTACACATGCACTAATTTGTATGTGTATATTCTCTGTGCCTCATTTTAAAGATTAAACATTTCTGGTAATTAAAATGGACCAGTCATGTTGAAACTGATAAGTTTAGATAAATCATCGCTGATTTTAATGTACTATTGACCAGGAAAGGGTAGCTCAAAGCTTTAATTTTGAATGACCTTATAAAAACATTTCAGGACATGTTTGAGAAATTTGTTCTTGGTATACTATGAAAGCAACTAAAATATTGTAATACATATCCAAGGTGAACTGTTATTCCTTTATAAGCAGATTTGACCATCTGATATTTTGACAATCATTGTTTATATATATATATAGATATATATTAGGGTGAAGTATGAGACAAGTTATTAAGTTTGCCAAAATAAAAGGATATTTTACCTGACCACCTTTCTATATACTTTAGTGAATTCATAAGAAAATACCATTGTCAGGCCAGGCGTGGGGGTTCACGTCTGTAATCTCAGCACTTTCGGAGGTAGAGGCAAGAGGACTGTCTGAGATTAGGGGTTTGAGACCAGCCTGAGTAACATAGCAAGATCTCATCTCTACAGTAAATCATAAAATCAGCTGGGCGCGGCAGTGCATGCCTATAGTTCCAGATGGTTCAGTTACTTGGAAGGCTGAGGCAGAAGGATCGCCTAAGCCCAGCAGGTCGAAGCTGTGGTGGCTGTGAGTGTGTCACTGCACTTCAAACTGGGCAAAAGAGTGAGACTCTAACTCAAAGAAAAAAAAAAAAAAATAGCATTTTCTTACAGGTAACAAAGCTGTATACCCAGTGCTTTGAGGTGAAATCTAAGGCCTTACATTCCTTTGGTAAAAGCAGAACATACATGAATTTTCAACTTCAGAGTTACATGTTTGTTAGTGAAGGATACAGGGGGGCCCCAAAAGACCCTAATTAGCTATCGGAAGCTGGGCCCCTTGTAGTACACTTGGAATTTGTTCCTCTGGATCGAGAGATCAACCAGAGTTTTTAACTGGAAGTTTCGAGAAGGCTGTGTCACGATTGGCGGAAGTAACGTTCCAATTTTTGGCAAACAGGTGACTGGTTCTTCCACCATGACAATACGCCTGCCCACACCACGACGAGTGTTCGTCGGTTCTGGACCCCAAACGGCATGACCCTCAAGCCCCACCCTTCCTGTTCCCCGGCTCTCACCTCGAACAACTTTGTTTTGTTTCTCTGGATGAAAAAAAGCCCTCAAAGGGAAGCGTTTTGCCAATATGGAAGTTGTGAAGCAAAAAGTGGCAGAAGCACTAAAAGACAACAAAATTGACGAGTTCAGAAACGGTTTTGAGCAGTGGAAAAAGAGTCTCAGTAGGTTTACTGCACCAAATGGAGAGTACACTTGATGGTGACTGACATTTAAACATGCAAGAATCAATACAATTTTTTATAAATAAATTCTGTTTTTTGGGGGGTTCCCCCTTGCACGTGAAATGAATGATATTAATCCTTGTTAGTGTTAAAAGCATTAACTGGAAGAGGAAATGTATCTGATTAGTTCAATCTATTTAAAGTTTCACAGAAAAATAAAGAAAAAAGATGTTATATAGAAAAAATTGAGCATATATTTGGATAATTTGCAACCTATAATTCTATAAGACTTGGTAGAATTCAAAGATCTTTTTAATATTATTTTTTTTTTTTGAGTTGGAGTCTCACTCTGTCGCCCAGACTGGAGTGCAGTGGCCGCTCCCAGCCACCGCAGCCTCAACCCGCTGGGCTCTGGCGATCCTTCGGCCTCAGCCTTCCGAGTAGCCGGAATTACAGGCACGTGCTACCATGCCCAGTTAATTTTTCTATTTATTGTAGAGATGAGGTCTCGCCAAGTTGCCCAGGCGGGTCTCGAACCCGCAGGCTCAGGC
The DNA here is from genome assembly GCA_027257055.1 of Cephalopachus bancanus. Taxonomy (NCBI): domain Eukaryota; kingdom Metazoa; phylum Chordata; class Mammalia; order Primates; family Tarsiidae; genus Cephalopachus; species Cephalopachus bancanus. The sequence continues at coordinate 3,875,531 of JAPVLO010000325.1, forward strand.
AATCCACTCACCTTAGCCCCCTCAAAGGTGCGGGATTACAGGCTGAGCCACCGAGCCCAGCTTATTTCTGATAAAATCAAACTAAACACAATCCCTAAGATTCTTCCCATCCAAAGAAATTAAATAGGTAATTTGTTCTCTGAAATATTCTGCAAATTCCAATCCATAAGAAGTATACAAAATAAGATAAATAATAAAGGGTGTGTATAGATAAAGCTACAGTAATTTCAATTTTTGCTGCCTTGGCAAGGTACTGTACATATATACTATATCAACACAACAGAAATGGCACAGTCTCTGAGGACACATTCCACATTTTATTTACATTTTAAGACTAACTTTAATCTCAAAATCACATATCCATACACCTATTTCCTTTATGTTTACTTCACTTAAGCTTAAACGCATGGTTTGTTAAACAAAGACTGTAAACAAATATTTACCATGTCTGTTACATGTAACACACAGGAATAGCTTTTAACAGAAATTCATCAATCCCCCCAACATTTTTTATTATAAATACAGGTATCAAAACAATCCTGAACATATTTTTGATACTACTAGTAGTCAGCACCCACACCGCTTCAAAAATTAACATTTATGACAATATTCATTATACCTGCTACTTTAAACAATTTCAACTGCAGCTCTTTCACTAAGCAAGATGGATAAAGCCATTTCTGTTTTTCTTTCTTGAAACTTTTACTTTTTAGAAACACACATGCTTCCACTGCCAGCTGACACTTCTCACTACGCTTTCATCTTGTAAACCTGAATTCTCTTTCGGGTACTCCAGGTTTATGTTTAAATGACAGTGCCTTAACAAGAGAAAAAAAAGTATGCCGCAATTTTCCTCCTGTTACCTGAAAACATAATGGGTGTACATATATTAAATATATTCTTACAAATGTCCAGGTCATGTTTACCAGCTGGAATTCTTTTACTTAATGTGTGGGTATTTCGCATTGTGATATTTAATCAAGACATTAACATGAGTAAAAGGTTGCTGATTTAAGACAAGTTTGAGATCCACTAAAATTAATTATTGTATGTTTGTCCTTCTGGAGGCTGTGGAAGCTTCATATTTTCTTTGGACATCATTAGACGTCTTAGCTCCTGAAGCACAACTTTAATGCTATATGAATTTTGCCATTTTGCTAACACTGGTATGCTCCGTGCATCCACCTACAAGGGGAGAGAAAGGGTACAGGTAACTATCAAGTTTAAAGTACTACGGCACCCATTTTTAGAGCATATTTTAATAAGCACACTTTTGAAAATACATTCCTTGGCTCTATTTTCACAAAAAGTACACTATGAAATTAAAGTCTCAGAATAACATCTGGGGAAAATATTCCTTATCTAGTAGGTATTTCCTTAAAAAAAATCTAAAAAATAAAATATATATATAAATACTTAAGCAGAGAAGCTGGGAAATGAGATGTGCAGAGATGTCATTGAAAAGCTCCAACATAGGCCTGGGAATCTAGCAGACAACATGAATATGCAGCAAAAGACCTGAAAAGGCCATAAGCTCTCGCCCACTACTGATCGTGAGCAACATATAAGATTGTACACCAGCCGGGCTCGGTGGCTCAGTGGCTCAGCCTGTAATCCCGCGCCTTTGGGAGGCTGAGGTGAGTGGATTGCCTGAGCCCGCGGGTTCGAGACCCGCCTGGGCAGCAAGACCTCAACTCTACAATAAAAAATCAAAAAATCTCAGCCGGGCGTGGCAGCACATGCCTGTAATTCCAGCTACTTGGAAGGCTGAGGCGGAAGGATCGCCGGAGCCCAGCAGGGTCGAGGCTGCGGTGGCCGGGAGCGGCCACTGCACTCCAGTCTGGGCGACAGAGTGAGACTCCAACTCAAAAAAAAAAAAAAAAAAAAAAAGATTGTACACCAGGTGGGATATATCCCAGAAATGCAAGATAAGTTCAATTTTAAAAAATCAGGACTGGACACAGTAGCTCACACCTATAACCGCAGCACTTCGGGAAGACAAGGCGGAAGGATAATTTGAGCCCAGGAGTTCAAGACCAGCCTGGGCAACATAGTGAGAACTCATCTCTGCAAAAAAATAAAAAAATTAGCTAGGCATGGTGGTACATGTCTGTAGTCCTAGCTACTTGGGAGGCTGAGGCAGAAGGATCACCTGAGCCCAGGAGGTGGAGGCTGCAGTGAGCTGCAATGGTGCCACCACACTCCTGCTAGGGGACACAGTGAAACCCTGACTAAAAATAATAATAATAATAAATGAAAAAAAAAAATCAGTCAGTGTGATATACTAATAGAGAACAAAAAACCACAGTCATCTCAATAGATGCAAAAAAATTTTGACAAAATTCAACAACCTTTATTATATGAACATTGAACAAATTAGGACTAGAGGTAACTGCCTCAACCTAACAAAGGCATTTACAAAAAATATACAGCCAGCCTCACACTTAATAGTTAAAGACTGAATACTTTCCTCCTAAGGCCAGGACCAAGACAAGGATAGCCGCTCTTATTACCTCTAATCAACGTTGTACTAGAGGTCCTAGCCAGAACAATTAGGCAACAAGCTGAAATAAAAGGCACTCAGATTGGAAAGACAGAAGCAGAAACATCTCTATTTACAGATGACATGATCACAGAGAATTTCTAAGAAATCCGCTAAAAAAAATTATTAGAGCTAATAAACAAGTTTGGCAAGGCTGCAGGATATAGGATCCATATATTAAAAAATTAGGTGTATTCTTTTATACTTGCAATGAACAATTTGAAAATAAAAATTAAGAAAATAATGCCATTTACAGCCAGGCATGGTGGCTCATGCCTGTGATCCCAACACTTTGGGAGGTCAAGGCAAGAGGATTGTTTGAGTCCAGGGGTTCAAGACCAGCCTGGGTAACTTGGCGAGATTACGTCTCTACAATAAATCAAAAAAATTAGTGGGGCATGGTGGCAACCACTTATAGTTCCAGCTACTTGGAAGGCTGAGGTCGAAGGGTCACCTGAGCCCAACAGGTCGAGGCTGAGGTAGCTATGAGCATGCCACTGCACTCTGATGACAGAGTGAGACTCCATTTCCAGAAAAAAAAGAAAAAGAAGACAATGCCATTTACAATAAAATAAAAAATAAAATACATAAGTATAAATTTAACAAAAGTGTAAGACCTGTGCACCAAAAACTGCAAAATACTGTTGACAGAAGTTAGAGACCTAAATAAATATAAATGCATGGGAAGATGAAATATCGTTAAGATGACAATATTCTCAAACTGGTCTATAGATGCAATACAATTCCTACCAAAATTTCAACTGTCTTTTTCTTTTTGCAGAAATGGACAGATTGACTCTAAAATGTATATGAGAATACAAGAAACCCAGGCTTGCCAAAACAATTTGAAAAAGAACAAAGTTCTTTTGATTTCAAAACTTACTAGGAAGCTACAGTAATCAAGAAAGGTCAAGCTCACAAGGACAAACAGATAATGGAATACAATTGAGAGTCCAGGAATAAATCCTAACATTCTTGGTTAAGTGTTTTTCGACAGGGTGCCAAGACAATTCAACAGGAAAAGATAGTCTTTTCAACAAATGGTGCTAGGACAACTGGGTATCCACATGCAAAAGAACAGCACTGGGCCCGTAACTCACACCATCCATAAAAGATTAACTCAAAATGGATCACATACCTAAATTAAGAGTTAAACTATAAAACTGTTAGAAGAAAACATGGGAATAAACCTTCAACACACTGGATTTGACAATGGTTTCTCAGATCTGACACCCAAAGCACATTTGACCAAAAAAAAGTAGATAAACTGACTGCATCAAAATTTAGAACTTTTACACTGCAAACCATACCATCAAAAAAAAAAAAAGGCAACCAAATAGAATGGAAGAAAATACTTACAAATCGTATATCCAATAAGGAAAGGGTTTCTGTCTAGTACATAAAGAACTCTTAAAATTAAATAGTAAAAAGTCAAACAACCCGATTAATGTGTGCAAAGGCAGACTGTGGCAGGCAGCTTTTAAGATGACTCTCCAAGATCCTTAACTCCTGATATTCATGCCCTATGGAATCCTTCCCATGGAGTACAGGCTAGACCTATGACCTTTTTCTTCTTCTTTACTATTTCTTTTTTAAATTAATTTTTTACATAAAGTTGATACATTTGGAGACAAGCATACACCCATGAAACCATCACCACAATCTATGCCATAACCCTATCCACCACTTCCAAAAGTTTGCTCCTGCCCTTTTATTCCTCTAATTGGCGTGCAGGCAGGGCATGGTGGTTCATGCCTATAATCCCAGCACTTTGGGAGGTGGAGGCAAGAAACGGCCTGAGTACGGGGGTTCGAGACCAGTCTGGGCAACTTGGCAAGACCTCAGACTACAATAAGTCAAAAAATTAGCCGGGTGTGGTGGCAAGTGCCTGTGGTTCCAGTTGCTTGGAAGGCTGAGGTGGAAGGATCACCTGAGTCCAGCAGGTGGAGGCTGCGGTGATCGTGAGTGTGCCACTGCACTCCAGCCTGGGTGACAGAGTGAGACTCTGACTCAAAAACAAAAAAACAAAAAAACTGCGTATGTGTATGTCTGATTTGCTTCCAGTGAACACAGCACTGAAATGTCATTTCCCGTACGAAGTCGCGTGCTGATTCTCAAGAACTCTGGATTCCATCTCGCGCATTCTTGCCTTCATTCACCTGCTCCACAGACGGACATCGGACACCACATCACTGTGAACTGCCCTCTGGAGAAGCCTGCGTGGCAAGGAACTGAGGGTGGTCTCTGGGCAACAGCCTGTGAAAAACTAAGGCCTTCTTCAGTCCCAAAACTCACAAGAAACTGAAGCATGAGCCCACAGCACAGGCTGACGTCTCGACACAGGCTTGTGAGCGACCGAGCCACAGGATCCGGCTAAACTGCACCCACCTTCCTGACCCACAGATGATGCGTGTTGTTTTAAACTACTCTTAAAAAACAGGCAAAGAATCTAAATAGACATTTTTTCTAAGACACAGAGATGGCTAATAAGCACGTAAAAAAGTGCTCAACATCATTAGCCATCAGAGAACTGCAAATCAAAATCACAACAAAATATCACTTTATACCTGCTAGGATGGGAAATGGCAACGAGTAGGTACAAATTTTCTTTGGGAAGGATAAAAACGTTCTAAAATTCGGTTTTATCATGGCAATGGATCCACAATGCTGGGAATACTAAAAAACAATGAACTGACCACTTTAAATGGGTGAATTGGGTGATGGATTATATAACAATAAAACTCTTTACAAGTAAAAAAGAAAAATAGTTTTAGGGTGATACTTTTTTTTTTGAGTAGGAGTCTCACTCTGATTCCCAGGCTGGAGTGCAGTGGCACGCTCACGGCTACCACGCCCAGCTATGATACTTCTCTTAAGTAACTAATGAAAACAATAAGAAAAATGTTATATCATGTTAAGATATACTTAAAATGCTTCCTCTAATGCTTTAACTTAAAAGAGTAGCAACCCCCTTAGCCGATTTAAAATAGATTCCATAACTGAATAAGTTTATAAAGTAAGAGGGGAGAATGCCAAGCTATTTCCAAAGCAGAAACAAACACTGCCAGCTGTGTGTAGTTAAATAAACACAAGTGATTGCAAATCCTGTGAAACACCAACAGAAAGCACAACAGATTCAAAGGAGTGAAAAAAAGATGAAGGGGGGGAGAGAGTAAACTGCATGGGAAAATAAATATCACGTCAGAACAAAATCTGCATCTTATCAGCCTGCAATACACAGTAACCTCCCAACGTGAGCTCTCACAGTATAAGACGCCGCCGCTTATGCTTTACAGTCCGAACCACCCACAAGGAATAATTGTGCCTCGTTACAACCCAGGTGCAGCGGCTCACATGAGCCTGTAATCCCAGCACTTTGGGAGGCCAAGAGAAGAGCACTGCCGGAGCCCAGGGGTCCCACACCAGCCTGGGCAACAGGACGAGGCTGCGTCTCCACAATACACCCAAAATAAACACTCAGCCAGGCATGGTGGTGTGTGCCTCCCAGCCGCTTGGAAGGCTGAGTGGGAGGATCGCCGGAGCCCAGCAGGTTGAGGCTGTGGGAGCCATGATCGTGACACTGCCCTCCAGCTTGGGCAGCAGTGTGAGGTTCCGAATCAAAAAAAAAAAAAATTTTTTTTTTGCCTAGTTACATTAAATAAATATAAACCAAAATTACTGAAGCAACACCCACCATCACTGCCTGGAAACTATAATTCATTAGATACTTAAACAGTTTCAAAATATATTAAACTATCCTGGCACAATCACCAAGGATCAATGTGAAATTCTGTGCTATTTATTAGTTACAAAAGTAATAATACAAATTCTTAGACAGGAAAAACAGATTCCAGTACATTCAACCTACCCACAACTCTCTACACAAACACCTACACTCTAATAACAATTGAAGCCAGTGTTGATTTTTCTGTTTCCAAATTCCCATCCAGACCAACAATACAAAGTTAGCGGGAGCCACATTCATAGGGCACTCTTACACACTGCCGTGGCTGACACTGACAGAACCCTGCAGAGGGCAACTTATCCGTATTCGAGTCAAAGACAAGCCCCACGCTGCTGCACACATTCTCCTTCTGAGTGCCTTCCCCAGAGCAGTGCTACGCAAACTACGTCCATGGAACAACGCAAGACCACGATTTCCCTGGTGCTTTGCAAGAAAAACAGCAATTGAGTGTAAGAACTTAGGAAGCTCTATAGCTATTTGACAGAACATTTTAAGCTTGTATTTTGTATGTCTTTTTTATTATTTTCCTAGTAATTCATTTTTATTATATTTTACAAAATCCATGGCAGATTGGAATCAAACACAGCAACAAACATGCTGTCCTGAGACACTCACAGCTGTAGGATTGAGACTACATGAAGAAGGCTGAGGCGGAAGGATCACCTGAGCCCAGCAGGTCGAGGCTGCGGTGGCCATGAATGTGCCACTGCACTCCAGTCTGGGCGACAGAGTGAGACTTCAACTCAAAAAAAAAAAAAAAAAAAAGACCAGGCCAGGTGTGGTAGCTCAAGCCTGTAATCCCAGCACTTTGGGAGGCCATGGTAAGGGGACTGCCTGAGCTCACGGGTTCGAGAACAGCCTGGGCAACTTGGCGAGACGTCATCTCTACAATAAATCAACAACAACAAAAAATTAGCCGGGCGTGGTAGCACACACCTGCAGTTCTGGCTACTTGGAAGACTGAGGCGGAAGGATCACCTGAGCCCAGCAGGTCGACGCTGGGTGGTCATGAGCGTGCCACTGAACTCTAGCCTGGGTGACAGAGTGGCACTCCAACTCAAAAAAAAAGAAGACTAGCTGCGCATGATGGAGCGAACCTGTAGTCCCAGCTACTCAGGAGGCTGGGATGGAAGGATCGCCTAAGCCTAGGAGTTTGAGGGTGCAGTGAGTTGTGATTGTGATTGTGCCACTACACTCCAGTCTGGGCGACAGAGTGAGACCTTAACTCAAACAAACAAACAAACAAAAAAAAAAACCCCAAAGTGATACAATACAGAAGCATATTCATGTGTGCACAGGAAAAACACAACAATCATGCACAGAAATTATCAACAAATTCAAGATGGGGATACCTCTGAAGTAAGAAGAATGGGAAACAGGAGAAAGCCACACAGAGTTAACTATAATGCAGTCTTTGTATTAACAAGAAAAAAATCTATTACAAATAAGATGAATGTTAAGATTTGACAAGACTAAGTGGAGGATACATAGATGTTGGTTGTTATCATTCTCTAGTACTTATCCGTACATTAGGAACATTTGTTTCAAAAACACCAAAAACAAAAATAATAAATGTATAGTAACAACAACAAAAGAATAACAGAGTGGGGCCAGGAGAAGTGGCTCATGCCTCCAATCCCAGCACTTTGGGAGGCCAAAGCAGAAGCATCCTTTGAGGCCAGGAGTTTGTGACCAGCCTGGCTGGGCAACATACCAAGACCATGTCTCTACAAAAAAAAAAAAAGGAAAGAAAGAAAAAGAAAAAGAGTGACTACAACAGAGTAATAGAAGGAACATAATTCAAGTTGGAAAACCAAGGAGGACTTCTCTGAGAAAGTGACATTTACACTGACAAGTGAAGGACCCACGGGGTTAGACAGCCTTGGGGAGGAAGGAGGAAGAACAGAAAGTATAAAGAACCTGAGGCCAAACGGAAGGCATGCCGGCCGGTATGCACCTTATGAGTTCCCAGTGAGCCACGGCAAGAAGCACGCACGCTGCTGCTGAAGCCACCAAAGGACTTTAAGGCAGAGAAGTGACATGACACAATTCCTGTTTTAGGAAGATCCCTCTGGCTTCTTGCTTTGTAAAGATTGGAGGAGATTTTATTTTATTTTATTTTTGAGTTGGAGCCTCACTCTGCCACCCAGGCTGGAGTGCAACGGCTCGCTCATGGCCACCACAGCCTCGACCTGCTGGACTCAGGAGATCCTTCCACCTCAACCTTCCCAGTGGCTGGAACTACAGCCATAACGCCTGGCTAATTTTTCTTGATTTATTGTAGAGACGAGGTCTCGCCAAGTTGCCCAGGCTGGTCTCAAACCTGAGGGCTCAGGCAATTCTCTCACCTCGACCTCCCAAAGTGCTGGGGTCACAGGTATGAGTCACCATGTCTGGCCGGAGATTTTAAAAAACAGAATTAGAGAGGCTGTTGCAAGAGTCCAGATAAGAGATGACCGATGGCCAGCATTCATTTGGTGACAATGCAAGTAGGAAAATAAGACCTAAAGGAAGTCACATCTGGAACATAAAACTGACAGGACTTGACGACAGATGGGCTGGGGGAAGAAAGACAGAGGAGGCACAAAGCCAGTAGATGCCCAGAAGCCCAGGGGGTCAGAGAAGCTCATTGGAGGCCGGCCTGAAGCGGGATCCTGAGCTTCCTCGCTCCCACAACAGTGTGGAACGCACCACAGCTCCTCAATTTACAGAAGCTGCAGCACGAAAACAAACCAGCAGTTGAGAAAAACAGCTATGCCCAGTAGTGAAATCCCACCGTTTATCTTCCTCATTAAGGCAGTCCTGTGTCAGAAAAGAAATGCCCTGAACAATATCCTGTCTGTAAACTCAAGTGCTTCATAATCCCTCTCTCCTCACAACTCTTAACCTTAGCTCACACAGAAGTAGATAAGGATGCATTATTTCCAGAATAACCACTGAAAGAACAGAAACAGAAAAGGAAAAGCGGAAGACAACCATTTCAAAAGTAGGCAGGAAACAGTAAGCATGCAGGAAACAGGAATCACCCGCTGAGACGATCTACTGAAACCTGATAACTGCTGCACACTAAACGTCAAGGACTAGCTCCTCCCAGTCCATCAATCACGAAGGCGGACGGCCAGGGACGCTCCCGCAGGAGCCCGCTCGGAGCCACGCGGGAGGGAGGAGCCGTCGAGGACCCGCCCCGCAGGTCGAGGGCTGCCCCCACCCACTCGCGGCCTTTCCGGCCCCCTCTTTCCTCAGGCAGGCCCAGCCTGGGACCACACACGAGGCTGCGGCGGAGCGCGGAGGGCTGCTGGGGGCTCAGACGGTCACCAGAAGTGCGGTACACGAAGGGGAAACTGAGCGAGTAAGCAAACGCACTGGGGACCACGGGAGCCAGGCGTGTCGGTGCCGGGGGAAGGAAGCACGAGTATGGGAAGGAAGAGCCCTGCGATAAGCCCTGCAGGAGAGAAGTGAAGGTATTAGAAGGAACGTGTGGTTTTTCGTAGACAGTGAGCAGGCAGAAGGAGGGGGAAGGAGGATGGACATGAGTACATATGACATACAAGAGCAGTGTGAAATACACACCGGTGAGGAGACAGAACACAGGGTGGGAGGAGGCGAGCACAGACGTCACAGACATCAACAGCATCTGGCTTCTAAGATGGAGGCTATTCATTTTAGACAGCGCTGCTTGCTTCCTAACATGGGCTGCAAATGAATGTGCTCTCAACATGGTACCAACAGAGCCTGGGCTTCAAAGTCTGAACAGGAACCTAACAACCTACTCATACTGGAAATGCAGCTATTTTTTAACTTGGGTCAGGTAGAGCATGTCGTTCTGTTTTGTTTGCTTTAGAGAGACAATCATGCTCAGCCACGACTGCCCCAATACAGGTTCCTCAATGAAAAACTCCTTCAAGGCACACAACCACACACTAGGTGCCAGGTCTACTATCAGGGCGAGAGAGGGCTCACCTGCACCCTATTTACTTATGTAGCAAATCCTCACATGTAATCCACGACTCAAAAATAAAAACGAAAACTCCCTTCACGAAAATTCATCTTTTCATGAATAGTCATCCTTTTCATCTCACCAAATGTTACTTTAACTTAAAGAAAAAAAACATTCAAGAGAAATAATGCTCAAATTTTCATCAAATAAGGAATACAACTACTGAACCAACTAACAAAACCCCAAGAAAAGTGTTACCAACACATTTACCTAGGCAGGTACATTAGGTTTTTAAGGATAGGCTAATTTGCAGAAGAAAACCAACATTAAGATAAACTTCCTTAGACTTCCAGCTAAAAAAGGTTCTTTAAAAAAAATCTTTCTCCTGCAGGGCTCAGTGGCTCAGCCTGTAATCCTGCGCCTTTGGGAAGCTGAGGTGAGTGGATTGCCTGAGCCCGCGGGTTCGAGACCCATCTGGGCAACTTGGTGAGGCCTCATCTCTACAATAAATCAAAATGAGCCAGGCGTGGTAGTGCACGCCTGTAGTTCCAGCTACTTGGAAGGCTGAGGCGGAAGGCTCGTCAGAGCCAAGCAGGTCGAGGCTGCGGTGGCCGGGAGCGGCCACTGCACTCCAGTCTGACCGACAGAGTAAGACTCCAACTCAAAAAAAAAAAAAAAAAAAAACTTTCTCCCAACTAGATATTAGTATATTACATATAATCAAAATATAACTAGCCTGGCGCAGTGGCTAATGCCTATAATCCCAGCACTTTGGGAGGCCAAGGTGAGAGGATTTCCTGAGCTCACAGATTTGAGACCAGCCTGGGCAATTTGGCAAGACCTCACCTCTACAATAAATCAAAACATTAGCCGAGCATGGTGGCACATGCCTGTGGTTCCAGCTACTTGGAAGGCTGAGGGGGAACGATCACCTGAGCCCAGCAGGTCGAGGCTGTGGTAGCTGTGAGCGTGCTACTGCACTCCAGCCTGAGTGACAAAGTGAGACACCAACTCAAAACAACAACAACAACAAAAACTATATATGTTATGCTATATAAAAATAAAATGACTACTTTAACTTACCATCCCACTGGAATTATTTATTCCATTCATATTAATCTTTGTTACAAATCTAACTGATGGAGGAGCTTCTGGGTATTTAGGTCCACATTCTACTTTCAGGCTATATATTCTGTTTTCATAATTTGTCTGGAAGGGAAAAACAAAAGAGGAATCAAAATTACAATGCCTAAAATAATAATGTCCAAGTGTTAAAAAAGAGGAAGAAAAGTACAATAATGTACTTGATAAGACAGTGTTTGTGATTTAAGAATTTATTTTTCTACAAATGTATTTGACCTATATGATTAGGGAAAAAGCATACTTAAAAGTAGAGATTTTGTAAAATTAAAACAGTTCTACAAAGTAATATCAATATGATCAGAACTTGCTTTTTGATACAAACCATGCCTAAAACAAATAAGAAAAAAACAAACCACTTAAATTTAGATTTTGCTAAAAAGTTTACATTGTCAGAGGATAGACTACTTGACTTACGACACACACAAAGGGTCACATATTCCATGACAGTGCTGTTTATTCCTATTATCCCAGTATTAATTATTAATAGTGCCTCTTTTCATTCTCAAAAGGGTCTTGTTGAATAACAAATGGCAAGGTTATCCTACTTATATGGCAATCAACTTCTAGCAAAAGGGAAAACACCATATTGTACCATCTTGCAGCAGTTAAACCTAATTTCATATCTCCTATTAGTTATAGACTTATATTAATACTTCATCAATTTATGATTCATTAAAACCCATTATCTGAATTCAGAGACACAACAGCAAACTTTATGTTCACACATCATTTTAAAATGAAGTTTCTTAGTGGGGAAGGGGAGGAAAGACAAAAAAAAAAATCAACTATTGGGTAAAATGTGCACAGGTAGGAATGATGGGTACACTTAAAGCTCAGACTTCTGGTTTCTTTAACCTTGGCCCCGGCCCCCTCCCCTATCTTAGGGAGGTGAATCTTCTCTTTCTCTCTCTCATTTACTTTCTAAATAAACTTTGCTTGAAAACTTAAAAAAAAAAAAAGCTCAGACTTCTTTGCCACTAATACAATGCAAACATGTAACTAAAAACTATTTGTACTCCCTAAAATTATTGATATAAACTTAAAATGTTTTAAAATTGGGCTTCTTTTTTTTTTCTTTTTTTTTGAGTTGGAGTCTCACTCTGTCACCCAGACTGGAGTGCAGTGGCCGCTCCCGGCGGCCTGCTGGGCTCCGGCGATCCTTCCGCCTCAGCCTTCCAAGTAGCTGGAACTATAGGCGTGCGCTACCACGCCTGGCTAGTTTTTTGATTTATTGTAGAGATGAGGTCTCGCCAAGTTGCCCAGGCGGGTCTCGAACCCGCGGGTTCAGGCAATTCACTCACCTTAGCCTCCCAAAGGCGAGGGATGACAGGCTGAGCCACCGAGCCCGGCTAAAACTTGGGCTTCTTAATCATGAAGCTTATTTAACATTAACACTTTATAAAACAATTATTTTAAAGCTACCAGACTTAGAGCTTCTAGATTATTCTGAAGACATTTTCATGTCTATAAATTAACTTTTCTTACTCTTACTCTGTATGGCTTTTGTTCACTTGGTTTAACTTATTAGTGTCCTACTAAAACATGGAAGTAAAAAATAAATGGAAGTCGCAAATTTAATACCTGCTGGCTCCTGTATAAGACCAGGGAGGAAAGAAGCTAACCAGCCATCCGTAGATCTCACTTATTCAAACTATTATTCCCTTCCCCATAAATAAGAACTACTCCAACATGGAGGTCTGATTTGCAATACTAGACTACTATAATGTAAAATATATGCAACAATCTTATACATAATTATGAAATATTTAAACATTTTTAAGAAAGAGTTGTATAAAACTCATTCAAGTTTAATAGCAAACAAATGATGCTAATATCCCTGGAACTTTTTGTATATATAAAAATGACTAGCCAGGCTCGGTGGCTCAGCCTGTAATCCCGCACCTTTGGGAGGCTGAGGTGAGTGGATTGCCTGAGCCCGCGGGTTTGAGACCCACCTGGGCAGCGAGACCTCATCTCTACAGTAAATCAAAAAATCAGCCGGGCGTGGTAGTGCGCACCTGTAATTCCGGCTACTCGGAAGGCTGAGGCGGAAGGATCGCCGGAGCCCAGCAGGTCGAGGCTGCAGTACTTCAGTTTGGGCGACCGAGTGAGACTCCAGCTCAAAAAAAAAAAAAAAAAAAAGGACGGAAATCAGACAGGTCTCAAGAGATTATCTGCCTGTGGTTCCCTAATCTGGATGCACATCAGACTCCCCTGTGATGTAGCAATTCTACTCCTAGGCATTTACCCAAGTGTAATGGAAACAAATATTTGTTCACAAAGACATTTACAAGAACGCTCATGGCAGCTTTGTAACGGCCAGCAAGTAAATAAAATCTAAATGCCCACGAACAGGAGACTTCATAAACATATTGTAGTATGCCCATACAGTAAAATATAACTCAGCAATAAAAAAAAAAAAAAACCACACTCCTACTACCTGAGACAACCCAGCTGAGTTGCTCAGCCTTTAAGCTGAGTAAACATGGAGATGCAGAACCTTAAGTATACATACCCCATGATTCCACTTATCCAAGTTCCACATGCAGGCCGGGCACAGTGGCTCACAGCTGTAATCCCAACAATGTGGGAGGCTGAGGTGGAAGGATTGCTTGAGCCCAGAGGGTTGAGGCTGCAGGAAGCCGTGACCATGCCACTACACTCCAGCATGGGTGACAGAGTAAGACTCCCAACTCAAAAAAGAAAAAAGTTCTCAGCCATTGCCTTGCTAGAGTCTGGTGTGGCCATGTGCTCTTTGAGCCATGGCTGTCACATGCTTCCTGGCTTTGGTCCCCCTCCCCCACCTTGGGGAGGTGAATCTTCTTTCTTCCTTCTCTTTCTCTCTCTGTTTTTCTTTTTTTTTTGAGTTGGAGTCTCTCTCTGTCGCCCAGACTGGAGTGCAGTGGCCGCTCCCGGCCACCGCAGCCTCACCTGCTGGGCTCCGCGATCCTTCAGCCTCAGCCTTCCAAGTAGCCGGAATTACAGACATGCGCTACCACGCCTGGCTGATTTTTTGATTTATTGTAGAGATGAGGTCTCGCTGCCCAGGCGGGTCTCGAACCCGCGGGCTCAGGCAATCCACTCACCTTAGCCTCCCAAAGGCGCGGGATTACAGGCTGAGCCACCGAGCCCGGCTTCTTTCTCTCTTTAATTTACTTTTAAATAAACTTTTCTTTCTTAAAAAAAAAAAAAAAAAAGCTCTACATACAAAATTTTCAGGTGAAGGAAGCAGGGGTGGAGGTGGGAAAAGGAACAAGGAGCTTTCTGGGATGTCAGAAATGTTCTGTATCTCAATAGGGGCGTAGGTAACCAGCTACATTTGTTAAACTCAGGGCAAAATATATGTATTTCACTATATGTAAATTCTACCTCAATTTTTTTAAGTTATAAAAAGTCCTTAAGATAGCCTATTAATCTAATTCAATGCTTATTGTAAAGTCACCCTAACTTCTGACACCTTTGATTAATTTATCACCTCTAAATTTTAAATTAACACATCCAAGTTTTTCTATTATCTAATAAAAGCAAGAATAAGATAAATTAGAAAGTAGTAAAAGGAACGAATATTTGGTACATCAGGTACTCTCCTACTGTCTAATTATTTCATTTCATTCTCACAACTTTCATATTTTAAAAATGGGGACAGTACCTCTATTTACATATGAGGCAATTAGAAAAGGGTACTAAAACTCTAATACCAACAAATATTGCTTCAGAAAACTGAACACACAAAAACATAGACAAACAAATTGCTAATTGTATAAATCCAAACAAACACTGGAGTAACGTAAAAAAACAGAGCTCTTAATCAATAAAACACACAAAAAATAAAAAAACAACCAACCACATAACAGTATGTTATGGTAAGTTTTCCCAGGCTCCCGACTGGATGTGGATACTCAAAACTGAAGACAAAGCTGCTCTCAATGCCGCACCTTCTAAAGAGGAGACAACTCGGGGAGACACCAACTCCTGCCCATCTCATGAAAAGCCAGCTGAAGGTGCTCTGTGACTAACCGCCTACCGAGAACTGGAGACCAGGGAACACAAAGACCATCATCAGGGGTAAGCAGAGTACGGATCCTGGCCTCTGCAGGACACTCCCTTCCTGCCTCTGGCTGGCACCCAGAGGAATGGGACCCTGGCGAGGTTCAGGAAACACCACCCCAAAACACAGCACTTGGCATTTGAGGAAATGGCAGAAGCAAGATAGTCACTCTCCCCCTTTCCCCTTCCCCCTTCCCGGCTGAAGCAGCCCTAAAATCTCACTGACCTCCTCCTGAAAGTGGGTCATGAGATCCACTCCAGAGGGGTCCTGCCTTATCCCCGGGGGACAGGAGTGAAAACAGAGGCACAGGGGAGAACCCGAACAAACAGGCCTTGGTAAGGTACCCCCAGTTCACCACCCAGTCTGTTACCATTAGATTCAATCACACTTCTGCACAACTGCCCACTCTTTATCAAACCCAGCATAAAAGCACAGACTTCGGTTTCCCTGGGCCTCACTTCTGAACGCTCTCGTGTCACGTCAAACTTAAAAGAAGGGTGTACACTCTTCTCTCTCTTGCGAATCTGTCTTCAATTATAGGTGCCTCAGCCACGAACCTTACGGCAGGCGAGAAACACACACTGCAAACTCTCCCTTGAGAACACCAACCCTGGAGCAGAGGGCCCCAGCAGCAGCGGTCTCCGTGCTCGGAGCCCCTAGGCCAGGAGGGAGGGTTGCCGAGGAGCAGCCTGTGGCTCAGGGACGCAATGCGCAGCTCGTGGGGAAACCCGTCCTCCTGGGGACCCCACCGGGTGAGAGAACAAGCAGGAGCTGTTCCCCCACATCTGGGAACCATGCCGGGGGTCAGCCCTCAAGAACGCTGATGAACGCGTACACAAGCTCCTAAGCATTCTTAAGGCATAAAGTGTATTAGAGGCAGTGGCTGGAGGAAAACCAACTCTAAGTAATTTCAAGTTTATGTTCCACCAAGTTCTGACGCTAAATCTTAAAAACATGAAGACAGAATGTTCATAAGTCATAATAAGCACTTTTTAAAAAAACCAAACAGACCATGGCAACAGTACTCACAGGCAGTGAAAATCAAGGCTTTCATTACAAATATGAAGTCATAAAGAAGTCTAACCATTAATATTTTATTTCCATCTTATGGAAAAATCAGAGCGAGGAAAGGGAAAGACTGTTTAGTACGTGTGTGCATGAATTTTGCAAAATACTACCAGAGAATAACATAAAACACACAGTAACTCATTTTCTAAAGTTAACATTGCTAATTACCTGATCCATTTTTCCCTTACAATAATCAACAAGAAATTTAAACTCTACCCAACGGCAAAACAGTTGAAATACTCTTGTCATAAGACAGCAACCAGTATGTAAAACTAAGGACTTTTTAAAATCTTCACATTTGTGTTCTTTCCAGCAAGTCGAAGACATCACATAACACATATTTCAAAGACTATCTATAGGGAATACGTTGGTTGGGACCTTTGGGTAGGGAATGCAACTTAGAAAAAATTCCAAGTCAAGAAAAAAGATTTTGAATGAAAATAAAAGTTCACAAACTAAGAAAGGCCTAAGAATAAAGCATAATAGGCCAGTTGCCAACAATACTAGAAAATATGTAAGAAACAGATTTTTTAACAGATGAAGAAACTGAGGCTGATAGCATTTCCATGGCACGTGTGAAATGTCAGAGGGCAAAAAGCAATGTGAACTCAATACGAACCAACTCTGAAACCCTCAGTACACACAAGGGGGTTAGTAACATGTCACGCCAAAATGACTGTTTGCTCTTCCCAAATACCCCTCCACATCCTCACCTTTTCTCCTCTCTATCTGGAATGTTCTCCATTCCCATCACCACCTTCTGAAATCCTACCACTCAGTCCTTTAGGGCTCACTCCAAAGGCAACTTCCTCCACTGTTCAGCCTTCCTCAATTATTCCAGCTAGAAGAAACGTATTCTAAGTCCCGTAGTGAACTTGTTCTGTCATATTTAGAATCTGTATTTGTATTGATTTTTCTCTCCTTTACTGAACTGCAAATACCTTGAAGACAACAACCATATCCATTTCCTCGCCCTAGTCTTCCAGATAATCAAGTTATTATATCCTGCACACAGGGAGCATCAATAAATATATATAAGATCAATTAAAAGGGAGGAATGATTCAGTTAGAAGTTATCATTGCTTATTTTAATATCAACAGTATGAAATTAAATGTTTATTCTAAAGTAACAGTTATTCATATAAAAATGTATAATTTGTAGCACTGACCCTTGGTGGCCCAATAATCATGCCTGTCCACCTTGTAAGTGTCATATCTTCATCATCTTCAAGGCCCCAGCTAACCGTACCATCGCCTACTCCTTTTTGTCCTTCTTCAAGTTCTTCCAACAAGCGAAAATTACGAGGAACTTTAACTCCTATACAAAAGAACGTCAATGTAAATTGTAAAAAGCTCATAACTGCAAGAGCTACATATATTTAAATTCAGCTTTTTCCAAATTAACCTTTACAGATTATTTCCCAAAAAGATAAATTTCCCTTTAAAAAGCATTCTGTCCCAGAAAATGCCGAGTCTAATACTCTTTCAAAATGAAAACGCTAAAGAAAGTACTGTACCAAACATTAACAGCAGTATAGAATGCGTATATAAATTCCTAATTAATCAGTTTTATACTGACATAAATCAATCATAAGGAAATCATCATAAAGTGAACATTTTCCCTACCTGAGGTTTCTGTTCCTAGTCAAGGACTTTGCATCAAATAAAAAGGCATGGCCAGAAAGTTCATAGAAGTTGAATTTCATTAACAGATACTCTCTAATGATTTCTGTGTGTGTGTGTTGGAGTCTCACTTTGTCACCCAGGCTGGAGTGCAAAGGCACACTCCCGGCCACCGCAGCCTCAACCTGCTGGGCTCCGGCGATCCTTCCACCTCAGCCTTCCAAGTAGCTGGAACCACAGGCACGCACCACCATGCCCGGCTAATTTTTTGATTTATTGTAGAGACGAGGTCTTGCCAACTTGCCCAGGTTGGCCTCAAACCCTTGGGCTTAGGCAATCCTCTCTCCTCGGCCTCCCAAGGTGCTGGGATTACAGGCTTGAGCCACTACACCCGGCCTCTAATGATTTTTGTTTTGTTTTTTTTTTTTGAGTTGGAGACTCACTCTGTTGCCCAGACTGGAGTGCAGTGGCCACTCCCGGCCACCACAGCCTCGACCTGCTGGGCTCCGGCGATCCTTCCGCCTCAGCCTTCCGAGTAACCGGAACTACAGGCACGCGCAACCACACCCAGCTAGTTTTTGATTTATTGTAGAGATGAGGTCTCACCAAGTTGCCCAGGCGGGTCTCAAACCCATAGGCTCAGGCAATCCACTCACCTCAGCCTCCCAAAGTGCGGGATTACAGGCTGAGCCACCGAGCCCGGCTTCTCTAATGATTTTTAAAGAGTAGAATTGTGTTCCGTCTTAGTGCGAAAAGGTACTGTTTCCTAGAATTCTGAAGCGGCCCCACCCTCGGTCCCCAGGCTGCCTCTTTCCTGTGTGTCCCCTACATCTGCCATGTCATCACCATGCCTTAGCCATCACATGGGGAGTCATTCCATTAGAGAACAAATCTCCTTATGCTCCTAACGGTTGCCCAGGACACTACCTGCACCTCCTTGCCTGGTCTAGCAAATTTTTCACAATCCATTAACCCTTCTCACACCCCCACTCCATGTTATGTGTTTCTACTCTCAGATTTCATCACTCCCTATTTGTCTCTAAAATCTCAGCAGACATTTCCCTGCCTAGACTCTCCTATCCTTTCACAGTTCTCACTCCTTCATTCTCACTGACCCTGTTCTGTGCCATCATTCTGGCTGCCAATCCCTGGAATCCATCCACAATTCTCCCAATGTTCCACCTTTCCTAGAATCACTGGCCTGCTCTTCAACCTGCCAAAGGATGATGGAGCCTACGGTCTTCCATGTCCTCCAACAGCATCTAACATGAAACATCCTCCAACCCTATCACTTAAGTCTGTAAAAAATATGTAAAGGCCCTGAGAATCCTCTCTGTGTCATTCATACACACACACACACACACACACACACACACACACACACACGACAAAAAAAAAAATGGCATCTCCTTAGATGCAACTGTCGTTTTGTACAACTTCTCTCTCTCACAAAAACCAGTAAGTACTATAACTGTAAAACAACAAAAACATCCACTAGCCACTTTGTGTACTGTGCTTCCTAAAAAGAGCTTGATAATCATAGGCCACCGAAACAAGAACAATAACTACAATTACTATGATTATTAATAACCACTTGTTTAGCATATATTAAGTGCAACTTTAAGTATTTTTCCATTTAGTTCTTTTTTTTGAGTTGTGGAGTCTCACTCTTGCCCAGGCTGGAGTATAGTGGCACGCTCACGGTCACCCCAGCGTCCGCCTGCTGGGTGCCGGTGATCCTTTTGCCTCAGCCTTCCAAGTAGCTGGAACTACAGGCGCGTGCTACCATGCCTGGCTAACTTTTGATTTATTGTAGAGATGAGGTCTCACCAAGTTGCCCGGGTGGGTCTCGAACCCAAGGGCTCCACTCGCCTCAGCTCCCAAAGCGCTGGGATTACAGGCTGAGCCACAGATCCTGGCCTATTTTTTTTTTAATTGGAGTCTCACTTCACTGTTGTCCAGGCTGGAGTGCAGTGGCACTCTCACAGCCAACAACACAGCCTTGACCGGCTGGGTTCAGGTGATCCTTGTGCCTCAGCCTTCCAAGTAGCTAGAACCACAGGTGTGTGCCACCATGCCTGGCTAATTTTTTGATTTATTGTAGAGACAAGGTCTCTTCAAGTTGCCCAGGCTGGTCTTAAACTCCTGGACTCAGGCAATTCTCATGCCTTCACCTCCCAAAGTGCTAGGATTACAAGCATGGGTCACTGCACCCAGCCCCCATTTAGTTCTAAAAGCACCCGAAACTGAGGAAGTTGTGTGACCGCCCCCAACATCACCCAGCTGTAAGTGGCAGATCAGTATTAAAATCCAGCTTCTAGATCAGCACCAGCCTTCTCACCCCTAAGTCATACGGCACTACAAGCCATGCTGGCAGCAGATCCTGGTGGTACGAGCACACATCTAGGCATCAGACTGCCCGTGTTCAGCTCCAGTGCTGCTCCCCTCTTGATGTGACCCCCAGCAGATTTATCATCTGTAAAGTGGGATAACAACAGTTCCTCATGGAATCACTGTGAAAATTAAACAAGGTAACCCATCTTACACACTGAAAATACTGCCTATGATCATTTCAGTGTTCATATTAAATAGAATGAAACAAAACTTCTATGTATATCCATCTAAGTTGAGAATAAAAGTGCTTTGTAAATTTCTGTAGGGTGGCTCCTGGAAATTTTATTCTAAGCTCCAAGTTTCTATTTCTATAACATTGGGACAACTACTTTTTTATTTTTCTGCAGCTGCAGAGTCATGATCTCCACAATATGTGGCTACCAGATTTCCTTTTAAAGTAATCTTAAGCAAGCTTGGTTTCCCTTGCCATTATTAAGTCATTCCCCCAAGAATAATTCGAAATTTGTGTTAGATTTCGTTGCCTCCTGATTATAACCATTTAAGTCAGGTAACCTTTATGGGCATCAACTACCAAGCAACCAGTGTAAAACTAATGTTTCCCGTTACCTAAGTACCATAAAAGTGACAAACCTAGTTACTGCTAAACCTCTCGTCATCTCTCTACATAGCACTCTGGGAAAATAGGTCTAAGATTAACAGATCAATTATTGACAAAGCTAACATTTAAAAGGTCACAGTACTTAAGGTTACTTTGTTTTTAAAGTGTGAGACTGCAAACAAAACCAACAGCAAGCTATGTTTTCAGACTCAGGGCAAGAGCATGCTGGTCCTCACCTAGGCCCTGCTGAGGCCTTGGGAGAGAAAAAGCCACAAGGTGGAGATGCTGCTCCACGGAGGCTGCAGCGAGCACCCCTACCCTCGGAACACCTGCAGCAGGCCAGGAACTTAGGGTTCCAGACCTATAGCTAGGCGTCAAACCAAGTCAAGAATTCAAGAATCTCTAGGCTTCCCACTAATCCAGCCTCCTCGTTACTACAGCACACCGAACCTCCACGCGTGAGAAAAAAGACAAAATGAGCAGTAACGTTCAGAAGGAAAACCCTGAATGTAAACAACCCAGAAAACATGCTTCCAGTTTTTAATCTGACGGACAGTTGATAGCTAGTTACTTGCCTTTAATTCCCATGATGCCGCCCAAAAGGCAACACAGAACTGCCAAATAACATAAATACTAGGAGAATGAGTCTTGCCATGCTGTGCTTACCAGAAACCCAAATTTTCTTTTTTACCTTTTCAACAAAAGGGGAAAATCACAAGTACACTTTTTTATCTTTTTAACAGGGGAAAAAGTTTCTATTTGCAGGAATCAGGGATGGAGTTGCTGGGAGCTAGGGAACTGAGTGCCACCCAGCTTTTGACCTTTTTAACAGAGGGAAAAAGTACATATAGAACTTCTTTTTACCTTTTTAACTTCTTTTTACCTGCTGGGCTCCGGCAATCCTTCCGCCTCAGTCTTCCGAGTAGCTGGAACTATAGGCGCACGCTACCAAGCCCGGCTCATTTTTTGATTTACTGTAGAGATGAGGTCTCGCCAAGTTGCCCAGGCGGGTCTCAAACCCGCGGGCTCAGGCCATCCACTCACCTCAGCCTCCCAAGGCACGGGATTACAGGCTGAGCCACCGAGCCCAGCTCCATTTCACCTTTCTATTTCCCCCTTAGCTGGCCCTCATAAACACCCAGGTCTGCCATAAGTCCCTTTCTCCTCCCCTCCCTGCCCAGGGTTACCTGTGGGGTTAAAGAAGAGGGTGCCTGGGGTCACATGTGCAGTGGCATGCCCGGCCCTTCTGGGTTTCATGCGCCCAGCTTGTGGGGTGGCCAGGCCGATCACCTGCCTTCTGCAGACTGCTCCTAAGACACATGGGTTTCTGTCACTCTTCAACGAACCTTAGGGGACGCCTTGTTAAGATGGAACTCATTAAAAGTTCCACCTGTATGTGGAGCACTACCTATGTGATGTACAGCTGCTAAAAACTTCAGCTGGAAGTATTTCATTAAATCTCACCTCAAGCCGGGCTCGGTGGCTAAGCCTGTAATCCCGCGCCTTTGGGAGGCTGAGGTGAGTGAATTGCCTGAGCCCGCGGGTTCGAGACCCACCTGGGCAACTTGGCGAGACCTCATCTCTACAATAAATCAAAAAATCAGCAAGGCGCGGTAACGCGCGCCTGTAGTTCCAGCTACTCGGAAGGCTGAGGCGGAAGGATCGCCGGAGCCCAGCAGGTCGAGGCTGCGGTGGCCGGGAGCGACCACTGCACTCCAGTCTGGGCGACAGAGTGAGACTCCGACTCAAAAAAAAAAAAATCTCACCTCATAACTTGTTACTAACATCACCAATTTACCAGGTAAGAAAACTGAAGATGATATTACTAGGTTGGCCCTTATGATTGATATTCAGGCATCTTTTCAACCAACAGAAACTGCAATTTCAAAAGGTTCAACCTGGTAACAGGAAAAATGAGTGGGAGGCAGAGCTGAGAGCTGGGTTCCAGAGCCCATGCTCCTGGCCGCAATCCTCCCGGCTGTGGCCTGGGTGGTGCTCAGTTCCCTAGCTCCCAGCAACACCATCCCTAATTCCCACAAATATGATGGGGATGGGGAATCCACCTTAACCGACTTTGGGAGCAACTCTGCCCAAAAACACCTGTTTTGATATCTCTTAACAAAAACCTTCTTATAAAGTGAAGTGCCAATACACATCCTGATTTTCACATAACAGGTGTGTTCAAAGCAAAGTACTCATGTCCGGGGAAATAACAAAACCATTTTATATTTTTCAAAATATTTTCTTATACAGCTACTGTATCTGAAAGAAAAATCTTGTGAGTTATGAAGGGCAGACATTTCCACATTTTACAATGACCAAAGACACAAAATAACCCATTCAAGATCATGCCAAGCTAGTAGCTAAGTCAAAACTAAAAATAAAACTTTCTAACTGTAGGCAATATCGTTCTGCTACCGTTAGTGGAAAAATTGTTACTGTATACTGCTTCTCAAAATCCAGAAAAGAGAAATTAAAAAACCAAAAAATCAGCAGAGACTAAAGAATGTGAACTAAAATGTAGATTTTTTTCAAAGCTACTCATTGTTGAAATTCTCTAAGTAAACAAAAACACTGTAAAGAAAGTTTTAAAATTTAAGTCCAAGAAATATGGACTTACCTTGTAGTTTTACAGTTTTAAAATTCTTTTTTTTTTTTTTTTTTTTTTACAGACAGGGTCTCACTATGTCACTCACAGGCTGAAGTACAAGTAGCAGGATCATAGCTCACTGCAGCCTACAACTATAGGCATGCCCCACTATACCCAGCTAATTTTCTGTTTTAGAGATGAGTTCTCATAGCTTACTGCAGCCTGGAACTACACACATGCCCCCACTACACCCAGCTAATTTTTTACTTTTTTAGAAAGGGGTTCTTGCTATGTGCCAGGCTGGCCTCCAGCGATCCTCCCACCTCAGTCTCTGGAGTCACCGGCATTACAAGCATGGAAACATTTATAAACTCTCTGTATTTTCTAATTTTTCAGAAATTTACAACTCAAATATCCAGGTTGTTTTTTTTTTAAACGTTCTTATCTTCCTTAATGGACAAGTAGGAAAACACCACGCAGAGGAAAACACATTATGCGGCAAATTACCACACAACCTATATTCAGCCACCCATTTGTTTTTATATTAGTTCATTCCTTTGACTCAATAAATACTTAACTACTGCTAACTGCCAGTGACTGTGCTAGAACTTGACACTAGGACTAAGAACTGTGTCTACCCTCAAGAAGTTTATAATCTTAAGGGGACAGTTAAAGAGACAGAACAATGTGAAAAGTCCCACACAGAAAGGCCAGCCAACACTGAAAGAAGGGACAAAGAAATTCTCTTGAAAAACTCTCCAGGTGCACCATAAAAAAGAGAACTCATCTACATGAAGAACAGGCTACAAATACCTAAGATATAATATTGTGGAGAGGCCGGTGTGGTGGCTCACGCCTATAATCCCAGCACTTTGGGAGCCTGCGGGTTCGAGACCAGTCTGGGAAACTTGGCGAGCCCTCATCTCTACAATATATCAAAATAAAAAACAAAATTAGCCGGGCATGGTAGCGCGCACCTGTAATTCCGGCTACTCGGAAGGCTGGGGTGGAAGGATCACCGGAGTACAGCAGGTCGAGGCTGCAGTGGCCGGGAGCGGCCACTGCACTCCAGTCTGGGCGACAGAGTGAGACTCCAACTCAAAAAAAAAAAGATAATAGAGGTATGACAACCAAATGCAACCCTGTACCAGAAAAAATGGTTATTATCATTACTTTGCTTTACAGGTCATTAGTGGGCAAACTGGCAGAATATGAATAGGGCCTGTAGATTATAGTCCTCTGTCAATGCTAATTTCCTAATTTTGATAATTATGTTGTTGTAAGAAAATGTCCTAACTTTCAGCAGATACACACTGAAATATCTAGGAGTGAAAAGGCTGGTGCCTGTTAACTTACTCTTGCAGGGTTTTGGAAAAAATCAATCCTATGGTGTGGAGGGAGAGGGGAAGACAGTGCATGTAAGTAAGAGCATGCAAAAAAGTTAAATTTTAATATTTAGTGGAGCTGCATGAAGGCATATTATACTATTTATATAACTTTTATGTAAATCTAAAGTTATTTCAAAAGAAAAAGAAATGGAAAAGTTCATGGTGTTGGAACATTTTATCAATGAAATAAAATTAGACCCCACCTCACAGTATACATAAAAATCAATTCTAGAAGATTAAATGCCTAAATGTGAAGAGAAAAACAGACTTCATGACCTGAAGATATAAGAAAGGATCCTTACAACAACAAAAAAAGCACAAACCAAAAGATGTACAAACTAGACTATAATAAACAGTTGCAGGTTAACAAAAGACAAATGAAAAGATGAGCCAAGGACTGAAAGAAAATATGAACATGTAGCAGACAGAAGGTTAGTAAAAAAAAAATTTCTCCTAGAAATTAATAAGAAAAAGACAAACCTAGAGAAAAAAGGGCACGTATCAGAAATGGGTTTGCAGAATAGAAAACAGGAATGACCAATGAACACAAAAATACGTTCAACCTCATCTGTAATCAGGGTAACAAATTAAAACCATAATGACTTATTCTTGCCACCAGATGACAAGGATTAGGTTTGGGCAAAAAAACACAAAGAACGGAAGCTCACTCAGGCTGAGGTTAGAATAAACTGGTACAACTACCTTGGTGAGCAAACTACTTTGGTGAGCAAACTGGTAACGCTTATGGAGATCCGAGCACAGGCCTAGAGAAACTCAGGTGAGTGTTCACAGGAAGGCATGAACAAGAATTCCAACCGAGCACTGTTTCTACTGGGGAAAACTTAGAAACAGCCTAAGCATAACATGGTATTATCAATGACAGAATGCTGTTGCAATTAAAAGAACTGTGGAGCTACAAATAATCAAGGCTAAAATTTTAAAATCACATTGCGCAATGGATAGTTTCAGTTTTGCACGATAAAAATATTCTAAGATTAGTTGTACAACAATGTGATATGATTAACACTACTGAACTGTACAGTTTAAAACAGTTATGATGCTGTCTATTTTACAATTAAAATTTTACAATAGGCTGGGCTCGGTGGCTCAGCCTGTAATCCCAGCGCTTTGGGAGGCCGAGGTGAGTGGATTGCCTGAGCCCGTGGGTTCGAGACCCGCCTGGGTAACTTGGTGAGCCCTCATCTCTACAATAAATCAAAAACTAGCCAGGCGTGGTAGCGCATGCCTGTAGTTCCAGCTACTTGGAAGGCTGAGGCAGAAGGACTGCTGGAGCCCAGCAGGTCGAGGCTGCAGTGGCCATGAGTGGCCACTGCACTCCAGTCTGGGTGACAGAGTGAGACTCCAACTCAAAAAAAAAAAATTTTTTTTAAATAAACCAAGAAAGTTATATATAAACAGACCTCTATACTGTTCATAGCTGTATTCATATGTAGCAAAAGTATAAAGTTGTTTGTGGTAAATACATTTTAAAAAACCAGAGTAGTAATCACCTCTGGGTAAAGAGGAAGGGGCCTAGGACTTGGAAGGGGAAAGAGGCCCTCTCAATTGCTGGAAATGATTCATTTCTTCAAAGAAACAACCTGAAGCAATAATTTATTAGAACTTAAGAAAGTCAGTGTGAGTACAGGTGTATTCACGTATTTTTCCGGTGTTTAAGTCTTTTATTTAATGCCAGGCACGGTGGCTCACAGAGGATTGCCTGAGCCCAGGGGTTTGAGACCACCCTGGACAACTTGGCAAGACCTCATCTCTACTATAAATAAAAAAATTAGCCAGGCATGGTGGCGCATGCTTATAATTCCAGCAGCTAGTTGGAAGGCTGAAGCAGGAGGATCACCTGAGCCCAGCAGGTTGAAGCTGTGGTAGCTGTGAGCGTGCCACTGCACTCCAGCCTGGGTGAGAAAAGTGAGACTCCAACTCAAAAAAAAAAAATTCTATTTAAAAAGAAAAAGGGAAGCCGGGCTCGGTGGCTCAGTCTGTAATCCCACGCCTTGGGAGGCTGAGGTGAATAGGATTGCCTGAGCCCGCGGGTTCAAGACCCGCCTGGGCAACTTGGAGAGACCTCATCTCTACAATAAATCAAAAAATCAGCCGGGTGTGGTAGCACTACTCAGAAGGCTGGGATGGAAGGATCGCTGGAGCCCAGCAGGTCAAGGCTGCGGTGGCTGGGAGCGGCCACTGCACTCCAGTCTGGGCGACAGAGTGAGACTCCAACTCAAAAAGAAAAAAGAAAAAGGGGACATTATGAAAAAGAAAAGAATGATACTCAATGTTTGGGGACAGTCACTAAGTAAGAGCAAAGAGCCAGAAATGGCCTGAAAGGGCGGCCTGGTCAATTCAGACTTCAGGGACGGGTTTTAAGCCTAAACTTCACCACACAGAAACATGAATCAAACATTAAAGTTTTAGTATTGTGCAATTTATATTACATTTTACTTCCTAAAAATTCATGATCCTTGTACATATTAACTCTCAACTAAAAGAGTCAAGAATTTGAATACACCAAATACCCTGAGACTTGATCATTACACATTCTATGCATGACACAAAATATCCATGTACCCTATTAATATGTAAAATATTCACCTTGGGAGGCCAAGGTGAGAGGATTGCCTAAGCCCATGGGTTTGAGAACAGCCCAGGCAACCTGGTGAGACCTCATCTCTACATAAATCAAAAAACTGATAGTGCGTGCCTGTAGCTCCTGCTACTTGAAAGACTGAGGCAGAAGGATTGGCCTGAGTCCAGCAGGTCGACCCTGGGACGGCCATGAGCGTACCACTACACTCTAGCCTGGGCGACAACGGAGTGAGACTCCACCTCAAAAAAAAATGTAAAATATTAAGTATCGATAAAAAATTGTCTTTAAAGAGTAAAGAATCATTATACTCTGTAGCAAATTAAAAATGGCTACAAGTTCTTTACTCTTCCCCCTACTGAGAGGTGCAGACTGATTTTCCTCCTCACTTAACCTTCCTTCATGCCATCTGGATCACCATTTCAGAACGTCAGACATGACCTCATCCTAAGAAGTTAAAAAAAATTCAAGGCAAAGGAAGAAAAGTAATAAATATAAGGCATGAATTTTTTGAGTTTATTTTTAAACGACCAAAACCCTATAATATCAACAGCCAGTTCCACTGAACAAGTAGTAAATGGATTATATGCATGGCGTATCATAGATATAATAGACAACTGATAATAAGAAAAACATGCAAAGTGTTAAGAACTGTATGGTTATTACACACCCATCAAAAACTGAAAAACACAACCTAAAAACAGTGTTGGCAGAACTGTGAAGAAATGTATTTACATGTCACTAGCAGCCCTGGAAACTTGGCTGAAGAGGTAACTTGACAAAATATAACAAGAATTTTAAAATGTGTGTTTGTTTTGACTTAAAATTCCACTTTGTGAAATGCCCCCTCAAGGACAAAACATGTAGAGGGCCATTGGCCTCCAGAGGCACTGTGAGCCATTGTCCACCCTCCAGGTCCCTCCTCCTCTCCAGAGATGGAAGCCATGTCACCTCCCTTTGAAGCTGCGTTGGCAGCCAGGATCGGTGGCTCAGCCTGTAATCCCATGCCTTTGGGAGGCTGAGGTGAATGGACTGCCTGAGCCCGCGGGTTCGAGACCTGCCTGGGCAGCGAGACCTCATCTCTACAATAAATCAAAAAAAATCAGCTGAGCGTGGTAGCGTGTGCCTGTAATTCCGGCTACTCGGAAGGCTGAGGCGGAAGGATTGTCAGAGTCCAGAAGGTTGAGGCTGTGGTGGCCGGGAGTGGCCACTGCACTCCAGTCTGGGTGACAGAGTGAGACTCCAACTCAAAAAAAAAAAAAAAGAATACCATCCCAGCACTCTGGGAGGTCAAAGCAAGTAGGTTGTCTGAACCTGCGGGTTCGAGACCAGCCCTGGCAAACTTGCAAGACCTCATCTCTACAATACATTAAAAATTAGCCGGGCGTGGTAGCACGCGTCTGTAGTTCCGGCTCTTAGAAGGGTGAAGTGGAAGGATTGCCCGAAACCAGCAGATTGATGGTGGCCGTGAGCGTGCCATTGCACTCCAGTATGGGAGACAGAGTGAGACTCCGACCCCCCCAAAAAAATCCAATCAAACTGTACATCTGAAGCATCTGTCCTACACCTTCAAACACAGGAAAAACCTGTGTCAGTCATCAGTATGTCATCAGTATGTCAACATGATGTTTCTAAAATAAACAACCAGCTAGATGATGAAGTACACACCAAAAAGTCAGATTTTGCATTCTAATGAAGTCCAAAAAATTTAAATTGGTCTCCATGAAAATTTAAAACTTTGGTGTCAAAGGACAACATCAAGAAAATGAAGACAACCAACAGAATGGGAGGAAATGCTTGCAAACCATATACCTGGTAGGAGACCTGTCTCTAAAATAAAGAACACCTATAACCCAACAATAAAAAGACAAATAGCTTAATTAAAAATGAGCAGAGGATCTGAATAGACATTTCTCCAAAGAAGATATACAAATAATCAGTAAGCACATGAAAAGATATTCAATGTCACTAGTCACCAGAGAAACGCAAATCAAAACCACGAGATAACACTTAATTCAGTTGGGCTCAGTGGCTCAGCCTGTAATCCCGCGCCTTTGGGAGGCTGAGGTGAATGAATGGTCTGCGCCCGCGGGTTCGAGACCTGCCTGGGCAACTTGGCGAGACCTCATCTCTACAATAAATCAAAAAAATCAGCCGGGCGTGGTAGCACGCGCCTGTAGTTCCAGTTACTTGGAAGGCTGAGGCGGAAGGATCGCCGGAGCCCAGCAGGTCGAGGCTGCTGTGGTGGCCGGGAGCGGCCACTGCACTCATCTGGGCGACAGAGTGAGACTCCAACTCAAAAAAAAGATAACACTTAATTCACTAGGATGGCTAGAATCCAAAAGTCAGATAATAAGTGCTGGTAAGGATGTGGAGAAATTAGGACCCTCTTACACTGCTGATGAGAATGTAAAATGGCTCCCCTTTGGAAAATAGCCTGGTAGTTCCTCAAACAGTTAAACATCATAACCATACGAACCAGCAATTCTACTCCTAGGTATCTACCCAAAAGTACAAAAGCGTGTCCATACAAAAACCTGTGCACTAATGTGTGTACAGTAGCCATCTGCATTCCCAATAGCCAGAAGGCAGAAACAACCCGGAAGATGAATGAATAAGCAAAATGTGGCATATCCATACAGTAGAATATTCTTTGGCTATAAGAAGGGTTAAGTACTAATACATGGTCACTTGTATGGATGATCCTTACAAACATTATACTAACAAACTGGACACAAAAGACCACATACTATATTATTCTACTCATATGAAAGTACAGAATAGGCAAATCTACTGAGACAGATTAGTGGTTGCCAGGGGCAGAGAAGAGGCTTGAGGGGGGATAGGGCAGTTAGAGCTAAAGGGCACAGGGTTTCTTTTTAAGGTGATGAAAATGTTCTAAAATGACTGTAGCAATGGTGAACATACCAGAAACCAATGAATTGGACACTTTAAGTCAGCAACTGTATGGTATGTGAATTATACCTCAATAAATCCGTTTTTTTTAAAAAGTAGAAAAAATAGCCCCCTAAAACCAATATCCATTTAGAACTCCATCTAGCTGGGCTCAGTGGCTCAGCCTGTAATCCCAGCACTTTGGGAGGCCGAGGTGAGTGGATTGCCTGAGCCTGTGGGTTCAAGACTAGCCTGGGCAACTTGGCGAGACCTCGTCTCTACGATAAAATAAAAATAGTTGGGCGTGGTAGCGCACGTCTGTAGTTCCAGCTACTCAGAAGGCTGAGGCGAAAGGATCGCTGGAGCCCAGAAGATGGACTCTGGAGTGGCCACGAGCATGCTTGCCACTGCACTCCAGCCTGGGCGAAGGAGTGAGACTCCAACTCCAAAAAAAAAAAGAACTCCACCCACCAGTTTTCTTGTGATGCTCACTCTAAGGCATAGTCAAATACTAGAGAAAACCTGGCCCTTTCCACACAACTGAAGATTTAGTAACCACTTCATAATCCCAGGAGAGAATAAGGAGCCAAAGTTACATGGTTGCTGTCTAGTCCTCCCACGCCCAAAAATCTTGGAACCAAGTTCTTCCTTCCTGATAAATCTACAGTCTTATCTAGAGACATCCTATTTTGGAAGTAGGTAAGAGGAAGAATAAAAGAGAAAAAAGAAAGAAGCAGTATTAAATGTTCTAAAGAGTCACTTTAACAATAATGGATGCAATACTGGAAATGTTCGCGATTACCCAGTACCCAACATGCTGCGATTCCTAGTCCCAACACAGAGATGAGTTTCCGTCAATGCCTCATAGCACTCCCAATAACTTCTCTTTCCCTTCCCTCCCCTAAATAACTACAGGTTTATTTAGTTATTTATTTATCTAAAAAACTAAGGTTTTAGGATTTATAAGAATCACTAAGGGGCAATTATGAATGTGTTTGCCTGTAATACCAAATTTGTGCTCACAAAAAAGATTTACTTTTACTTATTAAGGTCACTTATTAAGGAACAACTTTTACTTATTAAGGTCACTTTTCCTAAATTTTATTGGTTTTCTTTTCAACACAATCTTTCACTCTTAAAAGAAATGGAATCTGTCTTGTCTTAATTCTTAATGGCATTTATTTATAAAATAACATCACTGAGTTTCCAGAAAATAAAAGCAACCAAAGCATACATGGAATACAGTGTGATACAGAAGCAGCATTAAAGAATCTGAAACAAGAAACTAGCATTAGACTCAAAATTTAGCTAAATAATCCTGTGAAAGTTATTTCTATCTAGATTTCCACTGCTCATCTATAAATGAACTTAGCCTAGGGTCTAGATGATCCATAATGTACTTACTACTAGAACTATTATTTCTATGTAAGGATCGACTCATGGTCATAAGAACTTCTCTCCTGTAGTTTGAAATGTTGCTGAGTTTCAACCTTAACTAAAAAACACCATCTGCTCTCACACAAACCAACTAAGACTTTATAAAGAATAAGAAAAAAGCACTCTCAAACCCAGTCCTGAAGTCCTGTAATCTTACATATCTCCAAGACTTACTTTATATCTGCCCTTTGAAAAAGAAATGAACTACTTTGGAAACAAACTTTCAAACACTGAACTTCATTGTTTACTCTTGTCTGCATGTCCCATAGTCACTTCTGTGGAGTTTTATGTTAAACAGCTCCCCAAACTATTATCACTACTAGGTGGACGTCTCCATATACAGGCAATCCCCGCGACGCATGGCTCCCATACACGTGAGTTTTCATTGCCACGGTTTATTTAAATAATGCCAGTCTCCCCAAAGCACAGTTTAAACTCCAGCCACCACAGTATATTAACTATGAGCATCACCTACAGTACAAACTGCTGCTAGCTCTTTAGGCCACAAAGCACTATGTACGCAACAGAGGCACATCATGATCAATAACCAGTCCCATCACTTTTTCAGTCTGTTGATGGTAGGCTACTGTTCATCTGTTGCCTGTTCACAGACACAAGAAATGTAACTGTGTTTCCCCCTTGTCTATCAGTAATAATCCATGAGACATTTTACAAAAATACTCAAAAAATTAACAATGATGAAAGTGGAGCAAAGAAACAAAAACGGTTAATGTTAGAAGGAAAACCGGCCCGGGCTCGGGGGCTCAGCCTGTAATCCTGCGCCTTTAGGAGGCCAAGGTGAGTGGATTGCCTGAGCCCGCCTGGGCAAGCGAGACCTCATCTCTACAATAAATCAAAAAATGAGCTGGGCATGATAGCGCAAGCCTGTAGTTCCGGCTACTCGGAAGGCTGAGGCGGAAGGATCGCCGGAGCCCAGGAGGTCAAGGCTGCGGTGGCCGGGAGCGGCCGCTGCACTCCAGTCTGGGTGACAGAGTGAGACTCCAACTCAAAAAAAAAAAAAAAAAAAAAAGAGAAAACAATAACTGACCAGAATGAGAAACTGAAATTAAATAAAAAATAAATAAATCAGCCGGGCTTGGTGGCTCAGCCTGTAATCCCGCGCCTTTGGGAGGCTGAGGTGAATGGATTGCCTGAGCCCACGGGTTCGAGACCCGCCTGGGCAGCGAAACCTCATCTCTACAAAAAATCAGCCGGGCGTGGTAGCGCATGCCTGTAATTCCGGCTACTCAGAAAGCTGAGGTGGAAGGATCGCCGGAGCCCAGCAGGTCGAGGCTGCGGTGGCCAGGAGCCATTGCACTCCAGTCTGGGTGACAGAGTGAGACTCCAACTCAAAAAATAAAAATAAATAAATAAATAAATAAATCCGAGTGTGAACCTCGCAGTGGCCGGTGGGCCCACATCTCCGAGGGAGCCGTCTGAGCCAGGTGTACACACTCAGGCAGCAGAAGGCCCGCAGAGAAGGGGCTTCAGAATGTCGCCATCATGTTTTGCCATTCAACATAGAAAGGATTTAAGTGCCGAAATAATTAGAACTAAAATTGTTCATAGGAAATCACTGTCTCAGAAAGAAAACTGACATAAGGCATATGAACACTATAGATACTATGGCTTAAAAGATGTCAACATTCTAGCTTTCAGAGGTAGAAGTCTTAGATAAGACATTTCAAGAGCTTGTACCAGAAATATCCAAGGACAAATCAAGGTCAGTGAAAACTGTTCAGGGTGATAAACGAAAACAAATGCTCCAAAAATACAAAGAAGAAAAGCAACTTAAAAAATTGAAGGCTGGGCACGGTGGCTCAAACCTATAATCCCAGCACTTTGGGAGGCCCAGGCAAGAAGACTGCCTGAGCCCGCGGGTTCAAGACCAGCCTGGGCAACATGGCGAGATCCTGTCTCTACAAGGTAGTTCTGGCTACTTGGAAGGCTGAGGCAGAAGGATTGCTGGAGCCCAGCAGGTAGAGCCTGGGCGATAGAGTGAGACTCCAAGTCAAAAAAAAAAAAATTTAAAAAGCAGAGAGAGAAAGCTAAACGAAAAGTATTTAAAGTAGGCCTCAATAGACCTGAAATGCCATGTTTTCTTTTATCAAACCAGAATACCATGAAAACTGAGCCAAAAAAGCCAAGCCTAAACTTCAGCAATCCATTTGCTCAGCTGGAGAGGAGACCACCAGGAACATGCCAGGCACATTTCCTTTGGAGGTAACCTGACCTCATTCTCACCTCTTAGCCCCTCAGTGGAGGACAAGAAGAAGAATTGTGAATTTAAAAATAACACAGGATCCGCGGCGGCAAGATGGCGACGGGGCAACCTGGTCTCTGAAGCCCTCTGCAAAGGAGATCTGCAGTGGGTCTCTGACTCTTGACCCAGGGGGCTGGGGATCCCAACATCGCAACCTGCTCTTCATACAGAGCTCAGCCATTGCCACCGCTGGGACATTGCAACGGACTGGGCAGTTACTGCGGCGCAAACAGTGCCGCTGCCGCCGCAGCCCCTCCCCCCACCACGGCTGCTGTTGCTGCCGCGGCCTCTGTGACAGGTAGCACATCACACCACCCGGGCCCGAGGCAATCCACACCAAACCCCTTCAGGGAAGATCTGCTGGGATCGCTGCCACCTCTCCTGCATCCGAGACTGTCCTGCCCGCCTGGCTTATGGCTCCAGTTGCCTGTTCAGAGGCATCTTGTTCCTGTCCGGCCCCACCCCCTCTGGGGCGAGCAGCTGAGATAGCACCACCTGCTGGCGATTCAAGGGAGTAAATCTACAGCCCCACTGCATGGACAGATTCCAGGGCAGTGGGAAGTGGGTTCCACATTATCCACACACCTGTCAGCAAATACCGGGACCTGCAGACAGATTTTGAATCACAGCTCTCCCCTTAAGTAAATCTCAAAACTGCAAAAAGGACCACCTCCAACCTACACTGCAACTTCAGAACTGAACAAAGTAGGAGGACATACATAAAGAATAAGAGGTTGAACAAACAGAAGTAAAACCAATCCCTTTACCCCTGAATAACAGAATTAAAGAAGACGGTGACATGGAGGGAAGGAAAAAGTAGGGAGGGGGAAAAAAACCGCACAAATGAAGAAAAACCAAAAGAAGAATATAGGTCTTACACAGACCCCTGGGAAATTCGACACCTTGAAAACAGATTCTGGAACACAAACAATGAAGAGTCCCCAGAATGACTGGTTACATGCAACAAACTCAGACATCAAGACATTAATGGAGAGAACTTAAAAAATTGAGGAGAGACGAGAGGAAAACAGGAAGGAGCTGATGTCAGAAATGACAGCAGTAAAGAATACTGTGATGGAAATGAACAACAGACTAATAAGCATGGAAAGCAGAATCAGCCAAGCAGAAGAAAGAATCTCAGAGCTCGAAGACCAAACACAGAACTAACCCAAACTGTCAAAAGCATAGAAAAGAAGCTCAAAAAGACAGAACAAAACCTGCAAGAGATGATCACTTCAAGAGACCAAACCTAAGAGTAATTGGGCTTCCTGAGGCAGAAAGAGAAACAGAAGCCACACTGGAACAAACATTTCATGAAATCATTCAAGAAAACTTCCCTCATCTCATTAAGGATGAAAAAATTCAAACACAAGAGATTCAGAGAACCCCTGCAAGACAACAAATGAGAAGACCAACTCCCAGATGCATAATAATTTGCCTAAACAAAGTAGGTATAAAAGAAAAAATCCTAAAGGCAGCAAGAGAAAAAGGCCAGACTACCTACCAGGGAAGACCAATTAGAATAGCAGCAGATTTATCCACAGAAACCCTTCAGGCCAGGAGAGCCTGGAGCCCTATCTTCAAAGTTCTAAAAGAGAAACAATTTCAACCAAGAATAACCTGCCTACCCAAACTAAGCTTCATTAGTGAGGGAGAATTGAAATCTTTTCCAGACATCCAATCCCTAAGAACCTACACTGCCACCAGACCACCTCTACAAGAAACACTTAAGAAAGTACTGAACACAGAAGAAAAAGAAAAAAGAACAGCAGCATTCTTCACAAGAGTACAGGCAAAAGATTAAAAACACACATGAAGCAACTCCAAAACCCAAAGAAAGACAACAAATAAACAGGAACAACTCTGTAAGACCCTTATGACAGGGATCAACTCTTGCATTTCAATTATTAGCCTAAATGTGAACGGACTAAATGCACCACTGAAAAGACATAGAATGGCAAAATGGATAAAGTATCATCAGGCAACAATCTATTGCCTTCAAGAGACTCACCTCACTAGAAAGGACACCCACAGACTCAAAGTAAGAGGATGGGAAACAAACTTTCAGGCGAACGGAATACAAAAGAAAGGAGGAGTAGCGATCTTAATTTCAGACAAAATACCCTTCAAGCTATTAAAAATCAAAAAAGATACAGAAGGCCACTACATAATGATAAAAGGCTCAATCCATCAACAAGAAACATCTATCCTAAACATATATGCACCCAACATAGGTGCGCGAACTTTCATAAAGCAACTTCTTGGAAAACTAAAGAAAGATACTGACTCTAACACTATCATAACTGGGGACTTTAATACCCCACTCACAACCCTAGACAGATCATGAGGACAGAAAATCAGCAAGGAGATCTGGAACCTCAATGTGACTTTGGACCAAATGGACTTAATTGATACCTACAGAACACTCCATCCAAAGACCACAGAATACACATTCTACTCATCACCACATTCTAAGATCAACCACATACTCGGCCATAAATCAAGCATAAGCAAATTTAAAAGGACCGAAATTCTACCAAACACCTTCTTGGACCACAGTGGAATAAAAATAAACATTGACACCAACAAAGTCCCCCCAAAACCCACAAAGACATGGACACCAAACAGCATGATGCTAAACAACTCCTGGGTCAACGACGAAATCAAAACAGGGATCAAAAGATACCTGGAAACAAATGAAAATGAAGAAACATCTTACCAAAATCTCTGGGATGCCCTGAAAGCTGTAGTAAAATTTATATCCCTACAAACATACATGAAGAAAATGGAAGGAACAGAAATTCACAACCTAACAAGCCACCTAAAGAAGCTGGAAAAGCAAGACCACAAAAACCCTAATTTCAGCAGAAGAATCCAGATCACCAAAATAAAATCCCGAATCCAGGACACAGAAGACAAAAAGATAATATAAAAAAAAATAAATGAAACAAAAAGCTGGTTCTTTGAAAGGATAAACAAGATCGATGGTCCCCTAGCTAGAATGACCAAGAAAAAATGAGAAAAAAACCAAATAAGCACAATCAGAAACACAAAAGATGAAGTCACATCTGATCCTGAAGAAATACAAAAGATCATTAGAGATCCTGAAGAAATACAAAAGATCATTAGAGACTACTACGTACACTTGTATGGAAACAAACTTGAAAACCAGAAGGAAATGGAGGACTTTCTGACATCACACAACCTACCTAGGTTGGAACAAGAAGAAATTGAGACCCTAAATAGACCAATAACAATCAAGGAAATCAACTACGTAATAAGAAAACTTCCTACCAAAAAAAGCCCTGGTCCAGATGGCTTTCCAGCAGAATTCAACAAGACATTCAAGGAGGAGCTGATACCAATCCTACTGAAGGTATTCCAGGCGATTGAAAAAGATGGAACTCTCCCCAAATCATTTTACGAAGCCAACATCACATGGATACCCAAGCCAGGTAAAGATCCAACAAAGAAAGAGAACTACAGGCCAATATCTTTGATGAACATAGATGCTAAAATTCTCAACAAGATCCTAGCAAACCAGATTCAGCAATACATCTCAAAAATCATCCACCATGACCAAGTAGGCTTCATTCCTGGGATGCAAGGCTGGTTCAACATTCGTAAAACCATAAATGTAATTAAACACATCAACAGATGTCAAAACAAAAACCACATGATCATATCATTAGATGCAGAAAAAGCTTTTAATAAAATCCAGCACTCTTCTTGATAAAAACCCTTGAACATCTAGGCATACGGGGAACATACCTCAAAATAGTAAAAGCCATCTACGAGAAACCCACAGCCAGCATACTCCTAAATGGACAAAAATTGGAACCAATTCCCCTGAAAACTGGAACTAGACAAGGATGCCCACTCTCACCCCTCCTGTTCAACATAGTATTGGAAGTCCTGGCTAGAGCAATCAGGGAAAAGGAGGCAATCAGAGGTATTCAAATAGGAAAAGAGGATGTCAAGTTATCTCTCTATGCAGATGATATGATTGTGTACCTTGAAAACCCAAGAGAATCTGTCAAAGGCCTCCTTACATTGATAAAGGCCTTTGGCAAAGTCTCAGGATACAAAATAAATGTACAAAAGACAATCGCATTTCTCTACACCAATAATAAAACAGAAACCCAAATAAAAAACACAATTCCATTCACAACAGTCACAAAAAAAATGAAATACCTCGGCATCTTCCTAACCAGAGACGTGAAAGACCTTTACCATGAAAATTACAAAACACTGCTCAAAGAAATCAAAGCTGACACGAACAAGTGGAAAAATATCCCATGCTCATGGATTGGAAGAATCAACATTGTGAAGATGTCCATCTTATCTAAGGCAATCTACAAATTCAATGCAATACCCATTAAATTACCAACAACATTCTTCTCAGACCTAGAAAAAACAACACAGGAATTCATATGGAAACACAAACGTCCAAGAATAGCCAGAACAATCCTCAGCAAAAAAAACAAAGCAGGTGGTATCACAATATCAGACTTCAAACTTTACTATAAAGCTACAATCATCAAAACAGCTTGGTATTGGTACAGGAACAGGCATATAGATCAATGGAACAGAATTGAGATTCCACAAGCAAAACCTCAATTTCTCAACCAACTCATCTTTGACAAAGCCCCCACCACCTACCACTGGGGAGAGGAGAACCTATTCAGTAAATGGTGCTGGGAAAACTGGCTGACCACATGCAGAAGATTGAAACAGGACCCCTATCTATCCCCATGCACAAAGGTTAACTCCAAATGGATCAGAGAACTAAATGTAAAAGCTCCAACCATAAGAACTTTAGAAAAGGAAGGAAATACTCTCATGGAAATCGGAACTGGCATCCAATTCCTGTACAAAACCCGAAACCTACAGGTCATAAGAGAGAAGATAGACAAATGGGACCTTATTAAACTGACAAGCTTCTGCAAAGCCAAAGAAACCATCAAGAGAGCAGGGAGCCTACAGACAAGACAGCCTACAGACTGGGAAAAAGTATTTGCCTACTCTAGGTATGACAAAGGCTTAACATCCTGGATCTACAAGGAACTGAAACGTACTGAAAAGAAGAAAACAAACAACCCCATTATCAAATGGGCAAAAGATATGAACAGACACTTCACAAAAGAAGACATCCGAGCAGCCAACAAACACATGAAGAAATGCTCAACCTCACTAATCATCAGGGAGATGCAAATCATAACCACACTGAGATACCATCTAACTCCAGTCAGAATGGCAATTATCAACAACTCAAAAAATAACAGCTGCTGGAGAGGGTGTGGTGAAAAGGGAACACGTCTACACTGTTGGTGGGAGCGTAAACTAGTGTAACCTCTGTGGAAAGCAGTGTGGCGATTCCTAAAAGCTCTAAAAATTGACCTTCCATATGACCCTGCAATCCCCCTACTGGGAATATACCCTGAAGAACACAAATCATTCTATAAAAAAGATACCTGCACATGTATGTTTATCGCAGCGATGTTCACAATAGCAAGAACCTGGAAACAACCATGCTGCCCATCAAAAGAGGACTGGATTAAAAAATGTGGTACATATACACGATGGAATACTACGCAGCCATAAAAAAGAACAAAATCATGAATTTCGCAGCAACCTGGATGGAACTAGAGTCTGTAATACTGAGTGACCTCTCACAGAAACAAAGATCCGAATATCACATGTTCTCACTCATATAATGGACCTTGAACATCCGATGTAATACTATAAGAAAATGACTGACGGTACTGGAAAACTATGGGGGGGGTGGGATTAACAGTAGCAAATATCTGTATGGGGATGGGAAAACACCTCTCATCAACAGGGTATCTGAATGAAACGTAATTGTACACCTAACCCTTAACTGTACTTCACAAAAGCATAATAAAAATATTAATAAAAAAATAAAAATAAAAAAATAACACAAACACTTTTCTTCATGTTATCTGTGCTGTGATACATTGAGACTATTGAAAATTCGGAGCCTTACTGATAACATAAACAGCTCATTACATATTTGGTGTTATGTCTATTTTTTAAAGTATTCTTACAATAAAGAAAGCAAGAGAAAAGGAAGTGATTTTTTAATCATAAAAAAAAATTTGGAAACTATGTATTTGTGTTTATGTCCGTTAATCCACTTATATAGCATCATACTATGTTCATGAACGTGTATTTTAGATATGATATTGTTTCTCAAGAGAGTGGGACCTTTTGTACGTCAACCTCACAAAATTTAAAAACAAAAAATGCATTGTTCTTTAAAAAAAAAATCCTAGGCCTGAAAAGTACAATGAACAAAATGAAAAATGTGATGTAGAGCATCAACAACAGAACTAATCAAACAGAACAATCTGTGAGTTCAAAGACAAGTTATCTGAAAATATAGGGCAACTCCTTTGGGTCCCCTCCCACTGTGAGAGCTTTTCTCAATAAAAATTTAGAAAAGAGCCAGGCTCGGTGGCTCAGCCTCTAATCCCGTGCT
Organism: Cephalopachus bancanus; assembly: GCA_027257055.1. Lineage (NCBI taxonomy): Eukaryota > Metazoa > Chordata > Mammalia > Primates > Tarsiidae > Cephalopachus > Cephalopachus bancanus. Next base: position 3,916,264 of record JAPVLO010000325.1, read on the forward strand.
GTGGGAGGCTGAGGTGAGTGGATTGCCTGAGCCTGCAGGTTCGAGAACCGCCTGGGCAACTTGGCAAGACCTCATCTCTACAATAAATCAAAAATTAGCCGGGCGTGGTAGCGCACACCTGTAGTTCCAGCTACTTGGAAGGCTGAGGCGGAAGGATCGCCAGAGCCCAGCAGGCGAGGCTGCGGTGGTCGGGAGCGGCCACTGCACTCCAGTCTGGGCGACGGAGTGAGACTCCAACTCAAAAAAAAGAAAAAGAAAAAGAAAGAAAGAAAGAAAGAAAGAGAAAATATATAGGCAGAAGAGAAAAAAGAATGAAAAGGAATGAAGAGGCACTTACAGGATTTATGGGAAAGCATCAAAAGAGCAAATGTTTTCAGTCGTTGGCATTTAAAAGGGAATAGAGAAACATAAATAGATAGAAAGCATATTTAAAGAAATAATAGCATAACACTTTGCAACCCTGGAGAAAGATATAAATATTCACCTATAAGAAGGTCAAAGGTAGCCGGGCTTAGTGGCTCAGCCTGTAATCCCGCACTTTGGGAGGCCAAGGTGAGTGAATTGCCTGAGCCCGCGGGTTCGAGACCCGCCTGGGCAGCGAGACCTCATCTCTACAATAAATCAAAAAATCAGCTGGGCGTGGTAGCGCATGCCTGTAATTCTGGCTACTTGGAAGGCTGAGGCAGAAGTATCACCAGAGCCCAGGAGGTCAAGGCTGCGGTGGCTGGGAGCGGCCACTGCACTCCGGTCTGGGCAGCAGAGTGAGACTCCCACTCAAAAAAAAAAAGAAGGTTAAGGTTAAAGGTGTCCAATCAAGCCGGGCTTGGTGGTTCAGCCTGTAAGCCCGCGCCTTTGCGAGGCTGAGGTGAGTGGACTGCCTGAGCCCACAGGTTCGAGACCCGCTTGGGCAACTTGGCGAGACCTCATCTCTACAATAAATCAAAAACTAGCCAGGCATGGTAGCGCGCACCTGTAGTTCCAGCTACTTGGAAGGCTGAGGCGGAAGGATCGTCAGAACCCAGCAGGTCGAGGTTGCGGTGGCCAGGAGCGGCCACTGCACTCCAGTCTGGGTGACAGAGTGAGACTCCAACTCAAAAAAAAAAAAAAAAAAAGGTGTCCAATCAGATTCAATCCAAATGAGACTATCTCAAGACACGTTATGAACAAACTGTCAAAGATCAAAGACAAAGACAGAATTCTGAAAACAGTAAAAAAAGCAGCAAACAACCTATAAGAGAGTTTCAATACACCTAGCAGCAGACCTCTCAACAAAGATCTTACAAGCCAGGAGAGAATTTAACAATATATTAAAAGTGCTACCATGAGAAGATTGCCAACCAAGAGTACTGTTCTAAAGGAGAAAGCTGTCCTTCAGAAACAAAGGAAAGATAAACACTTCCCCAAACAAACGTTGAAGAAGTTCGTCACTACCACACCTGCCTTACAAGAAATGCTGCAGAGTTCTTCAAGTTGAAAGAAAAGGATGCTAACAAGTAACACAAAAACATATGAAAGTATAAAAGTCACTGGTAAAAGTAAGCAAATAGTCAAATTCAGAATATGTTAGCACTGGCTGGGCTCAGTGGCTCAACCTGTAATTCCAGCACTTTGGGAGGCCAAGGTGAGTGGACTGCCTGAGCCCACAGGTTCGAGACTAGCCCTAGCTACTTAGCGAGAATTTTTCTCTACAATAAACTAAAAATTAGCTGGGCGCGGTAGCACGTGCCTGTAGTTCCAGCTACTTGGAAGGCTGAGGCAGAAGGATTGCCGGAGTCCAGCAGGTCAATGCTGGGGTGTCTGTGAGTGTGCCACTGCACTCTAGTCTGGGCAACAAGGTGAGACTCCAACTCAAAAAAAAAAAAAAAAAAGTTAGCACTGTAATGACGGTGTATAAATTACTTATAACCTTAGTAAGAAGGTAAAAGACAAAACTATAACAAATAAAAATAACTATAATAATTTGTTAAGGAACATGCAATATAAAAAGATGCAGGTCAGCTGTGGTGGCTCACACCTGTAATCCCAGCACTTTGGGAGGACTGCCTGAGCCCAGGGGTTTGTGCAACCTGGGCAAATTGGCGAGATCTCATCTCTACAATAAGTCAAAAAATTAGCCAGGCATGGAGATGTCAAACATGTAAAGAACTCCAATTCTACTCAAACTACTTTTAAAACCATTCTGTGAAGCCCACCATTACCCTATTCCAAAACCAAAGACACAAGAAAAACAAGGCAAACAACTCTGATGAATACAGATGTAAAAATCCTCAACAAAATACTAGCAAGCTAAACTCAACAGCACATTAAAATGATCATTCAACATGATCAAGCGGGGCTCATTACAGGGATGCAAGGATGGTTCAACAAATGTAAGTCAATACACGTGATACACTACATGAGCAGAATGAACAGACACCATACTATCAATTCAATAGATGCAGAAAAAATTATAAATTCAATATCTTTTCATGATAAAACCTCTCTACAAATTAAGTACAGAAGGAATGTACCTCAATAAAGGCGATATATGACAAACTGAACTAACATCATACTGAACAGGGAAAAATTGAAAGCTCTTTTTCTAACATCTGGGACAAGACAGGAATGCCCAATCTTGCCCTTTCTATTCAACTGGGACTGGAAGTCCTAACCAGAGCAATTAGGCAAGAGACAAAAAAAAGGCATCCAAATTGAAAAGGAAATTAAACAGTACCTGTTTGCAAATGACATGATCTTAAATACAGAACACGTAAAGACTTCACCAAAACACTGTTAGAACTTATAAATGAGGCTGGGCATGGTGGCTCACACCTGTAACCCCAGTACTTTGGGAGGCTGAGGCAAGAGGATTGCTTGTGCCCAGGAGTTCAAGACCAGCCTGGGAAACATAGCAAGACCTTATCTCTATTGAAAAGGGGAAAAAAGGCCGGGCTCGGTGGCTCAGTCTGTAATCCCGCGCTTTGGGAGGCCAAGGTGAGTGAATTGCCTGAGCCCGCAGGTTCGAGACCCACCTGGGCACCTTGGCGAGACCTCATCTCTACAATAAATCAAAAAAAGTAGCCGGGCGTGGTAGTGCGCGCCTGTAGTTCCAGCACCTTGGAAGGCTGAGGTGGAAGGATCGCCGGAGCCCAACAGGTCGAGGCTGCAGTGGCTGGGAGCAGCCACTGCACTCTAGTCTGGGCGACAGAGAGAGACTCCAACTCAAAAAAAAAGAAAAGGAAAAAAAAAAAGGTTGGATGTAGTGGCTCACGTTGTAATCCCAGCACTTTAGGAGCCTAGGACGAGGGGACTGCTTGAGCCCAGGAGTTTGAGACCAGCCTGGGCAACATAGCAAGATATCATCTCTATTAAAAAAGAAACAAAAAGAATACACAAATTCAATAAAGTTGCAAGATACAAAATCAACATACACCATAAAAAGTATGCTTCTATACACCAAAAATTTATAAAAAGTAGTGTTTCTATACATGAGTAATGAAACAGCCAAAGAAATCAAGGCCACATGTGATTGTTCACACCTGTCTCACACCTATAATTCTAGCACTTCGGGAGGTCAAGGCAGGAAGATTGCCTGAGGCCAGAAGATGGACCCCAGCTTGGGTAACTAGTGAGAACACCATCTTTACAAAAATGAGTTAAGTGTGGCGGCTCACACCTGTAAATCCTAATTACTCAGGAGGCTGAGGCAGGAGATCACTTGAGCCCAGGAATTCAAGGCTGTAGTTAAGCTACAACTCCAGTCTGGGCAACAAACCAAGACTCCATCTCAAAACAAAACAAAACAAGAAGAAGAAAATATTTGAACACTAATCTATTTTATAAGGTATTAACATCCAGAATACATAAGAAACTCAAGCCACTCAATAATAAACTTATTTAAAAATGGGCAAAACATCTGAACAGACATTCTCAAAAGACATACAAATGGCCAACACGTATATGAAAAAATGCTCAACATCACTAATCATCAGAGAAACAAAATCAAAATCACAGAGATATCACTTCACTCCTATTAGAACGGCTACTGTCAAAAGATTAAAGATAACAAGTTTTGACATGGACGTAGAGTAAAAGAATCCCTTGTAGTATCAGTGAGATATAACTTAGTACAGCCATAGAGATAACAGTATGGAGGGTCCTCAAAAAATTAAAAACAGAACTACCATATGATATGGCAATCCTACTACTGGATACTTATCAAAGAAAATAAAATCAATACATCAAAGAGATCTGCACTTCCTTTTAATCGCAGCACAACTCACGATAGCTAAGATACAGAATCAACCTAAGTGTTCATCAACAGATGAAGGGATGAAGAATATGTGGTAGGCCGGGCTCGGGGGCTCAGATGAAGGGATGAAGAATATGTGGTAGGCCGGGCTCGGGGGCTCAGCCTGTCATCCCGCGCTTTGGGAGGCCAAGGTGAGTGGATGGCCTGAGCCCGCGGGTTTGAGACCCGCCTGGGCGGCGAGACCTCATCTCTACAATAAATCAAAAAATCAGCCGGGCGTGGTAGCGCGTGCCTGTAATTCCGGCTACTCGGAAGGCTGAGGCGGAAGGATAGCCGGGGCCCAGCGGGTCGAGGCTGCAGTGGCCGGGAGCGGCTACTGCACTCCAGTCTGGGCGACAGAGTGAGACTCCAGCTCAAAAAAAAAAAAAAAAAAAGAATATGAGGTACATAAACACAATGAGATACTATTCCAGCCAGAAAGAAGAAATTCTGTCATTTCTGACAACAGGGATGAACCTGGAGGACCTTATGTTAAGTGAAATAAGCCAGCCACAGAACAAATACATGGAATCCAACAAAGCTGACATCATAGAAGTAGAGTATAGAATGGTAGTTACCAGAGGCTGGGGTGGTTGGGGAGATGGGAATAGGGGTTGCAGAGATATTTGGTCTAAGGATACATAATCACAGTTAGATAGGAGGAACAGGTTCAAGAGAATTTGTACAGCGTGGCGACTAGTTAACAATATACTGTATTCTTGAACAATGCTAAGAGTGGCTATTAAGTGTTCTCAACACAAAAATGGTAACATATGAGGTAAATATTTGTTAACTAGCTAGATTTAACCATTTCACAACGTATATATACCGTACCTCAACATAACATCGTACATGATAAATATAATTTCATGCCAATTAAAAAATACATTTGGAAAAAATGGTGCGTGCTCTGTACCAAGTTATATAAGAAGCACGCACCGTTCAAACTACTCCAGACAAGTTTTCAGTAACGAAATAAAACACTTAAGTACTTGTAATATTTTAAATTATAATGTGCTAAGTATAAACTTTAGGCCCAGTGAGGTGGCTCGTGCCTGTAATTCCAGCACATTTGGGAGTCCAAGGCAAGGGTCCGGGAGTCTGAGGCTGTGTGAGCTACGATCATGCCAACCACACTCCAGCCTGAACGACAGTGAGACCCTGTCTCTATATACACATACATACATGTACACATATACCAATAATTGTATTTTTTCTATTTTTCATTTTCCTACACATTTTTAACCAACAGGAAGAGTTTTTAATGTTTTAACATTTTCAAAGGTCTCAGAATAATCATAATCTTCTCACCTACAAGATTGCTTTAAACAGTTTCCATTTGCATGGCCATTTTTACCTCATCAACCTACCCTTCAAAGCAAGGGACTGCCTGTACAGTGTGGCTGTATTAATCAAATTATCAAAAGTAGATGTACATCAAGAGTATCCGGGTTCTAAGTGACCTAGAAAATTCTACCAAGCCAGTAATCGAAGTCTCAAGAGGAAAATATATTAGACTGCTATATAAGTTCCCAAGTTTTAGGTTATGATTTACACATGCAACTCCCTTCTATTACTACTCCCTAGTACTATCCAGATCTAAGTATCTTCATCCAAAGAAGGAAAAAACAAACAAGATCACGTTGTCCGACCTTTTCATAGACAAAATAGAGAAAGCAAGGCTTCGTGATTAAGTGACATGCCCAAGGTGACATAAAAGTCTGTCAGGCGCAGCAGGGAAATCAGAATACTGCCAAACTAGTTCTTCCAGCATACACAATACTGCTCATTTCTTTTCTTTTTCTTTTGTTAGACAGGGTCTTGCTCTGTCACTCAGGCTGAAGTGCAGTGGCACGATCATGGCCTTGACCTCCTGGGCTTAAGCAATTCTCCTGCCTCAGCCTCCTGAATAGCCACAACTACAGGTGCGCACCACCATTCCAAACTAATTTATTTTTTGGAATGAATGGATGGAAGTCTCACTATATTGGCCAGGTTTATCTCAAACTCCTCATCTCAAGTAACCCTCCCACCTCAATACTGCCTACTTGTGAAGAGGGTAATTAGTACGTTTTACTTTAGTTTTGTTTTCTGCCTATATAAAGACCTACTATTTTAAAAAATAAATTCCTTTTTTCTGAACTTTTCATTACTTAAAGACATTTTACATCTACAAAGAAATTAGAGCCCAATTGTAACACCAGCATAACCTAAAAAATAAATCTTAATTTGTTTCACCCTACAATGTAATGTGGTATCCTGAAGGGGGTCCTGGGACAGAAAAGGAACATTAGGTAAAAACTAAGGAAATCTGAACATAGTATGACTTTTAGTTAATAATAAATGTGTTAATACTGGTTCCCTAATTGTAGCAAATGCACCATACTAATGTAAGAAATTAACAGGGAAATTATGAGAATTCTCTGACTGTCTTCACAACTTTTCTGTGAAAGTTCTGAAACTTTTATAAGTTTTTTTAAAACTATGACACATATTTCTTATAAAACTAATTGTTAATATTAATGCTGAGATCTAAAGAAGTTTTGAATCACAGGAACTAAATAATATTAATAAATTTTTAGGCCAGGCATGGTGGCTCACACCTATAATCCCAGCACCTTGGGAGGTCAAGGTGAGCGGACTGCCTGAGCCCACGGGTTCAAGAACAGCCTAGGCAAACTGGCAAGACCTCATCTTATATAAAAAAAATTATTAAAAAATTAGCTGGGCGTGATGGCACATGCCTGTAGGTCCAGCTACTCGGAAGGCTGAGGCTGAAGGATCACCTGAGCCCTGCAGGTTGAAGCTGCGGTGGCCGTGAGTGTGTCACCACACTCCAGCCTGGGCAACAGAGTGAGACTCTGCCTCAAAAAATATATAATAAGGCAGAGCCCGGTGCCTTAGCCTATAATCCCAGCACTCTAGGAGACCCAGGCATGTGTATTGCCTGAGCCCACCGGCTTAAGACCAGCCTGGCCAACTTTAACGAGCCCTTGTCTCTACAATAAATCAAAAATTAGCTGGGTGTGGTAGCACATGCCTGTAGTTCCAGTTACTTGGAAGGCTGAGACGGAAGGATCGCAGGAGCCCAGCAGGTCAATGCTGGGGTGGCCATGAGTGTGCCACTGCACTCCAGCCTGGGCGACAGTGAGACTCCAACTCAAAAATAATAATAAAATAATTTCTATTCCTCGAGTAGTGTTCCTTAAGCTAGTCCCGTGAGATCTTGACGCCAAGAGCCATCTCTGCCTTTTGGAAAGGAGTAAGCTAGCTGGGTCTCTATCAAAGCCCCTCTTCCATCCATGAGAAGAATCTAAGAGTCTGAAACAAGGATGCTGCTAGGAAGGGAAATTGTCAAAGTCACTCTCTAGCCTATCGGGAGTAAGACTCACGTCTTGGGAAATAATCCAAATTCATAGCTCCTCGTAACAGAGAGACCAACAAACTGAAGATAAGAGGCCTGGACTCTAGTCTTGCGTCCACTGCCAACCAGCCATGGATGACCCTGTATTTCTTTGGGCCTCAGTTTTCTCTTTTCACGTCTGCAAAATGGACCACATAGTATGATAAAGTGTGTTTCAGCTTCAAAGTACCAATAAAATTGGAATTTATTTTTACCCAAAATTCCTCTTCTAGCAAGAGGAAGGGTAAAAGTATATGATTTAGATACTGCAATTGAACTATAATGCTGTAATAAAGACCAGAAAACATTTGTCAGATTTTTTTTTTCTTTTGGACCAATTATACAACTATTTTTATGAAGGTTTTTGTTTTTGTTTTTTTAATTAGAGTCTCACTCTGTCGCCGGCTGGAGTGCAGCGGCACGTTCCCAGCCACTGCAGCCTCAACCTGCTGGACTCCTGGGATCCTTCCACCTCAGCCTTCCAAATAGCTGGAACTACAGGCATGTGCTACCATGCCCAGATAATTTTTGATTTATTGTAAAGATGAGGTCTCGTCAAGTTGCCCGGGTGGATCTCGAACCCACAGGCTCAGACAATCCTCTTGCCTTGGCCTCCCAAAGGGCTGGGATTATAGGCTGAGCCACCGAGCCTGGTCTTTATGAAGATATTTTGCCTTAAATTTTAAAAAATGTATATTACATCCATCCTGCTCATCTAATTGTAAATTTCAAGTTATATCACATTCATTTCACAAAGCCACAAATACTACTTCCCATGCTACCAAAAAGCAAACAGCAAAAAATAATAACTAATAGTATAATACAAAAATAATGAATTTTAAAACATAGTGTAAAGTTTCTTTGGACTCATCTCTTTCCCAATTTGACCATATTATCAATTATTTAAAGTACAAAAATTGACCAGGGCATAAAATTGACCAGGGCAAGTTTTTAACAACAGTTTCAAATCAAATATCAGTAGCTTAAGAAAACTCAATTAACTGCCTAAAAAAGAGACTGAAACTGCAAGTGAATGTTGAACTATAAACTAGAAAATATAGGCTCCCGATGTACAGTACGCTAATAATCTATCAGCAATATATTTATAAAATATATTCAACTTCCAGAAACAACTAAAAGTAGTTAAGAAAAAGTATTTTCCATTAATATTCTCAACTTTGGCCTTTTCAAAATATTATATCTTCTCAGCCGGGCTCAGTGGCTCAGCCTGTAATCCCGCGCCTTTGGGAGGCTGAGGTGAGTGGATTGCCTGAGCCCGCGGATTCCGTGACCCGCCTGGGCAGCGAGAGCTCATCTCTATAGTAAATCAAAAAATCAGCCTGGTGTGGCAGCACATGCCTGTAATTCCGGCTACTTGGAAGGCTGAGGTGGAAAGATCGCCGGAGCCCAGCAGTCTGGGTGACAGAGTGAGACTCCAACTCCAAAAAAAAAAAAAAAATTCTATCTTCTCAAATGTACAGGCTTGAAAAAATGTTTGAATAAGTAATGCAATCCACAAAGCGAAAAGTACCAAATTAAAATGCATTATCTTTTCATAAACTTTCAAAAACCTACAGGTACTATGACAACTCTTAAAAAGATATGGCCCCAGCATGGAAGGGCTTGTGAGTAAGCGCAAAAACTGGGAGTCAGGACTGGGGTTCAAAAAGATATAGCCCCATATCCAAGCGCATGGATTTCAAATACCAAGTACAGCTGTAACCCTAAAATGCCACTTAGAAATAATGTTTGCCTTACTAGTGAGCTCCGACCCCAAGTATACTGAATTAGTCCCCCCCCAGCACTAGAATTGCTATAGAGCTTAGCACCTATAACATCTACACATGACAAAGACATGAGACATCATTTTAATTAAAACGTATGCAGAGTGTATCCCGAGGTATTGCTTTATCAGTGCCAAACACAACTGTACATTTCAAGCTTTCCATTCTAGTAAACGTAAGTTTGAAAATTCGCTTTATTATGTAATGACGGCAAAAATTATTAAACCACCGGTCCTATGACCTCGTTGCCATGAAAACTAGAAAAAGACATCGTACGTGTTAACATTTTAAAAGCGTAAAACTCGACGTTCTTAGCTGGGCCGCATGTTTGCCATCGTCAGATTTCTACACCTTCAGCGTTAATAGCTAATTTCAAGGTCTGTGCTCATTGGAAACCAGACATGGCACTCGGCACGGGAGCGGAGGGGACCAGCCCATCTAAGAAACCACTTGCTCTTCAATTAGCTTTCCTCCGGTTCTGTGCTTTTGTTGGCTCTGCCGTCTTTCCACTTAAACGAGAGAAGACAACACGCCTTCAGTCAGGTAAGAACGACCCCTCGCCCTCACGCCGCCGAGCCGCGTCTGCTCGCCGGTCCGTCCCCGCACCCGCGTCCCGGGGAGTCCGGGGGCCCGGACGCCGCTCGGCCCGGCCCCGCCGCGCCGCCCCGCCGGACGCCCGCCCGGCCCGCGCCGCCTGCCTCCCGCCGGCGGGCCGCACGCGGCCCCGCGCCGGCGACCCCGAGGGGGCCCGCCCCCGGCCCGCAGGCGCGCGGCCGCGGCGCGGGCGCGACCCGCCGGCCCCGACGGCCGCCCGGGGCCCGCGGCCGGCCGCTCCCCCCGCGGCCCCGGCCCCGCCCGCGCAGCCCGCGGCGCCCCGCCGGCGCCCTCGGCCCGCCCGCGCGGCCGGCGCCCGCAGGCGGAGCGGCAGGGCCGGGCCGGGGCGCGAAGCGGGCCGCCGGGCCCGGGAACCGACCTGTGGAGACCGCCATCTTCTCCTGCAGCCTGACGCAGCCGGCCGCACGCACGGCGCGTCACTTCCGGGAGCGCGCCGCGCGGGGGCGTCCGGCCCCGCCCCGTTCCCGGCGCGAGACGCGTGGGAGCGAGCGCGTCCGCGGGCCGGGCGGCGACGCGGGCCGTGTGCGTCGTGCGGGGCGCGAGGACGGCGAGGTCCGCGCGGAGCGGGCGCGCGGGCCGCGTGGGCCTGGGCTGCCGCGGGCCGCGAGGCTGGAGCGGAGGCGTCGGGGCGCGGGCGGCGGGAGGGGCAGGGGTCCCGCGCTGATGCCGTGCCGGGCCCGGTGCCGCGGTGCAAGACGCCCGTGAGGGCGGGCTATCGAACGTGTCGCGAAGGTGCAGCCGACGCGAGGCATGGGCGCGGGCCCCGCCGTGCTGAAGGACGACGGAAGCGTCGGACCACGAATGGCGAGAGCGTGAGAACTCAGCCTGAGCTTGTTGTCCTAGCCCAGCTCCGAAGGGGCCTGGGGAGTCGCTGCGTGATAAGGACGCCCAGATCGGGTTTTGCTCTCCTGTTGTTTTCCAGCCTGACTCTAGGGTGACTTTACGTAGCAGGGAAGGAAATGAACTCCTCCCGCCCCGAGGAGCCGTCTCCTAGGGCCTCCTGGACTCGCGGGGCGCCTTGTCCCCGGAGGACTTGGTGGACGTGTCAGCCTTTCCGGAAAGCCTCTCTGCCCTTTGTCTCGGCAGAACATACTAACTTCGTCTACGTATCAGCAGACCTGGGGTTTTCCACTCCCGTGAAGCGTCGCCTCTGCTGATGTCCAGAGTCCTTAGATAGGAACTGCCAAATTGGCCCGGCTCGGTGGCTCAGCCTGTCATCCCAGCGCTTTTGGGGAGGCCCAGGCCAGTGGATGGCCTGAGCGCGCGGGTTCGAGACCAGCCCAGGCAACTTGGCGAGACCTCGTCTCTACAATAAATCAAAAATTAGCTGGGCATGGTGGCGCACTCCTGTAATTCTGGCTACTTGGAAGGATCCCCGGAGCCCAGCTGGTCGTCGCTGGGGTGGCCTGAGGGTGCCACTGAACTCCAGCCTGAGCGATAGAGTGAGACTCCAACTTAAAAAAAAAGTGCAAGAACTGCAAAATTACCAGTCAAGACCTCTTTGAATCCACTTATCACCTTCAACCCCGGGGGTAGAAATATCTCACTTTCTTGGACCAAACCATGGTATTGATTGATGGTTTCTTGTAACTTCTGCCTTCCTAAATCACTGTTCAGCTACAGGGGGCAAACATTCTCAGGACCGCCTGAGGATGGCTTTACCTGGGTTTAAGTCCTCAAGTTTGGTTTAAGTAAAGACCGTCTTGAAATATTTTACAGAGCTTGGGATCTTTTCATCAACAATTCCTAGGAGTTAAACCTATATTTCATTTATGCTCTTGATATATGCATAATACTGAAACATGATTAAAATCTGTGTCTAAGCCTAAAAAGATAATTTGAGAAGTATGAAATAAGCCAGACACGGTGGTTCACGCCTGTAATCCCAGCACTTTGGGAGGCGGAGGTGAGAGAAATATGTGAGCCCAGGGGTTTGAGATCAGCCTAGGCAACATGGCGAGACCTCATCTCTAAAATAAATTAAAAAAATTAGCTAGCATGGTGGCGTGCACCTGTAGTTCCGGCTACTTGGAAGGCTGAGGCAGAAGGATCACCTGAGCCCAGGAGGTTGAGGCTGTGGTGCCTGTGAGCATGCCACTGCACTCCAAACTGGGTGACAGAGTGAGACTCCGACTCAAAAAAAAAAGAGAGAAATATAAAATAAAATGTTTAAGTAGGAAGCATTATGTCATTCAAAAAGCATAGATCTCACATTCTTAGTTTTCACTCATGTAACTACCATGGCTCTCAATAGCGCCTTCATAAATATAAAGGTTATAATTAGTAGCATTTGATGCCATCTTCCCTATTAAGGCAGAGTAGCTAGTACAGGTTAGGCATAGATAGATAAATTTCTCGTAGGCAGGTTTTTGGATGTGCTCAGACATTTTTCATACTATATTTTTATTGCCGGCCAGGCTGGAATGTGGATCCACCAACCTACTCCACCTCCTTGGCCAGTCAAAAGAAAATTACATCAGATGTACGAATAGGATAGCCTAACCTTTAAGTTCATGGTTTGGCATAATAATCACTAAAAATCTTTCAGATTCCATGTTGAATACCATCCCTTAACTAGCCAAAGCCATAGAAATGATAATAAGATCACCTTTTTAGCTCATGAACTTGTGAATTGAAAAAGTCTAGCAAGTCTCCTGCAAAGACAAAATAGATGTTCTGGAAAAAGACCACCCATCCTCCCATTCCCCCCATCAGAGGTGGAGCAATGGCAGTCTTTCCAGAGCAGTGGTTTAGCTTTTTAGTCTGTCTGGCCTCTCTTCTTTTTGCAAATAAACTGTTTTAAAATTTTGCTGGCTGCTCTGAAAATTATTTCAGGACCAAGTCAAAGAACCCACGAGTTTGTGCTGTACCACACCTGGCAACACCTATGTTATAAGAAATCAAGCCGGGCTCGGTGGCTCAGCCTGTAATCCCGCACCTTTGGGAGGCTGAGGTGGGTGGATTACCTGAGCCCGCCGGTTCGAGACCCACCTGGGCAGCGAGACCTCATCTCTACAATTAAAAAAAAAAAAAAAAAATCAGCTGGGTGTGGTAGCACATGCCTGTAATTCCAGCTACTTGGAAGGCTGACGCAGAAGGATCGCTGGAGTCCAGCAGGTCGAGGCTGCTGTGGCTGGGAGCGGCCATGCACTCAGGTCTGGGCAACAGAGTAAGACTCCAACTCAAAAAAAAGAAATGGAAACAAACTTCAAAGAACTGAAATAGCTTGTTTAAGAGCACATATCTGCCCATAGTTGTGACTCCAAAGTTCATGCTCTTTTCATTCCTGGTTTCCACTGCAATGTTGGTTATGATACTCGTAGATGCTGACATTGATGTTGCTATTGTAGCTTTTAATTTTAGGGGTAATTATTATGTAGAGAAGTAATTATGCTGAGGTAGACATTCCTAGTTCTTTGCATCCTGCACATTTACCCCATCTCTAGTCTGAAGCTTTGGGAAAAAGAAAGACCCTTTTCCTACTTGCTGAACTTGTCAGCTGCTTTTGCTTCCCCACTGGTCCTAAGTATGCACCTAATATGAAGTGACACTATGAAGCAGCATTCTTTTAGTATGTGTTTCAGTCTCTAGGATGGCCCTCAAGCATTCCCTCCTGATATTTGTGCCCTTGTTTTGTATAATCCTCTTGCGTTGAATGTGAATTGGGCTTACCGACTAGCCTGCTAATAAACAGAAAAGACATAAGAGCTGCCGTATCAATTCTGAGGTTGTGTTTTTAAAGACTGGATTCTATCTTTTGCCCTCTCCTGCTCTAAGCGGGGGGGAGCCAGCTGCCATTTTGAGAGCTGTTCTATGACGAAGGCCACACGGCAAGGAGGTAAGGGCAGCTTCTGGCCAACAGCAACAAGAAAGTGCGGTATAACAGCCATAGGCATGAGCTTAAAAGCAGGTTGCCCCTCAGTTAAGACTTCAGATGAAACCATAGCCCCGGCCAACACCTTGATTGCCACTTTGCTAGAGACCTTGAGACAGAGAACCCCAGAGAGGACATGCTCGGGTTTCTGACTCATAGAAAATGAGATGACAAATATTTGCTGTTTTAAGCCACTAAGTTTGGGGATACTTTGTTCTGCACCAATAGAAAACCAATATACTCTTCTACTTACGGTTGTTGTACATTCACCAATTATACAGTTTTTGGGGGGGGTTTGCTTTTTTTGGGGGGGTTTTTTGAGTTGGAGTCTCACTCTGTCACCCAGACTGGAGTGCAGTGGCCGCTCCCAGCCACTGCAGCCTCGCCCCACTGGGCTCTGGCGATCCTTCCGCCTCAGCCTTCCAAGTAGCTGGACCTACAAGCATGCGCTACCACACCCGGCTAATTTTTTTGATTTATTGTAGATATGAGGTCTTGCTTGCCCAAGCGGGTCTCGAACCCGCGGGCTCAGGCAACCCACTCACCTCGGCCTCCCAAAGCGCTGGGATTACAGGCTGAGCCACCAAGCCCAGCCTTTTTTGTTTTTTGTTTTTTTTTGAGTTGGAGTCTCACTCTGTCACCCAGACTGGAGTGCAGCGGCCGCTCCCGGCCACCGCAGCCTCGACCTGCTGGGCTCCGGCGATCCTTCTGCCTCAGCCTTCCGAGTAGCCGGAACTATAGGCACACGCTACCACACCCGGCTCATTTTTTGATTTATTGTAGAGATGAGGTCTCACTGCCCAGGCGGGTCTCGAACCCACGGGTTTAGGCAATCCACTCACCTCAGCCTCCCAAAGGCGCGGGATTACAGGCTGAGCCACCAAGTCCTACTCCAATTATACAATTTGAGTAACCATTATCATACCTTTTCACAAATATCCAACCCAATGACACCCAGCTGTTGGTGAACTTCTATGTTTACTATCTTATTAGGGCAGATTAATAAATAATAGTAAATTTAAATATTCCCCTCCCAACAGAATCAAAAGCAACAAGTAACAAAACATTGACTAAATTCAGTTTTACTTTACAAATTTTAAATGTTTTCTCAGGAAATGTGTAAATCTTGATGAACTGCATAAATGCTTTCTTCATAGTTTGTAAACTATACCTGCAGACCCTGTAGTCCTACTATCCTACCCATCTTTCTCTCAAGCGCACACTACAATAAATGGGAGGACGTTGGATTCTGTTTAACTTTAAAAATAATGCTCAACTTTTGCTTTTTATCAATAGCAAGTAAGGCAAAAAGCAATAAGCTTCCATGACAACCAGGAAAAGTATAGGTGAAGATTTTCTTCAAATTTCTTGGCAGGCAAAGAAGAAACAGAAACATCCAGAGGAGAAATATCAATGAAAGAAGAAGAAGAAAATTGCAAGAAAAACAAGTTGGTGTTCTGAAGGAGCTCTAGTCAGGTCAGGGTCACGCCGGATTCAGAGAGGCCAAAGAACAGTTGAAGAGCCTTAGGAAGGGTCACTGTAATCACAGTGGATGGCAAGCACAGTGGGAGAAGTGTCTGCACTGGGGACTATCTGGGTCTCTTGATGCAGACTTACACGATATTGGCTTGCAGCCAGATCTTGAGCTCAGGGTTATGTCTCACGGTTAGTAGTGTAGGTGTGAGCCCAGTCCATCAGGAAATTTGGGGCAACCCAACTAAGGGCGGGCGATAAGAGAGAGAGGTTATAGGTACCAACATTGGCAAATCCCTTCCCTCTACTAACATACAAGCTAAAGTCTGATCCTGTGATAAGATAGCCGGTTTCCTTGGCTTGCTATACCATACCTTTTCAGCCTTTTCTGTAATTGTTTGTGGTACTGCATGTAGGAGTAATGGAGAGGCTTGCACTGGCCATAATGATAACACAAATATTCCCTTTGGAATACTAGTGTTGGCCGGGCTCGGTGGCTCAGCCTGTCATCCCAGCACTTTGGGAGGCTGAGGCGAGTGGATTGCCTGAGCCTGTGGGTTTGAGACCCACCAGGGCAACTTGGCAAGACTTCGTCTCTACAATAAATCAAAAACTAGCCAGGCGTGGTAGCACGTGTCTGTAGTTCTGGCTACTTGGAAGGCTGAGGCAGAAGAATTGCCAGAGCCCAGCGGGTCGAGGCTGCGGTGGCCAGGAGCATGCCACTGCACTCCAGTCTGGGCGATGGAGTGAGACTCCAACACACACACACACACACACACACACACACACACACACAGAGAAATACTAGTGTTTTTGCCTCCAAGCGGACAATAGACTTTTACTGTTGGGGACCAAATAGCAGCAATCCATGGTGCGATTGTCAAATTTTGGGCCAGACGTGTCCCAAGGGGCTATTAGCACAAACTATTATAAACCGTTGCCATCACCTTCCATATCCAAGTCCATTCTAGCCACTCCCCAAGGCTTAGGGCTGTGGGGCTGGCAACAAGATACTCTGTTGTCAACCTAATCCAGGTTTTAATAGATCATGTGCTGTTTTCACTTGAAATCAAATGGGGATGGCAGCATAATGCAAGACGGCTTCTATAGGGCCCAGGGCTCCTGTCCATGGTTGTTCGTTCAAAGTCCTGAGGACTTCCCAGAGATGTTTCATTCAGCCATACAAAGAGTGTCGTGCTGATGAGGTTCGCAGACCCTGTTTTGAGAGACCATTGTAAGCCGGACATGGTGGCTCAAGCCTGTAATCCCAGCACTTTGGGAGACAAAGGCGAGAGGATTCCCTGAGCCCAGCAGTTCGAGACCAGCCTGGACAACTCAGTGAGACCACGTCTCTACAATAAATCAAAAAATTAGCCCAATGTGGTCGCACGTGCCTAGTTCCAGCTACTTGGAAGGATGAGGTGGAAGGACTGCCTAAGCCCAGCAGATCGAGGCCGCGGTGGTCTTGGGTGGCAGACTAGAGACTCTGACTCAAAACAAATACAGACCACACTAGGGCTCGATGAGACCAGCCCCTCTCCAGGGGTAGGGAGCGTGGAACGTCCACTCCACCCCCGCTGGTGCTACCCAACCTTCCACTTCGGTTCCAGTGAAGTGAGTCCTGTTGTCACTCTCCGTCGTGGGGGTGTCCGTCGGCAGGACGCAGTCTTTCCCAAGCACGGATCGTCGCTTTCTGGTCTGCAGCTTTAGTCGGATAAGCAAACAGTAGGCCCGTTGCAGTGTCTACCATAGTTACGGCATATCAAACTTCCTTGGAACAAGGGGGAGGCCCAATAAAATCCACTTGCTGTTGAGTCAGGGGCCACTGGCGTCATCACAGCTGGCCTTGAGCGGCAGGAATACACTTCGGATATTCTTTGGAACATACCACGAGTGTAGTGGCCACTTCTGCTACTTCTTTATACTGTAAGGGCCAATTCCAAGCCTTTGCTGTAGCCCACATTGACTTCTGTCTGGCGTGCAGCAGTCTCTGATGAAGCCCATTGGCTAAGTCTCTCAGGTGAACAGTTCCCAAACGTCGGACTTTAGCCAGTGCATCAGCCTCATCATTTCCAGGATATATTAGAGGTATGTGTCCGGTGACATAATAAACTGTAACATCCTTTTTTTTTTTTTTTTTTTGAGTTGGAGTTTCACTCGGTCACCCAGACTGGAGTGCAGTGGCCACTCCCGGCCACCGCAGCCTCGACCTGCTGGGCTCCGGCGATCCTTCCACCTCAGCCTTCCGAGTAGCCGGAATTACAGGCATGCGCTACCACGCCTGGCTGTTTTTTTATTTATTGTAGAGATGAGGTCTCACTGCCCAGGCGGTCTCGAACCCACAGGCTCAGACCATCCACTCACCTCAGCCTCCCAAAGGCGCGGGATTACAGGCTGAGCCACCGAGCCCGGCAACTGTAACATCCTTTAGATGACCTCATTCCTGCCACATTGCTTGACCCCACAAGGGCCAACATAATAGAGTCTGTTTTTCCTCCTACCATGAAGTCATCTATAAAATGAGCCCTCTGCATATAGCCCAACTATCTGTACATATGACTAGGGGGGTTGGCTCATTCTTTATCATAAGCCATACAGTTCATAACTCTGCCTATTGGCCATTATGGTGGGCTCCAGTTTCCCACCAGAGGGTCTCTGTTGATGGCTGGAAAGCTACTGCCATCCACTGTGTTGGATTTCCTTGACTAGAGCCGTGCATATTCCATACTTCTGCTGGTATGGATGGGGTCCCTTCCTTTTATGGGCTAGGCACTGGTTCTGTGAGAAGTGTTGCTGCCATCGACTTGGTGGATAAGTCACAGCATAAGTCACAGGTCCAAAATGCGCTGCCACTCAGCACTTAAAGGGCTTGCGCTCAGTGAGCTTTGTTGTTCCAGTGATGGGTTCTATTGCCCACAAGGTGAAATAAATGACTGCCAGATGCTTTTCTATTAAAGTGTGACATGTCTCAGCCCCTTTCATACAAAATCCGATTGGTTGCCATCATCTTTCACTTGTCTGCCATAACCGCCAACCTTACCTTCATTACTTAGACATCTAGGTCACCAGGTCAGGCAGGATCATATCTCACCAAATCTTGCACTCTGGTGACCACCCATGTGGCCACTGAGAAAGACTTTGTCTATTCATCCCACGCCCACTTAATAATACCCTTTTCGCCAGGTAATATAAGGGTATCAGAATTTGCACCAAGTGCAGTATAGAAGCTCTCCAGGACACTAAAACTTCTAAAAAATTCCCATAGGGCTTTAATTGTAGTAGGAGAGAGGAAAGACTGTACTTTATCAAAAATAGCCTCAGGTATCACCTTTGTCTTATTCACCAAACAACCCCCAAGAATTTGACCAATAAGCCAGGCTCTTGGATTTTCAAGGTATTGACTTCCGGGCCACACTTCTTTAAATGTTTTAACAAACACAGAACAGCTCTCTTGGGGGTCATCTCCCTATTCCTAAAGGCACTTGTACTGCTTTGACCCCGAAAGTTTTACCACCGTATCCATCAATAGCCAGAGACAGTCCCTTGAATTTCTCTGGGTTTCCACATTCAGCACCATGTCTACTGAGGCCAGTACTCTTTGTATCTGAGACTCCCTCTCCCATGCCTCCACCTGCAGATGGAGGTGAGTCTGCCTGGGGGGTGGTCAGAAACATCCACCCTGTGGCTCCAGCGGCCGCTTGCATTCCCCATTTCTCAAATGTTTCTCCCTTTCCAAGCATACTATGTACTTCAGCCCATCCCTCCTGGGGGGGGGGTAACCCAGGTAAATAACACTGCAGCCACAGGATGTCACACACTAGTGGCAGGCATCCTGGAATTCCTCCATCCCCTGGGGCAGCAGACTCCATAGCGACCCAAAATTAATCCTGCCAACTATGCCACATGGTCTGGAGGAGTTCTATTCCAGGCAGGTTCACTCTGGATTCAGACAGGCCAAACAACTAAGCCTTAGGAAGGTTTATAGCAGGTTAATTGTGGTGGCTGGCAACTACAGTGAGAGAGGTGTCTGCACTGGGGTCCATCTGGGTCTGCTTTTATACAGATTTACACAGTAATGGCTTGCAGCCAGATCATGAGCTTATGGTGATGTCTAACAGCTTACATCGTCTTGTTTCGTCATAAGGAGTGTTATGTTTTTCCGACCAGGCGAGGAAGCCTGACTGATGTCATTTTCCTTACAGCTGGCTGATCTAATAGGACTTTGTGCAGCATGAAAAAGAAACTGCAGAAAGGAGAAAGCAAAAGGTATCTGGGGTGTTAGAAGCAGTCAGAAACAACTGCTGGCGATTGTGGGGCACCAGAACCCAGGAGAGGCAGAAGAGCCGGGGCAAGTGATAGATGTGGTTCTCCCTGTCATTTTTTTTTTTAACCACTGCTTGCTCAGCTCATCAGTATGCACAGAAGAAAGATGAAGGATTTGGAGCCAGAGCGATCCAAATCCAACCACTTGTCCACTTTGTGACCTTGACAAAGGCATTTAATCTCTTTCAATCTCTGTTTTCTCACCAGTGAAATGGGGATAGTCTTAGGGTTTATACCTGACATTTAATATAGAGTCTGGCCCATCAAATATGCACAATAAATGGTCGGAATTATTATGATGACTAGCTTCTAAGAAATCCTTAGTTCTTTCTACTAATCACCAAGTAATGTTTTTATAGGAACTTGTATTTTCCTCTTGGCTCTGGATGCTAGGAAACTCAAAGACAAATCCCTAGCACATCCCTAGTAAATGTTTATGGTATAAAATGCAGGTACTGACTCACCCTTCAATTCACCTTGTTTTCAGGTTTCTCCCTCATCTCATATATATAAATATATATACTTTTTTTTTTTTGAGACAGGATCTCACTATGTTGCCCAGACTGGAGTGCAGTGACACAATCATGGCTCACCCCAGTCTCAAAATCCTGGATGCAAGTGATCCTCCTGCCTCCGCCTCCTGCAAAACTAGGACTACAGATGTTCAAGCAATTGCTTAAGCCTGGACTACTTGTCACCACACCCAGCTAATTTTTATTTTTATTTCTCATCGGGACAGGGTCTCATGTCACCCAGACTGGTCTTGAACTCAAACAATCCTCCACTTCAGCATCGCAAAGTTCCAGGATAATGGGTATGAGCCACGGCACCAGGCTCATACATCATATTTTGTACTTTTTTTATTTTGTTTTCTTATCATGGTGTTTGAAGTATCTCTATAAACTACTGCAAATGCTCTGCTCATTTTTAGAAAGAAGGGTACTATTAACAAAAGGGCAGAAGTAATAAATGAGAAACTATAAGGCTTTGATGTTTTTATAACCACTGGATAATTGAGTCCTAGCGTGTGCCGTTTCCCAGCCACCTTCTAAGAAAAAATGTTCTATCCAGCCGGGCTCGGTGGCTCAGCCTGTAATCCCGCGCCTTTGGGAGGCTGAGGTGAGTGGATTGCCTGAGCCTGCGGGTTCGAGACCTGCCTGGGCAGCGAGACCTCGTCTCTACAATAAATCGAAAAACCAGCCGGGCGTGGTAGCGCATTCCTGTAATTCCAGCTACTCGGAAGGCTGAGGCGGAAGGATCGCCGGAGCCCAGCAGGCGAGGCTGTTGGCCGACAGAGCGGCCACTGAACTCCAGTCTGGACGACAGAGTGAGACTCCGACTCAAAAAAAAAATGCTCTCTCAATCAGTGTCCAGTGGAAGACACACTAAGCTGTTCCTCAAACTGCAGGCTGACTGGCAGCCTCTGTGGAAGTCTGTTGCAAAAACAAACACCTTATCCAGATGTGACGGCATGGACCTGTAGTCCCATCTGCTCAGGAGGCTGAGGCAGGAGGATCACTTGTGACCAGGAGTACAAACCTAGACTGGGAAACATAGTGAGACCCCGTCTCTATAAAACAAACAAATAAATCAATGTAAAAAGTAAAACTGACAGCCGGGTGTCCTGGCCCGCGCCTGTGGTCCCAGCTACTGGGGAGGCTGAGAAAGGAGAGTGCGTGAGCCCAGGAGGCTGCCGTGAGCCATGATCACGCCCCCGCACTCCAGCCTGGGTGACTGAGAGAGGGTAGAATTGTCTCAAGCCGGGCTCGGTGGCTCGGCCTGTCATCCCGCGCCTTTGGGAGGCTGAGGTGAGCGGATTGCCTGAACCCGCGGGTTCGAGACTCGCCTGGGCAACTCGGCGAGACCTCATCTCTACAATAAATAAAAAAATCAGCCGGGCGTGGGAGCGCGCACCTGTAGTTCCGGCTACTCGGAAGGCGGAGGCGGAAGGATCGCCGGAGCCCAGCGGGTCGAGGCTGTGGTGGCCGGGAGCGGCCACCGCACTCCAGTCTGGGCGACAGAGTGAGACTCCAACTCAAAAAAAAAAAAAAATTGTCTCAAAATTAATTAGTTAGTTGATTGAGTGTGCTGTGCTTGACTTGTCTTTTTTTTTTTTTTTTGAGTTGAGTCTCACTCTGTCGCCCGACTGGAGTGCAGTGGCCGCTCCCGGCCACCGCAGCCGACCTGTGGGCTCCGGCGATCCTTCCGCCTAGCCTTCCGAGTAGCTGGAATTACAGGCAGATACCACGCCGGCTGATTTTGATTATTGTAGAGATGAGGTCTTGCTGCCCAGGCGGGTCTCGACCCGCGGGCTCAGGCAATCCACTCACCTCAGTCCCAAAAGTGCGGGATTACAGGCTGAGCCACCGAGCCCGGCTGGTGACTTGTCTTTAACCAATAGAATGTGGCAGTGTGAAGGGATGCTACTTCTGCCATGATCATCCATGTTATCATAATGCCCACCTCGCAAGGACACTTTTCCTGCTGGATTTGAAGAAGCCAGATGTCCAGTCGCAAGCTTCACTTTGGAGAGGGCCACAGGATGAGAAACTGAAGGCAGCCTCTGGCCAACAGCTCGCAAGGGATTGATGCTCTCAAGTGTGACAGCCTGCTGGAAACGTAGTGCCACTAACACCCACATGGACTAGGAAACTGCTCCCTCCCGGGCTGGAGACAAGACCACAGTCCCTGAACTAGCCCTGGAGGACAGTTCCACTGAGCTGTGTCAAACCCTGGCCCACAGACATCGTGGGAGAATAAACAGCCAACATGTTTGTGGTAATTGGTTATCTAGCAGTAGAAAAGCAATACAGTATCCTTAGAGTAAGCAACTATGTCTTTACAGAACCCAAGCTAGGTTTGTTTTTGTTTTTGTTTTTCCACAAAGATGCCTGAAAAATAGCTTAACTGGAATGTATTGACCAGTGCAGAGAAAAACCCTAGCATCATCATCAAATTATCCAACTTTCCACAAGTTTGTCAGCTCAGTTCTAGTGACCTCAGCTTTACTTACTTAGATAGTAACAGCCTCTCAGCTGACCTATTCTGAGTGTCGATGTTTCATAAACATTGCATTCATTATTTCCCTACTGATCCAGAAAACCTGATTGGTAGTATGTTTCAAACTGATTGCCAATTCAAACCAATTTATATTGACTACCTGAAGAGACACTTCTTTTTTTTTTTTTTTTTTTGAGTTGGAGTCTCACTGTGTCACCCAGACTGGAGTGCAGTGGCCTCTCCCGGCCACCGCAGCCTCGACCTGCTGGGCTCCGGCGAGCCTTCCGCCTCAGCCTTCTAAGTCGCTGGAACTACAGGCGCGCGCTATCACGCCCGGGTCATTTTTGACTTATTGTAGAGATGAGATCTCGTCAAGTTGCCCAGACGGGTCTCGAACCCGCGGGCTCAGGCAATCCACTCACCTCAGCCTCCCAAAGTGCGGGATGACAGACTGAGCCACTGAGCCTGGCTTGAAGAGTCACTTCTAAGGCCATTTCTGAGCTCAGCTGAAAGAAGTGCTGTCGTCAAGCGTTGATGTCTGCCATCGGGCACCACGGCCAACAGCCGTCGACCTGCCGACCTGGCCAGGGACTCCAAGCCCCAACACCACCGCTTGGTTCTCACAACCTCCCACCGTCCCCTCTCTCTCCCACGTGACTTCTTGTCGCTCTCCGCCGGACGCCCACACTGCTGTCAAACGGTCTCAGGCACGCTGTTGCTCAGTGCGGCCGGCCACTCCTGTAGCTGTTGCTGTGCCCCAAGTTGCCCATCTTTCTCCCACCCTGCGACCCCCGTCCTTCCTTAAGGCCCAGTTCAAAGCCCGCTTTCCTGAATCTCTCCCTGATTGTCTGGCTGTTCCTTTGTTAAATCACTTTAGTTCTTTTCGTCTGTACTAAGGAGTTAGTATAGCAAAAAAACTAACATGCTGTTTCTGTAACCTAAGAATCAGACCAATTTTAATCTGTCTGACCCGCAAAGTTGTGGGGCCTCAATAACCAACACACTCATGGATCATACCACTAAAAGGAAGTTATGATCAAAGAACACTCACATACACACACACACACACACACACACACACACACACACACACACAAAACCTAGTTATTCACCCTGGAAACATTGCTGTCTTCTTGACATTTTCATGCTGTCTTCCCTGTGCTTTCTGTTTTTGTAGCTGGGCTTTTTCTCCTGTTTGGGTCAAAGTTCAACCATTTAATCTTTACTCTAAAGCTTACCTTTCTCTGCTTTTGTTACCTTTCCCCTGTGTTTCCCTTCCATAACTAAGTACCATTCAGTGGGATCTGGTGATTTATTCCAAGTGCTTATCCCACTTGAACTGCCAGCAGCTCATGGCACAATTGACCATTCTGTAATCTGAAGACCAAATTCTTTTTTCTTAGCAACACAATGTTCTAAAATATGTATACACTGTGGAATGGCTAAGTTGAGCTAATCAACATATGCATTAATGTGCATATTATTTTTTGTGGTGAGGATACAAAATCATTTTCAAGAAAACAATACATTGTTTTTAACTGCAGTCACCATCTTGCACGATCATAGATCTCTTGAACTCATTCCTCCCAGCCTAACTGAAATTTTGCATCCTTTGACCAATACCTCCCTATCCCTTCCCCACCCGGGTAACAGACCTTCCACTCTCCACTGTGAGTTCAACTTTTTTAGATTCCGCATATGAAATGGCTCATATGGTTTTGTCTTTCCACGCCTGTTTCATTTAACGTGGCATAATGTCCTCTAGGCTCCTCTGCGTTGTCACAAATGACCCGTCTTCCTTCTGTGCAAACGCTGGTGTTCTATCGTGTGTTTATATGCCACATATTCTTTATCCATTCACCTGTTGATGGATACAGGTAATTCCATATCTTGTCTATTGAGAATAATGCTTTCTGTGATTTGAATTTGTCCCCGGAGTTTGTGGGTTGGAAATTCAGTCCACAATGCAACAGTGTTGCAAGGAGGGAGAGCAGTAAGAAAATTGGTGTGGAGGTGTGAGGCTGTTGATATAAAATAATCACTGAAAATGTGGAAGCGGCTTTGAAACCAGGTAATAGAGGCTGCAAGAATTTGGAGAAGCAGGCTAAAACACGTCTGAATCACATAAATGGAGCTTTCAGGGCAATTATGGTGGGGGCTCACAGGAAGAGGAGAGTCATGGGGAAAGTCTGAAACGTCTTTTTTTTCTTTGTTTTTGAGTTTGAGTCTCACTGTCACCCAGGCTCAAGTGCAGTGGCACGCTCACAGCCACCGCAGCCTCGACCTGCTGGGCTCAGGCGATCCTTCCACCTCAGCCTTCCAGGTAGCTGGAACCACAGGTGCGCACCACCATGCCCGGCTAATTTTTTGATTTGTTGTAGAGACGAGGGCTTGCCAAGTTGCCAGGGCAGGTCTCAGGCAATGCTCTCACCTCCACCTCATCTGAAACTTCTTAGCGATTAAGTGGTCATGATCAGAATGCCGGTAGAAATATGGACAGGAAAGACTGTTCTCATGAAATCGCAGACACAAATGAGTAATAAAGTATTGGAAACAAGTGGAAGCCAACCTTTCCAAACAATGGCAAAGGACCTGGCAGAGTTATGCTTGTGTCTGAGGACATTACAGAAGGCTGAACTTAAGAGCAGGATATCTGGTATAAGAAATATCTGAGCAGCAAAACATTCAGACTGGTGAGTGACTCCTTTTTGTTTGTTTGTTTCTGCGTGGGAGTCTCACTCCATCACCCAGGCTGGAGTGCAGTGGCACCCTCTCGGTCACCCCAGCGTCAACGTGCTGGGCTCCGGCGATCGTTCCGCCTCAGCCTTCCAAGTAACCGGAACTACAGGTGCATACTACCACGCCCAGCTAATTTTTTATTTATTTATTGTAGAGACGAGATCTCGTCAAGCTGCCCGTGCTGGACTCAAACCCGCAGGCTCAGGCAATCCACTCGCCTCGGCCTCCCAAAGTGCTGGGATGACAGGCTAAGCCACTGAGCCTGGCCGTGTGTGTCTCTTTTTCTTGAGTGCCACACTGTCCTGATTCCTGCAGCTTTATGTAAGTGTAAAAGTTGGGGAGCACCAGTCCTCCGAGTTTATTCTTCTCCTTCAATATTGGCTTTTTTGGGTCTTTTGCCTCTAATATAAATGTTGGAATCAGTCTGTTGAGATCCACAAAATAATTCGCTGGTAATCCTTCTCTCCTGTTTGATAGAATATTGGTCAATTGTCAGTTTAATATCTGAATTCAAGCCGGGCTTGGTGGCTCAGCCTGTAATCCCGCACTTTGGGAGGCCGAGGTGAGTGGATTGCCTGAGCCCGTGGGTTTGAGACCCGCCCGGGCAACTAGGTGAGCCCTCATCTCTACAAAAAAAAAAAAAAAAATTTGCCGGGTGTGGCAGCGTGCACCTGTAATTCCAGCTACTCGGAAGGCTGAGGCAGAAGGATCGCCGGAGCCCAGCAGGTCGAGGCTGCGGTGGCCGGGAGCGGCCGCTGCACTCCAGTCTGGGCAACAGAGCGAGACTCCAACTCAAAAAAATAAATAAAATCTGAATTTAAGAGGCTCATTCTTCCTCCTCATAATCAGCAGCTGGGGTATTCTTAAATCTAAATAAACAATATGTACTAAAACCCAAGACAATACAGGTGAAATTTGTTGTTACTCCTTTGTTTTGTTTTGTTTTTAATTGTGTAAGGAATTCTTAAGAATGCTGGTCATTTTTGAAGTTTTCATGTACTTACCTGAGAAGAATGCATAACCACTGATATAAGAGCAACCAAATA
The DNA here is from genome assembly GCA_027257055.1 of Cephalopachus bancanus. Taxonomy (NCBI): domain Eukaryota; kingdom Metazoa; phylum Chordata; class Mammalia; order Primates; family Tarsiidae; genus Cephalopachus; species Cephalopachus bancanus. The sequence goes on from JAPVLO010000325.1 coordinate 3,942,791, forward strand.
CACTAAAGGCAGAAGGAGCTAATCACCCAGGGACCAGATGACTAGGGATAACCCAAAATGTCCTAAGTAGCTGCATTATTGTTTCCTTTTTTAAAGAAAAAAGAAGCCAGGCTCGGTGGCTTAACCTGTAATCCCAGCACTTTGGGAGGCCGAGGTGAGTGGATTGCCTGAGCCCGCAGGTTCGAGACCCACCTGGGCAACTTGGCGAGACCTCATCTCTACAATAAATAATAATAAAAAAAAATTAGCCAGGCGTGGTAGTATGCGCCTGTAGTTCCAGCTACCTGGAAGGCTGAGGTGGAAGGATCGCCGGAGCCCGGCAGGTCGAGGCCACGGTGGCCGGGAGCGGCCACTGCACTACAGTCTGGGTGACAGAGTGAGACTCCAAAAAAAAATAAATAAAGAAAATAAAGAAAAAAGAGCATTAAATATTGCGTTCATACTTCTACTATAGAGATGGAAAAGTGCTTCTGTGTGTCGATGGCTGCTGCAATTCCTTCGAGCAGGAGCCCTGGACCTGCAGACTCGCCGATGCCCCAAGTGTCACCCAGGGCCAGAGTGGCTGCAGCAGCCTAAGTCCTGAACTGGCCTGGCTTCTGCTCAGGGCTTTGCAAGCCCTGGGCCTGGAGATGTCTTGGCAGATGCCTGAAAAAGGACTGGATGAACTGCATGGTTGGGACACAGATTCAGATGAGCCAAAGCAGTGGGCCAGCAAGGACAAGGTCAAGTGAGCCCAGGAGGAGGACAAGCAGCTGAGGACCCTTGGTGAGGCAGTTTGCACTGCAGGATGGGAAGTCTCTGGCCAGTCACTTTCCTAAGCACACTGGCCAGCAATGCCAGTGTCGGAGGCTGAGAGTTTTGAAACCAGACCCTGTCAAGGGGCCATGTACCGAAGAGGAAGACCAAAAGATCATTGAGTCGGTTAAGAAATAGAGCACAGGTCAGGTGTGGTGGCTCAAGCCTGTCACCCCAGCACTTTGGGAGGCCGAGATGAGAGGATTGCCTGAGGTCAGGGGTTGGAGACCCGCCTGGGCAACTTGGCGAGACCTCATCCCTACAATAAATCAGAAAATCAGCCAGGCGTGGTAGTGCGCGCCTGGAACTCCGGCTACTCGGAAGGTTGAGGCTGAAGGATCACCAGAGCCCAGCGGGTCGAGGCTGCGGTGGCCGGGAGCGGCCACTGCGCTCCAGTCGGGGCCACGGAGTGAGACTCCAGCTCAAAAAAAAAGAAACCAGGAAGTGACCCGTCCCGCTGGACTGAGCAAGAGGGCCACGCCATCTGCGAGCCCCACGATGTTCCCGGCCACCACTGGGCTGAGACCGCCAAGATGATGCGGGGGGAGCAGACAATGCTGAGAAGAGTCGCTGGAACTGCACCGTCCAAAGGAAGCCGAGTACGGAGGCTTCCTGGCCAGTCCCAGGATCGCAAACACACGGTGGACAAGGACGGCCGCCAGCGCGCCCAGCCTGCAGGAGGCCCCCCGCACCCGGGGCCGTGACGGAGAAGGGAAGCAGTGAGAAGGTGGCCACGACAGCCACCGCTTGGAAGGGCCGGGAGCTGACCCTGCAGAGCTGGACGGAGGGCGATGGCAGGATCCTTGGAGGAGTTCCCCAAGAGTGAGGACCGGGAGGGCGCCCCGCCAGAGATGAGCCACCTCCTCATCCCTGCCATGGTGTCCGGCCACTCTGAAGGCCTGGCCTGGAGGGAGTCACACCCGATGCCTGGTGTGGCCTAAGTCCGTTTGCACCTTCTGAGGGACTGTCCAAGAGGGCAGCCCCAAGCATCACATCAGCACCAGCCTTGCCCCGCCCCTCGCCTATGGCCCCAGGGCCCGGCATGATCAAGCACTGCCTGGATGGCCACCCCTCTTGGACCTCAGCCAGCACAGCCGGGGTGAGCTGATCCCCCTCTCCCCAGAGTGGATCCGGGTGTTTGGGCACGGGCACACTGCGCCTGGTGCAGCAGAAGAGGCATGTGGTTCTGTCCTCCAAAACAGAGAGCAGTGGCCAGGCTCGGTGGCTCAGCCTGTCATCCCAGCACTGTGGGGGGCCAAGGCGAGTGGATTGCCTGAGCCCGCGGGTTTGAGACCAGCCCTGGCAACTTGGCGAGAACTCGTCTCTACAATAAATCACAAATTAGCCGGGCACAGTAGTGCGTGCCGTAGTTCCGGCTCCTTGGAAGGCTGAGGCGAGAAGGATCGTCGGAGGCCAGCAGGTCGAGGCTGTGGTGGCTGGGAGTGGCCGCTGCACTCCAGTCTGGGCGACAGAGCGAGACTCCGACTCAAAAAAAAAAAATTGCCTTTCTCCTTGAAAAAAATTAATTACAGTATTCCACTATAATAATTTATTCACAGTTCTACCACTTTAGCACATTGCTTTTTGTTTCTTATATGCCTTTCACATAAACACTTTTTAAAATACTATTAGTTTTATAGGCTAATCACTACTTGCTACTTTTGGTAAAAATATTTTTTCACTTTACTCAATCTCATAATTATAATTTGAAAGACTTTAAAGCTTTAAAACATTTATCACATGATCAAAATGTTTTCTTAATTCTGGACATTTTTCAACTGTTTCCAAAGTTTACTGTTTTGACAGGTCTACATAATACTTTATGCTGAACCACTGCAGCGGGATACATTTCTAGAACTTCAACAGCTGGATCACATGGTAGGATCTACATAGCTCTTCCTACATAATTGCCATGAGTTATTAAACGTGTAATTGAATGCTTGCTAAAAAACTGAAATATTGTTTGTGTTCCTACATGGCTATCAATAAAATAATTTAATGAGCTGGACAACACATAATAGATAATACATCTCTTTTTACTAAAAGCAAGACATTTCTTCTTTTACAGACCTGTGAATTCCCAAGTTGCTGAATGGATATGTTATATAGAGGAAATAGTTTTAATTTTTTTTTTTTTTTGAGTTGGAGTCTCACTCGGTCAGCCAGACTGGAGTGCAGTAGCCGCTCCCAGCCACCGCAGCCTCACCTGCTGGGCTCCGGCGATCCTTCCGCCTCAGCCTTACAAGTAGCCGGAATTACAGGCGTGCGCTACCATGCTCGGCTGATTTGTTGATTTATTGTAGAGATGAGGTCTCGCTGCCCAGGCGGGTCTCGAACCCATGGGCTCGGGCAATCCACTCACCTCAGCCTCCCAAAGGCGTGGGATTACAGGCTGAGCCACCGAGCCCGGCAGTTTTAATTTTTAATATTTAAAGTGACTAATAAAATATGTCCCAATATTTACAATAAGAGAGTCTTTGATACTGCCCTCATTTGAATTAAGCTGAAGGAATCTATAGTTGGAGACTTTGGTTGAAAAGTTACCTTATGGCAGGAGGAAAAATGCAGCATACTTTTTTTCTCTTGTTAAGGCACTGTCATTTAAACATAAGCCTGGAGTACCCGAAAGAGAATTCAGGTTTACAAGATGAAAGCGTAGTGAGAAGTGTCAGCTGGCAGTGGAAGCATGTGTGTTTCTGAAAAGTAAAAGTTTCAAGAAAGAAAAACAGAAATGGCTTTATCCATCTTGCTTAGTGAAAGAGCTGCCGTTGAAATTGTTTAAAGTAGCAGGTATAATGAATATTGTCATAAATGTTAATTTTTGAAGCGGTGTGGGCGCTGACTACTAGTAGTATCAAAAATGTGTTCAGGATTGTTTTGATACCTGTATTTACAATAAAAAATGTCGGGGGGGATTGATGAATTTCTGTTAAAAGCTGTTCCAGTCAGGTGTGGTAGCATGTGCCTGTAGGTTTGGCTACAGAAAAAAAAAAGCTGTTCCTGTGTGTTACATGTAACAGACATGGTAAATATTGTTTACAGTCTTTGTTTAACAAACTATGCACTTAAGTTTAAGTGAAGCAGACATAAAGGAAATAGGTGTATGGATATGTGATTTTGAGATTAAAGTTAGTCTTAAAATGTAAGAAAGCCGGGCTCGGTGGCTCAGCCTGTAATCCTGCACCTTTGGGCGGCTGAGGTGAGTGGCTTGCCTGAGCCTGCGGGTTCGAGACCCGCCTGGGCAGCGAGACCTCATCTCTACAATAAATCCAAAAATCAGCCGGGCGTGGTAGCGCATGCCTGTAATTCCGGCTACTCGGAAGGCTGAGGCGGAAGGATCGCCGGAGCCCAGCGGGTCGAGGCTGCGGTGGCCAGGAGCGGCCACTGCACTCCAGTCTGGGCGACAGAGTGAGACTCCAACTCAAAAAAAAAAGGAAAGAAAAAAGAAAAGCTACCTTATGAAAGATGACTCAGTCAGTCTTTACTGAACTTTCCATTTCTCTGCATTGTGTTAGGGTTTTCTTTTCTTTTTTAATGTATTTTTATGTATTTTAAAGATGTGGGGTACAATTCAGGACTAGGGAGATAAGAGGTCCTCATACAGGTAAAGTTTGGGCCTCCCTTTGGACCCACTTTGGCTGGTTTAAGGTTGGGTAGGTACCCTTTTTAACGTTAGTACCCTCGTCTTCTCCTGGTAGTTTCCCACTACTGCCAATCCCTTTCTTATATACAGTATTATGATAAATATTCAGGGTCCACTTATTTGTGAGAACATGTGGTACTCTGTTCTTTGTTTCTGTGGATCACTGAGTGTGATAGACTCTAAGTCCATCCAAGTTGCTGCAAAGTCCAGGATTCTAGGGTTTTTTTGGTTGTTTTTTTTTTTAATGGCTGCATAGTATTCCTTCATGTACATGTACCACTTTTTTTTTTTCTATCCAGTCCACTTTCAATGGGCAACATAGTTGGTTCCATGTTTTTGCTATTATGAATAATGCTGCAGGGGTCTTATTTTCTTCTTCAAAATTGCCGGGTGGGGGAGGGTGTTTCTTTGTTTTTGTTTTGTTGTTGTTTAGAGTTTTTTTTTTAGAGTCAAGGTCTCGCTCTGTCACCCAGGCTGCTGGGGTACAGTATTGAGATCACAGTTCACTGCAGCCTTAAATTCCTGGCTCAAGCTGGTCTCCTACCTCAGCCTCTTGAATAGCTGGCACTATAGGTGATTGCCACCACACCTGGCTAATTTATTTTTTAAAATTTTTTGTAGAATTAGGGTCTTGGCCAGGCTCTGTGGCTCAGTCTATAATCCCAGCACTTTGGGAGAGCAAGGCAAGTGGATTGCCTGAGCCCGCGGGTTCGAGTCCAGCCTGGGCAACTTGGTGAGACCTCGTCTCTACAGTTAAAAAAAAAAATTAGCCAGTCATGGTAGCACGCACCTGTAGTCCCAGCTACTTGGAAGGCTGAGGCGGAAGGATCGCCGGAGCCCAGTAGGTTGACACTGGGGTGGGTGTGAGTATCCCACTGCACTCCAGCCTGGGTGACGGAGTGAGACTCCAACTCAAAAATAAAAAATAAGCCGGGCTCGGTGGCTCAGCCTGTAATCCCGCGCCTTTGGGAGGCTGAGGTGAGTGGATTGCCTGAGCCCGCGGGTTCGAGACCCGCCTGGGCAGCGAGACGTCATCTCTACAATAAATCAAAAAATCAACCGGGCGTGGTAGCGCATGCCTGTAATTCCGGCTACTCTGAAGGCTGAGGCGGAAGGATCGCCGGAGCCCAGCGGGTCGAGGCTGCGGTGGCCAGGAGCGGCCGCTGCCCTCCGATCTGGGCGACAGAGTGAGACTCCAACTCAAAAAATAAAAAATAGAAAAATAAAATAAAAAATAAAAAGAATGAGGGTCTCACTACGTTGCCCAGGCTAGCCTCAAACTCCTGGCCTCATGCAGTCCTCCCACCTCAACCTCCCAGAGTGCTGGGATTACAGGGGTGAGCCACCGCACCTAGCCCAAATTGCTGGTTTTTAAATAGCAGAATACAGTTGAAATCTGGGTCCAACAGCAACAGTTGATCTGCGGGACTCGTTCAGAGAAGCCTGTGATCAAGATGCATCCTGAGGAACCCAGAACGCCTGTCGGGTTCTCACCACCGTAGACACGAGTGCTCCCTCCGCTTCTCTCTACCTGGCCGCGTGAATCACCAAATAAATGTATGGAAGGTCACAGTCCAGAACATCAAAGGGCGGGTTGGATGCATTTCAAAAAGGAAAATTTCTCTCAAGTTTTAGTTGAAAATAAAGGGTGCGCCATGCCAGGTGATCGTAGTAGCACTTCTTATACAATATCTGATTGGTATCATTTCGGGTGGACATGTACACTTGTGGAATCTTGAGTCGTATGCCCCAAGGTACAAATAATTCCACTATTTTGTAAAGTATTTTTCAGTTAGTATTTTTATTTATTTATTTTTGAGTTGGAGTCTCACTCTGTCTCACAGGCTGGAGTGCAGTGGCACACTCGTGGCCACCCCAGCATTGACCTGGTGGGCTCCAGTGATTCTTCCGCCTCAGCCTTCCAAAGTAGCTGGAACTACAGGTGTGCGCCACCATGCCCAGCTAATTTTTAAAATTTATTTTAGAGACGAGGTCTCCCATGTTGACCAGGCTACTCTCAAACCCGCAGGCTCAGGCAACCCTCTCACCTCCGCCTCCCAAAGTGCTGGGATTACAGGTGTGAGCCACCATGCCCGCCGTAAGAGTATATTTAAAACATGTCTTTTGGATTTCTGGCCATAAAATTACTTTGTATTTTATTTACAAGTGTTAATCCAAGAGTATTCATTCTTTCCCTGCCGCCGCTGAGTTGCACAGGGGCGGAGGGACGGGCACATGACAGATGAGGCCTCACCCATAATCCAGCACCATGGCCGAGGAAGGCATCGCTGCTGGAGGTGTAATGGACGTGAACGTTGCTTCAAGAGGTGCTGAAGACCGCCCTCGTCCACGATGACCCAGCATGTGGAATTCGCAAAGCTACCAACGCCTTAGACCAGCGCCAGGCCCCTCTCTGTGTGCTTGCAACCAACTCTAATGGCCCATGGACATCAAATCGGTGGAGGCCCTTTGCGCTGAACGCCGAATCAACCTCGTCAGGGTTGATGACAACAAGAAACTCGGGGAACGGGTGGCCTGCGTAAAACTGACAGAGAGGGAAGACCGTGACGTGGTTGCTTTCCGTTGTGTAGTCGCTAAGGCCCATGGCCAAGAATCTCTGGCCAAGGATGTCACTGAAGAGTGTTTCAATGCAAGAAATGAACAAATAAAACTTGGGCTCATGTTCTTCGAAAGAAAAAAAAGAAGATGATGATGACAGAAGATGACTCGTCATTCACTTAAGATTTGTTCAATAAACACTATTGCTTATTTCTGAGTTGTTTTTTTTGAGTTGGGGGTCTCGCTCTGTCACCCAGGCCAGAGTGCAGAGGCACAATCACAGCTCGCCACAGCCTCGACTCCTGGCTCAGGTGATCCTTCTGCCTCAGCCTCCTGAGTATCTGGGACTGCAGAGATGAGCTCTCGCTATGTTACCTAAAGTGGTCTCTGGGCTCAAGCAATCCTCCTGCCTAGGCCTCCCAAAATGCTGGGATTAAGGCAAGAGCCTCTGTGCCCAACCGAGGTCTCACCATTTTTGTTAAAGAAGAATGTTATAGAAAAGAAAATGAAAAGTTTTTTTTTTTAACTGCAGGAAGTCCCAGCTCTGCTATAATAGATTATATGCGGATATGAAGGTATTAGAAAATCGACTTTACATAGGAATAAGACAACTCAAAAATATTGTGGGCTCCCACCTAAAGTACGCCATTTGGGGGGAGGGGTGGCTAGACCTGAAATACCTAGTAATACCCTTTCCCTCAAAGGCATAATTCTTCAGGATTTGCCACTACATTAGACCATCAAATGCTTACAGAACAGCAGGGCTCTTTGAAGGAAAGATAGACTAGTAGTGTGGTACAATAAAGAATTAATCTGGGCCAGATGCAGAGGCTCACACCTGTGATCACAGCACTTTGGAAGGTGGGAGAATCACTGGAGCCCAGGAGAGCAAGGCTGCAGCGAGCTGTGATCAGATTGCACCACACCCCTCCAGTCTGGGTGACAGAGTGAGACCCCCACTTCTCAAAAAAGAAAAGAAAGAAATGAAAAGAACATATCTAGTCTCTGTTCCCTGTTCCTGTCACAGAGCTTCAAAAACCCTTGGACTTTTCTATATGATAGCAATCTCTTTATTTTGCTAATAAAATAGCCTCTGATTACAATCAAGATGGGAATGGTCACCAGGAAACCCAATGACTGAATCAGTCATGCCTGTGCAAGACACTCGGATAAAAACTCCGGACACTGAGACTTCGTGGAACTTCCGGGTGGGTGAACACATCGACACGCCAGGAGGGTGGCGTGCTCCAACTCCAGGAGGAGAGAGTTCAGAGGTTCTGCATCCCCTCCATTTCTTCTAGCTTTAAAATAAAGATGTACCTGATATAGTTTGAGATTTTTTTTTTTTGAGTTGGAGTCTCACTGCCGCCCAGACTGGAGTGCAGTGGGCGCTCCCGGCCACCGCAGCCTCGACCCGCTGGGCTCCGGCGATCCTTCCGCCTCCGCCTTCCGAGTAGCTGGAACTACAGGCGCGCGCTACCACGCCCGGCTGATTTTTGACTTATTGTAGAGATGAGGTCTCGCCCAGTTGCCCAGGCGGGTCTCGAACCCACGGGCTCAGGCCATCCACACACTTCAGCCTCCCAAAGAGCGGGATTACAGGCTGAGCCACTGATCCCGGCTACAGTTTGAAATTTTGAACCAGACGTTACCTTGTCTTTTTTTTTTTTTGAGTCCAGGTCTCACTCTGTCACCCAGATCGGAGTGCGATGGCACAGCATAGCGCACTGCAGCCCCCGACTCCTGGGCTCAAGCCATCCTCACTCTCCAGCTCCCAAGTAGCTGGGACTATAGGTGGACACCACTAAACCTGGCTTTTTTTTTTTTTTGTAGATATGAGACCTTGTTACATTTCCCAGCTGGTCTTGAACTCCAGGGCTCAAGCAATCACCTTGTCCCTTAAAAAGAATAATTTTGACCGGGCTCGGTGGCTCAGCCTATAATCCCATGCTTTGGGAGGCCGAGGTGAGTGGATTGCCTGAGCCCGCTGGTTCAATACTTGCCTGGACAACTTGGCGAGGCCTCATCTCTACAATTAATCAAAAATGAGCCGGGCGTGGTAGCGCGGGCCTGTAGTTCCGGCTACTGGGAAGGCTGAGGCGGAAGGATCGCTAGAGCCCAGCGGGTCGAGGCTGCGGTGGCTGGGAACGGCCACTGCCTTCCAGTCTGGGCGACAGAGTGAGACTCCAACTTAAAAAAAAAAAAGGATAATTTTAATAGGTGTATGGACTGAATGTAACCCCTCAAAATTCATCTGTTGAAGCCCTAACCCCAAATATGGCCTCTAAGAAAGTAATTAAAGCTAAATGAGGCCATAAGTGCAGGGCCCAAATCCAATAGCAGGGTGTGTCTGTCTGTCTGTCTCTCTCTCTCTCTCTCTCTGTCGCCCCCTCCCTCACCCGGCCCCACTCCCCTCCTCCTACAAGCACAGACGAAAGCTGGCCGTATGAGAACACGGCAAGAAGGTAGCCGTCTACAAGCCAGCAAGAGCGGAAGAGCTGTCTCACCAGAAACCAATTTACTGGCATCTTGATTATGGACTTTCAGAAGTTCAGAGCTGTGAAAAAATAAATCACTGTTGTCTAAGCTTCCCAGGATGTGGAGTTTCGTCATGGTAGCCCCAGGTGGCTAATACAACAGGCAAATAAAACTGCTCCAAAACTGTTTTCCTTAAACCACAGTATCTTTGGGATGTGCTTCCAACTGACCTCACGTGGCCTCTTCCAAACTTCTCCCTATTTATCATTCATGTACATGAATGTTTATTTATGTTGTTTAGGGACACGAAAAACTCTTTTGGGCCAGGCTCGGTGTTTCAGCCTGTAATCCCAGCACTTTGGGAAGCCGAGGTGAGAGGATTGCCTGAGCCCGTGGGTTTGAGAACAACCTGGACAACTTGGTGAGACCTCATCTCTGTAATAAGTCAAAAAATCAGCCGGGCGTGGTGACATGTGCCTGTAGTTCCGGCTACTCGGAAGGCAGAGGCGGAAGGATCGCTGGAGCCCAGCAGGTCGAGGCTGCGGTGGCCAGGAGCAGCCACTGCACTCCAGTCTGGGTGACACTGAGACTCCAACTCAAAAGGAAAGAAAAGAAAAGAAAAGAATCCCACATTCATGCAAAACCTGATGTACAGGGTCTCCCTGAAGGGGCATGTTCAGAGGCTTCATCTGATCCTTGCTGATTCTTGGAGAGCTCTTTGCTGCTGGTGGTCTTCTTTTGGCCAGGTACCTAGTGCCTCACTAGTCCTGGAACGAAATGCAGACTAGAATGCAATGGTGGTAAATGAAATAACTGTTGAAATGACCTGGTAAGTCTCAAAAGAGCAAGAACCCAAGGAAAGACGATCCAGCTATCAAAAGGAGTAATACATGTCACCAAGTGGATGAGCCTTGAAAACCCTGTACTAAGTGACAGAAGACAGTCACAAAAGGTTACCTGTTGTAAGACTTCGTTCAAAGAGCAGGCACATCCACACGGACGGAAAGCAGATTAGGGGTTGTTGGGTGTGGGGTCGGGGAGGAGCGGGCTTGGCTGCATCATGGGCACAGAATTCTTCTCTTGAGGTGACGAAAACAGGCGGAACTTGAGAGACGTGGCGGCTGCACCGTGTTGTGGCCGTCCTCAGTGCCAGTGAGCTGTTCCTTTCAAACTGGTCAATTCTGCTACGTGAATTCCACCTCACTTCAAAGCAAAAACCAGAGGGTTAGGGGTTGCAACGACCTCCTCGTCTTCCCTCGCGTCGTCCCGGAGCGGGTCTGTCTGCGGCTCTCGCTGCTCCCTCGCCCCTCCATCGCCCCCTCCAGGTTCCAGCCCTGGCTCCTGCCCGTGCCCCTGGGGTCCCGCCAGGGTCCCGCCACTCAGGCCTCTGTCGGCGCCAGCGGGAGCCCGCGAGCAAGGGGGCGTGGCTTTCCTCCCGCCACAGCTGCCTCTAAGGTCCCCGACTGGGGCCCCCCCGGAAGCAAGCACCCCTGGCCAAGCCAAGAATGGGTTTTTCTAGGCGAGGAAAGAACGCCCATTCTGTTTCTACGTCGTCAACCTGACCGCATCTCCAACCAAAATGCCCAGGGCTGTTTGTGAAAGAGCACTGGCCTCTTTCCTGCTGTCACTCTTTCATTTGCCATCTGGATGGAGGCTGCTCCTGCGAGCCGAGTCCCTCCACTGACTGGGGGCTGGGAGAGTGAAGAAGCGGGACTTTTTCCCCCTTCACCCACTCAAGGCAGAACAGGGCTTCCAGCTCAGCGAGCGCCTTCAGCCTGGGTCCTAACCTGACTTCAGAGAGTGTAATCAAGCTACAGTTGGAATGTCTGTTCCCTTCAAACTTAGTCCCCGATGCAGCAGTATTGAGAGGTGGGGCCTTAAACGGGGCATCAGATGAAGCGGGCGGGGCCTTGGGGGAAAGGATCAGTGCCCTTATTAAAGGACTCGAGGAAACTAGCTCCCTTTTGCCTTTTCCAGCCCTTACACCGTGTGAGGACCCAAGATTCGTCCCCTCCAGAGAATACAGTGTTCGAGGTGCCATCTTGGAAACGGACCAGCCCTCAGCAGATCCCTTGGTGAGACCTCAGCAGGCCTGCTGACAGTTTGCTCTCGGACTCCCTGGCCTCCGGGATGATGAGCAATAAATCTCCAATCTTTCGAAATTACTCACTCTCAGGTATTTTTTTATAGCAGGCCAAATGGACTAAGACAGTTCAGAATCTTTTTTTTTTTTTTTTTTCTGAGTTGGAGTCTCACTCTGCCGCCCGACTGGAGTGCAGCAGCCGCTCCCGGCCACCGCAGCCTCGACCTGCCGGGCTCCAGCGATCCTTCTGCCTCAGCCTTCCGAGTAGCTGGAACTACGGGCACGCGCTACCATGCCCGGCTAGTTTTTGATTTATTGTGGAGATGAGGTCTCGCCAAGTTGCCCAGGCGGGTCTCGAACCACGGGCTCAGGCAATCCCTCACCTCGGCCCCCCAAAGTGCTGGGATTACAGGCTGAGCCACCGAGCCCGGCCTAGCTCAGAATCTTAAGAAGCAAAATCTGTCCTCAGCAGCGTCCACAGACATTTGTTCTGAGCAATGCTTCAGAAGTCTGACCCAACGGTGGCTCCCCAATCAATCAGCCAGGAGTGCAGACAAAGACATTCTGAGATGCCTTCAGAAGTGTGCACTGGGGTCCTGGGTGAGAGATCTCAAGGCCGAATGATGAATCTGATCCTGTGTCACAGCACCATCACTCTCAAAGAAAAAAACGCAGCCGGGCTCGGTGGCTCAGCCTGTCATCCCACGCCTTTGGGAGGCTGAGGTGAGTGGATGGCCTGAGCCCGCGGGTTCGAGACCCACCTGGGCAACTTGGCGAGCCCTCATCTCTACAATAAATCAAAAAATTAGCTGGGCGTAGTAGCGCGCCTGTCGTTCCGGCTACTCGGAAGGCTGAGGCGGAAGGACCGCCGGAGCCCAGCAGGTCGAGGCTGTGGTGGCCGGAAGCGGCCATTGCACTCCAGTCTGGGCGACCGAGTGAGACTCCAACTCAAAAAAAAAAAAATGCTTCATGACGCTTGTTAAAGATGCAAAGCGGACTTTATTCAGGAGGACTGTGGCAATGAGGTTTTGTGGTCGGAGAGAGATTGAGGTCATCTGAACACAACAATGACAACTGGGATTCACAGCTGAGGAGGGGGAGTTTGGAGGCTGCGAATGCAGAATTACTGAGAGACGACGTCAGGAATAAGGGGAGATTCTGGCTAAACCAACCTAACAGGATTCTTCCGAATAACTGAGTGATGTGTAATCCCAGCACTCTGACAGGCCTAGATGAGAGGAATGCCTGAGTCCACGGATTCGAGACCAGCCTGGGCAACATGGTGAGACCTTGTCTCTACAATAAATACAAAAATTAGCCGGGCATGGTAGTGCGCGCTGTAGTTCCGGCTACTTTGAAGGCTCAGGTGGAAGGATCGCTGGAGCCCAGCAGGTTGACACCGGGGTGGCTGTGAGCATGCCACGGCACTCCAGCCTGGGCGACGGAGTGAGACTCTAACTCAAAAAAGACGAAAACAATTGGGTGATGTAAAGACAAGCACAGAGGTCAAACAATTGAGGCTTGGGTTGGGATTCATAGAGAATTCGTAGGAGCCTAGCTAAAGTTTAAAGACTGAGAAGGAAACTGTATTCATTTTTATGTGTAAATGATAATTGCTACCATGAAATTGAGTGTTTCTCCTTAAAAGACACTCTATTCAATTATTTACATGTACTTTTTTCATTTCTCTTCACAGCAACCCTATGAAACTGACCCCATTATTATCATTTTTCTGTGAATAAAACCCAGAGAGGCTAGGCAGTCTGCTCCAGGTCACACAGTAAGTAGCAAACTAGAGAATAAATGTAGGTTATCTGACTCTAACGTCTAAGCTTTTAACTTTTGCATTGTGGTATCTAAAATTAGTGGCTCAATTTGGGTAGAGTAAGAATAAAAGGTAAAGTAGAAGTATTATTTCTTATATTCTTTCATTGCACGTAATTTTTCAGAAGGCTGAAGGGATCATAACCAACTGTTTCTTGAACCCCTACTTCTAGATGAACTGAAAAGACAACTATGTTCCAATTGCCACTTTTCTGCTTTAAATTTTCTTGTTTGGATTGCCTGATTAAAAACAAAGGATGAATAAAAAAAGGGCAGCTAGAATAAAGGTATTGCTTTGGAATCAATTGCATCAGCATGAACTCATCGATGTCTATAAGGGGGAGCCCCCCCAACCCGTAATTCTCTTTGGAGGGCAGGGCCCTTGTAGCACCGGCTTCCCCCGCTGATACAGCTGGAGCCGAGAGATCGGCTGCTGTCCCTTGCGGCCAGTTAAGATGCAAGAGAGGCAGAGACTGGGAGAAAAGGGAGTGTTTCGTTTCTACAACCAGGCTACAGGGAGACAGGTTGGCGTCACTGCCAAAAGGCCTGCTGAAAGCAACACAGACGTCTTCCAGTATTTAGACCCCAGACTCATAGCCCTTCGCCCCGCCCTCGAGTTTGAAGCCTACGTGCGGATTTAGCATGACAAGATTTACATGAGCAGTTTTTGCTACGTGACCACTGACGTGACACAAAGTCTCCTTTCACCGTGCCCATTTTATGATGGGTGGTTAACGAACACGACCGCCCACGCCACGCTGAGTGTTGGACAGCTTTTGGCCAAAAATTGCACATTCCCCGTGCCCCACTGTTCCTGTTCACCTGATCTCTCCCCAAGCTACTCTTTTTTGTTTCCCTGGATGAAGAAAGTCCTCAAAGGGAAACGTTTTGCTGATGTGCAAGTGGTGAAACAAAAAGTGGCAGAAGCATTAAAAGGCATCAAAATTGACAAGTTCAAAAACTGTTATGAGCAGTGGAAAAAGCATCTCGATAGGTGTGTTGCATCAAATGGAGAGTACTTTGAAGTTGACTGCAGTTTACATGTTGTAAGAATAAATACACCATTTTTTTTTTTGAGTTGGAGTCTCACTCGGTCGCCCAGACTGGAGTGCAGTGGCCGCTCCCGGCCACCGCAGCCTTGCCTGCTGGGCTCCGGCAATGCTTCCGCCTCAGCCTTGCGAGTGGCCAGAATTACAGGCATGCGCTACCACGCCCGGCTGATTTTTTGACTTATTGTAGAGATGAGGTCTTGCTGCCCAGGTGGGTCTCGAACCCGCGGGCTCAGGCAATCCACTCACCTCAGCCTCCCAAAGGCGCGGGATTACAGGCTGAGCCACCGAGCCCGGCTAATACACAATTTTTTATAAATAAATTCTGAAGTTTTTTGGGCCCTTTCTCATATTTACACATGTCCAAGGATATATGTTTATAAATACAGAAATGAGCCGGGCTCAGTGGCTCAGCCTGTAATCCCACGCTTTGGGAGGCTGAGGTGAGTGGATTGCCTGAGCCTGTGGGTTTGAGACCCGCCTGGGCAACTTGGCGAGACCTCATCTCTACAATAAATCAAAAAATTAGCTGGGCGTGGTAGCGCGCGCCTGTAGTTCCAGCTACTCGGAAGGCTGAGGCGGAAGGATCGCCGGAGCCCAGCAGGTTGAGGCTGCGGTGGCCGGGAGTGGCCACTGCACTCCAGTCTGGGCAACAGAGTGAGACTCCAACTCAAAATAAATAAATAAATAAGTAAATACAGAAATGTAGATGTGTGTATATATGTGTTAGTATACAAACATATAACTCCTTTATATATACACTGAGATTATCCAGAAGCAGTAACATTCCAGTAACAGAGCATAGCAATTGCCCAGATTGTGGTTTCTAACACTATTCTCCAATAAAGGAAGCAGGTATTAAAAGACAAACTTAAGCACATTCCAATTTTAAAGAGTTTATTTGCGCAGTCAGCAATTCACAAATCAGGTATTGCCAGACCACAAGCGGGTCAGTTGTTCACTGAGGGAAGTGAGAAGAAAACTTTCATAAGGCATTCACAGAAGCAGGACAAATAAACTGCAATTGATGGTTAAAGTGGAAAGTTCCTAGTTAGAGATTAATTGGTGGGTTTCTGACTGGATAAGCATGAATTTCATTTTCCTATTCACACTGGGTTTCAGCTGGCTTATACAGGAACTTAAGGTGCTGGGACCAACTCAGCCTAATAGCTTTCCAATTAAAATTTTCGAATCAATCGCCCCTTCTGGTCAGTCTTTAATTTAGGAGAGGTTGACCAAAACCTGGGCACAAGCACCACTCTCTGTCATCACCAGGACTGGTTTGTCTTTGTGTCGGCATGGAACTCATAAGATATCAGAGTCATTGAGGAAAGACTCCTTTTGTCATTCACCCTGGTTTTGTCGTGCTCATCACAGTGAGACCGTCAGGTACACTGTTGATGTTGCAAACACACATTTAAGGCCTCTGAGATTGGCAGGGCGTGGTAGCACGCGCCTGTAGCTCCAGCTCCTTGGAAGGCTGAGGCGGAAGGATCGCCGGAGCCCAGCAGGTCGAGGTTGTGGTGGCTGGGAGTGGTCACTGCACTCCATTCTGGGCGACAGCGTGAGACTCCAACTCAAAAAAAAACAAAAGAAAATGTACTAGAGGGGTCCAACACTAAACTTGAGCAGAAGAAAGAACCAGTAAACTCGAAGAGGGGACTATTGAAATGTTTCTGCCGCCGGGCTAGGTGGCTCAGCCTGTAATCCCGCGCCTTGGGAGGCTGAGGTGAGTGGATGGCCTGAGCCCGCGGGTTCGAGACCCGCCTGGGCAACTTGGCGAGCCCTCATCTCTACAATAAGTCAAAAAATGAGCCGGGTGCGGTAGCGCGTGCCTGTAGTTCCAGCTACTCGGAAGGCTGAGGCGGAAGCGTCGCCGGAGCCCAGCAGGTTGAGCCCGGTCACCTCTGCCTCCCAAGATGCTGGGATTGCAGGTGTGAACCACCACGCCTGGCTCCACAGTCTTTTAATTACGAACTGAAAAGCGTTTATTTTCTATTTAACTTAATCCCATGAAAGATTTTAAAAAATCTTTTTTCACTTTGTTTTATTATAAAGACGTGGGTGCGGGTGAGGACCAGGCACGTAAGCGAGGTGTGTGCAGGCGAAGTTTGGCCTCCAACCAGTCTTCCCTTCCCCTGGTGTTTTATTTTAATTAGGAAAACTGTTGAAAGGTTTTTGAGAGACAAGACAATGCTACTTTGTATAATGACACTGCAAAACTGAAGTACCATGATTTGATTTAAAAGACCAATCACAGTATTTAGGGGTGCAGGGCCACTTACCCCCGAGATTTGATGGGAGCCAGAATATTTGCGTAGTCTTAGGTTTGTCTCCCCACTAATAAGATACTTACTAGTTACAAAGGGAAAAACAGTAATTGACAGTGTAGAAACGTGGCAGACACTTCTCTATCCAAATGATCAAAGTTAACCTCACCAGTAAAAGGACAAATTATATCATGTGCCTCCTGATACGATGCTGAGACAGACACAGCATCACCTCTGTGGTGGTCCTGCCAAAACTGTATACTGAGAACCCATCAAAGAGACATCAGACAAGCTCAAATAAGACTGTATTTTACAAAAAAACTGTCCTGTATGCTTCAAAAATGTTAAGGTCATGAAAAACGAGACATGACTGAGGAATGTTCCAGATTGCAGGAGACTAAGAGATATGAAAATTCAATGGAACTTGGGATCCAGAAATTAGAAAATTATTTAACTTTTTGCTATAACGAACATTATTGAGACAATGAGTGAAATCTGCGTATCTGTGTTATTATGAAATGGTCCCATGGTTATATAAGGTAATGTCATTGTTTTTAGTATATACGTTGTTTTTAGGAAGTATTTAGAAGTGAAGGGAGACCCGCCTGCCTGTAGCTTAATCCCAAATTATTATTATTATTATTATTTTTGAGTCAGAGTCTCACTTTGTCACCCAGGCTGGAGTGCAGTGGCATGTTCCTGGCCACCACAGCCTCGACCTGCTGGGCTCCGGCGATCCTTCCACCTCAGCCTTCCAAGTAGCTGGAACTACAGGCGCCTGCTACCACGCCCGGCTAATTTTTTGATTTATTGTAGAGATGAGGTTAAGTTGCCCCGGCGGGTCTCGAACCTGCAGGCTCAGGCAATCCACTCACCTCAGCCTCCCAAAGCACTGGGATTATACAGGCTGAGTCACTGAGCCTGGCCCCAAATTATTTTACAGAATAGAGAATGATAAAAGCAAATTTGATTAAAATGATAACATTAGCCGGGCTTAGCCTATAATCCCAGCGCTTTGGGAGGCTGAGGTGAGTGGATTGCCTGAGTCCACAATCAATTTAAAAATTGAGCTGGGCGTGGTAGCGCGCGCCTGTAGTTCCAGCTACTTGGAAGGCTGAGGCGGAAGGATCGCCGGAGCCCAGCAGGTCGAGGCTGCGGTGGCCGGGAGTGGCCACTGCACTCCAGTTTGGGCAACAGAGTGAGACTCCAACTCAAAAAAAAAAAAATGATAACATTAAAGGAATGCTTGTGGCTGGCAGTGGCTCATGCCTGTAAACCCAGAACTTTGGGAGGCTGAGGTGGGATCACTTGAGCCCAGGAATTTAAGACCAGCCTGGGAAACATAGCAAGACTTTCTCTACAAAAATAAAATTAGCCAGATGTGGTGGTACACACCTGTAGTCCCAGCTACTTGGGAGGCTGAGGTGGAAGGATCACCTGAGCTCAGTTCAGGAGGTTGAGGCTACAGTGAGCTGTGATTGTACCACTGTACTTCAGCCTAGGTGACAGAGTAAGACCTTGACTCAAAAAAAAAAGTTTGGCTAGGTGAAGTGGCTCAAGCCTGTAATCTCAGCACTTTGGGAGGTGGAGGTGAGATGATCGCCTGAGCTCAGGGGTTCCAGACCAGCCTGAGCAACATGGTGAGACCTTGTCTCTACAATAAATAAAAAAATTAGCTGGGCATGGTGGTGCATGCCTGTGGTTCCAGTTACTTGGAAGGCTGAGGTGGAAAGATCACCTGAGCCCAGCGGGTCGAGGCTGCAGTGGCCGTGAGCATGTCACTACACTCCAGCCTGAGTGACAGAGACTCCAACTCAAAACAAACAAAAGTTTGAGTAAAGATTATATGAAAATTATTTATACTATTCTTGCAGCTTTTGTGCAAATGAAATTATTTCAAAATAAAAGCTAGCTGGGCTCAGTGGCTCAGCCTGTAATCCTGCGCCTTTGGGAGGCTGAGATGAGTGGACTGCCTGAGCCCGCGGGTTCGAGACCCACCTGGGCAACTTGGCGAGACCTCATCTCTACAATAAACCAAAATTTAGGTGGGCGTGGTAGCGCGTGCCTGTAGTTCCAGCTACTCGGAAGGCTGAAGCGGAAGGATCACCGGAGCCCAGCAGGTTGAGGCTGCGGTGGCTGGGAGCGGCCACTGCACTCCAGTCTGGGTGACAGAGTGAGACTCAGACTCAAAAAAAAACCAAAAAAACCTTTAAGCTGGGTGTAGTGGCTTATGCCTATAGTCCCAGCACTTTGAGAGGCCAAGGTGAGAGGAACACTTGAGGCCAGGAGTTCGAGACAGGTCTGTTCAATAGAGCAAGACCTTGTCTCTGAGAAAAATCTTTTTTTTTTTTTGAGTTGGAGTCTCACTCTGTCGCCCAGACTGGAGTGCAGTGGCCGCTCCCGGCCACCGCAGCCTCGATCTGCCGGGCTCCGGCGATCCTTCCGCCTCAGCCTTCCAAGTAGCTGGAACTACAGGTGCGCGCTACCACGCCCGGCTAGTTTTTGATTTATTGTAGAGATGAGGTCTCACCAAGTTGCCCAGGCGGGTCTCGAACCCGCGGGCTCAGGCAATCCACTCACCTCAGCCTCCCAAAGGCGCGGGATTACAGGCTGAGCCACCGAGCCCGGCTAAGAAAAATTTTAAAAATTAGCTAGGTACGATGGCATGGTGCATCTGTAGTCCCAGCCACTCGGTAGCTGAGGTAGGATGACTGCTTGAGCTCAGGAGTTTGATGCTGTATTGCCCCATGATTGTGCCATTGCACTTCAGCCTGGGTGAGAGTGAGAACCTGTTTGCAAAGAAAAAAATATTTTTATTTTTTAAGAGATGTTTAGGAAATCTTGCTATCGCCCAGGTACTCTCGAATTGGCCTCAAGTAATCCTCCCACCCTGGCCTCCCAAACTGCTGTTGGGACTACTGGCGTGAGCCACTGTTGCCAGCCAGGAAAAAAAAAGTTTAAGTTGAATTTCAGATGCATTTTAATAAGTTATCTTAAATGTAATAAGTTGATTATATATAGAGTACCTGCCACACGACAAGCACAGGGAGACTTCTCTGCAAGATTTTGGAAGCCTAAGCAATGTGTTCAAGGACAGGGAACAGAGCCAAAACCTGAGCCAGAGCCTGCCACGGTGTGGGTGAAGCTCAGTTCTCAAGCCAGAAGAGACTGAGCTGTGCCCACTCCAGCTTCATCTTCTGCTTTGGGATTTCAGTTGTGTTATGGGATCTCCTGTGCCTCTATCTTTGAGAGATCTGACTCTCCAGGGTAGCAGTAAGGGTGAAACATGAAAGCTGCTTCTACCCAGGTGCTTACAACAGCAAAGTCACAAGGTGGGCATGTCCTTGTAACACCTTACCAAACTGCTGCCCCCTTCACATAGCATTCCGACATTTTAATGTTATTTAAATATTTGATCAGATTTACAATTTTCTGCAGATAATTTATTGAGTGTTGATTCTAATAGCGAATAGGCGTAACTTATGATTTAAAGGTTTCAGGGATTATTTATTGTATTAGTATTTACATATAAGATTTTAGCCTATGATTTTGTCACAGTGATTGCTTGAACTTAATTGATTTTTTAATTTAATTGAATTTTTTGAGTCGGAATCTCATTCTGTTGCCCAGACTGGAGTGCAGTGGCACACTCACAGCCACCGCAGCCTCGATTTGCTGGGCTCAGGTGATCCTTCCTCCTCAACCTCCCAAGTACCTGGAACTAGAGATGCATGCCACCATGCCCAGCTTATTTTTTTATTTATTGTATAGACGAGGTCTCACCAAATTGCTCAGGTTGGTCTTATACCCCTGGACTCACACAATCCTCTCGCCTTGGTCTCCCAAAGTGCTGGGATTACAGGTTTAAGCCACTGTGCCTGGGCTTTTTTTTTTTTTAATTTTAAAGATGTGGGATACAATTCAGGATTAGGTATATAAATAGACATCATACAGGTCAAGTTTGGGTCTCCCTTTGGTCCCCACTTCACCTGGTTTGAGATCAGGGACCCTTATTGACATTGTGTCCCCATCCCCACCCAGGCAATATCCTGCTACTGCCAGTCCTTGTTTTATAATATTACGGTAAATGTTCAAGATTCACTTATGAGTGAGAACATATGGAACTCTATTCTTTGTTTTGGTGGTAGATCACTCAGTATTATAGACTCTAAATCCATCTAAGTTGCTGTGAAGTCCATGTTTCTCCTTGGATTTAATTAATTTTTGAATAAAATGAAATTCATTATATTATGGTGAGTTTTTTATGGTCTATAAAACACTATTATGAATTCCTCTGAATGCAATGTTTAGTCAAAACTTTTTTGTTAATGAAAAACAATGTCAGAGAGCCATGTATTATTCTATCATTTATTTAAGGAAAAGTTTACATACTAGGATAAAGCAACAATTTAGCTAGAATCACATCATTTTTTCCACTATTCTAAAATACTTTTCGCAAAATCCTCAAGCTCATGGATGACTGCCATTAGAATGTCGAGCACAAAATCCACGATCCCAAATGCATTCTTCAAAACAGGCCTGCACACTGCTATCTGTATACACATACAGAGTAAAAACACTGCTGCTAAAAAATAGTCCTTGAAGACAATAATCTCTCTGCTGTATATGACTGTAAATTGGCAGGGCATTTTTTACTTAAAATATAAAAAAAAAAAAAAAATGAAAGCAACAACACACATTGTCAAAAATCGAACCCAGATTAGAAAATTTTTATGTAGTTCAACAAAGACTTTAAGAATCTATTTATGCCAGGCTCAGTGGCTCAGCCTGTAATCCTGCACCTTTGGGAGGCTGAGGTGAGTGGATTGCCTGAGCCTGTGGGTTCGAGACCCACCTGAGCAGGCGAGACCTCATTTCTACAATAAATCAAAAAATTAGCCGGGCGTGGTAGCGTACGCCTGTAATTCTGGCGACTCGGAAGGCTGAGGCGGAAGGAGAGTCGGAGCCCAGCAGGTCGAGGCTGCGGTGGCTGGGAGCGGCCATTGCACTCCAGTCTGGGCGACAGAGTGAGACTCCAACTCAAAAAAAAAAGAATCTGTTTACACTGATTTCAGTGTTGGCTGCTGACTGCCCAAAGACAGCAGGCGAGTGAGCAAGTTTCCCTCCCAGCAGGCCGCACAGGTAGCGCCACTCACAGCTGCTTCAGAGCAAGCGGACAGTCTTCCCCGTCACTGTCAAGAAGTCAGCATCAGCCAAGGCACGCAGTGCTTCTTCAAACATGTCTTTGGTAATTGCCTGGGGGAAGAGAAGGAAAATAGAGACTTTGTATGCCAAGTCCTCCCTTAACTGTTAGAGACACAGCAATTTTAATGTTAAAGGCTGCACACATTTCTTATGCTTTAAATCAGGGGTGGCAAGGATTTCCTGTAAAGGGCCTGATGGTACACACCATAGGACTGGCATCTGTACAGTCTCTGTTGTAACCATCAACTCTGCCTCCAACGTCAATGCAGCTAAGGACATTAGTGAAAGAAAGGGTGTTACAAAAGTAGGCAGAGTGGGCTCTGGCTTACGCAGATCTTTTCACTGAATAAATTACCTTACTTATTCACAAAAGGGCAAACGAAAACTCCCAAGACAAACTTATGCATGTAAAATCTCTAAAAGGGGTGCAACGTTTTGAACCGTGACCATTTCTTGACGATAGTCTTTAGCATCATTTTACTTTTTTTATTCTCATCTATATTCATTATTTAAATAATAAAGATAATTTTTAAAACCCCAAAAGCAATATTAAGGAAAAAGAGAAAAAAACTATTAAACAAAAAACACATGTAAACACTTACTATATCAGATTGTCCTCGGATATCTTCAAAAAGTTGCTGATATTTTAGAGCAGGTGTTTTGCCCTTAGATAAAATAAGTTTTTTCAATGCTTCAGCTAATTCTTCTTTCCGTTTACGAGAGGTAGCACTCATTCCTGATTTTAGAAAAAAAATAAAGAAAAACATTTCTGCTATTAAGTCGTAAAATGTTTCAAATTCTACATTTTTTTTAGCAGCAATGCCAAGAAAGGAAAGAGTACAGTGGCTGAATGCCAGAATACATTCAAAAGAATAATGAATTTTGAATTCTGTTGTTTCAAATTTTCTAAGCCAAGAGTTGCTACTTTCCATCAAAATACAGTTCACATAATCTATACAGTAAGCAGTCAGTGCTTAAGAAATTAACTACTTCTTAAAAATAGGTTAAAGTGACTGCCTACCCAGCGGATAGAATCTCTAAAATTAAACACAAAAGTGTGCATTAGTCTATCTCTACACACACACTTTTTTGGAGTCAGAGTCTCACTGTCACCCAGGCTCAAGTGTAGTGGCACAATCATGCCTCACAGCCACCAGACCCTTGACCTCCAAGGTGATCATTCTGCCTAGGCCTTCCAAATAACTAGGCCTACAGAGGCATGCGCCACCAAACCCGGCTAGTTTTTTGATCTACTGTAGACACGAGGTCTTGCCAAGTTGCCCAGGCTTGAATCCCTGGGCTCAGGCAATCCTTTTACCTCTCCCTCCCAAAGTGCTGGAATTACAGGCATGAGCTACCATTCCTGGCCTAGAGTCTATTTGTATTACGAGAAGACTGAGGGGCAACTTCCACCAGAATCTCAAAGAGGTCCTCCTGAACCCCAAAAGGTAGAGAACTTATTTCAAATGATTTAAAGTTGGGTTGCATGTGACATATTAACTACCTACATATTTACATGATTTTCAAGAGTATTTTGCTCAGTGGAAATTACAAACCTGTAGTAAGAATAGATATGTCCACGATGCCAGTCCGGGGATCAGTTGCAGACTGTTTCAGTGCTTCCCGATGGAGGCGTTTGGCCTCTTCCACATCAATTGCTTCAACTCTGTTTGAAAATCGTACTTTAGCATGGGCTTCTGCTAAGCGGATCAAGGATTCCAGTTGTCGAGGGTATGCAGAAACCATTCCTCGGCTACTGCCAATCTTCCTCATGTCTACATAAGCCTAGTGTAGGTAGAAAAATAAAAGCAAATTCCTTGGAGACAATAACCTCAGTTTCATGGTTCAACTATTAAGCAGTTGGGGGTCTATTAAATAAACTGAACGCAGGCCCAGCTGCTACGTGGGGGTCCTGAGTGGAATCAAAAAGTCAGACCTAGTCCTGGGCCCTGGAACTCACCAAGTGGTAGAGACAAAATAGCCAGACCATAGAAATCCCGGGAGGATTTTGACATCCAGTGTGCAGTGATGGTTGAGACTATCCTGACTGGGAGATATTTGGGAAGACTTCTTGGAGAAAGTGATATTTGATGTAGTTCTGAAGAACAGAGAAGGGCACAGCATAGCGGAGGAGGGGAACATGGCTTGTGGGGCAAGAAGCAGGCTACAATTAGTGCAGAAGACAAAATGAGGGCCTGTCTGAGAAAGGTGTTCAAGCACCGGTCCTGGACTACATCCCTGGCTAGAGACCCACTAGACAAGGCATACAAAGGATCACCGGGTGAATGTTACCAAGGTAAGATGTATCAGTTTTTTTCGGAAGTCAGTTAGGACCTACAGCCCATCAGAGTACCAGGAACCTTCTTAGTATCACAACGCTTTAATAATCTAAAATGTGCTGTTGTGCAATGCTTCCCACGCACAAGGATGCCAAAAAGTGAACTTAATTTACCTGTCATTTTACTGTTTGCAAACAAGCAAATGGAAGCTTAGAGCAATGGGATGACTGATCCAGAATTGCCAAATTACCAAGAGGTATCACCTATATTTGACCTTAGGTCTTCGATTGTAAATTCACTGTGGTTTTAAGTATTTAAACTTAAAAAAGTATGTGTATTACCTACATAAATGAATTCATTCTCACTTTTTACAACATTTGGAAAAGTCACAGGAGGAAATAGTTACAGAAAACAGTTATGTTATCCTCAACAAAATAATGTTTAAAGGGGATGACAGTCTAGGTATGCTTCTGACGACAGGCCCAGTAAGCCTCTTTCCAGGCCAGGTTACCTCAATGAGAGCCTGACTGGCTTCCTCGCTCAGCCTAGGCATGATGGTGCTGTGCGCATAGGCAATGTAGTCCTTCAGCACCGCCATGTCCAGGAGTTCTTCCTCGGCCTGCTCCTCACTCTGGTAGTACAGTGCTACCAGGTGGTGAGCCAGGCGCCTGTCGTAGGCTTCATCCTGAGGGTCCAGCATGAGGAAGATCAGATCAAACCTAGAAAACCAAGAAAAAAGTTATTCTGGATGGGACACCAGCACACCTACAAGCATAATATAAAGATTGTTCACGCACTGTAGACATGTGCAGTGAACATGTACTTCCTGACCCTCCAGAGAGAGAAGGCATCCTCTGTCTAAGTGGCTGCAAGGGCTTTTTGGTCAGCTCACTTCCCTATGCCTTCCCAGATCTTAGGACTACTAAGAAAATGGCTAGGGACAAAACAGCTGAAGCAAAGTAGTCTTTTTCTCCCAGGGAAAAGTTACTATAATTTTAAAGACCGGAATTTTGTTTTTTTGAGTCAGAGTCTCACAGTGTCACCTAGGCTAGAGTGCAGTGGCACGCTCATGACCCACAACCTCAACCTACTGGGCTCAGGCCATCCTGCCTCAGCCTTCCAAGTAGCTAGAACTACAGGTGTGCACCACCGCCCCTGGCTAATTTTTTGATTTATTGTCGACATGAGGTCTCACCAAGTTGCCCAGGCTGGTCTCAAAACCCTGGCTCAGGCAATCCTCCTGCCTCCGCCTCCCAAAGCGCTGGGATTACAGGTGTGAACCACCACGCCCAGCTCAAAAAAAGACTATTTCGTAAGAAAAAGTCAAGTAATTAAAATCTAAAATCCAGCCTGGCTCGGTGGCTCAGCCTGTAATCCCGCACCTTGGGAGGCCAAGGTGAGTGGATTGCCTGAGCCGGCGGGTTTGAGACCTGCCTGGGCAACTTGGCAAGACCTCATCTCTACAATAAATCAAAAAATTAGCCAGGCATGATAGTGCATGCCTGTAGTTCCAGCTACTTGGAAGGCTGAGGTGTAAGGATCGCCAGAGTCCAGGAGGTCGATGCTGCAGTGGCCGGGAACGTGCCATTGCACTCCAGTTGGGGTGATGGAGTGAGACTCCAACTCAAAAAAAAAAAAAAAAAAAAATCTGCCAGGCTCGGTGGCTCAACCTGTAATCCCGTGCCTTTGGGAGGCTGAGGTGAGTGAACTGCATGAGACCGTGGGTTCGAGACCCACCTGGGCAACTTGGCGAGACCTCATCTCTACAATAAATCAAAAAATTATTAGCCGGGCATGGTAGCATGCGCCTATAGTTCCAGCTACTCGGAAGGCTGAGGTGGAAGGATCGCCAGAGCCCAGCAGGTCGAGGCTGTGGTGGCCGGGAGTGGCCACTGCACTCCAGTCTGGGCGACAGAGTGAGACTCCAACTCAGTGGCCCAAAAAGAGTGCTGAATTTTTGCTGCACATGCTGAAAAATGCAGAGAGCAATGCTGAGCTGATGGGCTTAGACGTCGATTCTCGGGTCATTGAGCACATCCAGGTGAACAAAGCCCCCAAGATGTGCCGCTGGACATACAAGACTCATGGTTGCAACAACCCATACATAAGCTCCCCCTG
Organism: Cephalopachus bancanus; assembly: GCA_027257055.1. NCBI lineage: Eukaryota > Metazoa > Chordata > Mammalia > Primates > Tarsiidae > Cephalopachus > Cephalopachus bancanus. The sequence goes on from JAPVLO010000325.1 coordinate 3,969,094, forward strand.
CCAGAGATGATCCTCACTAGAAAGGAGCAGATTGTTCCCAAATCAGAGGAGGAGGTCACATGGAAGAAAAAGATATCCCAGAAGAAACGGAAGAAACAAAAACTTATGGGACGGGAATAAATTCAGCCCAAATAGATGCAGATGAAAATGAAAAAACAAACAAACAAACAAAAAAAACCACATTCCACACTTGGAGTAGTGGGGCTGAGAAAAAGGGAAGACTACGCGATTATGCTTTAACACATCTAATTTTTCAGAGCCTTATCCACTGTGTAGGGCTGTTCTTTGAGTGGCCTGAGGATTAAAATGACAGTGAGCACCATGTGAAAAAGAGTGAAAGTGGAACATCCCAATTGCTTCAAGAAAATGAATGAAAGCAAGATGCTAGCCACACTTGAGTGGAGAACACAGAATTCTTGCCATGAAAACCCTTGAGCAACCAACTCTGAAACATTTTGGGTGGGTGAGCTGGCTGATCTGTTTGTCCATCCGTCCGAACATCCATCCATCCACCCTACCTACCTACCTATCGCAGAGATGAGGTCTTGCCAAGTTGCCTAGGATGGTTTGAACCCCCAAACTCAGGCAATCCTCTCGCCTCTGCCTCTCAAAGTGCTGGGATTACAGGCATGAGACATTGTACCCGGCAAGTAAAGACAATTAACACATTTCCTTTTCAATCTCACCCTGAATATTCTCCAAATGGGCAAAATAAGAACATCAATTTCATTAAAAAAAAAAAAAAAATATATATATATAGTTTAATACCTTGATAATAAAGTGTGAGGGAGCTGGATGTTTTCAATAGTTGTTTTCTTAGGATTCCACTGAGACTCAATGGGATTTGCTGCTGCCAGGACAGAGGTACGTGCATTGAGCTGACAGATGATCCCAGCCTACCGAAAAACAAAACAGGAAGGAAAAACAAAACAAAACAAAACAAACCCAAAAATAAAACAGCATAGTTAGAAGTCTCTCCTGACGCTGGCAAGAACAAGAGCCATCTTTGCCCACCTGCCTACTAAACCCATAAACCCTCTGCTGTTTCTGCTATGAGAGCCACATCACCTTTACTGACTCCAACAGTTCACAAGGACAAGCTCTGTTCTTGAATCCATGCCAAGGACTGAATTGAGATGAATGTGTGCTAGAATCAATCATGTCTCTCTCAGAAAGCAAACCCCTCACATGAGCTTTTGGACAAGCTTAAGTTCTATAAACACGTTAGTAGGTCAGTGCAGCAAAAAAGATGAAAGACAATATCCTACAGAAGATATTTAGATTTAGCTCTAAATGTGATCTAAAAAGTACTTATCAGTTTCCCCAAGTTAGAGTCAGGGTAATCTAGCATGGTGTATTTCAAGGGTCCAACATTTTATTTTTATTTATTTTTTTAGTTGGAGCCTCACTCTGTTGCCCAGGCTGGAGTGCAGTGGCACACTCATGGCCACCCCAGCATTGACCTGCTGGGCTCAGGCGATCCTTCTGCCTTGGCCTTCCAAGTAGCTGGAACTACAGGTGCATGCTACCACACCCGGCTAATTATGTGTTTATTTATTGCAGAGATGAGGTCTCGTCAAGTTGCCCAGGCTGTTCTTGAGCCCGTAGGCTCAGGCAATCCCCTTACCTCGGCCTCCCAAAGTGCTGAGACTACAGATTTGAGCCACCGTGCCCAGCTGGGCTCACACACTCTAAACACGCCCATGTTCACGGTGGGGAAAGTGGCCTACCTTCGCAATGGAAAGAGTCTGCTGCTCCATGACTTCATGCAACACTGATCTCGTACTTTCACTCATCTTGTCAAACTCATCAATACAGCAGATGCCGCGGTCGCTCAGGACAAGGGCACCTGTCTGTAGGACCAGCTGCCTAGTCTCAGGGTCTTTCATTACGTATGCAGTAAGGCCGACTGCACTGGAGCCCTTCCCGGATGTGTACTGGCCCCGGGGTACCAGGTTGTACACATATTGCAGCAGCTGAGATTTGCTGGTGCCAGGGTCACCGCACAGCAGGATGTTGATCTCAGCACGAAATTTGCCCCTTCCTGTGTGACTAAAATCCTTCCTTGTTCCACCAAAGAGTTGAAGCAAGATTCCCTAAATAAACCAACATACAAGCATGTCAAAACACTCATTTACTGCAGAGCAATTGAGATTTACTTTATACTTTAGAGGTACTGTTCTACTCTTATATATAACTACAATTAAGGCACTTGCAGGAAAGTATAAATAGGTGTGTGAAAGTGCTTTGATAAGCCCTAAGTATCACTGACCAATTTATACACAAGCACAGGTCATCATGCCAGAACGTTAACCACATAAGCCCTATTCTGACCCCTGTGTTCAGAAACACAAGTTCAGTGCAGCGATGAGGATATCAATTAGGCTTATGAGTCTCCTGAGTGACCAGGTCAGGGTGCCGGCACCTTGCTCTAATAGGCATAGCTTGTACCCTTTACGGGGTGCAATGGGTGAGAAGGTAGAATGGATGCTTAAGCTATGTGATCCCCCAAAACTGTAAGTCCCCTAAGTTAAAAATCCACTATTACCTTCTTTATATCTTCATGTTCATAAATGCTTGGAGCCAAAGCTGAAGCAAGTCTCTCATAAATGTCTGGTTTCCTGGAAAGTTCTTTAAGCAATTCCACACGTTTCTCTGAAAAAAGTTTCAGTTCTGCTTCTTCATTGAGGCCGTGCAAACGTTTGGCATCCGTTTTCCGATAATGAATGACATCAATGTGGGTTTTGTAGACAGACTTCACGCTACTCACTCTTGGGTTGACTCGAATGGGCACTGCTCGGTAGATGCCTGAGGACACCACCACAAGATGCACTCTTACCTTTGGACATCTTCCTTGGAGGGTCTTTACAACCAGCGCAGCCACGAAGGATAGCAAGGCACTCCACGCTGGCAGCTATGCCCGGAGGAGGTGAGCTTTACATGGGCTCCAGGCCCTTTCTGAGCCCAGGACTCAGGCCTCCACTGCCAAGCTCCTGCCCTGTCTGATCCAGTGGGGAGCTATCAGCAGGAAAGAGGCAAGCCGCGAAGACTCGGGTTTCTGCAAGTGGCAGCCCTGACAACGTGTCTGCCTGCAACCACTTACTAGCAGCGATCCTGAGCAGCTATCTGGGCATCATCATGCCACACATGGTCAATTGAGCCCAGAAGGCTGAGGTTGAGATGAGCTGTGATCGCACCACTGTACTCTACCTGGGTGACGGAGTGAGAACCCCGACTCAAAGAAAAAAATTCTAAAACTGCACATCTTGCAGTCGGGCTCGGTGGCTCAGCCTGTCATCCTGCGCCTTGGGAGGCTGAGGTGAGTGGATTGCCCGAGCCCGCGGGTTCGAGACCCGCCTGGGCAACTTGGTGAGACCTCATCTCTACAATAAACCAAAAAATTAGCTGGGCGTGGTAGCGCACATCTGTAGTTCTAGCTACTTGGAAGGCTGAGGCGGAAGGATCGCCAGAGCCCAGTAGGTCGAGGCTGCAGTGGCCAGGAGTGGCCACTGCACTCCAGTCTGGGCGACAGAGTGAGACTGCAACTCAAAAACAAACAAACAAACAAAAACTGCACATCTCATTTAAAAATTACACATTCTTTCAAGTTTTCAACTACTGTGTACTTTTACAACTGAGCTTGTTAGTGACAATTGCTGGACTTCACACTGCTAAGAAGTGGTATGAGAACTCCTGCTCCAGTGAAATTAACTGATGGACTGTGCCTCAGACTCTCTTCCCCAGGAGCCAGGCACTCCCTGGATCAGTCCTCACCTTGCCCATGAATGAAGACCAATGCTGCCGTCAACACCAACCCCCAAACAAGAATTCTGCATGCCTCTAATGCACGGAAAGACTGCCACTCATAAGGTGCTGTGGAAATGGCACTCCCTTGGCAGGAAGAGAAGAGGGTCTGGATCACAGGGCCATAACTGACCACAGCAGCTAAGCTACTGCCACCTGCACATCCCTGATTATCGGCTTCTGAGAGTGGAAACAAGGTGCTCCAACTCATTCCTCTCCATGACTTTTGGGAAATAAGTAGAAGATTTAAAATTCCAGGGTGGTGACAGTTCCTTGAGCTGACAGCATTAATTCAGACTGTACCAGTGCTAGCCTTGTCTTCAGCTTCAGCTGCTCTCCCATGATAGTAATGTCATCGATTCAAGACACACACATAACTCTGCAACACTGAGATAGCAAGAGGCAAGTGACTGCAGGGACTGTGACATGCAAAATTCAAGTGTGGGAAGAACTACAAGACTTCATGCTGCTGGGCCACGGTACTAAGCTAAGAAGGTGGTGGGTAAAGCAGAGACAGACCTCACATTCTCAGAGGCCCGCACTGACACTTGGAGGCACAACTAGCTCCATTCCAATGGATTCACGACTGAGTCCGAGGAGTTGCCCCAGAGCGGCATAAAAAGCAAGACAAACATCCTCACGTGTGGGTGCACATCTGTTCTTACCTGTGACGTTCACTCTGTCCCCGGGCTGAACCCTGTCAACAAGATCGTTGTGAGCAAAAAGGAAAACAGTGTGAGGCGTCTGCCCTGCTGGCATGTCTTCTGGAGACTCCTGAAGTTTGATCTGAAGGAAGAGTGGCAAACAGAGAAAACTCAGGACACGACGAGAAGCGCAGTAGAGACCCAAACTACATCTTTGTACTGCTTGAGAGAACTATATCTGACACCTAGCACTTTCACTTCCTTAAAAAAAAAACCTGCTTTTTAAGGTGGCATGGACAAATGTTTTAAAAGGATGTGGATGTTCATTTATTCTCATTAGCATAGAGGTGAGATAAATAAAACAAAGAAGGATGCTGTTATTTAAACACTCCCATCTTGGAGGAGAAATTTCATTCCCGTTTTTGCCACGTAAGGTTGCAGTGTATATCTCTTGGTATAAGTGTTCGTCTGTGTTTCTAATTATTTCTTTAGAAGTTACCTCCAGGCTTCTTGGGTGAAGTTGACACATTTTTTTTGAGTTGGAGTTTCACTCTGTTGCCCAGGCTGGAGTGCAGTGGCACACTCACAGCCACTGCAGCCTTGACCTGCTGGGCTCAGGCGATCCTTCTGTCTCAGCCTTCCAAGTAGCTGGAACTACAGGCACATGCTACCACACCTGACTTATATACTCATATCTAACCTACCTAAAATTATCCCACATCTTAAATATTTCCCATAGAAGCATTTCATGTTAATTTAACTGAATAAACCAAAAAGTAGGCTAATTTGATCTGTTTACAAATGACTTGAACCTTTTAAGATGTTTATAGTGGAAGATGGCATGTTTTTTTGTTTTGTGGCATGCTCATGGTCACCACAGCCTCAACTTCCTGGGCTCAGGCAACCATTCCATGTAGCTGGGACTACAGCTGCATGCTACCATGCCCAACTTATTTTTTGATTTATTGTAAAGACGAGGTCTCACCAAGTTGCCCAGGCTGGTCTTGAATCCCTAGGATCAGACAATCTTCTGACCTCAGCCTCCCAAAGTGCTGGGATAACAGGCTGAGTCACTGTGTCTGGCTGAAGGTATGTTTTCTTATGAAGCAACTGAGGCCATGAACACATAGAGTATATAACAATTAACTAGTACTTCCTGGTAATAAAACAGGTGCCCTGTACCAAGGCTGGAGTCTTGGTGTGCTCTGCATATTCCAGCCCAAAACCTACCAACAAATCCTGCACCATCAGAGGATGGAAGCTGCCAATTTCACTCAGGAGGCAAGGTTTAGGGGCACATTTGTTCACACCTGTAATCCCAGTGCTTTGGAAGGGTGACTTAAGCCCAGGGGTTTGAGAAGGCAAAGTTTAGGGTCTTGGTGATATGTGTGGTTTTTTTCTTTTTTTTTGAGTTGGAGTCTCACTCTGTTACCCAGGCTGGAGGGCAGTGGCATGCTCATGAACACCACAGCCTCGACCTGCTGGGCTCTGGCGATCCTTCCGCCTCAGCCTTCCAAGTAGTCGGAAGTATAGGCGCACGCTACCATGCCCGGCTAATCTTTGATTTATCTTAGAGACAAGGTCTCAGCAAGTTGCCCAGGTGGGTCTCGAACCCGTGGGCTAAGACAATCCTCTCATCTCAGCCTCCCAAAGTGCTGGAATGACAGCCTGAGCCACCGAGCCCGGCCAAATGTGGCTTTTTGAGGATTCAGATAGGGGCAAAACAAAGGCAAAAGCATTGCCCTGGGAGCCCTGCCTGGGCAGCAGGGTAGCCACGCACCATCTGCTTATCAGAGAACAGGGAACGGTTGTGGATGAGGGCCATGCTGTGAGTGGTGTGGCAGTGCCCACACACGCTGGGCTCAGCGATGCGGCCCCGGTCTATTTCCACCCGGGTTGTGTGGGCACACACTTGGCACTGGAAGAAGGCCTCCTGCATCTCAGGAATCAGCTGGGACGTCCTGATCACCATGCCACTGATGGTGATGAGCTGGTCGATATCTGCAAAGGGAGAGAGATTGGCTTGTTCATCAGCTGCTCCCATGGCCAGCCAAGTCAGGGTCAGTCATCAAGACAGCCCACCTGACTGGAGGTGCAGAGGTGCTGGGGATGGCTGGGGTAACAGGCAGGCATTGTGTTCTGGGCACCAGAAGTGCCTTGGGTGCCCTTGGTCTAGCCCAAGATGCTCTTCCTGCATCTAGTCAAGCTTCCTCTCAATCCCAGTAGACCTCTGAACCCTTCCTCCTCAGGGCCTCTGCCCAGTAGGCATCCCACACTACCTGCCCTTCTGGGCACCAAAACAGAAGTAGATGCTTTTTGTCTGCTCTGTGCCCCAGCCTTTCACCTAACTCTTTGGATCTCCTGCAAGTCCTGCTGTCTCATGAGAAGAGCCAGGCGGCCTGGACTGAGTGCGTGTGACTTTGGGGACACACTTAGATTGTGCGTGCCTCATTCTGCCTGCTCTGCACAATGGGGCAAGGACAGCATCTACCTCAAAGTCGAGGCCTGAATAAGTCGGTATGCTTCAAGCCTAGTAAGACAGCACCCAGCAGAGAAAGAGCACTCTACACTGCAGCCAGTCTAACTGTCTGCACAGGAGAGCACCGCACAGTTGGATTTTTCACTCTCATTCATTCTCCCCCTACAATCTGGACCTTTCCTGACAGACGCTTCCCCTTTGAAGGTCACACTGCTCCTGGCTAATTTCCGCTACTGGCTTCAGATGAGTTACCCTGCTGTGGGCAGTCAACAAAATATGTCCTGTGGCTGGCGACTGCTGGCTTCGCAGCTTACCCCATCCTGCCAGCACTCTAAAACGCAGGCTGCCAACTTTGCCATCAGTTGAATACCAGGGAATTTCTTGACTTCTCAACTAGGACACTCTGGGCTCATGCAGGAAATCGCCACAAAACAACGCTCTGCCTCTGCAAGTTTAAATGCAGCCCTCTTACCTCCTCCAGCGTCTCTACCAGAACTCCCTATCAGAGAGATGTCAGGAGCCAATTTCTTAAGAGGAAAAAACCTACACTTCTTCAGTAAGCAGTGAAGCCAAAACTTGCTTGTGTTTATGGCTATATTATTTCCTCTTTCTGAAATAAATTTGTGTTCCGAGCACACTTACCTACAGAGGCATCTGTTAATTTTCAACAGCTTACCTCAGTCTTCACCCCCGGCGCGTACGTTTGTCCTGTACTCTCACTCCTACGGCCCCCGTCCAGGGTATGATGCCCCATCTGAGCTTCTGCCCAAGTCTACCCACCAAACTGCAGTACGCCTTGCACAGCAGAACCACCACGAACCTCAAGAGTGGTAAAGCGTTCTCCTCAAAAGGTGTAAGTAGCTCTTTAATGATTTTGGAATAAACACGCAGATTCTCCAAGAGGCGTGCAAAGCTCCTCAGGACCCAGGCTCTCTGGACGTCACCGCCCAAGCACCCTGCTCCAGCTGTACTGCTGAGCAACCACACAGCTGGGATCCAGAGTCCTCTCTCGCTGTGACCTGCCGCCACCAAGGCCCAGCACCCTGCTCCTCCCACGGGGCCGAGACAACTCCTGCCTCACCCTTCAGCCTCATCTTCCGTTTACGTCCCCGGATTCATTTCTTAAGCTTAAGGGCAGGGATCACGTTTTGCATTTGCTTTCTACAGTGGCTCTAAAGGAAATGTCTATCCAATGAAATGAACCGTAGGTATATTTTACATATGGGAAAGGTGGTCATAAGGTAGACGACTGTTAACAGTCACAACATTTTTTTTCTGAGTTGCGAGTCTCACTCTGTTGCCCAGGCTGGAGTGCAGCGGCATGCTCACAGATAGCACAGCCTCGACCAGCTGGGCTCCGGCGACCCTTCGGCCTTAGTCTTCCAAGGAGCTGGAACTGGTCCAGCTAATTTTTCTTGATTTACTATAGAGAAGAGGCCTCGCCAAGTTGCTCAGGTTGGTCTCAAATTTGTGGGCTCTGTCAGTCCTCTCACCTCAGCCTCCCAAAGTGCTGGGATTACAGGGGCGAGCCACATGCCCAGCACAACATCCTTTTAAGACAAAAAGTTCAGTTAGGCCGGCTACTGGGAAGACTAAGGAAAAAGGATCGCTGGAGCCTAGCAGCAGGTCGACCTTGGAGTGGCCGCGAGTGTGCCACTGCATTCCTGCCTGGGAAAGAGTGAGACTCCAACTCAAAAAAAAAAAAAGCCAGGCTCAGTGTCTCAGCCTGTAATCCCACGCCTTTGGGAGGCTGAGGTGAGTGGATTGCCTGAGCCCGCGGGTTCGAGACCTGCCTGGGCAGGCGAGACCTCATCTCTACAATAAATCAAAAAAATAAGCCGGGCGTGGTAGTGTGCGCCTGTAGTTCCAGCTACTCGGAAGGCTGAGGCGCAAGGATCGCCGGAGCCCAGCAGGTCGAGGCTGCAGTGGCTGGGAGTGGCCACTGCACTCCAGTCTGGGCGACAGTGAGAGACTCCAACTCAAAAAAAGTTCAAAGCTATACCAGGTTCTCAAGTGTATAGAATTACTAAATGCGTATTATTTGTCAACTTTCACCATCACCATCACTGCCGCGATCACCACCTCATCTTTTGTATTTCCTTGATGACATAAGGTTGTTTATTTTTATGCATGGCATTTCCTCACGCGAAAAGAACACTATTTAGTGCATTACCTTCTGGATTCAGGTTTCTCATGTTCGTCGTCTTCAACGCACTGAATGGTCTCACTTGAATCTGGTGCTCTAAGATTGAGTCAGGGTGGCGCTCAAAGAAGACCTCATTGACAGCCACGTCAAAAGCTGGGATGACTTCCTAGAAAAGGAAACACACAGATGACAAGCTCGGCTCGCCTTCTGATCCTGGAGTTGCACACAGGAAAATGCTTCGTGTTTGCAAAGCATAAAAACACAACAACAGGCCGGGTGTGGTGGCTCAGGCCTGTAATCCCAGCACTTTGGGAGGCTGAGGTGAGCAGGCTGCCTGAGCCCAGGGTTTGAGACCAGCCTGGGCAAGCCAGTGAGACCTCATCTCTACGATAAACCAGAGAAAGAAAAAGACTAGCTGGGCGTGGTGGTATGTGCCTGGAGTTCTGGCTACTTGGAAGGCCCGGCAGGCCAACACTGGGGTGGCTGTGAGCATGTGCTGCATTCCAGCCCGGGCGACGGAGTGAGACTCCAACATGGAAAAACAACATCGTAACCTTAAAACATCATCCTATAAAATCAAAGACACGTTGTATTCAAACCTTAGGCACACATCTACCTTTGTATATTCTCATTTGGATTAGATATTTAAAAGGACCTTCTCAATGTACAGTACCAGCATATTTCATGCTTTTGGTTAGCAAAAGAGTTTAAGTTCATACTTTGATTCTTTTTTTTCTTCACAATGAATTAAAACTAAGACCAATTAAGTTATATTTATTCAAGTTTGTTAACATGATTCTCGTTTTACTAATGAAGAAACAGCTTTTGGGAGGTCAAGGAACTTGACCAAGGTTATACAGCTAATAAACAGCAGTAAAGCCAAGAATCAACAATCAAGTCTGCTTGCCTCCAAAGCCTATACCCAGAGTCCACATAGGTGAAATCTCATTAATAAAAACCGACCTTAGGGCCAGAAGAAAAAACTGGCTAACATATTCTGTTAAAGATGGTAGGAAGAGTATAATGGATTTAAGGTATTTCCACTTACGATAATTTACTTCATGAGCCCCAAGAAGCTATTGCTTATGAGTCACCATTCTTTTTACATAAGAAACTGCCAGCCGGGCTCGGTGGCTCAGCCTAAAATCCCGTGCCTTTGGGAGGCTGAGGTGAGTGGATTGCCTGAGCCAGCGGGTGGGCAGCGAGACCTCATCTCTACAAAAAATCAAAAAACCAGCCGGGCGTGGTAGCGCATGCCTGTAATTCCGGCTACTTGGAAGGCTGAGGCGGAAGGATCACCGGAGCCCAGCAGGTCAAGGCTGCGGTGGCTGGGAGTGGCCACTGCACTTCAGTCTGGGCGACTGAGTGAGATGCCAACTCAAAAAAAAAAAAAACTGCCACGGATAGTAGCATACACTCTAATTTCAGAAACATTAAAACGTGAAAAGACGTTCATATTACAAGAAAAGAGACATGGTTTTCTTAAAAAAGTGTGCATACTCTGTTACTGAAAAAATTCTGCTATCCAGAAACATTCCTTCTAGATACTGAAATTCATCAAGGTCAAAGCCAAGGTCTTACCTGAGGGTAGGAGATGAGCTGTCTGTACAAATTTTTGTCAAATGATTTGATGTGCTCACAGTTTACATTTAAAAATGGCTCCCCAATAACATTAATCTATAAAATTGTAGAAATAAAAAAGATATAATATAAAATAAACAAGTTATACTTGCTAATTATATTATTTTGAAATATAAAATACTTGAATTCACAAGTAAGAACATTTGATTACCTCCCCAAGTCGTTGCATATACAGAGGTTCAGTAACATCTATGCCAACATTTTCTTCTTCTTTAGCAAGAGGATCGATAAAACGTTGGAGAAATCTCTTGAGATTGAGAGAAAAAAACATTAAGCTTAATGCATTTGAGAATAGGCAACTATTCAAAATACAAATAGGTATGAGTGTGTCATCCTCAAGAGACAGGCAAACATTTTTTTCTTCTTGATAATTGGGAAAATGGCAGGGAGCAGTGGCTCGAACCCGTGATCTCAGCACTTTGGAAGACTGAAGTGAGGGGACTGCCTGAGCCCACAGGTTAGAGAACAGCTGGGCAACTTGGTGAGACCTCATCTCTACAATAAAAAAAATTTTGAAAAAATTATCTGGGTGTGGTAGCATGTGCCTATTGTTCCAGCTACTCGGAAGGTTGAGGCAGAAGGAGTGCTGGAGCCCAGCAGGTCAACGCTGGGGTGGCTGTGAGCGTGCCACTGCACTCCAGCCTGGGTGACAGTGTGAGACTCCAACACCATAAAAAAAAAAAGGAAAATACTAAGTTTTAAGCCACCTACAAATCTACCCCTAGGCATTATGGCTGTTAGATAGAGGTCACAAACACTTTTCCCCAACATTTCTAGAGCCAAACCACGTACCTGAACACATATAGCTCACCTGAAAATTTTCCTTGCATGTTGCCACATTTACATCTGTTCCCCAGATCACAAGCTTTTGGCCTAGAGATTGCTCACTTGCCACTGCATCTTCTGCTGCTGCCTACACAGACAAATATGACAGAACCATGTCAGTGGAACTACCCATTTATAGTCCCAAAAACAGTGTTGTCAGGAGACTGCACGCACCGGGTACTCACCCCATCAGACTGCAGATCCACCTGCAGACCCTTCCGTGCAGAGCCCAAGTCAGGCCTCTGCCTCACAGGTGTGTCCCTAACACCACTCCTTGGAGTTCCCTCTACACGAGAGCTAGGAGTGCCATAGGTCAGTGGTGAGCTTACGTCAAAGTCAAGAGGAATAGCTGTAAAAATGAAGTTTGAAAGTTAACAATAAAATTCTGAGAACACATCAAACCTGAAACCACAGCATGTTGACCGATGTCACTTAATCACAGTAGCAAACGACACTGGCAGCAACTTGTGGTGGTTGAGATTTCGAGGATTATTAAATGGTCTATTTAAAAAACAAAACCACAAGAAAAGCTGCTTCCTGTGCTCGCTAAGCCCCAACACCGACTGTTCGCTGCACCTTGGCTCTTTCGGCGCGACCGTATTTACCCGCGCGTGCACAGAGAATTCAGGCACTACCTTTACTACGGCTGCCGTACTAGCAGACCCGACCCAACGAAGCACCCCCAGTGGGTCACCCACGCCACCCCCGCCTAGAGCTTCAGAGACGCACCCGAAGAATGCATCTGCGGAGGGCTGGAAAACAAGGCGTCCTGCGCCGCAGGGCTCTGCAGGTCCGCGCCCGGCGAGGTCGGCATCGGCTGCAGCTCGCCCGTGGAGGTGGAATCCTCGCCTCTGCGTCTCTGAGACGGAGACGACCGCGCATCCTCGCTTCGAGCTGGGGCCACACAAGACGGCAAAAGACGGCCGTCAGCTTCCGCGTGCGGCCTTCCCGCGGCGGGCTGCTCGGCTAGATCCGGAGCAGACGCCAGCCAAGCCAAGCCGGGACCGGCCGGCCAGGGCACGTAGGGCCGACGGAACCAGGCGGCATCCCGGCCGAGGGGGGCCAGGACGCGGCGGGAGGGGACGGGAGGGGGCGGAAGGGGCGGAGCCAGGGGGTGTGCGAGAGTGGCTCCGCGGGGCGGGGGGAGGGGAGGACTCACGCGTCTGGGCCGGGGTAGCGCGTCCACGCCTGCTGCCGCGACGGCTCGGGGTTGAGGCCGGGGACGACATGGTGCTCGGGGTACCTGCGCGACAGAGACAAGGGCGGGCTCGCGCCGCGCTCGCCGCCCGGCCTCTTCGCCCCGCCGCGCGGACGTCCCCGTCGGGCTCCGCGCGCACCCGCCCCGCCGGCGCGAGGTTACCGGGGAAAGGCGGCACTCGGCCGGCGCTCGCGGGCTCGGGTCCTCCGGGCAGGGCGCGCTCCCGGACTGCACCCGCGCGGCAGAAGGTTCCCGCCGGCAGCACAGTCGGCCCCGCCCCGGCGGCGCCCCGCCAATCACAGCGGCGCTCCCGCGTGGCCCCGCCTTCGGGCGGCACCACTGCGCGCCGGTGGGGGGACTCAGCGGCTTCCGCGGGCGCTTTTGCGGAATGCAGACGCAGGCCTCCGTCGGCCCCACCTGGGTTCAGATGGTCTGCGCCCCCACCTGACCGCGTTTTCGCGGGAAATCTGGGGAGTTGGACTAGACCAAGTTCTCAGAGGTGTGTTCCTCCCTGTAGCGTTGGCAGGGTAGACTGGGCTTCTTTATTCATTAGGCATTTTTCACTTCCAAGGGCATTTCAAATTGGTTCTTCGCTCTTTAACGAGGAGCAAGCTTGCAGCTCTTGACCCAGGCTCCTAGCTTGTTTTTTCCTGGCTGTGGTACGGTCGGGTCCAGCACCCAGCCTCCTTCCCACTGATCTCCGCAGGCCAAACCCCAGACTCCGGTCTCGAAGTTGCGGCGCACGCGCGCCAGGGGTATCCAGGGCTACGCCGTCGGAAACCTGCCGGTCGGCCCCCTCGGGCCGCAGCGGGCTGCGTCCGCCGGGAGCCCTTTCCGCCCGGGCGGCGCGGAAAGTTCCCGCCACGGCGAGCCCCGCCCCGCGCCCCGGCCCCGCCCCCGCGCCGCCGCGTTTCCGGCCCGGGCCGCGGTCGCGCAGGGCCGCGTCGGAGCGGCGCCATGGCGGGCTCGGGCACCGGCCTGCAGGGCTCCCTGCTGCAGCTGCAAGAGTTCCTGACCGCGGCGGACCGCTGCGGCGCGGCGCTGGCGGGCCACCAGCTGGTCCGCGGCCTGGGGCAGGAGTGCGTGCTGAGCGCCAGCCCGGCGGTGCTGGGTGGGTACCGGCCTGCGCGGGCCGCCGCGGCCCCCTGGCCTTCCCCGGCGGGCGTGCGGCCGGCCGGGCGGCGTCTCTCGTCTTGGGTCTTGCGTCTTGGGTCGGTGTCGTGCGGTGCGGCGACTGGCTGCTGGGGTGTCTGTGGACGGTGTGGAAAGCGAGGTGTCCTCTTGCCCGTTCCCCCTGACGTTGGAAGAAGGGCATTTGAAAGCCAGAGTGGGCGGAAATGGCCCCCGTTGGGCGACCCTTGCTGTACAAAGTCGGGGTCGAGGACGGGGCAAGCGTTTTCTTTCACTTTAGTTTCGTCTAAACCTGCCAGAATCTCTTCCAGACCCTTATATTTTCTGTTCGTGCTTTGAGAAGCATCGCAGAAATGTAGCTGAAGAGCCATGCTGTTTTTTTCAACTTCCTAACAGTGCCTGGATGGGGACTTTTTTCCCCTTTGTAGAAAAACTGTCTCTTTCAGCACTTTGAAATATAAGTATTTAAATGCGGGGAATCTGTATTCCTTTTAAAACACAAGTATGCAGACCTTGGAGGTGTGTCCTTAAGTAGAAACTAGGTGAGCTTTTCTTTGAGATCAGTTGTGATATATGCTGTGGAAATATGGTGACCTGAACGAGCGTACAGGTTTATGAATGTGAATGGATTCACCGCTGAATATGGCAGAGAAAAACACATTAAAACTAGATGCTTTATGGTGCCTGTATATTGTCAAGGACATACCAGTAATGAGGAAATAGCAAATAAACAACTAACAGCATTATGTAATTGCTTTCTATTCTCAAAGTTTGAAAGTTAGAAATCGGCCGGGCTCGGTGGCTCAGCCTGTAATCCCGCGCCTTTGGGAGGCTGAGGTGAGTGGATTGCCTGAGTCCGTGGGTTCGAGACCCGCCTAGGCAGCGAGACCTCATCTCTACAATAAATCAAAAAATCAGCCGGGCGTGGTAGCGCATGCCTGTAATTCCGGCTACTTGGAAGGCTGAGGCGGAAGGATCGCCGGAGCCCAGCAGGTCGAGGCTGCGGTGGCCGGGAGCGGCCACTGCACTCCAGTCTGGGCGACAGAGTGAGACTCCGACTCAAAAAAAAAAGAAAGTTAGAAATCGTTTTGGTTCGTTTATTAGCTTGTCTCTAAGGCAGTTCCAAGTTTATTCTCAATATGTAACATATGTCCTTCCACTTGCGAGATTATAGAGGCATGTATTAGTTTCCTGTTGCTGCTATAACAGTTACCACACAATTAGTGGTTTAAAACAACACAGCCCCCCCCCAAATTATCCACAGATGCAGAAAAACAACACAGGTTTGTTAATCTTATTTATGTAGTCAGAAGCCCAGCATGCATCTCACCAAGCTACAACAGAGTATCAGGCAGGGAAGAATCCATCCAGGTTGAGGACGAGGTGCCTGCTTGCTTGTTTGCTGACATTTCATGCTTCTAGAAGCCGTCCACTCTCCTTGGACCACAACCCTTCCTTTGTCTTCAAAGCTGGCAGCAGGATGACAAGTCCCTCTCATGAGAGGTTTGGAATGTCTTCTGTTTTCCTGCCTTCCCATATTCTGACCTATTCCTCCTCTCCTTCCTTTTAAGGTCCCATGTACTTACATTGGGCCCTCTCCATAATCCAGTATGGTATCCCACTTTGAGGTCAGGTGGTTAGCTGCCTTAATTCCATCTGCATCCTTAATTTCCTTTTGCCATGTAAAGATGTGATGCCAGGAATTAGGGCAGAGGCATCTTCGGGGCCATTGTTCTGCCTGCCATATCCCTGTGGAACATCATTGAGACTTTTCGGCTTTGTTTT
The DNA here is from genome assembly GCA_027257055.1 of Cephalopachus bancanus. Taxonomy (NCBI): domain Eukaryota; kingdom Metazoa; phylum Chordata; class Mammalia; order Primates; family Tarsiidae; genus Cephalopachus; species Cephalopachus bancanus. The sequence goes on from JAPVLO010000325.1 coordinate 3,984,747, forward strand.
AATACAGCAGCCTTAGGTTAGTGTTTTGTCACTTACAGGTTGCCTTGAAAATCAGGCAACCCCTTGGGGTGGTTTATGAAATGCTTCTTGGCACTCATTGTTTTTTTTTTTCTTCTTTGTCCAGCATTACAGACTTCTTTGGTTTTCTCCAGAGATTTTGGTTTGCTTGTATTTGTTCGGAAATCACTCAACATTGATGAAGTAAGTCGAACATTTTCATTTTGCTTTTCTTGTACATTTCTTTTTTTTTTTTTTTTTTTTTTTGAGTTGGAGTCTCACTCTGTCACCTGGACTGGAGTGCAGTGGCCGCCCCCAGCCACCGCAGCCTCGACCTGCTGGGCTTCGGCGATCCTTCCGCCTCAGCCTTCCGAGTAGCTGGATTTACAGGCATGCGCTACCACGCCCGGCTGGTTTTTTGATTTTTTGTAGAGATGAGGTCTCACCAAGCTGCCCAGGCGGGTCTCAAACCTGCGGGCTCAGGCAATCCACTCACCTCAGCGTCCCAAAGGCACGGGATTGCAGGCTGAGCCACCGAGCCTGGCTCTTGTATATTTCTTTATGCTGGAGCGACTTATTCTTAACCTAATTACTATGTGTGTCTCTTACAGTTTCGTGATTGTAGAGAAGAAATCTTAAAATTTCTATGTATTTTCTTAGAAAAAATTGGCCAGAAGATCATGCCTTACTCCCTTGATATTAAGGTAAGGAGGAAAACCCTACCTCATAATATATCAACATCTATTTTAACTTGTGGCATAAGGAGCTTGAATTTTTATTTTATGTATGCCTTTCTCATTGAGGAGTTTGCTTATTCCTGGTTGATTGTGTTAGCAATGAAGTGTGCTCATTTCTTTTTTGGTTAGTAAACAAAGGCCCTTGTCAGATAATATTTTTCTGTAACTAAATAACTTTTTGGACATGGGCGAATAATGTCGTATATAAAAAGTCACAATAATTGGATTTTTTGATTTGTGGAGAGATTCCAGAACACGGTAAAAGATAATTTTACCGGGTACAGTGCGTTTCCTTGGAGTTTGTGTGTTCTCTGGGACAATAGCCTAAAAGATTTGACTTCCTAGTGCTTCCCATTCTCTAACCTGCTGTCCCTAGGTTTCCTCATAGTTTACTGTGGAACTAGCAATCATTAATTGAGGTTGTTCTTTTTGAGCCGTATTTGTATTTTCAAAAAGTGTAACATTTCAAGGCAATTTTTTTATTGGTCTTGAATTTGCTTCTATTTCTTGTGTGCTAAGAGGTGATGAAGTATGTATTCAATCGGATGTCATTTATAAGATTTTTTTTTTTTGAGTTGGAGTCTCACTCCCAACACCCTGACTGGAGTGCAGGGGCATGCTCCCGGCCACCTGTAGCCTCCACCTGCTGGGCTCTGGCAATCCTTCCTCCTCAGCCTTCCAAGCAGCTGGGACTATAGGGGCGCACCACCATGTCCAGCTAATTTTTTGATTTATTGCAGAGATGAGGTCTCGCCAAGTTGCCCAGGCTGATCTTGAACCTGCAGGCTCAGGCAGTCCACTCGCCTCAGCCTCCCAAAGTGCTGGGATTACAGGCTGAGCCACCGAGCCCGGCCATCTATAAGATGTTTTGTAAATTATAATTAGCTAAAACATATGACGTATTTAGTCTTTGTAATAGGCTTTTATTTTTTTTCTCGTTTGACTTTTTTTTGACATTTTTAAAATTAATTTTTGACATTTTTTTATTAAATTTTTTTTACTACACCCTCTGGTTTCAGTAGAAATTTTAACATTTTAAAAAATTGTCGCAGTAGAAGTAGTAGCTAATGTTTGTAAGTGCTTCCCAATTTACAAAGTTCTTTAGTCTACAGTTTGTCTTATGTCTTACCAAAACCCTGTGAGGCAGGCGTTCTTAATCCCTCTGCCCTACAAAGAGACAGGTTAAGAAGCCCGTGTCTTTTGGAGTCAGGCTGCCTGGTGTTCCATTGCGTTGTGCTGTTTCCCTGTAGCACCTCAAGCCCTCTCTGAATTTACTTAGGTGTTTATATTTCTTTTCTTTCTTTCTTGAGAATATGGCAGCAAGTGCTATAAAACAGATCCTGCTGAGGTGTCCGTTCATTTTGTTTGTTTGGTTACTGTTGATATTATCACAGCATATTAACGTATTTGACAGGTTTTAATCTGTGCATTTACGCACTCGATAATTTTTAAGTTGCTTATTAATCTGCATTAGAGACAGAGTCTTGCTCTGTTGTCCAGGCTGGAATGCAGTAACATTATCTTGGCTCACTGCATCTCGACCTCCTGGGTTCAAGCAATTCTCCTACCTCCCCGTTCCGGGGACTACAGGTGCATGCCACCATGCCTGGCTAATTAAAATAATTTTTTTTTTTTTTTTAGAATTGAGGTCTTGATATATTGCCCAGACTGGTCTCAAATTCCTGACCTTAAGCAATCCTCCCACCTTAGCCTCCCAAAGTTTTGGAATTTACAGGCATGAGCTACCATGCCTGACGTACTCTAATGCAATACTTTAATAGCTAAATGCTAAATTTTATGTCACATGTGGGTATTACTCCTCTCAGGAATGTAGTTTTGGCTATTGTTGAGTTTTTTGTTTTGTTGTTGAGCTATTACTTTTGTATCTTACTGATTTTGTTGTATCTCCTTTTAAAATCTAGCATACTTGTACCAGTGTTTATACAAAAGATAGAGCTGCTAAATGTAAAATTCCGGCCCTAGACCTTCTTATTAAGGTAATTTTATATTTCTAAGTACATAGTATATCTATTTTATATTAAGCATATCACTTAGAAAATGGGAGTTTAAGGTTTTGTTTTGGGGGAGGTTCGGGAGAGGATAGGATCCAGTTACGTTGATATATGAATTAAATACACATTTCCAAACATCACTGGACAATACCCTGGTATTTTGTTCTCAGACACTTTTGGGTGGTAAAAGAATTTTGTGCTACAAGGGGACTGAAGGTGAAAAATAGCTAGGGAATTCCCTACTCTTCCATTTATTACGTTTGCTGCCTTTGGCAAAACCTAATACTGTTATGAATTGCCAAAAGATCAACTCTGTATTTCTTGAGTTTTTCCCTAAAACCTGAGCAGTGAGAGTGGGTCTGTATGTTGGATTTAAGAGGTTGTTAGGGCTCACTGTCATGCACTTTAGACTTTTGCATTTCTGTTTTAGAATTTCGTTGGGTCTGGTTGGTCCTTTGCTTTGAGGGCCTCTGAGGGAATGGTTCTAATCATGTTGGTTTCTTGAGAAGGTAAATTTTAGGGTTAGACCCACCTTTCCCTTGTGTTCTTTTGCCACTCACCTCAACCCCTAACTCCAAATGATCTGGATAGATATGAACCAAGGGTAAATTCCCTAGAGACACTTGATTCTAAAACTTTGCTATGTATAGATACACTGGGATAGAGGAAGCCTTTTCTTTATTTTTCTCTTTAGAAAATGCTAATTTGTATTCTTTTAGTTACTTCAGACTTTGAGAAGTTCTGGACTCATGGATAAATTTAAAATTGGAGAATTATTTGGTAAATTCTATGGAGAACTTGCAATGAAAACAAAAATACCAGATACAGGTGAGATGCATCTAAATGTTATTTTCAAATACTTGAGCAAATTTGTTAACATTAACAATTTATTAGCGTAAGGTTTAGTTTTCCAATGCCAAGGTCTTTATATTATGTACAAATAAATTCTTTTTGCTGAAAACAAGCCAAAAATGGAAACAAAGAACATGTTCATAAAAGTGTTAATCTTTACAAATGATTTCCTAAGTAGAAAACTCACTGACCCAGAGCTGTAGTTTTGAAAAAAAAGAAAAAAAATTAAATAGGAAACTCCTAACACATGTCAAATATAATTAATACATTTGCATAAGATTTATCAAAAAAGATACCAGTACTCAAAATTAGATGTTTTATACGTCTTATTGTGAAATTACTTTTTAACTAAACATTCTCATTTTCTTATTCATACATTTTTGCTAGTTTAACTTATTTAAATGTAATTTTAGGCTTTCATTTGTCTAACACTTATTTTTCAGTTTTAGAAAAAGTATATGAGCTCCTAGGAGTGTTAGGTGAAGTTCATCCTAGTGAGATGATAAGTAATTCAGAAAACCTGTTCCGGGCCTTTCTGGGTGAACTTAAGACCCAGGTATGATAAACTTTATAATATTCTGTTTCCGTAGACTTGGTTGTATTTTTCTGTTTTAATGATATTCTCTAATATATTCCCTTTTAGATGACTTCAACACTAAGAGAGCCCAAGCTACCTGTTGTGGCAGGGTGTCTGAAGGGGCTGTCCTCTCTTCTTTGTAACTTCACTAAGCCCATGGAAGAAGGTACTGCTTGGTGTCACTTGGTTTTTCTGTTCATTTTCTTATTCTGTTCTAATTCTCATTATTCATATTCTTTTTTTTTTTTTTTGAGTTGGAGTCTCACTCTGTCGCCCAGACTGGAGTGCAGTGGTGCAGTGGCCGCTCCCGGCTACTGCAGCCTGACCTGCTGGGCTCTGGCGATCCTTCCGCCTCAGCCTTCCGAGTAGCCGGAATTACAGGTGCGCACTACCACGCCCGGCTGATTTTTTGATTTATTGTAGAGATGAGGTCTCGCCTGCCCAGGCGGGTCTCGAACCCGTGGGCTCAGGCAATCCACTCACCTCAGCCTCCCAAAGGCGCGGGATTACAGGCTGAGCCACCGAGCCCGACTGTTATTCATATTCTTAACAAGAATTGCCTCTTTACTGCTTTGAACTTTTACACCAATTGTAAATTTCCTTGCAGTAGTGAGAGGTAATCCAGAGAGATCCATATACCCTCCCTGTTTTTCCCTGAGGTGACATCTTTCATAACTATAGTACAACAGGGCATTAACATTAATACCATCCATCTCTGACTTTTGTCAGACCTCACCAGTGTTATGCGCACATGTTCGTGTGTATTTAGTTCTGTGCAGTTTATCACACATATAGGTTTCTATATATGCCACTGCAGGCGAGATACTGAACAGATTCATCACCACAAGGGGGTCCCTTGTGCTACCCTTTTAGAGCCATATTTGCCTTTCCCCCCACCTTGGCTCTTCAGTAATCACTTACCTGTCTCCATAAATAGCTTTTTTATTTCAAGAATCGCTAGGTTGGTGTTAGGTCATTGCTGCGGGTCGCAAAGATTTGTACAAGAATCAGGCAAACGACTTGATTCACTTTCCAAGAGAAGAAAGGGTCCAGACACTAAGAGAAGTGTCAGCACCCGAATGCTTGAGGCTGGGGGTTTATAAGATTCTTTCTAGGAAGTTAAAAAAGTGAGCTGTTTTGCAAAGAGGAACTTGATGGTGTGGGAGGGGGGACTTGTCGTTGCCATGTTGATTAGCCATTTATATAGACAGGGAGACTGGGCCAGGGTCTATAAGACAAATTCTTTTTTTTTTTTTGAGTTGGCGTGTCAGCAGTGGCATGCTCCCGGCCACCACAGCCTTGACTTGCTGGGCTCTGGCGATCCTTCCTCCTCAGCCTTCCAAGTAGCTGGAACTACAGGGGCGTACTAAGACAAATTCTTAAAACTCAGATACTAGCTTTCTTTTCACCTAGGGAACTAAAGGTATAATGAAATTTAGCTGGGGTTGTGGTGGTGTTCTTGGGTTCTAAATGTTCTAAAATGTAGTAGGTTATTCTTATTAAGGTTAGTGACCCATGGCTAGAGTGTAATTAATCAGGCGCATGGGGAAGTTGAACTGCTATTCAGTTATGTTGGCAGAAATTGAACCAGGTTTCTGTTAGGTTTGTTTTAGGATGATTATAGTAACTCCGTTTTGATTCTGCCCCCTCCCCCTTTTTTTTTGCATTGGAGTCTTACTCTGTCACCCAGGCTGGAGTACAGTGACATGCTCATGGATGGCCCCTGCAGCCTTGACCTGCTGGGCTCAGGCAGTCCTTCCACTTCAGCTTTCCAGGTAACTGGAACTACAGGCACATGTAGTTGGCTGTATTTAAACTACAGGCACATGTAGTTGGCTGTAAAATTAGCCTACTTGGCTAATTTTTTGATTTATTGTAGAGAGGAGGTCTTGCCAAGTTGCCCAGGCTGGTCTCCGAACCTGTGGGCTCAGGCAACCCTCTTACCTTGGCCTCAGAGAGCTGGGTTTATAGACTTGAGCCACCGCGCCCGGCCTGATTCTGCCCTTTCATTCCCTCCTCTTGTTTTGAAATAATCTTACTTAGTGCTAAGGAGTTTGGGCGATGGTCTTACTTCCGTGGCTGCTACCTGCTGGTTTGGGATGTAGAGATGTCCCTGCCTGCCTAGGTAAGAGGGGAGCGTTCCAGGAATAAATGCTAATGGAGATTTAATGAAAAAACTATAACAAGCAACTGGGTGGGCTTAGAGTTTACAAACAAAGCATTAGGCAAAGGCTCATGCTCTTAGGGCTGATAAAACTGTAATAAAGGCTGCAGGGCCTGCTTTAAAGTTGTTTGACAGCTGGATGTGATTTTGTAATGTATTTAAAGTATTGGATTTTATGACAGGACACCCGGTGATAGATTAGGCATACCTAATTTCAAAGTCTTTGTATTTAGGTTGGAGATACCAGTTGTTACAACTGTCTATATGAGTTTGTGCTTGACAGAGCAGCAGGTTGAGAATAATCTTTTTGCTAGTCTCAAAAGAAGTTGTAGTATTTCTGGTCCCCACCAATGCTCAGAGAGGATTAGAAAATAAATGTGATGTCTGAAAGTCTTAATATCTGGTCCTGGAGACATTTATGAATTTACCTTTTTGAGGAGGAATTTGAGGTCACCTAGAGGTTCCAGCGTATAGTGGTCTGGTTTAAGCTTATCTAGTGCTGGAGCTTCTGGGGCTGGTGGAGGTGCTGTCTTGATTGAAATAGATGGATCCAGGAGGAGAACCCCAAAAATTTTGCTGCAGGTGGTTAATGTTGTTTGAAAGGATCCCATCCATGGGGGCTGGAAGGTCTTGGTTTGGCCAGGTAAATTGTCCAGGAGCCTCTGGCTCTGGGACAGGCTGGATCCTGGGGGCAGGGATATGTTAGTTTGCACAATCCTTCAGAAGCCTTGAGTTAGTTCAAGGGCAGGGAGATCATTTCCCAGGGGTGGGGCAACTCAGTGGGAACCCTGTGGTGCAGTAGGGGGTCTTCCGTATATAAGCTCGAGGGGGTGAGAAACAGGAGGGCCTTAGGAGTTGCCCTGAACCTTAAAAGTGCTAAAGGTAAGAGTTGTGGCCATCCTCGGTGGAGCTCAATAGATAGTCTCATTAGATGTTGTTTGAGAGTAGAACGAGCTTTCTCTATTTTCCCCAAAGACTGAGGATGATATGCTGTATGAAGCTGGAGTGATACCCAGTGTTTGTGCAACCTGCTGAGCTATTTGAGAAGTGAAAGCAGGACCATTACTGCTTTGGAAGGAGACGGGAGGCCAAAGCCAGGAATGATGCCATTTATGAGAGCCTGTGTGACTTCAGGGGCTTTTTAGAGGCCTTCAGGGAAGGCCTCTAACTAGCCCAAGAAAGTGTCAGTGAATGTCAGTAGGTGTCTATATTTTTTGTATTTAGGCATGTGTGTAAAATCAAGCTGCTAGTCCTGTCCTGGAAGGTGTCCCCTTAGTTGGTGAGTAAGACGAAGGAGGTGGCTCTATTAGATATCCCTGAGGGCTCATAGTTCTGCAGATAGGGCAGGCCTGGGTGATAATTTTAATTAAGTTAGAACAGATGATTTGAGAACTTAAGAGTTTATAGAGTGACCTTTTCCTTGTGTGTAAGGAGTTGTGAAGAAGGTGTGTGAGAATTTCGCATTCTTGGCTAGTGGGTAAAATGAGCCTTCTCTGGAGGGTCACCCGTGGTCCTTCTGCTGTAGCTCCCTGATCCTTTAGAAATCGTGGCTTCCTTTCAGAGCATGCTGGAGTAATGGAGGTGGGTCGTTGCTGAAGTAGCTGGAAAAGGGGGCAGGGTGGCTCGCTTAGCTTCCTTGTCGGCCTCGTCATGGCCCGGTGCTGCTAAGTCTTGTGCTTTTTGATGTCCCTTGCAGTGTGTGACGGAGACCTGAGCTGGACTGCCTTAGTAAGTTGCAGAATGGGAAGTGCATGCGGAATGAGTCTTCCCTTGGTAGTTAAGAGTCCTCTTTCTTCCCATATGGCTGCATGCGAATGTAAGATGTAAAAGGTGTGTTTGGAATCTGTATAGATGTTAAGTCTTTTGTCTTCTCCTAAGGTGAGTGCTCTGGTTAAGGCAATGAGTTCTGCCTTTTGTGCTGACGTGCCTGGGGGAAGTGAAGCGCTTTCTGTATGTTGGGTGGCAGTAGTAATAGCGTACCCAACTTTTCCCCCCATTTAGGATAAAGCTGCTGCCATCTCTGTGTTAAGATGGCAGCAGCTGGGTTAAGAAGAGGAATGATCTGGGTTAAGAAGAGGAATGTCTGTTGGATTTGCTTTGACTGCCCTTGAGATTTCTGATTTCTGGGGTTTTTGAGCAGGAGTATGCTAGGATCTGATGTAGGAAGGAGAGTGGCAGGATTTGAGGTAGTCGACTCTGGATGGTGATGTTAGGATTTTCTACCAGGAGGGTCTGGTACTGGGTAAGGTGAAAGCTGGTGAGGAATCAGTAAACGTTGTTGTTTAGACTGTCTCTAGCCCGATGAGGAGAGTATACGTCCATGTGTTGACTGTATGTGAGTCTGTTAACTTTTGTGTTAGTATGGCAGTGGCTGCTAAAACCTTGAGGCAAGGTGATCATCCCTTTGCAGTATTGTCTGTTTGTTTTGAGAGGCCACAGCCTTTAAATACAATCTGTATTTTTGTCCCAGTAACCCTAGACCTAGTCCTATCCTCTCTGTTATGTATAGAAGAAAATTCTTTGGGAGGTTTGGAAGAGCCAGGGCTGGGGCTTGAGTAAGAGCCTTTCTGAGGGTGTTAAAAGCAGATCGAGTTGGAGACTGCCAGTTAAGAGGCTCGTGTTTGGTTCCTGGGTGGCCTCATAAAGAGGTTTAGCAAGGAGACTGTAATTTGGGATCCAAATTCTGAAATATCCAGTAGGTCCCAAGAAAGCACAGGATTCCTTTTTGGAGTGAAGGTGTGGTAAGGAGGCAATTTGTTGTTTTCTCTGGGTGGTTGTAGCCCTGTGTCCTGGGGTCAGTTGCAGTCCCAGATAAGTTACTTCTTGTAGGTTAAGTTGTGCTTTAGGGGGGAGACCTGATATCCTTTGTAATACAGAAAAGCGAGAAAGGTAACAGTGTCTTGTTGAAAGGAAGGAAGGGATGGGCTGCATTATAGTAGACTGTCAGCGTGTTGGAGGAGGGTACTGACTGCAAATGAGAGTTGAGAAAGATCAGAGGCCAGTACTTGACAGAAAAGGGTGGGGGGTGTCCCAGGAGTCCTGGGGGAGAATGGTCCAATTAAGTTGTTGGAACGGTGTGTGTCTGGATTGGTCGAAGTAAAGGCAAAGGGGTTTTGAGATTCTGGAGACAGCAATAGTAAAGAAAGCATCTTTGAGAGTTAAGACTGAAGTATTGAGAGTTTGGTGGGACAGTACTGAGGACAGTGAAGGGATTGGGGACAGTAAGGTGAACAGGGATGACAGCTGTGTTAATGATTTGTAGATCTTGAACTAGGTGGTAGGAGCCGTCGGCTTTACAGATGGGAAGGATAGGGATATTGTAAGGTGAGCTGGTTGGTTTTAGAAGCTGGACTGTGAGAAATTGAGTGACTAGAGGTTTAAGATCTTGTAGGACTGTGAGACTGATAGGGTTATTGAGGTTTTTTAGGCTAGGGAAAGGGGTCTCTGAGGCATACAGAGACAGGGGTAATATGTGATGCCCTTCCTGGGGTAGAAGTGTCCCAGACTTTGGGAGGGCTTTGATTTTGAATGTATGGTGGAATGTTAGGGAGAGGTGGATCGACTTCATGAAGAAGTCCTAACAAGTGAGTAGAAGAGGTTTCTGGATAGAGGAGAAGACAGTGCCTATCTAGTTGTGATGTCTCTTCACAGTAAGGCTATAGGACAAGAGGGAAGAATGAGAAAATAATGGTTAAAGACTTGATTTCCCAGCAGGCAGGTTAATGGTGGTGTAGTCAAGGGATTAGAAGGAATTCAATTGACCCCCATAATAGAGATGGAAGAAGGAAGGAGGGGTTCTAAAAACTCGAGAAGGGCTGAGTAAGTGGCCCTCGTGCCAATAAGGTAAGTAATGGACTTACTGACAGTGTTACCCTGGGTTCAGCCAACTGGAAGGTGTGGTTGGCACCTTGATCTGAATCTGGAGTGTGTCAGTTGGATTGTAGACAGCCTACAAGTTCAGCCTCAGAGACTGAGCAGGTTGCAGTGGTTGCATAGCAGGAGCCTGGGGAGTGCTTCCTTCCTGGCTCTGAGGGCAGGGCAGTCCCTTCTCCAATGCCTTCTTTGTTTGCAAATTGGATGGGGTAGGTGGAGAGGGCTTTTTACAGTCTTTGGTCCAGTGTCCAAGCTGACCACATTAGTAGCAGGCCCTCGGAGGTGTTTTCTTGGCGTAGTTAGAACTGAGATCCTTGAAGAGCTTCACTAAGGGCTGAAGCCAGGAGCTGGCTGTTGACTCCTCTATTGTCTCTCTGTTTTTTCCTCCTCTTTTGGTTCTTCCTCTCCATCATTCAAGACTTTGAAAGCCAGTCTGACGGGGAGTCTGTGGTCCCTTCTCCAGCTGCTGTAGCTTTCATTTACTCTCAGGAGCTGACTGTGAAATGAAGTGCATGTCCAAGATAGATTCTTTTTTTGGGTGTTTGGGTTTAGGTGAGTATAGTATTGGAGTTGACTCCAAGAGGCAGGATTTTCGTTGGGCCTCTGGTGATTTCCTTGATTTTGTCATACTTGACTTGTTTAGTGGTGACTCGTTTTATGCCTCAAGAAGGTTGGAAAACATGTGGTTCCCCCCCCCCTTTTTTTTTTTGAGTTGGAGTCTCACTCTGTCGCCCAGACTGGAGTGCAGTGGCCGCTCCCGGCCACCGCAGCCTCGACCTGCTGGGCTCCGGCGATCCTTCCGCCTCAGCCGGAATTACAGGCAAGCGCTACCACGCCCGGCTTTTTTTTGATTTATTGTAGAGATGAGGTCTCACTGCCCAGGCGGGTCTCGAACCCGCGGGCTCAGGCAGTCCACTCACCTCAGCCTCCCAAAGGCACGGGATTACAGGCTGAGCCACCGAGCCTGGCTAGCTGCTTCTTAAAGGGGAAGCTGATGAGCAGGGTCGAGAGATTTGAAGGGGCACTGGGAGTGAATGTGGGCAGGTGAAGGGAGCGGGGGCGTAGGGGGAGTGTGAATAGCTAGTCGAGGGTCTTGTCGAGATGGATATGGAGGGGGCTGAGGGTGGAAGAAAGGGAGGGACTGATGAGCCGGGTCTGAGTCATCTGAGGGTGGGCAGGAAGGAGTTGAAAGGGGCATGCAACAGGAGGAGTGAGGGCCAAGTGGGTCACTGATGTAGAGAAAGCCTGGGTGAGAGGAACCGCAGACCGTTTGCCTGGCAGTGGCAGTGGCAGTAAAGGTCAAGCAGAAGAAGGCTGCTTTGGACTCAAGATCCGTTCCTGGGTCAGACCTCCTGGTCATGTAGCTTGTATTGAGGCCAGGCTGTGTTACAGAAGAAAGTGAGGCACTTAGGGTGGATGTCCTCCTCTAGTGAGAGGGTCTTGAGGTTTGTGAGAAGACATTTCAGCGGGGCGTCTTTGGCAGTGATAGAGTGGACGTTTTCCATGAGGAGTCCTTGAAGAGGAAAGGGAGAAGTTCTGAGGACAGTCCAGGGGCGAGAGAGACCATCCACACCCTAGTCGGTTGGGGAATCTGACTGGTGAGGCGTTGAGGGAGGAAGGGTGTCCCTTGGATTGCCTTGATCCTGTGTGAGGGACAGAAGTCCCGAATGGAAGGAGTGAGCCTTCTGGGGCATCCCAACACAGAGTTTGTCCTTGACGGTATGTGTTCGGGAGACTTGGTGCCAAAATTTTTGCCAGAAAGACGAAAAGACTCCTGAATATGACTGCAGTTGCCCTGGGATTCTGTTCTTGAGACTGAAAGTTGGGAGGGAGGTAAGATTAGGAAACTTACTGGCTGGCCGCTGACGAAGATGAGGAGGCATGGTTGGAACGGATTGCTGAGGGCAGAAGCAGAAGCAGAAGCGGCTCCTTGCATGGAACAGGAAGAATGACTGGTTATAGAAGGAAAAAGGAAGCGTGAGTGAGAGAGTGAGAGCAGGAGAAAGGAAGGTCTGGGGTTCCTGGAGTGTGGGGCTTTTCTCCGGGCTAGCTGCCTCTGCCAAGTGTGCCTCACGTTGGAATTAGGACCCTTGACTAGGAGGGAGAGGAGGTTAAGAGTAAGCTCTTGTCTCTCACTCATTTGAGCAGGGGCAGTCTGACACCTTTCCCCGAGACCTTCAGGCTTGCTGGAGACTGTCGCCTGCTAGAACCGTCAGCTGCCTCTGAGTTGAGGCGCAGTCCACCGAGAGATTTGAGTTGGAAAAGCAGAGCTGGTGGGGGTTCCCAGTACAGGCCACCAAAATGTTAGGTCAGTGTTAGGTCTGTGTTAGGTCTGTGCTGCCAGCAGCAAAGATTTGCACAGGAACTAAGCAAGCAGAAGGATTTATTCACTTTTCAAGAGAGGAAAGGGGACAGATGCGAAGAGAAACATTGGCACCCGAATGCTTGAGGTTGGGGGTTTTAAGATTCTTTTCATGAAGTTGTAAAGAGCATTCTAGTGGAATGTGACAGTGGGGGGTAAGGGAGTTGGCATTACCATGGTGATTAACTGTGCAAAATGCCCTAGACCTGAGTTTCAGGAGGTAATCAATCATGTAGACAGGGAGACTGGGCCAGGATCTATAAGACAATTTTTTTTTTAATTGGAGTCTCACTCCTTCACCCAGGCTGGAGTGCAGTGGTATGCACGCTCACAGCCACCCCAGCTTCGATCTGCTAGGCTCTGGTGATCTGCCCCAGCCTTCCAAGTACTCGGAACTACAGGTGCGCGCTACCACGCCTAGCTATTTTTTATTTTATTTTAGAGACGAGGTCTTGCCAAGTTGCCCAGCTGGTCTCGAACCCGTGGGTTCAGGCAGTCCATTTGCCTTGGCCTCCCAAAGTGCTGGGATTACAGGCTGAGCCACTGAGCCTAGCCAAGACAATTTTTTTTTTTTTTTTGAGTTGAAGTCTCACTCCGTCGTCCAGACTGGAGTGCAGTGGCCACTCCCGGCCACTGCAGCCTCGACCTGCTGTGCTCCGGTGATCCTTCTGCTTCAGCCTTCCAAGTAGCTGGAACTACAGATGCGCGCTGCCACGCCTGGCTAATTTTTTTGATTTTATTGTAGAGATGAGGTCTCACCAAGTTGCCCGTGGGCTCAGGCAATTCACTCACCTCACCTCAGCCTCCCAAGGCGCAGGATTACAGGCTGAGCCACCGAGCCTGGCTGACAACTTTTTTTTAAGTAGAATTTCCACTCTGTTGCCCAGGCTGGAGCCTTGACCTGTTGGGCATAGACGATCCTTCCACCTCAGCCTTCCCAGTAGCTGGAACTACAGGCACATGCCACCACAGCAGGCTAATTTTTTTGATTGACTGTAGAGATGAGGTCTATCCAAGTTGCCCAGGCTGGTCTCAACCCCTGGGGCTCAGGCAATCCTCTTGCTTCAGCCTCCCAAAGTAGTGGGATTATAGGCATGAGCATGGCACCCAGCACAAATTCTTAAAAACACAAATGTTAACTTTCCTTTCACCTAGGGAACTAAAGGTACAGTGAAGCTTACCTGGGGGTGTGGTGGTGTTCTTGGGGTCTAAATGTTCTTAAAATATAATCGCTTATTCTTGTAAAGATTAGCAACCCGTGGTTAGAGTGTAGTCATGTGCATGGGGAAGTTGAGCCACAGTTATGTTGGGAGAAATTGAGCCAGGTTTCTGTTAGGTTTGTTTTAGGATGGCTGTCGTAACTCCATTTTGATTCCACCCTTTCAAGAATGTTATACAGCTGGGCGTGGTGATACAAACCTGTAACCCCAGCATTTTGGGAGGCCGGGGGAGTAAGATTGCTTGAGTCCAGGAATTTGAGACCAGCTTGGGCGGCATAATGAGACCTAGTTCCTACAAAACAATTAAAAAATCAGCCAGGCGTGGTGGCGTGTGCCTGTAGTCGCAGCTACTCTAGAGGCTGAAGTGGAAAGATTGCCTAAGCCCAGGAGGTTATCGCTGCAGTGAGCCAAGATTGTAGTACTGCACTGTAGGCTGGGTAACAGAGTGAGACCCCGATTCAACAAAAAAAGAAAAGAATGTTATACAAATGGACTCAGTCTGTACTTTCTGTGTTTGGCTTATTGTTCACTTAGCGTAATGGCTTCTAGGCTCACCATGTAATGTGTCAGAATTTTTTTCTCTTTAAGGCTTACTTAATATTCCGTTATATGTATGTACTACATTTTGTTTATTCATTTATCTGTCACTGGACACTTGATTTGCTTCCATTTTTTGGCTATTGTCAGTAGTGTTGCCGTAAACATTGTAGTGTTGCCATAAACACAATGTTTATGGCAACACTACTGACAATAGCCAAAAAATGGAAGCAAATCAAATGTCCAGTCTTTTGGGAGACGTTGCTTTCAGTTCTTTTGGCTATATGCTCAGAAATGTAATTGCTGGATCATATGGTAACTTTTATTTTTTATAGAATTGTCATTATTTTCCACTATAGCTGCCCCATTTTATATTCCCACCAGCAGTTTCATTGGCAACACCTATTATTTTCTGTTTTTTTTTTTATTATAGCCATTTGAATGGTTGTGAAATTGTATCTCATTGTGGTTTGATTTGCATTTCCATGATGATTAGTGATGTTGAGCATCTTTTCGTGTGCTTGTTGACCATGTGTGTCTTCTTTGGAGACGTGTATTTACATCCTTTCGTCCGTTTTCACTTTAATTGGCTTGTAGACTTTGTTGGGTTGTAGGAGTTGTTTATATTCTGGATGTCAATTTCTAATGAAATATATGATTTGCAGATATTTTCTCTCATTCTGTAAGTTGCCTTGTGCTTTGTTGTTTGTGTCCTTTGATGTGCACAAATTCTTTATTTTGCTTAGGTTCACTATTTTTTAAAGATATAGAGTCTGTGCCATCCAAGCTGGAGTGCAATGGCCATTCAGAGACACGATCATAACATGCTATAGCCTCAGACTCTTTTTTTGTTTGTTTGTTTGTTCTTTTTTTTTGAGTTGGAGTCTCACTCTGTCGCCCAGACTGGAGTGCAGTGGCCGCTCCTGGCCACCGCAGCCTTGACCTGCTGGGCTCCGGCTATCCTTCCGCCTCAGCCTTCCAAGTAGTCAGAATTATAGGCATGCGTTACCACGCCCGGTTGATTTTTTGATTTATTGTAGAGATGAGGTCTCGCTGCCCAGGCGGGTCTCGAACCCGCAGGCTCATGCAATCCACTCATCTCAGCCTCCCAAAGGCGCGGGATTACAGGCTGAGCCACCGAGCCCGGCTAAGCCTCAAACTCTTATGCTCTAATTTTCCTTCTGTCTCTGCCTCCCAAGCAGCTAGGACTATAGGCTCACATCACCACGCCCACTAATTTTTTCTGTTTTTGGTGTCATATCCATGAAATTGTTGCCAAGTTTCCATTGTTATGTTGTGCTGAATTATGGTCTTGCAAATTTTGAACCAACCCTGTATCCCAGGAATGAAGCTACCTGCTCATGGTGGATGATCCTTGAGATGTGTTGTTGGATCTGATTTGCTAGAGTCTTATTGAAAATTTTTGCATCTGTGTTCATCAAGGAGATTGACCTGTAATTCTCTTTTCTTGTTGGATCTTTGCCAGGTTTGGGTATCAGCATGATGTTGGCTTTATAAAATGATTTGGGGAAGATTTCATCTTTTTTGATTGCCTGGATTACTTTTGATAAGATTGGTATAAGTTCTTCCTTGTATGTCTTGTAGAATTCATCTGGAATGATATCTGGTGGGGAGATTTCTTATGACTGAGTCGATTTCCTGGATTGTTATTGGTCTGTTTAGAGTTTCAGTTTCTTCTTGTTTCAACCTTGGGAGGTTAGCTGATGTTGAAAAGTTTTCTTGGCTGGACTTGGTGACTCAGCCTGTAATTCCAGCACTTTGGGATTTTTTTTTTTTTTTTTTTTGAATTGGAGTCTCACTCTGTCGCCCAGACTGGAGTACGGTGGCCGCTCCTGGCAATCCACTCACCTCAGCCTCCCAAGGCACGGGATTACAGGTGGGATTTTTTTTTTTTTTTTTTTTTTTGAGTTGGAGTCTCAGTCTGTCACCCAGACTGGAGTGCAGTGGCTGCTCCCGGCCCCAGCAGCCTTGACTTGCTGGGCTCCAGAGATCCGTCCGCCTCAGCCTTCTGAGTAGCTGGAACTACGCCCGGCTAATTTTTTATTTATTGTAGAGATGAGGTCTCGCCAACTTGCCCAGGCGGGTCTTGGAACCCGTGGGCTCAGGCAATCCACTCACCTCAGCCTCCCAAAGTGCTGGGATTACAGACTGAGCCACCGAGCCCAGCTACAGGCAGGATTTTTAAAAAATAAAAAAAAGCCCTCCATTTCCTTTAGGTTTTCAAGTTTATTTGCTTACAGATATGCATAGTAATGTCTGATAATCTTTATTTATTTTTTTTTTTTTTGAGTTGGAGTCTCACTCCATTGCCCAGGCTGAATGCTTACAGCCACCCCAGTGTCGTCCTGCTGGCCTCAGGTGATCCTTCCACCTCAGTGTTCCAAGTAGCCGGAACTATAGGCACATGCTACCATGCCCGGCTAATTTTTTGATTTATTGTCGAGATGAAGTCTCGCTAAGTTTCCCAGGCTGTTCTTGAACACTGCCTTCCAAAGTACTGGGATTACAGGCTTGAGCCAAAGCACCTGGCCTCTGATAATCTTTTTAGTTTCTTTGGTGTCTGTTGTGATTTCACCTTTTATGTTTCTAATTGTGTTTATTTGGTCTTTCTTTTTTATGTCCGTGTGGCCAGTGATCCATCAATCTTATTTACTCTTTCAGAGAACCAGCTTTTTAACTTGTTGATATTTTCTATGATATTTTTGTCTTCTGTGTCTTGCAATTGTGATTTTTATCTTGGTGATATGGATTCTTTTGTTGAAGTTAGGATTTTGGTGACCTTGCCTTTCCATCTCCCTTAGATGTGATGTTAGGCTGTTTGCTTGTGATAGTTCTGTTTTCTTGATGTATTTATGCAATGCTATGAATTTTCTTCTTAATGCTGCTTTTATGGCATCCTAGAGATTCTGATGTGTCTTAATTTTCATTTGTTTCTGGGAATCTTTTTATTTATGTCTTGATTTCCATGTTGACACAAAAGTTGTTCAGCAGCATGTTGTTTAGGGTCTGTGTCTTTGTTGTTTTGGGGGGATTGTGTTACTGATGATATTTATTTTTATTCTATTGTGATCTGAGAAGATGCATTGTATTATTTCAATTTTTTGAAAAAAATTTTTTTTTGAAAAGATTTATTGAGAGTACAGAAAAGCTCCCACAGTGGGAAGGGACCTGGGGGGACTTCCCTTTGAAATTTCTTTATGCTTGATTTATGTCTGAGAATGTGATCGATCTTGGAGTGTGTTCAGTGTGCTGATGAGTAGAGTGTATACGCCATAGTTGTTGAGTAAAGTGTTCTGTAGATGTCCATTGAATCCATTTGATCGAGCATCAAGTTGAGGTTCTAAATCTTCTTATTGGTTTTTGCCCTGATGTTCTGTCTAAAGCTGTTAGTGGGCATTTAGACTTCCAACTGTGATTGTGTTAGAATTAATGTCCTCTCTTAGTTTATTTAGTAGTAGTTTTATAAAATCTCGTGCTCCTGTGTTGAGTGCATATATATTTAGGATAGATATTTCTGGCTGGTGGATTGAGCCTTTTGTCATTGTATAGTGTTCTTCTTTGTCCTTTTTAACTTTTTATGGCTTGAAGGCTGATTTGTCTGATATCAGAATAGCTACTCTTGCCTTCTTTTGTTTTCCATTCACCTGAAAGATCATTTTCCAGCCTCCAACTTTGAGTTTGAAGGTGTCCTTTGAAGTGAGATGAGTTTCTTGGAGGCATCAGACTGTTGGATCATGCTTTTTAAATCCAGTTTGTCACTGTCTCTTCAGTGATGCACTTAGTTTATTCAAATTCCGGTTTTTTTTGTTGTTGTTTTTTTTTGAGTGAGTGATCATGCCCAGACCAAATGTTTTATTAAAATATAACATAGACAGGCCGGGCTTGGTGGCTCAACTGCACTTTGGGAGGCTGAGGTGAGTGGATTGTGAGCCTGTGGGTTCAAGACCAGCCCCGGCAACTTGGCGAGACCTTGTCTCTACAATAAATAAAAAATTACCCAGGTGTGGTAGCACGTGTTTGTAGTTTTGGCTACTTGGAAGGCTGAGGCGGAAGGGTTGCCAGAGCCCAGCAGGTCGATGCTGGGGTGGCCATGAGTGTGCCACGCACTCCAGCCTGGGTGACAGAGACTCCAGCTGAAAAAAAAAAAAAAAAAAAAAAAAATATATATATATATATATATATATATATATATATATATATAAATATAACATAGGCAGACAAGTTACATGCATATAGCTCAGCAGTGTTCCTGAGCGGACACTCACGTAGCCAGCACCCAGATGAAAGAGCCACCCCATCTCATGTGCCACATTCCCTCCTCAGCCCCCTCCCTAGTCATATATAAAGCCAACTGAGCCACCCGTCGACAGGGACATGCACCTGTGCCCGAACTCTCTGCAAATGGCACCCCACAGGATGTGCACTTATGTGTCTTGCAGGCCTCCATACCATATGTTTGATAATGCTCTCCACACAGGGCATGACCCCACCCAACTGTCTTGTTCACCTGCTGATGGAAGTCTGGGTAGTTCTCAAGCTTCTGGTTCATGTGGTTTTGGTGAAAACATGTGTTATACATGGCAGGTTGGGTATCCAGTTTGGTTATTGAAATGTGAGTTTGTCCCTGCCATGTGACTCAGGGATTTGCTTTGTTTCCTCTTAACTTTTGTATTTATATATGCGTGTATTTTCATTTTTGTATACTATCTTAACTCTGTTTTTTCTTGTACTTTTGTGATGGGTATGACTGTTCTTTTTTTCTGTATTCAGGATCTTCCTAAGCATTTCCTGAAGTGTTGGTCTGGAGGTACCATATTCTCTTAGTGATTGGATGTCTGAGAAGGATTTTAATTCTCTGTCACTGATGAAGCTTAGCTTTGCAGGGTTAGGAATTTCTTGGTTGGAATTGCTTATGTTTAAGGGCACTAACATTTGTACTTCAGTCCCTTCTGGCTTGTAGTGTTTCTGTATATAAGTCTGGAGCAATTCTGATGGGTCTTTTCCACTAGGTAGTCTGACCTTTCTCTTTCACTGTCTTTAGGATTTTTTATTCCATGCTTACTTTGTGGAGGTAGATTGCTGTGTGTCTAGGGTTTGGTCTTCTCCTGTGATACCTTCTGGGGGTTGTCTGAATCTCCTGTGCTTGAATGGTCTCATCTGTGGTGAGATGAGGAAAGTTTTCTTGGATGACCTCATGGAATGCTTGTTCCATGGTGTTCTCCATTTATCTTTCTGCTTCAGGGATACCAATCAGGCATAGATTTGGCTTCTTGATATAGTCCCACATCTCTTGGAGGCTTTGCAAGGACCTTTTGAATTTTTTCCTCTTTTTTTTTTTTTAATTGAAGTCTCACTGTTGCCCAGGCTGGAGTGCAGTGGCCTGCTTACAGCCATTTCAGTGTTGACCTGCTGGGCTCCTGTGATCCTTTCGCCTCAGGTTTCCAACTAGCCGGAACTACAGGTGTACACTATTATGCTCAGCTAATTTTTGATTTATTGTACAGATGAGGTCTCGCCAAGTTGCCCAGGCTGTTCTCGAACCTGTGGGCTCAGGCAGTATTCTCACCTTGGCCTCCCAAAGTGCTGGGATTACAGGCTTGAGTCACTGAGCCTGACCTTCCCTATGTTTTTAACAGGTTGGTTTAATTCTAAATAATTTTGGTCTTCAAGCTCTGAGATTCTTTGCTTGGTTGATTTTGTTCTCTGTGCTTGTTACTTTATTTATTTCAAGGATGGAGTTCTTTACTTGCATTATTTCAGAATAGGCATTTTTTTTTTTTTTTTTTGAGTTGGAGTCTCACTCTGTTGCCCAGATTGGAGTGCAGTGGCCGCTCCTGGCCACCGCAGCCTCAACCTGCTGGGGCTCTGGTGATCCTTCCACCTCAGCCTTTCAAGTAGCTGGAATTACAGGCGCATGCTACCACACCTGGCTAATTTTTTGATTTATTGTAGAGATGAGGTCTCACCAATTTGCCCAGGTGGGTCTCGAACCCACAGGCTCAGGCAATCCACTCACCTCAGCCTCCCAAGGCATGGGATTACAGGCTGAGCC
Organism: Cephalopachus bancanus; assembly: GCA_027257055.1. Taxonomy (NCBI): domain Eukaryota; kingdom Metazoa; phylum Chordata; class Mammalia; order Primates; family Tarsiidae; genus Cephalopachus; species Cephalopachus bancanus. Next base: position 4,005,151 of record JAPVLO010000325.1, read on the forward strand.
ACTGAGCCCGACTAGAATAGGCATTTTTTAAATTGGCCAACTCAGCTGTTACTTCCTGTACAATTTCATTGAGTTTTGCTCCTTGCTCTCTTAGTTTCTGTTTATTTTTGCCATCCCATCTCCAATATCTGACTGTCATCTGTGGCAGATCATTCTGGGGCATTTCCATTGTTTGTGATCTGATGGCTGTATTTTTGGGTGTTGTCTCTTTAGGACTCTGAGAGTTACCTGTGTTTTTCTGCTGATTTTTCCTATTTGTGACAGGCCCTTTTTCCTTTTCTATAATTTTCTTCATGTTCCACCCTGTGGCAGGTTTCTGTTATTGTAGGTTCTGTCTCCTGTTACTCCACTAATCAAACCAGTTTTCAACCTCTGTTGCCTGTGATCAATGACTGGGAGGAGGTAAACTTACTTTTCTTAGAATCGTTCATCTCATTCCTTCACTGGCTGGCCCTTTTTTTTAAATTTTAAAGATGTGGGGTACAATTCAGGATTAGGTATACAAGTGGACATCGTACAGGTAAAGTTTGGGCCTCACTTTGGTCCCCACTTTGCCTGGTTTGAGATCAGGTACCCTTGTTAATGTTGCTTCCCCACCCTCACTCCAGCAGTATCCTGTTACTGCCAATCCCTTTCTTAGAGTATTATGGTAATTGTTCAAGGTCAGTTTGTGAGTGAGAACATGTGGTGCTCTGTTCTGTTTCTGTGATAGATCACTGAGTATGATAGACTCTAAATCCATCCAAGTTGCTGCGAAGTCCATGTTTATCCTTTATGGCTGTGTGGTGTTCCACTGTGTATATGTACCACACTTTTTTATCCAGTCCAGTTTCAGTGGGTAGCACTGTTGGTTCCATGTTTTTGCTATTGTGAATAGTGCTGCAGTAAACATATGTGTGCAGATAATCTTTTTTGTAAAATGATGGACTTCCTCGGGGTATATTCCCAGTAGTGGGATTGCTGGGTCATATGGAAGGTCAATGTCTAGTTTTTTCAGAAATCACCACACTGTTTTCCAAAGAGGTTGCACTAGTTTGCATTCCCACTAGCAGTTTAGAAGCATTTCTTTTTCTCCACATCCTCGTCAGCATCTGTTGTTGTTTGTTTTATTAATGGCTGGCCATTCTTACTGGGGTTAGGTGGTATCTCAGTATAGTTTTGGTTTGCATTTCTTTGATGGTTAGTGAGGCTGAGCACTTAGAATTGTCCACTTAACTCCTTCCCTGGGTGACACTTCAGTTCCTGTACTAGCCTGGTGCACAGCAGGGGTTGGGTGCCCAGATTCTCAAGCCTGCCGGTGCTTTCTGGTCTCTGTGTACAAGGGGATCCTTGCGAGGTACAGGGTGTTTTGGCAGCTGGGTCCCTGCTTGGAGGCAGCGATTGAAATCACCAAGTCCCTATTACCATGGCCTTGGTCTAGTGTAGGAGACAAAATAGATAGGGCCATTGGTGGGGTGCAGGGAGGGGAAATGCCGGAGTGTGGAGAGGTGGAGTGTGTCCAACCTGCTTGTTCTTTAAAAGGATGCTGCATAGAAACGGTGGCCTGAGGGATGGGCAGGAGCCAGCTGAGGAAGAGCTGGAAGGCCAACCTGAAGCCTGGCCAGCATGCAGTGGTCTGAGGGCCCAGGTGGTGGTCTGAGGTGTGTCTGGAGTATGGCGGCACAGGGCCGGCCAGGGTGAGACAGGAGAGAGGTGCGGTCAGTGTATGAGGTGCTTCTGAGCTGGTCCAAAAGGAAGAGGGGACCATGGCTTTTCCCCAAAGAGCGGATGTGGGTCGTGGATGTTTGACAACAGTCCGCCTGGTTCGGTTGTGGGGTGCCTGGTAGTGTGGCACTGAGAGACTGCTCCTGAGAGTGGTGGTGAAGACTGAGGGCTGTGTGCTGGTTGCTAAGCTGGGTGGCGTGGGGAGGACTGGGGAAGGCGGGAAGGCCGCAGCTCCCGCTCCCTCCGCAGCCTGGCGCCGTGCTCGTCGAGGTTGCTCGTCCACACCCTCTGCGGGGACAGGTGCCTGGGAGTTCACACAGTGACCTTCTGCTTGAGCCTTTTCCCCAACGAATATCTATTCTTTTAGCCCCGTGTCGGTAAAGCCTCATTCAAAGCTAGAAGTGTCTGAATCCCAAAGCAGCTTTTTGGATCCCTTTTATGGCATCATTCTACAAACGTGCTGTGTTTCTTTACCTTAAGACCTCTCTGGCCCTAGCCTCCCTCTAGCTCCTGTCCTACAATCTTCTGGCCTGTGTCTCAAATGTGTCAGTCCTTGCAGTCAAAACAGATGACTCTTAAGCCTCTGCTGTTTGCAAGAAACTGTTATAAGGACAGAGAAATTAGTGGTGAATAAAGCATGACTTGTGTGCAATGGCAGTAATCATCTGATGGGAGACAGCCACACAGATAACTGATGCCAGTGAGGCTGGGATAAGTGTCTCATCGTTGTGTGACTGTTTTGTCTCCTCTTTTAAGTAATGTGTTTACTTAGGGCAAAGATCATATTTTATTCATATTTGTAATTACTATAGTAGCTTGGTATGTACTATGAATAAATGCCTGGGAATATTGGGGGGGGAAATAATGTTTGGCCCTGAACGAATTATTTAATTTAATCCTCCAAACAATCCTGCAATAAGATTTATACTGTTCCTTTTACAAATAACAAAATTGAGGCTCTGAGAGATTATGTAACAGTTTATAAGTTATGAGTTGGAATTTAAACCCATGTTTTTGTTACTGCAGATTTTCTTCCTGTTTTCCACAATGTTAACTGTGCGGCAGTAATAACTTGCAGCTCTCTAGCTGGAGCAAATGTTGGAATATGTTCCTGCTGAATTCACAAGACTGTGGGGGTTAATATAGACGCCAGTCTGTCTGAAATAAATCTGTTAGTTGTAAAGGCATTGGTAAAGTGTCAGCTGATACTGTTACTATAATTCTTATCAGAGACTTCTTTTTAATTCCCCAGATCCTCAAACTTCAAGAGAGATCTTTGATTTTGCACTCAAGGCAATTCGTCCTCAGGTAGGAGTAATACCACTCTAGTTCTTTTACAGTGGAGACTTGGGATTTTCAAACATTAATGGTGAATTTTTTTTCTAAAATAGATTGATCTGAAGAGATATGCTGTGCCTTCAGGTAAGATTCTGTATTTAATAAGGTAATTAGATTACTAAATTAATTTATCTGAAACAAGATTTTGATTAAACTTTGAAAGTAGATTTGATAACATCTGTGGTGTTTCACCACTGTTTACAGGGAGGCTTTGGGGAACATAGTAAACGCTGGTTGAGATGGTCATACTCGGGTTACATGATTAAAATAAAAATTATTTTAGGTCATTTTTCACTGGAGTCAGGCCATTTGATTCTGACTTTGCCTAAAGAAATCCTGATCCCACTTCTGTCCTTTGTTTTGGGATTTGTCAGCCTAGTTGATACAGTAGGAGGCTAGCAGCATGAGAGCACTGATACAGATCCCTGGGTCAGTGTAGGGTAATGCTACTAGGTCCTCATACATATCCATACCTGTAGCTTTCTTAGTTCTTTGTTCTGGCTTATCCTGGCTTATTTTAAATATAATGGTTTTTGTATTTGCAGCTGGCTTACGCTTATTTGCCCTGCATGCATCTCAATTTAGCACCTGCCTTCTGGACAACTACATCGCTCTATTTGAAGTGCTGTCAAAGTGGTGTAGCCATGCAAATATAGAATTGAAAAAAGCTGCACATTCAGCCTTGGAATCTTTTCTGAAACAGGTACTGCACATTCAACTGTCATTTTAAAATATTTTTTCTACACAAATAATTAAATTCCAGTCTTATGCATGTTTATCTGAAAAAAATAAATGCAGGTCAGTCATTGGCTTCTGTAGTATTTAAAGCAGAAAGCTATTATTGATTGGCTAGCTTCTTTGGAGGCAGCCAAACTGAAAGAGAACTAGGGAGATGCTAGATTTGAGTCCCTCAGCGCCAGGATCAAGGTGAGTTTACTGGAGCAAAGATGTGGTAGTGAGGAGGTGGCAGGAAGGGCCAGGAAGTTAGGGCTCCTGAGAGCTGGCGGGTGAGGGGGGGATGGTGTGGGGAGGGGTTTGGTGAGGCGTCCCACCTCCCAGGAAGTGAGGGCCAGCTGTCACAGAAGATAGATCCTTGTGCGCCAGATTATCTCAAGAACAGGGAGAACCTCTTTGCCACTGTGGGTTTCCTGTCTGGGTAGGATGTGGTTGCAGAATTTGAGCCTGCACATTTAGAAGCTTGTCTGGGTTGGCTGAAGAGAATGTGCTTGTGGTTCTGAGCACTGGCCTCGAGGGTATCCCGAGCATCCAGAGGTAGACTGCTAAGGCCTGCCGTTCAGGCTCGGCTCCAAGGAGCTAGACTGCTTAGGTTGGCTCTGAGGGAAAGCACTGGAGATGCACAACAAAAGTTTTGTTAGTAGCAGTGAAGTGAAAGGGTAAAACGGGCTTGGCCATGAAAAGCAGTGTGCACTGTGGTGCAGACGGTGCTGGCCAGAGATCTTATGCCCCGGATGTGCAGGAGGGAGAGGAGATGGAACGCACTGCCATTCTTCCTTTTCGGGGTCTGGGTCCGCCTCCCACTAACGCTGAAGTAGGAGATGCTTTGCGTCTTTGGCACTGGCCTCGCCCCCCGTCCCCCTCACCTTAGCAGCCCCTGCTCTTCTCAGCCTTCCCACTAGGGTTGTCATCTCCTTCGAGTTGTTCGTGGTTTTAAAGTTGTCTCTTCTTCCTGGTCCTCCTCATAAACACTCCTGTCCAACTTAAATCAGCTGGTCTTGTTTGTTAAGGCAAATAAGAATTTGAGGAGTCTTTTTGTCTGATTGACACGCGTTTTTTTTTCCTTTTTTTGAGTCGGAGCCTTCTTAGTCTATTGCCCAGGCTGGAGTGCAGTGGCACGATCTCAGCTTACTGCAGCCTTGACTTGCTGGGCTCAGGAGAGCCTTCTACCTCAGCCTCCCAAGTCACTGGAAGTATAGGCGTGCACCACCATTCCTGGCTAATTTTTTGACCTCTTGTAGAGACAAGATCTCATAAGTTGCCCAGGCTGGTCTTGAACCCCTGTGCTCAGGCAATCCTCTCATCTCCCCGGCCAAAGTGGTGGGATTGCAGGTGTGAGTCACTGTCTGTCTTGACTGATACAAATATATTTAGATCTCAGTAAACATTTGCTCAAACAAACCTCTTGAGAGAATTTTATGCTTTATTAGTAAGGTGAGCCACAGTGTCTAGAACTTAGGCAGAGGGATCATCCCAGGTGGCCGTCTCTGAGACCTTGTTCCCTAGACCCCTGTCTTTCCTAGCACAGAGGACAGGTGGGGCATGGGCCTGCAGGGCTGCTGGTCAGCCTTCCCTGGACTGGACTGATTGTACTTCATGGGCCATGCGGATCGTCTACCTTGCTAGATAAGTTAATTTCAGACTCCTGTTCCAATCTGTAATTAAAACTAGATTGAATAGATCCTATTCAGAGTTTCATTCAATTCTGTCTACTACTCTATAATATGTGAGAAAGTTAAGAGTGTACATAACCGAGAAGTTTGAGGGATAGTCCCCTCAATGCTGCCCTAATTGCTAACTCCTGTTGCAAGTTTGGGAGTTTCCAGAGCCACTCTCAAATTTGCTGATTTCCTAGAAGGACTCAGAACTCAAAGTTGTTACAGTTTATTCCAGCTGAAGGACACAGATAAAAATCAACCAAAGGAAGAAGCACATAGTGCCAAAAAAGTGCTCCACATAGTGCTCTCATTGTCCCCTCCCCGTGGAGTCAGGACAGCGTTCCTTTCCCAGTATCAGTGTGTGACAGCACCGGCTAATATTCATTGGCATATTGCTCACAGAGTGCCTCCCAGTCTCTGGGTCCCAGATACCACCTACCCAAAGCCCCCATCCCAAGTCACGTTGTTGCTATGCTGTGTGAACAGCCCCCACCCTAAATGACCTTGTTAGATCATCCAGTATGACCTGAGGCCCTCTGGCAGGGAGAGACACCCCCACCAGGCAGAACATGCCAGGGGCTTGGAGATTACCTCCCAGAAGCTGAGGCAAAGGCCAGACCTCTTTCTGTGCAGGGTTAAATTCTTTACTATACAATAGATATTGCAGATTGTATCCTTGAATTTGGTCAGAGTATTAGAAAGTCCTGTGGACTGGACTGTCTTTCCCTCTTTTGTGACTTTTAAAACTAGAGTGTTGACTTCCATGATATCTTCAAATAGTCATGTGGAACTTTGTGTAGATTTATTTTAAAGTTTTTATTGTTTATTGTGCTCCCTTTATGAGGTTTCTTACATTTCTTACTGCTAGGAAAAAACAGACTTTCTTTTCTCATATAGATGTTGGCATAATCTGTGTCTATTATATCTTCTCTTTGTTCTGGTTACCGAGAAGTTCAGAGTTCAGCAATTATGCATGCATTATCTTAAAACCAGCTTTATTGAGCTATGTGACATATAGCAGCATGCACATGGTTTAAGTTTACACTTTGATTTGACAATATATATACCTCTGTGGTCAATACATTCTAGCATAGAATATCTCCATCACTGCAGAAGGTTCCCTTAGGCATTTTTGCATTATATCTTCATGCCCAGCTCCAGATAACCAGTACTTTCTGTTGCTAGAAATGGGTTTTGCCTTTCCTTGAATTTTATGTGAATCTTACAATATGTTCTTTCATGGTCAACTTGTTTTGCTCTGCTAATGTTTTTGAGAGTTTTCCATGTTGCAGAATGTGTAAATAATTCATTTATTTTTATTGCTGCACATTATTCTGTTGTATGGATATATCACGGTTTGTTAATAGCCATCTAGTTTTTTTCAGTTTGTGGCTGTTATAAATAAAACAGCCAAGTGTAGCTCAAGTGAATCTCCCACCTTGGTCCCCCAAAGTGCTGGGATTATAGGTGTTAGCCATTACACCAGGTCTAGATATATGTTAAACTTCTTAAGAAACTACCAAACTCTTTTCCAAAGTGATGGCACTGTTTCACATTTCACCAGCAATGCACAAAAGATCTAGTTATCTCGCATCTTCATCAACCCTTGGTATTGTCAGTTTTTAATTTTAGCCATAGTAATGAGTATATAGTTTTATTTTATTGTGGTTTTAATTTGGATTTCTGTGGTGATTGTTGATGTTGATTCTTTTTTCCTGTGGTTATTAGCCATATTAGCTTATGTCTTGTTTTACAAATGATTCATTCTCATATTTTACTTATTTTGAAGTTAGGTTTGCATATCTTTTTATTAAAGAGTTTTCTACACACTCTAGGTACACGTCCTTTTCTAAAAATGATACAAATAGTTTTTCTTCTGTGAATTGCCTTTTTGTTTTCTTAATAGCACCTTTCAGAAAGCCGAAGTTTTGAGTTTTGATGAAATCCTACATATTAGTGTTTAAATTTCATCCTCCTTTGTATGCCCTACATAAGCAATCCTTTCCCTATCCCACAGCTGCAGATTTTCTGACATGTTTTCTTTTTTCAAAAGACTAGGTGTTTATTTCTCATTCACATGAAGTACAAATGAATATTTTTGGAGCAGAGGTGGAAACATTTTTGTTCTCCAAATCATCCAGGGGTTCATCTGCACTTTAGTCCAAGAGGGTATGGGAAATCAGGGAGGAGTACATGGACCTTTTTTTGGGTTGCCAAGCCTGGAAGTAATGGTCATTACTTGTGTACGTATTCCTCAGAGCTGTTACATGGTTCTCCCCACAATAATACAAGGCTGAGAAACACAGGCTAAATGTATTTCCAGAGGAAAAGAGGATGGTTTTTTGCAAAACTCTAATCAGTCTGTCATAATAGGATTTTTTCTCTGTATGAGTCCTGTGATGTTTGTTGCAGTGTAATTTCTGGCAAAAGATTTTTTCACATTTATTACATTTATAGGATTTCTCTCCTGTGTGAATTCCCTGATGAACAGTGGAGAATGACTGATGGTTAAAAGGTTTTGTACATTCTTTACATTTATAGGGTTTCTCTCCTGTGTGAGTTTTCTGATGCCTTTTGAGGTTTGAATTCTGGGAAAAGGTTTTTCTACGTTCATTACACCGATAGGGGTTTGACATGTTTTCTTTAGGGAGTTTTGTAGTTTACAGTTTTAGCATTTACATTTAGGTCTGTAATCTATTTTGAATTAATTTTTGTGTGTGGTGTAAAGTAAAGGTTGAAGTTTGCCTTTCCCCCCGGTTTTTAGGTCCAGCACCATTTGTTGAAAAGACTTCTTTTCCCACTGGTTTGCCTTGGCAACTTTGTCAAAAATCAGTTGACCATATGTGTGTGGGTTTATTTCTGGACTCTGGGTTGTTCCATTCATCTTATATCTATTCTTAGATCAGTGCCTCATAGCTACTCTAGCTTTGTACTAAGTCTTGAGATTAAATAGTGGATGCTCTCTAGCTTCTTTCTTTTGTGTTTTTATCTTGGCTATTTGATGTGCATTTTTTTAATGTAAACATTACCTCTATGGGAACGTAGTTTTCCATTTTTCATTCAGTAGCTTTATATAAAGTACTTATGAAAAACATTGCAGGCTAATTGTATACAATGCAAAAAATGGACCAGGTGCAGTGGCTTGCATCAGTAATCCCAGGCCAAGGCTGGAGGATCACTTGAGCACAGGAGGTCGAGGCTGTGGTGAGCCATGACCATGCCATTGCACTCCACGCTGGGCGACAGAGTGAGATCCTGACTCAAAATAATAATAACAACACCTTAAAAAGAGTAGAAGAGTGCAAAGAAGACTATTAAAATCTGAAGTCCCACCACCTGGAAAAAACACATCACCTACCATGTTGCAGAGACCGTTCTCTTTTGCTTTCCCTCCCTCTCCCTGCTTCTCCTTTCTTTCCTTCCTCCTGAAGAGGAGACAGGAAGTCCTGGGCTCAGGTGATCCTTCTACCTCAGCATCCGAAGTAGCTGGGACTATAGGCATGTGCCATCACACCCAGCTAAATTTTTGCTTTTTTTGTGGAGACAAGGTTCGCTATATTGCCCATGCAGGTCTTGAACTCCTGGGCTCAAGCAGTCTTCCTGCTTTGGCCTCCTAAAGTGCTGAGATTATAGGCGTGAGCCACTGCACCTGGCCAAGAGATATCTTTACATAAAAGAGTATTAGTCAGAATTTTTTGCCTCAAGATTTTTCACTGTGTTGGATGTATTTTCCTCACAGTATATTGAGATCTACATGGTTAATTTTCAGTAGCAGCATAATATATAATTATATTTACGGGCCATAATTTTTTTTTTTTTTGAGTTGGAGTCTCACTCTGTCGCCCAGACTGGAGTGTAGAGGCCGCTCCCAGCCACCACAGCCTCGGCCTGCCAGGCTCCGGCGATCCTTCTGCCTCAGCCTTCCAAGTAGCCGGAATTACAGGCATGTGCTACCACGCCCGGCTGATTTTTTTATTTATTGTAGAGATGAGGTCTTGCCAAGTTGCCCAGGTGGGTCTCGAACCCGTGGGCTCAGGCAATCCAGTCACCTCAGCCTCCCAAAGCGTGGGATTACAGGCTGAGCCACCGAGCCCGGCTGGGCCATAATGTTTTAATCTGTCCTATCTGTTCTCTATCCTCGACTGTTGGATATATCCATTATTTTCAAGTCTTTACTGGTATATACAGGAAATAGTTGGATAAATATGCTTTAAAAGGATGTTTGCTGGGGCAAGGTGCAGTGGCTCAAGCCTGTAATTGCAACACTTTGGGAGGCCGGGGTGAGGGAATTGCCTGAGTCCACAGGTTCAAGAACAGCCTGGGCAACTTGGCAAGACTTTATCTCTACGCTAAATCAAAAAATTAGCTGGGCGTGGTAGCGTGTGCCTGTAGTTGCAGCTAGTTGAACATCTGAGGCTGAAGGATCACCTGAGCCTAGCAGGTCAACGCGGGGGTGGCCATGTCTGTGCCACTGAACTCCAGCCTGTGCAATGAAGTGCGACTCCAACTTGAAAAAAAAAAAAGGATGTTTGCTGGAAATAAAATAATAGAAAATTAGCAGTGGCTTACGTGGTTACATATTACATGTACCAGTAAAAAACTATTCTGTAACTAAGTAAGATGATGTTGTTTGCTTACTCTTTGAAAAATGTATTTTGTGGTATGTTTTATGAAAAAAAATTATGAAGCAACATGTGTGATATGCCATTCTAAAATAAATGGGAAACAATGTGCTTGGAAACACATAGTAAGGCCTAGTGGCTTCAGGTGCGATTGAGGAGTGTATTCGTAGGTGGGCCAAAGTAGCGTAAGATTTTTTTTTTTTTTTTTTTTAGTTAGAGTCTCACTCTGTTGCCCAGACTGGAGTACAGTGGCCACTCCCGGCCACCACAGCCTCGACCTGCTGGAGCTCCGGCGATCCTTCCGCCTCAGCCTTCCACGTAGCCGGAACTACAGGCACGCGCTACCACACCCAGCTAATTTTTTGATTTTATTGTAGAGATGAGGTCTCGCTGCCCAGGCGGGTCTCGAACCCGCGGGCTCAGGCAATCCAGTCACCTCAGTCTCCCAAAGGCGCGGGATTACAGGCTGAGCCATCGAGCTTGGCTACCTTTTCAGAATTGTATAGATTCCTTTGTTTTGCTATTCAATATTTCTAAAAAGTAAATCTTGTATAATTTCAGGTTTCTTCTATGGTGGCAAAAAATGCAGAAATGCATAAGAGTAAGCTGCAGTACTTTATGGAGCAGTTCTATGGAATCATCAGAAATGTGGATTCGAACAGCAAGGAGTTATCTATTGCTATCCGTGGATATGGACTTTTTGCAGGAGTATGGCAACTTGGTCTATCTTTTTGGTTTTACTTGAGTGTTTAAAGAAATATAATTTGCTGCATTTTTGAATAGTATCTCGTACTTGTAACAGTATAGTTTACCCATAAACAACATGGGTTTGAACTGCATGGGTCCACTTACACACAGATATTTTTCAATATTGTGCAGATATATTCACCATATTGTGTGAATTGAAAACGCAGTGTTTACTGGATGCAAAACTCCAGTGCATGGAGGACTGACTTGCAAGCATTACAGATTTAGGGAACCTTGGGGGTCCCAGAGCCAACCCCTGTGTATGCCAAAGAATGACTGTATTACTGTCTTTTGTTTTTAACCGTGAAGGGTTTTTTCGGTGTCCACTAGGTACTGAAATTCCTTATGTACGTTACCTCAAATTCTCATAACTCTCCTATGAGCTGAGTAGGACTCTTTATTATAGATAGGAAACTGCGACCCAGAGAAGTTAAGAAACTTATCAGGAGCACACAGAATCGACAGAACTGAGACCTCCATTCAAGGCTGAAGACTCGAAACGCCACGTTTTCCCCTCTGTTCTATGCATCCCTTTATTTACAAAATGAAGTTGTAGCTGACTTCACTCAGTTTTAGAAAGCGAAGTTTGGCTGGACTTGGTGGCTCAGCCTATTCTGAAAAGGTACAGCAGTCAGATCCTGGAGTAATCTACAATGGGTTCAGAAGTCTAAAGAAGCTGTTAAAAAGTCTGAATTGGGCAGCTGCATTAGCAAATTTGTGAGTTGAATAAGATGGTGCTAGGTCGGGCATGGTGGCTCGCGCCTGTCATCCCAGCACTGTGGGAGACTGAGACTAGAGATTGCCTGAGCCCACAGGTTTGAGACCAGCCTGAGAAACATGGCGAGTCCTCATCTCTACAGTAAATAAAAAAATTTAGTCGGGCGTGGTGGTGAGTGCCTACAGTTCCAGCTATGTGGAAGGATCACCGGAGCCCAGCAGATCGAGGCTGCAGTGGCCATGAGCATGCCACTGTACTTCAACCTAGGTGACAGAGTGAGACTCCGATTCAAAAAAGCATGAAAAGGAAAAAGACGGTGGTCAGCATGGTGCAGTAGTGTGTTCCAGTTATGTGTTAGCTCCCAGTCCTTACTGTGTATGACCAGCCTCGGTGGACAGAAACTGCCTCTCATTTGTCTTTTTTTTTTGAGTTGGAGTCTTACTCTGTCACCGAGACTGGGGTGTAGTGGCATGCTCATGGCCACCACAGCCTTACCCAGCTGGGCTCAGGCGAATCTTTCACCTCAGCCTTCCAAGCTGGAACCATGGGTATGTGTCACCATACCTGGCCAGTTTTTTGGTTTATTGTAGAGACGAGGTCTTGCCAAGTTGCCCAGGCTAGTCTCGAAACCCTTGGCTCAGGCGTCCCTTTCGCCTCCACCTCCCAAAGTTCTGGAGTTATAGGTGTGAGCCACCGTACCCAGCTTCATTTGTCTTTTATACTCACTGTCTCTACACAGTGCCTAGAACGTGACTGACAGCCAATAAATGCTTTTGTGTGAATAAATATGTATAACATTCAAATTGCTATACAAGCATGTTTCCAAGATACTAAATTTTGTATCTATTATCTTCTCAATTAAAAAGGTGGTAAATTAGCTGGGCATGGTGGTGTGCACTTGCAGTCCCAACTACTTGGGAGGCTGAGGCGAGAGGATCACTTGAGCCCAAGAGTTTGAGGCTTCAATGAATTGTGATTGTGCCATTGCACTCTAGCCTGGGTGACAGGCAAGACCATGTCTAGGAAAATTAAAATATGTAAGAAAGCTTATTAATATTCAGGTTTTTTTTTTTGTTTTTTTTTTTTTTTTTAGTTGGAGTCTCACACTGTCACCAGGCTGGAGTACAATGTCATGATTACGGCCACCATAGCCTCGACCTGCCGGGCTCAGGCGATCCTTCCGTCTCAGCCTTCTAAGTGGCTGACACTATATGCATGTGCTATCATGCCTGGCTAATTTTTTTATTTATTGTAGAGAAGAGGCCTTGCTATGTTGCCCAGACTGGTCTTGAACTACTGGACTCAGGCAGTCCTTTCTCCTTGGCTTCCCAGAGTGCTGGGATTACAGGTGTGAGCCACTTGGCCCGATATTTACTTGATAATCACATGGTTTAATGAGATACCTGTATTATTATTATTATTTATTTTTTATTTTTTTAGTTGGAACCTCACTCCGTAGCCCAGGCTAGAGTGCAGTGACATGCTCACGGCCACCCCAGCATCAACGTGCTGGGTTCCGGCAATCCTTCCACCTCAGCCTTCCAAGTAGCTGGAACAATAGGTGTGTGCTACCATGCCCAGCTAATTTTTTGATTTATTGTAGAGACAAGGTCTTGCCAAGTTGCCCGGGCTGGTCTCAAACCTGTGGGCTCAGGCAATCCCATCCACTCACCTCGGGCTCCCAAAGTGCTGGGATTACAGGCTGAGCCACCAAACCTGGCCGACACCTATATTATTATTTTGACATTGATAAGATTGATAAAGACTTCTGTTCTGTTTTTCCTGAAGCCTTGCAAGGTTATAAATGCAAAAGATGTTGACTTCATGTATGTCGAGCTCATTCAGCGCTGTAAGCAGATGTTCCTAACCCAGACAGACACTGTTGAAGACCATGTTTACCAGATGCCAAGCTTCCTTCAATCTATTGGGAGTGTCTTGCTTTACCTTGACACAGTAAGTGAAGTCATCAAATTGAGCACAGTTTTAAGTACTTAATCTTATTTTCTTCAGATAATTTGAGAAGTCATTTAGTGCAGGCACCATTGTGATCAACATGGCATTTTTAGTTATTATGTTGTGTCAGTAGAATTATCATGAAACTTTTTTTGTTATCCAGAACAGGAAGAAAAATATTTGTTACTTTTTCCGTGTTTCAAAAAGATAAAAGAATTGATATTTGGAGTAGAATTGTACCTTAAGACAATTTTATTATGATTTCTTTCTTTCTTTTTTTTTTTTAGACAGTTCACAGTAATATATGAGGGGGGACCCCCAAAGAAACTAGAATTATTTTTTGTAGGGTGGGTGCCCTGTAGTACAGCCTTCCTCTGCAGGGTAAGTGTTCTAGGAGCCTGTCAGCATTGGTGTACCAGCTAAGATTATTGTGAGAGACTGCGTTCAACTTCAGTGAATTTTTGTTGGCGATTCCTTCTGCCCCTGTCCATCTCATTATGGGTATTTATAAGCTCACTTGCCTACACTGCTGAGTGTTCAGCAGTTTTGACCAAAAATTACTTGACCTCCATGTCCCACCCTCCCTATTCACCCAATCTTGCCCCGAGTGACCCTTTTTTGTTTACCCGATAAAAAGAGTTGTCAAAGGGAAACGTTTTGCCCATGTGGAAGAGGTTAAACAAAAGACAGCAGAAGCACTAAAAAGCATTAAAATGAATGAGTTCAAAAACTTTTGAGCAGTGGGAAAAAAGCATCTCAACAGGTGTATTGCGTCAAACGGAGAGTACTTTGAAGGTGACTGGAGTTTAAATATGTGAGAATAAATGAACACTTGTTAATAAATAAATTTTGGTTATTTTTGGGCTCCCCCCATATTTTAAGTTTAGCAGATTAGGTAATTAATATGTGTCTAGTTCAGATATAGTTAATTTGTTTTTAATTTATCTAATATGTGTTTAATCCAGTTAAAACTACTCTGGATATTTGTGTTATATATTTATTCTCTCCTCTAACTTTTAGTTTGCTCTCAATTTCTGGCAGGTTCCAGAGGTGTATACTCCGGTTCTTGAGCATCTCATGGTGGTACAGATAGACAGTTTCCCACAGTATAGTCCGAAAATGCAGTCAGTGTGTTGCAGAGCCCTAGTGAAAGTTTTCCTAGCCTTAGCGGAAAAAGGGCCAGTCCTGTGGAACTGCATTAGTACTGTGGGTAAGTTTGCAATTCTTGTTTTTAGGATGAGTGATGAATTGTTAACATGTTATTTAATATAGGTAAAGAAAACCTGGCTGCCAAATTCTTAGGTGTCTTTGGTGCCTTTTGACGAACTCTTAAATTTTGGTGGACCAACTCTCTTCTTCTTTTACTTCTGAATCTTAATAGTTTAAAATTTAAAACTAAAGACATTAATGAACTTAGAAAGAAATTGGAAGATAAAGCTAGATTCCAGAAGAAAATGACTATCATTTTTACTGAATATTTTGTTGCATTTTTCAGCGTTTCCTCCATATTTGTTTTCATTTTCTTTTTTCAGTGCATCAGGGTTTAATCAGAATATGTTCTAAGCCAGTGATCCTTCAAAAGGTAAATTTTAAATCTTATACATACATTTTCTGATTCGGGGATCTCACTGTCGCCCAGTATGTAGTGTGGTGGCACGATCATAGCTCACCACAGCCTTGACCTCCTGAGTTTAGACAATCCTGCTGCCTCAGCTTCTCAGGTAGCTGGGACTACAGGCGTGTGCCGCCACACCTAGCTAGTTTTTTGATCTTTTTTGTAGAGATGAGGTCTTGCTATGTTTCCCAGACTGGGCTCAAACTCCTGGGCTCAAGCAATCCTCCTGCCTCTGCCTCCCAAAGTCCACATCTGGGATTACAGATGTGAGCCTCTGCGCCTGGCCAAAATTGTACATTTTGAAAGTTAATCTTTTATCACTGAAACTTAGAAATGTTGCTGAGGTTTTTGTCTGTAAATATGCAAATGTAGCCTTTCTTAATTACCCATGCCTTGCATTTTGAAAAGTGTAGGATATAATACCTTTCTGTTTTGTTAGATGATTGTACTTCTACTAAGGTATGAAACATCTTTAAACATAACTTTACTATAATAGACATTTTTACCAAAAGGAAATGTTTTCCCTCTTGAAACTAGGACAAAGTGCTTAGGTGTATTATGAGAGGCACATCTAGTTCCTAGAAATTACAGGAAGTAGGATGAGACGAGAGATTGAACTACGTAAGAGAGTGAGATAA
The DNA here is from genome assembly GCA_027257055.1 of Cephalopachus bancanus. Lineage (NCBI taxonomy): Eukaryota > Metazoa > Chordata > Mammalia > Primates > Tarsiidae > Cephalopachus > Cephalopachus bancanus. The sequence goes on from JAPVLO010000325.1 coordinate 4,020,879, forward strand.
ATGATTTATAGTGCGTTTTGTGGCTATTGTGTTGAAATACTTTTGGTTGCGTCACAATTCTAGTCACTAAAAAGTCATACTCTTTCAACTTTCTTTTTATTATGCTTTCATAGTTTGATGTCTTTCTCAATGTAATTATTTAGTCTCCTTCTTGTAGCTGTTTTAGCTTAGAAAATCCTGAAAATCAGCAAGTTTTGGCAGCACTACTACTTTGTGAATCTGTCAGTAAATATTGGCATGCGCTCTTCCTGGCCAGGGTCCTGAGTCTGAATCTGAAGACCATCGTGTGTCGGGGGAAGTCAGAACTGGCAAATGGAAAGTGCCCACATACAAAGACTATGTGGATCTTTTCAGAAATCTCCTGAGCTGTGACCAGATGATGGTAAAATTTACTGTTTAAAAGCCATAAAAGTACCTCAGTTCTTCTTTTTATTCATCTCCATAGTTTTAGACTTAAGACTTATTTCAGAGTTACATTTTACTAACTTTCAAGAGATTTTAAAAAAATGCACTTCAAGTAATAAAAAATTGAAACAGTATAAGTCAGGACAATTAAAGTGAGACTAGAAAAAAATTAATTGAAAGACACACAAACATAGAACTCTTTGAACATTAATTAGTTGCTTTAGCTGAGTCCTCATTGTAGCTTTAAGTGGCAGTGCAGTTGTTGCCAAGTTGTTCTTTCTAACAAGTTCAGCCTTTTGGGTGTCAAAAAATATAACACTACTAATACCATGGGAAAGCTGTTTTCTTTTTTATTTGTTAAAGATGAAGATAAGTTCAATAGATTTAGTAGGTATGAAAGAGATTGGTGCACAGCTGTTATTTTCATCACTATGACTAGAATAATGCCTCCTACCTAGTATGTTTCTAGCAGACTCTTTTAAAGTGTCTGTTTTAACCCAGGGAGTGGCTAATATTTTAATACACACCTTGACCAAGCATAAATAGCGTAGGATAAATGATTTTTGTCAGTAGATGATTCCTGTCCTTTGAAAAATCTTAGGTATTTTTAGTTTTTTTCTTTTCTTTTTTTTTTTGTGTTGGAGACTCACTCTGTCACCCAGACTGGAGTGCAGTGGCTGCTCCAGCCACCGCAGCCTCGACCCGCTGGGCTCCGGTGATCCTTCCGCCTCAGCCTTCCAAGTAGCTGGCACTACAGGCACACGCTACCACACTCGGCTCGTTTTGATTGTACAGATGAGGTCTCACCAAGTTGCCCAGGCAAGTCTCGAACCCGCGGGCTCAGGCAGTCCACTCACCTCAGCCTCCCAAAGGCGCGGGATTATAGGCTGAGCCACCGAGCACGGCTTTTAGTTTTTTTCTTACTGAAATAAAATAGTATAGCAGTTATTAGTAATTTTACCCAATTTTTTTAATATGTGATGTTTGGTATCCCTGTATTTTGAGGTTTAGTCCCATAAAATATTTGAGTGTAGGCAGGGAGATTGGCTTATAATTTTGGAATAGTAGAATAGCTTCACTTTTAAAGAAATGATAAGCCGGGCTCGGTGGCTCAGCCTGTAATCCCGCGCCTTTGGGAGGCTGAGGTGAGTGAATTGCCTGAGCCTGCGGGTTTGAGACCCGCCTGGGCAGCGAAACCTCATCTCTACAATAAAAAAAAAAAATCAGCCGGGTGTGGTGGCGCATGCCTGTAATTCCGGCTACTCGGAAGGCTGAGGCGGAAGGATCGCTGAGCCCAGCAGGCCGAGGCTGCGGTGGCCGGGAGCGGCCACTGCACTCCAGTCTGGGCGACAGAGTGAGACTCCAACTCAAAAAAAAAAAAAAAAAAAAAGAAATTATAGAGTCTACTTTTAAATCCGTTCTGAGGATGGATTTATATGTATTTATCCATGTGTTTATATGCGTGCACATTTATTTACATCTGTACGTAGGTATGTGTACATGTACAAGTATGTTCAGAAACATAAAAGACATAGTGCCTATATTATACATATGTGTTTTTGTATATACACACACAAATTAATTGGGGTAAATGCTTTGACAAGGATTTGCCTAAATCTTCTCATTCACTGATGTGTACAGAGTTGGTATTTGTTACATGACTGGATAAGTTTTATTATCTAAGATGATATGATCATAATAATTTACGAAGGTCTCTAAACTTTGCACCTTGAAAATTTCCATCACTTTCTATAAACCTGTACATATACATCTATGTATATTAATGTTTGTAAAATAATCATACTTTTTTGTTACAAGATTTTGAAGTTCATTATTTTTCTTGATTTAAAGGATTCTATTATAGCTGATGAAGCATTTTTCTTTGTGAATTCATCCCTTCAAAGTCTGAATCGTTTACTATATGATGAATTTGTAAAATCTGTTTTGAAGATTGTTGAGAAATTGGATCTTACGCTAGAAACACAGTCTTTTGAGGAACAACAGGTTAGACATTTTTGTCAATAATAATTTTGCATCATTTTCATACCAGTGTTTGCGTGTAAATATTCAGGGAAAAATAGGTATTCAGGAAAAATAGACATGTTAATAAGGTATTAAGGAAAATTGGTTTCTTCAGGATTATTATGTATCATTGATATATTTCTGTTGAACACAGCCTAATGTATAGTAAATGTTATCACTATATTGTTCAAAAAGTAATTTACATGTTTAATATATTAAAATTTTTTTGAAATAATTGTCTGCTAGACTTATTTCTCATTCCTTAGCAATAGTAAAGAATAAAATAAATGTTATATTGTGTAGATGTGGGTTTTTGCAGCAAGATTGGGAAGCCTGTGGTTCTTGTTTATAGTTAAGGGGACTGCCAGATTGGAATACAAAGTGTTAAAAGTGATAGTGGAATATAGATCATAGGCAGAGAAAAAAGAGTGTTTCTTCCTTTTTTCTATAACCAGTTTTTCTATCCTGAGTAAAACATAAGTCATGGCTTAAAGTTGCCAGCTACAGGCTGCCTTGTTTTTGTCTGAGGAGTTTGTAAGTAAGGCCTTGGCCCTTGGCTTTTTTTTTTTTTGAGTCTAGGGTCTAACTCTGTCCTCTGTCACCTAGGCTGAAGTGCAGTGGCACAATCACAACTCACTGCAGCCTCAACCTCTAGGGCTCAGGTGACTCTTCTGCCTCTGCCTCCCAGGTAACTGGGACTACAGGCACACATCTCTTCATCCTGCTCATTTAAAAATTTTTTTTGTAGAGATGAGGTCTTGGTATGTTGTTCTGACTTGTCGAACTCCTAAGCTTTATTGCACTTGTAATGTCCTGTTTTTTTTATGCCAGATGATAGGAGCAGCCATGTGTGTTTTATTGCTTTCTGTATGTCTAAGATAATGTTATTTGAAAGTAAACCTGCCCAAAGGAACTTCTAAAGCTTGGTTAGCCGTCAAACCTGCACATTAGAACCAGTGTCCATTGTCATTGCCGTCTTCAGTAGCTCTCATCCTCCTCTGCCCCCTGCCCTCCTGCTCTGCTCCAGCAGGTCGGCCACCACAAGTTGCCCTCCTAAATGCCTCTGGTCCCCAGCTCATCCTCCTTTATCACTGCCATCCCTGCACTCGTGTTTCTGACTGCTCGTTTGCCATCTAAATTCAAGTACACATTTGGACTTGGGAATAGAAACTTGGTGATACAAATGTAGCATGCTTAACACTGAACTCTGTGCACTTCCCAAATATCACATTTTTCGTTTGTCTTTCTTTTTACTGTTAATTATTCCTCCGTTTCTCAGTTTGAAATCTGCAAGTTATCTTTTAAAATTCTTATTGCTAGCTCCTTGAAGAAGTGCTCCCCGCCCTGGCAGTTTTGATTTGCCCCATTCCTTCATCACTTTCCATAAGTCCTTTTGTTTAACATTTTCTGCGAGTCCCATCCTTCTTATCAGACTGAGTTCTTGAGGACCCGTCTCTATCTTTCTTACTTTTGCAGTCTTTCCTCATAGCATCAGGCCATGACCATGAAGTCAGTTGGAAAGTTAATTGTTAAGTGTTACTGATTGAATGGTACAATGTTTATTTGGTACAATTAATGTTTAAGGATGGAGATGAGACTCCTGGTGTTTGGGTGATTCCGACTTCAGATCCAGTGGCTAACTTGCATCCTGCTAAACCTAAAGATTTTTCAGCTTTCATTAACCTGGTGGAATTTTGCAGGTATTTTTTACAATTCTAATTATTCAAGAGTAAACATAATAAGTTATTGGCTATAAGTGTCGGAAAATACCCTTATATAAATGTAAGATATGAAGTGGTAAAATTACTTATCTAGCCCTTTAAAATATATGTAAATATTTAGATATATTAAAATAGATCTAAATATAAAATACTTTTATATTACGATTCTCTGGTAGAGGAAAATGGAATATAGATATACCTAAAAATTTATAATACCTAAAATTGTTACACAGTGGAATTGTAGTCCATAATTGTTTGTCATTATGATTTTAAAGCTGAATAAAAATGAGCAATGTACAATTTTCTACCTTAAGATTTTAATTTGTTTTTACAGACAGATTCTCCCTGAAAAACAAGTAGAATTTTTTGAACCATGGGTATACCCATTTGCATATGAATTAGTTTTGCAGTCTACACGGTCACCCCTCATCAGTGGTTTCTACAAATTGCTTTCTGTTGCAGTGAGAAATGCCAAGAAAATTAAATATTTTGAGGTGAATCTTTTTTGGAGAATATTGAATATTCTTGTGGTTTTTTTTTTTCAGGATGCATTAACATATACAAATGTATTGTAAAATATGTAATTATGTCATATGTAGTTTTAAAGTCTAATTTTATTACATGTATTTTTAAAATTTCATATTTTTCAATTAGACGACACTTTTTAAAAGATAGTCTCATTTTCTGCCCTAATTCCCAAGCCCTGAATAATTGTGTAAGATTAGCAGGGCTTCTGAAAGTGCAGTCCTGGGCCCAGCAGCATTGTGCATTATTTGGGAAATCTCAGTCCTTCTCCAGACTTACCTCATCAAAAACCCTGGTGTCAGGGCTCAGTGGTCTGTGCTACAAGCCATCCAGGAGATTCTGGTGCCTAGTAAAGATGACTGGATTAGCATCCTGAAGGCTCTGGTCAGTCACCTGAGAAGGCCCCCCCCGCCCTGTGTAACGGGATACGACAAAATGAGACAGGGAGGGGGAATAGACTTAGCCGTGCCCATTGGCTTTTGACCAGCCTTCCACCTTCGCTCCTCCTGCTCTATTTCTGACTGGCTTCTTCCTTGAAATATCCTCAGAGCCAACTCTGCCCTCTACACTAGACATTAATAAGAATGAAATACTCACCCCTCTGCAGACAGACTGGGAAGCACTGGGTTAGATGATAGACTCCTGATTCCTGTTCGGTGGACTCATTTGCTGTTTTACTTGGCAGGGTGTCAGTCCCAAGAGTCTGAAGTGCTCTCCTGAGGACCCAGAGAAGTATTCTTGCTTGGCTTTGTTTGTAAAGTTTGGTAAAGAGGTAATTTTTAAGTGATTTTATCTTGTGTTATCGTGGGCTGTTTTTAAATGTGTGTATATTGAGAAAATCCTAATGATCACAAATTGTCTAGTTATTGAAATATTGGTTTGCTAAATCTAGATTCCAGGTCTGGTCTAAAAGAAACTAATAGCAAATTATGCTTCAGAAATTCCTTGAGCTCTCTTAAAATAATTCAGTTGAGTGATGACAACTCAAAATTAAGTAGATTCTTTAGTTTTTCCATATAGTGGAAATTAAGCACTTTAGCAAATTAATTTTTCCAGGTCATTGCTTACTTGCTAAGTGAATGTGTTCATGTCAAATAAAGGCTGCATGCCAATTATTCATGCTTGAGAATAGGGTAAATATTTTAAATTTATTTTCAAATTGTAGGCTCTGTTTAGGTACACAGCACTGTCTTCTTTCTTGTTAAGGTATCAGTTAAAATGAAGCAATACAAAGATGAACTTTTGGCCTCCTGTTTGACCTTTCTTCTGTCTCTGCCCCATGACATCATTGAACTCGATGTTAGAGCCTACATTCCTGCATTGCAGGTAGGTGCGTTGTCATTAGCGGAGCCATCTCTTTGTCACTGCTGTATGTCCTGGAGCACATGGGAATACCATGATCTTACCCTGGCAATCACAGCGGGTGCTTGCCCAGCAGGTGTACCTAGTTCAGGTTCTGCTTCTGCCACTAAGCTTTGGAACTTGGGACACTTGACCTGGTGACTGTGAGCGTCCCTTGGAGGTTGATGCAAGGGTTAAATCTTGCATGTGTTGAAATTTTGCAGTATGCTGCCAGCCACAGAGACTGGTGCTGCATGTTTTCCTCATAATTGGCCTGGGCTGTACTCATTTATCTGGTGTTCAAGCAATCATAGAAAGGTGTGTTAATTAGAAACCTCAATTAATTGGTGTTTTTTTTTTCCTTGAAAACTTATAATCCCTGCATTTCAGTTGACCTTGTTTGTATTAACATATAGATGTCTTTCAAACTGGGCCTGAGCTATGCCCCACTGGCAGAAGTAGGCCTGAATGCTTTAGAAGAATGGTCAGTTTACATCCCCAAACATGTAATTCAGCCTTATTACAAAGACATTCTCCCCTGCCTTGATGGATACCTGAAGACATCAGCCTTATCAGGTAAGATTTGGAGGATGTGTATTTGGGATGTGTTCTGTAATTAAAATGGCAGTGTGGGCCAGCTGTGGTGGCTCATATGTATATTCTCAGTACTTTGGGAGGTAGAGGTGAGAGGATTGCTTGAGCCCAGGGGTTTAAGACCAGCGTGGGCAACTTGGCGAGACCCTGTCTCTGCGATAAACCAAAAAAGTTACCTCAGTGTGGTGGTGCATGCCTGTAGTTCCAGGTATTTAGAAGACTGAGGTAGAAGAATCCCCTGAGCCCAGCAGGTTGAGGCTGTGGCAGCTGTGAGCATGCCACTGCACTGCAGCCTGAGTGACAGAGTTAGACTCTAACTCAAAAATAAAAATAAAAATAAAATGGCAGTGTGGTAACTATAGTAGGACTGTATTTTTTTAACCTCTGAAATTTGAGCCCAACGTGTTTAAACTATTTTTTGATTGGTATTTGTGTAATCTCCCCCATTCATCTGATTATAATTGGGGTGGTAGGAAATACAATTGAGGCATTAATGCTGTTTTCATTTTACTCACTTATACCCTACCAAGATTTAGAAAATCTTCAAGGACAGAGATTCTGTCTTAAATATCTTGAACCCCTAATGTCTTCTAATACACTGCCCTGCAGAAAACTTTTGTTGACTAAATCAGTCAGGAATTAAAACCAACAGAAAATTGAGTAGCAATTTTATATTTTGACCTAATTTACCAAATATTTAGTGGGTTTTAAAATGTAACTGTTGAAGCACTAACAGCTAATCAAGAAGAATTGAGAATAAAGTTATTTAGGAAAAAAATTCAAAGAGAGAAATCATCTGGCCAGGCAAAAATATTACTAGTTGAGAAAAAGTAGTACTTAAAATTGGGAGGACAGATTTACTTAAACCAGAGTCAAAGGGATATTGTCATCGGTGCAAGCAAAAAGAAAAACTCGGGAATATTTGTAAGAATTTAAACTTTACTGTCTTTAGTTGGGCACAGTGGTTTAAATTTGTAATCCCGGCACTTTGGGAGGCTGAGGCAGGAGGATTGCTTGAGGCCAGGAGTTCGAGGCCAGCCGTGGTAACATGGCAAGACCCCCATCTCTACAAGAAGAAATTAAAAGTTGGCATTATTTATACATGACATTTTCTTCTGAACCCTTTGTGAGTAAGCAGCAAGTGTCATGGATCTTTACACCTGATTTGTATATAACTTTTTTTTTTTTTTTTTGAGTTGGAGCCTTACTCTGTCGCCAGACTGGAGTACAGTGGCATGCTCCCAGCCACCGCAGCCTTGACCTGCTGGGCTCCGGTGATCCTTCCACTTCAGCCTTCCAAGTAACTGAAACTACAGGCACGCACTACCACACCTGGCTAATTTTTGATTTATTGTAGAGCCGAGGTCTCGCCAAGTTGCCCAGGTGGGTTTCGAACCCACAGGCTCAGGCATCCACTCGCCTCGGCCTCCCAAAGTGCTGGGATTACAGGCTGAGCCACTGAGCCTGGCCTGTATATTTCTTAAGAGCGAGGACATTCGTTTGCATAACTATACTACCGTTATTAAAGCCAGGAAAAATTGGATGGATACACGATCTTCAGCCCATATGTAGGTTTTTTTCCCATTAATTTCTTTTTCTTTTCTTTTCTTTTTTGAGTTGGAGTATCACTCTGTTGCCCAGGCTGGAGGGCATTGACATGCTCACAGCCACCACAGCCTTGACCTGCTGTGCTCAGGCGATCCTTCTGCCTCAGCTTTCCAAGTAGCTGGAACTACAGGCATGCGCCACCATGCCTGGCTAATTATTTATTTATTTATTGTAGAGACAAGGTCTGACCAAGTTGCTCAGGCTGGTCTCGAACCCCTGGACTCAGGCAGTCCTCTTGCCTTGGCCTCCCAATGTGCTAGGATTATCAACTTGAGCCACTGCACCCAGCCTAATTTCTTTGTGAACTGTATTTTTCTGCGTCAAGAATCCAGTCTAGGATCTTGTATGACATTTAGTTTTGTAGCTCTTTAGTCTTCTTTAAGGTGGGATAGTTCTTCAATTTTTCTTAGTTCTCATGACCTTAACATTTTGAAGACCACAGGCCAGTTATTTTGTAGAATGTACTTCCAGGTGAGTTTGTCTGATGTTTTTTCATGATGAGATTCAGGCTGTGTTTTTTTTTGGCAGTTGCTAGGTCCTCCTCAAGGCACTTGATGGCAGTTGATGTCGGTGCTGATTGTATTCATTCTGGCCTTTTGGTCAGTAAGTTTCTGTACCATCTTTTTGTAGGTGTGAAGTTACTATTTTTCCTTCTGAGTGAGTCAGTAATTTGACTCCTGCCCCCATTCCTGAAGTGTCCGGTTCTGAAGTCTTTAGGTCACACACAGGAAGGTGTGCTGAGCACGGGGAGGGCTGAGGTGCTCCTTAGGAGTGTGCATCCCAAGGGGTGGCCTGGCCGGGGTCCACCCACCCAGGATGGGGCATCCACTTGCTGGGAGAGCTGTTTGCAGTGTGGGGCCTAGGCAGAGTGAGGAGGGTGACAGAGCTAGTTGGTTACATGTGGGGATTGAGCAGATAAGTTCACGGAGGATGAAGGAAGCTCGGACTCTCCCGTTGAAGGGAGAGAAAACTGGATGAACCTGTGGAGACGGTTGAAGGTGGATGCATCAGTGTAGACTCCTCGTCTACCCTTCCCGTCTCTGCCCCTCGTGCTGTATATATGTAGGTATATGGATGCATACAAGTGCATGTAGAAGGAGAAGTGAGAGTGTATGTAACACACGCGTGTATTCTAGTTCTGTTCACTGAAAGGGCCTGCCTGAGAGTCTGGTACCTTAGCGGTGATGAGCAAACCTGGCGCCCCTGGTCAAGACTTTCAAGTGTCATTTTCCACTAAAAAGACTAGGACACCGTGGTTCCAGCCAGAGCTGGGAAAATACACCATGATCCTAGAATATTGTATTTTCTGGAACATCCAGAAAACAAGGAAGTGTTCAAAAAATGATGAGAGAAATGTCACAAAGTTGGGGGTAATTTGAACATCAAATTAAATAATTCTAGAAACCCATTGAATCAAATAGGAAGCAATGAGCATGTGCAGATATAAGTAAGTATAACGAGTAAGTTGAAAGTTTTCTCTTGCTGTGTAATGAGCTCCCAGAAACTTAGCTCACAGTAGTACTCTTTTTATTTCATTGTTTTGTCAGTCAGAAGTCCTGGTGGCCTCAGTGGGGTTCTCTGTTCAGGGTCTCATGAGGCTGAGTTCAAGGTGTTGGCCAGGCCAGGCCCTCACCTGGAAGCTCTGGGTAAGCGTCCGCTTCCAGAGTTGTTCACATTGCTGGCAGGATTCATTCCACTCATGTGGAGAACTGAAGCTCCCTTTTTCACTGGCCGGGGCTGGGGGTGAGTCTCACCTCCTGGAGTCCTCGCTGGGCCCGATGCGTGGCCCCTGCGCTTTGCAGCCAGCCACAGCACTTTGCATCCCTCTCATGCTTTGCGTTTCTCGACTGCCTCTTCTGCCACCAGCCAGAGAAAACTCTGCTTTGGAGGGGCTTGTGTAATGAGATTAGGCCAGCGAGGGGAGCACCCTTTGGCCATTACATAGACGCAGTTATGGGAGTAACTCTGGGAGCACAGGTCTTAAAAGCTTAAGACTTTGCCTACCACATATGGTCTTAAAGTGTCTCACTCAAAACATTTGCTAACTACTAAGGGTGCAAATAGTGACTTTGTTTCAGAGATCGCTGCCAGAGCCCCCTTTAGCTGTTGGCCAGCAGTAGGACCCACGGGCCACACATGCTTCCTGGTAGAGTTTGTTGAGGGGAACCCAGTGCCTCTGGATCCCTCCGGCCAAAGATACACAGCCTGAAGTTCCTTTTGCGGACTGTGAAGTTAGTGTTAGTGTAAGTCTCAGAAAATTCTTCTGGTAAGAAGCTGAATCTTTGCTGGCTTGCCGCATTACACAGAAAGTAAAGAACGACTTTTCTTCGTGTAGGCGAAGACCTTGATCAGTAAACCAAAGCAGCAGTCCTTCAAGGTTGAGCAACCTTTGCTAGAAATTTAGCTCATTTCTTTTTTGTAATGCACAATTGCCTTGGCAAAAATTTGATTGATTTCATATCTTCTTTTCAGACTCAGATATTCACTTTCCAGGCTTTGTTCCTTATTATGCCCTTTCATATTCTAGGACAAACTGACAGAACCTTAAAACAGCTTTTCTCTTTCAGGGAGCCTGTGAGTACAAAACTGTTTTCATGGTCATACTGAGATGTTATGCACGCTAGCATAATCTCCAAGTAAATCAGTACGTCTTCACAAACACTGTTTCTGCTTCCAGTATGGTAACTACTACTAGTTCTAACCCATTTTAGCAAAGTCCCAGTTGTGGAAAGAGGACTAGCACCAGACACCAAAAACCCGAGACTCACTGCTTTACCAAGAGTGACTGTCCTTCCTTAAAAGTCAAAACCGTGTACACAATTGCATTCCTGCACTGTTTCTTCGAACATAGCTGCAGCTGCTCATTAGTTATATCTTTTTACCAAACCAACTTCTGTTTCACTGGGTAAGCTGGGTGATGGAGCTCCCATGATACCACTGTCCATAGCCGCTTCCAAGAGACAGCATGCATATGCTCATCAACATGGCCCAGAGCACCAGCCTCCAGTAGCCTACAAAAGCAAGAATCAGAAACGTACAAACTAAAAGGTTATGCCTTGTAATCAATATTTCAGTATTCTGTTTGACTTAGAAATTATCAAGGTATTCAGTGATTTATCCATTATCTCGGTCCAAGGTTTTAGGTTACCTAAAGATCTCAGAAATTCTTTTCCAGCTGACATGCTACAAAGCATAATTACTGGGGAAATTAAATGTTTGCCCAAATAATGATTCAGCTTAGTTGAACATAAACTTATTACATTTTTCATAATCTTAAAAGTTATATAGATCTGTTTTGGATGTTGAAAAAGTTCTGAAGATGGTTGGTGGTGATGGTTACATAGCATTATGAATTTACTTAATGCTACTCAATTGTACACTTAAAAATGGTTAAAAGACTACATTTCATGCTTTGTATATTATACCACAATAAAAAAATGTTATGAGAAGTAATGTTAGCTTATTTACTTTGTAAGCCTGAATAGCTACAGGAAAAACAAACCCAAGTAGAATAAAATGTATGTTTGTATTATACTTACTAATGATATATAAGACATATATTTAAGGCAAAATTATTAAACTTGTCTGTTTACCAAAGATGATCCTTAATTATGTGAATATGGATTCTTTAAAATGCTCCTGAATTGCCTTCTGTAAGATTTTTTTAAAATTCTGGCATATCTAAAGCATGGTATGTTCAACTTCCTTCTTTTCAGAGAATTTTAGGAATATTCAGTGTACATATCTGTATAAAACAGAACAGAGGGCATTTAATATGAGACTTTAGGAGTACCCTCCAAATATAGGCCATTTCACACAAAATGAGAAGTAAATGCCTTTCTCCATTACAGGTACATAGACATAGAGAGAGCTTATAGTTTCAGTTCTGTAATTTGAGCCAAAAGCCAAGAGACAGAGTCGTACAGAATGCTGAGCCGTCTAGATATCAAAAAGGTATTTTCCCCAGAGTTCTCAACATTCTTAACTTTTGAGCTAACAACAACAGCAACAAAAAACCCTAAAAACCAGATTCTCTCATCTCTGGCCCCTAAATGGACCACAAAATCACAGAAAGAAAAAGGACTAGAGAGACAGAAGCAGGCATATCTCTGCCTTTGAGGATTTATTCTGAAGCCAAGAGAAGTGGTGCTGGGATTAGATCATCATGAGAGGCTACCAGCCATGCAGCTCTGCTGACTTTCAGCTAATCACTGGGCATCTCAGAACTGTGGAAAATTACTTTGTAGCTGTAAAATGATGACTATGCAGATGTAAAAGTAACACATGTAAAAGACTTTAATTCAACAGTAAGGGAAATAGATGTTACCACTGGTTCTTATAACTTGAGTGCAGTCATGAGAAAATATTAGACAAACCCAGATGGACAGACAGTACAAACTTACTGGCATATAATTTTTTAAAATGTCTGTATCATGCAATACAAGGAAATGCTGAAGAACTGCTTCAGTCTAAAAGAGACTAGAGAAACAGGTCAGCAAAATGCAGCATGCAGATCTGAACTAAAAACCTTATTAGGATCAAGGCTGAACCCCAAATGGGTCTGAGGAATAAATGTTGGTAACGTCTCTGTGTCAGCGTCCTGATTTGGAGGTTGGATGGTTATTGCGTAAGAGAAGGTCTGTCTGCAGAATATACACTGAAGCATTCAGGGTGGTGGGATAGGTGTCGGGTGGTGACTGTCTTCAGTGATAGCGTCTATTTCCCTTACTGTTGAATGAAATAAAGTCTTTCACATGTGTTCCTTTTACATCTGCATAGTCATCATTTTACAGCTTTTCTTCAGGAAAGAAGTTTTGGGCTATACATCCAGATTTTCTGTAAGTTTATGATTGCTTCAAAAAAGTAACTTGTAGAGGGATACTTTTGAGACTGTAAGTATTCTTGTTCTTCATCACGCATTCACCGTAATGATTTTAGTATCCACTGACAAGTCTTTGCAAGTCAGTATTAGTGTGAAAGTTGCAGAATGGCGATGTTCCTGCCTCCTTCATTTCTTTCATCCTAGTTGACTTTCTACTGTAAGAAATGACCTTCCCTTTCTCCCTGTTTAGCCGTATTAGTAGGAATTCGCGGCCTACTGTTTGGCCCTTATGATTGGTTTTGATGCTCAGATTGTCACCAGCTCGGGCTGTGCTAGGGCCCCACAAGATGATTTGGCTCTTAAGTGCGAGTCGGCTCGACCCTGGAGTCAGCCACTTACCCAAGGATCTGTGTTCCTTTCGGGAGACAGCGGTGCTTAAAAAGAAGACCACTGCCGGCTCGGTGGCTCAGCCTGTAATCCCGCGCCTTTGGGAGGCTGAGGTGGGTGGATTGCCTGAGCCGGTGGGTTCGTGACCCGCCTGGGCAGGCGAGACCTCATCTCGACAATAAAAATCAAAAAAATTAGCCGGGCGTGGTAGTGTGCGCCTATAGTTCCGGCTACTTGGAAGGCTGAGGTGGAAGGATCGCCAGAGCCCAGCAGGTCGAGGCTGCGGTGGCCGGGAGCGTGCCACTGGGTGACAGAGTGAGACTCCAACTCAAAAAAAAAGAGAAGCAACCACTACTAATACTTTTTGTTTCAGAAACTTGATTTTTAAAAAGCATAGTTAAAATTAGGACTTTCTATTTGGCCACATAGTGTGTTCTCTCTAATATCTTCAAATGAGTGAATGGATACTATTGAACCTTTATTTTTGTTTTCTGTTGATAGATGAGACTAAGAATAACTGGGAGGTGTCAGCACTTTCTCGAGCTGCCCAGAAAGGATTTAATAAAGTTGTGTTAAATCATCTGAAGAAGACAAAGAACATTTCAACAGTAAGAACTCCTTTGTATTTTCTTTACCTTAAATAATGCAGAGATCAGATTCTAACACTGGTGAAAAGTAAAAATCTTCATTTAAAAATGTGCTGTTTGGGCGTGGTAGCGCGCACCTGTAGTTCCAGCTGCTTGGAAGGCTGAGGCGGAAGGATAGCTGGAGCCCAACAGGTTGAGGCTGCAGTGGCTGGGAGTGGCCACTGCACTCCAGTCTGGGCGACAGAGTGAGACTCCAACTCAAAAAAATTTGTTGTGTTTGCATTCAAATTGAAGTACAGTATAATTTCAATATATTTTCAACAGTGAAAATATAAACTATATCAACTATTTGGTTGATTGTTTTGACCTTGTTTTCCTGTTTGTTCCTATCTTCTGTTGCATCTGGTGGCTAGTAAAAGGTAAAATGGTTCATATTTGATAAGCAGATTAGAAAACTGATATGAGTGTGTAAGACTTTGGTTAACTGATTAGATCTTACATATATCTTTTATCAACTTTATTTGTTCAATTTCTTGAGGTCAGTGTTTTTGAGATGAGATGTATGACATGATAGGAAAAGATGTGAATAGAAAAAATTGAGTTAGAAAGGGGAATTATTTTTGGTATGAAGTAAAAATTAGAATTGGAAAAATTTTTTGAGAAAATAGAGTTGAGGGAATTATTACCTATTTTTGTTATGAAGCAAACATTAAAATGGAAAACTTTTTTTTTTTTGAGTTGGGTCTCACTCTGTCCTCCAGGTTGGAGTGCAGTATCAAGATTGTGGCTCAGCTGGGCTCGGTGGCTCAGCCTGTAATCCCGCGCCTTTGGGAGGCTGAGGTGAGTGAATTGCCTGAGCCCGCGGGTTCGAGACCCGCCTGGGCAGCGAGACCTCATCTCTACAATAAATCAAAAAATCAGCCGGGCGTGGTAGCGCATGCCTGTAATTCCAGCTACTTGGAAGGCTGAGGCGGAAGGATCGCCGGAGCCCAGCAGGTCAAGGCTGCGGTGGCTGGGAGCGGCCATTGCACTCCCATCTGGGCGACAGAGTGAGACTCCAACTCAAAAAAAAAAAAAAAGGATTGTGGCTCACTGCAGCCTCAAACTTAAGCAGTCTCCCTGCCTCACCTGAGTAGCTGGGACTACAGGTGCGTGCCACCACACCAGGCTAATTTTCTGGGTTTTTTTAAATGAGGTCTCCCTGTGCTGCATAGGCTGGTCTTGAACTCTTGGGCTCAAGTAATCCTCTCGTCTTGGCATCCCAAAATGTTGGGATTACAGTCATGAGCTGTCGTGCCCAGCCTGAAAAACTGTATTTTACTTTAGATTCAGGGGATACACGTGGGCGTGTTGTGTAGTGGTGGGGATTGGGTCTCAGGTAGCCCATTCGTTGGACAGTGAACATTGTGTCCTGTGGGTAGTTTCTTTTTTTGAGTCAGAGTCTCACTGCATTGCCCAGGCTGGAGTGCAGTGGCATGATCACAGCCACCCCAGCATCAATCTGCTGGGCTCTGGCAATCCTTCCGCCTCCGCCTTCCAAGGAGCCGGAACTACAGGCGCGCGCTACCACGCCCTGCTGATTTTTCGCTGTATTTGTAGAGACAAAGTCTCGCCAAGTTGGCCGGGCAGGTCTCGAACCCGCGGGCTCAGGCAGCCCACTCGCCTCGGCCTCCCAAAGTGCCGGGATGCCTGGCTGAGCTACTGAACCCGGCTGGGAGTTTCTGAGCCTCACCTCCTCCCTCCCTCCCACTTGTTGCTGTCCCCAGTGTCTGCTGTTTCCGTCTTTGCGACTGTTTAGCTCCCACATACGAGCGAGAACGTACAGTGTTGGTTTTTTCTGTTTCTGAGTCAGTCACTTAGGATGATGATAAACGGCTCCATTCGTGTTGCCGCAATGGACATGACTTCAAGAGTGCTGGAAAACTTGTAATGTCTAAAACTGATAGTGCAAACCCTAGGACAAGTTTTTCCCACCTGATGACTTCTGGCAGCTTCTGATTGAGAGACTTGAGTTAAACTGGAGACGGCAAGCCGGGCACGGTGGCTCACACCTGCAGTCCCAGCACTCTGGGAGGCCGAGGCGAGAGTACCTGAGCTCAGGGGCTCGAGACTAGTCTGAGTCATGTGGTGAGACCTCGTCTCTACAGTAAAGCAAAAAGTTAGCCGGACGTGGTGGCATATGCCTGTGGTTCCAGCTACTTGGAAGGCTGAGGCAGAAGGATCGCCTGATCCCAGCAGGTTGGGGCTATGGTGGCGTGCTCACCGCCACTACGTCCTCAGTCTGCTGGGCTCAGGTGATGCTTCTGCCTCAGGCCACCAAGTAGCTAGAACTGTAGGCATACACCATCACGCCTGGCTAACTTTTCTTGATTTATTGTAGAGACAACGTCTCGCCAAGTGGCCCAGGCTGATCCCAAACCCCTGGGCTCAGGCAGTCCTCTCTCCTCTGCCTCCCGAAGTACTGGGATTACAGGCATGAGCCACTATGCCTGGCATCATGTTTACTATTTTTAAGTAAAATAACGATTTACATAATTTCTGTGCTTTAATTTCGAATGCAGTTAATATTGATAAATACGACCCATAAAACCAAAAGCTCTTTGCTGGGAGTGGAGGGACGGGGGGGGATGGGCTTTGATATTTCTTAAGAGTGTAAAAAAGATTCTGCCAAAACGGTTGGAACTGCTGGCCTAAGAAATGTACATCTTACAGCAAGACTGGGAAAGATTGAACTTCTTTTATGAATTTGTAATAAATTAATAGCACTAATATATAGGATATTATTAACCACTAGGAGACATTAATAATAGAGTAGCAAAATAGTTTTTCTTTCCTCTTTAACTTTTAACCTGTTTGTCATCATATGTATATGATTGTTCACATTTGCAGAATGAATCGCTATCCTTAGAAGAAATAAGAACTAGAGTAGTGCAAATACTTGGATCTCTAGGAGGACAAATAAACAAAAATCTTGTGACAGGTAAATGTTCCTTTAAAATAAGTAACTTCTGTAAGATGTATTTGTACTTTAATGTGGATATATACACACCATAGTATATTTGGATGTTTATTCTTATATTCCATTTACATCTTTTCAAATAAGATTATAGAGAATAATATTTTGACTAATGAAGTGTTTTCGCTGAATCCATGCAGTTGGAATAATTCAAACAGTAGCACAGCAAAGTTCTAGCTTGATTTATTAACCATGTTTTTCATCTTGAAACAATCTAATTTGACACTCTTTGCTATATTAAACATGTCAGGATAATTCAAAGTTAATCTTTTAAAGACTCGATATTAGCCGGGCTCGGTGGCTCAGCCTGTAATCCCGCGCTTTGGGAGGCTAAGGTGAGTGGATTGTCTGAGCCGGTGGGTTCGAGACCTGCCTGGGCAACTTGGTGAGACCTCATCTCTAGAATAAATAAAAAAATTAGCCGGGCGTGGTAGTGTGCGCCTGTAGTTCCAGCTACTCGGAAGGCTGAGGCGGAAGGGTTGCTAGAGCCCAGCAGGTCGAGGCTGCGGTGGCCGGGAGCAGCCACTGCCCTTCAGTCTGGGTGACAGAGTGAGACTCCAACTCAAACAACAACAACAACAAAAAACCCTCAATATTACTAGTGTTTGGATATTTTAAGATTGTTTTTTGTGAGTAGTAACATTTTCATTTGTATTTTTACTTTTGAAATTTGGTGCTAAGTATACTAGTGGTTTTTGGTTATTTGGGACGTTAGAGCCTGCATTTGGAAATGAAGTTTTTTTTTTTTTTAATTTATTTTTTATTATGATGTTGTGGGGTACAGTTAAGGGTTAGGTATACAATTACGTTTCATTCAGGCACCCTGTTGATATGAGGTGTTTCCCCGTTCCCAGACAGATATTTGCTACTGTTAATCCCATCTCCCTCCCCACCATAGTTTCCCAGTACTGTCAGTCATTTTCTTATAGTATTGCATTGGATGTTCAAGGTCCATTATATGAGTGAGAACATGTGATACTCGGATCTTTGTTTCTGTGAGAGGTCACTCAGTATTATAGACTCTAGTTCCATCCATCGTGTATATGTACCACATTTTTTTAATCCAGTCCTCTTTTGACGGGCAGCATGGTTGTTTCCAGGTTCTTGCTATTGTGAACAATGCTGTGATAAACATACGTGTGCAGGTATCTTTTTTATAGAGTGATTTGAGTTCTTCAGGGTATATTCCCAGTAGGGGGATTGCGGGGTCATGTGGGAGGTTGGTATTTAGAGCTTTTAGAAATCGCCACACTGCTTTCCACAGAGGTTGCACTAGTTTACACTCCCACCAACAGTGTAGAAGTGTTCCCTTTTTGCCACACCCTCTCCAGCAGCTGTTATTTTTTTGAGTTGTTGATAATTGCCATTCTGACTGGAGTTAGGTGGTATCTCAGTGTGGTTTTGATTTGCATCTCCCTGATGATTAGTGAGGTTGAGTATTTCTTCATGTGTTTGTTGGCTGCTCGGATGTCTTTCTTTGTAAAATGTCTGTTCATATCTTTTGCCCATTTGATAATGGGGTTGTTTGTTTTTTTCTTTTCAGCACGTTTGAGTTCCTTGTAGATCCAGGATGTTAAGCCTTTGTCAGACCTGGAGTTGGCAAATACTTTTTCCCAGTCTGTAGGCTGTCTCCCTGCTCTCTTGATGGTTTCTTTGGCTTTGCAGAAGCTTGTCAGTTTAATGTGGTCCCACTTGTCTTTCTTATCTCTTATGGCCTGTGGATTTTGGGTTTTATTCAGGAATTGGATGCCAGTTCCAATTTCCATAAGGGTGTGTCCTGCATTTTCTAAGGTTCTTATGGTTTGAGGTTTTACATTTAGTTCTCTGATCCATTTGGAGTTAACCTTTGTGCATGGGGATAGATAGGGGTCCTGTTTCAATCTTCTGCATGTGGTCAGCCAGTTTTCCCAGCACCATTTACTGAATAGGTTCTCCTCTCCCCAGTGGTAGGTGGTGGAGGCTTTGTCGAAGATGAGTTGGTTGAGAAATTGAGGTTTTGCTAATGAAGTATTTTAAAGAGGAGACTTTTTAGTTAATTAATTTTTAATTTATTTATTATAGAGTTGTAGAGTACAAGCAAGGATTTATGGATAAGTTGGCTGCGTGCAGGTGAAGTTTGGGCTTCTGTGCTGGCCCTCACTCCCCCTGGTAGTGGACCAGGAGCCATTGTGCTGCCGTGCGCCCCCACTTTCCTCTCTTCTTCCCTCCTCTAGCAGTGTCCGTGGACTGCTGATCGCACCCTAGAGCTAGTGTGACTCTTGTTCCGGGCCCACTGATGAGTGAGAGCCTGTGGTGTGTTCAGTGTTTTGCTTCTCTGGTAGTTCACTTAGTATGATTGTCTCTAGCTGCGTCCAAGTTGTTGCAAAGGCTGTGGTTTCGTTCTTCTTTATGGCTGCGTCATATCATATGGTGTATATGTACTACATTTTCTTTGTCCAGTTCACTTGCAATGGGCCACAGGGTTGAAGAGGAGACTTTTCAGTAAAAACTTCGTTTGTTTGCCATTTTTCCACAAAACACCTTAAATAACTTTCACTGAATTTGGATATTAAACATTTGAGACTGCTAGGTTTGTTTAAAAATAATTTTACCTTAAATTAAATTTAGGACTAGTATATCAGTGATTTCTAATGTTGTAATTACATTTATGAAGCAAAAAAAAAAAAAGGAATGATAAATAAAGTACTTCACCTAAAGGAATTTTGAAAAAGCACTCTGGTTTAACTAATGAGATGTGGAACAGCTGGTATTAGAAAGATTTTGAATGGAAAAAACCCTCTTGAATCTTTTTGAACAGCTGCATCCTCAGACGACATGATGAAGAGATGTGTGACCTGGGACAGAGAGAAGAGACTGCGCTTTGCGGTGCCCTTCAGAGAGATGAAGCCTGTCATCTACCTGGATGTGTTCTTGCCCCGGGTCACAGAATTAGCACTCACAGCTAGTGACAGACAAACTAAAGTACTTTTATTTTTTATTTCACTCGTTGTATAAAGTCTTTTGCTTTTAAAACATAAGGATAAGAAATAGATAATATATTTCAGCCATTATAATATCATTAATTTTGTATTTCCTATAATACAGTAATTAGAGAACTCCTCACTTACCAGAAGTAGATGCCATTGGTAAATGGAAGTTAAGCATAAATCATCCTAATAAATAATAGCCTGGCAAACCATATACCAGAAACTCTTTATAATAGAAAATGCATTAAAAATGCATTTAGGCCGGTCATGGTGGTGCACACCTATAATCCCAGCACATTGGAAGGCTGAGGTGAGAGGATTGCCTGAGCCCACAGGTTCGAGACCAGTCTGACCAACTTGGCAAGACCTCATCTCTACAATAAATCAAGAAAAATTAGTTGGGTGTGATGGCTCATGCCTGTAGTTCCAACTACTTAGAAGGCTGAGATGGAAGAATCACCTGAGCCCAGCAGGTTGCAGCTGCAGTGGCTGAGAGCGTACACTCCAGACTGGGCGATGGTGAGACTCCAACTAAAAAAAACAAAAAGCACACATTTAAAAGTGATTCAGTCTGTGCTTAATTATCCCCTTAATCCTGGGAGGTTAGAAACAGATAACCTGAAATTTTACACAGGCATACCTTGAAAATATTGCGAATTTGGGTCCAGACCACATAAATAAAGTGAATAATTGAAATATAATGAGTCGTATCAATTTTTTGGTTTTCAAATGCATTTAAAAGTTGTGTTTACACTTTAGTCTATTAAGTGTGCAATAACATAGCTTTAAAAAGTTAATACCTTAATTTTATTTTATCTTAATTTTTTATTTTTTTGAGTTGGTGTGTCACTCCGTCGCCCATGGTGGAGTGCAGTGGCACACTCTCGGCCACCACAGCCTTGACCTGCTGGGCTCCGGCGATCCTTCCGCCTCAGCCTTCCAAGTAGCTGGAACTACAGGCGCACGCCTCCATGCCCGACTGATTTTTTTATTTATTGTGGAGTCGAGGTTTCGCCAAGTTGCCCGGGCTGGTCTTGAACCCTCAGGGCAGGCAATCCACTTGCCTCAGCCTCCCAAAGTGCTGGGATTATAGGCTGAGCCACCGAGCCTGGCCCATACTTTAATTTTAAGATACTTTATTGCTAAAAGTGTGTTACTAATACTTTAATTTTAAGATACTTTATTGCTAAAAATGTTTTTACTGGGCTCGGTGGCTCAGCCTGTAATCCCGCCTGTAATCCCGAGCTTTGGGAGGCTGAGGTGAGTGGATTGCCTGAGCCCGCGGGTTCGAGACCTGCCTGGGCAGGCAAGACCTCATCTCTACAATAAATCAAAAAAATTAGCCGGGCGTGGTAGTGTGCGCCTGTAGTTCCAGCTACTCGGAAGGCTGAGGCGGAAGGATCTCTGGAGCCCAGCAGGTTGAAGCTGTGGTGGCCGGGAGTGGCCACTGCACTCCAGTCTGGGCGACAGTGAGACTCCAACTCAAAAAAAAAAAAAAATTTTACTGTACTTAGCACATGCTATTGGAAAAATGGTGTTGATATGGTTGCTTGAAGCAGGATTGCCACAAATCTTCAATTGGTTAAAAAGTTGTATTGTCTGTGAAGCACATAAAATGAAGTATGTGTGTGTTACTTCGTAAATTTCCATAGTGCTTTAAAAGTATTTTTATTAAAAGTGGTAGTTGAAAATGTGCTAACAATGAAGCAGAGCTATATAGTTTTGTAATATGGCAGTAGTGAAGTATATTTCTTACGAATGTATTAGTACCAATGTCTAAAGCTGTTAAATTTTAATTCTTAGCTCTTGGATAAAGGTCAAAGTGAATAGAAGCATTGATTTTATGTAATAAGAAGTGCTACTTCCAGTTAATTTATATTTAGGTTGCATGATAGTTATCTGCAATGCAAGTTTTTCTTCTTAAATTGCTAAATTGAGGAACATTTCAAAAGATTCTTCTCTTTTTATCAACATGATAACTTAAACTTTGTTGAACTCTTGGGCTGTTGCAGGTTGCGGCTTGTGAACTTTTGCATAGCATGGTTATGTTTATGCTGGGCAAAGCCATACAAGTGCCTGATGGGGGGCAGGGAGCCCCACCTATGTACCAGCTTTTTAAGCGAACTTTTCCTGTGTTGCTTCGACTTGCGTGTGATGTTGATCAGGTAAGGGAATGATTTTTGATCTGAAACAGTTGCAGAACTTCAGAAGATTTTGGTCTAGTTTAGTGGTCAGCAAAGCTTGCTGTACATTGAATCATTTGGGGATCTTTAGAAACAGTACTGCTTCCTGGCTGCTACCCCAGACTCTCTGATTTGACAGTGTGGAGCATGACCTGGGGATTGGGACTTTGTGTGCTATGAAGTTTGGGAATCACTATTCTAATTAATGATTACGAGTGACTAGGCATCTGAAGTTGAGTTAGCTGTCACCCCTTCTCATGGATAGACAGTCTTTGAAGGAATGAAGAAGAGATAAAGTGAAGATTGCTGTATAGTGAGTCACACCAATGTTTTTGGCTTTTCAGTGCATGTAAAAGTTGTTTTGAAACTTTATTAAATGTGTGATAACATTATGTTTTTAAAAAGTACATACCTTAATTTTAAAATACTTTATTGCTAAAAAAAGTTACTGTAGTTAGCATATGCTGGTAGTCATGGATAAATCCTTTACTGCTGACATGAAGCAGAAAATATCTTTTCAGATATGACATGAAGCAAAAAAGATAGACATATTCTCAGTTTATTTTATGAAGTTAGCATAACCCTGATAACGATGCATACATAAAAAAGAAAATGAACACAAAACCATTTGTAAAGATAGATGGAAAATTCTTCAGTATAAATGAGTCAGTAAAATCAGGCAGTGTGTTAAGATGTACCACAGTTAAAAAGAATTTGTGGCTAAAACTGGAAGTTTACCACAAAAGCAGATTTAAGAAGCAGTAATCCTCTCTGTAGAAGCCTAAAAGGCATTTGGCAGCCCCTGGGAAACCAGGAATAGTTTACTATTGTCTTCACCATGATCAAGAACATCTGTCTGAATCTCACTCCGAATCACCCTCTGTATGAAGCAGTAACACTCCCTTGCGCTTCTCCCAGCACCGGGAGTGGTGGTGTTGCTGGGAGTATAGTTGCTTCACATGCAGTGAGTTATCACTGTGTTTAGTATCTGACCCTCTCTCAGACTCCAAGTACCCTGAGGGCAGGGCTAGAGCGTGGTGTTCTCTCCTCCGTCTCCAGCATCCAGCCCAGTGCTTGGCATTTGGAAGGAAATCAGAAGACATTTTTTGGCGTTAAGACATCAGTATCACTAGTTATTTGGGAGATTCTAATACTGCAAGATAAAAAAAATATAGAGAATAAATATTAGAAAGGGAGGATAAGTTATTATTTTGAATATAATTTCTTTTAAATGACCCAAACATACCAACTGGTAAACTCTAAGAATTAATGGGGGAATCTGATGAATTAAAACACAGAATTCTCTCATATACCATTCCGATATAGCTCATATGTTAGTACTGACCACTTGGAAAACATGTTTACAGCACCCTGTTCATAATAGTATAAAAAAAGTGTCTAGGAATAAATTTCAGTGTACAAGCAAATATATTTTATGCATATACTATATATCTGAGTTCCTATTGAAAAAATGTCAGGTCTTCTTATATCAGTTAATAAATATAGTGAGATTTTAATAAAAAGCCAAGAATTAATTTTATTTTTGAATTAGAAAATGGTTAATCTGCAGAATGATTGCTAACTCTTTCACACTTTGAATGAATGGTGTACTGAAGGGAGTTTTGTCCTTGCAGACGTTAAAAAGGGACCGTGTGAAGTGTAAGAAGCTGAGCTAGTGTATAGATAGCTCAATGGGAGAGCTGGGTGCCGGGAAGTGGGCCTTTGTGTATATGTAACAATTGTATTTATAGTAGAAGGATCTTTTTTTTTTTTTTTTTTTTTTGAGTCGGAGTCTCACTCCGTCGCCCAGACTGGAGTGCAGTGGCAACTCCCGGCCACCGCAGCCTCGACCTGCTGGCCTCCAGCGATCCTTCCACCTCAGCCTTCCAAGTAGCCGGAATTACAGGCATGCACTACCACGCCCGGCTGATTTTTTGATTTATTGTAGAGATGAGGTCTCGCTGCCCAGGTGGGTCTCGAAGGAGCATTTTAAGTAAGTGGGAAATAGATCATTTAATAAATGACATTAGGTTAGTGACTAGAGTCACTCACTAGACTAACCTGACTAGAGTTAGGTCAAGAAAGAGAGTCTTTGTCACATATGAAAAAACTAATTCCAAATCCAAAAGAGAAGGGAAAACAAACTATAAATGAATTCCAGTAAAAATTTTTCATTTAAGTTGGAGTCTCTGTTGCCCAGGCTGGAGTGCCATGGCACACTCACGGCCACCCCAGTGTCGACCTCCTGGGCTCAGGTGATCCTTCTGCCTCAGCCTTCCAAGTAGCCAGAAATACAGGCACGTGCTACCATGCCTGGCTAATTTTTTTTTATTTATTGTAGAGATGAGGTCTCGTCAAGTTGCCCAAGCTGGTCTCGAACCCATGGGCTCAGGCAGTCCACTTGCCTCGGCTTCCCAAAATGCTGGGATTGCAGGCTGAGCCACCAAGCCCGGCCTCCAGTAAAATTTAATGATTGCATAGTATATCTGTCTGTGTGTATATCTTTAGGCCTTTTTCATTGATAACACATCAGTTAATATAAAAACATATGAAGCTAAAAGTGAACTTTCATATCACCCTTTTCTCGTGCTTACTCCCCATGAAGAGCTGTTTTATCCTCTGGAATTAAGTCTGCTGAATATTCTTCCAGATCTTGGTAATAACATACTTTGACAAACATGCATATATGTATCTTATTTACCAAAACTAAAATCATGACATTCAAAAATGATTTCTTTTGTGTGCAAAGTGAGATTCTGCCGCTTGGACGCATCTTGTTACCATTACATCATCAGCATCCTACCATGTCTTTCCATAAAGTTTGCACAGAAAGGGAGTCTTTACTACAGGATATCCACGGCAGACACACAAAGGAAAAGTGTTAATGGACTGATAATTTTGACTTTAAAAATGTTTAATACTATTGAAAGATGTAATGCCCATATTGCAACATAAATAATGTGGGGAAAAGTTTATAACATGGTACCAAAGAAATAAGACTTTAAAATGGGCAAATTATACCTATCACTATACATAAAAATCAACTTTAAATGAATGCAAGACCTAAACGTAAAACTTCAAACTATAAGAACCTTAGAAAATGCAAGAGACACCCTTTTGGAAGTTCAAACTGGCAACCAATTCCTGATCAAAACCCCAAGTACCCATGCCATAAGAGATAAAATAGACAAGTGGGACCTCATCAAACTGAGAAGCTTCTGCAAAGCCAAAGAACTATCAAGAGATTGGGAAGACAGCCTACAGAATGAGAAAAAATATTTGCCACTGTATATCTGGCAAAGGCCTAACATCCAGGTTCTACGAGGAAACCAAATGTGACAAAGGAAAAGAACAAACAGCTCTATTAAAAAGTGGGCAAAAGACATGAATAGGCACTTTTCAAAAGAAGAGATACGGGCAGTCACTAGACACATGAAAAAGTGCTCATCCTCACTAATCATTAGAGAAATGCAAATCAAAACCACATTGAGATGCCACCTGACCCCAGTAAGAATGGCCGTCATTAATAAAACAAACAACAGATGCTGACGAGGATGTGGAGAAAAGGAACGCTTCTATACTGCTGGTGGGAATGCAAACTAGTGCAATCTCTTTGGAAAACAGTGTGGTGATTTCTGAAAGAACTAGACATTGACCTTCCAGCAATCCCGCTACTGGGAATATACCCGGAGGAACTCAAATCATTCTACAAAAAAGATACCTGCACAGGCATGTTTATTGCAGACTGTTCCCAATAGCAAAAACATGGAGCCAACCATGCTGCCCATCGAAACTGTACTAGATTAAAAAAAAAAATGTGGTACATATACACAATGGAATATTACACAGCCATAAAGGACAAACATGGACTTCACAGCAACTTGGGTAGATTTAGAGTCTATCATACTCTGTGATCTGTCACAGAAACAACAGAGTACCACATGTTCTCACTCATAAGTGGAACATGAACATTTATCATAATATTGTAAGAAAGGGATTGAGCCGGGCTTGGTGGCTCAGCCTGTAATCCTGCGCCTTGGGAGGCTGAGGTGAGTGAATTGCTTGAGCCCGCGGGTTCGAGACCCGCCTGAGTAACTTGGCGAGACCTCATCTCTAACTAAAAAAAAAGAAAAATTAGCTGGGCGTGGTAGCACTCGCCTGTAGTTCCAGCTACTTGGAAGGCTGAGGTGGAAGGATCACCGGAGCCCAGCAGGTCGAGGCTGCGGTGGCTGGGAGCGGCCACTGCACTGTAGTCTGGGCGACAGAGTGAGACTCCAACTCAAAAAAAAAAAAGGGGGATTGGCAGTAGCAGGATACTGCTGGGGTGGAAGTGGGGGTGGGTGTGGTATGAGTGTGGAGACACAACATCCGTAATGGTACCCAATCTCAAACCAGGCAAAGTGGGGACCAAAGGGAGGCCCAAACTTTACCTGTACGATGAACACTTGTGTACCTAGTCCTGAATAGTACCCCACAGCTTTAAAATAAAAATAAACAAATGGAGCCGGGCTCGGTGGCTCAGCCTGTAATCCCGCGCCTTTGGAAGGCTGAGGTGAGTGGATTGCCTGAGCCTGCGGGTTCGAGACCCGCCTGGGCAGTGAGACCTCATCTCTACAATAAATCAAAAAATCATCCAGGTGCGGTAGCGCATGCCTGTAATTCCGGCTACTGGGAAAGCTGAGGTGGAGGGATCGCCGGAGCCCAGCAGGTCAAGGCTGCGGTGGCCGGGAGCGGCCACTGCCCTCCAGTCTGGGTGACAGAGTGAGACTCCAACTCAAAAAATAATAATAATAAAAAATAAACAAATGGGCAAATGGATAAAGGGCTAAAAGAGGCATCTCATAAAAGAAGACATATAGGTGACCAGTGAAATGCATCATAAAATGTTCAGCCTTTTAGCAAACAAGGAAATTCATATGAAAACTATTAATATGTCATTTGTTGCTTCTGTCAGCTATGTAAATGTGCTTGGTGTTTCTGAGGGCATAGGGACAGGGCCCTGCATGGCATGGCTGGTGGGGTGACTCAGGCATGGTGCTCTGCAGCAGGGCACAGGGCTGATGACCCCACGGCTGGCCCCACAGCTGCCTAACGAGGGAGCTGCTCAGGACGCTGCTCTGTGGTTTCTTTCTGATAGTCATACATTAGAAATACCTGAATTTCTAGCAGTAGACTTTGGGTAGCTGACGCATGGTATATCTGTCTGTCTGTGAGGTACTGGGCAGCTAATAAAAACATTGGTTTATTTTATGTACTTATGTGG
This sequence comes from Cephalopachus bancanus, assembly GCA_027257055.1. NCBI lineage: Eukaryota > Metazoa > Chordata > Mammalia > Primates > Tarsiidae > Cephalopachus > Cephalopachus bancanus. Next base: position 4,048,319 of record JAPVLO010000325.1, read on the forward strand.
AAAGTATTCAAAATTAGGGGGAAATGGTTACAAAATTTTACTTTTCCACTTTTTTTGGTTGGGGTTGGAGTCTCCCTCGTTGCCCAGACTGGAGTGCTGTGGCATGCTCATGGCCACCGCAGCCTCGAGTTGCTGGACTCAGGCAATCCCTTCCCCCTCAGCCTTCCGAGTAGCTGAAGCCACAGGCATGCGCCACCACACCCGGCTAATTTTTTTATTTATTATAGAGACGAGGTCTTTCCAAGTTGCTCAGGCTGATCTTGAACCTCTGGGCTCAGGCAGCTCTCTCACCTCCACCTCCCAAAGTACTGGGATTATAGGCATGAGCCACTACACCCAACTTTTTACATATATTTTAAATGTATATATATATTTTAAAAGTTGTAGTTACCTTTGGATTGTAGGATTGTAGATGGATGGTTTTCTGCATTTTCTATAAGAAGTGGGTATAAGTATGTATGTATAATGCTATGCGTACATATATTTAAAAACTTATGTACTAAGAATAAAACAGTATGATTCTTTTGGGGGGAAAAAGTGATGCTCTTAAGACCAGGTTAAACTTCCAAACTGAAAGGTAAGACCCTTTTATATTGCTTAATCTTAAAAGTTGCTTCATGAAGCCAAGTGAAGGTAGTAGGAAAAAAATTGCTTTTAAGGCTAGATTCTTTTGAAGAGTATCTATGTTGTTTAGTCTGAGCCCCAAGACATTTTACATGGTTTTTGAGATGATTTTAACCAAAGTATATATGTCTAATGTCAAAGTACTTCATTCTTGAGCTCGATATCTGTGGGGACTAAAGCTTCTCTGAATGTTTAGTGCTCCTATAAGAGCTCTATCCTCTGAAACGCAAATGTGTGGATTATAGAGATAGGAACTATTCACCCTCCCATCCTCTACAGGCATTTTATTCTTCATATTGAAGGAACATTAGCTCTGCCACCGTTTATCTAGCCAGTTGCCCTGGTCCACTTCTCATGTCACCCCATGGTGGCCAAATGGTTGCCCCAACCAGGCCAATAGTTCGTGCTCTGCAGATTCTAGAAAGATGTATTTACATGTTGGAAGGGAAGGAAGGAGCCAGGAGGAGCTCAGGCCCAGGAGGTATCTTGGACTTTACAAAGCCAGAAAGCACAGTCTTGTTTGAGACCTAAGGAGATTTTATTTATGTTGCAGAAGATTAGAGTGAGAATCCAGATCTTTTTCATCCCGTGCCCACAGAGTAAAAATTGTTTTTCTTCTTTCTTTTGGTAACAGTGGGAAAGACAGCTGCTTCTTTCTCTTGTATATAAACAGCTCAACTCCATCTTCTTTGTTCCTCCACTGTGGAACAGGCTTTGCGTTTGTGTGTGGGTCTTTTGTTTTGCCACCACAAGGGTGGCAGTTGGGGCATGGAGAACCACAGGGTTATTATTTGCTTTGTAGTTGAGTGGTGATAATATGTCTCTAATCCAAAATATCTTGTGTGCATATTCAAGAACAAGTTAATAAAGATGAATATTAAAAACCTTCAGTTACCATCCAAATTAGAGAAACGATAAGCTTTAAGTCTGTATATTTTTCTTTGCTGGACTCTTCATCATAGAATTAAACTAGGGAAACTAATAAAATCACAGTAAAATTATTGTTTAGTTTTGGCCCACACAAATGTCATTTAAATGGAATTCTTTCCAATGTAAAATTACTTTAACATGAATAGAATACATTCGAAGGGTATTGTTTTTTTTCAGGTGACAAGGCAGCTATATGAACCACTAGTTATGCAGCTGATTCACTGGTTTACTAACAATAAGAAATTTGAAAGTCAAGATACTGTTGCCTTACTAGAAACTATACTGGTAAGTAATAGTTGATTCTTTTTCTCCTGTTCCCATTGATTGGTTGTATTTGATGTAATTTAGAATTTTAAGAAAAGTTATCTGTCAAGATACTAAAATGTAGCATCAAAGTGGATCATTTGTTGTTGTTTTATTTGTGAAATGCTATTATAATAGACAAAATACCATGTTTGTTTACTTAAGTGATAATATTAAATATTTACGACTAAATATTAGGTCACTTTTTTTTGTTCTGTTTTTTGGGAGGATGTTTATAAATTTGAGAGGTTTCATCTACGTTAATGGTGTGTGTGTGTGTGTGTGTGTGTGTGTGTGTGTGTGTGTGAGAGAGAGAGAGAGAGAGAGAATGTTTGAGGGTACAAGGAGTAAGAATGTTCTTAGACTTTATCTGAGTTACCATAGCTCTTTAAAAAAAGCACAGGCTGGGCTCGGTGGCTCAGCCTGTAATCCCAGCACTTTGGAAGGCTGAGGTGAGTGGATGGCCTGAGCCCGCGGGTTCGAGACCCGCCTGGGCAACTTGGCGAGACCTCATCTCTACAGTAAATAAAAAAAATTAGCTGGGCGTGGTAGCGCGCGCCTGTAGTTTCACCTACTTGGAAGGCTGAGGCGAGAGGATCACCAGAGCCCAGCAGGTCGAGGCTGCGGCAGCTGGGAGCGTGCCACTGCCCTCCAGCCTGGGCAACAGAGTGAGACTCCAACTCAAAAACAAAAAAAAAAGCAAAAAATTTAAATATTTAAGAATAAAAGGAATTTTTGAGCTTGTCCAGTTTTATCCTGTGTTCAGATTCAGTAAGGAAAGAGCCCTTGGGCACAGCATCTCTGGCCTGAGGAAAAAGGAGTAAAATCATTAGGGTTTGGTCACTGGTTCAGTGAGGGCAGAGGCAATGAGATCAGCTAAACCATAATGCCTTATGATGCTTTTTTTTGGGTAATGTTTGAACTTATGCATATAATTTTACATTTGACTTCTTTACATGTCACCTTAGTTGGTTTTACCCACTATTGCAGCCTCTCATTCTGCCACATATCCATGTTGGACTCAAAAGTCCTAGTTAACCGCGTAGCACATTGTACCGACCAGCATCCTTTAATTCTGCATTTTTGCAAGTCACTGCCAGTTTGCAATTGCGTGTCACCTGCTGAGTTTGAGATGAGCCAGACAAAAGAGGGAGGTAGGCAGCAGCATTCAGAGAAGAAAATGAAGGCATGGGTACGTGTTGTGTTTGTGAGGAGGTGGGCATGTTTATGTTTCAGCTATACGGAAACATGACAGAGGTGAGACTGGGTCGGTGACAGGTGCTAGTGTGTAGGGTGACTGGTGGCCAGTGGTGGTGGTGTTGCTATTATGGTTATTTTGAGTGGGAGCCTCACTCTGTTGCCTAGCTGGAGTATAGTGGCCTGCTTGTGGCCACTGCAGCCTCGACCTGCTGGGCTCGGGCGATCCTTCCGCCTCAGCCTTCCACATAGCTGGAGCTACAGGTGCACGCCACCATGTCTGGCTAATGTTTTTATTTATTGTAGAGATGAGTCCTCACCAGGTTGCCCAGGTGGGTCTCGAACCTCTAGGCTCATGCAATCCTCTGCCCTCAGCCTCTCATTCTGCCATATATAATCCCAGAGTGCTGGGATTATAGGCCTGAGCTACCATGCCCGGCTTTGGACAGTGTAGTTTTTTTTTTTTTTTTTTTTTTAAGCTTTATTTTTTGAGTTGGAGTTTCACTCCATCGCCCAGGCTGGAGTGCAGTGGTGCACACTCACTGCTACCCCAGCGTGGAACTGCTGGGCGCTGGCAATGCTTCTGCCTCAGACTTTCAAGTGGCCAGAACTATAGGCGCATACTACCATGCCCAGCTAATTTTTTATTTATTGTAGAGATGAGGCCTCACCAAGTTGCCTGGGCTGGTCTCGAACCCACAGGCTCACGCAATCTACTCGCCTCGGCTCCCAAAGTGCTGGAATTACAGGATAAGTCACCGAGCCCGGCCAGCAGTGTAATTACTAATAGTGCTCTTTTTACTCTCAGAGTGACCCTAGTTGTATGCCATGTTATGGACAGTGGAGAGTGACTGAACATTTTAAATTAAGGTGGTGAGGACATAATTACCTCTATAGTTGAATTCCCTGTGGTGTTTACAGTGGATCCTGCCCATAATAAATACAGTTAATTAAATTTAATTATTTGTGTTCAGATGAATTTATTCTAATGCTTCTATTCTGAAGTTTGTCTTAGTTGTTTGATTTCTCCCAATTGATCCTTGAAGGTAGCTTACGTGAGCACTTCATAAGGAAGTCTGGTAACGTGATAAAGTAAAAGGAATATAGTTGAGGAAAGAAAAGTTGAGGAAGAAACATGAATTTCGTAGCCCAGCACTCACATGAAGGGGGCTGTAGGTTTCTTGTGAAGAGTTGCCAGTTCCCTAAGGGTGCAAGCCCTGCTTTTTTCCCACTAGGGAATAATACCTACAGGGAAGCATGATTATTAAATAGGATGATTTTCTAGGTTATCATTGGTCAAATTTCCTTTGCAGTTTTCTCTAGTTATTAGACACTGTGGCTTTATGAATACTGGTCTTCCAGAAAGTTATATTTTCAGAACCATGCCTCCATATGTTTTTTTAGTGAGAGGTATAATTTTCTCAGAACTTCCAAGGGTCTTATCTCTTTAATCTTAATATACAGAGCATCTCAGATGCTTTTATGGGGTAAAATCAGCAACCACTGGAATTCTTATAAAATAGCCATTGTGTTTTTTCAGGGAAGGGGAAGATTGTTTTGTTGTTTTAATTACAGTATCCTCTCCTCTTCTCATGGCTTTTTCAGTTTACTAATTTATTTAAAAGAAAATGTTTCTATTATGTCAAAAGGAAATTGTTATTTGAACCTAGATTCTAGATAATCTGATTAAGTTTACTAGTGTTTATTTTTTCTTGACTAGTGCAATAAATTAATTTTTGTAACATTAGTGCTATTCAGAGGCAGACCAAAGGTATTTAGTTGTCATTTTATGGTTATAAAATAAAGGCCTCTTTGTTTTGTTTCAGGATGGAATTGTGGACCCTGTTGACAGTACTTTGAGAGATTTTTGTGGTCGATGTATTCGAGAATTCCTCAAATGGTCCATTAAGCAAACAACACCACAGCAGCAGAAAAAGAGTCCAGTAAACACCAAATCTCTTTTCAAGAGACTGTACAGCCTTGCACTGCACCCTAATGCTTTCAAGAGGCTAGGAGCATCACTTGCCTTTAATAATATCTACAGAGAATTCAGGTATATAAGTCACATGACAGGCAAGAGTGTAAAAGGCGCTCTTGGAATTTTAGTAGTGATTTTGAAAAGTAACTCAGTGTTCAACTCTGTATATCCATGTATTCGTATGCCAAGCATTTAGTAATTAATTATGTGCTGGGGATTAAAAAATGAGTTAAAAAATCCAGTTTGCACTCCATAAACTTAGAAACTATTACGAAATACATATAAACATAATGCTTGGCCAGTTTTTGAAATGCAGCAAAAGACATACATGCAGGTCGTCTGGTGCACAGAGGAGGAGTTTCTAATCCCGGTGAGCCAGTCAGGTGAGGCCTCCTGGTAAAGTTTAGCTGAAGATGAGATTTGTTGGATGACTGAAATCAGCTAGGACATTTCCGATCAAAGAGATGGGGTAGCGGTAAGTAATAGGCTGGTGTCTGAGGCTGTGAAGGAATTTGAGGCTTCGAGGGAAGCGTAGTGAGGCCAGTGAGGAAGGCTCTGTCTGCTGTGGTGAGGAGCATGGTTAGCTCTAGTGGCAGCAGGTCCATGGAGTAGGGAGCGGAACGTTTAGATTTCCTCCTGGGACACGCCTCCTGGTAGCTGCGTGGAGAGTGGGTCTGAGTAGGGCAAGACTGAACACCGGGGTGCCAGTTGAGAGCCTATTTCAGGGGTCTAAGCAAAAGACCACTGGTCACTGACCTAAGGTAGTAGTGGTATTCATTTGTTCATTTTGCATTCCTTACTAAGTCTACTGTGTGCCAGGCATTGTGTCCATGCTGAAGATATAAAGACACAGCCCTTCATGAGGGTTACCTTTCAGAAAGAGATAAAGATAATAATGAATTCATCACATAGATACATGTAAAATTTGTAGTTGAAATTAAATAGTGGTGTATAATTCCTAAGTAATCTAACTGAGGAATCTGACCTCGTTGGATTAGAATTGCTAGTCTTAGGAAGTGGCAGTTGGAATAGAGAAGAGAAGAGCAACTATACAAATAAATGGATGGATGGACAGATGTACAGATAGGGGGATGTGTGTGTGTGTGTGTGTGTGTGTGTGTGTGTGTGTGTGTGTGTGTGTGTACAAAAATTGGCTACTTTAGAGTTTGAAGCCAACGACATTTTTTTAAGCTTTTTAAATTGTGAGGCCTAAATGTACAGAAGAGAATATGTAAAACATATGTGTAAAGTTTACAGAATAATGAACATAAAATGAGTTCTTGCATACCCACCCCTAGATTAAGAAAGCACATGTTATCAGTATCCTGGAACCCTCCCACCGCTGTCTCCCCTCGCCTTCTGCCTTCTGCTACCTTTTTTGCCCCTCATTTCTTCCTTTTCTTTGTAGCTTTATCATTGATGGACATATTCCTAAACAACATAGTCTTTCATCTTGAAAGCAGATAGGAAGCGTGAGCACAGCTAGGTGAGGAGAGGGCAACCTTTTTGCTGCTGTGTGAAGGATCCTGGGAGGCTACGAGCTGCATGGCAGCCGGCTTTAACCTTCCGGAGAGGTTGCAGGAGTCCCTTGGAGGAGTTGGCTCAGCAAGGGCCCAGGCTGGTTCTGGGAAGCGGGGCTCTTCAGTGGTGGCTGTGAAGCAAGCCAGCAGCCAGAATATGGGCAGAGGGTGTGGGCTGCTCTTGAGCTGCTTCTGCTCGTACTCTGTCTGGCAGGAGCAAGCCAGAGCACATACTCTTGTGGAATGAACGAGCACCAGCCACTTATCCAGGCTGAATACGGTCAGCAGGAAAACAGCAAACTCATGGTTGTGGTAAGCCAGCTGCAGAGAAGTTGGTTTGGGCTCACTGGGCATCCTGTCCAGGCCGGAAAAAACCATGCAGCATGTCTCTGCCCTTGCAGGCTCACTGTGTCTGGCGTAAGGCGCCACCCTGGTTCTCTGTGGCGTCTGCTTCCTCCTGCTGTCACTGTCTTTCTTGGAGAGCTCAGTTGCTGGACCACATTTGAAGTGGCTTTTGAGAAAGGGTGCATGAGAGATAAATTTTTTGAGATTGTGTATGTTCAGTCATATAAATGGAAGTTCTGATGTTTCCTTTCTCTGTGTTATTGAATTGTTCTGCACGCTTTCTTTAGAGGGCAGTTGGAGAGTTGTTTTGTCATGTCATTTCTCTTTTTATGGACTTTAACTGCTCTCCTGATATCCACCATAAATACTGTGGTACCTAGCCTGGCCTTCCAAGACCTCTACAGCTCAACTCCAGTCGACTTCTGCAGTCTTATCACAAATTGCTCTTCTAGATGAACCTTTTCTTCTATCTTTGCCATTTTGCTGGCTGACCCCTGTGTTTTTCATCTTGCTTTCAGGTCTTCGCCCACACTGGTTTTATTGACAGCTGTTCTCAGTGTCAGATCTTGGTGTGAGACATTGGGGAAGATGAGCTTCTGGGGTCCAGATAGGCCCTGCTGCCTTTGGGTTTTACATTAGGAAAAAAACTAGGATAATATTCTTGTCAGACTAACCACTAGTGTGCAGTGTTTGTTCTGGGGGCTCCCCATCCCTCACGCCTTTCTCCCGTTCCATGCTGGTGACTGAAGGCTCAACTAGAACTCCCAACTCTTAGTTTTCTGTGAACTCCTGTGAGAATTATTGCCTATACTTGTCGTCTTGTCCTTAATCATTTACTGACCTGTGTCATTAAGGAAAACATTTTCCAGTGAGAGATCTGGCCTTACACCATAGTTGTTGGCCCTAGGTGCTTGGGAGCCCTCATGAGTTTACTGTATATAAGTAGATGGTCAACAGATGTTGCTGACCGAATTAATTATTTGCACGTGCCAGGTATGCTTATAAAAGGCTTGGAGTTCACTATTGACGTTGATTTATTTTAGGTTAAGAGCTTACCTTTCTTCTTTATTTTATAGGAATGTGAATAATGATATCAGATCTTCTTTTCTCCTACAGTGAATGTTTTCTGGTTTTATTTTTGAGTAGGAGTCTCACCTGTCATGTAGGTTAGAGTGCAGTGTCCTGCTCCTGGCCACTGCAGCCTCGGCCCTCAGGGCTCAGGCTATCCTTCCACCTCAGCCTTCTAAGTAGCTGGAACTACAGGCATGCGTTACCACGCCCAGCTAATTTTTTGATTTATTATAGAGACAAGGTCTTACCAAATTGCCCAGGCAGGTGTCGAACCCCTGTACTCAGGCAGTCCTCTTGTCTCTGCCTTCCAAAGTGCTGGGATTATAGGTGTGATCCACCGTACCTGGCTACATTGAATGTTAATGAGCTGTGTGAAAGTGTGGCCCGAACAGTGGTTCTAAGGGTATATGCAGTGTATAGCTCTGCAGGTGGCAGGGAGGAGGGAGTTATGGAGCAGGAGTCAGTGTTACCTCTTTGGTTCACAGAGGCTTTGTCTTTAGTCTGCTCTTTGAGAAGTATTTTGAGTGTTTAATGTTTTAAAATATTTGAACCTGTTTTTTAAAAAAACAGGCTGAGCACAGTGGCTCATGCCTGTCATCGCAGCACTTTGGGAGGCCGAGGCGAGAGGATGGTCTGAGCCTGGGAGTTCAAGACCAGCCTGGGCAAAGCGGCAAGATCTCGTCTCTGCAATAAATACAAAAATTAGCCGGGCATGGTGGTGTGTGCCTGTAGTCCCAGCTCCTTGGAAGGCGGAGGCAGAAAGATCACCTGAGCCCAGCAGGTCAGGGCTGTGGTGGCTTTGATCATGCCACTGCATTCCAGCCTGGGCAACAGAGTGAAACAACAACAAAAAAAACCCCAACAAATTTAATTAAATTAACTCTTAAATTCCAGTACTTTTTTTCTTGGCCTTTTCTGCTTCATTGTTTTCTCAGGTGAGGTTTCATATTCTTTATTTTGCAGAGAAGAAGAGTCTCTGGTAGAACAGTTTGTGTTTGAAGCCTTGGTGGTGTACATGGAAAGTCTGGCCTTAGCACACACAGATGCGAAATCCTTAGGTATGTCTCAACCTGGCATTCTGCCTGCACACTGGTTCTGTCTGCCTTCCCAGTCTGAAGAGCTTTCTAATGCAGCAGTTAAGGCTTAGGTGATTCTCCCATAAGGTGGTGTGTTTTTTAATTGTTTCCCCCGCATCTCTCAAATAAATGGAATGTGAAGGAGAGATTAATCACCTCCAGTGCCTCACATCCAACTTGGAAAAAGTTCCTTCATGCCCTTGTCTTCTTTAAATGACCGTATGCTCCCGGTGGCCATACGGCTTGATCCTTGACTGGTTGAAGATCCTGCCGGGACAGGAGCGAGATGCAACCAGTCAGTTACTACAGTGACACAAAACATAAAAATACACGGATCCCCAATGCTGAGGAAGCTGGATGTAATAACCACCAAGATGTGGCCACTGTCTCTGAACTCACTAATGATATCTTAGAAAGTAGGTCTCGTTACAAAATTGTGACCAGCTTAGGCAACATAGTGAGATCCTGTCTCTGCAAAAAACAGAACACAAGGTTGTGATGACGCTATTTCGGCCTTGATTGAGGAATGTAATGACATTAAATCAGAAGTGAGCTAAAGTAGCTAAGAGAGTTGTATATGACAGTCTTTATAATTAAATTATCTCCAGAAGTGGTTAGGAGTGTCATAGAGTTTTTGAGCTGCAAGACTTCTCAGAGAGCTTCCCATTGGTCTCAACATATGACACAGTCAGGGCGTGGAGGGCTGGAGCATGTCAGTGACTGAGAGTATCATACAGCAGTGGGCTGTAGGACTTCTCTTTTACTGGTCCAGATCTTGATTTCTGTTTACTTTTTTAAAAGACATGCTGAGCTCTGTTATCCTTCATTTTTATACATTACTGTGGGCAAAAATGATTAAAATTTAGTCTTTGCCACAAAGCTTTAATTTGTTTTGTTTAATCTTGATTTTTCCATGTCGGTGAATTTTCTCAATAAGTGAAACTTTACTCTTTCTAAAATCACTGCCATATTTAAAAGACATAGAAAAATTTTTCTTTGACACCTTGACAGATGTAAAAATAATTTGTATAAGGCTCCTTTCCTAAATAATTCTGGACTTTTCTGTGTGGTTGTACCATCTTCTATTATCTTTCTATAATGGCTATATTATTAAAGTATAACATAGTTTATTCCTGTATAGAAGAAGAGAGGTCAAGGAACTTTTGCCCTTTAAATAATAGCCTTAAATTGGGGTACATAAGGTCTGGGCTGATATGTGGGGTTTGTACCACCTGCGGGTCTCTTTCATCTCAATCCACTATGTGAGACTGTGCTTTGGGTGGCTGGTGGTGCAGTTTCCAGTCAGGCATGGCATTGTTCTTTGTGTGTGAGTGTGTGTGTGTACTTGCACCATGCCATTCTTGCAGTTTTTTTTTTTGTTTGTTTGTTTGAGTCGGAATCTCACTTTGTTGCCCAGACTGGAGTGCAGTGACCGCTTCCGGCCACCGCAGCCTCGACCTGCTGGGCTCCAGCAATCCTTCCGCCTCAGCCTTCCAATTAGCTGGAACTACAGGCGCACACTACCACACCCGGCTAATTTTTTGATTTATTGTAGAGACGAGGTCTCGTCAGGTTGCCCAGATGGGTCTTGAACCTGCGGGCTCAGGCAGTTCACTCACCTCGACCTCCCAAAGTGTGGGATTATAGGCTGAGCCACCAAGCCCGGCCTATTCTTGCAGTCTTAACTGTGGGTTTTGTATTTGTTTTTGAACACACAGTGTAATGCATTTATTTACATTTTGTATTCTGAGGGATAAAATTATATTAAATCTATAGTTAAATTACATTTTTAATTAAAAAATTAGGCCAATCAATTTATAATACTAGTTTGGCAACAGTAATCAATTGTTGATTGGGCACGGTGGCTCAGTCTGTAATCCCAGCACTTTGGAAGGCGGAGTTGAGAGAATTGCCTAGCCCCCAGAGGTTTGAGATCATCCCGGGCAACTTGGTGAGACCTCATCTCTACAATAAATCAAAAAATTAGCTGAGCGTGGTGGCGCACACCTGTAATTCTAGCTACTTGGAAGGCTGACATGGATGGATCACCTGAGCCCAGCAGGTCGAGGCTGCAATAGCCATGAGCATGCCACTGCACTCCAGCCTGGGTGACAGAATGAGTTTCTGACTCAAAAAAAAAAAAAAGTCAATTGTATATCTTTGTAAATATATTTTTGTACTTGAAAACAGGTACAATTCAACAGTGTTGTGATGCCATTGATCACCTAAGCCGCATCATTGAAAAGAAGCACATTTCTTTAAACAAAGCAGAAAAACGACGTTTGCCACGGTAAATGATCTTGTTTCCCTTTCTGTTTTCTTCCCAACAGGACAACCTGGATAGATATGTGGAAGTATAGGGATTAATTTTCAGAACAAGGAATGTGTGGAATTATGAAGAGTCAGTTTTCCAAAGACCTTAAAAAACTTAATGTTTGAAAAATGCTTGGTCTAAGAGATAAGGTATAAGGTATTCGATATTGGTTGGGATAGTAGATACAAATTAAAAATCAGTTTTATAACTGAAATATTTTATTTTACCTATGCTAAGTTTGAATGCACATTTTATGTGGATTATTTGGCTAGAATATACATGAACAGTTAGGCGGTACATTTTGAAGTATAAGAACTGAATATCAAAACAGTAGGATTTTGACAGATGTAAAATTATAGAATTATGAAACAAAGCTGCTCAGAGCCAAGGCTGGAGTGTTGGTCAGTGGTTTCCAGTCTTTGCCCTCATTTCTATCCCAGGAGTGTCTCATTCTCAGACAGAGTGGGGTGCTTTGCATCAGGCTCTCTGGATCTCTACAGGGTATCTGGGAACTCTGATGTCTGTGCTGGTGGCCACCACTCTGGAGAAGCATGATCCCCTGTAGACTAGATATTAATATTTTCTTTGTTGTCTTAAACTGAATTCATATGACATCTCTTTAGAGCACTGATTCTCAAACTTCAGTATGCAACAGAATTACCTGGAGGTCTAGTTAAAACTCAGGTTCTGTGTCAGTAGGTCTGGGTTAGGACCAGAGAACTTGTATTTATGGTAAGTGCACAGATAGGGCCATACTTTGAGAAGCACTGTTTTATATCTTAATCCTCCTTTTGTTTTACTGTACATTGAAAAGGAAACATGAAACTACTTGATGCTCTTTTAAGAAGTGCTTTTTAACTTTTCTCCAGATAAAAAAAGAAATTAAAAGTGAAGGTTAGCAGCATTTAGGACTTATTTATCTGTGATCTTTTGATTGTATTCTAATGATAATACATAAAAATAAATTGAATGCCTTTTACTGAGGTGCCTACATGTATCAGTGTGGTAAAAATGAGTTTATTGTTTCTAAACTCTTGGTAATTAAATGTTGCATGTTAGAGAGGTATTAATGGCAATGTGCTGTTTCTGTGCAGAGGATTTCCACCTTCCGCATCATTGTGTCTATTGGATCTGGTCCAGTGGCTTTTAGCCCAGTGTGGGAGGCCCCAGACAGAATGTCGACACAAATCCATAGAACTCTTTTATAAATTTGTTCCTTTGTTGCCAGGTATGGTGATCCTTATCTCTGTAAGTTGACCCAGGACTTAGCATTTGCCAGTAGCTTAGAGTTGCAGACTTAATTAAAATATGATCTTTCCATTATTTAAATGAATGTTATGAATATGTTTTTAATAAATGTAAAACGTGTGTTCAATAATCATTTCAGATTTGTATGACATATGATAAATTATGACCATACATTTCTCAAAGAAGTATAGAAGGAAAGAAAAAAAAATGCTATGTTGATGTTAGTCAAATGATACAGAAGAAGTAAATTTAGAATTTCCTAGTAAACTATTTCACTATAGTTTACTGTCTCATTCAAAATAAAGAAGAGTTGGGTGACCAATGCAATTAACATGATACTCAGTTAAGATGCAGAGTATTAATAGTTAATGAAATAATGCTGTTTCGGTTATATTTTCACATGTAATTAATAGGAAATTGCCCTTCTAAGTCTGAATGATCTCAGATCATTGTGATAGAAAAAGAAGGCAGCGGTCCTGTGCTTTTCAGTAATAATTCACTAAACCATTAAACTGTGCTTATGGGCTGAAACAACTACTGAGCTTCTCAGGAGTAAATGCACTGCTCAGTTTCTCTGTTAATCCAAACCCAGGGTCAGTAGCTCTGCAGTGCCCCAGGATGAGCAGGCCCTGGCTTCCCCACCCTGTGTGGCAGCCTGGTCCGGGGCCACAGTGCCATGCGTGGAGGACGCCTTGCGTGGGGCAGGCACTGTGCACCGAGGGCATGAGGGCTTGCTGCTCGCCAGAGCATGAGGTCTGCTGTGGGCTGTTTCTTCATGGAACAAAAAGGAAACAATGACTACATGTGTCTCTGACTCTAAATTTTGTTATACTATATAAGAGTATTTTATAACGTTATATACTATAGCATATGTATAAATATAGTTGAATTCAACTGTATTTTATATATGCTATATAAATATACACTAAATTTATCTACTATACTATCCTTTTATGTACAAATTAGAAATGTATATTTGTTTTAAATTTAGATAGTTTAACAAACATTATAAGTATTTTAAATTTACTTACTGCTTCTAATTAACAAAGTTTCTAATATGCTAAGTCACTCTCACAACAACCCTGTGAAGGCAGTCAGTGATCCCGCGGTGGGGGAGGTGGGCAGAAGGTGTTGTGTTCTCCTTATTTTTAGAGGAAACGGAGGCCCGCGTGTTGTGCAAGTAGGACTACTTATTGGTAGACCCCTGGCCCACATTTAGTGTGTGACTCTCCTGCAGTACTCACGGTTCCTGGTGATACCATCTTTACGGATCCCAGACATTTCTGGTGCTTTTCTTTTCTTTTCACTTGACTGTATTGGGACCTCGGATATTCTGAACTACAGAAACAGGACTGAAGTGCTCAGGATTGTTTTCGTTAGACAGAGGGTACCAGGCAGCAGATGAGTCTTGCCTGTCTTTCAGTGTGTAATTTGTATACAGTTAATGCATTTTTCTTGATTTACCTCTTTGGTGACCTTGCTGGGTGCATCTACCTTTCTTTTTCTTTGGTGTTGTTTCCTCAAAGTGTTTTTCGTTTTTATTTGTTTGTTAATTTTTAAATTTTCTTTCTTTCCTTCTTTCTTTCCTTCCTTCCTTCCTTCCTTCCTTCCTTCCTTCCTTCCTTCCTTCCTTCCTTCCTTCTTTCTTTCTTTCTTTCTTTCTTTCTTTCTTTCTTTCAAGACAGGGTCTTGCTATGTTGGCTAGGCTGGACTTGAACTCCTGGACTCAAGCAATCCTCTTGCCTTAGCCTCTTGAGTAGCTGGGACTATGGGCGTGTGCCACCATGCAAGGCCGCCTCCTAAGTGTTTTCTTTTGTTGTTATTGTTTTTTTTGGCTTTTTTTTGGGGGGTCAGAATCTCACTGTACCCAGGCTAGAGTGCAAGTGGTATGCTGCTCCCAACCACCACAGCCTCGACCTGTTGGGCTCAGGTGATCCTTCACCTCAGCCTTCCATGTGGTAAGAACCATAGGCACGCGCCACCATGCCCATCTAATTTTTTGATTTATTGTAGAAACGAGGTTTCACCAAGTTGCTCATGCTGGTTTCAAACCCCTGGACTCAGGCAGTTCTCCCGCCTCTGCCTTCCAAAGTGCCGGTATTACAGGCATGAACCACCACCTGGCTCCAAGTGGTTTTTAAGGGACAGCGTTAGGAGTCTCTTAAGGTGCAGTGGGGAGGCCTGCATCAGTAGGATGTAACGATAGGTGCAGTCTCATCCCTCCCACATATTAGGTTGTGGGAGAGGGGCAACTATGGTGGCTTCTAAATGCTGAGACTCAGAGTGTGGACATGCTGCATGGAAGGCGAGCATGGCCCAGGCCCAGAAGCAGATGGCAGCTCTAGGAGGAAGCGGAGGAAGAAGTAGCCTGGTCAGGTTCGCAGGTCCCTCGTGTGCACTTCTGTATCTTGGGCCTGTCTCCCTGTGCTGATGTTCTCGATCTGCTTGCTCTCGATCTGCCTTTCTGTACTTTCTCTTGTCACTCTTGCTAGCACTTGATATAGAATTCAGATACCTTACTGTGTTTTCACTCATTTCTATAATATTCTTTGTTTCTTACTAGTGAACACAATGGAGAGTTTTCTCCTCTTAGTATATAAGATGTCCTCCTCTTAATGCATGGGAGGTACATGACTGTTTTAGATTCCTCTCTAACTTCATTAGCATTAGAGTGATTTGACCTTTTCATTGTCAGTTATTTCATGGCATACAAAATGTGGTTTTATTGATTTCTTTCTTTGATTTATAAAAAGTTTAATATCTAATAGAAGACATCTTTTAAAAAAGCAGATCATTTATTACAAACACTGCACTTACCATATAGTAGATGCTACTCTAAGCACATGTTAAAATATTAACCACTTTAGTTAATTTAATGTTTGTAACAACTAAGAGGCAGATACTATTGTTCTTATTTATAGATGAGGAAACTGAGACACCAAGGGGTCAGAACCCCATAGCCAGGAGGTAGCACAGCCAGCATCAGAACCGAAGGGTTACAGTGATCTTTGTGACTTAAAAAAAGGAATATTTTTAAAGAATAAAGGCATGGGAAAAGTTCTTAGTTTATGTCTCTTCCAAATGGTGTCCTATTATTTTCATAACACTTAAAGAAACAAGAGAGTGGCTTAGCTTGATATACCTTCTTGGGAGTAATTACAGTGAGATGAGACATGAGTGCTAGGTAAAATAAAATGATTATCCCATAGTACTTTGAAATTTTAATTAAGCGCAAAGATTAGATTAAATACCTTTGTCTGTGTGGTAGTTATTTATATGTGTTTTAATCCTATTTTTAAGGCAACACATCCCCTTCTTTATGGCTGAAGGATATTATCAAGAAAGAAGATATCTCTTTCCTCATAAGCACCTTTGAAGGTGGCGGTGGCCATGGCCAGCCCTCAGGCATCCTTGCTCAGCCAACCCTTTTCCACCTGCAGGGGTTGTTCAGCCTGCGAGCTGTGCTTTGCTGGCTGGACCTGCTCCTGGCTGCTCTGGAGTGCTACAACACGTTCCTTGGGGAGAAGACTGTGGAGGCGCTGGAGGTCCTGGGTAGGTCACCTTCACGAACCACGTCAGCGTGCCCAGCTCTGCCCAAGGTCCTGGGCAGACGGCTTGCTGCTCCGTTGGAATTCCAGTTAACAGTGTGACAACAGGTGCTGTGCAGAGACCTCAGCCATGTTCTTACACAATCTCACAGTGAGAGGTGTGATGCAGACGACAAAGCTGACGCTACGCAGGCCTGTCCGGAGCCTCTCAATTCCTTGCCTTCGTCACAGGCTCTTGGGGACCCTTTCGTAAAATAGCCTTGGGAGGTTTTCGTTTGTAGCAGCTTAAAGGGCTCCTCCTGACAGGAGGTTCTCTGATCTCATTCCAAGTTACAGTGTAGTGTCTTTATTTTTCTGTTCTAAATGTTTCTGTGGAACATTTTTGTGTTCCATAGCTTTTTTATCGTCTGGTTGTGGTGATGGTGTTTGCAGGGGATGCTCCTTAGTCCGAGCTGGGCAGGAGATGGGTCCTTCTGGTGACCTCTGTGGGACCGGTGAAGGCCAGAGGCAGTGCTCAGGGGCAGGGCACTTGGAGTGCCCAGGCCTCTGGCAGGTGTGTTCTCTGCTTCAGGGTCCCTAGCCAGGCTTGTTGTAAATTCTCTTTCCCATGACTGAACCTTGGACTTGCTACTCAAGATGTTTTATTATTTGAATGATTTTTAGTTTAGAGCGTCCACTAGAGTGCTTGGTGGTGCTTTCCTAAAGGAACTGTCATTCTCAGCTTCTGTCAGAGATAAAGTCCTTGTTATGGGAGTTTGGGACTGAGGGACCAGGCTTTCTTATTTTCAGCTTGAGGGTGGTAGAAGCTGGCCAGTAGGGCGTGTGCAGTCTATATGTTGTGTGTGTTTGTATATGTATGTCTATAGGTGTGTGTGTACACACGTGCACGTGCATGCTGGGGTTCAGACACAAGATTTTATATAGTTCTGAGAATGGGCTCAGCATGAGATGCTGTTCAGAAGGATGGGTCAAAAAAGTAGTGACACCTTTTCCAGCACTGGTTAGTGTTAGTTGTTCAGTTGCAAATCATAACCTGAATTTATTGGTTTAAGACACCTCATTTTGAACATTTAAACAAGAAAAAAAAACACAAGAAGTAAAATACCCCCTCCTCTAATTGAATTCCCTAGTGATAAAAAGCTAATAACAGTTTAGTATTTAATCTTCTAGATTTTTTCTATACACATAAAACTTTTTTGTATGTATTTTATTCTCATTTTGTACTTAATGGAATCATTATGCTTGCTTTTCTGTAATTTGCTTTTAAAAAAGAAACTGAACAAGCACATTGGACATCTTTGTGTCAGTATATACAGCTTGATATAGTTTAAATGACAATATATTACTAAATTACGTGACTGTATTACCGTTAAATAGTCTTCAAGCTGTTTTATTTATTTACCCCATAGACAGAGAACGACATTAAAAACAATGTACCTTCTTTCACATTTTCAAGTTGACAAATACAGTTTTTCCTCATAGCTTTAAATAATTGAGAATGTTATAATCTCTGGTATGTCTTAGCTGTTGACATTTTAAAATATATAAAACTGTTAACACTACTTTAAAAAAAGGAGTTCAATAGACCCTATATACTGTGTATAGTTCTGAGAATGGGCTCAGCATGAGATGCTGCTCAGAAGGATGGGTCATAAAAGTAGTGAAATCTTTTCCAGCACTGGTTAGTGTTAGTTGTTCAGTTATAATTTCTGGTGTGTTTTAGCTGTTGACATTTAAAAATATATAAAACTGTTAACACTAATTTTAAAAAAGGAGTTCAGTAGACCCTATATACTGTAACAGTTTTATATTTAACATCATCAGCTTTAAAAAATAGTTTCTTGGTGGACTCAGTGGCTCAGCCTGTAATCCCAGCACTTTGGAAGGCCAAGGTGAGTGAATTGCCTGAGCCTACAGGTTCGAGACCAGTCCAGGCTGCTTGGTGAGACCTCGTCTCTACAATGAAATAAAAAATTAGCCAGGCGTGGTCATTTGCTCCTGTAGTTCCGGCTACTTGGAAGACTGAGGTGGAAGGATCGCTGGAGCCCAGTAGGTCGACGCTGGGGTGACTGTGAGCGTGCCACTGCACTCCAGCCTGGGCGAGTGAGACTCGAAGTCCAAAAAGAAAAAAAAAAAAAATAGTTTCTTCATTGGAAATTTTGCAAAATCCCTTAGTTTATATTCTCATTCCATAATCCCCACATCATTTTATCCCAAAGTATTAAGTTTTTATGCCTAAGATTTTACTGTAACCCTAGTTATTACTATAACTCTAGTAATAGGTTTTACTATAATCCTTTTCAACAAAAGGGTCTACATGCTTAAAGATTTCTTTTGTGTCATCATTACATTTGTTCTTATGGCACATTACATTTTTTGCCACCACAATAACATAAATAGAATACAAATTTTGATAATCATTGTATATAAAAAGCAAAATTAGCCGGGCTCGGTGGCTCAGCCTGTAATCCCGCGCTTTGGGAGGCTGAGGTGAGTGGATTGCCTGAGCCCGCGGGTTCGAGACCTGCCTGGGCAACTTGGCGAGACCTCATCTCTACAACAAATCAAAAATTAGCCGGGCATGGTAGCGCGCGCCTGTAGTTCCAGCTCCTTGGAAGGCTGAGGCGGAAGGATCGCCGGAGCCCAGCAGGTTGAGGTTGCAGTGGCTGGGAGCAGCCACTGCACTCTAGTCTGGGTGACAGAGTGAGACTGCAACTCAAAAATAAGAAATAAAATAAATAAATAAAAAGCAAAATTATATGGTTGGAATTCTATTTTTGTTTGTATAGATTTTAGTCCTAAAAAACTTGTTTGCATAAGTAAGTGCCATATTTGATTAATTCTGTAACGCACAATTTTCCACATTTAACATGTCTGTGGTTGGAATATGTCTTAACAGTTTGATGGTCTGTTGGATTCCAGGATATTTGATTATGAAAATGTAGTTCTTAATATATGGTCTCTCAATTCTTTGAATATATCAAAATACATCTGTTGTCAAAATTATTGTTAATGATGTCAGTTGACAGTTTGATTAAATTTTCTTATATTTTGTTGAAAACAGAAACCCTCAGAAAAGGATTTTTTACCCAGTCATTATCTTTCTTCACTTTTCCTGTGTCAGTAAATTAACAGCTTGATCTAATTTAAGTGACCATGTTTAATGAAGTTATGTGAATGTATTGCATATCTACTTGTGTATACACTTCTTGTGTACATGTATCGAAGTATCTTAAATTGTCCCTCTGGGGCTCTGAAGGGCTTTTCACCCTAGGGTATTAAAGTACAGTAAGATTGGGGAGAGATGAGCATGGGTCTGTCTTTGTAAGTGGGAGGAACGTCCTGGTGAGTGAGGCAAGATGGGACAGAAGATGTAGCCTGAGTG
Source organism: Cephalopachus bancanus (assembly GCA_027257055.1). Lineage (NCBI taxonomy): Eukaryota > Metazoa > Chordata > Mammalia > Primates > Tarsiidae > Cephalopachus > Cephalopachus bancanus. Next base: position 4,067,858 of record JAPVLO010000325.1, read on the forward strand.
TGTTTGCAGAGAGTTGAGTTTTATGAAGTAGCCCATTTGGGAATTGATCTGAAAATTGATTTCACAGGATGACGGGTGGCCATCCATACCCGTTCAGAAGGCCACTGTCATAGTTTGTCTCTGTGTTGTCTCTTTGAAGGACATTTAGGGTTTTCTCTTTCTTTCCATTATTAAAAACAATGCTAAGATGAACATTCTTGTGAACATATCTTTGTAATTCTGCCATCATTCCATTAGGTTGAAATTTCAGTGCTGAATCAAAACATCTGAGGTTTTTTTTTTTTTTAAACAGTTGATTGAAATTGGGATGCATTTATTTATTTTGAGTCAGAGTCTCACCCAGGCTGGAGTGCAGTGGCATGATCATGGCTGCTGCAGCCTCAACCTGCTGGGCTCAGGTAATCCTTCCACACCTCAGCCTTCCAAATATAGCTGGGACTACAGGCATGTGCCACCACTTCTGGCTAATTTTTAAAATTTATTGTAGAGATGAGGTTCCATGTTGCCCAGGCTAGTCTGGAACTCCTGGGCTCAGGCGGTCTCCTCACCTCAGCCTCTCAAAGTGCTGGGATTACAGGCATGAGCCATCATGCCCAGCCAGATGCATATTTTTAAAGCATATGGTATTAACTGCCAAATTGCCCTTTTAAATGATCATATTAATTTATATTTCCACAAGTAGAATCAAGACCTGGCCTTCTATGAATGTGTTTTTATGAATTATATTTGGATTGTATTAATTTTGAAATGAAAAAAAGTAAGCATGTTTCTGTTAAGCTATTAATTGAGCTGTTTTTTCCTTTTGAAAGTTTTTGAATTTTGCCTAAAAGTATATCATGTCTATACTTAATGAAGCAATTTTATGTTAATCTTAGTGAAGTTGGAAGGTAGCATATATTAATATTTTAATATAATTACTTCTAGGTACTGAAGCACAGTCTTCACTTTTGAAGTCAGTAGCTTTCTTTTTAGAAAACGTTGCCATGCAAGATATTACAGCAGTAGAAAAGTGCTGTGGCATTGGGGCAGCAGGTAGCAGACCCAGCCCTCAAGAGGGAGAAAAGTACAACTACAGCAAGTGCACAGTTGTGGTCCGGATTATGGAATTTACCACAACTCTGCTCAACACCTTTCCAGAGGCATGGAAGGTAGGGTTTTCCCCCGATGCTTTGTTAATTTGAGGTCAGTATTTGGTGCTGGCAAAGTGATTGAAAAGTTCTTGTTAGAAGTGGTTTTGACTTTTCTAGGACTTTATGTTGTCCGAAGAGTTATCTATTCTTATTTGTTTTAATTGACAAATAAAGACTATATAATTGTAGTATACAGCATGGTGTTTTGATATGGTATACATTGTGGAATGACTAAATCAAGGTAATTAACATGTTTGTGACCTCACACAGGTAACATTTTTTTGTGATGAGAACATTTAAAATGTATTCTCTTAGCAGTTTTCGAGAATGCAATATATTATTATTAACTGTAGTCACCATGATGTACCATCTAGTCTTGAAAATAACAAAATTACATGTCCTTTAGATTTTCATTGTGTGACTAAAATACAGAATAGTTTTTTTCTAATTGTTTTATTGGATGCTGCATTTTATACTATGATCAAACATCTACCTTAGGAACCTGGCACTGGCAAATATTTGCAGATGTGTCTGTGAGGCATATTGTGTAAACACAAGTCAGTCTATCAAGGGATTCTATATGAAGTGCCTGCTGCAGGTCAGGCCCTGTTCTGGGTCCTGGGATATAGCAGTGCCCTGATCTGGGGGCTGGGAAGCTGTCCACAGGCATAGCCCCACTTGCTCCCTGCTCCCATCGATGAAGTTTTATCAGAACATGGCTGTGTGCCTCTGTTCACCTGTTGTCCACACTCTTTCATGCTGTGATGGGTCAGGAGTTGCTGCAGAGACCATCTGGCCCACAAACCATGCGGTGCTTTACTGTGCACCCCTGTACAGAGAAACTACTCACCCCTGCCCTAGTTGGGCAGAAATTCTCAACCTCGTGGACTCTACACCCGGTGAAAATATAAATGCTGGTTGACAAAGACTTTTTATTCAAATCATCTTTTACAGCTCCTGGAGAAGGATTTGTGTAACACAAACCTGATGGAACTCTTGGTGAAAACACTGTGTGAACCTGTAGGTGTAGGTTTCAATGTTGGTGACGTCCAGGTTATGAATCATCTTCCCAGTGTTTGTGTGAACCTGATGAAAGCACTGAAGAAGTCCCCGTACAAAGACATCCTGGTGGCCCACCTGAGGGAGAAAATAACAGTGCAGAGGTGGGCACTTAGGTCATGCTCAGGGGTGCGTTGTCCCAGCTCTTGAGGTTCCCAGTGCAGCATTGTGGTGCTCCTGCAGCTACTCCCACATCCTTAGGAAAGGGTCACATCAGTGGTGTGGCTGGTGCAGTTTGTTTGGGAATCATATTTAGCAGGGACCTTCCTTGAACCAAGTGTGAGCGAGTTTCAAACATGGTTAGTGCCGTGCTTGATTTTCATGCCAGTTCAGTATGTGTGGACCTAGTTTGGTGACCTCTGTTTGCTTTCATAACAGTGCACCCATTTTTTCTGTGTATCCTGATAATTTAAGGAGATCAGAACTCACCTGGTTTTTTTTCCTGTTTTTCTCACATGGTCAGTGTTGAGGAACTTTATGCTATTGACTTGTACAGTCCTGATGCACACTTAGAGAGGACCAAGCTGGCTGCCGTCATGTCTGCCTGTAAACAGCTTCACAAAACTGGGCTTCTCCATGTCATTTTACCATCTCAGGTAACTAGCCATCGTGTTTCTCCATCTTTTCTAGCTTTAGTATGATAATTAGTGTATTTATTTATATTCTTTGTCAAATATTCTTTACATATTGAGCATGCTGAAATGGAAGTTACAGAAATACTTGCTTTAGACATGTAGATATTATCTGGAATTTAAATATAAAAGTAAGTATAAAAATTTATAAATATAAAATAAACATAAAATAAAGGACATTTGGATATTTCCAGGGCAGCCTTCTGAAAAACTTTAGGAACTGCTATTGTGCCTTTGTGTCAAGATAGCACAAAGAAAAACACAGCATAGAAAGCAAGACTGAATGAAAACTTTTCTGAAAATTGGACAGCAGTTGTCAGTGCTGGCTAAAACGGGCTTTTTAATTAGCAGAAGAAGTGATATATTTTTGTACACAATGTCTTTTTGCCGGGTGTTTCAGTGTTGCCTTTATTTTAGTCTGCAGATCCGCATCATTCTTTTGGCACCGAACTTCTCTCCCTGGTTTATAAAGGCATTGTCCCTGGAGACGCGAGACAGCGTCTGCCTTCACTAGACCCCAGTTGTAAGCAGCTGGCCAGTGGACTTCTGGAGTTGGCCTTTGCATTTGGAGGACAGGTAGGAAAGACAGCTCTCCGATGATGGAAATATATAACTCGTTTGCAGTCTCTCGAAACAGTGGGGTTTAGTTGGGTTTGATCTTCGCTGGAAGAGTATTGTAGTTGATTTGCGTGAGCTTTCTTTCTAAAAACCAATTTCTCAACATTTTTGTTCTTTTTTTGAGTTGATGTCTCACTCTGTCACCCAGGCTGGAGTGCAGTGGCATGATCACAGCTATTGCAGCCTCAACCTCCTAGGCTCAGGTGAACCTTCTGCCTTAGCCTCCCAAATAGCTGGGACTACAGGTACGCCACCACACCCAGCTAATTTTTTGATTTGATTGTAGAGACAAGGTCTCACTATGAGACCTAGGTTGGAACATTTTAAAAAATAAACAAAATAGAACAATATTCTTTTTAAATTGAGATTTTTGTCTATCCTGCTTTGTTTCCAAAAGGACTCAGGCCGAGAACATTTTGTGATGATAGAGCTGACTTTGTTGAAAAGTAGCCTTGTCTATCCCTGGTGGTCCTTCAGATACGTGATTTGGGAGGCTCTATGAAGAACAATCCAAAGCATCTTCCTAGCTCTCTGAAATGTGTGGAGACGGCCTCAAACAGTCCCTGCTATAACTGAGATCTGCAGCCAGTCCTCTGCGTTCACTCCATTGCATCCTCCCTTCTCCAGTGGCAGAAACCTCTTCATTGCCTCTTTGCCACTTAATGTAGACAGTCACATATTTAGATTGTCTAAAAATATTCTCCCTTACTTGTCTCTACTCTCAAAGCAACAACAAGGGTTTCTGGACGTTTGGAAGAAATGTGGGTCAGGGAAGATTTCTTTCCCAGAAAGAAACCTAGAAAATGGAGGCTCGTTGAAATATATACAGTTTAAACTTGAACCCAGGCTTTGCATATCAGACTCTCTTTAGACTGTACTGTGTGATTTCCCAGTTGTCAGGTCCCCCAGGGATCTTTCTGTAATACTTGAAGATGTGCCCTGATTATGGCACTTCTCCTTTCTTCCTCACAGTGTGAGCACCTTGTGAGTCTTCTCCTGAACCCAGCAATGCTGTCCATGGCGTCCTTAGCCAGCTCACAGAGAAACATCATCAACTTCTCCCACGGAGAGTATTTCTATAGCTTGTTCTCAGAAACGATCAACACTGAATTGCTAAGAAATCTAGAGCTTGCTGTATTGGAGCTTATGAAATCATCAGTGAATAATCCCAAAATGGTAATGAAATTTCTTTTTATATAATGCTTTTAAAAGGATTGCCATATTACTGAGATATTTCATTAAAACAAAACAAGATTTCTTCCTAGGAGTTTAAAAGCTCTTACTAATATTTAAAAACAAAATCAAAGAAACTGAAACATAACCTCTGTCAATAGTTAATGAATGTTAATGGATGCGACATATTGATTATTTTTCCCATGGCCTCGTATCTTTAAAATCTCTTGCCCCAATATAAGGTGCAGCTATGTAGGATGTTGACTTTTGCCTAGACGTGGTATTGGAGCTTACATTCCTCTCTTGGGACCCAGAGCTGGCTCTGCTCTCCGCCAACTGTGTGCTGGTTCCCAGTTCTGTAGACCTTTCTCTTTGTGGTCCCAATGCTGAGTCACCATGTCCTGCATGTTCCCGCTGTGTACCTTTCCCTTCTCACATTAATCTTTGGAGATCAATATTTAAGATGTAGTTGACTTTGGTTTGCTGAATTTCGGGAATTTTGAAATTTGACCTGCTCTGTAGACAGTCAAAAACTATTAACTGTTGGGTAAGACCATTTTGTGGGAACTTTCCTACTAAGTTGTGCTTTTATTCCAAATAGTGCTTGTCTGTTGTAGAGGAATATTTTGTGATAGAGTGCACTAAGTTAGAAATAAAATTATAATGGCACAATTTTTTATGACACTCAGGAGCTTTAACATTTTGAGCTTATAAACCATTCAGACTTCTGGTGGAGATGATAGAAAACAATACATCTTTACCTCTACTTCTTTCCCAAATCCCTCTAAAGTGATGAAAGGGGGTTAAAAAAACACCACCACTGCATTGTCAAAGGACGCAGAAAAGAGAAAACTCCCAAGAGGAACAAAAGTTGTAAATCAAAAGGACAAGTGTGACAGACTGGTGTTGGAGAGAGCAGTGCGGTGACACCTCAACAGGGATTCGGTGGCTGCATGTGTGAGCCCCAGCAGGGCTGGGCTTGGGGAGCCGGCGTCGAGGGGAGGCTGAGAGGAGAAGAGGGGCTAAAGCCAGTCCTCTCTTACAGGACACCTGCCTCTTCCTCCCCACTTTAGGGGAAGGTCAGAGGTGGTGGTTCTCTGGAGAAGATAGATGTCTCGGGCATGGGTGCGTGTTATGATTCCTTCATGAAAATAGGGAAATTAAGTGAAACCCTATCTAAATTTTAGACTTTGAGGCTCTTGGCCCTTTATCCCGGAGTACTATCAGCTCAGTGTATACTCTTGGCAGGATATCAGAACATCCTGACAAGCCCTAAGAGAAAATAAAGATCCAGACATCACTGCCAGCCAGGTCAGCATGTAGCCACCCTCACTGCCAGCTAGCCCCGCACACTGCACAGCGCTTCCAGTCAGGTCTTACCTGTGAGCCATGGCCAAGGGTCTCAGGAATCTGAGCAAAGGCACCCCAAATGGGACAGCAGGAAAAAAGCAACTGTGGCAGAGACTACTTAGTGAGGCAGAAATGTAAGAAGAAAAACCTCAGGTAAGAGAGATGACACTGTATCCAATAACAAGAATTGCTACTGAGTAAGAACAAAGGAGAACAGAAAAAACTCTTGGGAAATGAGCATAGGCATCAGAAGTTAAAAATGAAATGAGTTTGGAGGATAAAATCAAGGAACTCTCACAGAGAGTAGAGTGAAGATACAAAACAGAAAATAGGAGAGAAGCAAGGGGAGCCTTGGGGTCTGGCTCTGGAAGGCAGGGGCAGGAGGATACCTTCTCTGATGACACAGTTCAAGATGATCCCCTTGAATGAAGGTCTTGATTTTTCAAATGGAAAAATGCCATGAGGTGTTCAGCACATTGCATGCAAACAGGGCACATTTCTGGATAATTCAGAATCCTGGAGTTTCATCATGAGAAAAGATCCCCAAGTTTCCATAAGGGGAAAGAACAGTGGTATGTAAAGGAATCAAGAAATTGAATGACATTTGTCTTCTCAGCAGCAGTGTGGATGCTGCAAGACCATAAGCCAGATTTCCTCCACAATTCTCGAAAGACGTCTTCAGCTTGGAGTTGTAAATCCATCCAGGTAATCAGTTATGTGTGAGAGTAGAATACAGATGCCTCAGACATGCCAGACCCCAAAGGAGTGTGGCTGCTGTGCACTCTCCTCAGGAGGCTGCTGGATGGAGAGCAGGAAGGCAGTGAGCCAAGAGGGAGGAAGATGCTGGAGCAGTGCCACAGCCCCAGGGCAGGGAGGTGGATAGCGTCTCTGGGCCTGGCACCGGCAGCGCAGAGTGGGAGCCTCGACCCTGTGGAGACGGTGCAGATGGACTTCCTGAGAGGCTTAGGGGTCTGAGGCAGTTTAATTAATTTGGAGAACCTTGATGGCAAATTAATGATAGGCCCATTGAAAACAGCAAAGATAGCAAACAAAGGCCAACCTCAGGGAGAAGAAAATGTGCAAAATAGGGGAAAAAATCGGAAGTATACTTTTTTTTTTTTATTGAGCTGGAGTCTCACTATGTCACCCAGACTGGAGTGCAGTGGCCACTCCCAGCCACCGCAGCCTCGACCTGCTGGACTCCGGTGATCCTTCCGCCTCAGCCTTCCAAGTTGCTGGAACTACAGGTACGCACTACCATGCCCAGCTAATTTTTGATTTATTGTAGAGATGAGGTCTCGTCAAGTTGCCCAGGTGGGTCTCGAACCCGTGGGCTCAGGCAATCCACTCACCTCGGCCTCCCAAAGTGCTGGGATTACAGGCTGAGCCACTGAGCCCGGCCGGAAGTATACTTTTTGGAGCATCCATGAAAAATGTTTTTGTCAAAAGTGACAGGAATATTGAACGTTACTCTAATGAAAATTAGTCGAGGCTGGACTCGTTGGCTCAGCCTGTAATCCCGCGTCTTTGGGAGGTTGAGGTGAGTGGATTGCCTGAGCCCGCGGGTTCAAGACTCACGCAGGCTACTTAGTGAGACCTCGTCCCTACAATGAATCAAAAATTAGCTGAGCGTGGTAGCGCGCGCCTGTAGTTCCAGCTACTTGGAAGGCTAAGGCTGAAGGATTGCCAGAGCCCAGCATGTTGAGGCTGTGGTGGCCGGGAGCATGCCACTGCACTCCAGTCTGGGTGACAGAGTGAGACTCCAACTCAAAAAAAAAAAAAAAAAAGCCAGGAGCAACCCAGAAACAGACAAGACCACCCTGTGCTATCTATGGGAAAATTTATGAGTAAAGTCCACCTCAGATAAAATTTGAAGTAGTCAATGTCTATTGTAGAAATAACATCTTTATTTTTCAAGAACAGCTGTGAAGTGGAAGTAAGCTTTGTTTTGTATCTGTCATTCTCAATATTAAGAATTTTTCATCAATTGCCACAAAATTGTTTCAGGTGAGTGCCATTTTGAATGGTATGTTAGATCAGAGCTTCAGGGAGCGAGCGAATCAGAAACAACAAGGACTGAAGCTTGCAACTACAATTCTGCACAACTGGAGGCAGTGCGGTTCGTGGTGGGCCAAAGATTCTGCTCCTGAGAGTAAAATGGCCGTGTTGGCCTTACTGGGGAAAATTTTACAGGTATTTTGAAAGCCTAAAAAAAATCGGTCATGTTTGTTGTTTTGAACTTGTATCTTTAAAATTTGATAAAAATCACTTCAGAAGATCATTCATTGACTTGATAAATAAAAAAATATTGTGATGAACTAATTACTAATTATCCTGCTTTTTTTTACTTTTCCCATTATATTTATTTCTTATACTTTCATCTTTTTAGTGTGCCTTTACATGTATTTTCATAACAGGTAGTATTAAAATATTTCAGAACAAGATTATTGAAATATTATTGAAGCCTAAGAACAAAGGTTACTCTTCATTTCTGAAATTTGAACATTTGAAAGTGTCAGAGGAAATGGAGACATAATATAGAAACATGTCCTGTTTTTATTTCCTCTTCTTTAGATTGATTCATCTGTGTCTTTTAACACAAATCATAGCCCCTTCTCTGAAGTCTTTACCACTTATACTAGTTTACTTGATGATACAAAGTTGGATCTACCTTTAAAGGTAAATGGTTAAAATATATATATTTTTAAAGATTACACCTCTTTTATTTTCCTATGTTTATATATTTGTGATTTTTAAATTTTTTGTTATGGAAAATGTCAAACATGTATAAAAAAATAGACTAGCACAGCAGACCTCCTGGTACGTATCACCCTGTCTTGATAACTTTCTGTGTCTGGGCTTATTTCACATATGCAGTCACCTTTATCCGTCAGCTTGAAGGAAAGTATAGGCTTCCTGTTAGCCTATTTGCACATTCTTCACTGTGTCTCTTCAAGATGTGAAAATATTTCTTTTATAGTATAATCAGTATCTGGGCATGGTGGCTCACGCCTATAATCCTATCACCTTGGGAGTCTGAGGTGGGAGAGTTGCTTTAGGGTAAGAGTTCAAAACCTGCCTGAGCAACGTAGTGAAACTCTGTCTCAACAAAAAAATTATAATAATAAAGTGTAACTATGCGATTATCATATTTGGATGAATTGCCATTTGTCTTTCAATATATCTTATTTAAATTTTCTTTTTGGAATTGCTGTGTTAAATTTATTACTCAATTATTTTATGTTAAAAATAATATATCTATTAGTGATTTTTAGGATTGAGGATTAATAAGTATTATCATTTTAAGGTTGCTAATTTTAAATGTTAATACGAATTAGATTTTGAACTTTATTGAAATGTGACCTTAATAAAAGAGATCCTTTTACTGGGAAGAGAATAATTCTTTAGAATTTTCTGCTCTGTCTGATTAACAAGTTTCCCATTTCTCCATAGAGAGTCTTAGAATTTATTTGCCATTCAGAGGAGATAGGAATCAACACCTAGTTCCTCTCAAGCTCAGTGTGAAGTTCTCAGGTGGTTTACAACAGGTAGTTGTAAATTACCCCATGAGTTATTCAAGATGTTCTTTCCACACAAAGCTTGTCCGGTATATTTTTACAAAGGCCATTATTTGTAGAAAGAGCAAGCATATCCACAGTCAGAGTACAGTGTCCTAGGTATAGAATTGTGCTCACATTGGCTTTTAATGCAATGTAGAAGTTATTCTGAAGTCATACGTCAACTCCACATGATGTTTTCTCTGCAAGTCTTCAGAAAGCCACAGTTAGCATAGTTTCATATGTCCACCTTGTTCCACAGGGTCAAGCTGTCACTCTTCTTCCGTTCTTCAGCAACCTCACTCAAGGCAATCTGGAGGGCCTCAAGCATGTTCTTGAAAAGCTCATCAGTTCTAACTTCCCTATGAAGTCGAATGAATTTCCCCCAGGAACTCTGCGGTACAATAATTATGTGGACTGCATGAAAAAGGTTAGTTTTTAGTAATGTCAAGGAAAATTAAAACTTTTTTTGTTACATTTCTCAATGAAAAGAAATGAGTAAAATAACAAGAATCAAAAATTGCTCTGACTTTAAGAATTCAGTTTAATTCATTTGAAAAGTAGAGGCAGTTGCATGTCTGAATCCATTGGAATTTGTTAGTTTTCTCTATTTTTTAACTGGAACATTTGATGCATAAAAATGGAATATATAATGTGTATAAGTTATGGACAGTGAACCAACAGAAGCTAAGAAATAGAATATTACCAATGTGTTCCATTTTCTAAAAGTTAATAGAGTAGTGATTATTTGAGAAACATTTAGTGATGATTGCTGATACTATAAGTTGAGTGTCCATTATCCAAATTGTTTGAGACCAGAAGTGTTTCAGATTTTGAATTTGGAATATTCGCATATATGTAATGAGATATCTTGGAGATAGGACCCAAATCTAGACATGAAATTAATTTATGTTTCATATGTAATACCTTATACACATAGCCTCAAGCTAATTTTATACAATATTCTTAATGATTTTGTGCGTTAGTTTATGTACATTGAGCCATCAGAAAGCAAAGGTGCCACAATTGTAGCAGGAAAAATAGAGAGATCATGACACCGAGACTATTATAGGAAGTGGCACTTTATTATGCTGGCTAGCACAGCGGGCCGAGAATTTCATGCATTCAAATCAAGCTCGAGCACCCCAGAACAGGAGACGTGGGGTCTTATACCCTCGTTTAGGTAAGGGAGGGGGGTAGTGTTGACTGATTACATACTTCCTTTGGAATCTTACAAGGTTGTACTCAGCAAAATCAGATTTTTCAAAGAACAAATGGTTTCCAGGAACTGCAGGCTTGTAAACTGTCAACTTCAGAAGGGGGGTTTTAGATAAGACTCTTTTCCATTTCCATGAAATAGCTAGTCTCTGGGCCATTTGGCCTTTCTTAAACAAAACCTGCCTGGTGCCGGGAGGGCCTTTAAAGTTGCAACTAGCCTTTCAAAAGGAAATACCTTTAACTGCTATCAACTCCTTTCCTGCCCTGGGCTAGTGATTGCCATGAGGCCAACTGCTGTTCCTGAACCAGCTACATGTTTCTGTGTTTATTCACTCAATCATACAGGAAATATATTTGAGCCTTTGCCTCGTCCTGCCACATTCTCCCCTTTGATGCTTGATCTTTTATGGATCGAAAGCATCATTATCCTTAATTTGGTGCATTAACATTATATGGGCCGCAGTTTTTCTTTTAACAACTGTTTCCACAAACTCAGAAATGGCGTTCCTAATTATTGGGGCTACGCAAGGGAGATTAAGGCAGGATCCCACCGTTAGGACTATAGATCCAGTAATATACTTAAATTCTCCCAGCCCCGAGAACATGTTTTCAAACCAATTGCCGATTTTTATGCCTTGCCATTCTTCGGACATGGGCAAGTTTTTTAACATCGGTGGCTATATTAGTTATAACTTTACCATTATTATCTATTTGCAAACAACAATCGGAGCTATTAAATTTACGGCATACTCCTCCTTCTTCCGCCAGCAGGTAGTCCAAAGTTAAACAGTTTTGATAAATAGCTGCACGTGAAAGAAGTTAGGAGCCAGTGACGACCCGTTTAAGACCAAGAGGTTTATTAAAGTGGCTGTGGCTACAGAGGAGGAAGAGGGTCTGTAACCATGGGGTAGGGGACAGAGAGAGAGAGAGAGAGAGTGTGAGAGAGAGAGAGAGACAGAGACAGACAGAGAGGGAGTGGGGGAGAGGGCGAGAGAGTGTGAGAGAGAAAGGGAAGGAGAGAGAGCTGTGCAGGGAGAGGGGTATATTTATGGGCCTGGCAGGGGCTGGCCAGTGCTGTGTTTGGGTTTTATTGGAGGAGATTATGAGGTCGTATTCCTGTAGGGAGAAGTTATTTGAGCACAGGTTTAAGCTTCACGCACGCGGGAAAAGCCAGAGCTTAGGGCCTTTGTTGTCTTTGTTTGGTACTATATAGTGTTTAGCGCCATCTTGGGAGATGCCCTTCTGACTGTTCCCTGCACCCTTCAGCACGCATTTGGGCTGCTGCTGAGCAACAAGCTCAAAAGCTGTGGCTGTTTGATTAGTTATAATTTCTAAGACAGTTTGTAACCTGATAATGCGATTTAGCATATATATATAGGCATGCAGCATTTCCGACTCCCATCTTGTGCCCATGTGGCTGGGCCATAAGTATTTATAATTCTCTGGGGTGGCCAATTGTCATTTTTCCAAACCTGTGTCCCTCCTATATTAGGAACTTGATCAAGGGATCGAGCACCTAGGGTTTTGAGGCCTTCATAAAGAGTAATGCCTAGTTCATCCCCCCTTGAGTTAGGCAGAAGGAAAAATCCTGGCTGGATGATTCCTATGTTACATGTGCCTTTTCATAACGCTGGGAGCTGGGCATATGCAATCTTTCCACATATCCAAAATAGCCCTTTAGTACATTGAGAAGATTTAGTTGCATAAGCAGATGCCTAATACCAAACAGGCTTTGTTGGCCACCAGGTCTGGTGGGTTGAATTCCAGTATAATATTTTTTTTGCAAGGAGTCTCTCCTACCCATTGAGTATAAGCAGAACCTGCTTTGCTTAAACAGTTTTCTCCAATTACTTTTGAGGAGAGGATCCACTTCTGGGGTACATTATCTGTTCTAACAGTCAAAGAATGGTTCCATTGGAGGAGTTGGTAAGCATTCAGATTAGTTCTCTTACAAGGCCACTCTTTAGTCATTAGTGCCCCTCCACATACCCAACAATTGGTGACACCAAGTGTCCGAGCTATATTTTCAGCCAAATTTATAAACAGATTCTGCCCTACTTCCCACGATTGAGGGGAAGGGGGTTAGATTTGACTGTTGGGCAGTCGGAGAAGCTACTAATTGCACAGTTTCTTTAATTAGCTTTTCAGCTTTGGGTGAGGAAGCAAAATTTCAACAAACCCAATTTGTGCTTCTGGGGGTATTACAAGCTATGACACCAGCTTTAGTGTACTGGTAGCTTTGTTTTGATAATCCAAAGTATAGCTGGCCATTATGGGTGCAGATATGTTTATCAGTATAACAAACTTCTGGCTGGGATGAATAACGATGGAAAACCCTTAGGTCTGGCCAGATAGTTTCTATACATTTACACGCTGAGTATAAGGGGGAAGTGGAAGATACCCAGATTAGGTAGAAATACATAAAAGCACAAGTAAACTTCCTGTCGTCAGAAAGGACGGAAATGCTAGTGAAACCCTTTTCTAACATGATCAATGGGGACAACTGTTAATTCTACAACAAATAAAGTTACAAATGGTTTAGCAAGTATAAAGGTTGACAAAGCAAAACAGTGGCTTATCAGTAAAGTCCTCTGGGTCCTTAAGCCGAATCCGCAATCTCCTGCCATTTGTGGAACAATCAGCTTCCAGAGTGTGATTGAAGCAGGGCCTGAAGTATCCTCATGCTTCCGGAGCAGGGCTGGATAAATTAGTTCCACGTCCTTCCTTGGACTCCGTGACTTTCCAAATGGTCAGTTTAAGGGGCGCTGCCGGATCTGCGGTGCACTCCCAGTCCTGGGAAGCCGGCTTAATTTTGCTATAATGGATCCAAGGAACTACTTTGGCTACTTTGACTGCGGTTGGAGTAGATAAAAACAGTGAATGACCCCCTCCAGAGGGGCTTTAGGGGTTGTACATTCCACTCTTTCACCCATACCATATCACCTGGCTTAAAAGAATGAGCATCAGTAGTTAAACTAATTGGCAATCGTTCTGTGACTTGACAATGGATGGCATTTAGGACTGAACCTAAGGCTTGCATTTGTTGTTTTAAGGCAAGACTTCCAAATTCCTTTAAGTTTTCCTGTATGCCCCTAATGAGAGGGGGTGGCCACCCAAAAGGAATTACAAAAGACAAGAAGCCTGTTTACTTTATTTAAAGACCTGTTTTGGGGCCTTTTCCCCTAGCAGGGGCTTTTGTGCACTCCCCTTTGAGACTTCATAGAGAAGTTAGGCATTTAAATTCTCTAGACTAGTATAGGAACAGGACCATCCTTAGGGTCCTCTTTTTTTTCTTACAGTTGTTGATTGGGTCCTTCCTTTCTTCTATTTTTAGCAGCACTTACCTTGGATGTTTGAGTTTCTTCTGGTCCAAGAAGCATCTAGAGAAATAAGCTCATAAACTGTGATTAAAATTTATCCTAAATAGACAACACATTTTCTTATGAGCATTTACGTTTGTGGCCCCCCCTTTCCTTCAGAGGCCTATCGTTAAACAGTTTCAAAGGTTTAACAAATTCCATTTCAGGGACTTGGATCCTGAGTGATGCAATACCAAATACCTATGTGTAGTTTACTCATGTCTCCAAAGGATTTCTAGTGATTATTATGCTAACCCGCAAATTGAAAGCTTGTACTGCCCTAGTTTTACATCTGATGGAGTTTTCCCTGGATTTGCCAAGGGGTGGGACAGGTTGCCACTTGGCCTGCAGTAGAAATGTTTGAACGCCTTTAAAAACCTACCTATAAGGAAATTTATTTATGTCTAACGTGTGCTAGCTACCCTGCCTCAATTATTTATTCTTTAGAGATTTTTTTGATCCCATAATCATTTGGGGTGCTGAGGGGTAAAGGGGTCTGTCTTCTGTAATTTCTTCAGAGCTGATAATGGGCGCAGTCCTGCCTAGCCAGAAATCGAAAATCTCTCTCTATCTGACTTGAGGCATCCAGATTTGTTTTAGCAGTGGCATTATTTGCAGGCACTGGCTGGAATTTTTGCATGACCATTATGTGGGCATGAAATTACTGGATTCTAGCTCAATAAAAGGAATAAAGTCAGGCCTACATTTTGACAATTGCAGGCAGTAGCTGATTACCTTTTGTACCAAAGCTACAAGGCCTGAAGTTATTAGCATAACTTAAATTTAAACTTTAATTTCTATGACTTTATTACAAGTACCAGCTTTTGTATTTCTGGACTATAATGGTAGCCTGACAGATTGTTTTAGACTATAATTTGAAGTAGGCACTTAAGTAAATTCTATATAAAATTTGAAGGGAAATTTAAAAATGTTTGGAGACTTGCATTTAGAAAAGACTGTACTATGCCTAGATTGTTTATAGAATTTCTTTTGTATGTATATTTTTCTTAAACTTTTCTTACACCATTTTTGGTGTGCTTATACCATTTTATTTTTGTTCTCTACCCCCTTTTAAAAATTTTCGTAACTATCTACTTTATTATAGGACAGAAATGTACCATGTAAGATTTCATCCTAGATAAATATATGTATTTTTTATATTCCTTTCTTTTTTGTTTTCCTGCTAAAACCTTATTTGTATACCAACAACCTTTTTACATTTTTCCTTTGCTTTTTGCTTTCTTTTTTGTTTATTTATAGATAACCTTTTACAGTCATAATCTGAATTTACCTTTTATTGTTAGGTGAAACATTTAGTTTTTTTGGAACACCTTTAATTCCACTGGAGAGCAGGTTTTAGGAGGAAGAAGTTCAGTATGAGCACACGGGCTAAAAACTTAGCCTCAGTATTAATTAAGAAATTAATCTGGACCCCAGCCACATTTATATAGACCCAAGGATTCTCTGGGTGGATGGCATACAGAGTGCTGCCCTGGGCCGTGCCCCTCCCCCTTCAGTCAACAGCCACTATCGCCGAGCGAGGTGTTCCCCCCCCCTTCGGGAGAGGCCACACCATCTCTTTCAGTGGCTTTTTAGTCCAGATATTGGACAAAGTTCTGGGGGCTTAGGCTATTAAGGACAGTTGTGCTTTAGGTGCCCAGATTGACCACATTCATAGCAGCTGGTACCATCCCCTTAGCAGGTTTATCCTTATCAGGCCTCTTTGGGTGGCTGGAGCTTTGCCTTTAGTGGCAACTGCCAGTTTGTTTACCTTTCCCCTGGCTGGTGCTCATTTTGGAGTTCTTCTCCCTTTTTTTTCTTTTCTTTTCTTAACGTTTCAGTTTTTAAGAACTTTAGAGGCTTCTTATAATTGGGAGTTTTGTATTCCTAGTCCTGAGTTAAGCCTCTGGAGTTTGGCATTTAATATTCTATAGGATATAATCTTGTTTGCAAAGTAGTGAAATAAATTTTTTAAAATGCCTCTGCATACAGAACTTTTGACCATTTTATTTTTCCTTAGGTCTACAAAGTGAATTTAATTGCCAGATAGTTTTATTCTTTTTCAAATCTTACTATCTGCTAACTTGTAGTGAGTTCAAATTTGACTTTTTAAAAAAATAATGCACTTATTACTATTAAACCACGTAATTTTAATTTGCTCCAATCATTTAAAAAATCTGTCCTCTCGGAGTATCTGAGGACACAGACCACTACACACTCTCTTGGTCATGTTTTTTGAAAACCCAGACTTTGCTCTGAATAAACTTGCAATTTATTCCTAAAAGGAGAATTCTAAAAGAAACAAATAACTAAATAAAGTCATAAAGAGCAATGCCAGGAATTCCTGGAACCCTGACGCTTCTCCCAGACTGAATGTTCTCAGCTTTTCTTGAAGCCCTTTTTTTTTTTATTTTTTTATTTTTTTTGCTCCGCGACTTTTCAATGATGTCTACCAAAATGGCCTGGTATAAAACCTTTTTAGAGTGAACAGACCACATAGATGTAAGATGATCTGTTTCTACTTATTTCTAATTATGAACAGGCAAAATTGTCAAAAATCCTCATGAATTACTAAACAGCACCCTTAGTTGTAAGACATGGACAATTAAATGAGCATAGCCAAAAAACGCCAGCATTAGTGTTATTTAGCATTACAGTATAAAGTAGGGACTCAGCATACATTACAAGACTCTGAGAGACTTCCCAACAGTTTTACAGGGACAAGCAGTTGATCACGATCTTAGGCAAGGCCTAAACCTTTAGAAACGGACTTACTTTCAACTAACCTGGCTTTTAGCATTTGAAAATGAGAACAACCTATTCATTCTCTTAGTTGCCAGAGAAAGATTATCTCCAAGTTGCCTTTAGTTGCCAGAGAAAGATTAGCTCCAAGGCTAGCATTAACTTACACTGAGTTAACAAAAGGCTAAGTATCATATAAGAGACATTTCTCCGTTTCTTTACAGATGGATTACAATGAGCCCCTTCAGAATTTACAAAGAGAACACAGGCTAAGGAAGGGAGAGGACGTGGTCCCCGGAAAGAATTTAAGATAACCAGTAACACTTCTTATACGCAACAGGCAATTTTTCTACAACCTTAACAGCAAAAGGCAGAAATTTTAACAGCGCCAACAGGTTGGGAGAAAATACCACACAAATAAAGGGAGACATAAAATGACATCAAGAAATATGCGGCAAGCAAGTTTTTAAAAGACCACATGTCCCATCCAACAAAGCATAGTAACTCAACCAGCTTTTTAGCAGATTTAAAGTGACAGACACACACAAATAAGAGAATGAGGGGGATGGGAAACATTCGCTTTGTCCCCCTCCAGTCATACTCTTCACAAAGATATCTCAGACACCGCTTAGCAATTGGTAGGTTGGTACACCCTCAACGCAGACTAACTATGTGGAGCCCTCTCGCCGTCCGTCTTATTCGGGCTCCGGGAGGTGATCAAACTCCCCTTCTGCCATCTGTTGGCAGGTCTATGCAACGGCCTTTATTCCTACCCTTTCCATCAGGTGGTCCTTCTGTCCTTTCCGTCAGGTGGTTGTCCTTGTGCCGGTTCCTCGCCTCTTGGGTTCCTGTTGTGCTTTCGTGGTCCGAGCTTCAGTGCGCCAGGAGGGACTTCCTTCCTACGGATCAAAAGGTCCATTGTAAGGCAGGCGAAATTGCCCTTCTCGTTGCCCTGAAGGTCATACCTTGATGACAAAGGAGGTGGAACACACTGTCTCCAATCTCCATTTCCCCGCCAACGCACCAGAAATGTAGCAGGAAAAATAGAGATCGTGACACCGAGACTATTATAGGAAGTGGCACTTTATTACGCTGGCTAGCACAGCGGGCGAGAATTTCATGTATTCAAATCGAGCTCAAGCACCCCAGAACAGGAGATGTGGGGTCTTATACCCTCGTTTAGGTAAGGGAGGGGGGTCGTGCTGACTGATTACATACTTCCTTTGGAATCTTACAAGGTTGTACTCAGCAAAATCAGATTTTTCAAAGAACAAATGGTTTCCAGGAACTGCAGGCTTGTAAACTGTCAACTTCAGAAGGGGGGTTTTAGATAAGACTCTTTTCCATTTCCATGAAATAGCCAGTCTCTGGGCCATTTGGCCCTTCTTAAACAAAACCTGCCTGGAACGTTGCAACTAGCCTTTCAAAAGGAAATACCTTTAACTGCTATCAACTCCTTTCCTGCCCTGGGCTAGTGATTGCCATGAGGCCATCTGCTGGTCCTGAACCAGCTACATGTTTCTGTGTTTATTCGCTCAATCATACAAGAAATATTTTTGAGCATTTGCCACATCCTGTCACACTATCTCAGTTATCATGTGGTATGTAAATGCTCAAAGAGTTTGGGATTTTGGATTTCAGATTTTTTAAGACATTTTTTGTGGAGGTGAGTCCTAACTCCTGACAGCAAGTAGTCTTCCTCCCAAAGTGCTAAGATTTACAGACAAGAGCCATTGTATCTGGCCTAGATTTCAGTTTTTTGGATTAGGCATGCTCAACCTGAATTTGGTTTACAGCTGAAGGTCTTTCCTAGTGGTTTAAACAAGGTGGTAGATTATTGTTCTCTTTTGCTCAAGTCTCTTTTAGATTGGCCCCCTGGGGCTGCTCTGCAGATTTCTTTTATGTTTTTGCTCACACAGCATTTGTGTCATCCAGTGTCACTGCTCTGTTGTACCTGAATCCTGAATCCGAGAGACAACCAAAGAGCCAGCTCCAATGCAAATCACACGAGGGTCTTTATTGAGGCTCGAGTCTGGGCTCACGTCCGTAACCAGCACAGCGGTACAGGAGCGAGAGCCCTGACCCAGTGCAGCAAGCAGCTTATGTACACAGTTACAAGGGAAGGGAAAGAACTTTAAACTTGTTCACACATGATTGGGTAATTTCTCCTACTGGGTACGGGGGCGTTTGGGATTGGTTGGTTTGTATGGTCGCGGGTCGTGGTTGACCGCGGCTGACTATCAACGGTCAGGTGGGCTGGGTGGAACCAGTTGGGACATCTGGAATGTGAGATTACTAGGGGAGTGGAGCAGGAAATGGGGCCAGAGGGTCTGCACCGTGACTCTGTGGTTTTCTTTTGGTATTTGAACTTGTTTACCAAAAGTATACTACTGGGCTTGGGCGGGAAAGCAAGCATACATCTGAGTTTTAAAAACAAGTTTCACTATACATTCCAAATAAGCTTCAACCTACACTTAAAACAAGTTTTATCACACAATTATGAACTAGATGGCCCTTGAGCTCCTGCTCCTACCATCTAATTTCCTTCTAGCCCGCAAGAGGTGGGAAAGGGTAATAGAGAACATATCCCTTCCCCTGAAGGCTCAACGCAGAAGTCACATGGGATTATCTCTGCTGATATGCCATTCACCATTCACCGTGCAGCCACAGAGAGACTGTGAATGTCATTCATTCTGGATGACTGTGTACTCAACTAAAATTTAGGAGTTTGGCCACTAAAAAAATATCAGAGAATCACTTTTTAGGTGTGGCATTGGTCTGCCATACTCATGGCATGCTGAGCACTGGCCTAATGTCCAAATACCCAAACTCGTGTTTGGTTAAGACATTGTCTTTTCAAGAAGTTTATAAGTAAAACAAGGAAGAAATGCCAAGAACCAGATGCTTGAAGAACACTACAATAATGGTGAGCTGGAGCTAGCATATGATGTGAATGTGACTGAGTGTAAGTTCTATATGCGACCATTCGGTGCAGCCAGTTCCACCACTTACCTTACATTGTGATTCCATCATTCCAGGGCGTGGCAGGTCGGGCTTTCTCCATTGGGTTGGGCTTGCAGGGGAAGTGCTGATGTGTGTCATCCAGGCGTCACAGCTTTCTCCCTGCTCTTTCTGAGTCTCTTCCCCACAGGACCCCCTCCTCATGTGAGGCGGCCAAGCAGCTCCGTGGAAAGGCCGGTTTTCTAGGCACGCTTATCCACAGAGATTCTCTCCTTCTCATTCTTTTTATATAATTTTGGCCAAACATAGGGAAGAGTTGAAAGAATGGTAGAAGTAACACTCCTATAACCATCTCTTACATTCAGCAGTTGCCGACTTTTGTCCTGATTGCCTTTTCTTTATGTGTGTATGATGTCTTTTTTTTTTTTGCTTCAGTTGAGAAAGACATTTGCAAGTTAGTTTCAAACATATGATGCTTCATCCTAAATAGTTAAGCATGCATGTCCTAAGAATAAGGCACAGTGCTGTTACCATACCTAAGAAAATTGATAACCCTCCCATATCACTGCTGCCTAGTACACATTCAAATTTCTCCAAATATTCCTGTGTATCACCAATTGCATCGAATTGTCATATCACTAATCTCTTTTAATCTAGAGCTAGTTCATACCCCATCCCTTTTTTTTGTTCCACTTCTTGAGTTTTCAGAAGAAACTAGAGAACTTCTCTCTGGCATTGTCCCCTGTTTGCCTGATTGTTTCCTTGAGATTTTAAAAAACTTGTTCCTCCATCCTCGCCTTTCTTCTAAATGGGCAGTTGGGTTTAAATCTTGGTTATGAGATTCAGGTTAACCTTCTAGGCAGCACTGGCACAGCTGGAGGCAAATAGCATCAGGCTGTCCCATTGTTGTGACCTGAGTGCCTAGTTGAGGTGGTGACTGCCTCCCCTCTCTGGTAAATAGTGTTTTCTTTCTGCAATTAGCAAATAATGGATGGGGTAACACCACTATGTTCATATCATGTAAGTATCCTGTTCCCTAGCAATCTGTCATCCAGTGGTTTTAGTAGCCACAAAGATTCTAAGTGGGTCTTTAGTACTTGCTCTTAATGTAAATCCATGAATGTAAGTAGAAATACAGATAATCATCTAACATGTGAAGAAAACTTCCAACATAAGAAAGATACAAACCAACAGGAAAAAGGAGTTCACAAAGGGATGGAAAACACGGCAAAGGAACTGCACAGAATAGCTTCAGAGATGAAGAAAGGTATTGTGTCAATGAAATGGGATGAGTAAGTGCCCTTGGAAATTTAATATGTAACAGCAAAATTTAAATGAAAACCTACCTATTCTGTTCTGAAGATAAAATTGAGGATATTTCTAGAAAATATAACAGTCATTGAGAGGGAGAATAGGAGAGTCAAGACGAGAGTATTAGGGAAGTGGCCTAGGATGATGTTCTGCAGTGAGGATGGTGTGGAAAAACATGCATCTCCACAATATAAGAAAGGCCAGGAGTTTCTAGCTAGTACAGCGATGGCCGAAGACCCAGTAAGGTATGTCATCGTGGACTCTTGGAACCTGGGGATAAAGAGAAGAACAACATCTGTAAAACCTAAAAAAGAATCAAAACTCAAATATTTGATGAATATTATTATATTTTAGGCACTCACTATATTTGCAAAATTGACAAAAATATTAACATTTGTTAATTCTCTGTGAAATTCTGTTGTATTTTTTTCTCTTTAGGGATATTTTTTACTAAAATCATTAAAACAAAAACCCAACAAATTTTTTATGATAATTGTGTATGTTTTATAGTTTCTTGATGCATTGGAATTATCTCAAAGTCCTGTATTGTTGCAATTGATGACAGAAATTCTTTGTCAGGAGCAAAAGCATGTTATGGAAGAATTATTTCAATCCACTTTCAAGAGGATTGCTAGAAGGTAAGTCATTCTAGTCTGGAGTCCCAGGAACCATTCACATTTTATTTTTGTGGGAAATTATCTTCTCTGCTCCAAAAAAAGTTGAATGGCAGTTGCATTCAACTCTTATCACTGAATTTTTTTTTTCTTTTTCTTTAAAACAAACTTTGATTATTATAGTTTTCAAACATTCTCAAAGCTAAAGGAAGAGTGTGAATGAGCCTCTAGTTTAAGCAAACATCAGCATTGTCCTAGCTTCATCCCCATCTTTTATCTTTTTCTGTTTTACTGCAGTTATTGCTGCTGTTGTAATTTTTTTTTTTTTTTTTTTGAGTTGGAGTCTCACTCGGTCACCCAGACTGGAGTGCAGTGGCTGCTCCCGGCCACCGCAGCCTCACCTGCTGGGCTCCGGTGATCCTTCTGCCTCAGCCTTCCCAGTAGCAGGAATTACAGGCATGCGCTACCATGCCCGGCTGATTTTTTGATTTATTGTAGAGATGAGGTCTCACTGCCCAGGCGGGTCTCGAACCCGCGGGCTCAGGCAATCCACTCACCTCAGCCTCCTAAAGGCACGGGATTACAGGCTGAGCCACCAAGCCTGGCTGCTATTGTAATTTAAAGCAAATCTCTGACACTATGTCATTTCACCTCTACATCTTTCTGTATATATCTCTAAAAACTGCTGTTTCTTTGGATAGCTATAATACCATTATCAACTAAATAAAATTATCAGTAATTCCATATTCAGATTTCCTCAGTAGATTTTCTCAAATGTGCTTACACTGTTGGATTATTTGAACTTTGATCTAAATATACGTGGCATTTTGCTATTTTGTCTCTCAAGTCTGTCTTCATCTCCAACAGTCTCCTTCTTTATTAATTTTTCTTTTGTGTTGAAGAAACCTGGACAGTGTCTTATATTCTGGATTTATCTGATTCTTTTCTGTTCTTTTCGTTTAACTTGTTCCTCTAGCCTCCTGTTTCATGTAAATGGAAAGTTATATACAAAAGTCCAGATTTAGGTTCAAAGTTTGTCAGGCCCGCTTAATAGTTGATGCTATATTCTTCATATTCATAACATTAGGAGGCATGTCTGGTGGTCCTGCTTTTCAGTGATGCTAGGATTGACCAGCCATATGCCTCATAGCATTTTCGTAATGGTTTGGCATTCATTTATGGTAGTTGCCCTATATCAGTTATTACTTTTTTTTTTTTTTTTTTGAGTTGGAGTCTCACTCTGTCACCCAGGCTGGAGGGCAGTGGCACACTCCCAGCCACTGCAGCCTTGACCTGCTGGGCTCTGGCGATCCTTCCGCCTCAGCCTTCCGAGTAGCTAGAACTACAGGCGTGCGCTACCACACCCGGCTAATTTTTTGACTTATTGTAGAGATGAGGTCTCGCCAAGTTGCCCAGCGGGTCTCGAACCTGCGGGCTCAGGCAATCCACTCACCTCAGCCTCCCAAAGGCACGGGATGACAGGCTGAGCCACCAAGCCCAGCTCAGTTATTTCATTAGGCGTGCAAATGGCCATTTTTCTGGTTCTTTTATTCCTTTTAACTGAATTAGTAGCTAGAATTACACTGTGATGAGGAAGTTGCCCTCATCCCTAGGACTGTTTGATTGCCTAAAATATAATTTAGTATTTTAGTAGAAATACAGTGGGAAAGATGGGACATATTTGACAATTAATTTTTTTTTGAGATGGGTTCTCACTATGTTGTTCTGGCTGCACTTGGATTCTTGGGCTACAGCAATCTCCTCGCCTAACCTCCCAAGTAGGGCGAATACAGGTACAAGCCATGGCGCCTGGCTGATCATTTGTTTTTAAAGCAGGGACTTGATGCCATGGCCACTTCTAGTTGTAAACTTACAGTGAATTTTTAAAATGACATTTATAAATGTTGAATTTATAAATGTCTGTGTAAGTTTATTTTGAGTTGTATTTTATACATCATAACGTTTACTCTTCTTTTAAGCATACAGTTCAATTATTTTCAGAAACTTTACCAGGTAGTACAGTAAGCAACCTAGAACATTTTTACTCCCACCCCCCAATATCCTATGTTCCATTGAAATTGACTCCCATTCCCAGCCCCAGCTCCAGATGACCACTAATATGTTTTTTTAAATTTGCCTTTTCTGAACGTTTTATATAAAGGGAATTATATCATATATCTGTGTTTGGCTTCTTTATTTAGCTTAATGTTTTTAGGTTCATCCATAATATAGTTTATTCCTTTTTATTTACATTTTTTAAAAAACATAATCAAATATTAAAAAAAATAATTAGCCAAATATAAAATATTCTGGGCACTGTGGCTTATGCTTATAATCCCAGGAGGCTGAGGCAGGAGGATTGCTGGAGGCCAGGAGTTCAAGATCAGCCTGGCCAACATAGCAAAATCCTGTGTCTACAAAAACAATTAGTTGGGCGTGGTGGCACATGCCTCTAGTCCTAGCTACTTGGGAGTTTAAGATAAGAGGATCATTTGAGCCCAGAAGTTCTAGGTTACATTGAGCTATGATTATGCCACTGTACTCTTGTGTGGGCGACTGAGGGAGACCTTGTCTCTAAAAACCAAAACAAAACAAAAAAACATTCTGCACAGCAGCAGAACACACATCCTTTTTAAGCACACATGGAGAATCCTTCAGGACAGATAATGTAATAGGCCATAAAACTAGTCTCAATAAATTTAAAAAGACTGAAATCATACGAAATATGTTCTCTGACCACAGTGAAGTAAATTAGATATCAGCAGAAGGAAATTTTGGAGAATCTGAAAATATTTCTAAATAACTAATAACACATTTCTCAATAACCCTTAGATCAGAGAAAAAAATAACAAGGGAAGTCAGATAGTATTTTGATCTGAATAAAATAAGAATAAAGTGTATCCAAACGTATAAGATGGAGCTAAAGCAGGACTCAAAGAGAAATTTATCTTTTTTTTTTTTTTTTTTGAGTTGGAGTCTCACTCTGTTGCCCAGGCTAGAGTGCAGTGGCATGCTCACGGCACCCCACCCCAGCATCGACCTCCTGGGCTCAGATGATCCTTCTGCCTCAGCCTTCCAAGTAGCCAGAACTACAGGCGTACACTACCACTCCTGCCGAATTTTTTTGATTTGTTGTAGAGATGAGGTCTCACCAAGTTGGCCAGGCTGTTCTCAAACCCATGGGCTCAGGCAATCCCCTCACCTCTACCGAAATGTATCTTTTAATGCTTGTGATAGAAACTAAGAAAGCCAAATGTGGTGGCTCATGCCTGTAATCCCAACACTTTGGGAGGTGGAGTTGAGAGGATTTCCTAAATCCAGGGGTTTGAGACCAGCCTGAAAAACTTGGCGAGACCTTGTCTCTATGATACATCAAAAAGTTAGCCAGGTTTGGTGGTGTGCACCTGTGGTTCCAGCTACTTGGAAGGCTGAGGCAGAAAGATCACCTGAGCCTAGCAGGTCAGGACTATAATGGCCATGAGCATGCCACTGCACTCCAGCCTGGGTGACAAAGTGAGACTCTGACTCAAAAAAAAAGAAAAGAAGAAAGATACCAAATAAGTAATCTGAACTTTCTACCTTAAAATTTAGAAAAAGAACAATGAACTGAAAACAAGTCAAAATAATGTAGTAATAAATATTAGAGTGAAAATTAATGAAATAGAAACAAGAAAAATGGTGGAGAGAAATCAATGAAACCAAGAATTGATTTTTGCAGAAGTAAATGAAATTGACAAACCATTAGCCAGGCTATCCAAAAATAAAGGAAAAAACAGTGCATGAAAATTAAGAATGAAAGAGAATGTTACCACTGACAGACTGCACAGAAATTATAAAAAGATTATAAGGGAATATTATGAGCAGCATTATGCCAACAGATTCAGCAACTTAAGTAAAATGGACAAATTCCTAGAAAGCCACAAGTTACCAAAGCTGACTTAAGTAATAAGAAATCTGACTGTAGCTCTTGACAATTAACTGAATTGAATTAATAATTTTAAATCTTCACACTAAAGAACATTGTCGCAAACACACTTTTAAGGCCACCGTCATTTGTGACCTCAAGCAGTTGATCCTCTTCTAGCATGGACGAAATTGATTCCCCTGGCTTACTCACCAATGGGCCGTGGATCCATTCCTTCCCAGTTTGTGGGTCATTTGTGGCTGAGAAGTAATGCTCAGACTCTTCTGAAAGCTGAGATAGGTGATCGTGCACCAGCTGGGAGAGAGAAGGCCCAGGGTCAGTCTCTTTCAAAATCTCTGCTGATGTTTGACACATGACGAAAATCCCAATGTTCACTCATTGCCCCATAAATCCAGCTCATCTTTGAATTCAGTCACTTTATCTGCCAACTTGAACACAGTTGTTATTCTTCCCTGAAGTGACAGATTGAGTTCGTTGAGAAAGTTGAATGTGTCACACAAGTAAGCAAGTTTTGTGACCCGTGGTGATTGTTTTTCTAAAGGAAATCCCTGGAGCGGCTCTTATAACTCAGAAACTCTGACCAGTGATCTGCCTTTAGAAAGCCATCTCGCTTCTGTGTACAAGAGAAGACGTGTATGCTCTGTGTCCATCTACTCACAGAGCTGCGTGAACAGATGTTGAGTAAAGGGCATGTCCTTTAAAGTCCTGCAAAGCACTGCTAAGTTCAGGTAACATTTTTTGGCTAGCCAGCATTTCTTTACGAATGACGCAGTGTGTAGACTCACATTCAGAAGCAACCTTTTTGACCTGAGTAGTGAAACCAGAAAGCCTTCTAGTCATGGTGGCTGGTCCATCCGTTCATATATCAACACAAAATGACCAATTCAGTTTTCTTGATATGTAATCCTTCAGAGACTTGAATAGTTCTGGAGCTGTCGTGTTGGTTGGGAACAAAATGCACATAACATATCTTTATGCACATCCTTCTGAAAAATATATCACACAAGAACAAGCACTGTTGCCTTGTTGTCACTCTAACAATTTTGCCTTAATAGTCTCTGCTATTTCATCAATAGTTCTAGGTATGGTGCTAGCTCAAAGAGGAACATGTGACACATTTTGAACAACCTCCTAAAAGTTTATGACAAATGTCCTTAGCATCAGGCAGGATCAGCTCTCTATCAATAGCAAAGGGCTTCTTTGCTTTAGCATTGCGCTTAGCCACTAAGAATTATACTCGCCGGGCACAGTGTCTCAAGCCTGTAATCCCAGCACTTTGGGAGGCCGAGGCGAGAGGATTGCCTGATCCCGCACGGGTTTGAGACCAGCCTGGGCAACATGGTGAGACCTTGTCTCTACAATAAATCAAAAAATTAGCCGGGTGTGGGAGCGCGCATCTTGTAGTCCTGCTACTTGGGAGGCTGAGGTGGAAGGATCACCAGAGCCCAGCAGATTGACGCTGGGGTAGCCGTGAGTATGATACTGCTTTCCAGCCTGGGGAACATAGACTCCAACTCAAAAAAAAAAAAAGAATTATACTGTTAGTGCAGACACATTTGATGAAGTGGTGGTCTTCAGTAATTACTCTGTTTTTCGTGTTCATGTTTTTTTCTTTTGAAAAACTCTGCAAACTTGCCTCTTAATGCAGAGTACTTGGTCTCCATGTGGTGAGGCAGTTTTGAAGGTTTCATGACTTTGTTGGATAACCGATCGCCGCATATTTATACAAAGCAAGCTTGTAGAATGTGAATCATCTGTTGCAATAAAACTATAAGTAGAACTCTTGGTATTTTCTTTTACATGCCACTTTCTTTTTGTTGGTGGTCTTAGAGTCTTCTCATCATAGAGTTTTTCCCCCTTTTCAAAGAAGCTCTCCAGTGACAACTTTTTTTAGTTCATTTTGGCTAGGGTTAGTTTGTGGGCTTACCAAAGCTGACTGAGACAAGTGCCCAATGCAGGAAACAGGTGAGGATGGAAGAGGTAAATTAAATGGGTGGGCCGTAGGAGGACTAAAATATGTGTCGGATTCTGACTTAAAGCCTGCCACCAGATGCAGCTGTACTACTGAAGTACATCAGCTCATGCCACTACAAAAGCTGCCACCAGATGCAGCTTCATTGTCACTTACCACTCCCTGGTAGGGTTTTGATAGGAGTCTGCAAGCAGTTAGTTTCTCGTCTCTGCTCAGACCCCTCTGCTAATCTTATTCCGTGTTTGCAGCTGCTCCCCAGCTTTAGCATCACTGCCGCCGCTCAACCTCAGATCATGGGCCATTAAGGAGTGTGTAGCCTGGATCCCTCGCATGCGTAGTTCTCTGCGGGGTTCAGCTTCTCTGAGACTCTAATGTTGCCGCTGATCGGACTGAAGTGGAGCTCAGGTGGTAATGCGAGTGATGGGGGTGGCTGTAAATACAGATGAAGCTTTGCCCACTGACTGCTGCGTACCTCCTCTGTGCAGCCCAGTTCCTAACAGACCACAGACCAGTCCCAGTCCCTGGCCCAGGGGTTGGGAACCCTTGTCCTATAGGTCACTCCATATCAATACATAGAGATCTTCCTCATTCTTATTTTTTTTTAAAACCAGGTGTATACTCCTTCATTGCTTGCAAGTGTCATAGTATTTTTAAGTAGCCCCCTCCTGATGGAGTTTTGGGTTTAATCTTTTGCTGTTAAGAATAATGCCACAGAGACTAGCCATGTGTTTATATCGTTTTGTATTTTGACAGTATATCTTTGGGATAGATTCCTAAAATGCGGGTGCAAAGGCACCTGCATTTGTAATTTGCCAGATATCTCCACATCCTTTTTTTGGGGGCTGTATTGTTTGCACTTCTTCCAGCAGTGTACAAGAGTTGTGCACTTCACCACTGTCTTGCCAACATTGTCAAACATTTGAATTTTTTCCAGCTTTATAGGCGAGATATGGTCTCTCATTGTTGCTTTGTTTTTATTTTATTATTAATGAAAAAGAATATTTTCATGTATTTAATGTTTATATTTGCATTCATTTTTTGGGAAACCATCTCTTGGCCTGCTTTTAAAATTAGATCTTTGCTCTCTTTTTTTTCTTTCCTCTTAGATTTTTAAGGAGGAGTTTAATGTTTTAAGGATGGAAACTGTAGCATCTGGTAGGATCCTACAGCCTCAACATTTTATGACTGAGCTACCTTCTGAGTCTAATTTTTTTTTGCCCTGGTTAATATCTAACTTCACAGTGTCAGAATTTTAATGACCGTTTAGTCCTAACCTTCCTATTTTCGTAGGTAAGGAAACTGCATTCTCAGTTTATAGATTTATAGACAAAACTTTACAGATGATCATTCAAATATGTTATTTTTCAGATGAGAAAACAAAAGGCCTGATGGATGGGTGTGTCTCTGTATAGGAAATAGGAATGGTAGTTCATTGCTTGGGAGAGACTAGAATATTAAAATAATAAGTCACATCGTTTTCATATCCTGGAAATGTGACCATCTTTAGGCCTCAGACTCTTCCAGTGTTCTTCAAGCAGGACCAGATTTGAAAGTAAATGAAAACATTCTTCTTCCTGATGCCTAAATTTGATTTGAAGATTTGTGGGAATGAACAAAACAGTATGGTTCGTGTATGAATGCTTTTTGTATTTCGTGGGTTTTGTAAATGCATAATCCTTAAAATGATGTTTGTAATTTATTGGTTTTACTTTGCCTGTTATGAAGCAAGTACCCAAAATATTTGTTAAAAGCATGAATGTCCATGTGTTTTTCTCTTTTTTTTTCTTAGAGGTTCATGGGTTGCGCAGCTGGGCCTTCTGGAAAGTGTATATGGAATGTTTAGGAAGGACGACCCACTCTCAAGTGTCACTCGCCAAGCCATTGTAGATCGCTGTCTCCTCACCCTGCTGTGTCACTGTAGCCTGGATGCTTTGAGAGAATTCTTTAGCAAAATCGTGGTAGCTGCCATGGATGTGTTGAAGTCCAGGTTTACAAAGGTATCATACACCTTCATAAGCTAAATGTGAATAAGAGCAGCCCCCCAACCAGTGTCTGAGAAACTGCTGTGTGGTCACTTGTGTGGTTCTTGTTCCTCACGGAGCACTTTCTCTACATTTTGGTAACAGTCTGTGGCTGTGTGGGATCTGCGTTAGTTTTCAGGGGGTGCTGTGACTTTGTGGCTTAGAACAACAGAAATTTATTCTCGCGCAGTTCCAGAGGCCAGAAGTCCAAAATCACAGTGTTGCCAGGGCCATGCTCACTCAGGACTTGGGAAACGCTGCTCCTGGCCTCTTCTAGCTTCTGGTAGCTGCCAGCGTTGCTTGGCTTGTATTAGTGTACACAGAACGTTCAGAAAGGATGCTTCGGCCTCCGCCTTGGTCATATTGACTTTTCCTGTCTCTAGTCTTCTGCCACATCCCTCATATAAGGTTGCATGTGATTTCGTCTAACGCAACTGAACAATTCCATAAATAATCTCACCTTAAGCTCCTCACGTAAATTGCATCTGCCAAGGCCTACTTTTTTTTTGCTCCCTAAGGAGGTTACATTCACAGGTTTCAGGGTTTGGGGCATCTTTTAGATCTCTTTTGTGGGATAAGTGCGAGGGTATCATTCGGCCTCCCTCAAATCCTTTTGGGAAATATCATGAATACTCAAATGACACATTTATTATTGCAGAATTCAAAATAGGTGAAAATTTTGTGTTTTAATATGTTGGATTTTTCCTGCTGTTTCCACGTCTTCAGCAAGATTTGGGGTAAACATTGTTTTGGGCTTACTATTTGGCAGTGAGTGTTATGTTCTACTTTACCCAGTATAATACATCAGTGCTTACATCTGTGTTTTTAACCCTGGACAACTTCATGCTGTCTTACTGAAGTGATTTGGCATTTTTGACTGTTAAAATTATTTCTATCTAAAGGACAGTAAATATTTAATTGGATAGATTCAGTAATATGTTTTTCATGTTTGATAAACCAAGGATAATTATTTGTTGCCTTGCTAAGCTAAATGAATCTACCTTTGATACTCAAATCACCAAGAAGATAAGCTATTATAAGATGCTGGATGTGATGTATTCTCGTCTTCCCAAAGATGATGTACACTCTAAGGAATCTAAAATTAATCAACTTTTCCATGGCTCGTGTATTACAGAAGGAAATGAACTCACAAAGACTCTGATTAAGTAAGATTTTGCTCAATTTTGGACTCTATTGATCTGTTAATGTTTTGGGGTGCATATATTTTTGTGCATGGTTTATAATGTGAAAAACGTTTGTTTTACTTAAATACTTTTATGGTTTTCTTATGTACAAGCTACTTGCTGGACTTAAATTTAGTGTATTATTGAATAACATGCTTTATCCTATGCTCATCTTTTGCAAAGAATAAAACTTTTGGCTGGGCACAGTGGCTCATGCCTGTAATTCTAGCACTTTGGGAGGCAGAGGCAAAAGAATTGCCTGAGCTCAGGGGTTTGATACCAGCCTGGGCAACTTGACAAGACCTCATCTCTACAATAAATAAAAAAAATTAGCCAGACATGCTGGCGTGTGCCTACAGTTCCAGATACTTGGAAGGCTGAGGCAGAAGGATTGCCTGAGCCCAGCAGGTTGAGACCGCGACAACCATGAGCATGCTACGGCACTCAAGCCTAGGCAATAGAGTGAGACTCTAACTCAAAAAATAATAATAAAACATTTTTTAAAAAATGTTTTTTCCTGCCATTTTCCTCCCTGAATAGCTTGATATATGCTTGATGCTATGATCTACAATAAGAAGGGATTTAGGGTATTTTATTTTTTCTTTCATTTGAAATTAATGAAGTGGTAAATTTTTTTTTTTTTTTTTTTTTTTTGAGTTGGAGTCTCACTGTGTCGCCCAGACTGGAGTGCAGTGGCTGCTCCCAGCCACCGCAGCCTTGACCTGCTGGGCTCCGGCGATCCTTCCGCCTCAGCCTTCCAAGTAGCTAGAACTACAGGCACATACTACCAAGCCCGGCTGATTTTTTTGATTTATTGTAGAGATGAAGTCTCACCAAGTTGCCAGGTGGCTTGGTAAATATTTTTTAACAGACATTCTATAAAACACAAAGTTACCAAATATATCTTTTCTAAAACTTCTCTCTTTTTTTTTTTGAGTTGGAGTCTCACTCCGTCACCCAGGCTGGAATGCAGTGGCACACTCACAGCCGCCCCAGCATCGACTTGCTGGGCTCAGGCAATGCTTCTGCCTCAGCCTTCCAAGTAACCAGAACTACAGACGTGCGCTACCATGCCTGGCTAATTTTTGATTCATTGTAGAGATGAGGTCTCGCCAAGTTGCCCGGGCTCAGGCAGTCCACTCACCTTGGCCTCCCAAAGTACTGGGATTACAGGCTGAGCCACTGAGCCCAGCTTTTTTTTTTTTTTTTTTTTTTTTTAGTTGGGGTCTCATTCTGTCACCAAGGGTCGAGTACAATGGCTCAATCATGACTCGCTGCAGCCTCGACCTTCTGGGATCAGGCAGTCCTCCCCCCTCAGCCTCCCAAGCAGTTGTGACCAGTCATGCACCCTCATGTCCAGCTAACTGTTTTGGGTTTTTTGGTGGAGACAAGATCTTGCTGTGTTGCCTATGCTGTTCTTAAACTGGGCTCAAGCAGTCCTTAAGCCTTGGCCTCCTAAAGTTCTGGGATTGCAGGTGTGAGCCACTGCACCTGGCCTAAAACTAGTCTCCCACTGAAGTTTTTCTCCTCATAAATATTGCACACAGACCTCGTTGTGTCTCATTTTGCGTCTCCAAGCAAACTCATTATTACCGTCCTCTCGCCTGGTGCTTCTCTTACCCCCGCCGTGAATGGTGTCACTGTCCAGTTGTTTGCACGGACAGGGGACCTGAGAGTCGTATTTTATTCTCCTTCGTCTTTGTGCCTCCAACCTCCACGGATACCCTGTTGGTCACCAGATCTATCTGGCTGATGTCACTTCTTTTCAGTCTTCCTGAAACCCGTGCCCTTGTTCCCATTCCACTTTACGGCTGGCCCTGTTTTAGTGTCCGAACGTCTGTGATGAGCCATTGCAGTCGTCTGCTTTGTAACTGTTCTCCCTGCTCCTAGCCTTCTCTCTGTTCTGTTCGCACCGCTGTTATAATTATCATATGTACAGCTAGAGTATGAGCCTGGTTGTTTCATTTCCCTGCCTAAAACCCTTCAATGGCACCTGCTCTTCAGGAGCAGGCATTGGCAACTTTTTCTTTAAACAGCCAGATAGTAAATGTTTCCAACTTTGCAAGCCAGATCGTCAAACAACTACTAAATTGTCATGCAAAACCTGCAACCCTGTCCTGTAGGCTGACATCCACAATGGATGAGCCCTCCTAGGGATACACCTTGTTCCTCTCCCTCACTGCCGGCCTCCTTCTGACATGCTGCCAGGTTTATCCCTTGTCCAAAATGACACTCTTCTTTCTGCTCATAATGCCCAAGCACATTTCTTTCTCAGCTTATATTTCAAAACTCAGCTCAGATTGTTTCTCTTAAATCCTTTGTTAGCTCCTTACACTGGGCTCCTTAGACTTGCTGCACTGACCACCATGTGGTACAATCCATGTATCCCACCTTTGTCATGAGTCAGTGACATGCTCACTCATATTCCTAGTGCCCAGTTCTATGCCAGGACTGAAGTTGACACTTGAGGAAGGCTGAACTGCATAGATCCTGTTGGGCATTGCTGGACTTGACTAGCAATTTCTGTGTCATGTGCAATGGTTTGTAATCTGGATCTCCTCTGCAGACTGTGCCATGATGCATTTACCGAGAACATGGCAGGGGAGAGTCAGCTGCTGGAGAGGAGAAGACTTTACCATTGTGCAGCATACAACTGTGCCATGGCTGTCATCTGCCGTGTTTTCAACGAGTTAAAATTTTATCAAGGTTTTCTATTTAGTGAAAAGCCAGAAAAGGTAGGCCTCTCCTGAGGTGTGCACAATTGTCCCTGTAGATGTTCAAAAGCTAGATTATGTTAATTAAAGTTATGTCATCATTTGCACCTTCTTACAAAATTAAATGTGTGGATTTTTTTGGTTCTGCATAGATATATTTTAAAACTGGAGTGCTTCTCCATTAGTTACTAAGTAGCATTAATTCTCTAGTAGTATCAGTTAATAAGGCTCTCCATCATTCAGATGTATCTTTTATTTTATTTTTTATCTTAGAGATATGGGGTACAATTCAGGGTAGGTATGTAAGTTGTCCTCGTATGGGTAAAGTGTGGAGACCCTTATTGATGTTATGTGCCCTCCCTGGCAGGGTCCCACTACTGCCAACCCCTCATTCAGATGTTTGTATATGATTCTTTGTATTTACAGAACTTGCTTATTTTTGAAAACCTGATAAATCTGAAGCGCTGCTATACATTTCCTGTAGAAGTTGAGGTGAGTGAACATTTTAATGTTATTTCTAAGCTTAAAAAAACTTATCAAGGGCAGGCGCGGTGGCTCACACCTGTATCCCAACACTTTGGAAGGTCAAAGCTGGATGATGGCTTGAGCAGAAGTTTGAGACCAGCCTAGGCAACAGAGTAAGACCTCATCTTTACATAAAATCTTTCAAAAAAAAAATTAGCCAGGCATGGTGACATGTGCCTGTAGTCCCAGCTGCTCAGGAGGCTGAGATGGAAGTATTGCCTGAGCCCAGGAGGCTCACTGTTCTCACTGGGCAACAGAGTGAGACCCCGAACTCAAAAACAAAACAAAGCATAAAAACATATCAGGCGCTCATAGAAAAAAAAGTATGTTATATTGAACATGTTGAATTGCCAATATTCAAGTCTGCTTTCAACTACAAAAACTGGCACTTTCATATAGTTTCTACAAAACTGGCGACTACAAAAACCAGCAGTTTCAGCTTGAGGTACAATCTCAAGCAACTGCAACAAAATTTTTCTCTCTCTCTTGACTTGTGAAGGAAAGACAGTCCCAATAAAAGGAGCTGTTGAGTCATATCCAATAAGTTATTTTCTGAGTAAATTCCTTTAATCAAAGAAGTCATGGTCCATACTGATATGAACTATGACCTCGTGGCCCCCTGTGAGCAACGTGGCAGTATAACGATGGAGTTGTGGGTGTAACTGAAAGACTTGCTCTGGCAAGTGGGACGAGTTTGGTTCTAGCCAAGCTCACATTGACATGCCAGCCTTAGCACTTGGTGAGAAGGTGGTAGCTGCTGCCTTCAGGGCCCCTTAGAAATGGGAAGGTGGGCAGAGTGGTGAGCTCGTCCACCATGGCCTGCACCTTCCCTGCACATCTGCTGACCTCAACCGTGCTTTAGTGGTTCACCACTACATGGAAATAGTTGCTTCCTGACTACTATTTTGGAACGAGACTAGGATTTTTTTCTAGGCACATTTTCAAAGGACTAAAAACAAAAAACAATAACACAGGTTTATTAAGCATCTGGATATGTGCTCTGTGTTACTTCCACACTTCGTAACAGTGTTTTAAGGTGCTATTATATATTGTAATTGTATCATTGAGAAAACTGAGACTCAGAGATCAAGTGAAAACTACTAGTAGTTTAGGCATGTGGCCACACACTGTGAGTGAGCTGTATGAGGACTAAGATGGGGGCAATTGACTGGGTCAGGTTCTGGGGAGTCTGTGGGGAAGGCTTTCCTTCAGGGACGCTCACCTGTCTCTGGGTGTTTTTAAGTGCTTTTAAGTTTGATGAAAGTTTTGTTAAAAATTCTTTTTTCTTTTTTTTGCCAAATTGCTACTAGAACAGAAAAAGCGTGGCCCCTATTCTAAAACATTCTAAATTATATGTTTGTTTTGCCTAATAGGTTCCTATGGAAATAAAGAAAAAATACATTGAAATTAGGAAAGAAGCCAGAGAAGCTGCAAATGGGGATCCAGGTAGAATGTTTTCGAAACGATGAGAACGGATTCTAATGGCTAGTGATTTTTCTGTAAATGGAAAATATTAGAAATACCCCAAAACATTGAATTTGTTTGGGAAAAAAACTGTTTAAGTGGCAAATGAAATTATATTTTGAAAGAAATGAAATTAACTAAACTATGTAAAATGTAACTCTTTTAAAAGTGCGAGATTAGCTTGATGTCTCTTTGTTAGCGTGTAGATTATGTTTGTATTTAGTTGGATATATTCAGAGATCTGCATTAGAGTACAAATGCTCTGTTCCAAACCTCCCAGTGGTTTCTCATCTCCCTCAGGACAGAGCTGTGTAGTCCTCCTTGGAGCTGATACTCTAACAGATGGCCATCTGCCTGTGCCTTGTCCCCAGGCTTGCTTTAGCCTCAGGGCATTTGCACTTGCTGTTTCCTCTAGTAATCTCAACCCCAGATAGCAGTCTATCTCCTGACATTTTGTTTGATGTCAAGCCCTGAAGGAGGCTCTTTCTGGCCTCCCTACTTAAAATGAACCTTCTGTCATCCACGTGCCTCTTGTCTTTAATTTTGCTTTATTCTTCTGTACAGCTTTTATCGACATTTCTTGATATGAGGATAAAATTTGAGACAGTATTCTAAATCCTTTGCATATTTTGGATTAGCTAGTTTTCAGATAGTGTTTCTCCCCACATTTATGTTAGACTTAATGGGGAACAACATGTACATCATCAAAACTTTAAATGCAAATTAAATCTTTTAATTATATGAAAAATTGAATCCAGTTTATCTTAATTTATTTATGACAGTAGAGAAGAACTGATTGATAGTGACAAAAGCAAAGAGAAGCCTTTTCCTCATTTGCTTTGTTAAACTGAATAGTGGGCTAAGAAATCACAGGGTTGACGAAAGACTTATCTAAAAGTACCCTTTGATTTTAATGTTACTTGAGCTTAGAGAAGTAAATTTCGTACTGATCACGCTTGGCTACGTGTGCTTTCTTCTTGTTTGTGTTTCAGATGGTCCCCATTATGTGTCTTCCCTGCCATCCTTGGCAGAGAGCAGCCTGAGTGAGGAAATGAGTCAATTTGATTTCTCTACTGGAGTTCAGAGCTATTCGTACAGCTCCCAAGACCCTGAATCTACCACTGGTCGTTTTCGGCGATGGGTGATCATATTTCACATATTAAAAGAATTTTGTTGAAGTTTGCAAAAAAAAAAAAAAAAAAAAATGGCAGGGGGGAATGTTAGACCCTGCCATTAGTACAGGAAGCCAGTAATCTGTCTAATGGTAGTCCTCAGAGAATATCATCAGTGTGGAGAATTTTCTAAGATCTAAGCCCCTGGCCTTTTGTTCTGTAGACTCAACAATCAGATTTCATCAGCACAGGAGGTCAGGTGTTAAGAAAGCACTCTGACCTGAGGTGTGGCCCCAGTGAGTGACCACAGATGGAGTTGGGGCCAATGTAGCAGAAACGTCTGACCTGAGGTGTGACCCTGGAAATTGACCTCACAGACAGTGGTCAGTGTAGCAGAGATGCTTTGATTTGAGGTATGATCTGGGGAGTGACTGGACAGATAGGGTCGGTACCTGAAATGTAAGGAAGACGAAATCCTGTTTGATAAGAAAAGACACCAAGTGTAATGGATAGTATTACCAGATTATCATTATTGCCTAGTTGTTATGGTATTGTCCGAAAAATGAGACTCTCACGTTAGCTGTATGCTCTGACCCACTGGGCTCTCCTCTTCCTACAGGAACGCCGGGACCCCGTGGTTCCTGATGATATGCTGGAGCTGGAGCTGGATGAGCTCAATCAGCACGAGTGCATGGCCCCCCTGACAGCCCTGATAAAGCACCTGCACAGAAATCTGAGCCCCCCTGATGGAGAAGAGGTGCGGTGTTGAGAGTTAACTCTTACTGTTGATGACTAAGCCTAATTGTGTTTTTCCAGTAGTTTTGGGGAGAGCAGATGATTTCGGTTACACGGTTGCATTTTATGGTGGCAAAGAAGTGTGGGTTTTAAGTGTATTCACCACTCCCAACCTGTGCACATTGCAGCTGACAGGTGATTTTTCATCCCTCTACCCCTTTCCCTCCTCCTTCTGGGTCTCTGGTGTCCTTTACACCATCCTCTATGTCTTTGCAGATCCTTAGTTTAGTTCCCACCTGTAAGTGGGAACATGTGGTGTTTGGTTTTCTGTTCCTGAGTTAGTTCACTTAGGATGATGATCTCCAATTCCAAGTTGCTACGAAAGACACGATCTCATTCCTTTTTTTTTTTTCCATTTTTTACATTAAGTATTTTATGTGGAAAATACTAACTTTATTGTGTAGCACAGTTACTCCAAATGTTAACATCTTTCATTATGCAATCTTAATACATCACATGATCTCTTTCTTTTTGACAGATGGATAGTGTTCCTTGTGTTTATATACATTTTCATTATCCACTGATCAGTTCATTCACATTTTTGCAATTGTGAATTGTGCTGTGATGAACGTGCAGGTACAGGTGTCTTTTTTATATAACAACCTCTGTTCCTTTGAGTAGATATCTAGTAGTGAGATTACTTGATCAAATGGTAGATCTGCTTTTAGTTCTTTGAGAACTCTCCATGCTGATTTCCATATAGGTTGCACTAATTTACACTCCTGCCAACAGTGTATAAGCATTCTCTTTTTTTCCACATTCATGTTGGTATCTGTTATTTTTCATTTTAATAGTGGCAATGCTGACTGGTGTAAAGTAGTATCGCATTGTGGTTTTAACTTGCATTTTCCTGATGAAGAGTGATGATGAGCATTTTTTTTCATGTTGGCCATTCGTATGTCTTCTTTTGAGAGATGTCTGTTCGTGTCCTTTGCTCATTTTTTAAATGGGGTCATACACTTCTTTCCTTGATGATTTGTTTGAGTTCTTTGTAAATTCTGGATATTAGTCCTTTGTCAGATGTGTAGTTTCTGTATCAAATTGCATATCAAATAAACATGATTTTTGGTTGTTCGTGTCTTACTTTGTCATTGTTTTCTCATAATATTTAATGTGGTTCTTTTCTTTTACTTTTTTTTTTTTTTTGAGTTGGAGTCTCATTCCATCGCCCAGGCTGGAGTGCAGTGGCACACTCATGGCCACCCCAGCATCAACCTGCTGGGCTCAGGCGATCCTTCTGCCTCAGCCTTCCAACTAGCCGGAACAACAGGTGTGCACTACCACGCCTGGCAAATTTTTTGACTTATTGTAGAGATGATATCTTGCCAAGTTGCCCAGGCTGTTCTCGAACCCGTGGGCTCAGGCAGTCCTCTCACCTCGGTCTCCCAAAGTGCTTGAGCCACTGCACCCGGCCTTTATTTTACTTTTCAAGGTAATTTTGAATGTTTTATTTCAGGGTTCGTTGCCAAGAGATCTTCCTCCTTGGATGAAATTTCTCCATAACAAACTAGGAAATCCATTGGTACCATTAAATGTCCGTCTCTTCTTAGCCAAGCTTGTTATTAATACAGAAGAAGTAAGTAATTTATTGCTTCCTTAACAGTTTTTTTCAGTTCTATGAATCTACTTAAAGCCACAACAAAGGAAGATGTAAAGGGACAGAGGAAGACATTTTTATTCTCTGAATAAATTAACCAACCATATTTATCTACTTGTTCGACATCTGTTCTGTATCATTTTCTTTTAAAATGTGTAAATTAGCCTCTATTGAGTTAGAAGTGGGGGCATCATGCAGAGGGTCAGGTTCATTTGTCGAGCAGTAAGGTGCCACTGAAGGACACCAGGTAACAGGGCGACATGATCCAGTTGGTGCCACAGCAGGTCCTTCTGGGCAGCTCTGCAGGCCTAGTGACCCGAAGGTTGAGCCCATCGGGAAGTCCCTAAGGCTGGCCTGGGACTGCAGTAGGCCTGCTTTCTTCAGGGTCTTACTTAACTCCTTATTCCTGGGTCTACTGTCACAGACTAGGGGCCTCAGACAGCAGTTCTGAAGACCGGAAGTCCAAGATCAAGATGTCGGCAGGATCAGTTCCTCTGTGGGCTGTGAGGGAGAGTCTGGCCCAAGCTGCTCCCAGCTTCTGGTGGCCATAGGCATTCCTTGGTGTGTGGATGTGCTCTCCCTGTGTTTTGATGTTCTTCCTCCAAGCGTCTGTCGTGTCCAAGTTTCCCTTCTTTCAAGGGTGCCAGTCATCTCG
Source organism: Cephalopachus bancanus (assembly GCA_027257055.1). Taxonomy (NCBI): domain Eukaryota; kingdom Metazoa; phylum Chordata; class Mammalia; order Primates; family Tarsiidae; genus Cephalopachus; species Cephalopachus bancanus. The sequence continues at coordinate 4,107,546 of JAPVLO010000325.1, forward strand.
GATTAGGGCTCACTCTGACGACCTTGCTTGAACTGGATTGCCTCTGTAAAGACCCAGTTTTCAAATAAGGTCACATGCTGAATTTTAGGACTTCAGCAGGTTTTTGGGTGATGCAGTTCAACCCATAACACTCAGAGCCACATGTGATTTCTAGCTCATTTTCCTCCTGGTGTTGACTTGATGGATACCAGAAAGGAATGGATGTTTGTCTTGGGATAGTTTCTGGGGGGTGGAGGGGCTGCGCATGGGAAGGCAGCCTGACAAGGAAGCCCGCTGCCTTGCTTCTGCACATGTGGGGTGCAAAACCTCAGCGGCGTTTCTGGGTTGTGTCCCTGGAGCAGAGGTCCCTCCAGAGCCTTGGGGGACAGGGCACTGGTTCTCGGCAGGAGATGCTTGAGACGATCCTCATCTTGCTGCGGAAAAGAACAGAACTTGTGTTTGTACTTACCTGAAACATGTCAGCCTTTAAATAGCTGTTACAATTTAGTAACATAGTGAAGTGATTCAGATATATTATTTATAAATAAACCTATAGACATACATGGAGCGTCCTCAGATTCTTTTTTTTTTACTTACATGCATGGTTAAATTTTAGACTTCATGGATGAAGCTGTGAGAATAGGTGAGAAATCCCTGAGAAAACATTTCAAAAAGGGAATGGAAAGATTAAGAAGGTAGACAGTCTGGAGTATGATCGTCAGTCTCTTCTTTTCCATCAAAGTGGCATTCTCCTGCAATTCCTAAAATAAATCAAATGGAATTTAGTGTATGGATACATTTAATTTAGATTTCAGAGATCTTAAGCATATGATGTTTCTAATAGGATGACGTCTATAATATTAGAAAAAGTGAAAAAAAAATTAGCTGCACGTGCCCACCTAAATTTTGCAATCTCATTTTTCGTATGCCTTTTACATAAAATAAAAGAATTTTTTATAGCCACATATTATTCATATAGAATAGAGAAGGTTGATACTGAATTTATTTCTGGGAGCATCATTATATCAGAAGGTTTTTAAGCAGTGTAACAGTCAATAACAAATTAATTTTCATCAAATTGTTTCAAGAGTCCATAAAAAGATCATTTAAGAGAGAATCTAATATAAGTTGGGTCATTGTTACAATTTACCTCTGTTCTGGATTTAGGTCCAGTCATAGTATAAAATTCTATGATGGAGGCTATATCCTGTATTAATATGTCGGTTATTCAGCATGATGCTTTGATGTTTGACTTTGAAATCCTCTTACAGGCCTTCCGCCCCTATGCGAAGCATTGGCTTAGCCCCTTGCTGCAGCTGGCTGCTTCTGAAGACAATGGAGGAGTAGGAATTCACCACATGGTGGTTGAGATAGTGGCTACTGTTCTTTCATGGACAAGCGTGGCTACTCCTACGGTAAGGGTGGATGCATTTTTTTTTTTTTTTTGAGCTGGAGTTTCACTCTGTCGCCCAGACTGGAGTGCAGTAGCATGCTCCTGGCCACTGCAGCCTCGACCTGCTGGACTCCTGCAGTCCTTCCACCTCAGCCTGCCAAGGAGCTGGAACTACAGGCATGCACTACCACACCCGGCTAGTTTTTGATTTATTGTAGAGATGAGGTCTCCCCAAGTTGCCCAGGCGGGTCTCGAACCCGCGGGCTCAGGCAATCCACTCACCTCGGCCTCCCAAAACACAGGATTACAGGCTGAGCCACCGAGCCCGGCTTAGATGCATCTTCTATGCAGTAATACATTATTCCTTTGCTGATATCTTATAGAGCATATAACAGGTAATTCAGGCTCTTAATGGACTTGGAGTCATCATTTTTAGCATTAGTTGTTATGTTGATGTGGTGCTTCAGTACCAAATGACTTTGTGTTGCTTTGGTTTTTTCTTTTGTCTGCTTTTGATAGTTCCTCTGACATTTTATTACTAAGCTGTCAGGTGTTTGCTTTGTTTTGTTTGTTGCTTTTATATGCTAGGAGCTTGGAAATGAGGTAACAGATTTATTAAAATTATGTATAAATTAAATTTCAGCAGAGTCTAAATGTGAGAATTTGAGGATTTATGCTGAGACTGAAGTCCTTGGATTTTTTTGTTTGCCAGTTTATTTACTCCCAAAGTGTTGACTGTAATTCAGTAGGGCGAGACTAGACTGCTGAAATAGTGGGTACCAGATCGTGATACCATGTTGTACTGAGGCAAATACGTTACCCACCAGTGTAGATGCGTGTGCGTTAAAGCTTTGCCTTCTCATTTAAAATTGTGGACACTGACAGCATACAAAAGTTTCCATGTAAGAATATCATGGAAATAGTCCTTATTAAACTTACATGTAGCTTTTTCACATTTGTGACGGGATCTGCCCATTTCATTCATTTCACAGTAAACCAGACTCAGATTTCTTAGCCATAATGTGATGAAATAATTTGTAGTTTACTTAATAACATGAGAAAATTAAGAGAGTGTTTAGTTTAACTTAGGAATCATTGGAAAAGATTGATGTAGATGTTAGGAGCTAGCTGAGCTCAAGAGAGCAGAACTGCCAGATGGAGTAGCTGAGTAAAGTAACAGCAAGCCAAGAAGAAGCCTTTAATGACCTTGCAGAAGCATAAGCAAGAGGCTAAAGCTAGAGGGTGACTCTCCATTCTATTCCTCGCCATGGGATGATGCACTGATCAAGGGTCAGCCTAGACAGGGTAATCTCACTGTTGAGGAGTTCCAAACGAGATTCTGGTGGTTTTTATGGACTCGGGTGAGGGTTAGGGGTCTCCAGGAGAAAGGGCTCAGAGCCCAAAAACACTGGGTCCTGAGACAGAGTGAGGAAAGATCTTCACAGCTTTCTCCCTCCTGCTCGGAAGAAAACCTCTGTCTAGGGCCTCAGATGAAGGGACCTAGGAGTAGAGGCTTCCCGGAGAAATGCAGAGGTGCAAAGGGCATGGCTAGCTGTTGGGGGACACAGGGGAGCTATGCCACGGACTGCAGTGCTGACTATGCTTGTGTCTGTGCCAGAGGCAGCTTCCCCGTAAGCCCTGTCGGGGAGACCCTTTGTCGTTTCCTGTGGTCAGTCCTGAAAAATCACACCGAGGGCCTTAACCAGGAGCCTGATGCCTCAGTAAAATGCCAGATTTTTCTTATAAATGAACTTTTGGATTAAAAAATGCTTTTCCAGAATTGGATGCTACGTATTAATTTAGAATTTCTTTTCTCTTTCAGGGAGTCCCTAAAGATGAAGTGTTAGCAAATCGATTGCTTCATTTCCTGATGAAACATGTCTTTCATCCGAAAAGAGCTGTATTTAGACACAACCTTGAAATTATAAAAACTTTTGTTGAATGCTGGAAGGATTGTTTATCCATCCCTTACAGGTATGTATTTACTAGTTTTTGCACTATTGTTTACAAATTTTGTTTAAAATGTAGCATGTTATAAATGGTCATTTCAATGAAATTTAATTACATGAAATGGTAGGAGGTGGTGCAGTTTGAAGTAGAGTCCCTTTCAGGGATATAATGGTGCTGCAGTGAAACTAAAATCTCTAACCCCAAAGACTAAGGGAGAATTGGGACAGATAACAATAAGAAACAACAACAAAAGAAACATAAAACTGCCTATGTTACAGAGCTAAAGCAACCTGGATGTGAACGGGGACGCGGTGGGGGAAGGGATGTCAGCAGGAAGGGTGTTGCATGTGGAAAAAGGAAAAACGTTTCTTACCATGAAAATGAGCTTTGGAAAATTTTGTGTTTGTCTTCCTGCTTCTCATTTGGTTATATGAACAGTCTGTTTTCTCCCTTGTACTTATGTTTCAGGTTGATATTTGAAAAGTTTTCCAGTAAAGATCCCAATTCTAAAGACAATTCAGTAGGGATTCAATTGTTAGGCATCGTTGTGGCCAATGACTTGCCTCCCTATGATCCGCAGTGTGGCATTGAGAGCAGTGAGTAAGTGTTACAATTTTTTACTGATTCTTTAAGTTGAATCTACCTGAATTGGATTGACAGACTGGAGTATGATGTAGTTTTGATAAATCTAAGGACCACACCCGTGTTAAAAATATTTCTACTGAAACTTAGACAGTGGGATTCAGAGTCATTTGGGAGGAGAAATACATATGGAATGAATGAGGAATTTAGGTTTTAAAAAATTAGTGATTTTTTTTTCATGTACATGTTGACAGGTGAGAATATTTTCTTCTTATTTTCTAAACTGGCATTTTAACATTTTCCCCCAAAAGTAACATGGGCCCTATGGAAGGCCTTGTTCCAGGTCTCTGACCTTGAGAGGACCATGCAGATGCCAGGCTGTGTGTCCTGCACGGGCTTTCTTCCATGTTACTCTGCTGCTGCCCCTCGTCCTGCCTGGGAGACTGGAAGGAACCTCAGTTGGGTGGAACTGGGACATCACAAGAGGGTGCTTCCTTGTCCTGCTCCAGGGGTTTTGAAGGCGGTGTTCATACCGTGGCTACTCCACGGGTTGCTGCCCGCCCCGGCCCAGCCAAGCCTTCCATCCCTGTGGGACATTTCACCTCTTCTTGATCCTCCGTGTTGGCCTCCCAGCACCATCGTACCAGTTGCTGGTGTCACCTCAGGGCTGAGACAGACAGTGGCTCAGCAGACCCAGGAAGAACTCCTCTGCTTTGAGACCAGTCACTGTTTTGAGCTTTGGCTTCTGCACCAAGAACAGCTTGGCAGAGTCGCCATTAGGGCCGACAGTGAGATGCCTTGCTCCCTGCAGAGCTTCCTCACGTAGCACCGGCAGTGGGCACGTGGTGTTTCTCTTTCTGGTCATTTTATTGTCCTTGTCTTGTCACAGTAGGTGGCCTTTGAAAGGAAGTCAGTTCCTCATAATCTTGAAACGTAGCTCCTCCTCTCATGGCAGCTGTTTATAGTGTCTGGCCCTGTGGGATTACTCTGATCACAGGGGTTCTGTGTGGTGGACAGTGGTTGCCCTGTGCCCTCTGTTCATGACATTAGAGCCCTTGAGTACGCACTGATTTGTGTCTTCCTATGTGGAATGGAGCCTGTATCATGTCCTGTGTTTAGATTTTCTCAATTTGTGCTGTTAATGTGACCTGAAGAAAATTGTTGTATTTTTATCTCAGCAAAATGGATTATTTTATGTATATTTATTTCCTGTGTTTATTGTAGATACTTTCAAGCTTTAGTTAATAATATGTCCTTTGTGAAATATAAAGAGGTGTATGCGGCAGCGGCAGAAGTTCTAGGACTTGTTCTTCAACATATCATGGAGAGAAAAAATGTATGTTGTGCAATTCTAAATACATACTTCTTTTTCTATTTTTATTTGTTATGACCACTGACACTTATGTGTATTTCCTCTATGCCGTTAGAATCAAAGTGGGCATCTGCACTTACTAATATTTTACTCTGTTTCTTACTATGTGCCACTGACAGTGCTCAGTTTTTTAGAGTGGGCACATGGTTGTTCTAAATGCCTGGAAATGGTGAGTATTTAAGATCAGTGACTGCCTTTTTATTGTAAAAGTTAGGATGAGAGTATCAAACCAGCTTTCATTCTGTGGACTTGGCCTCAGGACTCCTTGGAGGAAACACCACCCTGGTAGGTGGTGCAGGCTGAGTTATTTCAAGTGCTGCTCTTCTCGTTTCCCACCTGGATGTGACTTTTGAGCAAGGGGGGGCCTCCCTGGGACCTTCTCAGTCCCGAGTTCCCTGCCTACTGTGCAGGATTGTGAAGAGAACCCAGCTGAATGCTTAAGTGCAGGGCGTGTTTAGATCAGAGTACCATATGTCTAAGTAAGGTGTTCTTCTTAAAGGTGTGTGTCTGAGGTGTCTGCACGGACCACTGTGTGGTGATCATGTACTGCAACTTCACTGTGCATTGTGTAGCAGGGTGGCCCTAACCACACGTGCGCCTGTCCTCTCACGTGTCGACTGAGTGGGGCAGTGGGCTTCGGGGTCTCCAATGCCAGCACCCTTGTTGGCATGAAGTGTCGTGCAAGTCCCCGGGCTCACTGCTGTGGGGCCTGTCCAGGGTGGTCCGGTGGTCACACTGCAAGGACACGCTTGGCTCCCTTCCTTCTTCCCTGGCAGCAGCTTCTCTCCATGGCCGTGTTTCCTCTGCCCCCTCCATAGCTCTGCTCTGGTCTCCTTTTTCACTGCACCCCTGCCCATCTCATCTAGCCTCGTGGCTTTGGAACCTGCCTTTATGTTCGTGATTCTCCAAGGAGCGTCCCCAGTCCAGTTTCTCTCCTTTTTGAAAGGACAAAGTGGAGTCCAGGCCATGGCCGCTGCCAGAATGGATGAGAAGAGCTCAGGAGCCAGGTGGTCCTGAGTGGACAAAGGGATGCACAGCACAACGAGCAGACCCTGTCCATGTTACCAATTATGATGTGCTTGTATTTAAAATAAAATTAAATGACACAAGAAATAGACCAATTGGGAAGATCAAACTTCACTTATAATTTATTTTGGAGATTGCCAGCTATTTTTGTAAATTAAACAGATTTTTAAAATTCAAAAGAACCTGCTGCAGCATGATTTGAATGTTCCTAAGATTTAGATTTAAATATATGTAATATGCTTCATTTTCACCACAAATGGAGCAATTTTCAGCAGATCTCTAGATTTCCTATCTAATGACTTAAATTTCAACTTAATAAGAATAATAAGCACTTGTGTTTTACATAGTTTTTCTCCTGTTATAAAAGTGGTATGGATTTAGTGTAGAAATTTGGAAAGCAGAGTAAAAATAAACAAGTAAAAAAGCTCATACTCCCCTGCAACAGCCGTCAGCATCAAAGTACATGGCTCTGACTGTCAGCACGTATGTGTGGCTGTTCAGCCTTCATAGTTTTAGAACTTGCTTTATTTACTTGCTAGTTTGTGACCATTTCATCGTGTCATCATATTAAATACTTTAAATAAGAAGATGTGTCTGATGTATCTGTAATATAATATAATTAAAACATTCTACATGGGGTTTAGGCCATTGAAATGTGTGGTTTTGTGTGAAGGATTTTCCTTGAACATAGTTTAAAAATATCCTCATACTACAGGCTGAGTATTTCTTATCAGAAGTGCTTTGGATTATAGGGTTTTTTAGATTTTAGAATATTTTAATTATAGGTTTTAGTGTATTTTAATTATACTTAGCATTTGTGCATCCTAATCCAAAAATTCAAAATCTAAAATGAGCATTTCTTTTAAGCATTTTGTCAATGCTCAACCAGTTTTGGATTTTGGAACATTTTAGGTTTCAGATTTTTTAGTTTGGGATGTTAAGCCTGCAGAATGTTTGTATTCAAAAACTACTCATTCCGTCTCGGTGCCCTTGAAAAGGTTGCCGACTCTCCTTTTCTAATCTTTGTGAGGAAGAAGATGAGCCATGAAGGAAGTGAACATGTTTCATCACTTCCTTCTAGTAGACTCTCCTGTACTTGTCTGTGTTGAGCACTTATTGTTGAGGATGCACTTGCCGGTTCTAGGCCCCGGGGATGCAGCAGAGACAGGCCAGGCCATACCCTGAGTTGCCATTTGGGAAGGGAGATAGCAGGTAGAAACACATGCTGAAGAGAAAGTGGGGTGTAGGTAGATAGACAGTGATAGGGACGGCCATGTGGATAGTGTTGCTTGAAGCTTCCAGTCTAATCCATGTGAATAATTTTTTACCAGAGACCTGAACTTTATAAAATGTATTTTAAACAGTATTGAACCATAAATTGTAGTTTAGCTTCTCAAAGGACTTACTGGCAGTGTTTTGGTGTCAGAAGAAAACACAAATCTTCTTTATTGGCCCCAACATCTGACATAATGATGTCCCAGTGCTTGCAGCACAGAGCACAGCAACGTGGTCTTGCTGGCTCACTCGTGTGGGTGCAGGAACTGAAGGACTTGAAACCCTGGGGCTTACGGTGGTCAGTGCCAAACAGTGGACATCCACCGCATTCCTGTTTTATCATTCACCTTGTTGTGGGTGGTAACATTGAACACCTTCCTTGAGTTCACTTAAATATTCAAATAAACTTTATTTTCAGAGCTTGGTATAAATTTCCACCTTTGTGTATCTGAAGAGAAGCTTGATTTTTCAGATGCTAGCGGAGTCGGTATGTGAGCTGGCTGTTAAACAACTGAAGCACCATCAGAATGCTATGGCGGACAAATTTATTGTGTGCTTGAACAAAGTGGCCAAGAGCTTCCCTCCTCTTGCTGACAGGTAAGGGCCGTCCAGGGCACCTGTGATGGGGCTTTGCCACCTTCCTCTCACGTGTCCTTCCTCTCTCCAGGTTCATGAATGCCGTATTCTTCCTGCTACCGAAATTTCATGGAGTGATGAAGACACTTTGTTTGGAGGTAGTGCTGTGTCGTGCAGAGGGGATGACAGACCTGTACTTCCAGTTGAAGAGCAAGGACTTTGTTCAAGTAATGAGGCATAGGTGAGTGAGTCCCAGCCCACGCTCCCAGGTCCGCTGACTCATAAAGCATTCTTCAGTTCAGCCATCTCCTTCGACTCAGGAAGAACTTGTGGCTTTCCATGAAATGCATGTTTGCAAAGGATAAGTCTGAGGAGAAAAGGCACGAATGTGTGCTGAGGTGGGCCCGCTTGCCCCTCCCCACCCACCTGGCCTGGTGCCTTGGGGAGCCACATCCCACAGCCTGCGAGTGAATCAGTGAAGAAAGTGGCTTGCAGTGTTGCCTCAGGCTCTCTTCAAATTTAAAACACATTTATTTTCAGGATTGCAATATGGCATTCAGGTAAGTGTTAAAAGAGAAAAGTGCTGATCAGTTATTTGTACTCTTTTCTAGTCTGGCTCTATACGTATTTGTATGTGGTGATAAATTATTGATAAATGTTCAATGTACCAGTAACAAAATATGTGTCATTGTACCCTAATATCCTTCAGTAACTATTTACTGAATATCTACTGTAAGGCATTCAACAGGGTGCTCTAAGGAGTAAGAAATACACAAAGCAAGAAACAAATATTTGCCTCATTTAGAACCCAGACTGTACTGGGAAAAGCCAGGCCTTTTAGCTTTAATTCTAGACAATATGCCAGGTAGCACTTGAAATAATTTTTAATTTACTTTTTAAAATGAAGATTAGCAGTTTATTAAGCTGATTTATTGTTTGTTTACTTTAGAGACAGGAGCTCGCTCTGGAGTGCAGTGGCATGATCATAGCTTACTGCAGCTTCAACCTCCTAGGTTCAAGCGATCCTCCTGCCTCAGCTTCCCAAGAAGCTGGGACTATAGGTGTATACCGCTATGCCTGGCTAATTTTCTAAATTTTCTGTAGAGACAAGGTCTTGCTGTGTTGTTGAGGCTGGTCTCAAACTCCTGGACTCAAGCAATCCTTTCACCTCAGCCTCCCCAAGTGTTGGAATTATAGACATGAGTTCCCACTCTCAGCCTTGAAATCTTTTGAAAGAATATTTGGTTTGCTATTCCAGGTTTTTCGAAAAATAGCTTCTATTTTGAAATAAATTTATATTTACAGAAAAGTTTAAAGCTATCACCTAATTTCTTCATGTTACATAATCTTGGTACATTGGTCAAAATTAAGACATTGACATTAGTACATTACTATTAACTAAACTACACTTTATTTTCATTACACCAATTTTTCCCTAATATCCTCTTGCTATTCCAGGATCCAGTCCAGGATAGCACACTGAATTAATTTGTTTTATATAATTTAGTTCATGATAATCATTTTAAGAATGTAATTTTTATATTAGTACAGTATTACCAGATATAACAAAATTTGAAACTACAGGACAGCACAAAGAAGAAAAAGTTACCTGTCAAACTTTGAAAATACAATAATAAAAATAGTTAAATTTGTGTGATTTAAAAAATCTCTCTTATTACAGAGATGATGAAAGACAAAAAGTGTGTTTGAATATCATTTATAAGATGATGGTAAAATTGAAGCCAGCAGAACTCCGAGAACTTCTGAGCCCTGTTGCAGAATTTGTTTCCCATCCTTCTCCAGCATGTAGGGAACAAATGTATAATATTCTCATGTGGATTCATGACAATTACAGGTGAGCTGTAGGCTGGCAGATTACATTTTTTAAGGATTGGGTAGATGCCTTTAGCATTTTGGAACATAATAAGGCATTTTTTTTTACGATATGATTAATGATAAAAGTAAGTTTTTTTTACTACATTGGATTGTATCCTTATCTTAATTTATTTTGTACACATGTGGGAAATATTCATAGAGTGAAATTATTGGCTGTGTTAAAAGTGTATACACATCCTATTTATAAGAAACTATGTTTTCATAGTTATCCTTTTAAGATCTGGCAAGACTAAGGAGATGAAGTCTGCCGGGACCCTCATCCTCCAGGTGTGCCAGCACCACCGTGGCTGGGCATTTCAGGACCACCTGGCATCCCCACAGGCCCTCCCCACTCCTGCCAACCGTTCTGCTGCTGGGAGTGACAGCAGGCTCACAGGGTGTCAGGCCTGGGCACATACCTGAGGGGGATCTGCTGTGATGTGGGGAGTTACAGTCCCATGGGAAAAGCCAGGCCTTTTAACTTTAATTCTAGACATGTTATTGGGGTTGAACAGAAGGGCCAGAAGAGCGTTTAATGTTTTGTTGTTTTGCTTTCTCAGAGATCCAGAAAGTCAAACAGATGGTGACTCCCAAGAAGTATTTAAGTTGGCAAAAGATGTGCTGATTCAAGGATTGATCGATGAGAACCCTGGGCTTCAGTATGTGCTCCTCCTGAAATAACTAGGCCAGAACAATCAAGCATTAGGGGAGTTGCTTTTGAGACTAGGACAGACTGCTTTTCAGCAGTTTTAGAAATGTATTTGCAGTATTAGCATGTTCTCTGCCTCCTGCATTTCATAATGTTTATTTAAGGATTTATTTTGAATCACATCATAAAGAGTTAGACTTACTCTTGACAAGCTATTTGATTAAAAAGAATTTTTTTTTAGAGGCAAGGTCTCGCTGTGTGGCCTGGGTTGGAGTGCAGTGGCACTATCATAGCTCACTGCAGACTCAAACTCCTGGTCTCAAGCAGTCCTCCTGTCTTGACTTCACAAATAGCTGGGACTACAGATGGGCACCACCATGCCCAGCTAATTTTTTGTTGAGATAGGGTCTTGCTGCGTTGCCCAGCTGGTCTCGAACTCCTGGTGTCAAGCGGTCCTCTCGCTGTTGTCTCCCAGAGTGCTGGGGTCACATGTGTGAGCCACTGTGCCTGGTGGACAGGCTGCTCTAAATAAAAGCGCATGAAAAAGTGGTGTGGACAAAGTGCTCTCTCACTAGTGCACTGAGTCTTAAAGTGTTTCAGAATGAAGAGAAAATTTGTGATGGTGCTTGTTCTGTTTCCCATTTAACAGAACTAATTGAAATACTATATGTATTAATATTGAATGAAGTATTTGAAATCTTAGAATTAGGAGGAAAATATTGACTGTGTATGGAAGTATGAATGATGATTGTCATTCTCTAAAATGCCTACCTTAAAACAGTTATATGAGTGTCTTGGTGAGTACTAATTGTAAAAGAAAGGGCATAAACTTTTTATATAATTCTGTATATCACTTATTTTTCCATTCTGCTACAATCTTAAATTAATTGAACTTTTTTTTTGAGTTGGAGTCTCACTCTGTCGCCCAGACTGGAGTGCAGTGGCCGCTCCCGGCCACCGCAGCCTCGACCTGCTGGGCTCCGGCGATCCTTCCGCCTCAGCCTTCCAAGTAGCTGGAATTACAGGCCTGCGCTACCACGCCCGGCTGATTTTTTGATTTATTGTAGAGATGAGGTCTCACTGCCCAGGCGGGTCTCGAACCCGCGGGCTCAGGCAATCCACTCACCTCAGCCTCCCAAAGGCGCGGGATTACAGGCTGAGCCACCGAGCCCGGCTTAATTGAACTTTTAAAAATTGTATTTGGCCGGGCTCAGTGGCTCAGCCTGTTATCCCATGCTTTGGGAGGCTGAGGTTAGTGGATTGCCTGAGCCCGCGGGTTTGAGACCCACCTGGGCAACTTGGTGAGACCTCATCTCTACAATAAATCAAAAAAATTAGCCGGATGTGGTAGTGCGCGCCTGTAGTTCCAGCTACTTGGAAGGCTGAGATGGAAGGATCGCCGGAGCCCAGCAGGTCTGGGTGACAGAGTGAGACTACAACTCAAAAAAAAAAAAATTGTATTTGGATCTCATGCATTCATAAATTATAGAGTCGAATCCGGTTTTTAACTAATTTAAGTTTTGAATATTTTTGAATGAATTATTTTAGCCAGGTAGTAAGTTTTATATATAATACCTTAAAGTGTTTTTTCAATTTCAAAATATTTATTATGTACTTATCACTGAAAACTTCCTAGGGGATAGAGATGAGGGAATAAAATTACTCAGTTTCTTGTCTCCTGTTAAATATGCTACATTTTAAAAATATTTTCTCCTTCAGTGCATATTATTTTTCATAACTCAGGTTATACTTTTTTTTTGAGTTGAAGTTTCACTCTGCCACCCAGACTGGAGTGCAGTGGCACGCTCACGGCCTCAGCATCTTCAACCTGCAGGGGTCAGGTGATCCTTGCACTTCAGCCTCCCAAGTAGCTGGGACAATAGGCATGTGCCACCAAGCCCAGCTAATTTTTTGGTTTATTGTAGAGATGAGGTCTTGCCAAGTTGCCCAGGCTGGTCTTGAACCACTGGTTTCAGGCAATCCTCTTGCTTCGGCCTCCCAAAGTGCTGGGATTGCAGGCTTGAGCCATTGCACCTGCCCAGGTTGTACTCTTTATACAACTTTGAATATAGTCTTCCTCTCTGCTAAGCTTATATGGATGAAAAGTTGTACCTTTTCCATATGATGACACATGCAGCCATTCCTTCTCATTTGCCAATGTCTGAGCAATTTGCTTGTCTCCCCCTTTGCTTTTCAGATTAATTATTTACAATTTCTGGAGCCATGAAACTAGATTACCCTCAAATACCTTGGACCGATTGCTGGCACTAAATTCTTTATATTCTCCTAAAATAGAAATGCGTTTCTTAAGTTTAGCAACAAATTTTCTGCTTGAAATGACCAGCATGAGCCCAGATTACTCAAACCCCATATTTGAGCATCCTCTGTCAGAATGTGAATTTCAGGTGAGATGCTCGTTTCTATCATAATAATGAATATGATCTGCTTTTCCTGTTTGTTAGTGAATGAACATTTGTACTAGTGTTAAACTGCCTGTCTTAACTATTCTAGAAATACTCATCCATTCCTTTCTGAAGGATTCACAGCTCACCTTTGCCCTCCCGGAGGCCCATGTGCTTCACCCCTGGGGGCTCCGCTTGGGTTTCCCGTCTCCCCTTCCCACCACTCCTCTCGGCCCCATGGTGGGTGCCGCATTTTTGCCTTTTCTTGGCAGCCCTCGCAGTCGTGATGACCTGCACAGTGTTGATAGCTCCTGGGAGGCGGAGCTGGATTCTGTGCTGCTGACAGAGTGCCCTCTGTGTCTGTTCCAGAGGGTGACACGTGCATTTTTAGGAAAGTTAGGTTGCTCGACTCATTAAAGTTGTGTTGTGGTATCATTACTGAGCATGACATCAAGCTTTTTCATGCAGAACATGAAGATAAATGGTTTTTTTTTCTTTCAGTGGTAATTCATTATTCTAGTTGGCAAATAATTATACACTTTTACAGCTTTTAAATTAGAAAATGTTATTTCACTTGTTTCCCACAGAGAAATACAAAGTTATGGTGCATATCTGTTGATGAAACCTTTGGACCTTAAATAGAAATATTTCCGTGTTGCTAGAAAAGGAAGATCCTTTCATTTGAAGCTTTCTTCTTTGCAGGAATATACCATTGATCCAGACTGGCGTTTCCGAAGTACTGTTCTCACTCCGATGTTTGTTGAGACCCAGGCCTCCCAGAGCACTTTGCACACCCGCACCCAGGAAGGATCCCTTTCAGCTCATGGGCTGACTGCCCGGCAAATACGGGCCACCCAGCAGCAGCAAGTTTTCACACCTACACAGACTGCAGGTAACAGTGCTGCACACCTACCTGCTGTGCACACAGCAATGACTGTAGAAGCAGCCTCTGTCATAAAAACTTTAGTCTTTTGTGAGAGAAGTAAAGCAATAATAGCATACAGTGATAAGGACCACGGGGAGGATATGTCAGTCGAGGAAGGAAAGGAAGGAGGTTCCTAGAATAGTCAAATTCATAGAGAAAGAAAGTATCAGATGCCACAGCTGGAGAGTAGGAATGAGGAGCTCTTGTTTAATGGGTTTTGCAAGGTGAAAAGCATTCTGGAGATGGATGTCGGTGATGGCTGCAGGACAGTGTGAGTATACTTAATGGCACTGGACTGTGTGCTTAAAAATGCCTGAAATGGCATATTTATGTTACGTCTGTTTTAAAATAGGAGAAAAGGATTATTTCTGACTGGAAAAACCAGCGAGAATTTCAGTACATATATGCTATTATTTTGTTTTTGTACAGAAAAGGCTAACATGGCAAATTTTTGTTTGTTTGTTTGGAGTCGGGAGTCTCACTCTGTTGCCCAGGCTGGAATGCAGTTGCACGGTCACAGCTAACTGTGGACTTGACCTCCTGGGCTCAGGCGATCCTTCTGCCTCAACTTTCCAAGTAGCTGGGACTATAGGTGGACACCATCTTGCCCAGCTGATTTTTGTATATTTTTAGAGACAAGGTCTTGCTATGTTGCCCAAGCTGATCTTGAACTCCTGAGCTCAAGCAGTCTTCCTGTTTTGGCCTCTCAAAGTGCTAGGATTACAGGCGTGAGCCACCACGCCTGGTCCAGTATGGCAAATTTAAAACATTTTATCTCAAAACCAAAGTAGACCTAAACAAAATTAATTTACAGCACTTAAACGTTTTTCCCTTTATGTAATTTTTTTCACATTCTGGAGGTGATATTAATTTGAATAATTACAGTGACAATTGTTTGACACTAATATTAGAAATCAGGGCTCTTAGCACTTTATGGTAGGTACCAGGTATTATTCCTATGTTTGGAGCAGGTGACATGTTGCTTACTTTCTAAAATGGGGACACTGAGGTCCAGGTGCCTTGTCGGTCTTGGGTGGCATGTTGGGGACGTGACAGAGCTTCTGCTCAGAGTCACAGGTAGCACAGAGGCTTGAGGTGCTACCTGGTGTGTCCTGGCAGGTGGCACTGCCCATGTGTGATGCTATGCAGTGCTGATTATTGTGATGACTCTGATCACCTGTTGCAGATGGAAGAAGTTCGTTTAACTGGCTGACTGGGAGCAGCATTGACCCATTAGTGGATTACACAGTCTCTTCATCCTCTGACTCCTTGTCTTCTTCTTTGCTGTTTGTCCACAAGAAGAGTGAAAAGTCACAGAGAGCACCCTTGAAGTCAGTGGGATCTGATTTTGGGGAAAAAAGGCTAGGTCTTCCAGGGGACGAGGTGGATAATAAAGTGAAAGGTAAGTAAGGTTGCAGCATGCTTAAAATCACCTAAATCAGTGCAGAGACTCAGATTGGGAGAGCACGTTTGACTGTATCTACATTTCTTTATAACCTGTAATTAAGTCCATTAAAATTTATTTCAGTAAATGTCTGGTACTTACCATTTTGAAAATAATGTTTTTTAGGCATTCCAGAAAGCCTATTGAATAAGTTGGACTCAGCCCATTCATTTAGTGACTTTCTGGAGCATTAGGGGTGGATGATTTTAAGGTGAGGTAGAATTACTAAGCAAATCTCAAAGGCGAGAGGGTAAGAGTACTTAATCCCTGTAGAGAGTGGAGAGTGCCTCAGGAAAGACTGGATGAAGGAGAGGACATTGAGAGGAACTTTGGGAGCTGGGGTGCTGGAATGTGTAGGGTGGAAGGGACTTACCAGTTTAGTGAATGTTTCTGGCATGGCAGCCCTATGCCAAGGCGCTAAAGACCTGAGTAGTCTGGGTAAATGGATGCTTCGGGACGGTTAAGAATAATGGTAAAGGACATTGAAAAGACAGGCTTGAGGGTGGTGGGACACACTTTGAACCCCAGCATTAGGAAGCAGCCATGTAGTGGCCCAAGGACTCTGAATGGCCTTCCCTAAGCAAGGTTTGTGTGGGGCAGGAAATGGAGCTAGGTGAACTGGGGAGTCAGGGCCAAAGACACCTGGACCTGTGTCTTGGCAGCACAGAGGCGGCGGAGCACTGAGAGGCTTGGTGGAAAGTCTGCCAGGCTCGCAAACCCAGTGCCAAGAGGCTGGGATGAGGGGCAGGTCGGAAGCCAGCTCTTCCTGAGAACAGCAGTTCTGGGAGTGAGTGAGAGCCTAGAGAAGGAAGTCTACAGAGAAAAAAGGTCAGGCGGTAGGCCCTTGGGAAAATGCCCACATGGAAACTTCGACACGTGGAAGTAAAAGTCAATTTAGAAGCAGGGTTCAGTTCCTTTTTATTCGATTGCAGGCCATAAAACACACACAAAATTCTTACTTTGCTCCCGCCTAGTCTTTTTCATACTTTTCTGTCACAAAACTGTGGCCCATACGCAGTTCTCTAACACGTAACCGAGGGAGGTAAATTTAGTCGTCTTTTGCTGAAGTTGGAATGCCAATGAGCTCGCTCCTCGTTCCTTCCTTCCTGCTTGCTCAGCAGTTTCTCGGGAGTCCTTTTACATTCTTCCTCCTTCACACCTGTGATGCGCCAGCAAACACAGCCCTTGGTCCTGCCTGTGAGCTTGGACTGTCATGGCTCCCAGCTTCGAACGAAGTCCCAAAAGGACTCTCGCCCTCCATGGCTTCTCTGTTGTCTACCTCACCCTCACGCCTGGATGCATGCCTGTGACACATGCCACTTGCTGTAAGGCTTTCTCTCTAAGCTGTGAAGCGTTGCTGAGAGAGGTGGGCATGTGCGATGATGTGCAGGCCAGGTGATGGATGGGTGCTAGGGACTGACTAGGTTGACTGGGCTCTTCACTGAACAGGCATGAAGCGCAGAAGTAAGCGAACATTGGTGCGGATGGCAGCAACTGTTGTACACAACTCGGATTGTTCCATAGTGTTTCCCTGTCTATATTCTAGAGTAAAAAAAGGTCACAGATGGCGTTGGTAGAATGAGGGGGCCATGTACAGAAATTATGGAAGAAAAGAGGCAAAACCTAATTTGAACCATTTTCTTTGAGAGTTTTGTGTGAATTTGGAAAAACTCAGTCACAGAGCTAAATAGGTAAAATGAATAGCTACCATTTAAATTTATTTAGCATATTTGAATCGGTGTACCTTCGTAGATGTAAAATATTTCATATACTGTTTTCTTTGGGGTATGTGTACATTGTTGCCTAAGTGAGTATATTTAGAGGCTCATAAGATATAATGAATTAATACTGTGATACTGTTTATCATCATTTAAAGAAAATAGTTTAAGAAACTAGCTTAAAGTATTACTTTACACCGTTACTTTGTTTAATTTTCAATTTCCTTTCCTTATTTATATTGGTTACACATGCATGTAGTTTAAAGAGACCAGTCAGAACTTGGCAAAAGCTTATCAGAAGAAATGGCAGCCCTCTATAATACACATTTCCCAAATCCCAGAGGCAACCATTTACAAACCTCTTAGCTGAGTTTTGGTTTTCACCTCCACATCTCCAAAGAGTCTTTTTATATTGCTGTTTTTTCCTTCAATACTAGTCATTGTCTTTTTCTGTCTGTGCATGACGGACATGAGAGGATCTTGTTTCTCTTCTCCCTCTCCTGTGTCACATGTGCGCGCGCACACGTGCAGATGAGGTTTGTTTACCTGTGCTTAATTATGTCATAGTCTTAGTTTCATTAACATTTAGTGCTTCTTTTATTCTGACTATATAATATATTGTGATTGAACCATGAGTAACACTGTTAACTGTTTTTCCTTTCCTTATATTTCCCTGGTGTTTCTTCCTGGGCATTAATAATTATTTTGGTTTATATGCCTAGTTTTCTACATATTTATCGCCGAATTTCCCCTGAGCTGTGCAGTTGTCTTTTCTGTGTCCCAACATAAAGGTGTTTCATCTTCTTAAAGAAGACTTTCCTGGAGCCTCTGGCCTGCCATGTTCCAGGTGCTTGCCCCGAGGCTCTGTTCACTTTCAGTGACATACTCTCATCCCAAGGGATTGTCCCCTTCCCAGATCTGATTCCTCCACATGGGTTGGCTCATCCCTTCTTTGTGGCGGAGCACCTCCTTAGCAGTGTGCCAAGGAAAGGGGTCAGAGGCAGTGAGCTTTTATTGCTCCCTGATGTCATCACGTTGCTTTTGAGAGCACGCACATCTGGTGGGTATTGCAGCTGTGGAGTTCGGCTGTGGATCCCTCAGGGTCCCCAGTTCCCCAGGGGTGCAGCACAAGACCTCATGCCACCCTCCGTGTGGATCCTTTGTAAGAACCTGGCTCTTTGCTCCATGGACACTCTGAGGATCTTTTTAAAGCCAGTTTTCTGAAATTTCCACAAAGTTTTCTTTGGTGCAGGTCTACTTTAATCCGTTTTTTTCTGGGCTTGTGTTTTGTCCTTTTAGACTGCTAACTTCTGTTTTTCAGTTCTGAAATATTATCATGGGTGATTTTGTTGATAACTTCTTCCCCTCAGTTTTCTCTGATTTTTCTTTTTGGGACCCTGATGCTTGGATATCAGACCTTTTAGATGATCTTTCTAATTTTCTTGTTTTTTCCTTCTGTGGTTGTCACTGCCTCTATTTTCTGAGAATTGTCTTTCACCTTATCTTTCATCCCTTGCATTATATTTTAATGTCCATGAGCTCGTATTGTTCCCTGAACATATCTTCCATTCTTGATTGCCAACTGAAGTATCTATTCTTATTTTTCTGAAAAATGATAAGTTTTTGAAATTTTTTTCCTGCACAGTTTGTTTTTAACAGTTGCTCTTTCCTTGTCAACTCATATTTGAAGCTTTTCTCAAATGGCTGATGCTTTGGGGTTTTGGCTTGTGTTTCCAGGCGCGGCACAAAAAAGGCATTTGGAATAATGCAAATTGGGAGTATGTGCTTGTCACTGAGGGGAAATTGGGCCAGAAAAAGATGTTGAAACATCTGTGGCATCTGCTCTCTATGCTGATCGATTACCCAGGCAAGATTTCCAACCGCTGGCCTGTGTTCCGAAGCCTCCCGCCAGCACTCTGGGGTCTAGCGGGAGAGGCAGCTGCCCGCTGCAGAAGTCCTACCCACTGCCGATGCAGGGCCTTCTCCGCTGTCCTGCCGGTGTCTCCCCATCCCCTGCAGCGGCTCCCTTTCCTCCCGCCTCTGGAGGGGCCTGGCCCTCCCAGCTGCCAAGTCTCCTGATCCTTCTCCGTGATCATCCCCTCCCCCCTGTTCTTCAGCCGCTGAGCCAGGATTTGGCTGAGGCTGGTAGCGGTAACAACTCTGATCCCCCTGCTCTCCAGCTTCCAGAATTGCCTAGCTGCCTTTTCTGCGGCTCCTCATCGTCTCATGTCTCTAAGGGAACACTAAGTACAAGTTTAAACGTGTCGCCGGTCATGGCAGTGCATGCCTGTAGTTGCGGCTACTTGGAAGGCTGAGGCGGAAGGATCGCCGCTGGAGTGGCCGTGAGTGTGCTACTGCACTCCAGCCTGGGCACCTGAGCGAGACTCCAGCTCAACAAATGAATGAATGAATGAACGAGCAAACAAAGCAAAATAAAAGTGGAGCCAGGCAACCTCACTTTCACTCTAGGGGATTCTGGGCAGGAGGCAGGTCTCGTTGGCTATCTGTAACCAGACCTGCTTTACATTCTCCAGGCACAGATAGTCGGGCGGAAATACTAAGATTGCGCCGACGATTTCTCAAGGACCGAGAAAGACTCAGTCTGATTTATGCCAGAAGAGGTGTTGCTGAACAAAAACGAGAGAAGGTTTGTATCTTTTTCAAGAGTTTGATTGGTCAGAATACCTGTTTTATGTCGTAGGATGCAGACCAAGGCAGTAAGTTCACTGTACTCAGTGCCCAGCAATATGCCAGTGCAAGTGGCACCAAGGTAAGCAGGACATGAGCCCTTTGGAGCTTTAGTCCATTGCGCATGACAGAAAAGTTGAGGTTTTAGCATGGGCAGTGTCAGAAATAAAGCTGATGATGAGTACCTCTAGGGAAACCTGTGCTGAAGGTGGTGGTGGAAGGCCGCTCTGAAAAGAGAACACCTGAGATGGGAACCAAGTGACGAGGGGAATGCCAAGGAGAGACCTCCAGGCAGCAGGTGCCTGGCTGTGCCTGGGCTGGGGAGTCTGGGGTGGCAGGGTCAGATGGGGGGCTGGGGGCCTCGAAGGAGGTCGTCACGCCGGTCCTTGCAGCCAAGGCTTATTCTCAGGAAGTAACGAGGAACCACAGCCCTCCAAATCTATGTTTTTAAAAAGTTTTAAATCAAATTTTTAAATTTCAGGAATGTTCAGATTACTTTGTAATAAATATTTAAATAACCTGTGTACCATAGTGATTTTATTTTGATTTACTTCCTGCCATAGACTGGTAAAGCATAGTGACTAAACCCCTGTGAGTAACAGGTGTCATTGTCTTAACTGAGAATTCTGATCTCCCTCTTTGGTTCTGGTGGTTACAGGAGATCAAGAGTGAGTTAAAAATGAAGCAGGATGCCCAGGTCACTCTGTACAGAAGCTACCGTCATGGTGACCTTCCCGACATTCAGATCAAGCACAGCAGCCTCATCACTCCCTTGCAGGCCGTGGCCCAGGTCAGAGTTACAACTGTGTTTTCTGCTGACGTTAGAATATCTGTTTATGGTTCAGGGGTCTCCTTTGTGAAAGGAAAAATGACAGACTGCCCTGTGTCATAGATGAAGTTGGTTTGTCCTGAGCAGTAGACTGGGCATAGAGGCCTTGCTCCGAGTCCTGGCTCTGCCATCTCCTGTCCTGGTTCCATGACGTCTTTTTACGTGGTTGGATTCTGGTTTAGACTTTCTAGCACCAAAGGTGTTATTTACCTCAATTACCGCTGCAGTTGTCTTAGCAGAGTGAGCATAAATGAAAGAATCTGTACAGATCACTCAAGAACCAGTGGGTTATGGACAGGTAAGAGTACGAGTGTGTGCATGTCAGTAGAAGACCAACACGTGCCAGGGACCAGCTCTCCGTCTCTGTGGGCCATAATTATGAGTGATCATTATTTTCTTCATTTTTCTTAATCCATATTTTCTAAAATTTTTTGCAGTAACCATGAGAACAGTTTAAAACAAGACAAATCTATTTCTTAATAATAAACTTTGCACGTTTTACTTAGACAGCACTTTTCTAAAACAAAGTAATTTTTAGACTTCACTTAGTTATGCATACATGCCTTCATTTAGCAAATGCAGAGGCTATATGCCAGGAACTGTTCTTGGTACTAATGTCATACATGGTAATAAAGGGTAGTGTTCCTGTGGCTGTGGAGTGTGTGGGATGAAAGCTATAAACCGTCTGGTAGCATAGCATGCTGTTTGATGGAGCTGCAACTCAGACATGGCATTGGTGGTTTTAACAGTTCAAATGGTCAGGATGGTGAAACTGAGCATCAGTTGGCATTTTATTTGAGTGCATCAGTTATCTTAAGCTTTACCATGGTACTGGTGTGATGATAATACCTAAGAACTAATCTTTTTCCAAAATCTTACCAAGCATTGGCCATGCACCCTCTGGACTAATCTTCACCACCGCCCCCCTGAGATGTATTCTGGAAGCCCTGTTTTAAAGATGAGGCATAGGGCCGGGCATGGTGGCTCAGCCTGTAATCCCAGCACTTTGGATTGCCTGAGCCCATGGGTTTGAGACCCGCCTGGGCAACTTGGCGAGACCTCATCTCTACAATAAATCAAAAAATTAGCCGGGCATGATGGCGCATCCCTGTAGTTCCAGCTACTTGGAAGGCTGAGGTGAAAGGATTGCCTGAGCCCAGCAGGTCAAGGATATGGTGGCCGGGAGCATGCCACTGCACTCCAGCCTGGCGACAGTGTGAGGCTCCAACTCAAAAAAAAAAAGATGAGGAATTGGAGACCTAGACTTAACTCAGGAGAGAAGCTATGTGGTTACATATTGATTAAGCCAGCTTTCAAATTCATCTCTCTAGGTCAAAGGTCCTTGTTTCTATAACATATATCAGACAGATACATTTGATTAAATTTCAAGTACTCCTATTGTTAGTGTCTGATAAACCTTTCTAAATAGAATTGCGGTATATAATAGATGTGTTTGGAGCAGTTTGTATTTTCAAATAAAGTTTTGATAGTATTGACGAACTATAGCATTTTCACTTGAGATTCTAATTTGTCTTTGTTCTGAATTTCTTACAGAGGGACCCAATAATTGCAAAACAGCTCTTTAGCAGCTTGTTTTCTGGAATTTTGAATGAGATGGATAAATTTAAGACAATGTCTGAAAAAGACATGATCACTCAAAAGTTGCTGCAAGACTTCAGTCATTTTCTTAATGCCACTTTCCTCTTCTTCCCACCTTTTGTGTCTTGTATCCAGGTAAGAGTCTGCACATAATTCATAACATATGCATTGTCTGCTTTGGCTTCACATAGCCTCATCACTGTGCTTCCCAAGTGGGAGCGTTTGAGAGTAATAAAGTGTTTAAGAGAGGGTGTACTATTTGGATTCCTCTTCCTACATAGGTAGATGTAATTTATTCCCCACAAAACTGATAATATGACAGAATAACCAGTAATGAAAGCTATTGTAAGATGTTTTATTTTGTAATAAGCTAGTCCCTTCAGTGTTTGATTAAACTGTACATTTGTTTAGTTGTTTTTCCCTTATGTAGTGTTCACCAAATTCTTTCCTGCCTCCTGCAGTCAAGAGGTGTTGATTGAGCTCATGCTTGGCTTTGTTCTACGTGAGGGGGGCACAGTGACAAAAAAGGCAAAAACAAAAAGGCAAAAATCCTGTCTTCTTGGAACTTACACTTTAGATGGGTGACAGGTGACAGGCAGTCCACAGACAGATAAAGAACAGAACATTAGTGTCATAGTCCTTGAGTAATAGAGAAGTGTTACAGCAGCGTAGGGGAGTAATGAGGATGAGAGGGGTCCCCCCCAAAACTGTAATTGCCTTTTGGAAGGCAGGCCCCTTGTTTTGTACACTTGGAATTTGTTTCTCTGGGTCAAATAGTCAACTAAAGTTTTATCTGGAAGTTTTAAGAAGGTTGCATCATGATTTGCAGAAGAAACGTCCCAAGTTGTTGCAAACAGGTGACTGGTTCTTCCATTGTGACAACATACCTGCCTACACCACACTGAATGTTCAGAACTTTTTGACCCAAAACAGCATCATTCCCGTGCCCCATTCTCCCATTCACACCTCGAGCAACTTTTTTTGTTTCCCCGGATGAAAAAAGTCCTCAGAGGAAAAAGCACTTTGCCAGTGTGGAAAAGGTAAAGCAAAAAATGGCAGAAGCACTAAAAGGCATCAAAATTGAGGAGTTCAAAAACTGCTTTGAGCAATGGGAAAAGCATCTTGATAGGCGTATTGCATCAAATGGAGAGTATTTGGTGGGTGACTGAAGTTTAAACATGTAAGAATAAATACACGATTTTTTATAAATAATTTCCAGTTTTTTTGTGTCCTTCCTGCCCTCGTATATGTCTCTCTCTCTCTCTTCAAATTTTGCTTGTCTTTTCTTGCTTTAACTTAATCCATGGATTGGGTGTTTAAAACTAAAAGGTTGTTTCGTCTGCTAAGCCGGTTGAGTATTGAGGAGAAATTCGTTCATAGAATCACTCAGAAAAACCTATGGTGATATCACCGCTTCACATCAGAACTTTCGTGCTCAGAAGGGCTAATCACGCCTTTGTGAAGACACGGTCCGGGTGCCGCTGGCTCTCAATAGTTGCGCTTGTCTGGCTTCACAGGACGTCAGCTGCCAGCACGCAGCCTTGCTGAACCTCGACGCCCCCACGGTGGGCGCCAGCTGCCTCGCCAGCCTGCAGCAGCCTGTGGGGGTCCGCCTGCTGGAGGAGGCCCTGCTCCGCCTGGCGCCCGCCGCGCCCCCTGCCAAGCGCGTCCGAGCGAAGCCCTGCCTCCCTCCCGACGTCGTGCGATGGGTGGAGCTGGCCAAGTAAGAGCAGGTTTGGGCGTTCTCGAGGGAGCTTTGTGGAGTTGACCAGTGTAGCGCGGGAAAAACCTGGCTTCGTTTTGGCAGAAAGTGAATCAGTGAGGTTGGTCGGAGCATTGCTGTAAAAGAAATACTTTTTAACATCTTTCAGGCTGAGTACCATTCTAGGAGTCGAGAATGGTTGCCACGACAAAGAATGCCTTGCTCTAGGAAGGAGAACGTGGATTAAACCTGTCGGTGTCTTTCATTATACAATCTTTTGCACTCAGTATTGTCTTCCAAGTTTAGTTTCCTAAAGTGGCTGTACGTTAGAATGACAAGTGTTTTATGTTTCTCTGCTTTGCTAAACCGAGTAGAGGATGACTGAATATTTTAAGCAGAACTCAAACTTTCAGAAACAGTTTAATTGAATTACTTTGTTTATTTGGGAAAAACAAATTCCCAAATTGTACTTGTGCCATTTTGCATTGTGTCTGTTTCTTCCCTTACTAGTGGCTTTTTCATATGAAATTAGACGTACCTACTTCTAAAGGGGCTGTTAGATTAGGATTGAAATCTAATTTGAATTTCTGTTTTGTAATACTGATTTTTAGGGCTTTAGGTTCTATTTCTTTTTTTTTTTTTTAAAGATAATAAAGGCAAGGGTGGGAATCCTTGTGCTTTCTGCTGTTTTGTTGTTAATTCATGTCTTTCTTCCCTAATTGAACACTGAATGTGTAAGGCACTGTACCACATGTCAAGGAGATGTGAAAATGGATTGGAAATTGATCACAGACTCACAAAACTAACAATCCAGTAGGAAATGTATGTACTTTACATATAACTGACTATAGTACAAAGTAGGAGACGGTGAGCACCAGGGGAGGCAGAGTACTGAGGTAAAATGCCTGTGCAATTCAGAGAGGGCCTCTGGGCGATACTGATTGTATCCCGAGTTTGCACATCTCATTGCTTCAGATGTGTAAAGGGATATTAGATAACATCTTACATGTTTAGTATTTTCAAAGAGTGAGAAGTCCAAATAATATGTATTTGCTTGAGTAAATGGAGCATGCAACTATTAAGGTCCTAAGCCTTCCACATTTTTTCCTACCTTTATTAAATATATCCTCATGCTTTTATATGTGATATTTTTGCATTCCTTGCAAAGTATTGTGAACATAATCTAGCCTTTCCTTAATATGTCACGGCCACTGTTCTGACTATGTTATGGTGTATTCAATCCAGGGACCTGGTGACCAATGTCAGGTGTATGTAAGGTGATATCTTTTTTTTCTGAGTTCATGGACTCCTTAAGTGTGAGGCTGTGAGCTGCTCTTCTACCACCGACCTACCCACCTTTTCCTCTGATATATTATTTTTAATCCTCTATCAACAAAGCAAAGAGAACCACATCTGTTAGATTTTGATCTAAGTTCAAAATCAGTAGGCTCTGAGAGAGAGCTTGCAGAGCATGTTTGATGTCAATATAAGAACTCTAGTACCCAGGAAGGGAACTGAATAGCCAGAGAACCAAGAAGGAAGTAGCCCTCGGCTGGCTGGTCAGGTGACTGCGGATTTAGGAAGAGATGACATTGGGTTGAGCCGTGAAGGTGGAAAAGAAGTTTCCTGGAGAAAGATCACAAACCTGATGGCCACTGAGTGAAGAGCATTGTGGAAGGGGACTTTGGTCGATAGGCTCAAGTGAGAGTTTCATTAAGGTACAGAGGTAACTAGCAAATATTAAGGCTGCAAGGAAATTACTCGTAAATGGAATTGAGATGGTTCATAGAACATGAATTAAACGTGGCATCGGTAGAGTCAGGATTGTTTTTATTTTATTATTTATTTACTTGCTTCTGGGATTTTTA
Source organism: Cephalopachus bancanus (assembly GCA_027257055.1). Classification (NCBI taxonomy): domain Eukaryota; kingdom Metazoa; phylum Chordata; class Mammalia; order Primates; family Tarsiidae; genus Cephalopachus; species Cephalopachus bancanus. The sequence goes on from JAPVLO010000325.1 coordinate 4,133,398, forward strand.
GGGCTAGATAAGGATTCCAGATGAGTCACCTGCAGATATTGTAATGGATTAATACTGAAGCAGCTTATTTAATGAAATGATTTATACATTGTGAATTTTTTCAGGTTTCACTTTGAATGCACATTAGAATAATTTCTGTCTGAATAAAAAATAGTAAGGCCCAACTAACTTCAAAGTTTTTTTTAATTTTATATTTTTAGCAAAATAAAAATAACATGAATATCTTCTCTAGTTAATGTAATGTGTGACATCTTAATTTAGTATCATTTCACTAGAAAGCAATTATTTTAAAATGTTGACATGTTCATTGATTTGGATCTCTTTTTGTTTTTTTATAGGCTGTACAGATCAATTGGAGAATATGATGTCCTCCGTGGTATTTTTAGCAGTGAGATAGGAACAAAGCAAATCACTCAGAATGCGTTATTAGCAGAAGCCAGAAGTGATTATTCTGAAGCTGCCAAGCAGTATAATGAGGTAAAATTGATCTCTAGCAAAACAAGCTACAACAGGTCTTTGAATACCACTCTTTTCTTCAGTGTCTTTTCATTATAACATTGATGAGGGAAAAAATTGGCTTTGTTACACATGGTTTGCTTAGAGACACAGTTTCCAAGAACCTCTTGATGATGTTAAGTGAGGACCTACCATGCCATAAAATGGTACCATGTGACCAAGCTCGGTGGCTCAGCCTGTGATCCCAGCACTTGGGCAATCCGAGGTGAGTAGACTGCCTGAGCCCACGGGTTCGTGACCCGCCTGGGCAACTTGGCGAGACCTCATCTCTACAATAAATAAAAAATTAGCCGGGCATGGCAGCATGCGCCTGTAGTTCTGGCTACTTGGAAGGCTGAGGTGGAAGGATCGCCAGAGCCCAGCAGGTTGACACTGGGGTGGCTGTGATCATTCCACTGCACTCCAGCCTGAGAATTGGAGTGAGACTCCAGCTCAAAGAAAACCCAAAAGCAACTGTACGATGTTATTTCCATGTGTGGTATATATTATACAATTTGTATTTGAGTGGATTTTCTTTCCATTGGTAACAAATTTGTAAATAAGTAAAGAAAATTTTAGAAGCTGACTGTAGGTTCAGTTATGTACATTTTGTGTTTTGAGTTGCTAGTGACCATCTAAGCATAGGTGTTGAAATTCAGAGTCTGTGACCTGTGAGACTCCTGAATGAGCAAGCAATCCAGGTTTTAAAATTCTCTGTGGTTTTCTGCAAATGTTAAGTAGTAAATAACCCACACTATTGATTTAAATCAAATTATGAGCCATTAAAGGTCATCAGTCTTACTAATTGATTTCATTGGTAAGTTTCTCAGAGAAATGGCTTCCTTCTGGTTAGAATTTTTATTCATTTGTTACTGCTTTGTTTTCTCTTCCAGTGTTACTGAATATTTTCCCTTTTCTCTCCCCCTTTGTCATAAAGCTGAAAATGATCGTCTTTAGTGTGATTGTTACACCACCTTCTTCTTTGCATCGGTATTCTTTCCAACTTTGTAAAATAATCATGTTAACCCTTCTCTGCCAGGCTCTCAATAAACAAGAGTGGGTGGATGGTGTGCCCACAAAAGCCGAGAAGGATTTTTGGGAACTTGCATCCCTTGACTGCTACAATCACCTTGCTGAATGGAAATCACTCGCTTATTGTTCTACAGCTGCTGTAGACAGGGAGGACCCACCAGACCTGAATAAAATGTGGAGTAAACCGTTTTATCAGGTGGGTAGAATTATTTATAATGCATTACAATAAATATTTTAAGTGGTCGGGTATTTTCTAATTAGCAAAATTGTTTAAAACTTTTCAAAAACATGGTGGTAGTTGTGAAGTGTTCGGATATTTACGTAACCTGATCCCCTCCCTCCAAACTCTGTAGCACTGCTGAATCTCTTGTCATTTGTAGTTGACCCTTTCAAAATAAATGAGATAAGTTTTAGAGCAAATATTAGCATTCCTGATGTGACCACACGAAAGAATATTTCCTGTTGTCTCTCATATCCCAAGAAGTTGTTCCGGATTCCCAGCAGCACCCATGCCACCCAGTGCTGGGGCAGATGACTCTCCTGGTCTCTTCACACCACACCGTTTTAACGCTTGTAAATTCCTCAGCTTGTGTATAACATCCAAGTCATCTTCCAGCTAAAAGTAGTTTCCATTTTCTGTGGAACAAGTTCTTATATTCTGTGGTTACGAAACAAAGCTGTTTTAGATGAACTTGTTTTTAAAATTGTAGTTTTAGGTTTGAAACACGAGATATCATCACCTTGGCTGAAAATCTTGACTTATAAATTTTCTCAAAGGGCCGGGCATGGTGGCTTACGCCTGTAATTGCAGCACTTTGGGAGGTTCAGGTGAGAGAATTGTCTGAGCCCAGGGGTTCAAGACCAGCCTGGGCAACTTGGCAAGATCCTTGCCTCTATAATTAAAAAAAGAAATGTAGCTGGGCATGCTGGTGCATACCTATAGTTCCAGCTACTTGCAAGGCCGAGGTGGACGGATTGCCTGAGCCCAGCAGGTTGAGGCTGCAGTAGCACTCCAGCCTGGGGGACAGAGTGAGATTTTGACTCCAAAAAAAAGGGATTTTTTAAGCAAAAAATATTATAGAAATAAAATCATTAGGCATACTTGGATGGGCTTTCTGAAGTTACAAGTAGATGTTGATGGTCCTTAGGAGACATACCTGCCATACGTGATCCGCAGCAAACTGAAGTTGCTGCTCCAAGGAGAGGCTGACCAGTCCCTGCTGACGTTTGTTGATGAGGCCATGCACGAGGAGCTCCAGAAGGCTCTCCTGGAGCTTCATTACAATCAGGAGCTGAGTCTGCTGTACCTCTTGCAAGATGATGTTGACAGAGCCAAATACTACATTGACAGTGGCATTCAGATGTTTATGCAGGTAAGACAGACAGAATCGCCTAAAATATACCATCTTTGTATTTTTTAGAAGTCGGTAAACTCAAGAAAAAAATCAGCAACCAAAAGTTTTCAAGTTTTTTTATACCACCCATTTTCTTCTTCTACTTTTTTAGTTTCTGCTAATATTGTTCTTTGCTCTGTCCTTACCTTAATGCCTTTTTAAATTTTTTTGTTTTGTGTTTAAATGTTGCATGTTTTGTTTTTTCCTTGAGTTCTTATCTTTCTCATACTGTTAAAGAACACTTGAGAGTAGACTTTTCTAGTTGGAGAAGTAGAACATAACTTTGGTTGCTTTGTAGAGAACATGGACTGATGTTCCATTTTCTTTTTTTTACTATTTTTTGATTTTTCTGAGACAAGATCTTGCTCTGTTGCCCAGGCTGGAATGCAGTGGCATAGCTCACCGCAGTCCTAAACCCCTGGACTTAAGCCATCCTCCTGCTTCAGCTTCCCAAAATGCTGGAATAGCAGGCAAAGGGCCACTAGGCCTGGCCTTCCCTTTATTTCCTGCTGTTCCTTCTTTCCTTTTCGCTTTTCTAAGAATCTTCTGATAGTTATTTGTTTGATTGTTAGTCAGTGTCTCAGTTAACAATATTTAGCATATGTTAGTAACATTTAGCATAGAAGCATAATCATTGGCCAGCCAAGGTGACTCAAACCAGTAATCCTAGCATTTTGGGAGGCCGAGGCAGAAGGATTGCCTGAGCTCAGGGGTTTGAGATCACCCTGGGCAACTTGGTGAGACCTCATAAATAAAAAAATATATATATGTAAGCCAGGTGTGGTAGTGCATGCCTGTATAGTTCCAGCTACTTAGAAGGCTGAGGCAGAAGGATCTCCTGAGCCCATCAGGTCAAGTCTGTGGTAGCCGTGAGTGTGCCACTGCGCTCCAGACTGGGCAACAAATGAGACTCTGACTCAAAAAAAAAAAAAGAAAAAGAAAAGAAACATAATCATTCATTGTTTTCATTTTTATTTGACTGTTTTGAAATTGAGTGTACATTCAAGAAGAAGTTTATCAAAGAAGAAAGAGTTCGCTTCTGTAGTTTTCAGTTTTATATTTCAAGGTGTTGGGATTTTTAAAAAGCGATGGCAAATGCTGGCAGTGATAGCCTGATAATATTGATTTTATTGATTTGTTGAACCAAAATTTGGTTGAAACCCTAAAAATTCTATTTTAATTTTAAACCATTTGTTAATTGTTTCTGTGACCTAGTTATTAATCACTCTGAGACACATTGGGTAATTGGCATATATAGAGAGTAGTTGCTATATTTCATGTTTTAGAGAACTGCAGTAAAAATTTAAAATTGTGATGTGACTTGTAACAAGACTTATAAATGCGCTTTTTTTTTAAAGAATTATTCTAGTATTGATGTCCTTTTGCATAGAAGTAGACTTACCAAATTGCAGTCTCTACAAGCTTTAACAGAAATTCAGGAGTTCATCAGCTTTATAAGCAAACAAGGTAATTATTTTATCTTGCCATTAGTTTTCTTATTTCTAAATATAGAAGAATTTTAGCTTTAAGTTTTTTGCTTATTTAAAGTACATGTGTTTTAAATGCACGGGTTGAAAACTGCATTGAATTTGTACAAATATATATCATTGAGATAAATGTTTTAAATGATCAGGCACTGTTCTAGGCACAAAATAAAACATGCTGCCTAGCTTGATGAGGCTTTCAGAGCAGTGGGGTGACTCCAGAGGACATGTGTGCAGCGGGATTGAGGGTGGTAAAGCCTTTCAGGACCGAAGGGCTGCCAAGTGTGGAAGAGGCAGGGGCTTGCAGAGCCTTGCCCGACAGAAGACTGTGGTGCTTCTCAGGTGCTAGGATATTGTGACTGGATACAAGGTGCCCAGGCCCGAGGAGAGGACAGGGAGGTTGTGGGTGGCCGTGTGTGGAACACCTTTGTGCTGCTAATGAATGGCTTTAGTCCCAGTGCCTGTGGGAGGCCATCTAAGAGAAAGAATACATCTTTGCAAAAGTAACACATCTGCCAGGTGAAGTGGCTCACGCCTGTAATCCCAGCACTTTGGGAGGTAGAGGAGAGAGGATTGCCTGAGCCCAGGGGTTTGAGACCAGCCTGGGCAACTTGGCAAGGCAATACATTAAATAATCAATCTCCACAATAAATCAAAAAAGTAGCTGGTGTGGTGGTGCACGCCTGTGGTTCCAGCTACTTGGAAGGCTGAGAAGGAAGGATCACCTGAGCCCAGAGGTCAGAGCTGTGGTGGCCATGAGCATGCCACTGCACTCCAGTCTGGCTAACAAAGTGAGACTCCAACTCAAAAAAAAAAAAAAGTGAAAGATTTTAGTTGTAAATCTGAATATCAGTTTTTTCCTAAATAATGAAAAATAGTTATGAAAGATACTTTTCAGAATACTAATAAAAACTGGTATTTGTGTCTAATTGTTCTCTGTTTTAAATTTAGAAAATTATTTTTCAAGTACATTATTACGATGTATTGTTTCTTAAATGCTTTCTGTTTTCCAGGAGCTGTTTTAATCATTGATATTACTTGGCTACATTGATATTACTTGTTTTTTTTACAGCCTGTTAGATGTAGACTGTTTTCCCCCATTTTATAGAGGCTTAGAGACATTAAATGACTTGCCTAAGTTAATAAATGAAAGATCCAAATTTTGAACCCAGGTCTGTCTCATCTAAACTCATGTTCCTAACCACTGCTTTCCACCAATAGAGAAAACTGAAGCTTTAAACATTAACAAAGTGAAATTTCAGTTTTATGAGGATGATTATGAATCCCTTTTCTGAGAATCTTGAGGCCAGATTGTTTTAGATATTAGAAATGTAACCTGTGCACACACTGGAGTCTGGGGCAGCATTCCATAATTAACTCAATGTTGCTGCTCTGGCTGAAGTTGTGAGAATTCACATTAATAGCATAAACAGAAAACATAAGTATCCCTATGCCAATTAAGATCTGATTTTGGCCAGGTGTGAAGGCTCAAGGTTGTAATTCCAGCACTTCGGGAGGCTGAGGCGAGAGGATTGCCTGAGCCCACGGGTTTGAGACCAGCCTGGGCAACAGTTAGACCCCCGTCTCTACAATAAAACAAAAAATTATCTAGGCATGTTAGCGTACACCTGTAGTTCCAGCTACTTGGAAGGCTGAGGCGGAAGGAACGCCAGGGGAGCAGGTGATCGCTGGAGTGGGCGTGAAGTGTGTCACTGCACTCCAGCCTCAGGTGACAGAGTGAGATACCAACTCAAAAGAAAAAAAAATCTGATTTTACCACCAAGAAAATTTGTTGCAGCCCTATCAAAATGTTTTCAGCTATCAGTGCTTTTTAGGTTTTGGAATTACAGCGGAAGGACTGATGACTCATAGTAAATTTAAAAGAAGTGTGTATGTTTATTACTCCATCTTTATATCCTTTTGAGTTTAAATGTCAGCATATATTAAATTTAGTGTGATAACTTTGTATTCCTTTTGTAAACTAAATAATAAAATGATTTTATTTATTTATTTATTTATTTTTTGAGTTGGAGTCTCACTCTGTCGCCCAGACTGGAGTGCAGTGGCCGCTCCCGGCCACCGCAGCCTCGACCTGCTGGGCTCCAGCGATCCTCCTGCCTCAGCCTTCCAAGTAGCCAGAATTACAGGCATGCGCTACCACACCCGGCTGATTTTTTGATTTATTGTAGAGATGAGGTCTTGCTGCCCAGGCGGGTCTCGAACCCGCGGGCTCAGGCAATCCGCTCACCTCAGCCTCCCAAAGGCGCGGGATTACAGGCTGAGCCACCGAGCCCAGGCTAATAAAATGATTTAAAAAAAAATTTGGACAAGAAATGTGAACTAAATTTCTATTTACTACTGATGATCTCGCATTGTCAGTTGGTCTTATTGAGCTATGGCTATGATCATCTATCTAATACTATTTTTAGGCAATTTGTCATCTCAGGTTCCCTTGAAAAGACTTCTAAAAACCTGGACAAACAGATATCCAGATGCTAAAATGGACCCAATGAACATCTGGGATGACATCATCACAAATCGGTAAGACGTGGTCCTTTTGAGCCAGCTGTGTTTCAGATTCTTTTTTGAAATTGCCACAATGGTTTTTCTTCCACATCGTGGTTTAAGGAAATTTGGGGGATTTGAGTCTAGTGTAGTTATCTTCTATCTTGCCTATTTTCCATTTAAGTTACTCTCGAAGAACTCTGCATCCGCAGCATTTCCTCTGTCCCACTTGCCCTATGGGAATGCTTCCAGCTGCTGCTGGTAGCCGCCATGATGCTGGTGGCTGGTCATGAACAAGCTTCAGGCAGTGACCGAGCAGTAACAGTGGGGCAGTGTGCATCTGCTTCTCTCTCACGACTGCATTTCCAGTAATGAGCTGGCAGCAGAGAAGATTACTGCATAATGATTTTTTTCTACTGTTACAACTTGGATTTGTGACACTCTCACCTCCTACTTCCCAGCTCATTATCCAGTTGTGTGTCACTTCCCAGGTCTGATATCATTGTCATGTCATCTTTTCCCACCCCATAATGACCCCGTGCAATTCATAGTGCAGACCCTGACCAGGTATGCGAGGGAAGAGTAGAATCAGAGAGATAGTGATTTATATTGCACAGATGTCCATAGAAAATAAGACTCAACGACCTGACCCCAAGTGTAGCATTCTTCCATTATTTCCTCCACTACGTTTTTTTTTTTTCAAGTTGGGAGTCTCACTCCGTCATCCAGGCTGGAGTGCAGTGGCACACTCACAGCCACCCCAGCGTCAACCTGCTGGGCTCCAGCGATCCTTCTGCCTCAGCCTTCCAAGTAGCCAGAACTACAGGCATGCACTACCATGCCTGACTTTTTTTTTTTTTTAATTGTAGAGACAAGGTCTCACCAAGTTGCCCAGACTGGTCTCAATCTCGTGGGCTCAGGCAATCTACTCACATCTGCTTCCCAAAGTGCTGGGATTGCAGGCTGAGCCACTGAGCCCAGCCTTAACTATTTATTTTGAAATAAATTCCTACTTGTGGAAAAGTTGCAAGAAAAGTAGTTTTCTCCTGTGTATCTTTTACCCAAACAAATCGATTTTTTTGTTGTTGTTGGCAGTAGCTTTTTTTCTTTTGAGTCAGGGTCTCACTCTATTACCCAAGCTGGAGTACAGTGATGCTGTCATGGCTCACTGCAACCTCTACTTCCTGGGCTCAGGCAATCCTTCTGCCTCAGCCTCCCAATTAGCTGGATCTATAGTTGTGCACCATCATACCTGCCTAATTTTTTGATGTTTTGTAGAGAGGTTCTCATCATGTTGCCTAGGCTGGTTTCCAGCTCCTGGGCTCAAGCAATCCTCCCGCCTCAGCTTTCCAAAGTACTGGAATTTCAGGCATGAGCCACCATGCCGGCCGTTTTTGGTAACATTTTTAACATTTTGCCATACTGGCTTTTTTATTCTCTCCAAAACATACGTTATTTATTTTCTGAATCATTTGAGTATAAGTTGGATACATCAAGTCCCTTTGCCTCTGTGCATTTCCTAAGAAAAAGAATATTATCTTATATAGCCACAGTTCAAATATCAATTTCAGTGCTTTCAGTTTTAATCTACAGCCTAACTTCAGTTTTGTCAATTGTCCCATTAATGTCCTTTGTGGCATTTTCTCCCCATCTAAGACAGGTTCTGTACATGTACTGCATGTTGATGTGTCTTTTTAGTCCCCTTCAATCTGGAACTATTCCTTAGCTTTTCTTTGTCTTTCACAATGTTGACACTTTTGAGAAATATTCCTGTTTGGGTTTGTCTTATGTTTCTTCAGATCAACACAAATGACCCACCCCTAGCCACAATACTTCTTCTCAGGCTAGCACATAACATGTGGGCCACAGTGCCCACTTGCCTCTTACAGGTAATAGTAATTGTGATTGCCTGGTTAAATTATTGTCTGGTCTCTGTACTGTATAATGCTGATTTTGTTTTCTTTGCAACTAATGAGTAATGTGAGAGATGCCTTGAGACATGCAGTAATAATTTCTGACTCTGATCACGCATTCCATGTTTATCAGTCTGCATCTTCTTGTAAGGAAGCACCTCTCTTCTCTTCCATCGATTTTTTTATTTTAAAAATTATTACTACAGATTCCAGTTTTATTGGGTGGGATGTAGCCCATTATTTTATGTCTGGCTGTTTCAGCAGGAGCCCCTTCAAGCTGATGTTGCAGGCTCGTCTTGCAGCTGTTCTCCTGCTTTTTCCTAAAACTACTATGGTTTTCGTGTTTATATTTGGGTCTCTGATACATTGGAAGATAATATTTGTAGACGGTGTGAGGGTGGGAGTAGGTGTGAATTTTTTCCACATAGAGGCCTATTTATCTAGACCCACCGACTCAAAAGCCTTTCTTTCATAGTTGAATTTCCTAGGCACCTTTTTTGAAAATCAGTTGCCTGTATATGTGTGGGTATATTTCTAAATGCTCTTTTCTAGCTCTTGTTTTATATCTTTTCACAATATCAACCTGTGTTTATTAATGTTGCTTTATAGTAAGTCTTGAAATCAGACAGAGTGAATTTTCCAACTTTGACTTTCCTTATGAAAATTGTTCTGAGGTGAGAGATTGCCTGAGAACATGGGTTCTAGAACAGCCTGGGTAACTTGGTGAGACCTCATCTCTACAATAAATCAAAAAATTAGCTGTGCGTGGTAGTGCACACCTGTAGTTCTGGCTACTTGGGAGACTGACACAGGATAGCCTGAGCCTCGCAGATCGATGCTGGGGTGATGGTGAGTGTGTCACTGCACGCCAGCCTGGCCGACGGAGTGAGATTCCAACTCAAAAAAAAAAAAAAAAAAGAAAATTGCTTTGTTTATTTTAATTGATGTGCATTTATATTTGCATTTTAGAATCTGCTTGTCAATTTCTACAAAGAAAAACTGCTGAGGTTTTTTATTGCAACTATGTTGACTATAGATCAATTTGGGGAATTGTCATTTTAACAGTATAGAGTTATCCAATTCATAAATACGGTATTTCTGTTTATTGAGATCCTCTTGATTTCATTGATTTTTATTTTTTCATCTTGGGGTTCTTGAATGTTTTTTGTGATTTATTTCTAAGTATTTTATGCTTTTTTGACAGTTATAAATGGAGTATTTTTCAATTGTTTGCTGCTCATACCTATTCCTTTTTATATATTAACGTTGTATCTTTGCTAACTTCACTTACTAGGTTTTAATTTTGTTTTACAGATTCTCTAGGATTTTCTCTCATTTCACATCATATGCAGATAAGGATCGGTTTTACTTCGTCTTTTCTGAACTTTATGCCATTTATTTATTTTTCTCACCTTGTTGAACTGGTGATGACCTTGAGAACAGTCTTGAATATAAGTGCTGAAGTGAGCATCTTAGTCTCACTTCACTCATTTACTTTAAAAAATGATAGAGTTTTTCATAGTTGCCTTTATCCAATTGAGGGAATTTCCTTCTGTCCTGGCTTTCATCGAGTTTTGTTTTGTTTTATCATGAATGGATATTGAATTGCATCATAATATTATGTATAATATTATATATATAATTTCCTTAGTAGAATTTAAATTTTCTTTTTTTTTTTTAAATTTTTTATTTTAAAGATGGGGGTACAATTCAGGGTTAGGTCCACAAATATTCATTATGCAGGTACCCTTGTTGATGATGTGTTGTACCCCCCTTCCCCCAGTTGTTTTCCACTACTGCCAATCCCTTTCTTTTAGTATTGGGATAATTGTTCAAGGTCTGCTTATGAGTGAGAACGTGTGAGACTCAGTTCTTTGTTCCTGTGAACGATCATTCAGTATTATAGATTCTAAGTCCAACCAAGTTGCTGTGACGTTCATAATATGTCCTTCTTTGTGACTGCATCATATTCCATTGTGTATATGTACTGCATTTTTAAAAAAAACCTTTATCCAGTCTTCTTTCAATGGCCAGCACGGTTGTTCCATGTTTTTGCTATTGTGTAAATGCTGCAATAAACGTGCACATGTGGGTATGTTTTTTTCATGGAGCGATTTGAGTTCCTCCAGGTATACTCCCAGAATACTTTCAGTTTTTTTTTTTTTTTTTTTTTTGAGTTGGAGTCTCACTCTGTCACCCAGACTGGAGTGCAGTGGCTGCTCCCGGCCACTGCAGCCTCGACCTGCTGGGCTCTGGCGATCCTTCTGCCTCAGCCTTCCAAGTAGCTGGAACTACAGGCATGCGCTACCACGCCCGGCTAATTTTTTTTTTTTTTATTGCAGAGATGAGGTCTCCCCAAGTTGCCTAAGCGGGTCTCGAACCCACGGTCTCAGGCAATCCACTCATCTCAGCCTCCCAAAGCGCTGGGATTACAGGCTGAGCAACCGAGCCCGGCATACTTTCATTTTTAATTAATAAGTAGCCAATAAAATTTCAGGCACCCTTGAACCTAACTTAAGTGTTCAAATCTCCTGACAACTTTTGATTTTTGCCTTCCCCAAATTGAATCCTAAATGCAAAATTTAATACAGTAAAATAAAACTTTCAGGACATCTTTCTGCCTAAACTGTGCTTGACATTTCCCAAGGGGGTCCCTGCAATATGACAAGATTTATTCGTCTTCCTACTAAAAAGAGAAGTGTTAGAAATGATTACGTTTATTTGATGCATTACATTGATGAGTTGCATGGGAAATTGAGGACTCCCAAACCAAGTGTGCCCAGGAGGTCTATGTCAGAATTACATTGCACAGTGCCAGTCTTTAACAGCTTTGGCCTTTGTAGGAACAATTTATTTATGCATGTATATATATATATATATATTTTTGAGTCGGAGTCTCACTCTATCACCCAGACTGGAGTGCAGCGGTCGCTCCCGGCCACCACAGCCTCAACCTGCTGGGCTCCGGCGATCCTTCCGCCTCAGCCTTCCGAGTAGCCGGAATTACAGGCATGCGCTACCACGCCCGGCTGATTTTTTGATTTTACTGTAGAGATGAGGTCTCGCCTGCCCAGGCGGGTCTCGAACCTGTGGGCTCAGGCAATCCACTCACCTCAGCCTCCCAAAGGCGCGGGATTACAGGCTGAGCTACCGAGCCCGGCTTGCATTTAAATTTTCTATTTCTTTTTGTGTCAGTTTTGTTAAATTGTATTTTTCAGTAACCTTGTCCATTTCATTTTTTTAATGGCTGCTTTTTAAATTTTTAAAATAAATGTGTCCATTTCATCTAAGTTGTCATATTGTTGGTATAAAATTGTTCACATTATTCTCTTCCGCGTTTTACTATTTGTAGTATCTGTGGTGGGAACCCCATTTTCATTCCTCACATTGGAGATTTCTGTTCTTTTGTTCCCCCTTTCTTTGTCTAGGCTGAGGTCAATTTTGTTGTTCTCAGAAGACCAGCTTTTGGCTTTGTTAATTTTTTCTTTATTATCTATCAGTTTTCTGTTTCATTGACTTGTCTCATCTTTACTGTATTTTTCTTTCTATTTATTTAGATTGTTTTTTGCCTTTTTTTGTTGTTTCTTAAGGTAGAAAGTGTCATCTTTGGTTTTATACCTGTTCTGTAATATAAGCATTTAAAGTTATATGTGTCCCTCTAAGCAATGCTATAGCTGTAGTTTGCAAAGTTATGTATCAGTTAAAAATATTTTCTAATTCTTGTAAGACTTCCTTTTGATCCATGAGATATTTAAAAGTGTTTTAATTTCTAAATACATGGATTTTCTGGCTATTTTATTGTTACTGGTTTCTAAATTAATGGCATTGTCGTTAGAAAATACACTTCAAGCCAGGCATGGTAGCTCACGTCTGTAATCCCAGCACTTTGGGAGGTGGAGGCAAGAGGATTGCCTGACTTCACGGATTCAAGACCAGCCTGGGCAACTTGGTGAGGCCATGTCTCTACAGTAAATTTTGGGGGTTTTTAAAAATTTTTTTAGTTAGGTCTTGCCAAGTTGCCTGGGCTGGTCTTGAACCAGTGGGCTCAGGCAATACACTCGCCTCAGCCTCCCAAAGTGCTGGGATTATAGGCTGAGCCACTGAGCCCAGCCTACAGTAAATTTTTAAAAAAATTAGCTGGGTGTGGTAGCACATGCCTGTGGTTCTAGCTACTTGGTAGACTGAGGCTGAAGTACCACCTGAGCCCAGCAGGTTGAGGCTGCCGTGGCTGTGAGCGTGCCGCTGTACTCCAGCCTGGGTGACAGGGTGAAACTCTGGGAGGCAGGGAGGGAGGGAGTGGGGGAGGAAAGACCATATAATCTGTTTTTGTTTGTTTGTTTTTTGAGTCGGAGTCTTAGTCTGTCACCCAGGCTGGAGTGTAGTGGCACACTCACAGCCACCACAGCCTTGACCTGCTGGACTCGGGATCCTTCTGCCTCAGCCTCCCAAGTAGTGGGAGCTCCAGGCATACCACCATGCCTAGCTGATTTTCTTTTTTTTAATGGTAGAGACAAGGTCTCGCCAAGTTGCCTAGGCTGGTCTCAAACCCCTGGGCTTTGGCAGTCCTCTCGCCTCCATCTCCCAAATTGCTGGGATTACAGGTGTGAACCACTGCACCTGGCCAAAATATGTCTTTTTATAAATACCATTTCTGATGCTCGTCGTTTGTTCCTAAAGGGCCACATTTTCCTCTGGCATCATTATTCTCAGCCTGAATAGTTCATTGGGCAGTTCTTGTCTTACAGTCTACTGGTGATGAATTGTTGGGTTTTTTCTTTCTCTGAAGATATCCTTATTTCATTTGTCATTCCTGAAGGATGTTTTCCCTGGATGTAGAATTCTGGGCAGATTCCATGTACCCCCTCAGCAGTATCTTTTGGTTTCCAAGTTTCTGGAGAGAACATCATGGTTATTCAAATTGTTATTGCCCTGTATGTAATGTGTCATATTTTTCTGACTGCTTTCAATAATTTTTTTATCATTGATTGTCAGCACTTTGATTATGATGTGTCTGGGTGGTTTTCTTTTAATTTATCCTAGTTAAGATTTACTGAGCTTCTTGAATCTATACATTTGTGTCACCAAATTTGGGGGAGTTTTCTGTCATTGTTTCTTCAAATACTTTTTGCCCTGATTTCTCTCTTTTTGTGGGAATCTAGTTGCACATACATTACACCTTTTGATATTGTTCCATGGGTATCTGAGTCTCTCTTTATTGATATTCAATCTTTTTTCAGTGTAGCCTTCAAGTTAGATCATTTCTGTTGATTTGTCTTCAAGCTTGCTGTCATTTTCTTCTGTCTTATTCTTCTGTTGTCTGTCTAAAGAATATTTTATATTATATATGGTATCTTTCAGTTGTAAAATTTCCATTTGGTTCTTTTATGTTTTTTCTTTCTGTACTGCGATACTCATTTTTATACTTATTTCATGAATATTTTTCTTGAGCATGGTGAAAATATTTGCTTTTAAGGTCCTTATAGGATCGTTCCAACATATGGGTCATCTTAGAATTGACGCCTGTTGACTGCTCTCTCCACTGAAATAGATACATTCTCCTAGTTCTTCTTTTTTTTTTTGAGTTGGAGTCTCACTCTGTCGCCCAGACTGGAGTGCAGCGGCCGCTCCCGGCCACCGCAGCCTCGACCTGCTGGGCTCCGGCGATCCTTCCGCCTCAGCCTTCCAAGTAGCCGGAATTACAGGCATGCGCTACCACGCCCGGCTGATTTTTTGATTTATTGTAGAGATGAGGTCTCGCTGCCCAGCGGGTCTCGAACCGTGGGCTCAGGCAATCCACTCACCTCAGCCTCCCAAAGGCGCGGGATTACAGGCTGAGCCACCGAGCCCGGCTCTCCTAGTTCTTCTTATTGATTAACTTCGGAGTGTATCTTTGAAGTGATGTGTGCAGTCGTTCCACCTTATCTGTGGGGGATATGTTCCAAGACCTTACTGTGGCTCTCAAACCCTGTATACACTGGGTTTTTTCCTTATACATACACACCTTTGCCAAAGTTTAATGTATAAGTTAGGCACAGTCAGAGTAACAACAGTAATAATAAAATAGAACAATCAAAACAATATGTTGTAATAAAAGCTGTGTGAATGTGGTCTCTCTCTTTCTCAAGATATCTTGTACTGTATTGCAGGCAACTGAGACCACAGACAGAAAACCGCGGATAAGAGAGGACTGTGGCATTCTCTTGCATGGACTCTGGGTTCTTTTTTGTAGTTTTCTGGCAGGCAGTCAGCTGATTTCTGTTTGGAAAGTGGTCTCTGCCTTCTTGTGTTCTGTAGGTTCACACCTCAGTTCTGTTTTTAAGCCCTTCTGGCACTGTGTTGAGTCCAGCCTGCACATGCACCTCTCGGGGCAGACTGAGGCCTGCATGGGTTCTCGTACAGACCTAGAATATCCTTCTCTGGTTCTCTTCCCTCCCTCCAGGATTCTCCCTGCAGTGTCTGCCTGGGATCCTCTCTGGGTTCCTCCGCGCAGGATGTAGCGGGACGTCCTTAAGGATCTGTCGCTTACTCATGTTGCCACCCCGCCCCGCAAACTGCAGTCCCTCTTGTGCCGAACAGAAGAAGGAAAGAGTAGAGATAGGAACTCTTTCCAGTGGCAGGCCCTTCTCCCAGCTTTCGTTTCCCTGAGTGTGCCGTCTTCCGTCTTTTCTTTGCTCTCAGAATTCTGGGGAGTTGTGTTTTATATTTTATCCAGACTTTCTAGTTGTTACCAGCAGAGGGACCGGCTGTGGGGACTCACAGTGCCATGCCAGAGCAGACTTGATTATTTTTGGAAAAGATGGTTCTCCTCCTGGTTCACCCTCCCGGTCTGACATGAGAACATGTCAGGTAGTGTAACTCTCTTCTGCCTTTGTTTAATTTATTCCCTCTCTCTGGGACTCCCTCACCACCTGTGCTCCTGAAACTAAGAGCGTTCTTCATGTCTTCATGGCCCAAGAGAGTTTGTCTCATTTGCGACATGCGTCCTCAGCCCACCCTCCCCCTTTTCAGATTCCAGGCATTTGCTCACACCAGCGGGGGACATTTATGGATGGATTCATTCATTGTTTCTTCAAACATTTGTCCAGTGGCCATTTCATGCCACTTTTGTTTGTTCTTATGATTAAAAACAGCTAAAGCTTAAAAACAGCAGCTTTTGGAGGGAGGGGACATTTTGGTTGGTGTGAGTATGAGGAATGAAGAACAGTGTGGTGAGAACAGGAGCAGTCATGTGACAGGAGAGGCTCACATCTTGGGAGGAGCAGAAGAGGGGAAAGGAAAAAGAAATTAGAGAAATGTGAGAAATGTGAAATTAGAGAAATGTGGTTTATCTGGCCACACAGTGTTTCTAATATTACAGAATATTATAAATTGGTCCCTGGATGAACAACAGAAAGTTGACTGATTATGGATCAGGGATAGACTTTAGATGTTGAAGTCCTTTGTCAGTATTACTGATATTAATGAAAATAAAATTAAGTCATATTTATAAATTACGTTACAAATAAAAATAATTTTATAACAACCCAGTATTACTTTAAAAATTCTCAATGGGGCCAGACTCAGTGGCTCAGCCTATAATCCCAGCACTTTGCGAGGCCGAGGCGAGTGGATTGCCTCAGGCCACAGGTTGGAGACCAGCCTAGGCAACTTGGCAAGACCTCATCTCTACAATAAATCAAAAAATTATTAGCAGGGCGTGGTAGCGCGTGCCTGTAGTTCCAGCTACTCGGAAGGCTGAGGCGAAAGGATCGCCGGAGCCCAGCAGGTTGAGGCTGCGGTGGCTGGGAGTGGCCATTGCACTCCAGTCTGGGCGACAGAGTGAGATTCCAACTCAAAAAAAAATAAAAAAAAAAAAAGAGATGGAATTGTGAGTTTGAGTGCCATATTTTGTGGAAGTGGAAACACTAAGTAATATTTGGAAAATACTGCTGAAATATCCTTAGAGATCTTCAAAGAGTTGGTTTATTACAGTAGAAAGTAAATCTAGTACCTAGAGTATACATTTATGGTCTAAATGTGAGCAAAAATTTAACAACCATAGAATATCTGTCTCCAGTTGCTATCCAGTAGCTTCCTGTATGTCAAAGATTTATTTCATCAGTTTCTAACGTTGTTGAATTTTTCTTTATTTTGTGCAGATGTTTCTTTCTCAGCAAAATAGAGGAGAAGCTTGCTCCTCTTCCAGATGACCACACCATGAATGTAGATGAAGACAGTGATCCCAGTGACAGGAGGGAGGTGCATGAGGCAGAGGAAGATGTTACATCCCTGATCAAGAGCTGCAAGTTCTCCATGAAAATAAAGATGGTAGAAAGTGCACGGAAGCAGGTAGGTGCTCATGTCTTTGCTCCTCTGTTGTATCACAGGATCTTTCTAAATTAGACTTTTTTCATAATTTAGCTTTTCTTTAAAATCTGCAGCTTAAGATAATTGATCAGGTAGTGTTTTTTTTCTAAGAAAGAAAACTTGAAGAAACACTTAACTAAAAGTTATCCAGAAGTCTCTAATATGTATTATATACCTGTTGATCATTGCAAAATTATTATATATTATGATCATTGCAAAATTATTATATATTATTTTAAATGCAAATAAACCTAAAGACAGGTTTGATCGTTTTTTACAAAATGAATCCTTACCAGTTAGTTAGAAGTTATTTTTAGAGTTAGTTTGTAGAAATTTATTATTTAATAATAATAATAATAAGATGCTTTTTTAAGAGTAAACATACTTTTTATTTTATTTATTTATTTTTTAATATTTTATTTTAAAATGTGGAGTACAATTCAGGATGAGGTGTACTAGTAGACATCATACAGGTAGAGAATGGGCCTTTCTTTGGTTCCCACTTTGCCTGGTTTGGGGTCAGGTACCCTTGTTGATGTTGTATTCCCTCCCACCACGGCAGTATCCCACTACTGCCTGTCCCATTCTTATAGTGTTAATGGTAAATGTTCAGGATCTGCTTATGAGTGAGAAGATGTGGTACTTTGTTGTTTGTTTCTGTAATAGATCGCTGAGTATTATAGACTCTAAATCCATCCACGTTGCTGTGAAGTCTACATGTTTGTCCTTCTTTATGGCTGTATAATATTTCATCATGTGTATATATCACATTTTTTTAATCCAGTTCAGTTTCAGTGGGCAGCACGGTTGGTTTCATGTTTTTGCTATTGTAAATAGTGCTGCAATAAACATGTGTGAGCAGGTATCTTTTTTTGTAGAATGATTTGAGTTCCTCTTGGTATATTTCCAGTAGAGGGGTTGCTGGGTCATATGAAAGGCCAGTTTCTAGTTCTTTTAGAAATCGCCACACTGTTTTCCATAGAGGCTGAACTAGTTTGCATTTTCCCCAGCAGTGTAGAAGCATTTCCTTTTCTCCACATCCTTGCCAGTATCTGTTGTTTGTGACACCACACAACCTCCCAAGGTTGAAACAAGAAGACATTGAGACACTAAGTAGACCAATAACAACCCAGGAAATTGACTCTGTCATAAGAAAACTACCTACAAAAAAATGCCCTGAACCAGATGGCTTTCCAGTGGAATTCTATAAAACATACAAGGCGGAACTAGTACCAATCCTATTGAAAGTATTCCAGGCAATTAAGAAAGATCATTTTATGAAGCTAACATCACAGTGATACCCAAACCAGTTAAAGATCCAACAAAGAAAGAGAGCTAAAGGCCAATATCCCTAATGAACATAGATGCAAAAATTCTCAACAAGATTCTAGCGAAATCAGATCCAACAACGCATCTTAAAAATCATCCACCATGACCAAGTAGGCTTCATCCTGGAATGCAGGGCTGGTTCAACATCCACAAGACCATAAATGTAATTAAATACATCAATAGATGTAAAAACAAGAACCACATGGTTATATCATTAGATGCAGAAAAAGCTTTTGAGAAAATCCAGCATCTCTTCTTGACAAAAACCCTCATACACCTAGGCGTAGAGGGAACATACCTCAAAATAATACGTGCCATCTACCATAAACCCATAGCCAACATATTGCTAAATGGACAGAAACTAGAACCGTTTCCCCAAAAACCGGATCAAGAAAAGGCTGCCCACTCCCACTCCTCCTGTTCAACAATGTGTTGGAAGTCCTTGCTACAGCGATTAGATACGAGAAGGAAATCAGGGGTATCCAAATAGGAAAAGAGGAAGTTAAGTTATCCCTCTTTGCTGACGATATGATTCTATACCTCGAGAATCCAAGAGAATCTGTCACTGATAAAGGACTTTTGCAAAGTCTCGGGGTACAAAATAAATGTGCAAAAGACAATTGCATTTTTATACCACAACAACTAAGAGGCAGAGAGCCAAATAAACCACAATCCCATTCACAATAGCCACACAAAAAAAAGAAGGAAATACCTTGGCATCTTCCTAACCAGAGATGTGAAAGACCTTTTACAATGAAAGCTACAAAACACTTCTCAAAGAAATCCAAGAAGACACAAACAAATGGAAAAATATTCCATGCTCATGGATAGGAAGGATCAACATTAAGATGTCCATCCTACCAGAGGCAATCTACAGATTCAACACAATACCCATTAAATTATCAACATCATTCTTCTCAGACCTGGAAATGACAACACAGAAGTTCATATGGAAACACAAACAACCACGAATAGCCAAAACAATCCTTAGCAAAAGAAACAAGGTGGGAGATATCACACTTCAAGACTTTAGACTTTACTATGAGGCTGCAATAACCAAAACAGCCTGGTATTGGCACAAGAACAGGCCTAGGGACAAAGGGAACAGGGTAGAGATTCCGGCAGCCAAACCTCCGTTTCTCAACCAACTCATCTTTCGCAAAAGCCTCCACCAACAGCCACTGGGAAGAGGAGAACCTGTTCAGTAAATGGTGCTGGGAAAACTGACCACATGCAGAAGATTAAAACAGGACCCTTACCTATCACCATACACAAAAGTCAACTCTAAATGGATCAAAGACCTAACTGCAACACCTCAAACTATAAAAATCTTAAATAACACAGGAGACACCCTTACAGAAATCAGAGTAGGCATCCAATTCCTGATCAGAACCCCAGCTGTCCATGCTGTAAGAGATAAGATAGACAAGTGGGGCGTCATTAAACTGAAAAGATTCTGCAGAGCAAAGAAATCAAGAGAGCAAGGAGACAGCCCACATGGGAAAAAGTATTTGCCAAATGTATATCTAACACAGGCCTAACATCCAGGATCTATAAGGAACTCAAACATGCCAAAAGGAAAAAAAACAAACAGCTCCATTAATAAGTGAGCAAAAGACATGAATAGATACTTCTCAAAAGAAGAGATACAGGCAGCCAACAGACACATGAAAAAGTGCTCAGCCTCACTAATCATCAGAGAAATGCAAATCAAAACCACATTGAGAGATCTCGTGACCCCAGCAAGAATGAACATCATTAATAAAACAAACAACAAACAGATACTGGTGAGGATGAGGGGAAAAGGGAACGCTTTTCTTGATATTAGGCGTATGTTGCTTAAAAGTTACATATAATGTGTTTAACTGTGTTAAATCATATCTGGGTATACTAGGGGAACTTGCTATTTTAATGACCCTGTATCAATATTTTTGTTTTGTAGGTTTCAATGCTTAATTATAGATTTGTCTTTGGATAGGTGTCATAAATTAGGAATTTGTATATTGCACATAATAGAAAATTTAACCCAGAGCAACCCAAGAGAATAAAGGTGCATTTCCCAGAGGGCTGAAGCAGGTTAGAAGGCAAGCAGAGCAGGAATTGGTTTAGAGAAGCGTAGGGTTTGCTCGGGAGGGGTGACTTGAGTTTTAAGGACTCAGTGAGTTCAGGGTCATAAAGAGAGGATCCCCGGTGCCATTAGGAATCTGTGCCCAGCATGACTAGGGAGAAACGCTGTCCCTGCCAGTGAAGGGTCAGGGGCTGCACATGTGAGGACCATACAGTTGATCAAAGAAGGGTATCAGCAACGCTAGGAGGGTACAAAGAAGAAGGCGACTTCCACCAAAGCCATGAGGCGCTGGAGAAAAAGCGTGTGATTTAGAGTGGGCTCTGTTGGAATGGAAGGGTTGGACATGGAGAGTAGAGAAGAGCATCCCAGGTGTTAGGAACTATGCAAACAAAACATGAAGGGAAGCTGTAGAATCTGCTCTGCAGAGTAGTGTGGACCTCTTGCATGGTAGATTTGGGGTGGGTCACAATGGGCTCATACAGTGCAGGGGTCAGGAAACCATCCAGCACTCTCTACACATGCTGGCCAGCTGGAAGCTGGGAGGAAGATTGACAGCTCAGGGAAAAGCAAAGGCCTTGAGAGGGACCAAGCCCTGCATTAGGGGAGTGGGGACGGGGTGAACAGCATGTGAGCGATGCTCTGTAAGAAGATGCAGGAAGACATGAAGGAATGGGAAAGGCGAGAGGGCAGTGCTGAGAGTCCCTCGGATTTTCCGCCTGGATGGCTGAAAGGCAGTAAATTAGGAAGACCCAGGTCTGATGCACATGTTTTTTGAAGCTTTGGAGAGAATTAGAGATGGAGGTTTTAGAAGACATCCACATAACACGCAACTAGATAAAAAATAGATCCGTGATACTTTATCAAAATTTAAAACTTTTGTGCCTCAAATGACATGCTCAAGAATGAAAACACAGCCCACATAATGGAAGAAAATATTTGCAGATTATGTATCTGATAAGGGTCTAGTATCAAGAATATATGAAGAGCACTTTACAGCTGAGAAACAAAGTCAGACAACCCAATTCAAAATATGGGCAAAGGATTTGAATAGAGGGTTTTCCAAAGAAGATATGCAAATAGCCAACCAGCACATGAAAAGATGCTCACATCTTTTATCATCAGGGAAGTGCAGATCAAAATCACAATGAGAAACCACTTTATACCCACTGGGATGATTAGAATCAGAAAGATGGATAACAGATGCTGGTGAGGATGTGGCGAAACTGAGCCTTCATACATTGCTGGTGGGAACGTAGAGTGGTGAGAAACATCTGTGGAAATCAGGCAGTTCCTCAAGAAGCTGAACATCGGGGCTGGTCCAGGTACATTTACAGCTAATTGATCACAACCAGTTGCAGATTCTTTGTTCCTTCTCTCCTCCCACTGTTTCACTTAACTAACCTCAAAAAGAAAAAGTTGGCTAGGTGTGGTGTATCATATGAGCCTGTAATCCCCTCTCTTTGGGGAAGCTAAGACAGGAGGATTGCTTGAGGCCAGGAGTTCAAGACCAGCCTGGGCAAAATAGTGAGATGGTGTCTCTACAAAAAACAAAATAAAAAATAAGCCTGGCATTGGGGCATTCACCTGAAGGCCAAGCTACTCAGGAGGCTGAGTGCAGAAGGTCTTGGCTATGTTGAGCCATGATTGTGCCGCTGCACTCCAGCCTGAATGACAGAGGGAGACCTCAACTCAAAAAAAAGAAAAAGTTGGGCAACCCCTTCAAGTCCCCTCCCATTGTGGGAGCTTTTCTGTCCTCTCAATAAATCCTGCTTTCAAAAAAAAGAAAAGGAAAAAGTTGAACGTAGAGTTACTGTTTGATGCGATATTTCTACTCCTGGGTATACATCCAAGATAAATGAAAGCATATGCCCACACGGAAATTTATACACAATGTTACTCATTGAGTAACATTTTCAGCATTACTCAAAATAGCTGGAAAGGTGGAAAGAACCCAAATGTCCATCAGTAGATGAAGGGATAAGTAAAATGTGGTCTATCCATGCAGTGGAATATTCAGCCATAAAGAGGAATGAAATGCTGACACATGCTACAATGTGGATAAACCTGAAAGACATGCTAAGTGAAAGAAGCTAGACACAGAATCACCACTTATTTTCTGACACTGTTGTCATGAAGTGTCCCGACCAGGCAAGTCCATAGAGAGAAAGTGGAGTAGTGGTTGCCCGCGGCTAGGGCAGTGACTGCTAATGGACAAGTGGGTGTCTTTTAGGGGTGGTGGAATTATTCTGGAATTGGATCTTGGTGGCGGTTGCCCAACTTTGTAAATACAGTAAAAAATACTGCATTGTACTCTTTAAATGTGAATTATATCCCAGGGATAAATAAAAAGACATATATAATTGAAACTGAGGAAATGAATTTGCTGTTCTGAGGATTGTGTCACGCACAAAGCGGAAGTAGGCCAGTTAAAAACTTCTTTTGCAGCCGGGTGTGGTGGCTCACGCCCGTAATCCCAGCACTTTGGTAGGTGGAGGCGAGAGGATTGCCTGAGCCCAGAGTTCAAGACCAGCCTGAGCAACTTGGCGAGACCTTGTCTCTACAATAAATCAAAAAATTAGCCAGATGTGGTGGTGCACGCTTGTGGTTCTAGCTACTTGGAAGGCTGAGGCGGAAGGATCGCCTGAACACAACAGGTCGAGGCTGCAGTGACTGTGAGCGTGCTACTGCACTCCAGCCTGGGCAACAGAGTGAGACTCCAAGTCAAAAAAAATTATTTTGTAAAGTAATTTTATTTCTGAACTGTCATCTGTCTGTTATCAACCACTTTTTTGTTTTGTTAATATAGAACAATTTCTCACTTGCCATGAAACTGCTGAAAGAGCTGCACAAAGAGTCGAAAACGAGAGAAGACTGGCTGGTGAGATGGGTACAGAGCTATTGTCGCCTGAGCCACTGTCGAAGCCAGGTCCGGGGCTGCTCCGAGCAGATTCTCACTGTGCTGAAGACGGTCTCTCTTTTGGGTGATTACACTGTTCTTGTCCACATACGTTTTAAGTTCTGTTTTAGATTATGTCTTGCGTATCTACTAAAACTGTTCTTTGTGCTGCTGCATCTGACATTTGGGAGGTAAATCTTCGTAGGAATTCTAGTAAATATGGCAAAGTGTGCCAGAGAGAATAATGTCATTTTCTTGGGAACTGAGCAAAAAGATTGGGAGCCGAGGTCTTTTGTATTCTCATAATGCTGTTGAATATGACATTTGGAGTTTTAAATTTTTTTCTATGAAATAAAATGGAAATTAAAATTTTTCTCTTTAATGCTTAACCAAATTATGGGTCTGATGTTTTGAAAACTTTGCATGTAAGATGTGAAAACTTACAGATGGAATGTCATTCTCTTCCTCAGTTTTTCTCTTTTCAATATAATGTAGCCTATTATAATTCTGTAAATGTTCAGTTTAGAAAAGATGATTCAGTTAACAATTTTAACATTGCTCAGACAAGAAAAATACAGTTAAAAGCTATTAAGTGACATCTCCAGGGCAACCTTCCTAACACAAGCTGGAGAGTCAGATTAAACACAGATCTTCTAAGGTCAGGGCTGCCTGAGAATGTTTGTAGGTTGCATTCCACTGCTCACCCCTCACACCCTCCACTCCCAACCTCAAAAACTGAAGAGAAAAAACACCAGAATTTTAAGTGCCTTCAAACATGTAAATATATATTTCTGCGTTTCATGCTAGGCAACAAAAAATGCTAAGAACGTGTCTTGATTTATGCCTCTTGTATGAATTAAAAGTACTGTATAATAGTGTGAGAAATGCAGTAGTAAATGCCCAGTTCACAGAAGCAGATAGACAAAAGAGAAGAAATAGAAAATACTGGTTTCCAGATTTGAAATGAATTATTGGTCACTGGCATTCTGCCATTTTGCTTCAGAATAAGAACTCACGGTTCAGTCATTACCTGACACCCTTCTTCCCTCTGTCTTGAAGTATAAATTAATGTTTTGCTTAGATGTTTGTCCAGAGTAGTATAGCCTTTTCCCCTCCCTCTATGGTTAGAAACCATGTTTCTTTATTTCAGGTATTGAGAGTATAGTAGATACACTCAGAGATCTCTGTGCATAGAAATATCTCATCTGGAGATCCCTCAGCCTTATTCTTCCTTGTATAATGCTTTTAATTTTAAAAATGAATTTTAGTTATTGAAAAAACCAAACAAAATAATGTAGTCTTTAAGACTGAGGGTAGAAAAGCTTTTGTGGGCGAATTTGGATCTGGTCCCTCTGCTCTGTTGCCCTGTGTCCAACAGTACATGGTAGCACTGTGATCAGACATGTTCTGGTGTGTCCCCAGATTGGCTGTTTAGCAGGACAGAGCGCTGGGCCAGAGTATCAGCCCCAGTTAAGGTGCCAGAAGGAAAAGCAGTCTTGGCATATTAATTACAGGATTAGAAGGTCATTCTATCTGGGCATGGTGGCTTGTGCCTGTAGTCTCAGCTACTTGGGAAGCTGAGGGAGGAAGATTGCTAGAGTACAGGAGATCGAAGCTGTAGTGCACTATGATCAACACCTGTGAATAACCACTGCACTCTAGCTGGGGCAACTCAGCAAAACTTCATCTCTTAAAAAAAAAAAAGATCATCCTTATGATTGCATAAATAATTTTATGGGTTTTTAGGGGGAAGAGGAACAAAGTAGGAGGGGCAGTCTGATGATTTCAAGATATATTAGGACTGGCTGGGTGCAATGGCTCACACCTGTATTCCTAGCACTTTGGGAGGCCCTGGCAGGGGCATCACTTGAAGCCAGGAGTTCAAGACTATCCTGGGCAATGTAATAAGACTCCGTCTTTACAAAACATTTTTAAAAACTCCTGAGGCATGGTGGCATACACCTGTGGTCCCAGCTATTCTGAGGGCTGAGGTAGGAGAATCACTTGAGCCCAGGAGTTCAAGGTTACAGTGAGCTGTGATCACACCACTGTACTCCAGCCTAGGTGACAGCAAGACCCCATCTCTTTAAAAAAAAAAAGATAATTTTAGTACACATAGTAATTCTGCAGTTAGAGTATGGTTGTAGTTTGTAATAGCCTTGCAAGATAAAGGCCAGTAGTCATGATCCTTTATGTGAGACAACTCTGGCAGAGAATTGTCAGATGGTGGCTCGCAGAATGTTTGGTTGACTAGGCTTTTGAGTGTTACACAGTTATCGCACCTCTGGACCCTGTAGGCTTGACCAGGGCTAGTTAAACTCCTTGCCCAGAACTACGCAGTAGAGGTGGAACTAGAACTTTATTTATTACTTACCTTTTTTTTTTTTTTGAGTTGGCGTCTCACTCTGTTGCCCAGGCATGAGTTGCAGTGGCACACTCATGGCCATCACAGCCTCAACCTTGGGCTCAGGCAATCCTTCCGCCTCAGCCTTCCAAGTAGCTGGATCTACAGGTATGCACCACCATGCCCAGCTAATTCGTTTATTTTTATTGTAGAGACAAGGTCTCACCAAGTTGCCCAGGCTGGTCTTGAACCCCTGGGCTCAGGCAATCCTCTCGCCTCTGCCTCCCAAAGTGCTAGGATTATATGCATGAGCCGCTGCACCTGGCCAGAACTAGAACTTTAAATGCAGCAGCGCCTGGTGCTTTATCAGGTATAACACAGTATCAATTCACATTTTTACCCTGGGTTATTAATGTCTTTGTACAACCACATTAATGAGATCCATTTTCTATTCTTTGCTAAAGACAGAGTTAGATTCTGTGGGAAATGCAGAATTGTGATGCTTAAATAAAAAATTAATTTGTAGTTTTAATTGTTTAACTCCTGTGAACTTTGATACAATTACTTTTAACAAAAATTATTTTTCACTAATAAGTGAGTTCAAAAAATTTTCTGGCCAGTATTTGAGGTCAGTTTCTTTTACTTTTAAGACTTATTTTAAGGCCTGGCTCAGTGGCTTATACCAGTAATCCCAGCACTTTGGGAGGCGGAGGTGAGAGGATTGCCTGAGCCCAGCAGTTCAAGACCAGCTTGGGCAAAATGGCGCGACCTCATCTCTAGATTAAAAAAAAAAAATTAGTTGGATTTGGTGGCATGTGCCTGTAGTTCCAGCTGCTTGGAAGGCTAAGGCAGAAGGATCACCAGAGCCCACAGGTCAAGGCTGCATTGGCCATGAGCGTGCCATTGCACTCCAGCCTGGGTGACAGAGTAAGACACTGAGTCCAAAAAAAATTATTTTAATTAATTTCTTAGTAGAACACAACTTGTATACAGTATGAATTTCTTCTTTTTAATTTCAGAAAGAAATCTTTTTTTTAATCCAACAGATGAGAACATGCCATCAAGCTACTTAAGCAAAAACATTTTGGCTTTCTGTGATCAGAACATTCTCCTGGGTACAACTTATAGGATCATAGCTCACGCTCTCAGCACTGAGCCAGCCTGCCTTGCTGAAGTGGAGGAAAGCAAGGCAAGAAGAATCTTGGAGCTTTCTGGATCCAGTTCAGAGGATACAGAGAAGGTAATGCGTACTGGAAGTGTTTCCTGTTTGTGTGCTGTGTGTGTCTTTCATGTGCAGCCTTCAGGTTGCAGGAAAGTAATAATGAGGCCATTGCTTTGTGTTTTTAAAATATGTTTCTTTTGTGGGAAATTGACATACTCTGTTTCCTGTTGATTTGAATGATACAGATCTTTAAATGTTAAAACTGAGATGTTTATCATTTTTGTTGGATTGATGTAGACAGTTCTTTCATGAATTTGGTTAACGAATTTTTTTTGAGTCGGAGTCTCACTCTGTTGCCCAGGCTGGAGTGCAGTGGCACAATCACAGCCACCACAGCCTCCACCTGCTTGGGCTCAGGCAGTCCTTTCACCTTAGCTCTATGTTCGTGAAATTTCACCACCCATCACCATTGAGACGTCCCACCAGCTTCTGGGGCAAATCAGCATTTTCCACTTTCTACTTAGTGCCGGCTTTGCTTAAGCGTCTTTCGGATCATTTTGTATTCTGACAGGCACCTGCTTCCTCTCCAGCTCACCACGTCCTGCCTCACGTTAGTTGTGTGGCCTTGTCTTCTCCCTCTGGTCTGTTCATTCAAGTGGGGCAGACGCTGGGCATAGGAGCCGGCCTCCGCCTCCCTGGTTCCCCGCAGCCACGTGCCTGCTGACCGGGTCCTGCTCTGTGTGGCTCGTGCACCACCCGGTCTATGGCAGACGTGTGCGTTTTTGTCTGGGCAGTCACGTGCTCAGGTGCTCAGGATCTTACTGGAACTGCATACTCCTTTATAGCCAGGGCAGGTTTTCCTTTTCTGGTTAAATAGCATTTGGTGTTATTTTGGAGCTGTTGATCTATCTGCGTCGTGAACCGTAAGTGGAAAGTAGAGTTCTTGGCGCAATCTTCACTTGCACGCACAGGTTGTCTGAATTGTCTGTGAATTTCAGGTGATCGCAGGTCTGTACCAGAAGGCATTCCTTCACCTCTCCAAGGCCGCGCAGGCGGCTGAGGAGGAGACCCAGCCTTCCTCCTGGGACCACGGGCCTGCAGTCAGGGTGATTGATGCTTACATGACGCTGGCAGATTTCTGTGACCAGCAGCTGCGCAAGGAGGAAGAGAATGCATCAGGTAATATTGAAAGAAAAAAACCTAGTATTCTGTTATGTCAGCACTAAGACTTATGAATTACGTAGATACTTTGGGCTTCCTGTTTGTTTTCCAATGAAAAATATTTTGGGACAAGTCTGTTGTCTTTTTAAGAGACAGTGGCCTCTTGAGCAACATGAGCTGCATTTAAATGGAGTCGGGCTGTCTCCTCTGTTTGCATTTGCTTAATTGGTACTTTCACATTCTGCTTGCAGCTCCACTGTTACTGGCTCATGTGGCCTGCCTCCTGCTCCTAGAGTAAACTCATAACCAGTAGCTGCCCCTTAGGTTCCCAGCCCAGGATACAGACTGTGCTCCATGCAGAAGGGAGGCTCTCTTGGGAGGATTCAGCTTCAGTGTAGAAGCACAGACATGTGTCTGGTGTTCATGGTCTAAAGTGGTAATATCAAAGACAACAGTGACGTATGACAAAATAGAAACCAAAAAGGGAAAATGTAGTCATTTGTTAAATTTATAATTTTTATGTAAGTGAATATGTTGATCATTGTTCTTTGCTGTCCTTGATAGTTACTGATTCTGTAGAAATACAGGCATATCCAGCACTTGTGGTGGAGAAAATGTTGAAAGCTTTAAAACTGAATTCCAACAAAGCCAGGCTGAAGTTTCCTAGATTACTTCAGATTATAGAACGGTATCCAGAGGAGACTTTGTGCATCATGACAAAAGAGGTTGGTCTATTTATTCAAGTGAGTAGAAAGGGACTTTCTAGAACTAAAGACACTTTTATTTATATCCAAACATACTACTGTGTACAACGCATATATTATAATTTGATTCATCCAACCAGCATTGAATTCTGCTACATTCTAAGGACATGGGCAATTTAAAACATGTAAAAGAGTGTTCACATTCACCCATTTTCCTCTGTGGGTGTTGATAAGGCCGCTGTGTCTGAACAGGGAACCAAAGAAATGGCAGTGAGGCATGGGGACAGAGACGTTGGTCTTGTGTGGGATAGCTTCCTGCCCATGCAGGTGAAGCTGTGGTCTGTAATGTCTGCGGGTGCTTTATGCCGTCTGTCATTGAACCCAGGGGTGGGATGAGCAAGTTGGAGCTGCATCCCACGTCCGGTGTGTATAGCCCCCGTGTCCGGAGGGCCCAGGTCCCGTGAGCGAGAGCCACGTGTGGTGTGGGGACAGCCCGCTCGTTGCCATGCCTGCTGCCGCTCACCCCCCAGGGCTTCCTTGCTGGCCGCACTCCTGTCCTTGGGGCTCTGTGTGCAGGAGGGTTCTGTTGGTGTCACCTGCAAAGTGTGGAAGGCCATCCGAGGGGCTTCTTAGTTGACTTTACAGGTGTACAGTCTAGAAAATAAGGCCAAGCTTTGAGTTCAGAGTGTTACATGGTTCTCTCCTGGCTTTACAGAGTGGATTTTTAAATAGTGCTGGTCTCTGGGCTGAGGAGATACAACATGACTATCAGGGCCCTAACTGCACCCACTGTCCTTGTGTGGATTCTGAGTAGCAGGCTTTCTCAGTGGGTTTTGAAAAAAGATTGAGGTAAATTCTGAAATGTACCGTATATATGTTTTTCTTAAAAATAAGAGAGCAAATAGTTTAAAAACTTCATTTTTAAAAAAAGATGTGGGGTAAAATTCAGGGTTAGGTATATAAATGTTCATTATGCAGGTTACCCTCGTTGCTGAGGTGTGCCCCTCCCTCTCCTAGCAGTTTCCCTCAGCTGTCCACCCTACCCCCCCAGCAGTTTCCCACTGCTGCCAATTCCTTTCTTATAGTATTGTGTTTTTTGTTTTTGTTTTTGAGTTGGAGTCTCACTCGGTCACCCAGACTGGAGTGCAGTGGCCGCTGCCAGCCACTGCAGCCTCAACCTGCTGGGCTCCGGTGATCCTTCCGCCTCAGCCTTCCAAGTAGCTAGAATTACAGGCATGCACTACCATGCCCGGTTGATTTTTTTATTTATTGTAGAAATGAGGTCTCGCCAAGTTGCCCAGGCAGGTCTCGAACCCACGGGCTCAGGCAATCCATTCACCTCGCCTCCCAAGGCACAGGATTACAGGCTGAGCCACCAAGCCCGGCTTAGTGTTGTTAATTGTTCAAGGTCTGCTTACATGAGTGAGAACATGTGGTACTCAATTCTTTTTTTCTGTGATAGATCACTGAGTATTATAGACTCTTAAGGCCA
Source organism: Cephalopachus bancanus (assembly GCA_027257055.1). Taxonomy (NCBI): domain Eukaryota; kingdom Metazoa; phylum Chordata; class Mammalia; order Primates; family Tarsiidae; genus Cephalopachus; species Cephalopachus bancanus. The sequence goes on from JAPVLO010000325.1 coordinate 4,163,723, forward strand.
TCCAAGTTGCTGCAAAGCTGATAATTTTGTCCTTCTTTATAACTGCATAATATTCTATTGTGTATATGTACCACTTTTTTTTTTTATCCAGTCCCCTTTCAATGGGTGGCACTGGTTCCATGTCTTTGCTATTGTGAATAATGCTGCAGTAAACATGCATGTGCAGGTATCTTTTTCATAGAGTGATTTGAGTTCCTCCAGGTATATTCCCAGAAGGGGGATTGTGGGCTTGTACAGAAGGTTGATTTTTAGATCTTTTAGGAATCACCAAACTGTTTTCCACAGAAGTTGTACTAGTTTACACTCCCACCAACAGTGTAGAAGTGTTACCCTTCCCCCTCATCCTCTCTGGCATCTCTTGTTTTTTGAGTTATTGATGACAGCCTTCCTGACTGGAGTTAGGTGGTAGGTATCTCAGTGTGGTTTTATTTGCATTTCTTTGATGACGATTGAGCCTGAGCATTTTGTCATGTATCTGTTGGCTGCTTGTAGGTCTTCTTTTGCGAAGTGTCTATTCTTATCTTCTGTCCACTTTGTAATAGGGCTGTTTGTTTTTTTCTTTTCAGCATGTTTTAGCTCCTTGTAAATCCTAGGTGTTAGACCTTTGTCAGATATACAGTTGGCAAATATTTTTTCTCATTCCGTGGGCCGTCTTCTTATTCTCTTGATGGTTTCTTTGGCTAGCAGAAGCTTGTCAGTTTGATGAGGTCCCACTTGTCTATCTTATCTCGTATGGCATGTGTACTTGGGGTTTTGATCAGGAATTGGTTGCCAGTTCCGATTTCCATAAGGGTGTCTCCTGCATTTTCTAAGGTTCTAGAAAATAGTTTGAGGTTTTATATTTAGGTCTCTGATCCATTTAGAGTTAATTTTTATGTAAGTGGAAAGATAGGGTAGGGGTCCTGTCTGAATCTTCTGCATGTGGTCAACCAGTTTTCCCAGCACCATTTACTGAATAGGTTCTCCTCTCCCCAGTGGTTGATGGTGGAGGCTTTGTCAAAGATGAGTTGACTGAGAAATTGAGGCTTTGCTTCTGGAATCTCTATACTGGGTGATTGTTGAGATGTATTGTTGGATCCAGTTTGCTAGAATCTTGTTGATAATTTTTGCATCTATGTTCATCAAGTATATTGACCTGTAGTTTTCTTTCTTTGTTGGATCTTTACCTGGTTTGGGTATCAATGTGATGTTAGCTTCATAAAATGATTTGGGAGAGTTCCATCTTTCTCGATTGCCTGGAATACTTTCAATAGGATTGGTATCAGCTCCTCCTTGTATGTTTGTAGAAGTCTGCTGGAAAGTCATCTGGTCCAGGGCTTTTTTTTGTAGGTAGTTTTCTTATGACATAGTCGATTTCCTGGGTGGTTATTGGTCTAATTTAGGGCCTGATTTCCTCTTGTTTCAACCTTGGGAGGTTGTGTGATGTCCGAATGCCCTCCACTTCATTTAGGTTTTCAAGTGTGTTTCCATACAAGTGTACATAGTAATCTCTGATAATCTTTTGTATTTCTTTGGGGTCAGTTATGATTTGATCTTTTGCATTTCTGATTGTGTTTATATGGGCTTTTTCTCTCTTTTTCTTGGTCAGTCTAGCTAGGGGTCCATCAATCTTGTTTATCCTTTCAAAAAAGCAGCTTTTTGTTTCGTTGATTTTTTTGGTATTATATTTTTGTCTTCTATGTCCCGAATTTCAGGTTTTATTTCGGTGAAATAGATTCTTCTGGTGAAGTTAGGGTTTTGGTGGTTTTGCTTTTCCAGCTTCCTTAAGTGATTTTTTTAGGCTTTTAACTTGTGATCTTTCCATTTTCTTCATGTGTGTTTGTAGAGATATTAATTCCCCTCTTAGTACTGTTTTCATGGCATCCCAGAGATTTTGGCAAGGTGTTTCTTCATTTTCATTTGTTTCCAGGAATCTTTTAATTTCAGTTTCGAATTCTGTGTTGACCCGTGAGTTGTTCAGCATCATGCTGCTTATTGTCCATGTCTTTGTGGTTTTTGGAGGAACTTTGTTGGTGTTGATATTTATTTTTATTTCTCTGTGGTCTGAGAACATGTGTACATGGCAATATTTCAGTCTTGTGAAATTTGTTTATGCTTGATTTATGACAAAGGATGTGGTCGATCTTAGACTACATTCCATGTGATGATGAGTAGAAAGTATATTCCATAGTTGTTGGGTGGAATGTTCTGTAGGTATCTTTTAAGTTCTCTGGTCAAGTGTCACATTGAGGTTCCGGATCTCTTTCTTGATTTTTTTTGTCTTTTTTATCTGTTTAGGGTTGTTAGTGGGGTACTTAAGTCCCCAGATATGATAGTGCTAGAGTCAATATCTTATTTTAGTTCACCTAGGAGCTGCTTTATGAAAGTTGGTGCTCCTATGTTGTATACATATATGTTTAGGATAGGTATTTCTTGTTGATTGATTGACCCTTTTATCATTATGTAGGACCTTCCGTATCTTTTTAAATTTTTGATAGCTTAAAGGGTATTTTGTCTGATATTAAGAACACAACTCTTGCTTTCTTTTGTGTCCGTTTACCTGAAAATTTGTTTTCCATCCTCTTACTTTGAGTCTGTGAGCATCCTTTCTGGTGAGGTGAGTCTCTTGGAGACAACATGTTGTTGCATCATGATATTTTATCCAATTTGCCATTCTTACCTTCAGGCTAATTATTAAGATGTGAGAGTTTGTCCCTGTCATGAGATTCTTATAACCTTTGTGTTGTTGCTGCTATTTATTTGTTTGTTGCCTTTCTTTTGATTTTTGAGTTGATTTTTGTGTGTTTTTAATCTTTTTCCTGCATTCTTATAAAGGGCTTTGTCGTTCTTTTTTTCTTTCTTTCTTCCTTTCTGTGTTTAATACTTTAAGTGTTTCTTGTAGAGCTGGCCTAGAGATGGCATAAATTTTTAGGGATTGAACATCTAGGAAGGATTTTAATTCTCCATCGCTAATGAAACAGCATAGCTGGGTAGGAAATTCTTGATTGAAATTGTTTACCTTTGAGAACTTTGAAAATTGGACTCCAGTCTCCTCTAGCCCGCCGTGTTTCTATAGATAAATCTGCTGCTGTTCTAATTTGTCTTCCCTGATAGGTAATCTGATCTTTCTTATTTAGGATTGCACATTTGGGATTTTTTCCTTTCATACCTACTTACTTGGTGTAAGCTAATTACTGTGTGTCTAGGTGTTGGTCTTCTCATTTAATGCCTTGCAGGCGTTCTCTGAATCTCTTGTGTTTGAGTGGTCACATCTCTGATGAGATAAGGGAAGTTTTCTTGGATAATTTTATGGAATGTTTGTTCCAGGATGGTCTCTGTCTCTCTGTCTGCCTCAGGGATTCCAATTAATGATAGGTTTGGCCTCTTGATATAATTACTTATCTCTTGGAGGCTTTGTTCTGTCTCTTTAAGCTTCTTTTCTGTGTTTTTAACAGTTTGGGTTAGTTCCATATTTTGGTCCTGAAACTCTGAGATTCTTTCTTCTGGTTGGTTAATTTTTCTTTCCATGCTTATCAATTTGTTGTTTACTTCATTCACTGCATCCTTTATTGCTGTTATCTCAGTTGTCAACTTCTTCATTCTTTCCTCTTGTCTCTCTTCATTTCTAGTCATTCTCTCTATTAATATCTTGAAATCTGGGTTTGTGGTTTGAGACCAGTCATTCTGGGGGCTCTTTCAATGCTTGAGTTCTGAAGTCTGTATTCTCATTTTTTCCAGGAGTTTGTATGGGACCCATATTCTTCCTTTGGTTTTTCTTCTTTTGTGTAGGTTTTCCTCTCCCCCCCCCCCCCGCTTTTTAAACCTCTTCTTTAATTCTGTTGTTTAGTCAGAGCGGAGATAGCTTTTACTTCTGTTTGCTCGATCACCTGTTTTTCCTCATGTAGATCCTCTGACTTTATTCAATTTTGAAGCTGGACTGGCAATGAGGGGGCTGTGCTTTTTACAGTTTTGAGATTTAATTAAGGGGAAACTGTGATTCAGAGCTATCTGCCGATCTTAATATTTGCTGACAGGTGTACGGGCCCCCTGAAACCCACTTTCCATCACCTTACAATCTGTCCACGTAGTGGGGGTGTATGTTTGCCCCCTTAAAGTGAAATGAGATAAGAAAAAGGACAAGAATGGAAAAAGGAAGGAGGAAGATGAAAGGAAGGTGGAGAGAGAGAAGACAGAATCCAGACAGGCATACCAACAAATAAACAGAAACAAAGAAAAAAAACAAACAGTATACAATCATATAAACAAACAGCAACAACAAAAAAATCCTGTTGATGTCCTTGCCCTCAAAAATACCCATCCACAAATAGAAAATCTGAAAAAAAAATAAAATAAAATAGCAGAAACAAAGCAAGTATGAAAATGTAAACAAAACAGAAAGAAAGAAGGAAAAAACCCCAAAACTAAAGCTAAAACAACAAAAAACTCGCTCTGTGGTTGTTTCTGTAACTCCAGGTCCCTTTTGGCTTCTGTCATCATGTTAAAGGAGTGGCTCTGGTCTCCTGCCTGTCCCCTCCATTCTCAGCATAGGCCGATAGGGTTGCTCTTGGCGTGGGTCAAATGCCTCACTATTGTAGGAAGAGGATAGATCAGATCTGGACTCATGCAACTCTGCTGCTTCTGCTGTTGTTGTCAAGTCCCCCACTCAGATCTGACATGCCTGGGCCTGTTCCAGCATGGGGGAGGGGCATCTGTCTCTCCAAGTCCCAGTGGGGGTGTCCTCTGGGTCCCAGGTTGGAGGCCAGACAGAGCTGGGCAGGGCACTGCAGGTCTCTGTCCAGTCCTGGGACAGAGATGGTGGCACCAGTCTACTTCTCTTCACCAGTGGCAGGGCTGCCTTCCAGATTTTCACACCCTACCTTTTCCATGGCTCCTGGGGCTTGTGCCCGGTCTGCTGCCGCGGGTGATGGCATGGGCTGGGTGCCAGGTAGTGAGGAGCAGCTGTTCTCTGTGCCTCCTCTCAAGAGAGCCCGGAGAATGGCAGACAATCCTGCACTCAGGGGCTCCAGTCTCAGGGCAGTGGTGGGTTGTGGTCACCTCCAGAAGAGAGCCCTGGGTGCACAAACCCAAGTCTCCCCTCAGACGGACTTTCACCCACCCACCAGCACCCCCACTCACGCAGAGTCTGTGTGCACACTCGTTTTCGCGGAGACTCACACTTCAAACCTGTTCCCTTGCCCTCTTGCCTCTTCCCCGTCACTGTGGCTTCATTGGCTCCAAAATGACTTTATCTATGATAAAAATGGCACTTTGAGTTTGTGAGAAAATAAGTGGAGTGTTTCCTCATGATTATTGGGACACCTGGTAGATACTTACAGTGGGGCAGCTGGCCTCTTTTATGTGCTCACGTGAGCTGTGTGGGTTGGCATGTCTCTTCCTCACATTCCACACTGTCCTCGGCTCCCAGACGCGGTCGGGAAGCTTGCCCGCTCTCACCTCATGCCAGCACTCCAGGTATGCCAGACTTTATCTTTAAAAGGACACCCTAAAAGTGTTGGAGGAAAGCACGAATGCCTTTTTCAAATGGTCTTGGAATAAAGAGGTGAAATCCAGGAGGCACAAAGGAAAACAATGGACACTTCCATACAGAAAAATAAAATGTCATATACGAAGTTGAACAAACGGAAAAAAAAAAATCAAGACTTATGAGCAGCAAAGAGCTGACATCTCCTGTCTACGAAATAAATGGTCATAGTAGACCAGTAGAAGATGGTCAGAGGAAATGCATACATGATAAGGCAAATCAACATGGAATGTTCAGCCTCACTGAGAATGAAATGTGAAAATGTAAATTGGATGTTTTCTACTTCTCAGATTGACAGTGATTTTAAAAGTTCATTGTGTCCCATGTTGGTAGGAATTTAGGATTATAGTCAATGTAATACTTTTAGAAATGAAAATTTGAGAAATGATTTTAGAGGGAAATCTAAAATGTTAATTATAATTGTTAAGGTTCACACTGATTTTAGTTCTAGGAATTTATCCTACAGGCATATACCACAAGTACAGTGAAGTATATTTATAGGAATGTTCATTAACATTACTTGTAAAAGCAAACAATTAGAAAAGATTCATTTTAAGCCGGGCTCGGTGGCTCAGCCTGTAATCCTGTGCTTTGGGAGCCTGAGGTGAGCGGATTGCCTGAGCCCGCGGGTTCAAGATCCGCCTGGGCAACTTGGCGAGACCTCATCTCTACAAAAAATAAAAAAATCAGCTGGGCATGGTAGCACGTGCCTGTAATTCTGGCTACTCAGAAGGCTGAGGCGGAAGGATCGCCAGAGCCCAGCAGGTTGAGGCTGCAGTGGCCAGGAGCGGCCACTGCACTTCAGTCTGGGCGAAAGAGTGAGACTCCAACTCAAAAAAAAAAAAAAAAAAAGTCATTTTAGAGCATAGTAAAATAAGATGGAATACGAATACAGCTAGTAAAAGGAATGAGGTAACCTATCTATACATCCATTTAAGAAAAACCAGCAACAGCATATCTAGTGTGATTCTTGTTAAAAAAAACATATATATATATATACACATGCAAAACAGGATATGGCTGGGTGTAGTGGCTCATGCCTATAATCTCAGCACTTTGGAAGGTTGAGGTGGGAGGATCACTTGAGTCCATGAGTTCACGATCAGCCTAGGCAACATAGTGAGATCACATCTCTACCAAAAAAAAAGCGATATGTGTGCAGATGCACAGCGGTGTCTGAGAGGATCCAGTGGTTGCCTTCACTGGAGCAAGCTGAGGCTGAGGCATAGAAGACTTTTTATCTTGTGTTTCTGTTTTTTTGTTTTATTGGACATATACTACTTTTGCAATAATACAGTGTTAGATGTTTTATTCATTGTTAAGTCACTGCTCTCTGTTTTAGATGTCTTCCATTCCCTGCTGGCAGTTCATTGGCTGGATCAGCCACATGGTGGCCTTACTGGACAAGGACGAAGCTGTGGCTGTTCAGCACACTGTGGAAGACATTGCTGATAACTACCCCCAGGCAATTGTGTATCCTTTTATAATAAGCAGTGAAAGCTATTCCTTTAAAGATACTTCCGCCGGTCATAAGAATAAGGAGTTTGTGGCAAGGTAATATTACAGAAAAATTTGGTTGATCAAATACTGCAGGTTTTCAAAAAGTATATATTTTGTATATTAATGTATATATTTTAAAATGTGTGTACTCCACCCAGCACATAGAAGCTTGTTTCCTTTTTTTTTTTTGCTTCCCAACTCTGGGGTCTCATTCTGCCGCCCAGGCTGAAGTGCAGTGGCACAGTCACGGCTCACTGCAGCCTTGACCTTCTGGGCTCAGGCAGTTCTTCTGCCTCAGCCTTACCAGTAGCACAGGTATGCACATACCACACTCAGCTAGTTTTTTGATTTTTTTATAGTGACAGAGGCCTGCTGTGTTTCCCAGGCTGGCCTCGAACTCCTGGGCTCAAGCGATCCTCCCATCATGACCTCCCTGATTGCTGGGATGAGGCATGATTGTGTTTTCAATTTATAGCACTATCACTGAAGAGCAGGAAATCCTAGACATCTGTCTGTTGAATGTTTCTACTCTGGTTGTCACTTGCTGTAGGATTTATCTCCTTTGAAAATGCTTTTTGTCTTGCGGTGTTATTCGTGAAACATCCTACCCTTATGTGCATAGTTATTACCCCGATGGTTGAGATAGACTAGGCGAGATACTTTTTAAAATGAATTCCTGAAATTGTGCTTTAATGTAAAAGATATAGGAAGACTCCCCTTTATAACTGGACTCAGTAGACAGCCTGAAGTGTCATCCTGTTGATTTCCCTGGTTGATAGATGAGCAAGACAGCTGACAGACGAGCAGTGGGTGAATCACTTTTACAAGAGTGCTTTGTGAGTGCATGGTGTTTCATTGACATTCTCCATCAAGAGCTTTTTTTTGTCGTGAGCTCATTTGTCTCAGCCTTTTGAGTGCTTTGATTTTGAGAAGACGAGCAGGAGGGAGACCCTGCTTTTGTCCAGTTTGTGGATGGAGTGGCTGTTCACACACCACCTCCGGCTTCCAAGGCTTTGCCCCTGCACCATAGTGGAACAGTCACCTGCAACAGGATTGTTTTTAAAAAGTGAAAGAATAGAAAAATATTTGAAAGAGAATATGTCAAGAAAGTGACCTTTCCTTTTGTAACATATCTTCAGAAACTGTTTACATCAAATCGTCTACATCAGTTGCAAAAAGATTTGCTTTTATATTTTCTGAGAGCCTCACCTCTTAATAGAATAGATATTTCATTCTTCATTTGTAACTATATGAAGTATACATTATCTTATATATATATGTGTGTGTTATAGGCTTTGATTTTTGGGAGATGTTTGATTACCCAAACTTGATAAATTTTGTTACAGGATTAAAACCAAGTTGGACCAAGGAGGAGTGATTCAAGATTTTATCAATGCCCTAGACCAGCTCTCTAATCCCGAATTACTCTTTAAGGTAATAGAACAGCTTCTAGCACATAAAACAGAACTTGAGTAAAAATTAATTGCAATCTAGATTGTTGGGTTTTTTTCCTTTTCTTTCCACACAGGACTGGACCAATGATATAAACACTGAACTAGCACGAACCCCTGTAAACAAAAAAGCCATTGAGAAAATGTATGAAAGAATGTATGCAACCCTGGGTGATCCACAGGCTCCAGGCCTGGGAGCCTTCAGAAGGAAGTTTATTCAGGTATGGGTGGGCACAGCCTTCTTCTATGAGAACAGAGTCCTTGTGACAGTCAGTATTTACATTCAGTGTTTTCTTAACGTTCTGGATTTCTTTTTTTTTTTTTTTGAGTTGGAGTCTCGGTTGCCCAGACTGGAGTGCAGTGGCCGTTCCCGGCCACCGCAGCCTCGACCTGCTGGGCTCCGGCGATCCTTCCGCCTCAGCCTTCCGAGTAGCCGGAATTACAGGCGCGCGCTACCACGCCCGGCTGATTATTTGATTTATTGTAGAGATGAGGTCTCGCTGCCCAGGTGGGTCTCGAACCCGCGGGCTCAGGCAATCCACTCACCTCAGCCTCCCAAAGGTGCGGGATTACAGACTGAGCCACTGAGCCCGGCACGTTCTGGATTTCAAATGTCTATTCAGTTTTGAACTTGCTTTAGATCTGATGCTTTCTACAGTACATTGATAGCATACTTACAGGTTAGCTCCACATGCTACTCAAGGAAAGCAAAACTGTGTAAATCTTAAAAGCACAGAGGAAACCTATAGAATTGGGCATGTGTTTATTACAAACATTTTTAAGTTAGAACCTTTTTCCAAAGTTCAAACTAAACGTTAATCTCTGTGATAAATTATTATTCATGTTAGGCCTTTGGAAAAGAATTTGATAAGCACTTTGGGGAAGGAGGTACTAAGCTGCCCAGCATGAAGCTCAGCGACTTCAACAACATTACCAGTTCTCTGCTTTCTAAAATGAACAAATACGCAAAGCCACCTGGGAATCTGAAAGAATGCTCGCCCTGGCTGAGCAACTTCAGAGTGGAGTTTCTGAGAGATGAGCTGGAGATTCCTGGTGAGTTAACCTCCAGGGTGACAAAACCATGCTGTGACAACAGTGTCATAGCAAGATCTCTTGGTTTCTGGACTGATCACATTGGTATCTTGGCAGTTATCTCTCTTTTTGTTAAGAAGTTTGAATTTCACTTTATTTTTCATCGTCAGGAAAAATCTGTAATACTATGAATTAGCACACTTTATTAAATGTCTACTGAGATCATAATTTTTTCATATTCCTGATTATGACAAGTATCTAGATTTCCTTTTAGTAATAATGGTAACCAGGATCATAGGTTTCCTATGAACGTACTCATGCTTTGCTCCTGAATAACTTTTTCAGGTTATTTCCTAGGATGTACACGTCAGCCCCATTTAACTTGTCAAGCTAGTGATCAATGACTTACCTGTATAAAACAGGATTGTGACATTGAGAATAAAGACAAACAGCACATTAGCTAGATGTGAAGCCTGGTTTTTCAGAGGGAATCTATGTACAGTCCATGTTCTTCACCCTGGAATTTCCCAGAGGAAAAAATGTCTTAATCTGGTTATTCGTGTTCTCATTGAGGGTATGTAAGAAAAAACATATTTGGAGAAAAACTTTTCTCTGTTATTATGAACATCTGTGCAGTTACATGCAGTCAGTTTCAAGAAAAACATTTAAGTGTAAGCCTCGTGCTGTGTAGCTTTTTTGGCCTTGAGAAAATGCAGTGTTCTATTTCTGTTTGGAATTTGTCTATGCTGTTAGAATAGGACACTAATAGCCATTGATCAGTCAAATGGAGAAATAGTAACATAAAAAAAGAGACTATTTCCTTTCAATGAAAACTTGTGGTAAAAACAATTTTCGTTAGATTAGATTCTTAAAAATGAGGTCAAGAGACGTGGTTTAAATACAGGGACTGTCTGACACAGGCTATGTCTGAGCAACTCTTTGGTTTGTTCTAGGTCAGTACGATGGCAGGGGCAAGCCACTGCCCGAGTACCATGCACGGATCGCTGGGTTTGACGAGCGGGTAGGTGTAGGTGGGGTGTAGCGCTTCACAGACGAGAATGATCTGTTTGCCTTGACTAAAGAAGAGACAGTTATAACCCTTTCCCTGTTTTAAACCAAGGATACTTTTCAGCAGTGCTTACAGCTATAGCGTTTATCCTGAGATTTTTTTTTTTTTTTTTTTTTTTTTGAGTTGGAGTCTCACTCGGTCGCCCAGGCTGGAGTGCAGTGGCCGCTCCCGGCCACCACAGCCTCGCCTGCTGGGCTCCGGCGTTCCTTCCGCCTCAGCCTTCCGAGTAGCCGGAATTACAGGCATGCGCTACCACGCCCAGCTGATTTTTTGATTTATTGTAGAGATGAGGTCTCACTGCCCAGGCGGGTCTCGAACCCGTGGGCTCAGGCAATCCACTCACCTCAGCCTCCCAAAGGTGTGGGATTACAGGCTGAGCCACCGAGCCCGGCTAGCCTGAGATTTTTTAAAAAGAGAATTACTGTGTTTTAGTAATCCTCAAGTTCTGTTTAGAAATAACTCTGAGAGCAGTTTTTATATTTTATTTTCACATTGGGGAAACCAGTCAGATTTGCTTCAGCCTCAAAAGGTGGTATTTATGTAAAATTAAATGAACATGGCAGCAAGCTGCACTTTTTTTTCCTTCTAGACGGGTAAAGGGTTAACTTTCCAATTTGATCTCTAATGTATGGAGTTTTCTAAGTCTAGTCTTTACAGAATTTCTTTCTTTTTTAAAAAAAAGTTTTAATTTTTTTTAGAGACAGGGTCTCGCTCTATTACCCAGACTGGATTGCACTGGTGCAATCATAGCTCACTCAAGCAATCCTACCTCCTTAGTAGCTAGGACATGCCACTATGCTCAGCTTGTTTTTTTATTTTTTGTTGAGACAGCATCTTGTTGTATTGCCCAGGCTGATTTCAAACTCCTGGGCTCAAGCAAACCTCCTGCCTTGGCTTCCCAAAGTACTGGGATGACGGGTGTACACCACTGCACCCAGCCTTGAATTTAATATCTCCAGTGTTTCAGAAACAGTCAGGCCGGGCTCAGTAGCTCAGCCTGTAATCCCAGCACTTTGGGAGGCCGAGGTGAGTGGATGGCTTGAGCCCTCAGGTTTGAGACCAACCTGGGCAACTTGACGAGACCTCATCTCTACAATAAAATTAAAATATTAGCCAGGCATGGTAGCACGTGCCTGTAGTTCCAGCTACCTGGAAGGCTGAGGCGGAAGGATCACCAGAACCCAGCAGGTCGACACTGGGGTGGCCATGAGAGTGCCACTGTACTCCAGCCTGGGCGACAGAGTGAGACTCCAACTTGGGGGGAAAAATCATATTTAAGGTTATAAATAAACTCAAAGAGTGAGCAGTATGTGAGTATCCATTATAAAAAATGTGTAGAATTAAGTAGAAAACTTGTATGTTGGATATTGCTTGTTGCTAAAGATATCTAAGTGGATCTATAGGTAATTATTTAATCAGGAATATGAAGTGTTCACAGGCACAGCAGTCGGGCATGAACAGGTTACAGAAATACTGTGCTGGCCCTAAAGTCTGCTGCCCTAGGCTCTCTGTTCTTTCTGTCACCTGACTCTGTCTGTGAGGAATGCACAGAACCGACCTTACCTTTCTCCTTTCCCCCCCAAAAATAGTGATGGGTTCCTGCTATCCCACAGTCTGGTCTTGGACTCCTGGGCTCAAGCTGCTCTTCCACCTTGGCCTCCCAAGGTGCTGGGGCTCTAGGCAGGAGCCACCCAGCCCAGCCTCTTTTCTCCTTGTGACAGTGGTAGAACGGACTGGTCTCGGGTTGCACCTGAAGCGTTTTCTGATTTTTAAAGGTGAAAGCATTGGTGTCCATCAGGAAACCGAAGTGCATCGTGATCCGCGGCCACGATGAGAAGGAGTACCCTTTCCTCGTGAAAGGCGGCGAGGACCTTCGGCAGGACCAGCGCATCGAGCAGCTCTTCGAGGTCATGAATGTCATCCTGTCCTGCGATGCCGCTTGCAGTCAGAGAGGCTTGCGGTTACGCACGTACCGCGTCGTGCCCATGACCTCCAGGTGCGGCCCAGGCTGAGGCCTCATGGGCGGTCCTGAAATGGGCTTGGAGGCCCCGACAGCTTGAGGCCCACGGGTGCTAAACGGAGCTAAGAAGCACCGGCGAACCTCGTGGCGAGCGTGGGTGGAGAAAGGACACAAGAAGTCTGTGTTGCTTTCCTTCTGCAGAACTTCGTTCTGGCGATGAAAGAGCGTTTGGATTTATTGCAGACTTTATTTTCCCTTTCAGGTTGGGGTTAATTGAATGGATTGAAAATACGACCACCTTGAAGGACCTTCTTTTGAGTACCATGTCCCAAGAGGAGAAAGCGGCTTATAACAGGTAACGCGAAGCCCGGCTGCTCCTTCTCCCGCACCAGCCCCCGTCCCTGCTGCCACAGGGCCGCCCAAACTCAGGGTCCCCCTCGGCAGGGCCGTCTCCTGGGCGGTGCCTTCACTCCGCTTCCCGCGACAGGTTGGGACCCCAGCCTGCCTGTCCTTTCCCCTCCCTCTGGCTGGTGAAGAGCCAAATGGCGTGGAGGGTGCGGAGCTGTAGTTGCAGATATTCTACCACAATGAAAAAGTGTTAACTTTGAAGAAAAGAGAAATCTTGAAGGAAAAAAAGCAAATAAATAATAAGATTGGCAGCTAACATTTAATTACACATTTTCTGTGTGTTAGGCAGTATTCTCAGTTCTTAAAGTGTGTGAACTTACTTGCTTCTCACAACAACCTGCCAGGTAAGTATCATGATTACTTCCGTACAGTTGAGGAAGCTTAGGCCCAGAGAGGTCAGCTAGCTTGTCCTGCATCACCTAGTCTGTAAGTGGTGTTGCTGGGATTACTGGTGATAACTTCTAGGTCATGATACACGAATGCTTTTTATTTTTCTTTATGCTTTTCTCTATTTTCCAAGTTTTCTACACTGAACATACATTTTTTAATCAAAAGGTTTTTTTAAATTTTCTGTTGGTGTCTGTAAAGAAAAATAGGACAACATCATGAGAGACATTTTGAAGACAGAGTTGGCAAGTTTTGGGCTACAGGATGAAGGAAGAGGGAATGGTCGGAAACAACCTCAAGTCCTGTTTCTCTTCATTGTCTTCTCCTTCTGTCCTGAACATATTTAAATAGGAGCAATGCTGTTATCAGTCAGGAACAGTTGCTGAAAAATTAGGCATATTCTTATCAAGTTCACTTTCCCAGATAATAGTTACTAAATAAGGCAGTGTTTGCCAATGTTTAATTCCAGGTGTTTGAGTCCTTTGTCTCAAACTGTTTCTGCTTCCCCTGGAAGACAGGGAAACGGATGGACACGACTTCCTGGCCTCAGAAACTCTGATCTTACTCTGGTGCTGAGTTTCTGCCCCGGTGGGAGTCACGGACAGTGGTGTGAAACCCAGGATGTGGCGCCTCTGTCTCTAGGCAGGTGGTTATGCAGAGCCACGCAGGGCAAGTGGAGGCAGCAGGAGAGCTGAAAGGTGGAACTTCAGATACCTGTTAAAACAAGGCACTCCAGCCCCCATTATGAAAATCATTGCTGTTTCTTTCTTCGTTTAACGTCTTGCAGTTTTACAACTGAAGCGTTTTCATTTCAGCTTAAGCTAGGAGGAGACAATGTTTATTAAAATGAAGTGACCTATTTGTGAAATTAACTTAGTAGCAACTCAGAAAAGATTCACCGTAAGTGATTGGACTGATAAGCCACATGCTGTGAAATTGTTTTGTCTTTTGATTTTGGGGGGAAAACTTGTTAAAGCTTTGGCACAAACCAAAAATGCCTAAACATACATATATCACATTGTTTCCTGCTGCTGAGATACTGCATTTTTCCTATAAAACATTATCGAAGGCTGGGCTCAGTGACTCAGCCTGTAATCCTAGCACTTTGAGAGGCCGAGGCGAGTGGATTGCCTGAGTCCATGAGTTCGAGACCAGCCCTAGCAACTTGGCGAGACCTCATCTCTATAATAAGTCAAAAATGAGCCAGGCATGGTAGCACATGCCTGTAGTTCTTGCTACTTGGAAGGCTGAGGCGGAAGGATCCCTGGAGCCCAGCAGGTTGACACTGGGGTGGCCATGAGTATGTCACTACACTCCAGCCTGGGCGACAGAGTGAGACTCCAACTCAAAAAAAAAAATTCTTGAAAACAGCTTTTCAAGTTCATTTTAAGCATACATGGTCATTTAAAAATACTTTATCCTATTGTGGAGTTCATGTGTGTCTACATCCTGGAAATATAAAGAAAGATGGAGCAGTGGTCTAGTTACGAATAAAAAAAAAATCTTTTTTTTTTTTTTTTTTTGAGCTGGAGTCTCACTCTGTCACCCAGGCTGGAGTGCAGTGGCTGCTCCTGGCCACCGCAGCCTCAACCTGCGGGGCTCTGGCAATCCTTCCGCTTCAGCATTCCAAGTAGCTGGAACTACAGGCACGTGCTACCACACCCAGCTAATTTTTGATTTATTGAAATAAAAGTAGACTGTAAAAACCTGGAGGGTGAGCAGAACCATTTTAGAAAGACCTCGAGTCTGGCTCTGCTCCCTGGATTCGAACTCAGGAATCACCTTCTTTCTACCAGTTCCCTGGCCCTTTGATTTACTGGTATCAAGCGTTACCTAGACTGTAGCAGCACCATCCATTAATGCTTTTTATTTTATTTATTTTTTTGAGTTGAAGTCTCACTCTGTCGCCCAGGCTGGAGTGCAGTGGCCGCTCCCGACCACCGCAGCCTCAACCTGTTGGACTCTGTCAATCCTTCCGCCTCAGCCTTCTAAGTAGCTGGAACTACAGGCGTGCGCTTCCACGCCCGGCTGATTTTTTTGACTTATTGTAGAGATGAGGTCTCGCCAACTTGCCCAGGCGGGTCTTGAACCTGCGGGCTCAGGCAATCCACTCACCTCAGCCTCCCAAAGGCGCGGAATTACAGGCTGAGCTACCGAGCCCAGCTGGGTCGAGGCTGCGGTGGCCGGGAGTGGCCACTGCACTCCAGTCTGGGCGACAGAGTGAAACTCCAGCTCAACAAAAAACAAACAAAAAATCTTAATCTCTCCTAGCAAGTACTGCCCGGGCTTTCCGTCTGTGGTAGTGGTCTTCCTGCAGTTATGCCCTCACTGTGGTTCCTTTTAGGTCAGAGGTGCAGAATCTTGTGCCTGGCTAATAAACACAATTACGTTTAGCTTGTCTTATTCTTCTCCACAAAAGTGAAAAGTATATTGTATCTCATTGTTTTGTGCCTGAGCTTTTGCATAGGAAATAGCTTGAGTTTCTTTAGGTGTAATTAAGAATAAATAATTGTCTATTGGAATTCTAGGTAACATGGGTCAATTAAGGTAAGCAGAGGTTAATAAAAGTTAACATTAAATATGATTAAAAGTCATTTTCTGATGAATTCTTGGTGATCTTTGCCTTTGCAATTACATAATGCTAAATATTTTCCTAATACTTTTTTTTTTTGAGTTGGAGTCACGTTCTGTCACCTAGGCTAGAATGCAAAGGCACAGTCATGGCTCACCTCAGCTTTTACCTGCTGACTTGAGGTGATCCTCCCACCTCAGCCTCTCAAGTAGCTGGGACTACAGGCATGAGCATCACACCTGGCTAGCTTTTTATTTTTTGTAGAGACGAGGTCTCACTATGTTTTTCTGGCTGATCTCGAACGCCTGGCCTCAAGCAGTCCTCCCACCTTGGCCTCTCAAAGTGGTGGGATTACAGGCATGAGCCACCACATCTGGCTTTATCTTGTTTTTCCTTTTTTTAATTTTATTAAATAAAATATTCATAGAAGTTTGGAGTACAAGTAGGGTTTGGCTACATAAACAAGCTGCCTGCAGGTGAAGTTTGGCCTGGCCATGACCAAGCACCCTTTGTGTTACCAGGCGCCCACTCCCTGTCTCTCTCCCTCTCCCGCCAGCAGCCCCCAGTAACTGCTGATCCCTCCCTCCTGCTACTGTGGCTCAATATTCAAGACCCACTTATGGGGGAGGACTTGCAGTATTCGGTTCCTTGTTTCCGTAATTGTTCACTTAGTGTGATGGTCTCCCAACTCCATCCATTTTGCTGCGAGTCCATTATTTTGTTCTTCTTTATGGCTATATAATACTCCATCGGGTATATGTACCACATTTTCTTTATCTCGTCCTTTTCCACTGGGCAGTAGGGTTGGTTCCATGTTTTTGCTAGTGTGAATAGTGTGGCAATAAACATGCGTGTGCAGGTGTCTTTTGTGTGGAACAATTTATGTTCCTCTGGAAATATTACCAGGAGAGGGATTGCTGAATGCTACCGAAGGTCAATTTTTAGTTCTTTTAGGAATCTCCACACTTCTTTCCATAGAGGTTGAACTAGTTTGCACTCCCACCAGCAGTGTGGAAGCATTCCCTTTTCTCCACACCCATGTCAGCATCTGTTTTTTTGACTTATGACTTGACTTAACCGGAGTTAGGTGGTATCGCACTGTAGTTTTGATTTGCATTTCTCTGATGACTAGTGAGGCTGAGCATTTTTCATGTGTCTGTTGGCTGCTTGTATGTCTTTCTTTGAGAAGTGTCTGTGTCCTTTGCCTGCTTTTTAATGAGGTTGTTTGTTTTTGTCCTTTCACTTCATTTGAGTTCCTTGTAGATCTGGATGTTATGCCGTTGTCAGACACATTATATTTTTTTCCATTCTGTGGGTTGTCTCTATTCTCTTGATGGTTTCTTTTGCTGTGCAAAAGCTTTTCAATTTGATGAGGTCCCACTTGTCTGTCTTCACTTTTATGGCATTCACTTTTGGGGATTTGTTCAAAAATTTGTTGCCTGTTCCTATGTGCATAAGGCTGTGACCTACGTCTTCTACTAGGATTCTTAGTTTGAGGTTTTTGTTTTTTGGTTTTTTTTTTCAGTTGGAGTCTCACTCTGTTGCACAGACTGGAGTGCAGTGGCCGCTCCTGGCCACCACAGCCTCGACCTGCTGGGCTCCGGCGATCCTTCCGCCTCAGCCTTCCAAGCAGCTTGAACTACAGGCACGCGCTACCACACCCGGCTGATTTTTTGATTTATTGTAGAGATGAGGTCTCACCAAGTTGTCCAGGCAGGTCTCGAACCCGTGGGCTCAGGCAGTCCACTCACCTCAGCCTCCCAAAGCACTAGGATTATAGGCTGAGCCACCGAGCCTGGCAGTTTGAGGTTTTACATTTAGGTTTTTTATCCATTTAGAGTTGATTTTTGAATATGGTGATAGATAAGAGTGTTTATTCTTTTGCCTGTGGTCAGCTGGTTTTCCAAGCACCATTTGCTAAATATGTTCTCCTTTCTCCAGTGATTGTTTTTGGTGACTTTGTCAAAGATGAGCTGGTTGAGAGACCATGTTTTTTCTTACGGAATCACTATCCTGTTCCATTGGTCCATGTGCCTATTTTTATACAAATGCCAGGCTGTTTTGGCTACTGAAGCCTTTTAATTAAGTTTAAATTCTGGAAGTATGATACCTCCTACTTTTTTCCTTTTGCTGAAGATTGTTTTGCCTATTCATGCTCTTTTCTGTTTTCCTAGGAATTTCTTCTGTATTGTCGTTTCCAGGACTGAGGAAAATGATGTTGGTAATTTGATGGCTATTGCACTGAATCTCTAGATTGCCTTGCTAAGATGGACATCTTGACAATATTGATTCTTTCTATCCATGTGCATGGAATGTATTTCTATTTTTGTGTCATCCTTGATTTCTTTAAGCAGTGCTTTGTAGATCTTATTGTAAAGGTCTTTCACTTCTCTGATTAGGTGAATTCCAAGGTATTTTTTTTAGTGTGTATGTGTGTATATTATAAATGGGATTGTGCTTTTTATTTAGTTCTCCGTCTGCTTGTTTCTGGTGTACAGAAATGGAACTATCAGCCAGGTACAGTGCCTCAAGCCTGTAATCCTAGCACTTTGGGAGGCCGAGGTGAGAGGATTGCCTGAACCCACAAGTTCAAGAACAGCCTGGGCAACTTGGCAAGACCTCGTCTCTACAGTAAACTAAAAAATTAGCCAGGTGTGGTAGCACGCGCCTGTAGTTCCAGCTACTTGGAAGGCTGAGAGGGAAGGATGGCCTGAGCCCAGCAGGTCAGTGCTGGGGTGGCTGTGAGCGTGCCACTGCACTCCAGTCTGGGTGACAAAGTGAGATTCCTACTCAAAAAGAAAAAAGGAAATGTAACTGTCTTTTGCACATTGCTTTTGTAACCCAAGACTTTACCAAAGTCATTTATCAGCGAAAGGAGACTTTTGACAGACTCCTTAGGGTTTTCAAGGTATAAAATCATATAGTCTGCAAAGAGGGATAGCTTAACTTTCTGTTTTCCTATTTTGATAATCCTGATTTCCTTCTTTTGCCTGATTGCTCTGGCTAGGACTTCCAGCACTGTGTTGAACAGGAGGGGTGAGAGTGGGCATCCTTGTCTTGTTCCAGTTCTTAGTGGGGATGCTTCCAGCTTCTGCCCGTTGAGCAAAATGTTGGCTGTGAGTTATCATAGATGGCTCTTACTGTTTCTATGCTTTGGTGTTCAAGAATTTTTATCAAGAAGGGATGCTGGATTTTACTGAATGCTCTTTCTGCTTCTAATGATAGAATCATGTGGTTCTTGGTTTTTCATCTATTAAAGTGCCAAATTACATCCGGGCTCAGTGGCTCAGCCTGTAATTCCAGCACTTTGGGAGGCTGAGGCCAGTGGATTGCCTGAGCCCATGGGTTTGAGACTAGCCCAGAAAACTTGGCAAGACCGCACCTCTACAATAAAATAACAAATAGCTGGGTGTGGTAGCACATGTCTTTAGTTCAGGCTACTCGGAAGGTTGAGATGGAAGGATTGCTGGAGCCCAGGAGGTTGATGATGGGGTGGCCGTGAGCGTGCATGCCACTGCACTCCAGTCTGGGTGAAGGAGTGAGACTCCAACTCAAAAAAAAAAAAAAGTGCTAAATTACGTTTATAGTCTTGCTAATATTGAACCAGCCCTACATCCCAGGAATAAAGCCCATTTGGTCATCGTGGATGATCCTTGAGATGTGTAGTTGGATTCAATTTGCTAGAATCTTGTTGGAAAATTTTTGCATCTATGTTCATCAAGGAGATTGGCCTGTAATTCTCTTTCCTTGCTGAATTTTGGCCAGGTTTGGGTTTCAGTATAATGTTTGCTTTATAAACTAATTTTGAGAAAATCCTGTCTTTCTCAATTGCCTAGAATACTTTGAATAAGATTGGTATCATCTCCTTTTTGTATGTCTTGTAGAATTCAGTTGGGAAGCCATTTATTTTGAGACTTTTTTTTTTTGAGTTGGTGTCTCACTCGGTCGCCCAGACTGGAGTGCAGCAGCCGCTCCCGGCCACCGCAACCTCGACCTGCTGGGCTCTGGCGATCCTTCCGCCTCAGGCTTCCAAGTAGCTGGAACTACAGGCGCGTGCTACCACACCCGGCTAATTTTTTGATTTATTGTAGAGATGAGGTCTCACCAAGTTGCCGAGGTGGATCTCGAACCCGTGAGCTCAGGCAATCTATTCACCTCAAACTCCCAAAGGCGAGGGATTACAGGCTGAGCCACCGAGCCCAGCTGAGACTTTTTTGAGGGGGTAGATTTCTTATGACTGGATTGATATTGATCTGTTTAGAGTTTCAGTTTCTTCTTGTTTCAACCTTGGGAAGTTGTGTGATGTCTAAAAATCTTCCATTTCCTTTCAATTTTCTAGTTTATTTGCATACTGGTGTTCATAGTAATCTCTGATCATCTTGAATTTCTCTTTTTTTTTCTTCAGTCAATCTGGCAAGGAGTCTGTCAGTCTTATAAATCTTTTCAAAGAATTAGCTTTTTGTCTTGTTGATCTTTTCTATGATATTTCTGTTTTTTATATCCTGTAATTGTGATTTTTATCTTGGTGATCTGGATTCTTCTACCAATGTTACGATTTAGATGATCTTGCCTTTCCAGGTTTCTTTGGTGTGCTGTTGGGCTATTTACTTGTGATCATTCTGTTTTCTTGATGTGTGCGTGCAATGCAGGAATTTTCCTCTTAGCACTGCTTTCAACCATTGTTTTTGTTAAGCATTGGCCAGGCCATGTACTCATTGAGATATGGCCGCCATGTTTCCTAAGATTTGGCCCCCTCCCCTACCTCGGAAAGGTGAGTCTTTTCTCTCCTCCTCGCTAATTTACTTTCTAAATAAACTCTATTTTCTAGTCTTTAAAAAAAAATACCTGTTTTCATGGCATCCCAGAATTCTGATAAGATATGTCTTTATTTTCGTTTGTTTCCAGGAATCTTTTTGTTCTGTCTCGATTTCCATGTTGACCCTGAAGTCATTTAGCAGCATGTTTTTTTGTGTGTGTTGGGGGGAATCCTATTTTTATTCCAATATGATCTGAGAGAATACATGCTGTTATTTCAATCTTTTGAAATTTGTTCAGCTGGGCTCGGTGGCTCAGCCTGTAATCCCATGCCTTGGGAGGCAGAGGTGAGTGGATTGCCTGAGCCTGCAGGTTTGAGACCCACCTGGACAACTTGGTGAGACCTCATCTCTACAATAAATCAAAAAATTAGCCAGGTGTGGTAGCGCGCGCCTGTAGTTCCAGCTACTTGGAAGGCGGAGGCGGAAGGATCGCCGGAGCCCAGCAGGTCGAGGCTGCGGTGGCTGGGAGCACCCACTGCCCTCCAGTCTGGGTGACAGAGTGAGACTCCAACTCAAAAAAAAAAAAAAAAAAAAAGAAATTTGTTCATGCTTGATTTATGTCCAAAAATGTGATTGATCTTAGCATATGTTCCATGTGCTGACGAGTAGAATGTATACTCTGTAGATGTCTATTAAATTCACGTGATTGAGTGTTAAGGTTCTAGATCTCCTTGTTGGTTCTTTGCCTAGATGATCTATCTAGAGCTATTAGTGGGGTATTTAGGTCTCTAACTATGATAGTATGAGAGTCAGTGTCCTCTTTTAGCTTACTTAGTAGTTGTTTTATAAAACTTGATGCTCCTGTGTTGGGTGCATGTATATTTACGATGGATATTTCTTGCTGATGAATTGAGTCTTTTTCATTATATAGTGTTCTTTTTAACTTTTGATTGTTTGAAGTCTGCTTTTTCTGATACCAGAATAGCTACTTCTGCTTTCTTCTGTTTTCCATTTGTATGAAAGACCATTTTCCAACCCTCAATTTTGAGCCTGTGAATGTCTTTTGCAGTGAGATAAGCTTCCTGGAGGTAGCAGACTGTTGGATCATGCTTCTTTATCCAGTTTGCCACTCTGGCAATTTCCAATTGATTATTGAAATGTGAAAGCTTATCCCTGTCATGGGGCTCTTAGGGGGTGCTTTGTTTCCTTTTAACTTTTGTATTTATGTATTTTTTTTTCATTTTTGTGACTGCTCTGTATGCTCTGTTGACTGTGCTTGCCTGTATTTTTGTGATGGATATGACCATTCTTTTTTTTTTCTGTGTTCATCAGCTTCTTAAGCATCTCTTGAAGGGCTGGTCTGGAGATGGCATATTCTGTTAGTGATTAGATGTCTGGGAAGGATTTTACTTCTCCATCACCGATGAAGCTTAGCTTTGGCAGGTTAGGAAATTCTTGGTTGGAAATGCTTATTTTTAAGAATGTGAAAGAGTGGACTCCAGTCCCTTCCAGCTTGTAGTATTTCAGCAGATAAGTCTGGAGCAATTCTGATTGGTCTTCTCTGGTAAATAGTCTAACCTTTCTCTCTTGCTGTCTTTAGGATTTTTTCTTTCATGCTTACTTTATGAAGATGAATTATTATGTATCTTGCGGGTGGTCTTCCTATGTGATACTTTGTGAGGTTTCTCTGAAACTCTTGTGCTTGAATGGTCACCTCTCTAGCGGGATGTGGGAAGTTTTCTTGGATGATTTCATGAATGTTTGTTCTTTGGTGTTCTCAGTTTCCCCTTCTGCTTCAGAGATACTAATCAGGTATAGGTTTGGCTTCTTGACATAATCCCACATCTCTTGGAGGCTTTGTTCCTTCTTATTGAGCTTTTTTCCTATGTTTTTGACAGACTGGGTTAATTCCATATTTTGGTCTTCAAGCTCTGAGATTCTTTCCTCTCCTTGGTTGATCCTGGCTCACTATGCTTGTTACTTTGTTTTTGATTTCCAGGATAGAGCTCTTCATTTCCATTATTTCAGAATAGGTTTTTCTGAAATTGGCCAACTCTGCTTTTACTTCACGTGTGACTTCAGTGAGCTTTGCTTCTAGTTTCTCCTGGATCTCTCTATTCGTTTTAGCCATTCAACCCCTGATTTCTGTGACTGTCATCTGGGGCAGGGCGTTATGGGTTGGGGGTTTCATTGTTTGTGCTCTAATAGCTGTTTTATCGGACACTGTCTCTTTAGTACTCTGAGGATTGCCTATTTTTTTGTTGTTGTTGATTTTTCCTCATTTGTGATAGGCCTCTCTTCCCTCTCTGTAATTCCTTCCAGTTGTGTTGCTTTGAAACTAGTCGCTGACCTTCTGTCCTAGGGCCCTTTCTGTGGTTCAGTATAGGTCACTTGGTGAGAGCAGGAGGGGTGCTCACTTCTGCTCCCTGCTCCACCGTGAGGCAGGTTTGTCAGCTGTAGCAGGCCCTGCCACCAGCGCTCTGCAGAAAGTGGGTGAGAGGATGAGCTGCCCCATCTGCTGTCTGCAGTCTGCAGCCCCAAAGCCTTCTCAGTAAGAAGGCCTGTGGGTGTTTTTTGTGTTGCTCCCTCCCTATTGAAGTCCACACTCTGCTCTTGAGGAAGACCGATTTCCCTGCCACAAGGGTCAGGGGAAGCGGTTCTGCCCTGCAGGCATGCAGGGCTTGGAGGTGATTCTCCCAGGTCTGGCTGTGAAGATGGGCTGGGCGCCAGGGAGCTTCACTGCAAGCCGGCTTTCCCTTGCCTGGGACCCGGGAGCTGGCCGGGTCTCTGGTGAAAAGCCAGTGCAGGTTTTTTTTTTGTTTTTCTGCTTGGAGTCTGGTTACCCGCCAGTGTGCCCTGACCAGCACTCCTCCCACACGGGACCAGCGACTTGCACATGGCTGGGAAGGGCTCAACAGACCCAAAGTGGCCGGGTTCAGTGGCTCAGCCTGTCATCCCGCGCTTTGGGAGGCCGAGGTGAGTGGATGGCCTGAGCCCGCGGGTTCGAGACCCGCCTGGGCAACTTGGCGAGACCTCATCTCTACAGTAAATTAAAAAATTAGCCGGGTATGGTAGCGTGCGCCTGTAGTTCCAGCTCCTTGGAAGGCTGCGCAGAAGGATCGCCGGAGCCCAGCAGCTCGAGGCTGTGGTGGCTGGGAGCGGCCACTGCACTCCAGTCTGGTCGGCAGAGTGAGAATTCAACTCAAAAAAAAGAAAAAAAAAAAAAAACAGACCCAAAGTGTCTTAGGCACACTCACCTACTCTAGTTCACCAGGCGGGGCTTCAGTTCCTGTGCAAGCCTGGCACACGGTGGGGGATGCAGTACCTGGATTTCCCCATCTGCTGTTGTTTTCTGGTCTCTGTGTGTTTAAAGATATCTTTAGTGGTGCAGGGTGCTTCATCCTTCTAGAATCGCTGAGGCACCTCTGTCTGCTGGCGGCTGGGTCCTGTCTCTGCTTTACTCAGTGAGAGCTGCACCGGTCTGCTGCTTCACAGTGGCTTTATCTTCTTAATTCTCATACTTCTCGTTCGGCCTTTTAGTGATTCCAAAGCACCGCGGAGGGAATACCAAGAATGGCTGGCAAAGATGTCAGGAGTATATCATGCTGGAGCTTACGCGGTAATGTATGAGTAAGTTTTGTTTTGATTTTCTTTGTATTAGCTAGTTCATTCTTCTCAGAGTTGCATATTTACTTTTGATTCTTAGAAAGCTTTGCCTCAGATCATCAAAATCTCGGTATTTGGTATTTGAGCTTCCACATAAAGAGTTGTACAACTTAAATTTCAAGTCACAAGAAATTTGTTTCCTCTTAAGAAGACATTTCCTCATTAAATCACAGGAAGGCTAGTCGGACTGAAGCAGTCACGTCTTTGAGGAAAGTGGAAAGCAGAGTGCCTGCCGACCTCCTGAAGTAAGTCCACCTCCGCCCCCCCCCCAGCACGTGGACCGGCATTGCCCACAGCTGCGTGTCTCTCACAGGCAGGCCTTTGTGAGGATGAGCACCGGCCCCGAGGCCTTCCTGGCACTCCGCTCCCACTTCGCCAGCTCTCACGCCCTGATATGCGTCAGCCACTGGGTCCTCGGGATCGGAGACAGACACCTCAACAATTTCCTGGTGGCCACGGAGACAGGAGGCATGATCGGGATCGATTTTGGCCACGCGTTTGGATCGGCCACTCAGGTGCGCTTGCGCTACTCTCGTCCCAGGCGTGTCTGGAATTACCATATGACTTTATAACACCCTCCAGACACGGACAGTTCCTAAAGAGAAAGCGACGCCTAGGTTAGGGTTGGCTGTGCTGCAGCCATTAAGTCTGACATCCACGCCCTGGACAGGGAGAGCCTCCACTTTGTTTTCACCCTGTCAGACCGGTCCCAGAATTGGGGTGATAGGTCATAGAATCACAGCCCGGAGTAGAACGTGTTCCTTGGGGAAGGGCGAGGCCTCTGGGGAGAGTTTTTGAAGCCCCACGGGTGAAGCGTTGCTCCTGGGACGTTCTCCTCTGCCGGTCGGTCATGTTTGCGAGCCCGTGCAGGCGGGGGGTCCCTCCACGTGGGTCTCACATCTTGCGCCCAGCAGCTCCCGTCTGCGTAGCTGGTTTCAAGCGCAGAGGGGTTTACTTTCTTCCTATATGTGAGTCCTAACCCTTGAGAGGATGTCGCGGTTGTGCCTGTCACGTTGAGGCTTCTCGTTGACGTGTTCTACTGCTGGCGTGTATGTTTCCCCTCGTCCAGCTTCTGCCTGTTCCTGAGCTGATGCCTTTCCGCCTGACGCGCCAGTTTCTCAGTCTGATGCTGCCACTGAAAGAAGCGGGCCTCATCTACAGCGTCATGGTGCACGCCCTGAGAGCCTTCCGCGCAGAGCCCGACCTGCTCACCAGTACCATGGATGTGTTTGTCAAGGAGCCCTCCTTCGACTGGAAGGTAGGTTTTGTTTTCGTTACAATGTCCCAAAGGTTTATCCAGTGTCCCCTGTCAAGCGACGGAAGTGGACCAAGTCCTGTCAATGAACATATTTACATTAGTTTGTGTAGCATTTCTCAACACAAATACTTGAGGTTGTTTGGCCTGAAAACCAGATAAGAGGCAAAACCTTTATCTGGAGAAAACCGCTGCTTCAACTGAGTATACTTACAGCTGGGAGAGGGAATATGGGCCCGTTGATGATGGTAGATCTAGTTTCTCTCTGACACATAACTTCTGGTTTCACAACCATCCCATGTGGTGCCTTCCTTGCACGTAAGGAGAGCGCCTTTCCAGGCCTCACAGGCTGTTCGTGTCCCAGCCCCAAGGAGCCCAGCCTCGTGGTGCTCTTCCTGTGCAGGGAGTGACGTAAGCTCCACCGAGGCCTCGTGCTCGTTGCTACCTTGCTGTGGGTGCCACAGTCTCTGGAAAACTGCAGGGCTGCTCCTGGTTGTGGAAGCTGGTTGACTGTAAGATCTTTACTTGGTTCGGTCTGTTAAGATGCGATGGTGTAGCTGTTACTCTAAGTAGAGAAAATTGTGCTCCTTTCTTTTAGAATTTTGAGCAAGCAATGCTGAAAAAGGGAGGATCCTGGGTTCAAGAAGTCAGTGTGGCTGGAAAAAACTGGTACCCTCGACAGAAACTGTGCTATGCCAAGAGAAAGTTAGCAGGTGCTAACCCAGCAGCTATTACCTGGTAAGGCTGTTGTCTGTGGAAGAAGTAGCCGGCCACCAGCACGCGGCCGTTTCTGGAAGAAGCAATACGTGCGCCACGTGCTGAGCGCTTCTGTCCGGCCTGCGGCATGGGCGTGGCTCTGCTTGCTCTGCCGACGAGGAGGGCGTGTGGGGCCCCTGTGGTCCTCCGTCCCGCAGGCTTCGAGCCAGGCCCCGTGGCAGCAGTGCCCACGTGAGGAGCGGGAGGCCTGTGCTCCAGCGATTGCCAGAATGTCGTGACAGACACAAGGAGACTTGGGGTGTAAAATTGCTCTGTCCTTCTTGGGAATTTGACCCATTTGAGCCTGGTGAACACAGCACATCGGTGTGAGGAACACAGTATGGGCTTGTTAGATGAGAGTTCAAATTAGGTTGGCCTTCAGGTTAGCTCCAAGGATTTTTCCTTCCTGTGGACGTTAAGTACTTGTAAATGGCAATCTGTGGTTCACATATTTTTAACAAAGGTACCAAGACCATTCGGTGGCCTTTCCAACAAATGGTGCTGGCCAAGGATGTCACTGGATCCTATTTCATACCACAGACAAAAATTAATTTGAAATGGACTAAAGACCTAAATATAAGGGCTAAAACTGTAAAACACTTAGAAGGAAACATAGAGGTAAATCTTTTTTCTTTTTTTGAGCTGGAGTCTCGCTCGGTCGCCCAGACCGGAGTGCAGCGGCCGCTCCCGGCCCCTGCAGCCTCGGCCTGCTGGGCTCCGGCGACCCTTCCGCCTCCACCTTCCCAGTAGCTGGAACTACAGGCGTGCACTACCACGCCCAGCTTATTTTTTGATTTATTGTAGAGATGAGGTCTCGCCAAGTTGCCCACGCGGGTCAGAGGTAAATCTTTATGACCTTGGATTTGACTTTGTCATTTGGGATTTTTACATATGACATCCAAAACACAAGCAAGAAAAAAATGATAAATTGGACTTCATCAAAATTAAAAATGTTTGTGCTGCACAGAATATTATTAAGAAAGTAGAGGCAATCCACAGAATGGGAGGAAATATTTGTAAGTCATAAATCTGATAAGGAGCTTGTATCTAGAATGCATTTTTAAAAAAACTCTTATAACTCAATAATAAAAAAGGCAATCCAATTAGAAAGGGTCAAAGGACTCATGCCTCTGGAGGCTGAGGTGGGAGGACTGCTTGAACCCAGAGGTTCGAGACCAGTCTAGGCAACCTGGCAAGACCTCATCTCTACAAAACAATCAGAAAGCCACGTGTGGTGGTGTGCACCTGGAATCCCAGCTACTGGAGAGGTGCAGGCAGAAAGACCGCCTGAGCCCAGGAGGTTGAAGCTGCAGTGAGCTGTGCGTGTGCCGTTGCACTCTAGCCTGAACAGCAGAGTGAAGCCCTACCTCAAAAAAAGAAAAGAAATAGCCAAAGGAATTCACCATATTTCTCTAAGGAGAATACCAGGGGGGCCAAAAAAAAAATGTATACACAATTTAAAAGATGTTATCTATGTATCACTTTTAGTTCACCATAATCAGAAGTGTCTGGATGCTGGTAGTAACTATCTTGAGCATCTCTTGTAATTGCATAAGTCAACTGTGACTTGTATTCATCTTTTGTTATCAGTATATACTGAGTATTACAATTTTAGGCTTTTATATAATCAAAGATTAGGTTAGAGTAATAGAAAAATACATATCCAGGCTCAGTCAAGCATTAAATCAAGAATATAGCATAACCTGGGAGCAGTGGCTTATGCCTGTAATCCCAGCACTTTGGGAGGCCGAGGTGAGAGCACTGCCTGAGCCCAGGGGTTTGAGACCAGCCCGGCCAACTCATCTCTACCATAAGTCAAAAAACTAGCTGGGTGTCATGGTGCATGCCTGTAGTTCCAGCTACTTGGAAGGCTGAGGCGGAAGGATCGCGTGAGCCCAGCAGGTCAAGGCTGCAGTAGCCATGAGCATGCTGTTTCTTTCTTAAAATTTGTACGTATTTTTTGGCACCCTCTGTTTACAAATGGCCAATAAGGCCATGAAAAAATGCTTGGCATCACTAGTCATCAGGGAAGTGCAAATGAGTTACCACTTCACCCCTACTGGGATGGCTGTTATCAAAACCTGGGGTCCTCACAAGTATTGACAAGGATGTGGAGAAGTTGGACTCCTCACCCACTGCTGGGGGGAAAGTCTGGACGCTCTTCCAAAAGTTAAACATGCAGTTACCATTTGGCCCAGCCATTCCACTCCTAGGTGAATCCTAGGAATTCGCCCAGGAGAAATAAAAGCACCTGTTCACACAAAAACTTTTAAAAGAATATTAGCAGCAGCATTATTTTTGTTGTTTCCTATAGATCTAATCTTTGACGAAGGTTATGAACCACAGAAAATATCCGATAAAAGTGGGAAGGAATTTGAATAAGATAGCTGGGAGTGCAGGCAACAAAAAAAATAATGCATGGTTTTTGTGTTTTCATATTTGTTCAATCTTTTTTTCAGTGATGAGTTACTTCTGGGCCATGAGAAGTCATCTGCCTTCAGGAATTATGTGGCTGTAGCACGAGGAAGCAAAGACCACAACATTCGTGCCCGAGAGCCAGAGAGTGGACTTTCAGAAGAGACGCAAGTGAAGTGCTTGATTGACCAGGCAACAGACCCCAACATCCTTGGCCGGACTTGGGCAGGGTGGGAGCCCTGGATGTGAGGCCTGTGGGAGTCCGCAGTTACAAGGAACCAAACTGTGTAAAGAATCTCCTAACCTCTCACGACAGTAGTCCGTGAGCTGATTTTACTGAAGCACCGAAGAGAAGAAATCTGTTTAGTGTGATAGTTTACATCAAGGTCATGATGAATAAATGAGTGGGTTGAATCAAAGACTAGGTTAGAGTAATGGGAAAATATATACCCAGGCTCAGTCAAGTATTAAATCAAGAATGTAGCATAACCTGGGAGCAGTGGCTTACACCTATGATCCCAGCACTTTGGGAGGCTGAGGTGAGAGGACTGCCTGAGCCCAGGGGTTCGAGACCAGCCTGGGCGACTTGGTGACACCTCGTCTCTACAATAAATGAAAAAAGTGGCCGGGTGTGGTGGCGCACTCCTGTAGTTCCAGCTGTGTGGAACTCTGAGGCAGAAGGATCACCTGAGCCCAGCAGGTCAAGGCTGCAGTAGCCGTGAGTGTGCCACCGGACCCCTACCTGTATAACAGAGTAAGGCTCGGACTCAAAAAAATGTAGCATGAGATCAGCTTTCAAAGCATTTTACAAGTGCTGTGAGTTAGTTACAAAATAGTTCATTATATCACCAGCTGTCTCAGTAAGTGGTGTGGTTGTGAGCTATCCTGGAATGTCCTTGTTGGTTGTGGCACATTAGAAGTAATGCCCAGAAGATTTTGTCCCCAGGATCTTGTGCGAGTGAAGCCAACAGCGAAGTTGATGTGATGTCACATCTGCAAGCAGTATAGGAGTCACAGAAACAACAGGCAAAGCTATAATAAGGCCTCTCGTATTTAGAAATGATTGCATTTGATATTTTAGGACATTTGCATTTTTTGGTTGTTTTTTTAAATTATCTCCTAGTTTTTGCATTTTGTGTCAGATTTGCTCTCCAGAAGAGAAAGTGTTTGGGAGGGTAGAAATCTTGGTCTGGGCATCCGCTTTTGCTACGCTCATCCACAGCGGAAAGACAGACAAAATGCTTTGCATCCCAGGACTCAGGATAACTTCAGAAATCGGGGCTAGTACTAAACATCCCAATTCTAGGAAGATAAAGGGAATCTCTGGAATGAATTCTTCATTTGGAGAAGAAAGCATGTATTCCGCAACAGAAAGATCAAACTGTGCAATACACACGTGGCTTCCTTCCGTCTGCAGTCGCTACGCCTCTTCCGCCTGTTCGCACGGTGGGAGCTGTCTTCACACTGGCTTTGAGCTTTTTGTTGTTGTGTTTTTCCTTCACACACCTGTATTTGGCAACTCTTTCGTGACTTGAAGAAATAATAATCTTAAGAATACATAATAATAAAGCTTTTTTCCAAAAGTATTGTGTAGCTCTTTTATGCCGACTCTTTTTTCTTTTCTTTTTTTTTTGAGTTGGAGTGTTATAGTTTAAATCAAGTTTAAATCTGTTGCCCAGGCTGGAGTGCAGTGGCACGCTCACGGCCACTGCAGCCTCAACCTGCTAGGCTCAAGTGATCCTTCCGCCTCAGCCTTCCAAGTAGCTGGAATTACAGGCATGTGCCACCACACCTGGCTAATTTTTTGATTTATCGTAGAGATGAGGTCTTGCCAAGTTGCCCAGGCTGGTCTCAAACCCATGGACTCAAGCAGTCCTCTCACCTCGGCCTCCCAAAGTGCTGGGATTATAGGCATGGCCGCTGTGCCCAGCCTATGCAGTTTCAAGAGCAAAATATTCATCTTACAAAGCTGTTATGTAACTTGCTAAGTTGATTCTGATAAATACAGGTTGTGTATGTTATGACATGAAAAATAAACATGTTCTCAACAAATTGCATCTGTTGGGCCAAATAAATTTTATTTTTAAAGGAAAACAAGTGAGCATGTATATGAAACTTTAGTACACACGGTCTAGTAAATATGTTTTGCCGTGGCACAAAAACAGCCAATGTAAGCCTGCTTTGGAGTTGAGTACAGTACACTATTTTCTGTAGCAGCTAGTGAGCTATAATTTTACTTGAGTCCTGATATCTCAGATCGTATTCATGAACTGGATCACCTATATTATGGGAAACTTAATTTTTTAAAATTAAAAAAATTTTTTTGTTTTTTGAGTCGGAGTCTCACTCTGCCGCCCAGGCCGGAGTGCAGCGGCCGCTCCCGGCCCCCGCAGCCTCGACCCGCTGGGCCCCGGCGATCCTTCCGCCTCCGCCTTCCGAGTCGCCGGAACAGCAGGCGCGCTACCCCGCCCGGCTGATTTTTTGATTTGTTGTAGAGATGAGGGCTCGCCAAGCTGCCCAGGCGGGTCCCGAGCCCGCGGGCTCAGGCCGTCCGCTCACCTCAGCCTCCCAAGGGCGCGGGATGACAGGCCGAGCCACCGAGCCGGCCTTAGGAAACTTGGAAAATGACAGCTTCTCCTATCAATAAACGTTCGCGGCTAAAGTTGGCGGTGTGTGGCCCGGTCTGGAAGCGGGTCAGGATCGCGAAAAGGTCCTGATCGCTCATGAGAGCAGAAAAACTTGTGTGCGCGGGACTCAGAGGCCACCTGCCAAGTCACCCGAGTGCACGTAGCGTCCTCGGAACACGTGAGGACCGCACGTCTGCTCCGCAGCTGGACTGCGGTTCCAGCCTGCGGTTCTTGCTGAACAGGACACTCGGTGCAGAAGCCAGGACACAAGACCGCTCGGCCGGGCCCGGAGGCCGACGCCGCAGTCCCAGCTCCGGCGGCCGCGCTCGGGACCCGCCTGGGCAGCCCAAGGGGGCCCGCCTCCGCCGGAAAGAGAGAAAAAGGCACGACGCGGCGCGACGGCGAGGCCCTGTGCCTCTTCGTGCCACGTCCCCGAGCTTCGCGTCCAGGCGCCGGGCGTTTCGACGGCTTTCGAAAGCCGAAGGCCGCGCACGTCCGCAGAAGGGAGCGGCCGCGGGCGAGCGGGCGAGCGGGCGGCGCCCCTTCCTCCGCGCCCCCGGCGCGGCGGGCGCGGGTCTCCGCGGCGGCGGGCGCGCGTCCGCCGGGGAGCGAGGTGGCGCGGCCCCGGCCCTCCGCGCGGTCGGGCGCTGTGGCGGCGCGGCGCGGGGCTGCGGGCTCGCCCCGCCCCTCCGAGGCCCGGGCCCCGCCCCCTCGCGCGCCGGCCCGCTGCTCTCGAGCCCGCGGCGGGGGCCCCAGCGCGCGGGGCGCGGGCTCCGCCCGGGACCCTGCAGGGGCCCCTCGCGCCCCCGACCGAGAGCTGCGGCCGTGGCTGCTCGGGGCGGGCGGGGTCGCGGCCCCGGGGGAGAGGGGCGGCCGCAGACGGCGGGCGAGGAGCGGCGCCCGGGCGAGGCCGGACGCCCGGACGGGCTCCGCGGGCCAGAGCCCGGTCGCGCGCGTCCTCCGGGGCGCCCGCCGGCTGAGCCCGGGGCGGCGCGCGACGGCAGCGGCGCGCGACAGCCGCTTCCGCGACGCCGGGGACGCCCGCCTCCGTGGCCAGCGCGGCCCTGAGTGCGGTGGCCGAGGCCGGGCCGCGCTGCCAGTCGGACTCCGGGTTTTCTGTCGACAGAGCTGCCGCCGACGCCAGGCGCGGGAATACGGCGCCCCTTCCGCGGGAGACGCGGGGCTCCGGCCGCGCCAGCCAGTCGGCCCGTGCCGTGCTTCGCCGCCGCGCACCCGCGGCGCAGCCTCGAGCCGTGGCGGGCGGCCCGGCCGCGCCCGCAGGACGCTCGCCTCGACGGTGGGGCCCGGGCGCACGGCGGCCGCCGGCGCTTCGGGGCGCGGCGCGGCGCTCGCGGACGCCCCCGAGGGCAGCGCCGCCCACCGGAAGCGCCAGGCGGAAGCTGGCGCCGACCAGCCCGCGCCGAGGACGCCGCCGCGCGGAAGCCGGCCGCTCCGGGCCGCCCGGACCCGCCTCCGCGGGAGCGTGGGCCGGCGGCCCGGCCTCCCGCGGCTCCGCGCGCGTCCGCGGATGAGCCCGGAAGTGCCGGAGCGCTGATCTGGGACGCAGCCGCAGCGAGCCAGCGGCCTTTGCGAGCGTGGACTCCGCGAACAGAGAGGGCCGGCGGGGCCGAGAAGACCGCCTGGGGCCCGTGGCCCCGCAGGCCACGACAGGACGGCTTCCTCACCCCCCGGTATTCCTGGAGACTTGGGGGAAACCTGGAAACGGGGTCACAGGCGGGCGGACACCGAACGGCCGCTCGCTTCTCAAAGGCCAGCAGCGATGGGTTGGTTACAAGACGGCTCGTGCCTCCTTGACGCCCCGAAGTTAGGCCCGAGGCTGCCCTGGCCTCGGAGACGCCCCCGTGGTCCCGTCACGACATCCAGGGCGGCCCCCGGATTACACGGCGGCTGCTGCCACAGCGTTTTATGACTGAGGGCCCGGGGATGGGGTGTTGGCGTCTCTCCCTCTGCTGCTTTGTTTTACCCATTTGGGCTTCTTGTGTCTCCTTTTGGAGTTTTCTTGTGTTGTTCTGGTATTAAGTTGATGGCAAAAATAGAATTTGACGGGTTTGCTTCAATTCTGATTCTTAGGAAGGAACGTGCCTGAGAAAATGAGGTGGAAGAACCATTTGAAGTTCTGACGGCAAAACTGAGAATGCATGCCGGTTTCGTGGCCTTCGATCCCTGACCCGAATATTTTAAACACAATTTTTGCTGACTTGAAAGAATTCACTGGGCTAATTCTGCCCTCTACCAGCAATTTCAAATCCAATCTAAGTTACAGTTGCCCCCTCATTCAAAAGGAACTGAGAGTGTTGCTTCCAGCGGCCTCAGACTTCTCTTTGGGGACCTTGAGTGGCAAGATGGCTCCCAAAGTGCCTCAGAAGCTGATGGAGACAAAAACTTCTAAAGCCACCACATTCAGTGTGGGGAAACCTCGGTTTTTCATTCCTTTGTCTTGCTCAAGCAACCTTTGCGTCCATGACTGTAGCTGTAAAAATGAATCACTTTTACTTCTGTCAAAGTTGCATCATCAACAATCCACAATAAGATGAGACTACCTGTTTCTAGGCTAAAACCACCATATTTGCAAAATAAGAAAAGGTTTTATATTAAAAGCACTAAAACACAGTAATGGTAACAGTTATCTCTTTGTGGTTTTGTTTTTCAATCTTGCCAGAGGCCTGTCGATCTTATTTATCCCTTCAAAGAACCACCCTTTGGTCTCATCGAACCTTTGCATGGTTTTTTAAAAAAAATCTCTATTAAACTGTGACTTTACATCAACCACTTTCATTGTTCTATTAATTCTGGTATTGGATGATTCACATCTGCCCAGTTCTCTTAGGTTAGATCGTTTGAGATACTTCCCTCTGTTTTCTTGTTATGTGCATGCAATGTCACCAGCTTCCCAGCCAGCACCACTTTCATGTTACATAAGAATATACAAACCTTCAACTTGCAAACTTCCAAAATGAGCAAATGTGCATTTTTTTTTTTTTTTGAGTTGGAGTCTCACTCGGTCGCCCAGACTGGAGTGCAGCGGCCGCTCCCGGCCCCCGCAGCCTCGCCTGCTGGGCTCCGCGATCCTTCCGCCTCAGCCTTCCGAGTAGCCGGAACTACAGGCGCGCGCTACCACGCGCGGCTGATTTTTCGATTTACTGTCGAGATGAGGTCTCGCTGCCCGGGCGGGTCTCGAACCCGCGGGCTCAGGCCATCCACTCGCCTCAGCCTCCCAAAGGCGCGGAATGGCAGGCTGAGCCACCGAGCCCGGCTCAAATGCGCGTTTTTTACGTATCATTTCTCTCCACTGGGTGGTAGTACAGCCCGTTCAGCACACACAGCACCGTGTCGCTGACTGTGTTAGGTGGGTACCTAGGCTCTCTCTGCTGAACTTGGCAGCTGGACTGACGAATGTGCCCGGAACAGAACTCATCTGCACGCTGGGGGCTTACTGTAGCCCAAAGGTGGGGTGTGTTTCATCGCCGTTCTCATTTGTTTCTGGGACTCTTTCCTGCCTTGACTTCCGTGTTAACCCAAAAGTCGTTCCGAAGCGTGTCGTGTGATTTCCGTGTATTTCATGTGTTTGGGGGGGTTCTGCTGGTGATGACATTTATTTCTGTTCCTCTGTGGTCCGAGGAGATGCTTGGTGTGGTCTGACCTCTTGGCGCTGCTCATGCCTGACTTACGTCCGAGCAGGTGGCTGACCTTGGAGCGCGTTCCGGGTGCTGGCGAGAAGGAAGAGGGTCCCGGCTGCTGGGCGAAGCGTTCCGCGACGTCCGTCGGGCCGGCGTCCGGCGGGCTGGGCCCCTCTGGCTCCCGAGTCCGCCGGGAGCGGGGACGGGGCGCGAGCAGGGAGCCCTCGTGCAGGCGCGACCCCTGCAGGGTGTTTCCGGGGGCAGCGGCTTCGGCGGGACTCCCGGGGGGTGCCTCTGCCTCTCGCGGCCGCGCGGCGCCCGCCGGCCCAGGGGCGGGAGGCGGCGCGGCGGCCGCGGCCCTCGCCCCGCAGAGGCCGCGAGCGGCGCGCGGAGGCCGCGCCGTCCGCCCGCCCCGGAGGCGCCTCCGCGGGCGGGGCGGGGCGGCGGGGCGTCCGGCTGGGGGCCCTCCGCGCCCGGGGGCCCGCGGCGGCTCGGCTCGGGCGTCCCGGCCCCGCGCGAGGCCGCCGCCCCAGGCCGGCCGCGTCTCCCGCGAGTCCGGGGGCCGAGCGGGCGAGACTCCGCCCTCGGGCTGCGCGCCGCCGGGACGTGGGGCGGGACGTGGGGCGGGACTGGCGCTCGCGCTCGTCGGGTCGGCGGCGCCGCTGCCGACTGCGCTCGACGCGTCCTGCCCGACGCCCGGGCCCCGGAGCCTGTTCCGCGACGCCGCTGGAGCGGACGCGGCTTCCCCCTCGCGTCCGTCTCGCCGGCCTGTCCTCCTTCCCGGCGCGGCTGCGTGGCCGCCACGTGCCGTGTCCGGTCTGGTGGGCGGCCCGGCTCGGGTCCCTCGCCCTCGAGGACGCTGCTGGCTGTGGCTTTCGCGGACGTTGCTGTCGCGTCGGAGTCTCGCTCGTCGCCCAGGCTGGCGGCGACCCTTCGGCCTCGCCTTCCGAGTAGCGGGAACGACAGGCGCGCGCGGCCACGCCCGGCTCGCTTTTGATTTATTGTGGCGGTGAGGTCTCGCCAAGTTGCCCGGGCTGGCCTCGAACCCCTGGGCTCAGGCAGTCCTCTCGCCTTGGCCTCCCAAAGTGCTGGGAAGACAGGCCTCTTCTTGGATTTCTTCCAACAATGTTTTATAGTTTGCACCATCAAAGTCTTGCATATGTTTTGTTAGATTTATACCTAAACACTTCATTTTTTAGTGGTATTGTATTTTTTTTTTTTTTTTTGAGTTGGAGTCTCACTCGGTCGCCCAGACTGGAGTGCAGGGGCCGCGCCCGGCCCCGCAGCCTCGACCCGCCGGGCTCCGGCGACCCTTCCGCCTCCGCCTTCCGAGTAGCGGGAACGACAGGCGCGCGCTGCCACGCCCGGCTCATCTTGATTTTATTGCAGAGACGAGGTCTCGCCAAGTTGCCCAGGCGGGTCTGGAACCCGCGGGCTCAGGCCATCCACTCACCTCGGCCTCCCAAAGTGCTGGGATGACAGGCTGAGCCACGGAGTCCGACCAGTCGTGGCTTTTTAAGGACGCCTCATCTGGTGACAGACTTTCCCTTTGCTCCCGTTTGGTTGCGTGCTTCTATCAAGAAAGGTTGTTGGGCCAGCACGTTTGCGCACATCTGTATTCCAGCACTTTGGGAGGGTGAGGCAGGAAGATCGCTGGAGGCCATGAGTTCAAGACCAGCCTGGGCAGCACAGCAAGACCCCATCCCTATACAAACGAAAGTAGCTGGGCACGGTGGCGCACGCCCGTAGTCGGGGCCGCACACTACTCTGGAGGCTGAGGCAGGAGAGTCCCTGGAACCCAAGAGTCAGAGGGCACCTGAGCTGCGACCACACCCTGGCACTCCAGCCTGAGTGGCAGGGCAAGACCCTGTCCCTTCAAAAAAAGGTGTTGGATTTTGTCCGATGTTTTCTGCACCAATGGAGATAATTATGTGGGCTTTTTTCTTTTATTAATGTGGCATATTACATTGATTGGTTTTTGTATGCAGAACTAACCTTATATGTCTGTGTATCTTTGAGGTTGTTGGTTTTGTTTTTTCGATTAGGATTCCTGCATTTCTACGAATAGAGATACTGGTCTGCACATTTTCTTCTCTTCTGATACCTTCATCTGGCTTCGGTACCGAGGCATTATGGCTTTATGGAATGAGTTATAAGGTATGCCCTCCTTCTTTGGGAAATGCTTGAGAAGGATTGGTGTTACTTTTATTTATTTATTTTTTTTTGAGGGCGGAATCTCACTGTCACCCAGATTGGAGTGCAGTGGCCTGATGGCAGTTCCCCACAGCCTTGGCCTCCTGGGCTCAGGCAATCCTTCCTCCGAAGCCTCCGCAATAGCTGGGCCTACAGGTGCACGCCACCGTGCCTAGATGGGGCTTTTATTTTTTGTGCAGACAGGGTCTCAGGATGTTGCCCAGGCCGGTCTCGAACTTCGGGCCTCAAGCAGTCCTCCCGCCTCAGCCTTCCAAAGTGCTGGGATTAGAGGCGTGAGCACGGGCCTGGCCTTTTCTTTCTTTTTCGTTCCTTTCGTTTCCATGGAGCACTTCCATCTGAACACCACTCCACGGCAGAGCGCAAGTCGGGGCGGGCGCGGTTACCGTCTCGGCCGCGTTTCTGTCTCCGCCCGTCGGCTGCGCCGTGGCGTGCGGGTCGGTCTCCACGCGCTGCCGGCGGCGGCGCGCCCCTCCACGGCGAGTCTCGGCCTCCTTCCGCCGCGGGCGGAGCGGTGACGGCGCGAGCCTCCCCTTCCCAGGCTGTGGGGCGCGCCCGGAGGCGCCGGGTCGGGCCGCGGGGAGGAGGACGGGCGGGGGCGGCCGCGGCGAGGGTCGCGCGCGTCGGGGCGGCGGCGGGGGGCTGCGCGGGCTGCGAGCCGGCGGCCGGGCTCTCCCGCCAGGCGCGGCGCCGCCCCGCTCCGCCCGGGCCGGCGCTCCGCGGGCCCGCGGGCCCCGCGGTCGAGGGCCGGGCTCCGTCGCCCAGGCCGGGGTGGCGGCGCGCTCGCGGCACCGCGCTCGCGGCACCGCGGCCTCGACGCGCCGGGCGCCGGCCAGCCTTCCGCCCCCGCCGGCCGCGCGCGCCGCCGCGACCCGCGGATCGTGCTCGACCGACTGCGGAGGCGGGGCCTCGCCCGGCGGCCCGCGTTGGCCTCCAGCCCGGGCCCGGCCGTCCGCTCCGCTCCGCGTCTCCAGTGCCGGGTGCAGGTGCGACCCGCCGGGCCGCTCTGCGACGCCCCGCGAAGCCCGCGCCGCGGGAGGCCGCGGGAGGCCGGCCGGCTCCGCCTCCGCCTCGCCCGCCGCGTCTGGCCGGACCGGCCGCGGGGGCTGCGCGGCCCCGCCGCCCTGCGGATCACTGGGCAGGGCGCGCGCGGCCGCGCGCGGGCGGCAGACCCGGCTCCGTGCCCGGCGGGCCGCGGCCGGCGGACCGCCCCGAAGGCGCGCCCGCGAGGGGCAGGCCGGGCCGAGTCTCGCGCGCCCCTCCCGGCGGCCCGGGCGGAGGGCGCCCGCAGAGCGCAGCCGCGGGCCGGGCTGGCCGGCCCTCCCCGCCGCAGCCGCCCCCGCCGCCGGGCGCGAGGCCGGGGCGGCGCGGCCGGCCGGGCGGGCGCCCGGCGAGGCCTGCGGGGGAGCCGCCCCAGCGCCCGCCCGGGGGGCCCTGGCCGTGCGGCAGCGGAGCCCGCAGCCCCCGCCTCGCGCCTCCCCGGCCGGCCGCCGGCGCGCCTGCGCGAGGCCGCAGCGCCGCGGACGCCGGGCGCGGGGCTCACGCGGGGCCGCGGGAGGAGCGACGGCAGAAGCGGCCGCCAGAGGGCGCACGGGGTGGGGGCCGTGGCGTTGCTCGGGCTCGTTTGAATGTTTTCCTGGCTTCCCTTCGTGCAGCGCGCGTACGTGAGGGTGTCTGCGCTGCCACCCCCTCTCCTTTTTTTCTTTCTTCTTTTGTTTTTTGTTTTCTGTTTATGTGTGTACGTGAATGACTGAGTGTTCGAGTTCAGTTTTTTCTGTTTTTGTTTTTTGGTCTTCTCTTTTTTTAGTTTAGTGTGTGTGTGAATGTGTGTGTGAGGGTTCGATTTGAATTCTTTTTTCCTCTCCTCTTTTTTCCTTCTCCTTTCAATTTGTGTTGGGCGTGTGTGTGTGCGCACACGTGTGTGTGTGCATGTGTGTATGTTCAGTTTTCCTAGTGTTTTTTTGGTTTTGGTTTTGGTTTTGCTTTGGGTTTTTTTCCCCCAGTTTGTTTTGGCGTGTGTGTGGGCATGTGTGTGGTGTGTTTAGTGGTGCTTTGGTTTCTGCTTTTGTTTTCTGTGTAATTTCTTTTTTTATTCCCTTTTTTTTTTTTTGGTCCAACTTATTTCATTCTACTTTTCTCTGTTCTCCTCATTACCATTACTGTATCACAGACTCAGGGGATACACACATGTATCTATTGCATCATCATATAGAGTGGCGATGAGGAGTGGGTCTCAGGGAACCCATACCACAACAGGTAAACGTTGTGATTTGCAGGTAGTTTCTAAATCCTAGTTCCTCTTTCTCAACTTTATTCAACTCTCAAAACTAAAAGACACAGCAAAGCTTCCCACCTACAGCCCTGTTTCAAAATAAAACAAATTAAGAGTCCCGAAAAGGGAAGAATAGTGAGTTGAGCAAACATCAGAAGTGAAACTCTCTCCCACTGCCACTAAATAATGGAACTAAGTAGAAAAGAAAGATTTGTCTCAAATGAGAAAAAAGTCAACAGAAGAAAACAGGTAATTTCCAGTATAACAAAGAGAAAATGCCTGAAAAAATCAGACCTCAGAGCCCAAACAATGGAAGTCAACAAAGACTGGCCCCAGAGTACAACAGGGATTAGGGAATGCATGGGAGGAGTGAATAAGACTCAAGAAAGACAAGATACAACACTGAAAGAACTTGTAACAGAGATTTGGGGCATAAAAAATTTCATCCAGGGAGTAAATAACAAAATGACAAGCATGGAAAGCAGAATTAATCAAGCAGAAGAAAGAATCTCAGAACTTGAAGACCAAAACATGAAATTACACTGATCTGTAACTAACATAGAAAGAAAACTCAGAAAGAAAGAACAAAGCCCCCAAGAATTGTGCAATTATATCAAGAGGCCAAACATATCCCTGATTGGTGTCCCAGAAGAAGAAAGGGATACAGAGAACACTTTGGAACAAGTACTCCAGGATGTTGTCCAAGAAAACTTTCCATATCTCACCAGAGATGTGACCATCCAAACACAAGAGATACAGAGAACTCCAAGACATCAAATGAGAAGATCAACCCCTAGACACATAGTAATTTGCCTACATAAAGTAGGTACAAAAGGAAAACTGCTAAAGG
The DNA here is from genome assembly GCA_027257055.1 of Cephalopachus bancanus. Lineage (NCBI taxonomy): Eukaryota > Metazoa > Chordata > Mammalia > Primates > Tarsiidae > Cephalopachus > Cephalopachus bancanus. The sequence continues at coordinate 4,204,070 of JAPVLO010000325.1, forward strand.
CAGCAAGAGAGAAAGTTCAAACAACCTACCAGAGAAAACCAATCAGAGTAGCAACAGACCCATTGGCAGAAACACTACAAGCTAGAGGGGACTGGAGTCCAATATTCAAAGTCCTCAAAGATAAGCAATTTCAACCAGGAATTTCCTACCCATCCAAGCTCAGCTTCATCAGCAATGGAGAATCCAAAAGACATGGGCACTAAAACCTTCCCAAAGATGGGCGTGGTAATGCACGCCTGTAGTTCCAGCTAATTGGAAGCTGAGGCAGAAGGATCTCCTGAGCCCGCAGGTCAAGTCTGCGGTGGCTGAGGGCATGCCACTGTACACCAGCCTGAGCAACAGTTAAGTAAGACTCCAACTCAAAACAAAAATAAAAACAAAATATCTTCCCAGACATCCAATCCCTAAGGGATTACGCAGCTTCCATATCAGCTCTACAGGAAATGCTTAAAAAGGTATTAAGCATAGAGGAAAGAAAAAAAAGAATGACCATGCACTTCCCAAGAGAACAGAACACAGAATCAACAGAGAATACATTGCTACTGTAAACTTGAAAACACATACATACATCAACCTGAAAGTTAAAAGAAAGCAAACAAAGAAAAAACTTTATAAGATCTTCATGACGGGAATAAACAATCACATTTCAATAATCAACCTGAATGTGAATGGACTAAAAGCACCACTGAAAAGACACAGAATGGCAAAATGGTTTAAAAAAAAAAAAAAAACCATGACCCAATAATTTGCTGCATCCAGGAAACTCATCTATCACAAGGGATGCACACAAACTGAAAGTTAGAAGATGGAAAACAAATTTCCAGGTGAATGGATCACAAAAGAAGGCAGGAGTTGCAGTCTTAATATCAGACAAAACAATGTTTAAGCTAACAAAAATTTAAAAAGATATGGAAGGACACTACTTAATGATGAAAAGTTCAAACCATCAACAAGAAATATCCATCCTAAACAAATATGTACCCAACAAAGGAGCACCAGCATTTATAAAACATCTACTAAGTAAACTTAAAAATATATATTGACTCTAACACAATTATAGCTGGGGACCTAAATACCCCACTAACAACCCTAGATAGATCATTGAGGCACAAAATCAACAAAGAGATCAGGAACCTCAATGTGACACTTGACCAAAAGGACTTAACAGATACCTACAGAATCCTCCACCCAACAACCACAGAAGATACATTCTACTCATCACCACATGGAACGTACTCCAAGGTCAATCACATCCTTAGCCACAAATCAAGCATAAATAATTTCATAAGACTGAAATACTGCCATGCATCTTTTCAGGCCACAGTAGAATAAAAATAAATGTCGCCACCAGCAAAACTCCCCCCAAACCCACAAAGACATGGACACTGAGCAGCATGATGAGTGACTGCTAGGTCAACACAGACATCAAAACAGAAATTAAAAGATTCCTGGAAACATGAAAACAAAGAAACATCTTACCCAAACCTCTGGGATGCCATGAAAACAGTTCTAAGAGGGGAATTTATATCTCTATGAGTACACATCAAGAAACTGGAAAGGCCGGGAGTGGTGGCTCAAGATGTAATCTCTGCACTTTGGGAGGCAGAGGCGAGAAGATGGCCTGAGGTCCAGGGATTTGAGATCAGCCTAGGCAACTTGGTGAGACCTCGTCTCTACAATAAATTTAAAAAAAAAAATTGGCCAGGCATGGCGGTGTGTGCCTGTAGTTCCAGCTACTTGGAAGACTGAGCCAGAAGGATCGCCTGAGCCTAGCAGGTTGAGGCTGCAGTGGCTGTAAGCATGCCACTGCACTCTAGCCTGGGTGACAGAGTAAGACTCTGACTCAAAAAAAGAAAGAAAGAAAGAAAAGGAAAGAAACTGGAAAGTTCACAAGTTAACAGCCTAACAAATCTCCTCAGGGAGCTAGAAAGACAAGACGAGCAAAACCCTAACTTTAGAAGACTCCAGATCACCAAAGTAAAATCCCAAATATGGAACATAGAAGACAAAAATATAGAAAAAAGCTGGTTCTTTGTAAGAATAAACAAAGATCGATGGACCCCCTAGCCAGAAATATCAAGAGAAAGAGAGAAAAGCCCAAGTAAACACAATCAGAAATGCAAAAAGTCAAGTCACAACTGACCCTGAAGAAACAGAAAAGATCATCAGAGATCGCTGTGCACATCTGCATGGGAAAAACTTGAAAACCTAAATGAAATGAAGGACTTCGTGACATCACAAAAGCTCCCAGGCGGAAACAAGAAGGAGCTGGAACACTAAGTAGACCGGTAACAACCCAGGAAACTGGCTCTGTCACAAGAAAACGACCTACAAAAAAAAAGCCCTGAACCAGATGGCTTTCCAGTGGAGCTCTACAAAACATGCAAGGCGGAACTAGCACCAATCCTACTGAAAGTATTCCAGGCAATTAAGAAAGATCATTTTACGAAACTAACATCACAGTGATACCAGTTAAAGATCCAAACCGGTTAAAGATCCAACAGAGAAAGAGAGCTAAAGGTCAATATCCCTAATGAACGTAGATGCAAAAATTCTGAACACGATCCTAGTAAATCGGATCCAACAACGCATCTTAAAAATCATCCAAGCCGGGCTTGGTGGCTCAGCCTGTAATCCCGCACCTTTGGGAGGCTGAGGTGAGTGGATTGCCTGAGCCTGCGGGTTTGAGACCCGCCTGGGCAACTTGGCAAGACCTCATCTCTACAATAAATAAAAAATTAGCTGGGCGTGGTAGCATGCACCTGTAATTCCAGCTACTTGGAAGGCTGAGGTGGAAGGATCGCCAGAGCCCAGCGGGTTGAGGCTACGGTGGCCAGGAGTGGTCACTGCACTCCAGTCTGGGTGACAGAGTGAGACTCAGACTCAAAAAAAAAAAAAAAAAATCATCCACCATGACCAATTTGGCTTCATCTTGGGATGCAGGGCTGGCTCAACATCCACAAGGCCATAAATGTAATTAAATACATCAACAGATGTAAAAACAAGAACCACATGGTTATATCATTAGATGCAGAAAAAGCTTTTGAGAAAATCCAGCATCCCTTCTTGACAAAAACCCTCAAACACCTAGGCATAAAGGGAACATACCTCAAAATAGTAAGTGCCATCTACCATAAACCCATAGCCAACATATTGCTAAATGGACAGAAACTAGAACCGTTTCCCTGAAAACCAGAACAAGACAAGGCTGCCCACTCCCACTCCTCCTGTTCAACATTGTGTTGGAAGTCCTTGCTACAGCGATTAGATACGAGAAGGCAATCAGGGGTATCCATATAGGAAAAGAGGAAGTGAAGTTATCCCTCTTTGCAGATGACATGATTCTATACCTCGAGAATCCAAGAGAATCTGTCAAAAACCTCTTTTCACTGATAAAGGACTTTGGCAAAGTTTCGGGGTACAAAATAAATGTGCAAAAGAGTTGCATTCTTATACACCAACAAAAAAGAGGAAGAGAGCCAAATGAAAACCACAATCCCATTCACAATAGCCACACACACACACAAAGAAAAAGAAATATCTTGGCATCTTTCTAACCAGAGAAGTGAAAGAACTTTTACAATGAAAACTACAAAACTGCTCAAATAAATTCAAGAGGACACAAACAAATGGAAAAATATTCCATGCTTATGGATAGGAAGACTCAACATTGTTAAGATGTTCATCCTACCATAAGCAATCTACAGATTCAACGCAATACCATTAAGTTACCGATATCATTCTTGTAAGACCCAGAAATGACAATACAGAAATTCATATGGAAACACAAACGACCACAAATAGCCTAAACAAAGCAGGAGGCATCACACTTTCAGACTTCAAACATTACTATGAGGCTACAGTAATCAAAACATCCTGATATTGGTACAAGAACAATGTAGACCAAGGAACAGGATAGAGATTCCAGAAGCAAAGCCCCAATTCCTCAACCAACTCATCTTTGACAAAGCCGCCACCAACAACCACTGGGGAGAGGAGAACCTATTCAGTAAATGGTGCTGGGAAAACTGGCTGACCGCATGCAGAAGATTGAAACAGGATCCCTACCTATCACCATACACAAAAACTAACTCTAAATGGATCAAAACCTACACGGAACACCTCAAACTACAAGAATCTTAGAAAACGCAGGAGACACCCTTATGGAAATTGGAACTGGCGACCAATTCCTATTCAGAACCCTAAATGCCCATACTTTAAGAAATAAGATAGACAAGTGGGACCTCAGCAAACTGAAAAGCTTCTGCAAAGCAAAAGAAACCATCAAGAAAGCAGGAAGCTAGCCCACAAAATGGAAAAAAAATATTTGTCAACTGTATACCTGACAAAGGCCTAACATCTAGGATCTACAAGAAACTCAAACACGCCAAAAGGAAAACAATAAGCAGCCCCATTAAAAAGTGGACAAAAGACAGGAATAGACCCTTCCCAAAAGAAAAGAAGATATACGGGCAGCCAACAGACACATGAAAAAGTGCTCAGCCTCACTCAGCATCAGAGAAATGCAAATCGAAACCACATGGAGATACCACCTAGCCCCAGTAAGAATGGCCATCATTAATAAAACAAACAACAGGTGCTGGCGAGAATGCAGAGAAAAGAGAATGCTTCTACACTGCTGGTGGGAATGCCAACTAGTGCAGCCTCTTTAGAAAACAGTGTGGCCATTTCTAAAAGAAATGGAACTTCTATTACAACCCAGCAATTCCCCCCACTGGGAATATACCCAGAGGAATTCGCATTATTCTAGCAAAAAGATACCCACACGTGTATGTTTGCAGCACTATTCACAAGAGCAAAAACATGGAGCCAACTGTGCTGCCCATCGAAACTGGACTGGATAAAAAACAGTGGTAGATATGCACAGTGGAATATTATGCAGCCATAAAGAAGGACAAGCATATGGACTTCGCAGCAGCTTGGGTGGATTTAGAGCCTATAATACTCAGTGATCTATTACAGAAACAAAGAACAGAGTACCATATATTCTCACTCATAAGCGGACCCTGAACAATTACCATTGTACCATGCGGAGGAACTGACCGGAGCGGGACAGTGCCAGGGTGGGAGTGGACACACAACGTCAGGAAGGGCACCTGACCTCAAGCCAGGCAAAGTGGCGACCAAAGGGAGACCCAGACTTCGCCTGTACAATGTCCACTTGTATGTCTAATCCTGAATTGTGCCCTACATCTTTAATTAAAATACAAAGAAAATATGTGAAATGGAATCTCTTAGCTTAGATGTCTTAATGTAGTTGTTCTAAAATGACAGTAGTTCTATAATTTGGCCATAAGACTTACTATATCTTTATTAAAATGCTATTTACAGCCGGGCTTGGTGGCTCAGCCTGTAATCCCGCACCTTTGGGAGTCTGAGGTGAGTGGATTGCCTGAGCCCGCGGGTTCGAGACCTGCCTGGGCAGCGAGACCTCATCTCTACAATAAATCAAAAAAAATCAGCCGGGCGTGGTAGCGCGCGCCTGTCGTTCCGGCTACTCGGAAGGCGGAGGCAGAAGGATGGCCGGAGCCCAGCAGGTCGAGGCTGCGGTGGCCGGGAGCGGCCGCTGCACTCCAGTCTGGGCGACAGAGTGAGACTCCCACTCAAAAAAAAAAAAAATGCTATTTACAGTGTAAATGCCACACGATATTCTCCTACAATGTTGATAATTAGACGTAAAAGGCATTTTTCAAAATTGAATACTTAAATACACAACTAAAGTTTCTTCTACTCTCCTGTTGAAAACAAAAACCAGCCGGGTTCGGTGGCTCAGCCTGTAATCCCAGCACTTTGGGAGGCTGAGGTGATGGATTGCCTGAGCCCGTGGGTTCGAGACCCGCCTGGGCAACTTGGCGAGACCTCATCTCCACAATAAATAAAAAAATCAGCCGGGCGTGGTAGCGCACGCCTATAGTTCCAGCTACTTAGAAGGCTGAGGCGGAAGGATCGCCAGGGCCCAGCAGGTCGAGGCTGCGGTGGCCGGGAGTGGCCACTGCACTCCAGTCTGGGCGACAGAGTGAGACTCCAACTCAAAAAAAAAAAAGGAAAAAAGAAACCATACCCATACCCTGTCTTCTGGAGAATGTTCCATTTGCACTCGAGAAGAATGTGCATTCTGCTGCTGCTGAGTAGAGTGTTCTGTACGTGTCCCCCAAATCTAGTTAGTAGACAGCGTTCCCCAGTAGCTCTATTTTGCTATTGATCTTAATTCTAAATGTTCTATTCATTATTGACAACGAAGCATTTAGACTCCGACTATTGTTAAACTTCTGTCAGTTTTTGCTTCATATATTTTGGGGTTCTGTTTTTTTGGTGCATGTACCTTTAAAATTGGTGGTTTTTAAATGGAATGACTTTTAAAAATCATTTTATAATGTCCTTTTTTATCTCTTGCAACAGTTTTTGACTTAAAGTCAATTTTGTTTGCTGTTATATAATTCGCCCTCAAATTTTGGTTACTATTTGCAAGTCTACCGATTAGGAAGCACTTCCGTCACTTGTCACTTTGCTATTTTTTTTCCTGCTTCATAGCGCTTTTGCTCCTGAATTCACTCAATACTGACTTCTTTTGTTTGGTTGTTTTTCTAGTGTACTATTTTCTCCATTTATCATCCTTACTTTTTATGTTTAAAAAAGGGAACTGATTTGCCCAATGTCACATACAAAATTACCTTCATTTCTGAAGATCGTATTGAGCACAAAATGTGTCTAAAGGAGTGAGAGACAGCAGAAGAAAAAACAAATGTTACAGTATTTGCATTTTATTAGCGGGAGCTCAGTTTTTTCTTTATATTTAAACCGTGGGGTTCACATTCTATTTTAGGCACACGTATAACGACAAGCGTCCACCACTTAATATCACACAGACTAGTCTCTGCCATGAGAATCCCCCTGCTGCATCTCTGTGTCTCTCCCTTCTTCCCCCGAGCCCCTGGCAACCATGACCTTTTCACTGTGTCCATGGCTTCTCCTTTTCCAGGATATCACATAGTTGGAATCATATAGTGTATGTTCACTTTGCAAAATGAGTTTCCGCCATGTCTTTTCATGGCTTGATAGCTTATGTTTTTTCAGTGCTAAAAATATTCCATTGTATGAGTGTGCCACAGTTTATCCATTCACTTACTGGAAGATATCTTTGGTACACAATTTTGATTCCCTCATTTCTATTTTTCTTTCTTTCTTTTTTTTTTTTTTTTGAGTAGGAGTCTCACTCTGTCACCCAGGCTGGAGGGCAGTGGCACACTCACAGCCACCGCAGCTTCGGCTTGCTGGGTTCAGGTGATCCTTCCATCTCAGCCTTCCAAGTGGCTGGAACTACAGGCACACTCCACCACGCCCGACTAATTTTTTGATTTATTGTAGAGATGAAGTCTTGCCAAGTTGCCCAGGCTGGTCTGAATCCGTGGGCTCAGGCAATCCTCTCACCTCGGCCTCCCAGAGTGCTGGGATTATAGGCGTGAGCCACTGCACCTGGCCCCCTCATTTCTATTTTTATATATATTTTTAGTTTTTGACTTAGTGGCTATGCTGGCTGATAACTATTAACTTTATAACACCCAAATTTTAATTAATACTAATTGAGTTTCAAGAATACACAAAGATGCTTCCCCTTTACAGCTCCGTTGCCCACTCCACGCTTTGTTGTCATATCACAAACTGCATCTTTATACATTGTGTGTCCATTAACATGGCTTTATAATTAGTTCATGCATTTGTCTTTTGAACCATCCAGTAAAATAAAACAGAAGTTGATGAGCCCAAAAGGTTTAATTTTATTTTATTTTATTTTTAGAGACAGGGTTTTGCTCTGCTACCCACACTGGAGTATAGTGGGTTGGGACTACAGGCGTGCACCACCATGCCCAGCTAATTTTTTTTTTAGCGGTCTCACTATGTTGCTCAGGCTGGTCTCAAACTCCTGGCCTCAACTGATCCTCCTACTTCAGTCTCCCAAAGTGCAGGGATTACAGGCATAAGCCACTGCATCTTGCCCCCAAATGGTTTCCTATTATTCCTTACTTTCATATATGTCTTTGAGCTACTGTCTAATATCCTTTCATTTCAGCTTGAAGGGTTCCTTTAGCAATTCTGGTAGAGGAGGCCTACTTGTGAAATACTCCCTTGGTTTTTGTTTAGTTGAGAAGGTCTTAATTTCTCCATCTTTGGATATAGAATTCCTGGTTGACTTTTTTTCTTTCTAAAAGTGCACTGTCTCCTGGCTTCCATGATTTCTGAAGAGAAACTGATTATTAATCTTATTCAGGATCTCCTGCATGGGATAAATCACTTTGCTCTTTCAAGATTGTCTCTGTGTCTGGTGTTCAACAGGTTGACTGAAATGTTTCTTGGTGTGGATCTCTTTGCTTTGTGCTACTTGGTATCTGTTGCGCTTCTTGAATGTGTAGATTTGTGTAGATTTTCATATCTTTCATAACATTTGGGAAACTTTGGCTTTTATTTCTTCACACTTGTGTCTGCTACTTTCTTTCTCTCCTCCTTCTGGGACTCTCGTGCATATGTTGATCTGCTTGAGGGTATCCCAGGGGTCTCTTAGACTCAGTTCACTTCTCTTCATTCTTTTCCTTCTGTCCTCCTCTGATTCCATAATTTGAATTGGCCTGTGTTCAAGTCTGTTGATTATTTCTTATGCTTGTTCAGCCTGTTGTTTTAACCCTCTATTTTCCATTTCACCTCAGGTCTAGAATTTTTATTTTGTTCCTTTTGACAATTTCTGCTCCTTTATTGATAGTCTCTCTATTTGGCGATACATCAGTCTCCTGGCTTCTTGTAGGTACTTGTGCATGGCTTGCCTTAATTCTTTCAGCACCTTTAGGACAGGTGGTTTAGTTTTTGTCAAGCAAGTCAACATCTGGACTTCCTCAAGGACAGGTCCTCCTCCTCCTCCTCCTTCAGACAGGGTCTTGCTGTATTGCCTAGACTGGAGTGCAGTGGTACAATCATATCTCACTGTAGCCTTGAACTTGGCTCAAGTACTTCTCCCACCTCAGCTTTCTGAATAGCTGGGACTGCAGACAGGCATGTGTCACCATGTCCAAATACTTTTTACTTGTTTTGGTAGAGATGGCGTCTCACTGTATTGCCCAGGCTGGCCTTGAACGCATGGCCTCAAGTGATCCTTCCACCTTGGCCTCCCAAACACTGGGATTATTTTTTTGAGTTGGAGTCTCACTCTGTCGCCCAGGCTGGAGTGCAGTGGCATGCTCATGGCCGCTGCAGCCTGGACCTGCTGGGCTCAGGTGACCCTTCTGCCTCAGCCTTCCAAGTAGCTGGAACTACAGGTGCTAGCTACCATGCCTGGCTTATTCTTTGAATTATTGTAGACACGAGGTCTCACCAGGTTGGCCGGGCTGGTCTCGAACCCCTGGGCTCAGGAATCCTCTCGCCTCAGGTTCCCAAAGGGCTGGGACGACAGGCTTGAGCCACCGTGCCTGGCTTTCTGTTACTTTCTTAACAGCATGACCCTGTGAATGAGTCATAGTTTCTTATTTCTTTGCATGCCTTACAAATGTTTGTCCAAAACTGGACATTTTGAGGACTATCATGTAGCCACTCTGCACATCAGACCCCCCAGGCTTTGTTGTTGCTGTTTGTTGTGGACTGTTGTTATCTGTTTAAGGACTCTTCAATACTACTTCTGTAAAGTCCCTGTTCGTTGTGTGTGACTGAAGTCTGTGTTCCATTAGCTCAGTGGTCAGATACTGTTTTAGCATTACCTTAAATGCCTGAAAGGACCCCTGCACTAACAAGAAACACACACACACACACACACACACACGCACGCACATTCTTCCGGGCTTTTCCTGACTCTGTCGGGACGCTCCTTGGACCCTCAGCCAGGCTGCCTGTCGTACTTCCTGAGCTTTCTCTTCCCGAATGTGCACAACTTGAAGGTCAGCTGCAGTGGATGAGCAGGGGTTTCTCAGGCCTCTCCTGAGCGCTCAGCCCCTCCTGGGCGTGCGCGTGGCCTTCTTGATGCCCTGGAGCTGCAGGAGATTCGCACGACCTCGCTCCCCAGCACGTCTCCTTCTCAAACTCGGCGGGCTCCGGTCCTTCTCCCGCTTGCCTCAGGCGCTTGCAGCCAACACTCTCGCCCTGGCGCCTTCCGGCCAACGCCCAGACGCCACGCCTGGCTCAGTCCCCCAGGGAGCTGCCGGCCAGGTTCGCTCGGCGCGTCTCTTTGGGAACGGTCTGAGCGCGGGCTCCGGCACTGGCCGCCTGCATCAGGAGTCCGTGCTGCCGTCTGCAAGATCCTTTCCTTTTTGAGCGCGAGTCTCACTCCGTCGCCCAGGCGGGCGTGCAGTGTCCGCTCCCGGCCCCGCAGCCTCGACCCGCGGGGCCCCGGCGATGCCTCCGCCTCGGCCTTCCAGGAGCTGGAGCTGCAGGTGGGCGCCACCGCCGAGCCGGCCTCGCCTTCCCTTCTCTGGGGACGGGGAGTGAGCGCGCGCGTGGCAGGGAGGACGCGCGCCCGCAGGGCCCAGCGCCGCTCTCGCCCCAGCCGCTTCCGGTCCGGGGGCTCAGAGGCTCGAGGACGAGGCCGTGCGACCCACCACGGCGGCGCTAAGGACACGCACAGGCGCTGGCAGCAGGCGGGCGCGTGGCCCAACGCCCGCCGGATTTGTGCCTCTGGCCCTCGTCTTCCCTCTTCCACACCTGCACTGCGGGAGTAAGTTTCATCACAAAGGGTCTGTCTTTTTGGATAAAAACATAAATTAAAATGTCACTATTGTGACACAGAGCACAGGAAAGTAAGTCATACAGTGAAAACAGCCCCAGGCAGAAGGTAAACAAAAGTATCTAATCTGATCGTGAGAATAACAGCCCGAGGAGGGCACTGAAGGCAGCCGTTCCGCCTCTTGCACTTCCTTTCCTATCTGAGTGCAGCCAGTTCCCCTCAAAAGATGTTCCCGCTTTTCTCAGACATCAGTCTGAAGGGCTGTCCTCGTGCCACACGAAGTATCCGAGCAGGACCCACAGAAGAGATGGCTGAACTGCTGTCACTCCGTCCTCTGGAGGAGCCAGGGAAGCCAGGCTGGCCTTCCAACCGCACAGCGCTTGACAACACCACAACACACTGCACTGCCCTCAGCCTCCTGAATGTCTAAACACTGACGTGTGCAGAAAGTCCCTGTGGGGTGGACTTTGGTGGAACAACGCAGCTGTGCTCGGTTCCGGCAGGCATGGGGGCCAGGCGTCCCCACCTGCAGTGCCTCTGCCCTGACGCCGCCCCATAGGACAGGTCTGCTGAGGACACCAGGGCCAAGAAGGCCCGACGCACTGCTCGAAACAGATCCTTAACCGTGAGAACGACCAGGACGCCTTTGTGCTTGTCTTGAACAAATTAGCAGCAGCGTCAGAAAGGGCTCTGGAATGTGGGTAGTGCGTAGGGTAACAGTCCAGAAAGGGCTATGAACAACAACTGCCACAAAGTTTTCTGAAAGTCTTTAATTGCCTCCAATGTCACAACAAATCCACACTTCATTGTTCTGTTGCATTGCCTCTTTCTGGAAAAGGGAAGAAAATCCTTAAATCTATAAAGTGATTCTTACTTACTGGCTAATACATTTCTAAAATGTGGCCAGGCATCTCTTCCGATCTCAGCCCCAACTTCTACCCATCTCAATGCATCATCTTACAAACTCAATTTCGTCTTGATAAATAATCTGCAGGGTCTGCGATAACAGAATGGGCACGTCTGAGCTGCGCCTCAGCAGAGACTTACCACAATAAGTCTCCGAACTGTGTTTAGGAAGACAGGGTTCCTCCACATAGCAGGTATGGCCTACTTGGCGAGAGAGGGCTTCAGTCGTAGCTGCTGACATAAACAAGAATCAGTGTGTCCTAGGCCTTTTCCTGGGCGCGTAAAGCCCACACTAAACCTTCGCTGGGTTTGACCTTGTTTGACCTTAACAGTAACTAACTGTAGGCCGCGCGCGGCGGCTCGGCCTGTCATCCAGCCCTTTGGGGGCCGGGGCGAGAGGACCGACGGCCTGAGCCCGCGGGTTCCAGCCCCGCCCGGGCGACTCCGCAAGACCTCGTCTCCACAGTACACAAGAGCGCCAGCCGCGGTGGTGGCGCGCGCCTGTCGTTCCGGCCCTTGGAAGGCCGAGGCGCGGGGAGGGCCGGGGCCGCGCGGGGGGAGGCTGTGGGGGCCGCGAGCGAGCCGCCGCGCTCCGGCCCGGGCGACGGAGCGAGACTCCGACTCCGGAGGAAGGCATCAGTCGCGCGGCACGCACCGCGTCCCTCCCGGGCGACTGCGCAGCAGAGACCCGCGGGCCCCGGCGAAACGGCGGGCGGCGAGCCGGGCGCCCCGTCGACCCCGGGCGGTCGCGCGAGGAGCCACGCAGGCGAGGGGCGGCGGGCGAGGGCCGCCTGGAACGAGCGGCGCCCGCCCTGGCCGCGTGGGGCACGCGCAGGCCCGCCCGGACGGCTCGACGGACGCCCCCTGCCCGCGCGCGCGGCGGAGCCCGGCCCTGGGAGCAGCGACGCCCGAGGAGCGCTCCGGGTTGCGGCCGCGCCGTCGTCCGGGCCGGAGCGCCCCGGCCGGCCTCGCCCCGCCCCGGCCTCCCGCGCCCGGCCCACTTCGGGCGCGGCGGAGACGCGGGCTCGCGCGCGGCCCGGCGGGGCTCGGACCCGCGCGCAGGCCGCCCGCCGCCTCGGCCCCAGGGCCGGGGCACAGGCCCCCGCCGCGCCCGGCGGCGGCGCCGCCCCGCCCCGGGCCCCGCGGCCGCGCGCAGACGGCCCGCCCGCCGAGCCCCGAGCCCCGAGCCCCCGCGGCGCACGCAGAGCGGCGGGCGACGCGTCGGGCCGGGCCCGCAGCCGCCAGCAGGCGGCGCTGCTCCGGCGCCGGGGACTCCCCGCGCGAGTTGGCGGCGGCGCGCCGGGCTTGGCGCGGCTCGGGAACCGCGGCAGGCCGGCCCGGGGCGCCGAGGGCGGCCGGACGGGCCCGGACCCCGAGACGCCCGCGGCCGCGCGGCGGGGCCCACGGCGGCGCTGCGCCGCTCCCCGCCCCCGCGGCGGCGCCCGAGCCGCACGGTGTCAGTCCCGCCCGCCCACAAGCAGGAAGGCGCGCGGCCCGGGGTGCGGGCAGAGGGAGGGTCGTTCCCAGCAGCGGGGCCCGGCCGGCGGGCGGGGGGGGCCGGGGCGGGGCGGGGCCGGGCCGGATGGGGGAGCGCACCCCGCAGCGCGGCGGGGCGGGGCGCGAGGGGCGCCCGGGCGGGCGGGGGCCCCGGGGCGCCCCCGCGGGCCGGGGCCGGGCCGGGCCGGGGCGGGGCGAGCGCGTCAGCCGCGCTAGAAAAGGCGGCGGCCCGGCCGGCGGCGCCAGCGCGCGGACGAGAGCCGGCCCGACGCCGCCATGAGCGCCGCGCTCTTCAGCCTGGACGGCCCGGCGCGCGGCGCGCCCTGGCCGGCCGAGCCCGCGCCCTTCTACGAGCCGGGTCGCGCGGGCAAGCCGGGCCGCGGCGCCGAGCCGGGCGCGCCGGGCGCCGCCGCCGCCATGTACGACGACGAGAGCGCCATCGACTTCAGCGCCTACATCGACTCCATGGCCGCCGTGCCCACGCTGGAGCTGTGCCACGACGAGCTCTTCGCCGACCTCTTCAACAGCAACCACAAGGCGGGCGGCGCGGGCGCGGGCGCGCCGGAGCCGCGGGCCGCCGGCCCCGCCGCCGCGCGCCCGCTCAAGCGCGAGCCCGCCTGGGGCGACGGCGGCGCGCCGGGCGCCGGCTCGCTGCTGCCCGCGCAGGTGGCCGCGTGCGCGCAGACCGTGGTGAGCCTGGCGGCCGCCGCGCAGCCCACGCCGCCCACGTCGCCCGAGCCGCCGCGCGCCAGCCCCGCGCCCGCCGCCGCCGCCGCCCGCGAGCGCGGCGCCGCCAAGCGCGGCCCGGACCGCGGCAGCCCCGAGTACCGGCAGCGGCGCGAGCGCAACAACATCGCCGTGCGCAAGAGCCGCGACAAGGCCAAGCGGCGCAACCAGGAGATGCAGCAGAAGCTGCTGGAGCTGTCGGCCGAGAACGAGAAGCTGCACCAGCGCGTGGAGCAGCTCACGCGGGACCTGGCCGGCCTGCGGCAGTTCTTCAAGCAGCTGCCCGGCGCGCCCTTCCTGCCGGCCGCGGGCGCCGCCGAGCGCCGGTGACGCGCGGCCGGACTCGCAACGACCCATACCTCAGCCCGGGCTCCGCGGCCGGACGCCGCCGCCGGGCGCCTTCCCTAAGTTATTTTCGCGGCGGCCGCTCCGCGTCTCCCGCCGACGCAGCCAGGTACGCGCGCAGGACTCCGAGGGCCCCGCGTCGCGGAGAGGGAGACGGACACGCTCTTTTGTATCGGTTTCTACGGCTTTTGTACGAATAAAGCAGCATCTCGAGCCGCCCGCTTCGGTGCTCGCCGCCACCCGCGCGCCGGGCTCGGGCCCGGGAGGCAGCTCGGCCGCGTGACCCGGCCCGGGAGCCCCGCCGAGCGCCGGCCCGGCCGGCGGCCCCCGGAAGAGCGCCGGGTCGGGGAGGGGTGGGCGCGGGCGGGCGGGCGCGCGCGGGTCGGGGCTGAGCCGCCCGAAGCCTGCGAGGCGCCTCGGGCTTCCGCGGGACTTCGTTTCGCGTGCCCGAGTCCCACGGGAGAAAATCCGGCCGACGTCCGGAGCGCGCGGAGAAGGCCGGACGGCCGGGGAGGCGAGGACGGCCGAAGCCCCGCGGTCCTCCAGCCACGGCCCGTCTCGAGGGCGATGCCCGCCGCGAAGCCAGCTGCCTTGCCCCCAGGTACTGGGCGCCTCCGGGCTCGCCGCGGCCGGGCCTGAGTAAGCGGCCGTGGGAAGGAACCGGCCTTCGGCGCCCGGAGACGGTGTGCGGTTTAAATCTCCGCCTTCGGTCCGTACCTTTCTCCTCTGCGCACGCTCGGCCCGATTGGACAGGCGCGGGGTGGGGTGAGCCGCTCGGGGCTCTGCTCGGTCCAGCTGCAGTCACCCCTTATCTCGACTTCGTGCTGCGCCGGTTCACCTCCGCCCTAGCCCCCAGGACGTTTCCCCCAAACACTGAACGGCAAACGCTTGGGTTCGAACGTTTATTGTGGCAGAACGGTAATATCGCCATGTGGGGCAGAGATGTCAGCCTTGCAGCGTGTTCGGGGCAGTGTCAAAAACAAATGCTGCAGGAAAAGCACGCTGCGTCGTCGCAAAGTTCTCAGATACTTAAAAATTGCAACTGAACGTTACTTTTTGATATGTTGATCCTCAAATCAGAAAAGCAGGACAGCGCTTGTTCCCAAATTTGCAGCAAAATAAAACTAGGAAAGGGCACTGTGGTTTGCAAAACGATCGCATTAACCTTCGCCCTAGAAAAACCTCAGCAGGTGACTTGAAGGCCAGAAGCGACGTCCTCGGCGAGCGCGGTCAACACACGGCTGCCCCCGGCGCCGGCGCCGCCCCTGCAGCCGCGCGCGGAGGGTCCGCGGAGGCGCCGCCCGCGCCCAGCAGCTCGACCTCCTCCAGCCCCAGGCGGTCCGTCGGGCGGGCGGCCGCGGTCCGGACCAGGCAGCGGAGCGGCCCCACCTCCCGGCCCAGGACGCGCTTCACGTCGTAGCCCTGCAGCGAGAAAGGCCGGTCAGCGCGAGGGGGGCCCTCCCCGGGCTGGGGGGCGGGGCTGCCGTCAGGCCCCATTCCCTGGGGCCCACGGGGAACTACTGAGTTCCGGCCGCTCGACTCCGTTTCCACGAGGCCGCGAAAGCCACGGCCGTCGGCGTCCGGCGCTCCCGCGACCCGCTGCTTCCCACACGCCCAGGAGGACCAGGGGCCGGACCCGCGGGGCTCTGCGGGGAAGGCCGGGGCTGGGCGCGGGGTGCCCGCAGCTGCCTCCCACCTCCTTCGGGACACTTCCCCCATCTCGCAACCTTCCGGTCGAAGGACTTCCTGGTCCTCTGCGGCCCCAACTTCCCCCCTTAACAGGCTCCCGTTATCTTCCAGAGTCGCCCTAGGCGGAGCGCCTCGTTCTGCGCTGCTTCTCGTTCTTTTGGGTTAACCCCCTGCAAGTTTCACTTCAGATGGGAACAGGCAAGGGGAGCCCAGGGCCCCCACCCCACGAGGCTGGAGGGTGCGGTGTGCCTGGACTCGGCCGCCAGGACCAGCCTGCAGAGCTACCTTGGGGGCGGGCTGAGAGCAGAGAAAGGCTCCAAAGCGTGGAGACCGCTAGTCCCGGCCTTTCGGGAGACAAGCCCTGGAAGGCGAGGCCACCCGCAGAGGCCCCTCCTCTGTGCGAGGCACCCGGCAGACCTCGACCACAGCTCTGCTTGGTGTGTAGGAACTCACCCCTTCCGTCATTAAGGTATCATGACGGAGGAGACTGCAGCTGGAGGCTACACACTGTGGCCACAGCAGGCAGAGTCTGTGGCTCCTTGCTGGCCCCCCATCAGAGGCGGGCATCTCACTGCCCTTGTCTGAGTCCGGGTTGGCTGCAGAATCTTTTTTTTTTAAGTTGGAGTCTCACTCCGTCACCCAGGCTGGAGTGCAGTGGCATGCTCCCGGCCGCCGCAGCCTGATCCTCTCGCCTCAGCCTTCCAAGGAGCCAGAACTACAGGCGCGCACTACCACGTTCACCTTACTTTTGACTTATTGTAAAGACGAGGTCTCGCCGAGTTGCCCAGGCTGGTCTCGAACCCACAGGCTCAGGCGGTCCACTCGCCTCAGCCTCCCCAAGTGCTGGGATGACAGGCTGAGCCACCGAGCCCAGCCAGCAGTGTCGTTTTTAATGAACAGTGTAATGGAAGAGACCAAGTGACGCGCCAAACTTGGTCAGAAGACGTGGCCCCTCCAGTCAGCTCTCTGGAGCCTCAAACACGCGCTGTGAGGAGGTTGGGCTGAGCCATGGCCCAGGACGTCTGTGACTCCGTTGATGTCCAGGGAGCAGAGAGCAGCTGTCCTGGTGGAGCCCTGTCCCAGCTGTGGGTCTGTGTGAGGAATAAATGTCGAAGCCACTAAGTTTCTAGATGATTGGCTTTGTAGCAGTACATGTCAGGATTAGTCTGGGATATCAATACCACTCTGATGCAAACTCATCGGAAAGCCTTCATTTCCCCATGTGTGGAATGCCATGCCTGTTTCATGTGCTTTGCAAAGAGTTTTGGCTTCCTAGGTGAAAAAGCTAAAGTAAGGTCAACAGGGCAGCTGGGTGGAGGGATGAGGAGAGTGGCAGCTGCTGGCCGAGACAGGTAAGGAGACAGAACTGGGCAACGGAGGCCGAGGCCTCCCTCAAGGGCTCCCATGTGGCATAGCTGGAAAGTTCGGGGCCTGCTCATCTGTCCGTTCACGGGGGTTTATTATGAGCCCATATGGGCCCCACACCGAAGAGATGGCAGTGAACCAGGCTGTCGGTCTGGAGGAAGCGGACTGGGCAGGACTGACCAGGGCCACCATGTGTACAGGAGGGTTGAGGGACGAGGCTGGACATCTCTCTGGTGTCTCCTGCAGTTTTCACCTTGCGTGTGGACCTGCGTGCTCCTGTGCTCCTTTGGAGAAAAAAAGGTGGAATTCTGGCTCAAAAAAAGTCAGTGAAAAATCATTTCATTTAAAAATGTTAGGTCTGGCTAGATCCTCTACAAATGGAGTTTAAGTTATGTATCTTTTATATTTGGAGAAATGAACACGAGGAGGTTAAGACAGCCACACTAGCAAACTCACATGCACTAATCATGTGACCGTCTCCACATTTAAATATTAATTTATTTTTAATTAATTTATTTTTTTTGAGTTGGAGTCTCACTGTCGCCCAGACTGGAGTGCAGTGGCCGCTTCTGGCCACCACAGCCTCGACCTGCCGGGCTCCGGCGATCCTTCCGCCTCAGCCTTCCGAGTAGCTGGAATTACAGGCATGCGCTACCACGCCCGGCTGATTTTTTTATTTATTGTAGAGATGAGGTCTCGCCTGCCCAGGCGGGTCGCGATTTAATTTTTTTATAGAGTTGGGTCTGCCATTTTCCCCAGGCCGGTCTCGAACTCCTGGCCTCAAGTGATCCTCCTGCCTCAGCCTCCTAAAGTGCTGGAGCTACAGGCATGAGCCACTGTGCCCAGTCTGTGTCTCTATTTTTAAAAGTCAAATTCCTTGTCCCTGTAATGTTACTTTTGAGAAATGACACGCACAATGATGGCCAGTCCTCTTGTCTTCACATCTGCAGCTTGACCGTATTAAAGTGCAGGCATACAACTTAACAGTCGCATCTCCTGGCCAAAACAGTACATCTGCTCCAGGGAATGGACTTAGAGTCTTGTGGAAAGTCCTAATTTTATTCTTTAGATGTTGGTGGATGTGCATTCTCACCCAGAAAACTGTCAGAATCTGGACTGGGTAATTCTTGGCTGACGTCGACAAAAGGCTCTTTGACACCATATTCTATCAACTTCTTTCAGGTCAAACGTAAAGACCAGATTGTCCACTGTGAGTAGACAGTGGGGCTGGAGCTTTCTGAAGTGTGTCTCTCTAGGCTTGGGACTCACCCGCAGTCCACCGGCCCTGGCGCCAGAGTTCCCACAAAGGCGACACCCGGGGCTGCCGCCACCTGGCGCCCTCACCCAACACTTACCCATGCACACAAGTGCACGCATACGCACGCACAGCACAGTCACATGCACACATGCACAGGAGCACATGTTCTCAGGCCCACTGGCTCTTCATAAGCAGTTTTACCTGTGGGAACGTTCAAGTCGACAGGCTAAATGTGTGGCAGGACCCAGGGGCCCGTGCCAGAAGCAAGCCAAGGCAAGGAGGAGGGCTCTGGCCAGGGCTTCCTGGTCCCTGGGTCCTAGGCGTGGCGAGGCTCAGCAGGAGTTTCCAGCATTGTCCCTGGCTGCAGGTGTCCCAAGGAAGCACCAGGCTGCCCTGCCGGGAAGCCCCAGGGTCCGGCGGGTGGTGGCCGCAGTTCCGGCCGTCCCTGGGTGCAGCGTCCTCACGCCAAGTGGCACTGGGTTTCGTGTGTCAGGGGCGGGTCTTGCTTCACTTCATTCCGCATTTGCAGTCAGGAGTGTTTCCGGTGCTTTCCCCCCACATCCTCCATGGAGCCGTGTTCTCTGACAGCCCACCTCTGTCATCGTCGGCATCTGCTACAGCCCCTCGAACTGGAAGGCTCTGCCTGTCGGCCTCGGGCGCGCCCTGTGTTCTCAGCATCACCTCTTCCTCCTCCCCCTCCCCCGGGCCGAGGCCAGCAGACAAGAGCTGACCAGCAGGCGCGGCAGCCTTGTGGCCTGCATACACCCACGCCGCCACGGCAGCAGGAAAGCACGCCTGGGGTCGCCGTCACATGCCCCCTCCGGGCTGGCTGCCGCTCTGCTCCTGCCACTCTGTGGGGGACGGTGCTTCTCCCCTTGCGGGATGGCTCTGCGGCGCGCCCTGGCCCTGTGCCCCCAGCGCGGCCGAGGCGGTTCCTTGACTTTTGCGCGGCGAGGGGCGCTTGGGGATGAGGCCTCCACAGCCCGGGCCACGCACGGTCCCCGTTTGGGCAGCCGCGCGCGGGGAAGGTTCCGGGCTGGGCCGGGCGGCCAAGGGGCTCGGCGGCGGGCTGGCTGCCGGGAGGGGCGGAGGCGCTCCGGCTTCCGCGCTGAAGTCGGGGCTGAGACCGCGCTGAGCGCTCATCCTCGGGGACCTGCTCGCGGCTCACCCGCCGTCCGGTTCAGTCGGGACTCGGATGGCCGGGCTCAGGCGACAGGGGCCGACTCTGCTCGGCCTTCAGTGCCGCCGCCCCTCCTGAGGCACGGGGGCATGCGGGGCCGCGCCGGGGCGGGCAGGCGCCTGCAGAGGTGACCGAGTGGCCACCGACTCTGGCTGGACACTGGGGAGGCTGAGGCGGAGCGGCCGCGTGAGCCAGGGGTTCGAGGCGCCGTGAGCTAGACGGCGCCACTGCACTCCAGCCTGGGTGACAGCTGAGCCCCAACTCTAGAAAAACACAAGTACATGAAAACGGATAAAAGAATTCTGGCTGGAATCCGGCGCCTTCTTCAACGGACCAGAGGGCCTGGGGCCGACCGCCCCGATCGCCGCAGCGCCTCAAGGCAAGCCCGAGTCGCGCCTGGCTGGGGACCCGCCGCTCTGGTCCCAAGCGCTCCTCTGTGGGATTCCGCGAGCCGCTCGCGGTGCTTCCAGCGGCTCCGAGGGGCAGAGCGGCACCCCGAGGACAGACGTCTCCCCCACGAGGGCCGCGTTTCGCAAGCTGACCCCGTCCCTGGGCGGCGCCTTGCTCGGAGGCGCACCCACGCCTCACTGGGCCCCGCCCGCAGCTCGCAGGCAGCTCGCCACGCGGAGGCACAGCCGCGGCAGGACCGCCTCCTGGGGCGGGGAGTCCCTGGCCCCGCTCGGCGAGTGGGCACAGGCAGCCGGCTCCAGCCTCGAGCCGTGCTGGCCCGTCCCCGCCGGCCGGTCTCGCCGCCCCGGGGCGGGTCGCGAGACAGCCTCGTCGTCCAGCGGAGAGGCGCGGGCCCCAGAACCACGCGGCGAGACGTCCGGCCTCGCCGTGCTGGCCCCGCCGCGCCTCCCGCGGGAGCGGCCTCCGGGGGCCTGGCTCGTGCCGGCTGCGCGGCTCGCCCGGCGGCCGCACTCACCCCGTCCTCGTCCCCGTCCCCGTCCTCGTCCTCGCAGGCGGCGGTCCTCAGCAGCCAGGAAATGCTGCGCTGCAGCAGCTGCAACAGCGGAGACGGCGGCTCAGCCGCGCCGGCACGCGCGCTCCCCGCGCGGTGGTCACGTCCTCGCCCCGCCGCGGCCCCAAGTCGCGCGTGCGCGGGGAGGCTGCGTCCAAGGGCGCGCTCGGCCCTTGCCCAGGGTCCCCGCAGGGCACGCGGGAAGGTCCCGCACGAGGCTGGCGTCGGGAGACCGCGCGTCCCGGCGCCGCTCCTACCTTGACCTTCACTCTGCACCGGGGTCGGGAGGGGCAGTCCAGGAAGACCTGCAGATGCCTCCTGAGAGCGGGCGAGGTGACCACCCGGGAACAGTCCCCGCAGGAAAAGGCGCCTCTGGTGTGGAAAACGCGAGGGGGAGCGAGACCCAGACGGCCCAGGTCAGAAGGGTGCCTGCCGCCAGCAGACATTTTCTTTTTTTGCTTTTGAGTCGGAGTCTCACCGCGTCGCCCGGGCTGGAGGGCAGTGGCCGCTCCCGGCCACCGCAGCCTCGACCCACTGCGCTCGGCGATCCTTCCGCCTTAGCCTTCCAGGTGGCTGGAACCACAGGCGCGGGCCACCACGCCCGGCTTCTTTTCTGATTTACTGCAGAGGCAAGGTCTCGCCAATTTGCCCGGGCTGGTCTCGAACCCCTGAGCTCAGGCAATCCTCTCGCCTCGGCCTCCCAAGGTGCTGGGATGACAGGTTTAAGCCACCACACCCAGCTGACAGACATTTTATAACCATGAATGAATGTCTGCTGAGACAGAAAAGGGTGCTTGACTCTCAGGACCAAGTTCCCGAGATGGGCCAGGCCCAGCCCAGACCCAGCCTGTTCCGAGGGATGGATGTCAACTTGGGTCACGGGGTCTGGAGGCCACCGAGGGGACATCTGGGTGGAGAAGCAGCATTCAAGCAGAGCAGAGAAGTGGGTGGCAGGCCTCCCCAGGAGCGAAGCCAAGGCTGCCTGGAAGGCCGGAGGCCAGGCTGCTGCCGCCAGGGAGGGACGCCCCTTCCAGGCCCCAACGCCTTGCTCCCACACCTACTGCCACTCAAGCCTGGACCCACACCCACTCGACCCTTCCCCACGACGCAGCAAGGACCTGTTTGTACACAGGGCCACCAACCCAGGAGGTGTCAAGACGACGCTTGCTTTTTGCTTCTTAAGCAGTAAAGCAACAAGTCCACCCTTCCTGTCACACCACACAACCCCCTTGGGAGGATGGAGAACGGACTCCAGGGGCAAAACGCACACATGGCAGCCCAGACCCTAGGCCCTGGGGGAGGGGTGGCACAGTGCGGCAGGGAAGGGACATCTGTCCAGCAGCGGCTCACTAGTCTCCGAAAATGTCTGCCCCTCTCACAAAGGCCACCCTGCACAGTCACCGAGTTGCCGTACTTATTCATGTGAGTCCCGGTTTTCTTATTCGTCCGTCTGTAATAAAGGAGCTGAAGGCAGAAGCCAGCTCTTTCACGTCTTAAGGCAGGACCAGCAGAAATCCCCGTGAGGAAAACAGGGGCACCAGGGCCTCTTCCCTTGCAGCGCAGTAGACGCTGAAGGGCTCCGAGTGCCAGGGAGAGGTGCCCAAGGCAGCTGGACCCGGGCAGCAAAGTCAGGACTCAGGGGATTGCTGCTGCGCCCTCTGGGCCCTAGGTCTTTCAGAAGCCCCGCCCCCTTACCCGTCTTCTGGCCGCTGTTCCAGTCTCCCATTGTCACACCGGTCACACACAGGCCAGGAGAAAGCCGTGTCCTCGTCCACAGCGACCACAGTGCCTAGGCCAAGGGAGCAAAAGCCAGAGTCTTAGAGGCGGCCTCTGCCCTTCCTGAACCCTCTGCCCCTCCGCACACAGGTGATATTTACCTAAGTGTTTCCGTAAATGTTCCTGAGCATTTTGTAATTTCCATTTACTGTATAAACTAAAATTACAACAATAAAATGTAAGTTTTAAGACCTGTGTTCATACCATCACCTTGCAAAGTCGCATTTCTGCTTGACGTTCCCCATCGCCATCTGGAGCGTGCACATCCAAGTCGTGCGGAGACTGCTCTCCAAGTGTGTGAGCAGCTGCGGGGGGCTGCCCTGCTGACATCCCGAGGCGTGTATCACAGCCCCTCAAGCACATCCCACATCGCACTGTTAGGGATCCGCATCGTGCCAGCCGTGCGGCCGTGAGCAGCTCTGCACATCGGCCTTTTCTGTACAGGCCTATGTGCAGACAGACTTCTAAGTAGAATTACTGTGTCACAGAGTGTGAGTGTTAGAAACACTTTAAAAGTTGTTTCTCAGAAGGACTTTCTGATTTGCCCTGCCAGAATGCAGAGTGCCCATTTCAAATCTGCCTCCTTTATAGGCATAAAGGAACTGCTTATTTTAGTTTCCATTTATTTCACGAGGAAATAAAAAATTCTTGTTGGCTTAATATCTCCTGTTACGTGATTTCGCTAGTTTCCATACTGTTATTGTCATTAAAGATACAGACATTTTTTACTCGAAAACTTGTGATCTGTTTATTCAACCAACAAATGCCTGCGATACTTATGAGCGGCACCAGACCCACAGGACGAATGTGACAGTCTCTGCTCTCATAGACTGACTCTACAATCGGGCTGGGGAACCAGGTAAGCAGATCACAAGTAAAAATACCATGCAACAAATGTGACATTGAAAAATGGAAACACCCCGCCCCGAGAAGCACAGCAGAGATGCCCTCGGAGCCAGCTTTCGTGCCAGGGAAGGCTTCGGCTTTCTGGAGGAAGCAGCGTGGCAGGTCTGCAGGCAACCCTGCACTCCAGGGCCGCGGTCGGAGGGCGCGGGGCAGGGCGGGCAGCACGCCGTGAGGCCGGCAGACGGGCTTGTCAGGGACCTGCCAGGGGCGGACGGGCCCTGACTTTCTTGTGACATCCTCTGGACACACTGGGAAACTACAGGCCATCCCTGTTGAACGCTAGTGAGATTCGACATCTGAAGAAAAAGTAAGATGTGGAGTTTCCAGAAAAACAGAAGAATCTCTCCTGCTCTTGGAACAGCAAATGCCACTCCCCACTAGAATAAGCATTCAAAAATTTATGTAGAGGAGAAAACAGAAGTTTGAGAACTAGTAGGCTTCGTTTATTAATGTGCACTCATGCAGTTGCATGCTTGAATGGCTTTTTTAAAAATGAAAATAATAGTTCTTGATTTTGAAAAAGCTGCCCTAGCTGATGACATTGTCCTTGCAAATCTAGTCAAAAGTGGGCCAAAGGGATGAAAGTCAATAAAGGCTCAGAATGCAGCCAGAAAGGAGTGTCGACTGATTTGCCACAGGCAGATGCATCAGGAAACGCAAGGGGAGAAAGGAAGGTCTGGTCCCCAAAACCCAACATGCTGTGGCCTGGCTACTGCCCCGGGCCTGGGACCCGCACTTACTCAAGCTCACCTGCTACCAGTGCTTGGTAAATAACTAACCACTACATTAATTAATAAAAAATAGACAGCTACCAGCCAAAGCTCCCTTTTACCCTAGGACATCCATGGTTGTTAATAACATTTGCATTAATATGGGATTAAGCAATTTCCTTCAATTAGAGAACAAGGCAAGAGTTGAGGAAATGTATTTCATCTGGGGTCCACAAACCACTGGAAATCCTTTCTGGCAGCCCTACACAAAGTTCAAGGGATGGCTGGGACGTGTATGATTAAACTGTTATTGTCTAGAGCATTCACTTATGTGGGCATCAGAAAGAAAAGAATCTTCATCAGGGTTGAGGGTTGTGACACCACACTCATCAGCCTGCCTGCAGTTTGCTATCACAAGCTTTTACTTGGCTTGTGTTCTGTACAGAAATCTCTTACAATGAGGTTTGGGACAGGCATATCATGTAGTTATCAAAACCTATTTTAAGTTTCTTTCACAGAGCCCTAAAGCAAGCACCTCGGCCCCAGAGGCATCCCGGGCACATTCGAGCTCACCACGGCCTGCTGTGCAAACGTCTTCTGGGACTTGAACTCTTTGCTGTGACCCTCTTCCCCTCATTTCCCGACTGAAAGAAGTCGAGGCTCCCAGTTCTCTTCTGTTTAGAGGCTGACACCAGGCGTGACCCCGGGATTGGCCAGACCTTCCAGGGAGGGGTGAGGCGTGGTACGTGCCTGCTCGTCCACCCCCCAGTGAGGCCAGGGCCCGGCTGCTCACGCGCAGTGGAAAGGAAGCGGTGAGCGGCGCAGGCAGAGGAGATCAACGCTCCAGGGCGACCTCACTCCAGGAAATAAGGCAGAAACAGGTCCCTGCAAACCACAGGAGTGCAGGAATGGGGAAGCCGAGTGAGCAGGGAGGGAGTGCTCTCCCCGCACCCCCTCTCCAAGGCGTTCGGTGAGGTACTGTTCTGTGCTGGATACATTCAGGGTCCCTTCAAGCCTGCCCAGGGAAGATGCTTGCCACCCAGCCGCCTGAGACCCAGACAGTCAGCTGACTGGGTTGCTGAGAGAGGCCAGGCCATGGCAGAGGTGGAGGCAGAAGTCAACACGGAGACTGCCGGGAAGGGCAGACCAGGGCACGGCTGGGGCTGGGGGGGGACATCGCTACTATTACAGAGCCACGAGGACTGCAGCCTCGTGTGTGTCCAACAGAGTTCGAGCTGAGCAGGCCCGGGGCTGGCGGGCGTGCAGGGCAAGAAGGCCGTGGCGGGGGCGGGTCACTGCCTAGCAGCTGCCTTGCTGCGGACATTCCTGCATGGGAGCCTTGGGTAATCTTTGCTGTTTTGCAGCGGGCTTTTTCTTCTCTTAATGCCCAGTTGCCTGTTTCTTATCAGATGATCTGGCAATGCCCAGCCTGGGTTTTGTGATAACAGTCTGTTTACAAATCGTAAGACCGGCATACAGGCCTGCATGCAGGGCAGCTTTGGAGCAGGCCTGGAAACTGACAAGCCCCACAGGAATGCTACACAAAATTGCGGGATATGGGGAAACTAACACGCCAGAAACCTGGATCTACATAAAGAAAAGAGGAGCACAAGAGAAGGAGGAAATGAAAGCAAAGTCTTCTGCATTTCTGATTCCAAATTGATCAGAAACAAAATGGTTTCTTTAAACAATAGCAACAGGGATGTATTCAGAGAGTAAACCTCACGGTAAGTGAAACGAACAACAGCAATGTCATGAGGGATGGAAGGAAGGAACTAGAAACTCTGTTATGAGGTGTCTGCACGCCTGTGAGATGGGACAGGGCTGCTTGAACGTGAACTTGATTGGCTGTAAGTGTTCACTGCAAACTCTGGGGCAGTCACTAAAAAAATGTTTAAGTATAATTTAAAGAAAGAAAAGACAAAATGGAATCATACAAAAAACTCCACTGAAATGAGCAAAGGTAACCAGACGCGGTGGCTCATACCTGTAAGCCCAACACTTTGGGAGTCAAAGATGAGAGGATTGCCTGAGCCCAGCGGTTCAAGACTAGCTTGGGCAACTTGGCGAGACATCATCTCTAAAATAAATCAAGAAAAATTAGCTGGGCATGGTGGCACAAGCCTGTAGTTCCAGCTACTTGGAAGGCTGAGGCAGAAGGATCGCTGGAGCCCAGCAGGTCAAGGCTGCGGTGGCTATGAGTGTGCTACTGACCCCCCCAGCCTAGGTAACAGAGGAAGACTCCGACTCCAACTCCAAAAAAAAAAAAAAAAAAAGAGAGAGAGAGAGAGAGAGAAAGCAAGCTGGGAAAGCTATTTTTAGTTTCAGAAATAGCAGAGAAAAATCACTGGAGATAGAAGAGGGAATACCTATGTGATACCAGGTGTGGTGGCTCAAGCCTGTAATCCCAGCACTTTGGGAGGCAGATGCAAGAGGATTACCTGAGTGCAGGTTTTCAAAATCAGCCTGGGCAACTTGGTGAGACCTCGTCTCTATAATAAATCAAAAAATAAGCTGCGTGTGGTGGCACATGCCTGTGGTTCCAGCTATCTGGAAGGTTGAGGCGGAAGGATCACCTGAGCCCAGCAGGTCTAGGCTGTGGTGGCTGTGCGTGTGCCACTGCCCTCCAATCTGGGTGACAGAGTGAGACTCTGACTCAAGAAATAAAAGAAAACTTACGTGAGAAGAGTCTGTGTGGCCAGTGTCTCCCTTACAAAAAAAAAAAAAAAAAAGGAAGACAAGGGCCTAAAATAATAATGGGGGGAGCGGGGAACTTCATTAAGAAAATACAACATTTTTTTTTAAGTTGGAGTCTCACTCAGTTGCCCAAGCTGGAGTGCAGGGGAATGCTCGCAGCCACCAGTCTTGACCTGCTGGGCTCGGGCGATCCTTCTGCTTCAGCCTCCGGCCTTCTGATTTTGTGTAGAAACTAGGGGCCACTAAGTTTAAAAAAAACAAACAAGGGCAAACGATCTGAACAGACATATCACTGAAGAAGATGACGGATAATCATTTGAAAAGATGCTCACTGTCATGTGTTATTAGGAAATTGCAAATTAAAACAACAGTGAGATTCTACTACATGCCTATTAGAATGGCAAAAATCCAAAACAGGGCCAACACCAACACCAAGCGCTGGTAAAGATATGAATCAAGCCAGGCTCGGTGGCTCCGCCTGTAATCCTGTGCTTTGGGAGGCTGAGGTGAGTGGATTGCCTGAGCCCGCGGGTTCGAGACCCGCCTGGGCAACTTGGTGAGACCTCATCTCTACAATAAATCAAAAATCAGCCGGGCGTGGTAGCGCACAGCTGTAGTTCCAGCTGCTTGGAAGGCGGAGGCGGAAGGATCGCCGGAGCCCAGCAGGTCGAGGCTGCGGTGGCTGGGGGCAGCCACTGCACTCCAGTCTGGGCGACAGAGTGAGACTCCAACTCAAAAAAAAAAACAAAAACCAAACCAAACAAAAGAAAACAAACAAAAAAATATATATATATGAATCAATAGCAAGCTCTTGTTTACTGCTGCTGAAAATGCAAAATGAGAGAGCTAACTTTGGAAGTCTGGCAGTTACTTAAAAACGAAACATACTCTTTTTTGTTTTTTCTGAGTCGGAGTCTCACTGTCCCCCCAGCTGGAGTGCAGGGACACGCTCATGGCCACCACAGCCTCAACCTGCAGGGCTCAGGTGATCCTTCTGCCTCAGCCTTCCAAGTAGCCGGAACTACAGGCAAGCGCCACCATGCCCGGCTAATTTTTTGATTTTTTGTAGAGATGAGGTCTTGCCAAGTTGCCCAGGCTGGTCTTAAACTCCTGGTCTCAGGCAATCCTCTCACCTCTACCTCCCAAAGTGCTGGGATTACAGGTGAGCCACTGTACCCGGCTAAAAACTAAACATACTCTTGCCAAATGATACAGCAATTTTTTGGTATTTACCCAAATTATTTCTACACACAAACCTACACATGCATGTTTATAGCCGCTTTATTCATAATTGCCAAAACTTAAAAACAAACCAGAAAACTGTAGTACATACACACAATGGAATACTATTCAGTGCTTAAAAAAGAAAAAAAAATAAAAGAGGTGAGCTGGGTGTGGTGGCTCACATCTGTAATCCCAGCACTTTGGGGGTGGCTGATGCAAGAGGATTGCTTGAGGCTAGGAGTTGAAGACCAGCCTGGGCAACAGAGCAAGACCTCGTCTCTACAAAAAAAAAAACAAACAGGGGCCAGGTGCCTTCTGCCCAGCCCAGCCTATAGTGTGGATAAAGGTGCTGATACTGCTAAGAAAAAAAAAAAAAAATTGGTGGGCGTGGTGGCACGCACCCATAATTCCAGCTACTTGGGAGGCTGAGGTGGGAGGAAGGCTTGAGTTTGGAGGTCAAGGCTGTGGTGAGATGGGATCGTGCCACTGAACACCAGCCTGGATGACAGAGTGAGACCCTGGCTCAGGGGGGAGAAGAAAGATGAAAAGAAGGAAATGCAAGCCATGGAAAGATATGGAGGGACCTCAAATGCATACTCCTAAGGGGGCTGGGCATGGGGCTTCTGCCTGGAATCTCAGCTACTCCGGAGACTGAAGTGGGAGGATCACGTGAGCCCAGCCAGTGGAGGCTGCAGGCTTTAGTGAGCTGCGAACACACCACCGCCCTTCAGCCTGGGCAACAGAATGAGACTCTGTCTCAAAAAAAATCAAGAAACTGTGAAATGTCTGTATCTGCGCACTGTGAGTCACATGCCTCACTAAGCAGTGAAGAAGGCACAACTGCCAGTGAGAGACCCCTCGCCCACAGACGTCTCCACTGCTGACTTCCCAGTCCAGAGCTAAGAGTTCGGTAAACAGAGCAGTTGTTCTCTATGACTAGTATTTCTCAGGTGTTATTACCAGAGATGGGGAACAATACTTCTAGATGGTGAAGCAAACAGACTCTGGATGGCTCATACATTTTCCTTGCATTAAGGGAAAACGGGTTTTTTTCCTGTGCCCGCAGCTTATAAATTGGTGGGGTCCACAATTCTGGGTAAGCCCGGTCTGCTAGGAACCTCTTTCTCTCTCATTTGCTTAATAAGCAGGCTTAAACTGCTTTCTTTATCTTTCACTCTTTTTTTTGAGTCGGAGTCCTCACTGTCGCCCAGGCTAGAGTGTAGTGGCCTGCTCACGGCCGCCACAGCCTCGACCTGCTGGGTTCAGGCAATCCTTCCGCCTCAGCCTTCCAAGTGGCAGGAAGCACAGGCGGGTGCCACCACACCCAGCTAGTTTTTTGATTTGTTGTAGAGACGAGGTCTCGCCATGTTGCCCAGGCTGGTCTGGAACCCATGGGCTCGGGCGATCCTCTCGCCTCCTCCTCCCAAAGTGCTAGGACGACAGGTGTGAGCCTCTGCATCCAGCTCACTCTTTTTAAATAGATGAACAAGTTGGAGACCCTCACAGGGCAGAGAGCGGTGGGGAAGGCCGAGGGGCAGGGAGGAGGTGGCTTGGGGGAGGCACCACAGGGTGCAGAGACAGACAGTGGGGAACACAGGGCCACGGGCTTGTCGGTTAGCGGATGGATCAGGAGCTGCAGTGGCTGCCGAAGAGCCACAAAGGGCCGTGAGCACCAGTTGGGACCGGCCGGTCCTGCCACGCGAGCATCGCCAACGGGGGATTTGTCTTCTCCAAGCTGCCACAGCCAGCCTGGGACGGGGCTGCCTGGGGCAAATGCCATGGGAGGCAGGATGGACGGGCCCAGGGCGGAGGCTCCCAAACCTGGGGAAGCCAGAGGAGCCGGGGGACCTGGGCTGTGTCCACACCCTGTTGGCTCAAGGGTGCAGGGCCACGTCTGACTGTACCATCAGGGCGCAGTGCCGCCGGACACCCAGGATCAGCTTCGTGCTGGCTCACGGATGCCCGTGCAGTCTGCTCAGCTTCCACGAGCCCTCCACCCTCACCTCTTCCTGCCAAGACTCTCTCCTTGCCCTGCACCACAGTCTCTGGTGCTGCCAGAACTGTTCATTTAAAAATCTGGTCATACAGTTTGGGCGTGGTGGCTCATGCCTACTATCCCAGCACTTTGGAAGGCCGAGGTGAGAGGACTGCCTGAGCCCATGGATTTGAGACCAGCCCGGGCAACTTGGCGAGACCTCGTCTCTACAATAAATCAAAAAATCTGCCGGGCATGGTAGCGTGCACCTGTAGTTCCGGCTCCTTGGAAGGCTGAGGCGGAAGGATTGCCAGAGCCCAGCAAGTCGAGGCTGAAGTGACTGAGAGCGTTCCACTGCACTCCAGCCTGGGCCACAGAGCGAGACTCCAACTCCAAAGAAAAGCAAACCCGGTCATCCAGCCTCAGCAGGGCAGGGAAAGCAACGCAGAAGCGGCACTGTCCTGTGCTGGCCCGCCCGCCTCCCCGCTCCTCCCCGCTCAGTCCCTGTCCTCCCCCAGCACTTGGAGGCTTCACAACTGCTCCCAGCGTCTCTGTGGCGTTTCAGGGGTTTCCCGCCTGCTGGTCAGGCCTTCCACCTCTGCCTGACAGGTCCCAGTGCTCCTAAGGCCATCCACCTGCTGGCTCCAGCACTCCCTTCCCAGGCCCTGGTAACGGAAGCATCGAAATGCCTGTTTTCAGTGCTGGACGCTGAGTACCTCAGCCTCCCATGCATGCCTTCACTTACTTCTCGACAAGCTTCGAGGTAGATTCTATTGGCCCTATTTTACAGATGAGAAATGGAGGCCCCGTAAGACCCATCAATTCTCAACCACAGTTACGTGTCAGCACCAGCCCCAAAAGGAGAAAGCCCAAGAGCCCCGACCCAATAGAACAGAATAATAGCTCGAGCTCATAAGGAGAATGGAAAACAATGCTGGGATCACAGGGTTTTGGGGGGTTTCTGAGTCGGAGTCTCACCCTGTCGCCCAGGCTGGAGGGCAGTGGCCACTCATGGTCACCGCAGCCTCGACCTGCTGGGCTCAGGTGATCCCTCCGCCTCAGCCTTCCAGGCAGCTCGAACCACAGGCAGGGGCCAACATGCCTGGCTGATTTTTCTTGATTTATTGGAGAGATGAGGTCTCGCCAAGTTGCCCAGGCTGGCTTGAGCCCTCGGGCTCAGGCAGTTCTCTCACCCCAGCCTCTCAAAGTGCTGGGATTGTAGGTGTGAGTCACTGTGTCCAACTGATCACAGGGATTTTTGGTCATCAAAAATTATAAGGAGAGTTAGGAACTAGTGGTGGGGAAAACAGGTCATCTTAGATGTTACTTTTGGAAGTCTGAACTTTTATACACTATCTGGAAAGCAATATTTTTTATGATTAAAGATACACAAACCCACAGTGCATCTACTTTGGAAAAATACTTTGGCATTCAAAAAGGCTAAGTATAGGATTGCCATTATAACCCAGCAATCCCAGTTCTGGATGACTAAAATTTGAAAACAGGTGATCAAACAAAAATCTGTCCATGAACATCCACAGCAGTTCTACTTACAACAGCCCAAAAATGGAAACAACCCAAATGTCCAACAACAACGAAAGGGTAAAGAAAGTGCGCCATATCTGCACAATGAAATACTGTCCTACCATAAAAAGAATAAAATTCTGAGACATGCTATGTTGTGGTGGGACCTTGAAAACATGCTAACTGAAAGACACCAGTAATAAAAGACCACATATTATGAGATTCCTTTAGTACGAAATGTCTAGAATAGGCAAATTCATAGAAACAGAAAATAGATTAGTGGTTCCGTAAGACTAGAGTGTGAGAGGGTGAGGGGTAATGGAGAGTGACAGATAACGGACACGGGTTTCTTTTTGTTCTAAAGTCAGACTGCAGTGACGGTTGCACAATTCTGAGACTATATTAAATGAGTGAATTGTAAGGCTTGTGACTTAAAGGTATGTGAACCCAGCCAGGCACAGGAGTTCATGCCTGTGATCTCAGCACTTTGGGAGGCCAAAGTGGGAGGAGCCCTTGAGCCTGGGAATTTGAGACTAGCCTGGGCAGCAGAGAGAGACTGGTCGCTACAAAAAATCAAGCTGTAGTCCCAGCTACGTGGGAGGCTGAGGCGGGAGGATCACCTGAGCCCCGGAGGTCGAGGCTGTGGCGAGGTGTGATCAGTCATGCCACTGCGCCCAGCCTGGGTGAGAGACCCTGAGTTACAAAAAAAAGAAAGTACATGAACCCTAAACCCCTGACCTCCTCCTTCACGGAAATCAGTAGAGACTGATGTCCAAGAATATCCATTATGGCCTCCTTTATAACAGTGAAAACACAGGAGCCTCCTGGATGTCCGTCCATGGAGGAACCGTTTGCTCGCGTGAGGGGGTACTTCGCGAAGACCGAACCCTCGCAGCGGTCTCTCTCCCCACCTGGACGTGCAGCCTGCTAGAGCGCTAAGTGAGGGGGGCCAGGGACGCGCCACAGGCAGCAGCCGCCTGCTGGGCAACACACAGGCTCCTCAAGGCCATGGCCCCGCTCCGCACACACGGCAGGAAGGTGCCGGTGAGCGCATGACAGGCGGCTGCCTTTCTCTTTCCCTCCTGCTCGTTCCGAGACACAGGGAGCGCTTTCATTACCAAGCAACTTCAGGACATTTACGAAGAGAGCATCGGTGCTGTTTTCAGCTCTCGACTCACAAACTGAGCCAGCTGCTGAGACATCTCGATGTATCAGAAACATCGAAACTCTCCAGACAGAAATGGGATGGTCCCTCAAAGCTCGCCTCGCCTGCCATGTCCCGTGCCGGCGACAGCACAACCTCCCCCTCTGGGTCTGATGCAGAAGCCTGGGGTCAGTGCGCACGCCACCCAACCCGCCAGGTTCCCAGGTCCACTCCTGGATCTGCTTCTCCACTGCTGCCACTGCAACCACTGGCCCCTCCACTCTGCTCTACAGGGAGGAAATCAGGTCAGACTGTCTCTGTCGACGGAGGAGCACAGTCCTGGCACCACTGGCTGGGGGCTAGCCTTGGCTTGGGCCACCCCTGTCCAACTGCTTTGCCCACCTCCTCCCGGATGCCTTTGCTGACCAGTGCTCTCCTGTCAGTGCCTGGGAGTCCTGCTGTCCTCTTGCCCCACCCGGCCAGCGCAGTCCCAGCAGCCTTCAGATCCTGTCTTTGGGACAAAGGCCCAGGCATCGGCAGTTGAACTGCTCTGAGCTCAGCAGCCTGTGTCTGCTTGTGCACTTGTCTGACTTATGCCTTTCCATACAGACTTGAGTTCTTTTTTTTTTTTGAGTCGGAGTCTCACTCTGTCACCCAGGCTGGAGTGCAGTGGCCACTCCCGGCCACCACAGCCTCGACCTGCTGGGCTCCGGCGAGCCTTCTGGCTCAGCCTTCCAAGGAGCTGGAACTACAGGTGTGCACCACCATGCCCCACTTATTTTTTTATTAATTGTAGAGATGGGGGCTCACCAAGTTGCCCAGGTGGGTCTCGAACCCCTGAGCTCAGGCAATTCTCTTGCCTCGGCCTCCCAAAGTGCTGGGATTACAGGCTTGAGCCACTGCACCCAGCCAGAGACTCTGAGTGATATATGCAAGAGTTCCTTTTCATTTTGTTCCTTAAACAGCCAGCGTCTGGAACATAGCAGGCACCCAACAAATACCAGCTCAATGAATGAGCAGATGAACGCAAGTGTGATAGCTGAGAAATACAAGCACTGGTTCCAGTGAAATGGCTGCTCACCTTGCACGCTGCAGATGGAGTTGACAGGTGTGACAGAGTCCAGTTCATCCAGCATCACTGGGCCAGTCAGCTCGCAGGAGCACGCACCAGAGGCCACGCACAAAAGGGGCTTTTGAAGCAGGAGGACGGTCCGTTCAACACACACAATCCGACCTGCCAACAGAGACACTGCAGATTACTGAGGCGCTGAAAGAACAAGCGGAGGGTCCTGCCAGCGACAGCAGCCAGCGCTGCCGGCCCCACACTGTGCAGGCACAGGCACAGGCACACAGCACCCTGGCACAGCTGCCCCGAAGCCCTGGGGCTGAGCTAGGAGAGCACACGAATGCTAGCGAGACTCCATTCGGAAAGGGCGAGTCACTATCTCAATGAAATGAAAACACCATGCAGGCAGGGCTTTTGGCTTGACCCCTGGAAAAAAAAAAACGAACTGATCGAAGCGTACACGTTTACAGCGTTCTGGCTCTCAGGTTGTTTTAAAAGGCTCTTCTAGGCCATGACTGCAGGTGGCCTCTGCAGTGGAAAGGGTGCCGTGGACAGACAGCCCGGGGTGACGGACGGCCCCGCGGCGGCGCTGGCCCTGCCCAGGGGCCGCGACAGGGGTCAGCAGAAGCTGGAGGCCGACACATGGCCTCTCCCAGCCCGCAGGCCAAGCTTGTGACGGGCTTCACGAAGGTGTTGGCCAGGCCCAAGCCACGAGAAGACCCCCAAAGCCACAGGAGCCATTCTGTGGGTGCCGGACAGCTGCCCTGGATCAGAGTCGTCAGGGAAAAGCAAGCGCACCCTGGTCCCGAAGAGCATCCCTGAAGAGCACGCTGTGAGGTGCAGCCTCGGCAAGAGCCTCCAGGACTTCCGGACCCAGCACGCACGATGGGGCCACGTAGACCAGCAGGGTCTTGGGGAGCCTGGGGTCACTCGTGTCCTTCATTTGCAGGGTGACGTCGGTCACCAGTAGCCAGATCTCTCTTGGCTCCTGAAGAAGCAGACTCTTCAGCTATGATTAGAAGACATGGTGAAGACTATTAATTATTCTTGTATCCAAAATTATTTTTAAAGTAACAATCTTAGAGGACTCCTAACACGAACAATTTATTATTACAAAAGTGCTTTAAAACATACAGTAGACTTTGCACAACTTGGTCACTGACCCCGTCAACATGGCCGTGCCCTTGTGCTCTAACACTGGGCCTGGTGAAAGGCCTTCTTTGCTGGGTAGAAGGACTGCCAGCCCACCCTTCCCTGGCAGTACTCTGTCCTCTGACCTACTCAGGTAGAATTCATTTTTCTTTTCCTCTTGATCCTGTGTTTATCTACTAGAATGTTAATTACCATTTGCTTTCCACCTAGCACATACACATTATTCTCTTCAGACAACTGTACGTTTCCTGAGGGTTAGTGTATTAGTCTGTTTTGTGACACTATAAAGAAAGCCCGAGCCTGGGTAGCTTATAAAGAAGAGAGGTTTATCTGGCTCACAGTCCTGCAGACTGTAAAAGAAGCATGGTGCTGGCATCTGCTTCTGGGGAGGCCTCAAGAAGCTACAGTCCTGAGGAAGGGGAAGGAGAGCCAGTGTGCCACATGACAAGGGAGGAAGCAAGAGAGAGAAAGGGGTGTCCGGTCCTTTCGCAGAACCAGCTCTCGTGTGAACTAACAGAATGAGAACCCACCCTTTACTTCAAGGACGGCACCAAGTCACTCCCGAGGGAGATGCCTCCCACCAGGCCCCACCTCCAGCACTGGAACTGCATTTCACATGAGACTTGGGGCGGACAACTAAACCAAGTTAGTTAGAAATAGATTTACTTGCCCTCAGACTTTGTACAGGGCCTTAGGATAAAGCAGGTGTCACATAGTTGTTGCATCTTCAACAATTTTTTTTTTGCCGAGTTGGAGTGTCACTCCGTCGCTCAGGCGGAACTGCAGGGGCACACTCCGGGCCACCCCAGCGTCGACTGCCGGGCTCCAGGGGTCCTTCTACCTCAGCCTTCCAAGTAGCTGGAACTACGGTGCCTACTAGCATGCCCGGCTAATTTTTGATTTATTGTAGAGACGAGGTCTCGTCAAGTTGCCTGGGATGGTCTCAAACCTGTGGGCTCAGACAATCCACTTGCCTCGGCCTGCCAAAGTGCTGGGATCACAGGCTGAGACACTGAGACCGGCCAACAAATTTTTTCTTTTGTTCTTTCTTCTTTCCTTTTATTATATATTTCTTCTTATCTGCAAAAGTTGTAATGCCTTTCAATTTCCATTAAACTGGTATTCTGGGCTGGGTGTGGTGGCTCAAGCCTGTAATCCCAGCACTTTGGGAGGCCGAGGCGAGTGGACTGCCTGAGCCCATGGGTTTGAGACCAGCCTGGGCAACATGGTGAGACCTCGTCTCTACAATAAAATAAAAAAAATTAGCTTGGCATGGTAGTGCATGCCTCTAGTTCTGGCTACTTGGAAGACTGAGGCAGAAGGATTGCCGGAGCCCAGCAGGTCGACACTGGGGTGGCCGTGAGCATGCCACTGCACTCCAGCCTGGGTGACAGAGTGAGACTCCAACTCAAAAAAAATCCAAAAAACTGGTATTCTGCCCCTTCCCCTGGTCAGAGCTTAGGATTCAGGAGATGCAAATGGGGCCAAGGATGTTCAGTAGGGTCAGGCTTAGGATTCTGTATGGCTGGCCAATAGGACTAGGAAGAGAAGGTGACTCGCATGGTCTGGGGCTGGGGGTTGGGGTGGAGGAGGCAGCCTACATGGTTGGCAGGTTGATTACACACAGGACATTTGAGTAACAGAGGAAAATAAAGCCACGTTTCTCCCTGTTGGAAAAGGGAGTTATGCATGTGCAAGGGGGGAAGCCTAGAGTTGAATCTGTGGTGAGGGTCTAGGGCTGGAGGGATTGGTGTGAAATCATGATTTTCAAGAGACAGACAGAAATACAGAAGTAAAGATGGATTCATGTGTGTGCGTATGAACATATACACATACATCTCCTTGTTCTGTCCACTGAGAGGGCCTAAAGCAATGACAACCCAACACTGGCGAGCCTACCTAGAACCCAGATCTTGGCTTCTAAATACCATTTTCAGCCAGGTGTGGTGGTATGCACCTGTAGTCCCAGCTACGTGAGAAACTGAGGCGGAAAATTTGCCTGCACCCAGGAAGTAGTTCAAGGCTGCAGCGAGGCTATGATTCTGCCTGAGAATAGTCTCTGCACTCCAGCCAGGTCAACATAGTGAGATCTCGTTCCTAAAAAAGTTAAAAACAACAAAAAACCCCATTCTCCATTAAAATCAACTAGGGCTCCTTGAAAAGATGGCTGAGTTTAAAACATAGAAAGCAAAAGGTAAGTCTGAAACATCTAACTGTGTCAGAAAGTAAGGAATGACTCAAATATTGATGAGCACATGTCTTTCCAAAGGACACAGGAGCCAGCTGAAATCTGGGAAGATTTCAACATCAAAATGGGCACTAGTAACAGATTATAATCTGTTGAATAAAAAAATGAATCCATAGCCTGGACAAGATAGCAAGACCTTGTCTCTACAAAAAGTAATTAAAAAAAAAAAGCCAGGCATGGTGGCATAGATCTGTAGTCCCTGCCACTTGGGAGGCTGAGGTGGGAGGATCTCTTGCACCCAGGAGGTTGAGGCTGTGGTGAGCTGTAATTGTGCCACTGTACTCCAGCTTGGGTGACAGAGACCCCGACT
Source organism: Cephalopachus bancanus (assembly GCA_027257055.1). Classification (NCBI taxonomy): domain Eukaryota; kingdom Metazoa; phylum Chordata; class Mammalia; order Primates; family Tarsiidae; genus Cephalopachus; species Cephalopachus bancanus. The sequence goes on from JAPVLO010000325.1 coordinate 4,241,446, forward strand.
CAAAAAAAAAGAAAAAGAAAAAGAAGAATCAATTGGTCCATACTGATATAAAAAAATAAGTGACTAAATAAATAAATCAGGAGAATAAAAAACTTCTAATTATAGCAGAATGCCAGTTAATAAAAATAGAAGGAACAACTAAATGCACTGCAGGAGCCTGTACTGGATGCTGGAGTTATAGAGTATATTTTTAGAAACTGGCAAAACCAAAATTTTAAAAAATTGATGAATATCTCAGGAAGGGCAAACATTTGTAAATGCTTGTCTGAGGTTGGGAGTTTTTCTCACAATCCTGAAAGATGATTTTGCTGTTTTTTGTTTTGAGTTGGAGTCTCACTCTGTCGCCCAGACTGGAGTGCAGTGGCCGCTCCCGGCCACCGCAGCCTCAAACCGCTGGGCTCTGGTGATCCTTCTACCTCAGTCTTCCAAGTAGCCGGAATTACAGGCATGCGCTACCACGCCCGGCTGATTTTTTGATTTATTGTAGAGATGAGGTCTCGCTGCCCAGGCGGATCTCGAACCCGCGGGCTCAAGCAATCCACTCACCTCAGCCTCCCAAAGGCGCGGGATTACAGGCTGAGCCACCGAGCCCAACTCTGAAAGACGATTTTTAAAAATACCCTGGATTTGGCCATCAGCCTCTCTTTCAATCTTTCAGAGAATTAAAATGTTCTAATTTCCTTTGAAAATAGCTACCAAATTATCTCTGCTTCTGGGGTTATGAACAAAGTCAATAACAACAAAATCATCTGTAAAAAGATACCGATAACCAATTAATTTGAAGCAGTACTACAAAGTCAGTGCTAACATTTTATTAAAAATAGATCTCTTCTTATTCACAATTACCAAAACTTGGAAGGAACCAAGATATCCTTCAGTAGGTAATAGATAAATAAGCTGTGGTATATCCAGATAATGGAATACCATTCAGTGTGCAAAAGGAAATGAGCCAGTAAGCTCTGAAAGACACGGAAACTTAAACGAACATTAAGTCCAAAAACCTAATCCGAAAGGCTACATACAATACGATTCCAAATATATGATACTCTGAAAAGGTGAAACTATGGAGAGAGTAAAAAGACTAGTAATTTCCTGGGGCTTGGGGAGGGAGCGGTGAATAATGGAACACAGAGAACTTTTAGGGCAGTGAAACTACTCTGTGTGACACTATATTGGTGGACACACATCACAACGCATTTGTGCACATCCGCAAGGTGCTCGACACCAAGAGCGAACCTTCATGCAAACTATGGACTCTGGTGAGTCTGGAGTGTCAGTGTCAGGATGGCTCATCAGTGGCAGCAAACGCACCACTCAGATGGGGACTGCTGATAATGGGGGGGCTGTGCATGTGTGGGGTGCAGGCAGACGGAAAATCTCTGTTCCTTCCTTAGAATTTTGCTGTGGACCTACAACTGCTGTAAAAAAATAAAGCCCATTAAAACATTCTTTTACAGTCTTATGTAACCTGAAAAAGCATTTAAGCATGGATGATGTAGAAATCTATCATGCTAGTAACTGGAAAAAATATTACCAATACAATAAAAATTTATCAGAAAAAATATAGATTTCTTTCACACAAATATGCTCCATTGATTTTTTTTTTCAGTTGGAGTCTCACTGTTACCCAGGCTGGAGTGCAGTGGCACACTTACGGCGACCGCAGCCTCATCCTGATGGACTCAGGTCATCTTGCCTCAGCCTTCCCAGTAGCCAGAACCATAGGCATGTGCCACCACGCCCAGGTAATTTTTTGACTTACTGTAGAGACGAGGTCTCCCCAAGTTGCCCAGGCTGGTCTCAAACCCCTGGGTTCAGGCAATCCTCTAGCCTCTGCCTCCCAAAGTGCTGGGATTACAGGCATGAGACACAATGCCTGGACATGCTCCATTAATTTTTGACAAAGGGACAGAAGCAACTTAACAGTCTATCAACAAGTGGTGCTGGAAGAATGGGGAGGCTGAGGCAAGAGGATCGCTCGAGTCCAGGAGTTTGAGAACAGCCTCGGCAACATGGCGAGACCCCAGCTCTACAAAACGTTCAAAAAAAATCAAAATCAAAATGCATCGTGGACTTGAATGTAAAATGTAAAATGATAAATCGTCTAGACATGAGCGTATTTGGGACCTGAGACTGCCCAAAGAGACTTGAAGTCTTAGCAGCAAAACCATGATCCATAAGAAGAAAATCTGGTGACTCTGACTGCACTGAAATAAAAAACTTCTGCTTTGCAAAAAACCCTGTTAAAATGATGGAAATGAGGCAGGCATGTTGGTTCATGCTTGTAATTCTAGCAATTTGGGACCCCAAGGCAGGAGGATTGCTTGAGGCCAGGAGTTCAAGACCAGTCTGGGCAACATAATGAGATCCCGTTTCAAAAAAAAAGAAAGAAAAAGAAAGGAAAACAAATAAATTAAATTTAAAAAATGAAAGTACAATTTACACATCCTGAGAAAATATGCAAATCCCATATCTGACAAAGGCTTTGCATTTAGAAAATAGAAAACTCTTTAAAAACTCACAGTAATGCTGGGTGTGGTGGCTCACACCTGTAATCCCAGCACTTTGGGAGGTGGAGGCAAGAGGATTGCCTGAGCCCATGGGTTTGAGACAAGCCTGTGCAACTTGGTGAGACCTCGTCTCCACACAAATTACAAAATTAGTTGGGCATGGTGGCGCACACCTGTAATTCCAGCTACTTGGAAAGCTAAAGCAGAAGGATCACCTGAATCCAGTAGTTGGGACTGCAATGGCCACAGCGTGCCACTGCACTTCAGCCTGGGTGACAAAGTGAGACTCTGACTCAAAAAAAAAAAAAAAAAAAAAGCAAAGGATAAAAACTCACAGTAAATGAAGAAGCAATCTAGTTAGAAACGGGCAGAATGCCGGGTGTGGTGGCTCAACCTGTAACCCCAGCACTTTGGGAGGTCGAGGCAAGAGGATTGCCTGAGACCACAGGTTTGAGACCAGCCTGAGAAACATGGTGAAACCTTGTCTCTACATATATCAGAAAATTAGCTGGGCGTGGTAGTGAGCATCTGTGCTTCTGGCTACTTGGAGGGCTGAGGTGGAAGGATCACAAGAGCCGAGCAGGTCGATGCTGGGGTGGCCGTGAGCGTGCCACTGCACTCCAGCCTGGGCAACAGAGGGAGACTCCGACTCAGAAAAGAAAAAAAAAAGAAACAGGCAGAACACACGAAAAGACATTCCACCAAAGAGGGCATACTATCAGTTCTCTGGAGGCCATCTCCTTCTCTCGTCTACTCCTAGCCAACTGAACAGCAAGCTCCTTTTGGTGGCAGCTCCCGAGAGCTGGCCAAGGCCTCACAGGGCCACGGGCAACTCTTCAGCTGTCGAAGGCTCTCGGGGTCCCCAGAAGTGGCCGAGCTCAATTCTGAGATTCCCATGTCCAATCCATAAACGAGATTTCAGTCATTTTTTCCTTTCTTCCACCTGCCTATGTGTTGGAATAGGCAATAACTTCTAAGAGAGATTATCCTTCAATAAACATGTAACACCTTAGACATTATAACTCTCTCTCTCTCTCTCTCTCACACACACACACACACACACACACACACATTACCTGTGGTCTTCGATAAATCACCCTGGCATAGAAACTGCAACGAGTACCAAGATCATCAGTCTGAAAGGCATCAAGAAAAACTGGTGCCATTACACAATGCTCAGAGACACGGCAAAAGTACTTCAAGAACTTGTTAGAAACAGACATTACCAGGAGGATTTCTCTTAAGCAGCAGATAACTGGAGGCTGGTAAAGCTTAGAAATGCGGTCTCCTTCAATTACATCAATTTGGCCCAGATTTGGATGAGCTGTGAGGATGTAACAGAAGGCAGGAGGCGGCAGAGGAGCTTTTGTCTGCTTCAAATGAAGGCAAAGGTAGACTGTGAGCGTACTGTTAAAAGACTCAAACACACTATTAAAATCGACTCTACTATATACAGATTTGCGTATGGATGCATACTCTCTCTGGAATTCTATACAGGGAATGGATTATGTTGTTTACTTCTGGGACCAAGTATAAAAGCTTTCGTACTTTTAAATTTAGTACCAGTTCAATATTTCATTTTAGAAATAGATTTTTCAGAGTATACTGAAAATACCATTTAGAAATTATATCCTCTTACATGATCTAGAAATGAGCATTTTTGGCACAGTACGGGGTCACAGACTAAGCAGTCTGCTGAGAAGTCAGCCACTACAAAGCAAGGTGGCCCCAGTTTTCAGCTTTGGCCCAAAGCAGCCACTGGCCAGCCTACTGGAAAAGGCTCAGGAGGGGAAGAGGGCACATTTTTCAATCCATTACGCCACGCGTGAGCCACGACCAGCACCAATTTGATGAAGCAGGACAGCGTACGCTTTTGGATGGCCTGGTGGTTGTAAGATTCATGAGCTGCAGTTTCCCCCGGCAGGTGATGGGAAAAGCACTCTGTGTCTGCTTCAGTGTGCAGCTGGGACCCCAATGGTCGCAACAGTGTGTGCGGGTTGTGGGCCCAGCATTCACCATAAAGTAACCTTGACAAAATGTCTGGTAGCACTGCAGGGACAGCAGCTGGAGCTCAGGCTCCAGACGAGCCGAGTGGACCTGGATCCCGAGCAGACACACATTCACAAGTCACCACAGACAAAGGAACTGCCGGCCCAGGGGCTTCTCATTGCCACCAGGGGACGTGCACGGTGTGGGTGGTGGTGTGGGCACCTGGCCTGGCGCAGCCTGTGAGCGGGGGAGCTTTGCTCATCCTGCACATACCTCTTCACAGGGCTGGCTGTGGCCCGGTGCTTTCACAGGCATCGCTGGGGGCCATATGGTGTCAATCAAACTGAAAAGCCCTGCTGCCCTGGAACAAGAAGACGCTGTCAAAGGCATGCATTGTCAAACATCCCTACCCGTCGGGGAGCTGGTAGAGAGCTCAACAGACACCATCCCCAACACCGCAGAGCTACCCTTCAAGATTCGCAGTAGTTCCGATGGGGAAGACAGAGGGCACAGATCGGCAGACACAGCTGCGAAACCAACTGCACAAGGAGAGGAGCCTGTTCGTTAAATTATGATAATCTGCACAATGAAAGGGCATACAGTCACTGAAATGGTTATACTGCAAACACTTCAGGCAGGGAGACATGCTTATGATACCTTGCTAAGTAAAAAGCTGGCAACAAATGATACTCTTTCTAGTATACAACCATACACGCATCTACATATAAGTCAATGCAGTGAGCATGCTACTGCACTCTCGTCTGAAGGATACAAAAATCTTTCTAGTGGTTACCAGAGTATAGCTTGGAAGTGATGGAAACTCTCTTTCTTTGGATTGTGTATTTTGTATATTTCCCCCCAATGGATATGCTACTTATATAAGAAGAAAACTTATCTAAAATAAAGAAATACAGTGAGACACACAAGGACACACACTGCATGATTCCAATTACATGGTTCTTGCCTTAGATCCAGCTGCACTTCCAAGACCCGGCTCTGACGTTTTCTTGGCAACTTGTTAATAGGGAGGGGGATCTAGATGGGTCTCAGAGTTGAAAGACCCGTGTCGTGTTAGTTCTACCTTTTTACACCGTGAGGCCTTGAGGAAGGCTTGAACTCTGTGTCATCCCTTCTGTAAAACCAGGAGAGATCACTATCTGGTCACTGGTATCATGGCAAGGAGTGAAGAAACAAAGCAGGTGTGGCATCTTTTAGGGTGTCTATGTTTATAGGAAGTGCCCAACACATGCTAGCCATCTGACGTTGCTTTAATGATCAGTATCGCCATTGCTAAAGCTATAAATTTCTGTATTGTTTTTTGCTCAAAAATTTGCCCAGTTGAAGACAACATTCTAATCCCAGGACAGAGTGAAATTAAGAGCATGATAAAAAAAATGAGTGTAAAAAGATTATCTTCCTTGTGCAGAATAGAAAAATAAACAACCCTTTCCAGATAGTGACAGAGTGATAAATTTTCCTAAATTTTTGGAGTTCCCCAAAAAGGATCCAGAAGAGTCCAACCCATGGAAACAGCATTCTGCAGTCAGTCAGCCTTGTGGTGTGTAGCACATCTGTGGTTTGATAGGACATACTTACACAATGGCAGCTGCCTGGGAGAGTGCTATCAAAGATACCTGTAACATTCTGTTAAACCAAATTTCTTCATAATCACAAAACCCTTTTGGGTGTAATCACTAATAAGACCCTGAAGAACTAGTATTACCTTGGGATTCTCTTTGAGATAATTCTGTGTTTTAGACACACAGTCTTAGAAGAGTTCTATTTATAAATAAATAAAAGACTTTTATTTACTTAGAGGATGCTACTGGCTAATTTTAAAAGTTTGGACAGGGCAGGGTGGCTCATGCCTATAATCTCAAAACTTTAGGAGGCAGAGGCAGAAGGGTCACTTGAGCCCAGGAGTTGAGGCTACAGTAACTTATGATCATACCACTGTATTCCAGCCTGAGCAACAGAGCAAGACCCTGTCTCTCTGGGTGTATGTATGTCGGGGAGGGCAGTGGGGGGAGGAGTTTGGACAGATTATACATTTATATTTCATGCAGATTCTCAAGGACAAATTCACTGGTCTTTTTTAAAAACTAGGTATGAGTCAGGCTTGGTGGCTCAGCCTGTCATCCCAGGACTTTGGGAGCTCAAGGTGAGTGGACTGCTTGAGCCCGTGGGTTTGAGTCCAGCCCAGGCAACTTGGCGAGACCTTGTCTTTACAATAAATAAATAAAAATTAGCCTGGCATGGTAGCACACACCTGTAGTTCCAGCTACTTGGAAAGCTGAGGTGGAAGGATTGCTGGAGCCCAGCAGCTCGACACTGGCATGGCAGTGAGCATGCTACTGCACTCCAGCCTGGGTGACAGAGTGAGACTCCAACTCAAAAAAAAAAAACACACAGAAAACCAGGTATGGTTCAGATGTTGTTGCTGCTTGTGAACTAGCATCTTTGTCCTGGGCTGCTCGCATATTCATTTAAGTGCCTCTTGCCTCTGCTGGGGACAGACTTGGTGCAGACACTAACTTTTGGCATGTGTAAAGCATGTTGTTCTTCCCACTGCAGTTCACTCCTTACCACTCATTTCTGCATATGGTTTTATTTTGTTACAGAGGAAACACATTCTTTTAAAAAATCGATCCCTTTTCAAATCTGTTTAAGCAACGAACAAGCTGTCTGACAGGGGAGTGGCTACTTTAAGTTTGCCTTTTCAAAAGTTAACAAAGGTTTTTATTTAAAAAGCTTTATAAAACAAATGTTTAATTAAAATAGAGAAAAAGGAACATACAGATTAAGTCATTGTGCTTATGATCTGGCAACATCATTATGCCAGAATGAACTTCCCGGGGTATACTTTAATACACAGATTGCGTAAAATGAATCTGCAGAAACATTCAGGTCGTTTCCCTGTGACGACAGGGGTTTGCCAATTCCTGACCGAATGCTCGGCTGCGTCGTGCATCTGCACAGTCAGCAGCTCTCGCAGCAGGTCCCAGGGGCTCCCTTCCAGAGAGTGCGGGTGAGGGTCGAGTCAGCTGCCACTGCTGATGGCAAGCCACCTCGGCCTGGCTCCACCCGACCCGGTAAGCTGCCACCCAAAACCAGTTGCGTTTGGGCGCAGCAAGGAGGAAGGGGAGCCGGGGCCGCTGCACAACCCGAGGAGAAGGAAGGGCGGCACAGCCCGGTTGGAACTGGGGCCAGCCGAGCCTCGCTCCACGTGGGCGCTCAGGGCAGGCCGGCGGGCTGTGCAGGAGGCGGCTCCGGGCCGCAGGGCCGGGGGGGTCGAGGCACATCCCAGGAGACAGGAGGCGCTTCCAGGGCTACTTTTCTTGACTTGATGGGTTTTATTTTTTCTGAGTCGGAGTCTCGCTCTGTCGCCCAGGCCGGGGTGCCGTGGCACGCCCCCGGCCACCGCAGCCTCCACCTGCCGGGCTCTGGCGACCCTTCCGCCTCAGCCTTCCCAGGAGCCGGAGCTATAGGCGGGTACCAGCATGCCCGGCTGATTTTCAAAAATTTATTGTAGAGATGTGGTCTCGCCAAGTTGCCCGGGCTGGTCTCGAACCCGCAGGCTCAGGCAATCCACTCACTCTGGCCTGCCAAAGTGTTGGAATTACAAGCGTGAGCTACCACACCCGGCTTTTTTTGAATGTTCAAAAGGTGTTTATTGATGAATCTATGTTTTTATTTATAGTAACCAATGTACTTTTTAAGGGTAAAGACATCAAGATATATGCACATGTTAAAATTATATTTATCAAACTGTACACATAAAATGATTACAAGGTAAATTTTATATTATATATATTTTATTGTGGAAAAACACAATTAAAACATATTTAACATGAAAAAGAAACACTAATTGTTTTGACTAGTGACTCTGAGGTTATTGATAGTTCATTAAAACAGTAATACTCCCTTCAGGTTGGGGTGTGATGAGTATCTTAAGTTCTTTACTGGACCATACGAATATAAAAAGTATAAGTTCCATTTTAAAAATTGAAATAATTCACATACCAAAGAGTGCACTGGTTCTTAATGTGTTCAGAGTTGTGCAACCATCAACATCATCCAATTTCGGAATTTTTTTTATCACCCAGACAAACCCTGTCTCCACCAAGCAGCTCTTCTCACTTCCTCCAGACCTTGGCAACCACTAATTTACCTTTTGTCTTCCTAAATTTGCCTATTCTGGATATCTCTTATAAGTGGAATCCTGCAAAACGTGGTCTTTTGTTACGGATTTCCTTCCCTCCACATGATGTTTTTGGGGTTTATCCATGTTGTAGCATGCATCAGTACTTCATTCCTTTTTATGGCTGAATAACATCCCACAGTGTAGAAATAAAGGATATTTCACTTATCCCTCCATACATCGACAGACATATGGGTTGTTTCTCAGCTGTTAACAAAAACTGATGCTATGGATAACTATGTACAGGCTTTTGTATGAACATAACTTTTCCCTGGATAAATGCCCAGGAGGGCAATGGCTGGATCTTGGGTAAGTGTATGTTTGGTTTTTTCAAGAAACCACCAAACTATTTTCCAAGATAGCAGCACCATTTTACACTTCCACCAGCAACGTATGAGAGATTCAATTCCTTGGCATCCTTACTAGTGTTTGTTGTTATTTTCCACTTAAATTGTTCCAACAGGAGTAGGAGTATCTCAGTGCTGTCTTGATTTGTTCCTTCCTAAGGACTGGTGATGCCAAATGTCTTTTCATTTGTTCACGCGACATCACGTGCATCCTCGTTGGGAAGCTTCTTTTCATGTCCTTTGCCCGTTTTCTAATCAAACTCCCTGTGTATGTGCATGCTTGTTAAAAATTTTAGATTGTGATAATTTACCAATTTTTCCTTCTATGAATTGTGCTGTTGGTGTCAGGTCTAAGAACTATTCACTCAGTCTTAAGTCCCAAAGGTTTTTTTCCTAAAAGTTTTAGAATTTTATATTTAAACCTCAGCTCCATTTTGAGCTCGTTTTTTTTTGAGTTGGAGTCTCACTCCGTCACCCAGGCTGCAGTGGCATGCTCACGGCCACCCCAGTATCGACCTGCTGGGCTCTGGCGTTCCTTCGGCCTCAGCCTTCCAAGTAGCTGGAACTATAGGCACGTGCTACCACACCTGGCTACTTTTTAAAAAATTTCTTGTAGAGATGAGGTCTCGCCAAGTTGCCCGGGCTGGTCTAGAACCTGTGGGGGGCTCAGGCAATCCGCTTGCCTCTGCTTCCCAAAGTGCTGGGATTACAGGCTGAGCCACCGAGCCCGGCCTGAGCTAATTTTTTAAGGTGCGAAATGTAGGTTGAGATTCATTTTGTGGTGTATTGAGGTCCAATTTGTTGAAAGACTACCCTTTTTTCACTGCAGTTTGTTTTACTCCTTGGACAAAAATCACTTGGCCACACTTCTGTGGGTGTGGGTCCTGTGTGCAGGTTCTCTGTCCTTGCCACAGTTCCCAAGGCTAACTACTCTGAAATCATGCATACTGATTCCTCCCACTTCATTCACTTTCAAACTGCTTAATCTCTTCTAGGCCTTTTGCATTTCCCTACAAACGTGTGACTCTCTACACCTACAAAATAATGTTCAGGGACTTTAATGGGCATTGCATCAAGTCTTATGTCTTTTGGGGGAGAACTGGCATCTTCACAATGTTGCATTTTCCAACCCATGTCCCTGGTATGCCTCTCCTCTAAGTGAGATCTTCTTTCTTTGGGGGGGCGGTTGGAGTCTCACTCCATCGCCCAGGCTGGAGTGCAGCAGCACCACTCACGGCCACGACAGCCTCCACCTGCTGGGTGGGCTCCGGCGATCCTTCCGCCTCAGCCTTCCAAGTAGCTGGAACTATAGATGCGCGTGACCATGCCTGGCTAATTTTTTAATTGATTGTAGAGATGAGGTCTCACCATGCTACCCAGGTTAGTCTCGAACCCATGGACTCAGGCAATCCTCCCAAAGTGCTGGGATTACAGACATCTTCTTGGATTTCTTCCAACAATGTTTTATAGTTTGCACCATAAAAGTCTTGCATATGTTTTGTTAGATTTATACCAAAACATTTCATTTTTAACGGTATTGTCTTTTTTTTTTTTTTTGAGTTGAAGTCTCACTCTGTCACCCAGACTGGAGCGCAGTGGCCATTCCCAGCCACCGCAGCCTTGATCTGCTGGACTCGGGCGATCCTTCCGTCTCAGTCTTCCAAGTAGCTGGAACTACAGGCACGCGCTACCACGTCTGGCTAATTTTTTGATGTATTATAGAGATGAGGTCTCGCCAAGTTGCCCAGGCGGGTCTCGAACCCGCGGGTTCAGGCAATTCACTCACCTTGGCCTCCCAAAGCGCAGGATTACAGGCTGAGCCACCGAGCTGGGCCGGTATTGTATCTTAAATTTTTTTCCCAAGGGTTCATTGCTACTATATAAAAATGTAATTGATTTTTGTATGTTAATCTTATATTCTGAAACTTTGATAAGTAGTTCTAGGAGGATTTTTGTTTGCTTGCTTGTTCCTTTTTCTTTTTTTCCAAGACAGATTAGCTCTGTTGCCTAGACTACAGTGCAGTGGCAGGATCATAGCTCACTGTAACCTGGAACTCCTAGGCTCAAGTGATATCCTGCCTCAGTCTTCCGAGTAGCTTGATGGACTACAGGCATGCATCATCATGACTGGCTAATTTTTGGACTTTTTTTGTAGAGATGAGGTCTTGCTATGCTGCCCAGGCTGGTCTCGAACTCCTGGCATCAAGCAATCCTCCTGCTTTGGCAGGCCTAGATTGGGATTTTCTATGTAGATCATGATGTCATCTGTAAATAGAAACAGTTTTATTTCTCCCTTTCTGTTCTGTATACTTTTTCTTTCCTTTTTGTGCCAAGATGATGGATGTCATTTGGAAATCCAACCACTTAGAGTACCGGCAACCGAAATTTCCAGATTCTCGCTCCCTCGACAAACGTAAACATGGAACATCCTCTTTGCACACTGGATCATCACCGGCTGGTATCACCAGCTTGTTGCCCATTCTCTTATGTATTTCAGGGGTTACTTTTTTCATCTGGTACTACCTCAGCTAACTATTCCCAAATCTTCACAGGGCAATTAAAGACTTTTTGGGGGGAGTGGATAGAGTGGAATTTGCTTTAGATTTAAACCGCAGTGGTGATGTGAACAACAGAAGGCAGGAAGATAACAAGGGAGCAGTCTAGCCCACTGAGCAGACTCATCCTCACAGAGCTGATTTTTCTTTTAATCAAGTATATGTTTTGGGTGTAAAATGTTCTTAAAAATATGTCATGCTGTTGCTGCTAATTTCTCTGGGCCTATGACTGGTGGGACTCACAACTCTCTAAGATAGTCGATCTGGAAAGTGGAACACTTCAGAGCACTTACAGTGGGGCTCTGAGAGGTCCCTTGAGGTCCTGAGAGCCTTCTATGTGGCCTGCAAGGCCAGAGCTATTTTCTATTAAGGCATTCTTTTTATTTCTCACTTTCACTCTCTCATGAGTATACAGTGAGTCCTCCAGAGGCTCACAATGCATGCTATTACGACAGACTGAATTCAGATCACAGGTGATAACTTATTTTCTTTTGCTAAGCAAGACATTAAAGAGATCAAAAACATAAAACAATGGCACTCTTCTCACTAAATTGCTTTTTAAAAAATATTTTTCCCGGCTATTTGGAAGGCTGAGGCGGAAGGATCGCCGGAGCCCAGCAGGTCGAGGCTGCGGTGGCCGGGAGCGGCTACTGCACTCCAGTCTGGGCGACAGAGTGAGACCCAACTCAAAAAAAAAAAAAAATTTTCATAAAAAATGCTATTTGTGTTACCATGTAATGGGTTTATTACTGCAACTTTTGGGCAAATTAGTAAGGGCTGAAATTTTTTTCAGTTTTTTTTTTTTTTGAGTTGGAGTCTTACTTTGTCGCTCAGGCTGGAGTGCAGTGGTATGCGCACGGTCACCCCAGCATCGATCTGCTGGGCTCCGGCGATCCTTCCACCTCAGCCTTCCAAGGAGCCGGAACTACAGGTGCATACTACTGCACCCAGCTAATTTTTTGATTTATTGTAGAGATGAGGCCTCACCAAGTTGACCGAGCTAGTCTTGAACCTGAAGGCTCAGGCAATCCACTCACCCCTGCCTCCCAAAGTGCTGGGATTACAGGCTGAGACACTGAGCTCGGCCATTTTTTCAGTTTTAATTTCTTTTTTTTTTTTGAATTGGAGTCTCACTCTGCTGCCCAGGCTGAAGTGCAGTGACACACTCACGACCACTGCAGCCTCGACCTGCTGGAATCAGGCGATCCTTTCGCCTCAGCCTTCCAAGGAGCTGGAACTACAGGCACGCACCTGGCTAATTTTTTTTTATTTTGTTGTAGAGATAAGGTCTCACCAAGTTGCCCAGGCTAGTCTTGAACCTGTGAACTCAGGCAACCCTCCCACCTCAGCCTCCCAAAGTGCTGGGATTATAGGCGTGAGCCACTGCACCCAGCTTTAATTTTTAGTATGATACATATTGATCAATACAACCCAAATTTAAAAAAAACTCTTTGGGACCTCAATAATTTTAAAGAATTTAAAGGTACCCTGAGACAAAATGTGGAAGTGGTCTTGAGACTTGCCCCCTCTTGCCTGATGCCAGCCACACACTGCACCTCCTTCTCACACAGTGGTGGCTCTGTGTACCAGGGACCACAGACTTCAGGCATTTCTGATAACTGGAATCTTAAGATGTAATGTCAGCACAGTCTAAGAAACAACTTCCTACATACTGCTGAAGCGTTGTTAATACTGCCCAATAAGCTTGGACAGGAATCCCATTTTGAGTTGCGAAAATAACTTCCCATTCTTTCTAAGATTAGGTCACTGCATGAGAGTTATTTGTAAAGAACGCAACACTTTCTACAACTCCATTCTTTCCTGTGGCCCAACACTCAGGATGAAAATAGCAGTCTTAGGAGCGGGCCAACTTGCAGTGCTGAGAAAGGCCCACGGGGACTTTGAGGAAGTCTCTCTGGGTGGAGCGCTGCACGTGGCTCCTGCCGGCCGCGGGTCACGGGTCACACTCGGGTGGGAGGCAGGCTCCTGGCCTATGTAGCCCAGGAGGCCCCTCCCGAGTGGCTCTTGGCCCGACGTGGTTCGAAGAGAACAGCAAAGGCAAAGCAGTCCTGAGGACGCTGCTCCTGCAGGACGGTCTATCACAGCTCGCTGTTAGCTTTCGTGCAAGGACAGGTGGAGCAGAGGCAGAGAGGTCACCTCTGACGCCACTCCCAAGGGGCTCTGCCTCCTCGCCCTCTCTTCCTGGGGCTTGTTTGAAATCCTCTTGCTTAGCTAGTGTTGCTTGTTCCACGTCCTCACAAGAACGTGAGCCCTCTGAGAGCAGGCCCTGTGCGTCTGTCCTCTGGAATCCCAGTGCCTGATGAGTCTGGCACCCTGAGGCACGTAACTCTGGCACACAGGAGCAGGGCCGTGCGTCTGGCACGCTTGGTAGCAGGGCCAGCAGCCCTCTCTGATCCCACTGGCCAGTGTTGCAGTGAAGACCTGTCACACTTTGCAAGTGTCCCTTGGTGCTTTAGTCTGAGAATTTTCCGTGAGCCCTGATTTCTCTTTTAAGAAGCCCATGGCTTCTGATGTAGTTCTTTCACCTAATCTCACTTGTCCGTTTAATTCATCTAATATCAGATTCTGCTAGTTTGGAGATACAGTTTAGATGTAATTAGACATAATTAAGAAGAAAAAAAGAAGCTGCGCACAGTGGCGCATGCCTGTAATCCCAGCACTTTGGGAGGTGGAGGCGAGAGGATTGCCTGAGCCTAGGGGTGTGAGATCAGCCTGGGCAACTTGGAAAGACCTCATCTCTAGGATAAATAAAAAATTAGCTGGGCTTGGTTGTGCGCCTCTGTCGTTCCAGTCACTTGGAAAGCTGAGGTGGAAGGATCGCCTGAGCCTAGCAGGTTGAGGCTGTGGTGACGGTGAACATGCCACTGCACTCCAGCCTGGACAACAGAATGAGATTCTGACTCAAAAAAAAAACAACAACAAAACTGTCTGGAGATAGTTTATTTCCTTTCATTGTCACCCTTATACATTCACAAAACAGCTTTGAATGAGTTAAACAAATAAACCTTGAGACTGAAATGCATTTCCTTCAAGGAGGTGTAGTCTACTAGGGTAGATATCAACAACAGTCCAAGAGATAATTAATAAATTGGCAGCAGCCATGAAAACCTTGAGACCCTAACAAGATTAAATTAACAGTGATTAAAGGTACCAGCAGGTTGGTGGGGTGGTAAAGTGGAGCCCTCACTCTGGAACACAGTTTGGTAGTCATCCAGCCATGCAACTCTTAGGAATGTTCATAGCAGGATTACTAATGATAACCAGAAAGTAGAAACAACCCAAATGACCCTCAAACGATGAATGGATATATAAATCTGACATATCTACGTCATGAAATATTATTCAACCATAAAAAGAATGAAATTCTGATACGTGCCAGACGCATCATGGATGAACTCTGAAAACATTCTGCTAAAGTGAAAGACACCAGACACAAAAGGTCACGTGCTGCACAGTCGGTCCATTGATATGAAAGGCCCAGAACAGGCAAATCCACAGAATCAGAAGTAGACAGTGGTTGCTGGGGGCTGGGAAATGGAGAGCTCCTGCTAACGGGTATAAGCTTTTGGGGGGGTATGATGAAAATGTTCTAGAATTAAGCAGTGGTGGTGGTTACACAATTGTGAAGATAATAAAAACCAATGATTTGGACACTTCAAAAGGGGTAAATCATATGGTATATAAATTACATTTCAATAAAACTGTCATGTAAAAAGTATCAATAACTAATGACAGGGTTCTGAAGCAAGATCTTGAACCCTAAACTGAAATACACCCATTGTTACACTTTCTTCAGTTCTGCTTAGTCTTTGGCTACAAAGATTATCTTTCTTCCCTTTCCTCCAAGCCCCCACCCAAACTAATCTCAAAGCTTACAGGAAACTTCTGCAATAAGTTAGCAATGCTGTTATCTTTACTGGAAAGCTGACACAGGACCCAGGAAAGTAGGAAGACTGGCTGGGAGAGGAGACGGTATTCTGCGCCCTTCTGGAGTGACTGCCCCTCCTTTTCCTGAGCCGAGACAGAGGGGTCATGGAACACTAGCTCCATGTACTCCCCAGTGCTCGACCACCCTCCCTGCCAGGAGTATGACCCCAGGTCCTACTGAGCCATAGGAGTGGGTCTTGGGTACCAGAGAGGAAAAGCTTTGCACCGGGGCTCCTCAGAGGACAGAGATAGGACCCGCCAGTGCTGGGCCAAGTGTTTGCGAGAGCTAAGAAGAGCAGTTTAGAATACAAAGAAAAGTATATCATTTCGCCTTGAGCTTCCAATGCATCTATATAAAGACATGGTCAGCTGTCAGAATAGGCTGTCTTCATTGATGGATGAATTTTATATTTAAACCTTTGCTATGATATAATCAAGATATTGCAAAAACATTACAATGCATGCCATAAAACAGTATTTCAGCAATAGTTCTGGTATGTCCTGAAGCAACCCCTCAACCACCGGGATAGGTCGGACCTTCCCCCAAAATCAAGCAGCCAGCAAAGGCATTATTAGATCAGGCATTCTGACTCCAGAGACTATTCTCTGCTAAGAACATCCAGTGAATACCCCATAGATGTGGGGAATTTCTAAATATTTCCCAAAGATAGCCACTGAATTTCAGGAGGATACTTTTCAAATTGTATCTAGTTGGTAAAACTGAAAACTGGAAATTAAAACACATATCTGAAATTAAGCTTTTTGCACCATTTCTTCGAACCACTTCTTAAATTTATATAATTACATAAGACACATTTGTAATTCTGGGATGTCTCATATTTTTACAGGACATCTACTAGTTACAGTATTGAAAAAGGCGCTGGGCTCGGTGGCTCAGCCTGTAATCCTGCGCCTTTGGGAGGCTGAGGTGAGTGGATTGCCTGAGCCTGCGGGTTCGAGACCCGCCTGGGCAGTGAGACCTCATCTCTACAATAAATCAAAAAATCAGCCCGGCATGGCAGCGCACGCCTGTAATTCCGGCTACTCGGAAGGCTGAGGCAGAATGATCGCCGGAGTCCAGCAGGTGGAGGCTGCGGTGGCCGGGAGCGGCCACTGCACTCCAGTCTGGGCGACAGAGTGAGACTCCAACTAAAAAAAGAAAGAAAAAGGCTATTCCTAGTATTTACTCATGCCTCAAGGTTTGAAACATAAAATTTTCCCTCTCTAGTGCACAGGAAATGAGGAGCTCCCGAAACACGTTGCTGTCTACAACTCTGCAAAGAGATGTCAGTCTTCTCTCCTGTCTTGGTGGCGCTTTTTATTCCAAAAATCTCACATGATCCCATGATCCACTCACTAACCAGCCTGGAAGCAGGAACACCCACATTTCTACACAAAATCCTTCAGCTCGTATCTCTTAATAGACATGTATTTTTTTGAGTCGGAGTCTCACTCTGTGGCCCAGGCCGGAGTACAGAGGCACACTCACGGCTAACATATCCTCAACCTGCTGGGCTCAGGCGATCCTTCCACCTCAGCCTTCCTAGCAGCTAGAACTACAGGCGTGTGCTGCCATGCCCGTCTAATTTTTTTTTTTAATTTGTTGTAGAGACGAGATCTTGCCAAGTTGCCCAGGCTGGTCTCAGACCCCTGGGATCTGGCTATCTTCTCGCCTCTGCCTCCCAAAGTGCTGGGATTACAGGTATGAGCCACCTTGCCAGCAGACGGGTGTTTTGATTTTTTTTACACCAAACATTACAAGTGCACTCTAACACTTGAAAAAACTTGCCTTCTTACACTTCATTCCACTATGTGAACTCCCATATGAAGTAACTATCTCTCGTATATTCCTTCAAAGACTAAACCTGTGAGTCCTATTAAAATAATTTGCATCGGCATGTCAAATAATGAAGAGGAGCCCAATCCAACACCCTTCAGCAGGTGGCTAAGCTTCCACCTAATCAGTAAGCAATCTGCTCTGCTCCACGGACAGCCTCAGGGAGGCAGGGAGATGGCACCCAGGATCTGCCCCGCCCACGCCCTGGGTGGGAAGCTGGTGCTTCTGAGCCTTCCCCAGGAACAGAGAGTCACAGCAGGGAAGGTGCCGTGGCTTGTGTCACCGTCCGACATCAGGAGTGCGCTCCGCCTCCCACCCCAAGGCCTTGTGCTGCGGAGTCAGGCTGAGCTTCCGGCTGCCCGATTGAACGCAGAGTTTGAAAGTGGGTCTCAACCTGCCCCCCACTCTCCACTGTGTGGCATCGGGTAAAACATTTACAAGGACGCTCCTCATCTGTGAAATGGGTAATGGGACACCTGCTCTCGAGTTACCTTGAAGACCACACCCCACAGGTTATGATAAACAGCAGCTCTTGGTATGACAAGCACCCCTTGATTTCTGCACGTCACGGCTCCCCTGGGTGCTCAAGTCGACCTCATTCTGCCTGCGAGCTGAGTCCTACGCTGCGGGGCGGGAGGCACAGCTTCTCCCGTGCGAGGAGTGTCCTGGCTAAAGTGGCCTTGCCAGGAGAACCACAGTTCTTGCCGCATCTCACAGACGCTGTGATGCTTCCCGGTGCCCTGCCTGCGGGCAGTGAAGACGGGTCCAGTCACGGACGCCGGCCAGGCCAGGCAGCTCCACGCTGCAAATGTGATCCCAATCAAGATACCATGACCTTAGGGCCATTTTTTTTTTATTTTTGGGGGACAGGGTCTCCCACTGTCACTGAGATTGGAATACAGCAGTACAATCATAACTCACTGCAGACTGGCATGCCTGGGCTCAAGCAATCCTCCCACTTGCAAAGATTTTTTAAATGAGTCTAGAAAGAAAATTTTAACCATGAACGAATAGACTGATAATTTGATAAATTGGTTCTTTTCGGCCATACTACCCTGAATCTTGTCTGATAAACTGCTATTTCTGCTAATAAAAAGAAACAAAGACAAGCTACCTATAACAAATGAGCCATACACAACCCATGGAGGATTCATATTCAGGATATATAAAGCTTAATATCTTACTCCACCCCACCTCCTCCAAAATAAGCAAGACACTTAAAAAGCAAGACCTTTTCTCTACAATAAATCAAAACAATTAGCCAGGCATGGTGGCACATGCCTGTGGTTCCAGCTATTTGGAAGGAAAGCTAAGATAGAAGAATCACCTGAGCCCAGCAGGCCGAGGCTGCGGTGGCCGGGAGCGGCCACTGCACTCCAGTCTGGGTGACAGAGTGAGACTCCGACTCAAAAAATAAATAAACAAACAATAAAATAAAACACACTACAATGAATTCTACTACAGACTTATAGGTCGAAAAAAAATGCAAGTCAGGAAAAATTTTTTAAAAATTCAAACACCAAATAATGGAAAGAAAGGAGAGCAACAGGGACATTCTACAACGCTAACAGGAATGGAGACTGGAAATCCTGCTTTTGGAAGACAGTTTGGCATCATCCACTGAAGGTGAAGAACCACCCCCCACCCCCTGATGAGCACACCTGTCCCTACCAAGGGCCCATACCACTACCTGTAGTGGCTGGAAATATCTAGAACAATTGCATGATAGACGGCTTGTCATAAAGGCATAAAATGGACGGAAAACAAATGAACTAGAGCTACCTCCAATAGACAGATGGACCTTATAAAGTTTACTGGCCAACCATCACCACATGTACAAACTCACACAGAAGTCAGGGGCCCCCATACCAGGGTCCTCTTCCATGCAGCAGGGCCCAAGGCATTTTGGGTTAGTGAAAGAAGCAAAACACAAATATGATGCAGTCTCTAATAAGTTTAAAAACAGGTAAATCTGGCTGGGTGCGGTAGCTCAAGCCTGTAATCCCAGCACTTTGGCAGGCCGAGGTGAGAGGATTACCTGAGTCCACGGGTTCAAGAACAGCCTGGAAAACTTGGCAGGACCTCATCTCTACAATAAAAAAAAAAAAAAAAAAAAAATGAAAGCCGGGCTCGGTAGCTCAGCCTGTAATCCCGCGCCTTGGCAGGCTGAGGTGAGTGGATTGCCTGAGCCCACGGGTTCGAGACCCGCCTGGGCAACTTGGCGAGACCTCATCTCTACAATAAATCAAAAAAACCAGCCAGGCATGGTAGCGCGTGCCTGTAATCCCAGCTACTCGGAAGGCTGAGGTGGAAGGATCGCCAGAGCCCAGTGGGTCGAGGCTGCAGTGGCCGGGAGCGGCCACTGCACTCTAGTCTAGGCGACAGAGTAAGACTCCAACTCAAAACAAAAAAGTAAAAAAACAAAAACAAAAACAAAAAAAATGAGCCAGGTGTGGTAGCACGCACCTGTAGTTCCGGCTACTTGGAAGACTGAGGCGGAAGGATCGCCTAAGCCCAATATAGTATATGCGGGGGTGGCCGTGGGTGTGCCACTGCACTCCAGCCTGGGCAACCAGGTAAGACTCCAACCAAACAAAAACAGTAACAAGTAAATCTAAACGTATTTTTAAGGATATACAAAAAGTTATAAAGAAATATGAAAACATGAAAGAAATCTCAGAACTGTGAAGATCTCTAGGGAGGTGGTGGAGGAGTGGTAGATGTCAGGAGGGACATGCAGCAGGTGGTTTCTGGACACTGGCCACCTTTTGCTTCTTGAGCTTAGAGGTGACTTCATAAGTGTGATTTATTTATTCATCTATTATTGTTACGCTCTACAATTATGCACTCTAGCATGTCTGTTGTATTTCACAGTAAAAATAGTTACATATAAAATCGATAAATAAAGGAGATACATACATAGACACACAAGGAAATGTGTTGCAGCATTGTTCTGAAGTGGCAAAAACAGGAAACAATCTGTACATCTATCAGAAGAGGGACATCCTTGTGACATTAAATGACAAAAGCAAATCGTATCTTTTTTTTTGAGTTGGAGTCTCACTCTGTCGCCCAGACCGGAGTGCAGTGGCCGCTCCCGGCCACCGCAGCCTCGACCTGCTGAGCTCCGGCGATCCTTCCACCTCAGCCTTCCGAGTAGCCGGAATTACAGGCATGCGCTACCATGCACGGCTAATTTTTTGATTTATTGTAGAGATGAGGTCTCGCTGCCCAGGCGGGTCTCGAACCCTCAGGCTCAGGCAACCCCCTCACTTCAGCCTCCCAAAGGTGCGGGATTATAGGCTGAGCCACCGAGCCTGGCTAAATCGTATCTTTTTTAACTTAGTTTTTCATTTTTTTGAGTTGGATTCTCACTCTGTCTTCCAGGCTGGAGTGCAGTGACATGCGCACAGCCACTGCAGCCTCCAGCTGTGGGGCTCAGGTGATCCTTCCGCCTCGGCCTTCTGAGTACAGAAATTTACAGAAATGAACTACAGAACTACAGGCGCGTGCTACCACGCCTGGCTTATGTTTTGATTTTTTGTAGAGATGAGGTCTCACCAAGTTGCTCGGGCTGGTCTTGAACCCCTGAGCTCAGGCAGGCCTCTCACCTCAGTCTTCCAAGGTGCTGGGATTACAGGTTTGAGGTCTTTCTTATTTTATTTTAAAGATGTGGGGTACAAATACAGAGCTAGGTATACAATTGGTCATTGTACAGATCACGTTTGGGCCTCACTTTGGCCACCACCTCACCTGATTTGAGATCAGTTTTCCTTATGGATGAGGTGTGCCTTCTCCCCGCCCCCCACAGCTTCCTACTACTGTCACTCTCTTTCTCCTTCTGCCCTTTGCCCACCTGTCTCCACACTTACACTGGTGGAGACAGGTGGGCAAAGGGCAAACGGAAGATGATTAAATTTTCTTGGTACTTCTGCTAACAAAAAAACACAATCATTTCAGCAGCAACAACCAACGAAAGCACTGGATATGTTATTATCTCATTTACAGATAGCATCAAAAGTCTAATCTGAGGCTTTTCACAGCGGCTTCATGAGAACCCACCCTGCTGTTGGGGGTTAGAAATAAATTATCTTGTGTTTTTTTTTTAAAGCAGTGATGAAAATCACCCTTCTTAAAAACTCATTTTGTCATTAATAAATGTCTAAGCGAACTGGAAAAAAGTTCCCTAACTAAACCTAAAGCATGCAGTGTAATTATTTACCATGGATCTGATACCCTTCCTGGTTACTCAAGACGATTCTAGTATAGCTAACTTATTGTTGTTGTTTAATAAAAACAATGGAAAACACTAAGAATCTAAATTAGTATCAACATCAATGAAAGGAAAATAATCAGATTTTTGTTTTGTGGGCCACGGATTATAACTATAAAACGACTATAAAACAAATGGGAAATTTACAGAAATGAATTCCCCTAAAACTGGAAGTAATTAAATGTCAGCTGTAATACTGAAACCACAGGCTTTGGAATTTGGACATCCTGGCTCAAGGCCCAGCCCACATTATGGAGCCAAATTACTTAATCTCAGTCAGCTTCAGGGTCTTTATCTAAAAAATAAATACCCGGCCGGCATGGTGGCTCACGCCTGTAATCCCAGCACCTTAGAAGGAAGAGGTGAGAGGATTGCCTGAGTCTGAGTTGAGGGGTTTGAGACCAGCCTGAGCAACTTGACGAGACCGCATCTCTACAATAAATCAAAAAGTTAGCCAGGTGAGGTGACGCATGCCTATACTATAGTTCCAGCTACTTGGAAGGCTGAGGCGAAAGGATCACTTGAGCCCAGCAGGCTGAGGCTGCAGTGGCTGTAAGCATGCTACAACACTCCAGCCTGGGCAACAGAGTAAGACTCCTACTAAAAAAAATAAAAACAAACAAACAAACAAACAGATAAATAAATGCCATTACTTAATGTGCCAGCTAGTCTGAGAGTAACAAAACCCCAAACAAGACAACATCAAAAACAGTGATTATACTGATACTCTAACTTGCTTTTCACTTTCAGTGCCCCATATTAACAGAGATATTTCTTTGGCAAATTACAAATTTAGGAGTGCTCTATCCAAAATTAAAATCTACAGGAATCTCCAAATTTGAAAATGTCACTAATAAAATAATATTTAAAGTATTTGGATTTCTGATTTGAGATTAACAAAGGAGCATTTTTATTCTGCTTCTGAATCATATTGCTACCTGGTGTCTCCCATGATAGTAACTATTGCCACAAGCTACTACCCTGAGAGAGCAAAAGGGAAACACTGTATCGAATATGCAGAAATGTTTACATGAGCAATTGATTCTCAACAGTTGCCTTCACACTCTGCTGCTGGGCCCTGGAGTTGCTCGGTGGGAGGCCACGGAGGCCCAGCTCATCCCCCTTCCCACCCTCAAACAGAACACAAAACCACACATGGATCTGTTGTAACCGGGCAAACCTCCCGTTTAGATGCCTACTTAAAACAAAAAAGTCGTTTGGCAGTTTTAAAACTGCTGACCTCCTACAGGCAGAAAACTGTGATTTTTGTGGGGAGAAGATCAGTGGGGAAAGGGGCGGGGCAGAATGGAAATCTGTCTGAGAGAAGAAATTAACAAAAGCAAACCCCCAAACAAACACACCCTGCCCCTTTACTGAATTCCAGACTTATTGTACTGCAAGGTAAATGAACTGGTTAAATTACTGACCTGGAGGGGTAAGTGATATTTGTTCTTATGCCATCATATCAGCTGATCTGCCTTCTGGTTTCTTTCATCCTTTGTTTTGACTAAATGTCTCCCTACTTTTAATTCCACTCACTTCATTATCCATTCTTTCCCATTATTATCAGGTAATTGACAGGCCCTAGCAATGTCCAACACATTTTCTTCCTTGGAAGAAAATGGAACACTTCCAAACTCTATCATCCTTTTAAGTTACTCTTGTTGGCTCACACCTATAATCCCAGCACTTTGGAAGGCAGGGGTCAAAGGATGGCCTGAGCTCAGGGGTTCGCCCAAGACTGGCCTGAGCAACACGGTGAGACCTTGTGTCTACAATAAATCAAAAAATGAGCCAGGCATGGCGGTGCACACCTGTGGTTCCAGCTACTTGGAAGGCTGCGGGGAAGGACGGCCCAAGCCCAGCAGGTCGAGGCTGTGGTGGCCGGGAGCAGGCCGCTGCCCTCCAGCCTGGGTGACAGTAAAACTTGGACTCAACAACAACCAGAACAAAATTACCCTTGTCTTTCTCTCCCCATTTTGTTTGTAAAAACAAGACACCAAAGTCTTAGATCAATACTGTCTAGGTTTCTACTTTTTCAGTTTACCAGAAAGAAGAAAAAGAAGTCTGAGGAAGAAGGGAAGAACCACTTATTAAATTCCCCTAACAACCTTGGGAAGAGGTTATTTATCATGATTGGTAACTGAGGATTGGATTAGTGCCAATCAACAAGCAAAACTCAAGAGCCAGAGTATGGACCAAGATATATTGGTTCTAGGCTGGGCACAGTGGCTCATGCCTGTTATCCCAGCACTTTGGGAGGCAGAAGTGAGAGGACTGCCTGAGCCCAGGGGTTCAAGACCAGCATGGGCAACCTGGTGAGACCGTATCTCTGCAATAAATCAGTAAAAATCAGCTGGGTACGGTGGTGAACATCTGTGGTTACAGCTACCTGGAAGGCTGAGGCGGAAGGATAACCTCGACTCAGCAGGTTGAGGTTGCAGTGGCTGTGAGCATGTCACTGCACTCCAGCCTGGGCAACACAGTGAGACTCCAACTCAAGGAAAAAAAAAAGATATAATGGTTCTAAGGCCAGAGTGCTGAATCAACTCCAAATCACAGCTGACCTCTCTCAGTGATCAGGAACACTCCTTGAAGTTTTTGTTTTTTAGCCAGCATAATAAGCTTGGCCCACACGATCAAAGAACGCAAAGCTAACTTGATTCTACTGTGTTGCATGGTTAGGTGAGGATAGGTAGTGGAGTGAGGGAGAAAGACCAAAGTCACTTTTGAGAAAACTATTAAAAAATCACGTTTCTTACGGCCAAGAAAAAATTTTAAGTTTGTCAGATTTTATCATTTATTAATCAGATTTTTATTTATACTATACTAACTGCTACGGAGGACACAGAGAAAAATCACATCTGGCCCCTGAACAGCAGTCTATTTTTGGTTAAGAGATAGAGGTCAAATATTCTTAATCCCTTAGGGATGCTCACCGGTAAGTATAATGTGCATATTTCAAAACGCCCAAAAAATCTAAAATCTGAAACATTTCTGGTCCTAAGCATTTTGAATAAGGAGTATCCTCAACCAATACTGGGTAAGCAAGTTTATGCACATGAGGGAAGGTTCATTGTACCCTGAATGCTCTTCCACTGGCCTCTGCCTAGAGACTCAATCAGCCTATAAGTCCCAACCTAAGGCCTTCTCCCCTGCTAACTAAAGCAGATGAGATGTCCACTCATCCCTGCAGAAGTCGTATTAACCTGCTGCCCTCTGGAGTGGAAATGCCTCGAGGACTGGAGCCATGACCTCATGTGTCTATGCTAAGGTGCTGTTGAATGAATAAGTGAAGACATGGTGATAGAACTTTTTATCTAATTGACAGTAATGTGGGCCGGGCTCGGTGGCTCAGCCTGTCATCCCAGCACTTTGGGAGGCCGAGGCGAGTGGATTGCCTGAGCCCGTGGGTTTGAGACTGGCCTGGGCAACTTGGCGAGACCTCACCTCTACAATGAATTAAAAATTAGCCGGGCATGGTAGTGCACGCCTGTAGTTCTGGCTACTTGGAAGGCTGAGATGGCATGATCACCGGAGCCCAGCAGGTCGACGCTGGAGTGGCCGTGTGCGTGCCACTGCACTCCAACCTGGGTGATAGAATGAGACTCCAACTCAAAACAAAAAACAACAAAAAAGCCAGTAATGTGAATTTATTTTTATTGACTAGTGGTAAGTATAGTCTAAAATCTTTAAATACTTTCTACTTCAGTAACTTAAGTGTAGATACTCAGGCCAATAATGTTGGCAATGATAAATGCTTAGCCTATACAGTTCCAGTAGAATCTTTCTGGTGGCTTGTGGTTTCATTCATCCTCCTCCTTCCTGTGATCAACTGGGTGGGTGTTCTAAGCCTTATCATAGTCTGCTGTTTTCCCCGCTGCATACTTTAATCTATCTTGATTTTCACTCTCATTGATAGTGAAAGTAGATTAGATAGAGTAGGTATAAAATCAGTTTCTTATCTCAAAGAGCTTTTATTGAAAGATAAAGGTGATGGCTGACTTAGAGAGGTGTCCATTTTAAGAAACAAATAATAGCCAAGGTCAATAATAATTGCCATTTCCTTTGTGAGCCCCTAATGCCCTATGTTGTGTCTTTCTGATAAATGTGGAATCATGTCCTGAGGTTCCACTTAGAAATTATCCTTCCCCAACTGGACTTTTATAGTCATTTATAGGCATCTTCTTTTCTTTTCTTTTTTGAGTCAGAGTCTCACTCTGTCAACCTGCTGGGCTCCAGCGATCCTTCCGCCTTGCCTTCCAAGTAGCTGGAACTACAGGTACGCGCTACCATGCCTGGCTAATTTTTTATTTATTATAGAGACAAGGTCTCACCAAGTTGCCAGGGCTGGTCTCAAAACTGCGGGCTCAGGCAATCCAAAAGACCATTTTCATTTTCATAACTCAGCATAAGCACTTTCTAGACACTTGGTTTATTTTTCTTTTTAAAAATTGATGTAAAAAGAATGTAACATAAAATCATCCATTTTAAAATGCACAATTCCACGGTATTTAGCACAACAACGTATGCTTAGATCTCCTCTATTTAGCTCCAGAATGTCTTCGTCACCCCAAAGCCGTTTCCATTCTCATCAGCAGTCACTCTCGTTTCCCGCCTCCCAGGCCCGGGGAGCCACCCCTCTGCTCT
This sequence comes from Cephalopachus bancanus, assembly GCA_027257055.1. Classification (NCBI taxonomy): domain Eukaryota; kingdom Metazoa; phylum Chordata; class Mammalia; order Primates; family Tarsiidae; genus Cephalopachus; species Cephalopachus bancanus. Next base: position 4,267,756 of record JAPVLO010000325.1, read on the forward strand.
CTGTCTTCAAGGACTTTCCTGGTCTAGAAATTTCATGTAAATGGAGGCATATAGCATGCGACCTTTGGTGTCTGGCTTCCTTCGCCCGGCGCCGTGTTTTTGAGGTCCACCCATGCAGCAGCATGCTCCTTCTAGTTGGTTCACTCTGGACTTACCAGAAAGCTCTTTTGTGGTTACGTCATGCCTTCTTCTGAAGACGTTTCTTCTCTTTCCTTCTGATTCTATTTCTGTGTTAGCACTGGGGTGATGTTTTAGAACAGTAAACAACTAGGCTTCATTATAGTCCTTGGAGTTTTATTACTGATGTTATCACTGATAATGCACATATTTTCTAGGCTGGGCACGTAAATCCTTCCTTCTCCCGCCCTCCTCCCCAATTAAATCATCGAAGACTCATGACTTCTGAGGTAAAAGTGAAGAAACTAAATCTTGGATGGTAAACTGCTCAGGTTATTATATTTCTTCTTCTTCTTCTTCTTTTTTTTTTTTTTGGAGCTGGAGTCCCACTCTGTCGCCCAGGCTGGAGTGCAGTGGCACTCTCACAGCCACTGCAGTCTCAACCTGCTAGGCTCAGACAATCCTTCCGCCTCAGCCTTCCAAGTAGCTGGAACTACAGGCGTGCACCACCACACCAAGCTAATCTTTTGATTTATTGTAGAGATGAGGTCTTACCAAGTTGCCCAGGCTGGTCTCGAACTCCTGGGCTCAGCAATCCTCCTGCCTCAGCCCCCCAAGGTGCTGGGATTATAGGTGTGAGCCACCACATCTGGCCAAACTTTTTATTAGAATCACTAATAAAAGTACTTGTCAGTTTATAGTAACAACAAAGACACTTAGAAATAAAGAGATTAAGTGAATGATAACTACGATAATAGACTTCATCTTCCTAAAATGTAGCTATTCCAAAGAAAACGCTTAGCAGAGTTTATTTCTCCTTCTAAAATGCTCCACATTAAAAACAAACAAAACACACACACAAACTAGATGACTAGAACCCATTACTTTAGTAGAAGATGATACAAAGAGATACTTTAATTACGTTTATTATGTTTAATCAAATATGCATGTTACACATCTGGCAGATAGCAAATTTTTGAGCTTATCTGTAAAAAAACTGTTTAAACAACAGGTTCAGTCTTCCTTTAAGGAAAGACCATTAAATGGAAAAGCTTCTATTTGTACAAAGCTTTTTGTTTGTTTGTTTTGAGTTGGAGTCTCACTCGGTAGACCAGGCTCCTTGGAGTGCAGTGCATGCCCACGGCCACCCCAGCGTCGTCCTACTGGGCCCCGGCGATCCTTCCGCCTCAGCCTTCCAAGGAGCCGGAACTACAGGCGCGCGCTACCACGCCCGACTGATTTTTGATTTAGCGTAGAGACAAGGTCTCGCCAAGTTTCCCGGGCTGATCTTAAACTCCGCGGGCTCAGGCTTTCGGCCTCCCAAAGTGCTGGGATGACAGGCTGAGCCACCGAGTCTGGCCTGTTTATACAAGGCTTTTTAAAAAGCTCACCCTACTAACCCCAAAAGGGACAGAAACAGGAATAACTTCAGACTCTCCAGAGGCTTGGAGGGCAGCCCACCCCGTCCTTTCATTTCCAGACCACTCAGGACCATGCTGGTAGGGAAGCAGAGCCAGGAGCCAGTCTGGGTCCTCTCACGCCAGGGCAAGGCTCTTTCCACCGCACGCAGAGCATCCACGTGCCCTAAAGGAGGCCATAGCAGCAAAGCAAGGAGTGTGGACGGTACAAATGTGCAAGAACATCTAAGAGATAATATCCAGAGAAACGCCCATCGGAACACAAAATCAACACACACCCAGCAAGAACAGCCGAGAGGGGTCGATGCTGGCAATCCTCTCGCCTCGGCCTCCCAGGATGCTGGCAATCCTCTCGCCTCAGCCTCCCAGAGTGCTGGGATGACAGGCTTGAGCCACCACGCCCGGTCAGGAATTCTTAAAAACGTCCTCAAAGCAGGGTTTCTAAGCACAGTGATTAGCAAACCCCAAGGGAAGCATGTGGCTTTCTGAGAGGGTGGCCTTTTGAAGAAGGCAAATCACAGGAAGGAAATTGCTACTGAAGTTTCGAACGCACGGAGCGCTCTCGCATTGCACATTTCCTGCCAAAGGAGCATCTAGAATGACTGTCAGCAACCCAGCCCTGTGGCCCTTGTTCGGCAGCGTCCAAGGACCCTCTCCAGCGCCTCCGTGCACTCCGGGTCCCACTCAGCACGGAGAAGACGGTGGGACCCACAGCAGACTGAGGCCTCAGCGTGCTGCTCACTCCTGGGGTGGCCACGGGACTCTGGGCCATCACCCTTCCTCTGTCACTGGCTTTTCTGATGACTGAGAGGGTTAAGCAAAGAAAGCTCGAGGCACCCAAGGCCTTCTTCCTGGGGAAGACTATCCAGAGCACTAGCCACCCTCCTGTCCGGGACCAGGGCTCTCACAGCATCCCTGCTCGCTCCCTCAGACCGCCTGAGGACGCTGAGAATCTGTCGAGAGGCACGTGGCTAGCCTGGCTCTTGCCGTGCTGCGCCAGATCTTAGGACCAAGCTGGTCTCCAGTCTTCCTGTGAAAACTGAACTCTAATATCTACGGCTTGCTATGTACAAAAATACACATTCAAATCTTGTTGCGAAAAGTTCTAAGATGACCCCAAGCAAACACCTGATGTGCACCTCACAAGTGCTCGGCCACACATTCTGCCACATACAGTGAATACACTGGCAAATGAGAAACAGCATCTGCCTTCGGGGGGCTACCAACCCGCAGGCACGTCTGAGACACCGGCGGCTAGATACGCAATCTGACCGTCTCCGTTTCAGGCACCACACGAGGAACGTGTGACGATTACTAAGACAGGCTGCCGATTCCTTAGCAGGCCTGTGAGACTCAGAGCCCAGCAGCCCTGCACGTGGCGCGTGCCGGCACTTGGAGGCAGGGGGGCAGGCGTGCGACTCAGGCCAGCCCTGAGGGGCGGCCGGTCAGTGACGCAACGATGAGGCACTGCAAGGCTCTTCATGTGCTGAGATGCTCCTGTCTTGCCGGAAAAGGGCCCATCCAAGACTGGGTGTCACTCGATTACATTGAAACATGCTTCTGCGGCAGGACACAGCTCAGCGGGCGTCTCACATAGCCCTAGCGCGGGCAGTACATGAACCCAACTCTGAGCATGGCAGCACTGATGGAGAAGAGAAGAGGCGGCCTGGTGGTACCTGCAGCAGAAGGCAAAGGAGACCGTGCCCGGAAGGAGCCAGTGCATCGAGTGAGAGCAAGAGTGAGACAGGCCAAGAGGGGAAAGGGGGCTTGGACATCAGGCCCAGGAAGCGAATGCAGAGGCCACCAGGGCAGAGCTGGGAACTGGACTGGGGACGCCTACGGAACTTTCAGTCTTGCCACTGGGATTGGTTACTTCTGGAGCATGTGGACTAAGCTGGACTTCCGGCTTAACTTTTATCACCACTTAATCTGCCACCATAAGAACAAAAGCTGGTATTTAGACAACAGCTTACTAGCTGGCTTATGTTCTGGAATGCATCTCCTCCCCTCACAGAGCCTGACCCGCGCAGCATGGTGGAGGCTGGCCGGGAAGAGGCCCTCTCCTTGTCTTCACTCCCCACTGATGAAACGGCTGCATCAGCCATGGAGCTGGATCTCCCTTCCCTTCCAGCCCTTGGCCCCAGGTCTTTCCCATGTTCCCCACAGTTCCTTGGCCTTCTGCCCCCTCTCGTGCCCTCCAGGGTGGCAGCACTCCGTGTGGGTCCTGCCAGGCGATGCCAGCATTGTCACCTGAACCTCCTCTCCTCCTGAATCCACTGCTCTGTTACTCCAGGAGATCCCTTCAAGAGGTCTACATATAATAGCATAAATAAAGTTATGTTAAAATACATTTTAGGGCCGGGCTCGGGGCTCAGTCTGTCATCCCAGCAGTTTGGGAGGCCGAGGTGAGTGGATGCCTGAGCTCGCGGGTTCGAGACCAGCCCGTGCAACTTGACGAGACCTCGTCTCCACAATAAATCAAAAATAATCAGCTGGGTGTGGTAGTGCACACCTGTAGTTCCGGCTACTTGGAACACTGAGGTGGAAGGATCACTGGAGCCCAGCAGGTCAACGTTGGGGTGGCTGTGAGTGTGCCACTGTACTCCAGCCTGGGTGACAGAGTGAGACTCCAACTCGAAGTATATATATATATATTTTTTTTTGTCTTAACAAGATGGAAAATATGTACTAGTAGGATTTTTGAACTGAAAGAGGTTCCCTTTCACCCATTAAAAAAAAATCTGCCAGCTGTAGTTTCCATATCTATGATACATTAACGTATTTCAAGGAATTTCTTTTCTTTTTCTCAGTATTGCCCTATCATATAAAAATAAAAGCGTATAACAACCAACCATAAAAGAGATAAAGTTCACATGCAGAATTAAGTGACACCAAAGCCATGTGACTTTTCAGCTTGTCTGAAACTGCCGCACAGGCTGCCTGGGAGGACAAAGGTCGGGGGACACCCCTTAGGAGAGAGCCACTGGACCGAGAGGAACTCTGGGGAGGAAGGAAGCACAAGTTGTGCTGGGCGCTCTGCGGTGAGCACGCATCGCCAGCACCGTTGTGAAAATGTTCTTAAGACTTAAGCCCAGACTCCTTTTTGACTGCTCTTACTCTGACTAGGCAGTAGAGACACTCAGATCCAAAAATACAGGCTGTCAGAGAAAAACAAGAGCTGCACTGGCTGCTCTGTGAGCCTCTAGACTGAGGCAGGCAGCAGGAATCGTGGTCCCTGCACAAGTGTCTAGTAGCCCGTCTGTCTGGCTCTGTGGCCACCAGTCCTCTTCAGGTGGCCCTCGAGCAGTAGGTCGGGATGAGGACTGTGGAGCAGGCTGTTGCTTTTGTCAAGCACCGGCCAGGCCATCTGTTCACCGAGAGTGAGTTATAGCTGCCATGTTCTTATCCTAAGCTTTGGCCCCTCCTCTGCCTTGGGGAGGTGAATCTCGCCTCTCTGCAATTTACTTTCTAAATAAACTATATTTTCTAATCTGGGGGAAAAAAAAGAACTGTGGACCAGACAAAATCTGGTAGGCTAGAGCTAAAAGGTTTTATGACTTAGCCCAAACATACAACTCCCTTCCTAGTAGGAAAAGCTATTTTCTGTATTAGATATTGGAACAAGCTTGAATTTTGGGAAGTAAGCATCCGTTGTTAAAATTTATGAAAAGTGTATTTTGTTAAAGTTTGAGAGTTGCTATGAAACCTAACAACTTGGAAAACAAGAAAGAGACAATGTTGTGTTTACTGGGCCATGGATGGATGAATGACAATAAATGATGTCATTAATAGGCAATTATAACATTCGGCATTCCAAGACAATTTGATAATCTGTTTTGAAAAAATATAGCTTCCAAAAGAACAAAAAGACAATCTAAATATTTATTTGGATAATTGCACGACAAAATGAAGTTAAATATATAAAATAAAGAAATTAATCCCAGCCTAAAAATATGTAAAATAAAAAAGCTAATCCCAGCCTAAAAAAAAAATGCCACCCTTTAAAAAAGCATCAAATACGTAGTCACCAACTTATATGTGGAAAGGGGTCCAGAAATAAATGAATTTTTCAGAGCCTCAGTGCATCTCGCATGAAAATGCTGTAGGTGGAGTTCGGTTTCCAGTGTAACCCAGAAAAATGAGGTCAAAGAACAGGACCTTTACATAGCCAAAGACCCCAGGCCCCAAGTTTCAGCTTTGTCCTTCACCAGCAGTGTTTCCACAGAAGGTATGTTCTACAGTCTCCGGTCAGAGCAGCCGCCTCCTGCTCTGGGGCACACTGGGGAAGCCTGACAGCTGTGGCGTCCTGCGGCAGAAGCCCTCCTGTCCTCTTGTGGGAGCAGCTCCCACGCGGAGTCCCAGTCCAGGAGCACTCCCCACAAACAGCCCCGAGGGACCTGACGCTGTCACATCAGTCTCCAGGTAGGGGTGTCAGTCTACCATAACCTCATGGTCTTCAGATGCTTGTGAGTCTGAACTATTTACGATGAATATTTTAGTAAGGACTAGATGAAGTTCAGACTTATTAAGGACAAAGGTTCATGTGACCCCAAATCTTTTCATATCAGGCATGTTTTCCAAACATCTGGGCAAATCCCACCCCAAATCTAGAATGCAATCACATTATAATAAAGCTGGCTTTTTGCAAACAAAAGGAAGCATCTGTTATCAGATTCAGCCATACAGGTCAATAAAATGTTCTTTTATTTACTCAGGGATTAAAGGGGATGTCTATGAAATATACATCTTCTAGGAAAACAAGCTCTTGGGCTGAGCTGTTGCTCACTGGACGGTGCCACGTGAAAGACGGGACACGGAGCTGAGGCCCATGAGAGAGAGGGCTGAGGTCAGTCAAGAGAAATGCTAGGTAAACAAACGTTCATGATCTGGACTGGCCACAGCTAGAATGATCACGATGAGAACCATGGGAGGATACTATCAATAAATGCTTCAGAATCAGAATATCATATACTATAAAAGGGTTTTCTTCTCAGAACCATTATAAGCTCAGATGCTACTATAAACAAAACAACAACATCAAGAGAGCTAAAATATCACATTACTTGAAGAAAGAGATGTGACAAGATTGAAAAAAACCCCAATTCACTGGTATGCCCTAATTCACCATATCACCTGACAGTTTATTAAAAACGTTTCTTCTTTTCCCTAATTCACAGATCAGGATGATTGCTGGAGATGTAGTAGGCATAGTTTGAACCACAATTTTGTGCCATTTCACCTCTGCCTAGCCACAACAACACTCTAGGATGTTTGGCAGAAATGTGGCAGAGAACAAAGCTTGCTTGCCATGGAAAGCACAAAGACGTGACAACTTAAGAGTTTTGCTTAAAGTTCATAAATGTCCTTTCAGTAAATTACACTTTCATTTACGTAAACTGTCATGTACAGATGCCTTATTGTTATAGTTAAGAAAACATACAGAAAGCAAATGTTTAAAATGAAGATACATATACACATTTTTAAAATTCTTACTGTAAATAAAATTATGATTCATCAAGCCTGAATAATTCTTTTTGTTGATAATTATAATTTTTTTCCCTAGAGGTAGTTTATGGGCTCCATTTAACCCGTGGCCTTGCTTCACAGGCAAACTCTAGGATCCTGGTTTACCATCTTTAAAATAAGATTAGAGATAAAAGGCTAATAAAAGAACCAGCTGTTGTAGCAAACTGGAAGCCATTCCAGCACAACTCACCTTCCTCTGGTGGCCTTCTGCAGAACCTTCATTCCTATTAGGCTGCAGGTCTTCCCTTCCAACTGTCTTGCTTTCAAAATGGCACCCTCCAAGTGCACTTCACCAAACATTCCACAGGCATCTTGCACCAGAAGGCAGACTCTGTAAAAAAGCATTCACATTTGTTCTCTGAGGAGGCAGTCGGGATCACAGTAGAAATCAGAATTTCTCTTTCCTTCACTAGAAATCCACCATAGTCATCGTCCTAAATAGATGAGTCATATTATAAATGAAGTTGGTTTCATGTGCATATTCTTTGTATTTATACACACAGGTGTTTGGATTGCTGTCCACAAAATACAGAAGGAGGCACAATTCTCTTCTGGCATGAAACTAAAACCTAAGCCAAATGTGGTTGAAAAGCTCATTGCGATGACTGTCCTCTTAAATAAAAATATTACTGTTGCTCAGAAACAGAGCGTCCTCTTTCCCCATTTTCATCCTGCTTCCCATGAGAGGAAACATTTATATTTTGTGTGGTGTTCAATACTGAGCAAAGCTTCAGAGTAACCTTATAATGAGAACAACAATAAGGAACTTTCTCTGAGAAAGTATATAATTACAGACATGGATTTTACCCAGCAGGATAAAAACCAGTATCCCAGCTTGCAGCTACACAGACATGATGGATATCCAGTGACATGATGGGATTCCCTAATTTTTGAGATCAGAGGGCAGTATTCATGAAAGCCTACTTGACTGAATTTCTAATCATTTAACTTTATAATTCAGGTATATGGAGTCTTATTAATCACAAAATGACACATTCTCAGAAAACATTTCATGGAGCCTAAAAAAATTTAGTCAGTAAACAACAACAAGACATAGACTGTAGGACATACTATTTTAAAAATAAGAATATAAAGGAAAGTACATGTTGGAGAATAATAGATGACAAAAAATGGAAAAAGGGAAAGCCAGGAGCCTTGACAAAATGGACAAGAACCACAGACTACTTGATGACGTCATCCAGGCCCATAGGGCCTCCTGGCTTGCAAGAAAATCAAAAGTGTATTTTATTTGAAAGAAAACAACTTTAAGCCAGGCTCGGTGGCTCAGCCTGTAATCCCGCGCCTTTGGGAGGCTGAACTGAGTGAATTGCCTGAGCCCGCGGGTTCGACACCTGCCTGGGCAACTTGGCGAGACCTCATCGCTACAATAAATCAAAACAAGCCGAGTGTGGTAGTGCATGCCTGTAGTTCCAGCTACTTGGAAGGCTGAGGCAGAAGGATCGCAGGAGCGATGACCAGGAAGACATACAATTATAAAGGTTTATGCTCTTAATAGCCTCAAAACATAAAGCATAAACTAACAAAACTATACAGAGAAATTAGCAAATCTACCATCACTGTGGAAGATTTGAACATACCTGTCAATTATTGATTAGTCCAAGAGGAAAAATTAGTAAAAATTTAGAAAACTTGGTATATACCTAACTAGTCTGATTTGTTGGATAAACAATTTTAAAAACTGCCCACAATTTTAAAAAGTACATTCTCAAGATGACCACACACTTGGCCATAAAAAAAGTCTCAATGAATTTCAAAGAATCTTATATATGACATATTCTCTGTCAAGACAATTAAACGAGAAATCAAGAAAAAAATGTGTATTTTTAAAATCCTCTTATATTTGTAAGTTTTATAACATTTTGTCCAACTCAGGTCAAAGGGAAAATCACAGAGAAAAGGGACCATACTTTGAACTAACTGATAATGAAAATATCACATGTTAAAACTTATGAATTATGGTGCTACACTAGAGTGCTTATGCCTTCTATATAATAAAACAGAATTGCTTTCTTTTTTCTATATACATTTTTAAATTAGTTTTTTTTTTTTTTGAGTCTGAGTTTCACTCTGTGGCCCAGGCTGGAGTGCAGTAGCATGCTCATGGCTACCACAGCCTCAACCTGCTGGGCTTAGGCAATCCTTCCACCTTAGCCTTCCAAGTAGTTAGAGCTATAGGCATGCGCTGGCTATTTTTTTATTTTTTGTAGATACGAGGTCTCACCAAGTTGCCAGGGCTGGTCTCAAACCTTAGGACTCAGGCAATCCTCTCACTTCTGCCTCCTAAAGTGCTGGGATTATAGGCGTGAGCTCGACCTAAAATTAGTTTTAAATTTACTTATTGCAAAACCTATACCAAAATTTTCTGAGTCATCAAAACTGTCTCTCGGGACACTGAGCCTGACAGGCATTCTACCCAAAGAGTCTCTCCTGGAGCCTTCCACTGTGCTTCCCTCTGGACTCGTCAGCATCTCTGTCAAGGGCATCTCTTGTCACAAAACAGGGGGGCCCCTTGCAGCTCCACAGTGCTGGACCTCTTATTTCCTACGTCCCATATCTGTCTTTCTTAATGACTTTTTCAGTTCAGTAGCTCCCATCTTCTTGCTTCCTGAAAAGGGGAGTGGAAGGCAAAATTTTTGAAGTCATTCATGAAATTGTCGATAATCTGTTCTCAAACTCCATGGGCACTTAATCCAGGTATACAGACATTTAGACTGGAAAGAATTTTTCCGTTCAAAGTCCAATCATGTTTTGTTTTCTTCCCTTCACTTCAGGAGCTGAGATCTGTTTTAGTTTCCAGTATGCTACGTAAAAAAAGTACACACTTCATGTTGCATTCACAATGTCTTTTTGGTGTACAGGTCTCCTCCCCGCGAGCTCCCTCCTTGTCCCCTAGCTACCTCCCTACTTCACTTGCCTCCACTTCATGTTTAAAATAGGGAGGTCTAGCCGGGCTCGGTGGCTCAGCCTGTAATCCCGCGCCTTTGGGAAGCTGAGGTGAGTGGATTGCCTGAGCCCGCGGGTTCGAGACCCGCCTGGGCAGCAAGACCTCATCTCTACAATAAATCAAAAAAAAAAAAAAAAATCAGCCGGGCGTGGTAGTGCGTGCCTGTAATTCTGGCAACTCGGAAGGCTGAGGCAGAAGGATCGCTGGAGCCCAGCGGGTCGAGGCTGCAGTGGCCGGGAGCGGCCACTGCACTCTAGTCTGGGGGACAGAGTGAGGCTCGAACTAAAAAAAAAAAAAAAAAATAGGGAGGTCCACCAGAACACCCAAGTAGACTGGAGGCAGGACAGGCTGCATTTCCTGGAGGAGGCCCCAGACCTCCCAGGTGAGAGGACCACAAGAATAGCCTTCCACTCGTTGTACAGGATGTTAGTACTTGTCTACTACTGACACGCCCTAGGACTCTGCTTTAAATGTTACTGCTTGCTACCATGTACAAACATCGAGATAAATACAAAAATCATCATGGATCCAAATACAGTTTCTCTCTTTTTTACTGTTTGTGTTAAAAAGTGAGAGACAGGCTGGGGTTGGTAGCTCAGCCTGTAATCCCACGCCTTGGGAGGCTGAGGTGAGTGAATTGCCCGAGCCCACGGGTTCGAGACCTGCCTGGGCAACTTGGCGAGACCTCATCTCTACAATAAATCAAAAAAAAAAAAAAAAAATTAGCCGGGTGTGGAAGTGCGTGCCTGTAGTTCCAGCTACTTGGAAGGCTGAGGCGGAAGGATCGCGGGAGCCCAGCAGGTCAAGGCTGCGGTGGCCGGGAGTGGACACTGCACTCCAGTCTGGGTGACAGAGTGAGATTCCAATTAAAAAAAAAAAAAAAAAAGAAAAGAAAAGAAAAGGGAGACAGGGAAATGGCTGGCACTTTTAAGTCTGCTCTGAAATTTTCCTTTCTCAAATATCAAGGAGGGTGCTCTTGTCTGTTCCTTCACCCAAGAGATGAGTTATCCCTCCTCTTCCCCGTCTCTTCATTTTGGTCACACCTGGCCACACAGCCTTCTGCGCCGGTATGCTCTCACCGCAGCGGCTCAGGGGCACGCCGGCTCAGGCCCGAGGTGGAGTCTTCGTCCCCACTGGTTCTACTGGACTGAAACTGTGGCATTCCACAGACTGCCCAAACCAGAGTGCGCTTATCAGCAGCCCACACTGAATTCCACCCACTTGCTAAGACTTCCTGCTCAGTGAAACACTATCTTCTAAAATCAGTGCTAGTGTGACAGGTCTGAGCAGACCATGACCAACTTGTTTGTCTTGAACCACCAGATATTTACCATAAATTATATCATACTCAATGGAACACAAATGGCTTCCCAGGAGGCAGCGTCATGTTACTAACTCTGGATCTTGCAAAAGTTGCTTACCTGTACGAGCTTGAAGTTATTCATTTTAACATGGGAATAAGAGAACTTAATTTAGAGGGCTGTTGTAAACATTAAAGTGATTCACATGACATAGGACTTGGCACAGTGACCAGTAGATAAATCTTTCCTTGGTGGTGTTCTGAGGTCAATTTTTATAATAAAGTTTTATAATTTTCTCCGTATAGCTTTTGTTCATATTTTATTAGATCCATGCCTAGATTGTCTATGATTTGTGTGCTATTTTAAATAATATTTTTGTGTGTTCTATGTTGCTGGTATACGGATGTACAACTCACTTGTATATGGATATTTTATAATCCATCTATCTTACTCAACTTTATTATTTGTAATCCTTTAAATGTACTTTAATGTTATCATTTCATAGTTCCAATTTTGCTTCTTCTTTTCCAATCTTTTCTGTTTTTTGAGTCGGAGTCTCACGGTCATTCAGGCTGGAGAGCAGTGGCATGCTCATGGCCACCGTGGCCTCAACCTGCAGGGCTCAGGTGATCCTTCCACCTCAGCCTTCCAAGTAGCTGGAACTTCAGGTGCGCCCCACCATGCCCGGCTAATTTCTTGATTTATTGTAGAGATGAAGTCTTACCACGTTGTCTGGGCTGATCTCGAACCCCTGGGTTCAGGCAATCCTCTCACCTCGGCCTCCCAAAGTGCTGGGATTACAGGCGTGAGCCTCCATACCCCATCCTTTTCAATCTTTATGCCTTTCGGTTATTTTCTTTTCTGACTGCCTTTTAGGAAGCCAGTGACTTTGGGTATCCTTATCTTGTTCTTGATTTTGAAGAAAGTGCTTTTAATGTTTTACAGTCAAGAATGTTTGCTATAGTGAGTTTTTTTTAAAAGATATCCTTTATGTATTAGAGATTCCTAATTTGCTGAGGAATTTCTTTTATCACAAATGGGTGTTGGGTCTCATCAAATACATTTTAATTGAAATGATGATATGTTTCCTCCCTTTAACTTGTTAATGTGGTAAATGACAATCACAAATTCTTTCCAAGCATGACTTTTCACTCCTGACGGAGAGCCAAGATCCTATTTGCTATGTTTTGTTTAAGATTTTTGTACCTACGCTCACAAATTATATATTGGCCTTTAATTTCATTTCTCATACTAATTTTGGTATCAAGATCATTTATGTCAGGTTCATAGAGTAAACTGGTAAAGATTATGGTTTTTTTCTTTGAAAAATCTTGAAATATAAGACTTGCATGATCTATGTTTTGACAGTGTGGACAAATTCGGTAATAAAACCATTCGGCTTTATTCTTTTTTTCTGAGAAGTACCAACTCAATGTCTCTGATGATAATTGAAGTACTTGAGTTTTCTACTTTTTTCTTAAGATATTTTGGTAATATGCTTTTCCAAGGATTTTTCCATTTTGTCTATGGTTTCAAACTTATTAGCATAAAGATGCTATCATAGTCTCTCACTGTGTCTTATTTTCAAAACTACGAAATGACTCCTTTTACCCCCAATGTGAAACATTTTGTGAATTCGCATGCTATCCTTGCACAGGGGCTGTGCTCACCTTCTGTGTTCCAGTCAAACTTTAATGCACATGTGGCTGAAGCAAGCACATTTTACCAGGTTTCCAATCCCTGATGCCCCTATTCTCACTTGTTACTACTTATTTTATCTTCTCTTTTATCAATTTTACCTTAGAATTGCTATTGATAATTTCAAAGAAACAACTCTTGGCTTTGTAAATGTACTGCTCCTTGCTTTATGTGACTAATTTCTATTCTTAGATTTATAATCTTTCCCCTTTCATTTTCTAGGAATTTATTCCATTGTCCTTCTCCTATTTCTTATGTTGGAGGCTTAGCTCATTAAGTTCGAGCCTTTCTTCTCTTTGTTTTTGTTTTCTTGAGTCAAGGTCTCCATGGGAGTGGCATGATCAAAGCTGACAGCAGCCTCAACTCCCTGTGATCCTTACACCTCAGCCTCCTGAGTAGCTGGGATTATAGGTGTGCACCACCATGTCCACCTAATTTTTTTTTCTTTTTAGAAGAGATGAGGTCTCCCTATGTTGCCTAGAGTGGTCTCAAACTCCAGGGCCCAAGCACTTCTCCAGCCTGGGCCTCCCAAAGTGCTGGGATTATAGGTTTGAGCCACGCACCTGGCCCCTTTCTTCTTTTTAAAATTGAGCTATTTAGACTAAAACTTATTCTAACGACCAAATTAATAGCATCACATAAATTTTGATTTTTTTAATCAGTTGTAGGTATTTTAAATGCCCATTATTGTTTCTTCCTTGATCCAAGAGTTATTTGGAAGTATTTTTAAAATTTTACAAAAGGATTAAAAATAATATGTACTTGTTATCAACACTAATTTAAATTGCACTAAGGTGATAGAATGTGTTTTCTAAAAATGATTTTTAAAAATCTGTAGAGACTTGCTAAATGACCTAGTACATAAACAATTTTTGTGAAAGTTTCCGGCGAGAAGAAGAATATATATGCTTTAATAGGAAGGCAGAGGGTTCTGTATATGACCTGTAAGTTAGCTGCTTTTAAATCTGTATCTTTGCTAATTTTGCTTGCTTTCCATCAGTTACTGTATTAGTTATATATTGCTGCATACCAGATTACCCCACAAATTAGAAGGTTAAACTTAATGTTATTCATTATCTTGGGTTACAGATTCATCATCTTGACAGCAGTTGGCCAGTACCAGATCCTGTTCTATTTGCATTATCTTATCCTGAAAAGGTCCGTAAGATCCAGGCTATTGTCCTTATCTAGCACATAAAAGACTGAAGATCAGAAAGGTTTACTATCTTGTCTAACACCATACAATATTAAGTAAGAAAACGGTAAAAATAAAATGGAGTCAATGCAGAAGACTATGTGTCATAAATATCTAGCCTCATGAGGCTACTGAGCATTTATGGCGAATATCACTGAGGAACTGAATTTTTAATTGCATTTAATTTTAATTAGTTTAAACATAAATAACCACGGGTGGCTAGTGATCACTCTCCATTGGACAGCACAGTCTAAAGGCAAAACAACTAGAGGAACTGGAAACAATGAATATTTAATGTTTGGACAATCAAACTTTCAAAGACTAGTAAACAAAAAGTGATAAGTAACACCAAGAAAACCACAGCTTGAGTGAATTTAAAACTTTTCGAAGTTATGTTTTATCAAACATGAGTATTCACAAAGTGTTAATGTGTGTTCTTCAAAAATCATCACTATCACTAAAATGTCAGCAATACTTCTAAAATGTGTTTTAGCATAGCAAAGTAATAATATAATTCTGACTACGTTCAACCTCATCCTCTAGTCCCGGTCCGCATTTCACCTTCTGAACCTCCACCATCTACCATCCCACTTTCAACGTGAATACACACGAAAACATGGTATTTTGGACCCAAGAACACTAGGAAGTCCCCGAGTGGTCACCTGACACACAAACACATGATTTTAGGTCTGCACACTGTATATACACAATATTTAGCAATAATACCTGCTAGAATGTACCATCTATCTTAAGATAATTAGTCTCAATATTTCCACAGATATGTATGTTATTTAATTTGTTGTGGTTATGAGACAGTTATAAACTCATTTCTCATGAGTCTGTGACTGAAGAAAATGAAATTTTATCTAAAAATTAGGGTTCTGTGGCTAACAAGTCTGGTGCAAATGGTTAAAAGGCTAGAATACTTCAAAGCAAACAACTCTGGCCTTTGATTTCCACAAAAAGGAAAAGTTGAGTTGCCCAGGTTAAAAAAATGTGAGGTAAGTAACTTGTTTCTTTCAACAGTTTTTTGTTTTGAGTCACAGTCTCACGGTCATCTGGGCTGGACTGCAGTGGCATGATCACAGCCTCGACCTCCTGGGCTCAGGCAATCCTCCCACCTCAGCTTCCTGAGTTGCTGGGACTTCAGGCATGTGCCATCATGCCCAACTAATTTTTTGATTTTCTGTGGATATAAGGTCTTGCTATGTTGCCTAGACTGGGTTCAAGCAATCCTCCTGCCTCGACTTCCCAAAGTGCTGGGATTATAGGCCCCACACCCCACATCTATGAGGTTCTGTTTTGTTTCTTCATTCTTTTTTCTCTCTCTCCTTCAGACCGCACGATCTTGATTACCCTAATTACAAGTTCAGTAATTCATTCTTCTGCCATTTCAAGTCTACTGTTAAGCCCCCTCTGGTGAATTTTTCATTTTAATTACTGTTCTTTTCAGTTCCAGAATTTCCATTTGGTTTTTTTTAATAGTTTTTAACTCTTTTTTTTGAGTTGGAGTCTCACTCTATCGCCCAGGCTGGCATGCATTGGCATGCTCACGGCCACCGCAGCCTCGACCTGCTAGGCTCAGGCGATCCTTCTGCTTCAGCCTTCCAAGTATCTGGAACTACAGGCACGTGTCATCACGCCCAGTTAGTTTTTCAATTTGTTATAGAGATGAGGTCTCAACAATTTGCCCAGGCTGGTCTCAAGCCCTTAGGGTCATGCAATCCTCTCACCTTGGCATCCCAAAGTGCTGGGATTATATAGGTGTGAGCCACCGTGCCTGGTGGTTTGTACCTTTTTATTTACACTATTTGATTAAACCCTGTCATCATACTATCCATTAATTCTTTTTTTGAGTAAAAATATCACTGTATTTATTTTTCTACAAGCAATATTTCTATAGCTTTAACATTTACCCCTCAAAACTAAAAAAAAAAAAAAATCCCAAAGTTCAGAATTGAATCACTTGGCCCTTTCTCTCCTTATCTCCTCCCAGTTCAAAACGCTTGCATCTCTTAATGGTCAGCATCTGCTTGGATCTGCAGTTAGGTTCAACACATTCCAGTCTTAGTACAATCTTCCTTGTAGTTTTGGCCTTCTTCTGGAAAAACTGGCTTTGTCTGCTCACCACAGCCACTCTGCTTCTGATCACAGCGCCTCTTCCCCTGGGCATACAGAGACTCCTTGCCCTTCTTATGCTGTGTCACTTTGTGAGGCTGGTGCTTGCCATACTTCTGGCAGAAAGTTCTTTGGGTTTTAGGTACACTGACCATCTCTGCAGTAGGGGTGTATACAGGATGAAAATAGAAAACTTGGCATCTGCAAACCTTACCTTGCGCCACTCGTGCTGAACAGGAAGTGGAGGAAAGGCCCATTGTTTTTTTTTTTTTTTTGAGTTGGAGTCTCACTCTGCCACCCAGACTGGAGTGCAGTGGCCGCTCCCAGCCACTGCAGCCTCGACCTGCTGGGCTCCGGCGATCCTTCTGCCTCAGCCTTCTGAGTAGCTGGAACTACAGGCGCGCGCTACCACATCCGGCTAATTTTTTGATTTATTGTAGAGATGAGGTCTCGTCAAGTTGCACAGGCGGGTCTCGAACCCGCGGGCTCAGGTAATCCACTCACCTCAGCCTCCCAGAGGCGCGGGATGACAGGCTGAGCCACCGAGCCCGGCTGCCTGTTGATTCTTTAGACATGGTTTTCTTTAGGCCTTTGAACATATTTATAATGGCTAATTTGAAATCTCTGTCAGTCTGCTAAGGCCAACATTTGGGTCGCTCCAAAAATAGTTTATATTGCTTGCTTTTTGTTTGTTTTTCCTGTATACGGGTTACATATTCCTGTTATTTTTCATAACTTGCAATTTTGCTTGAGAACTGGGCATTTCTGATAATATATTATAGCAAACTTGAAATGGATTCCTCTCCACCATGGATTTTGATGATGTTGTATTTGAATGGTAGTTTATCCAGTTGTTTTTTGGCTTGTTTTTATCTTTTCACATATTTTCCTATGAGTTTTCACATATTTTCCTATGAGTTGCCTTTAGGTCTGCATTGGCCCCTCATAAAAGGTTGTGCTTAAAGCCACTCAGGCTGTGACTCTACCATGGCTGTGTGTGGTTCGGAGGCTGCTAACACAGTGCAAGAAGTTTGGTTTTTGCCCTCTCTTCTCCTTCAGGGAGGGCTTGGATTTTGCCTCTCCAATTGCTCCTGTGAGGGTGTGGCCTAGGGCATGCCTATCACCACGGATGTGTGTCATTTCATTTAAAGTCCTAGCTTCCCAGGGGTTGCCCCTCGCTTACTGTTCATCCAGTGTGCTCAGAAGTGGTGCTGGAGGTGACAGTGAAGCCCTCACTCTTTATTGACTGATCTCTTTCATTACTTTCCTGTGGGCTGCTCTGCTTGGGTACAGCAGAGTACACAGCCTTCCTGGTCCCAAGGTTTGACTGTGATCCCAGGAGGGTTCTTCCTGGTGCTCTTTTTTTTTTTTCTCTGACTCTCTGTGCTCACTGCTACTGTATCTGGAAGCTGCAAGTGCTTTCTGAATTGCTCTCCATGGAGAGCCCCATTATTTTCAACAGTATCTCTGGGTGTGGGATCTGGGGCTCTCTTGCAAGTAAAGTCAGCCCCCTTAGGCAGCACTGGCTTCTTTTTCCTTAAAACCCGCCTCCCCCAGGCAGAAGCTCTGGGCCACTTCACAGTAGCTGGGGGCAGAGGGAGTGGCTTCCTCTCTTGGAGTGATAACCCTTTTAGAGTGGGTGCTGTGGGGTGGTGGTGAGAGTTTTCTGGGCTTGTCTCCCTGTTTGGAGCCACTAACCTCTGGGGCAGCGGGCTGGGAAAATCAGGTCAGTATTCTCGGCCTGCCACGCTTGGCAGGTGACGAGAGAAGTGTGTGGCTGGCCATCCCAGGGTGGAATGGACCCCAGGACCGGGCGCTGGGGGGAGAGAGGGCCAGTTCTTGACTGCACTTTCCGGAGTAGAGCTCTAGGTTAGTCTCCACGAGTCTGGAGGGCGCGGGGGAGGCTCCACGGCTCACAGGCCACAGACCTGCTGTTCTTACAGAGACTTGCTAGATTTTCTTGATTCCATTCATGGAGTGCTTCTCCATTTGCTGTGTGCCCTTAGAACAATTTCCAGAGTCGGTAAATGCTTGTCGTTTATAATCTTCTCCAGTTAAATGTTTGTAGGGGAGAGAGTCCACAGGGTCTGCACTCTGCTATTCTGAAAGCGAGCCTTCTATTTGCTTCTTTGGTTGACTTTCATTGGGAATGAAGACTGTCTGGACGCTTAGCATGTATCATGTGAGGAAACATAATGGCTCTTTACCCTTGTACTCTGGGAACTATTTGGAAATTACCCATTCAGAATTTGTATACTTAAGTGTGAGTTGTTCTCTTTTTTTTTTGAGTTGAAGTCTCATTCTGTTGTCCAGGCTGGAGTGCAGTGGCACGCTCATGGCTGCCAAAGCCTCGACCTGCTGGGATCCGGCGATCCTTCCACCCCAGCCTTCCAAGTAGCTGGAACTACAGGCACATGCCAACACGTCCAGCTAATTTTTTGGATTATTGTAGAGACGAGCTCTCACCAAGTTGCCCAGGCTGGTCTTGAACCCTGGGCTCGGGCAATCCTCTCCTCTCGGCCTCCCAAGTGCTGGGATTACAGGCATGAGCCACTGCACCCAGCCTTCTTCCTTTCTCCTTGAGGTCCCTTGGTTTGCTTGAGCACAACAGATGAGCCAAGTGCAAAGTACCGAGCCAGGCAATGGAACCATAGCGGATGCAGAGAGGCAGGGAGGGCCACAGAGCCGTGAAATAAGCATCACAAGGTTCTTAATAGCAAAAGCCCTTGGGGGTTTGTCACCGTGCTCCAAAACAGCAGTGCCTTGGCCTTTTGGGGGTGTCTAAGAAATCAACAGTCCATCTGGGTCCCAAGTAGAGCAGGACCGCCTCTTGGCCAGGCCATCTGCGAGGGCAGTCTACGCGGCAGTGGGTAAACATCCCTGCCCTTTGTCCTCCTCGGTAAGAGAAACCTGGACACGCAGACACATATGCAATTACAAACTGCGTGAGCACTAAAGGAAATAAAGTGCTGTGAGAGACAATGCTGGGGTGCTGGGTAGGATGTCTAGCCAAGGTGGCCAGGAATGGCTGCTTCTTTTTTTTTTTTTGAGTTGGAGTCTTACTCTGTTGCCCAGGCTGGAGTGCAGTGGCATGCTCACAGCCACCCCAGCCTCGACCTGCTGGGCTCCGGCGATCCTTCCACCTCAGCCTTCCAAGTAGCCTGAACTACAGGTGCGAGCTGCCATGCCAGGCTAATTTTTTTGTTTTACTGTAGAGACGAGGTCTCATCAAGCTGCCCAGGCTGTTCTCGAACCTGTGGGCTGAGGCAATCCCCTCACTTCGGCCTCCCAAAGTGCTGGGATTACAGGCTTGAGCCACCACATCCAGCCAAGAGTGGTTTCTTAAAGGAAGTGATCTAAGCTGAGCCCGAAGAAAGAGAAGCAGCGTGCCCTGCAAAAAGTCTGAGAGAAGAGCACTGACAACAGAGAAACAGAGAACACAGCATGTATGAAACCCTAGCACGGGAAATAACTTTCCCAAGTTTAAGAAAAAGAAGGCTGGAAGACAGTAAGTGGGAATGATAGGTGTTTGTTTGTTTGTTTGTTTTTTTGAGTTGGAATCTCACTCGGTCGCCCAGACTGGAGCACAGTGGCCGCTCCCGGCCACGGCAGCCTCGACCTGCTGGGCTCCGTCGATCATTCCGCCTTAGCCTTCCGAGTAGCCGGAATGACAGGCATGCGCTACCACGCCCGGCTGATTTTTTGATTTATAGCAGAGACGAGGTCTCGCCGAGTTGCCCTGGCGGGTCTCGAACTCGCGGGCTCAGGCAATCCACTCACCTCAGTCTCCCAAAGGCACAGGATTACAGGCTGAGCCACCGAGCCCGGCTATGATAGGTGTTTTAATCCATTTGAGCTGCTATAACAATACTACAGACTGGGTGGTCACAAACAACAGGAATTTATTTCTCACAGTTCTGGAGCTGTGAAGCCCTAGGTCAAGGCACTGGGCAGAATCTGGCATCCGGGGAAGGCCTGCTTCTTCAGACATCTGTCCTTTCTATGCAACCTCACAGGGTAGAAGGGCCAAGCGATTTCTCTTGGGCATCTTTTTTAATTTTTAAAATTATCGTTACTATTACCAGCCATGGGCAATCAACCCATTGGGCATCTTTTGCAAGGGCCCTGGTCCTACACATGAGGGCTCGACCCTTATGACCTAATCACCCCCAAAGGTCTCACCTCCTAATGCCATCATGTAGGGGGCGAGGACTTCAACATGTGAATGTGGAGAGGGGCAACAAACATTCAGAACATGGCAATAGGAGAAAGCAGGCATAAGGGGAAAGACTATCTAATAGTTGGGAATGCCAATGCGTTGCTTTTAACAGTGAAAAGGTTTTCTTTGTACAAAAGCTAACACTGGAGAAGCATTTGAAAACGAAGGAGTGATGACGCTGGGGAGGGAAAGAGTGACATGGGGAGCGGGAGGGAGAGGCCGCCCGTGGCTGGGTGTGGCTGACACCTGCACAGAGGCGGGTGGCAAGGAGCCTGCGGCGGGAGGCTGACCTGGCCGGAGGGCCAGGGTGCTGCGTGTCTGTGTCTGGGCTCCGGCCACCCACGAGAGGGGTGCCACTCCAAGCACGAGGTGAGAGGATGTCCTAATAACAGTTTGTTTCAGAAATGTAACTCTTGGGGCAGGGTGAAGGGTGGCTTGGAGAGAGAAATTTAAGTGTCTCCTTAGACCTGATGGAAGTCCATTACTCTAACGCACGACAAACGCCTGACAGGAAGGAGTGAGTCTGCAAGTGGTGTGTTCCCTGGCTGATAACCGAAGCTCTTTTTGGTTTGTTTGCTGGGTTTTTTCAGGTGGTGTCTCACTCTGTCGCCCAGGCTGGAGTGCAGCGGCGCGCTCACAGCCACCACAGCCTCGGCCTGCTGGGCTCCAGCGACCCTTCTGCCTCTGCCTTCCCAGTATCCGAGGAGCTGGAACTACAGGCACGTGCCGCCATGCCGGGCTGATTTTCTGATGTATCGTAGAGACGAGGTTTTGCCACGTTGCTCAGGCTGGTCTTGAAACCCCGCGCTCAGGCAATCCTCTTGCCTCTGCTTCCTAAATTGCTGGGTTTACAGGTGTGAGCCACGGCATCTGGCTGATAACTGAAGTTTTTAACAATCAGCAGCTAAAACCAAAAACTGGAAGCCTTTATGCAAAATTCAAATGTCTCATTCTCTTGAGAAACCTGCAATCCTGGTGGCACTGAGTAGCACCCGTGGAAACTGTGGCCCCAAAGAGGTGTGGGCTTGTCCAGCACCCCTGCGCCTTCCCCTTCACCCTCACTCCTCCGCCCTCACGCGCGCCCATCCTCTGTGCCTCTTTGGCCTCGGTCAACATGTGGGAGGGCACAAGGGGAGCGCTCCAAGGCAGAGAAGGAAAGCGGTCGCCGACAAGGAGTGAGTAACGGAGACAGCCTGCGCTCGCTGAGGCTCCCAGGAGGTGGGTGGCTGCTGGGAAGCAAGAGCAGCCTCGGGAACAGGCAGTGGTCGAGGGTCTTATGTCAGAGAACAGAGGAGCTGTGGGGTCCAGAGGCTGGCCCAGCGACTTGAGTCAGGGAAGTCAGGGTGCAGCAGGGACCGGGCCCAAACTACCCAGGGCCGGAAGGCCAGCTGCACCATGAGGACGCGACTCAGAACAGGCCAGCAAAGCAGCGAGGGTCCTGGCCCTGCCGCGACCCCCGACAAGCTCTGGAAGCTCTCTGGGCGGGGCGCCCTTTTATACGACAAGGGCGATTCTCCAGAGACGGTTTCCACGGTTTCAGCCTGAGGGAGACGACAAATGTGCACGTCCATGCAGGAGGCTCCAGCTCAGGAAGCAGCAGCAGTTTACAGAGCAGGCACTGTCCCCACGTGTGGACAACCAGTCGACGCCAGCAACAATCATAGGAAGCTCAGATGCCGTGTACTAACGGCCAGCCAAGCCGCAGGAAGGGGGTTCCGACATTTTAAAGCTCTGTGACAGACTGATTTTCCTAAATCGGAGCTTCTGCTTTGGGAAACAGGCTGAGACGTCTTTTTGCTGTTCTGCCACAGATGCCCACTGGGCAAGGCGGATGTGCACCTTGGTGACACAGACTCTGCCATGAGTGGCTGGGAGCTGAGGCCCGGCCTGCAGGTGACTCTCATACCCCAAACAGCCCTGAGCACAGCTGGCGGGTCTCCGGCACCACGTGAGGGACACTGCTGTTTTGGGGAGTGATTACCTTAGGGAGGTGCGTAGAACAGCAGAAAATGGCTCACGGGGGGAAGCAGGATGTCAGTAGTGAGAGCAAGAGCCTCAGAGCTGCACTGACTCCACAAGGCAGAGAGGTCACCACTCAACAGTTCTCAAAATACCAGTCTGGCCAGTGAGCTCCATTTACTTGATACTGAAGATCACGGCGTTTCTCACACATCAAACGCGGACCCTTCCCCAAGCGGCCCCCACGTTCTCGACTGCAAGTCTGCAGTGCAGGGGAGGGGGCACCACTCGATGACGGCTAAGTGGGCGCGTGGAGCTTGGCCCGCGCACCCATGTGATCCAGTAACGGAACTTGCCTCGCACCTGGCTAAGCGCCTGCACCTCTCTGTGCTCAGACTCTTAGTTTCCTTCACCTGCCGGGCCAATTCACATTGTTACAGGTGTAGGTAAGTGGCAAGGAAACATGCTTTCTCGCCTCGAGGCCAGCTCTCCTAAGCCTGGAAGCAGGGTATCTGTGTCTCCCTAAAAGCGGGGCCCTGTGGGAGGGGGCTCCGGGGAAGGGGCCTGAGGGTGCAGGGCTGCCATTGCGCACAGAAGGAGGTCAGCACACAGGAAGCCGACCTGTGGCTGGCCTTACAACGCTGACCTCGTAGCTCAGCCACTGCAGTTTTGCTCTGTGAGGTGAAGCTCTATCCTGGTGCAGCTCGCCCAGGCCCAGGCAGCCACGCCCGCCCTCTCAGCTGGGAAAGCAAGGCAGCAGTTTCAGAGGAACTGCATCGCCACGGAACTGCCGCTGTTTCAGCCGTCTGGGGCCATCCACAGGACTTCGGTGCGTGTCACGAGGGCGAGGCCTGGACCATGTTGGAAGAGCAGACTAAAGCTGGTGCCAACGGAACCACGTTCCACAGTGCATTCCCAGCAACAGAAAACAACACACAGTTCAATCACAGTCATAGCATGCTGAAAGTATAGACAAGTCCTTATGGAGTTCATACATGTCTTTAAAAGCATCTCTTTTTTCCCCTTCTCTCACTAGCTTAATGTCACATCACGCCAATTAAATAATATTTCAAAAATTCTAAAAATAGCATGTCTTGTTTATCTGTAAAAGCAACAGAACAGATTGCAGGGAATAAGGAAAGCAACTGTTGATTTGTAGGGGAAGTCTTGGGAGCACAATTTGATTTCTCTTTTAAGTTTTGAACCCCCCACGCACTTCAAAACTATGTGTTTTCCCTTTCATTCACTGGCTCAGTTTCATAGCGGCATGAGTGAGGGAGGGCAGGAGAGACAGCAGACGTGTGCGTCTGCGCACGCATGTGTGCCGAGAGAGGAGATTAAGTGACCATGTGGGATGTTTACAGAAGTTATGGGAGCAGTTCTTAGCAGTCCACCAAGAATTCCCGGAATCGGAGTCAGGCCCGGCTGTTTCATTCTAGGTCACTGTCAACTTAAGCAGCCTCTAAAGATCAACAAGGACCTTTCTCTCCACTTCAAAATCTCTTAGGAACCCTCAGCCCGGGGGAAAAAACAGAGTAAACTGGAGGAGGAAGTGAGAAAATAAAACGAGTGAGAAAAAATGAAAGGGAGCACGGGGGAAGAGAAGAGGGTTCGGACCGAAAGAGGGAGGGGCGGGGGGAGGCAGGGGGTGGGGAAGGGGCGGAGGGCCTCGCCGCTCGAGGATGGACGGGAAACCAGAGACAGCAGGACATTGTGTTCTTCTCCTCAAAAAACAACCAGCCTCTGCGCTCCCAAAGTAAACAGTTAATCCTGCTGTTTATCTTTTTAACATGAGGAGGAGTTAACAGCACCATTTCTACTGCACAGAAATGTGTTTTGTACATTTAAAAATCACATTTTCTCTTTGCTGAAATAAAAATGTGACATGCAAACTTTCGAATATCAGTGAACAGGAAAAGTGACTTTAAAAGGTACAAATAAAACCACTGACACAATTGGGGCCAGTCTGGACTTTGATTTTGGTTATTGCTTGTGAAGATAAGATGTTTTATAATTTGATAAAAGTTTATGGAACAAGTTTTCAAAGACACTTACCTCTCATGCCTTTTATTAATTAAAAAATTTGAGACAATTTCTTTTTAAGCCATCTTTAGTTTTGGACAGATGCCTGGCTAATTTTTACTTTTTTTTTTTTTTTTTAGTTGGAGTCTCACTCTGTCACCCAGACCGGAGTGCCGTGGCCGCTCCCAGCCACCGCAGCCTCGACCTGCTGGGTTCCGGCGATCCTCCCGCCTCAGCCTTCCAAGTAGCTGGAACTACAGGCGCGCACTACCAGGCCCGAATAATTTTTGCCTTTATTGTAGAGATGAGGTCTCGCCAAGTTGCCCAGGCAGGTCTCGAATCCGTGGCCTCAGGCAATCCACTCACCTCAGCCTCCCAAAGCGCGGGATTACAGGCTGAGCCACCGAGCCCGGCATTACGTTTATTTTTTAGAAATGGGGTCTCTCTGTGTTACCTAGGTTGGTCTTGAACTTCTGGCCTCAAGGGATGCTCTTGCCTTGGCCTCTCAAAACTCTCAGATTATAGGCATGAGCCACTATGCTCAGCCTTATTGAGATAATTGTAGCATCACGTACAGTTATAAAAAAATACTACAGAAAGATCCCGTGTACACTCTCGCCAATTTCTCCCAATAGTGTACACTATACACACCAGTAAACAATGGTACAATACCACAGCCAGGACCCTGACATTGGTGAAATCCACCGCTCATATTCAGATTGTACAGCATTTACTTGTATGTGTGTTTATTCTGATACAGTTTTGCCATCTGTGCAGGCTCCTGTGCCCGCCGCCACAGGCAAGATGCTACAGCTCCAGCACCAGCAGGCGCCTCATGCCGCCCTCTGACAACCCAGCCCCAGCCCTAACATAGGGAAACTCACACATCTGTCCTCTTTGCTAAAATTTGGCCATTTCAAAAATGTTATAAAAATGGAGTTGTCTAGTATGTAATCTTTGGGATTGGAATTTTTTCCCCTTAGCACAATTCCCTGGTGATTTCAACAAACTATTGCGCCTTTTAGTTTTATAACAGTTTTACTGAGATATACTTGACATGCCATAAAATTCACCTGTTTTTTGTGTGGCCAAATGTATGTTCCATGAAATTTACCATATTAAACCTCTCTAAAGTGGACAAGAGTGGTACTAAGTGCATTTACAACATTCTGGAACCATCAACACTCTCTAGTTCCAGAATATTTTCATTGCCCCCAAAGGAAACCTCCATCCATCAAGCAATCACTCCTGTTCTCCCCTCCCCTGAGTCCCTGGCATCAACTAATGTGCTTCCCATCTCGATGGATTTGCC
The DNA here is from genome assembly GCA_027257055.1 of Cephalopachus bancanus. Classification (NCBI taxonomy): domain Eukaryota; kingdom Metazoa; phylum Chordata; class Mammalia; order Primates; family Tarsiidae; genus Cephalopachus; species Cephalopachus bancanus. Next base: position 4,293,606 of record JAPVLO010000325.1, read on the forward strand.
TATTTTACATATTTCTGGGTTCATGCAACATTTGATCTTCCATGCTTGGCTTCTTTTCACTTAGCATAATGTTCCCAGGTTCACTCACGTGTAGCACGATCCAGGGTTTCATTCCTTTTTTGTGGCTGAATAACATTCCATTTTATGAATCTATCACATTTATCTGTACATTGTTTTCACAGTTTTCATTATGGATAACACTACTATAAACACAGGGAAGGTACGTGGACGGGGTTTTCAGTTCCCATGTGAACACACACAGGAGCGGAACTGGGGGGTTGTACGGTAATTCCACGCTCCACTTTCTGAGAACCGGCCAAAATGGCTTTCGAAGTGGCTGCCACACTGCCCATGCTTCCCAGCGGGGCATAAAGTTCCAACTCCTCTAGGTCCTCATCAACACTTGGTACTGTCCTTTTTCACTGCTGCCACCCCAAGGGTGTGAGGTGGTATCTCACTGTCCTTTTGCTGGCACTTCCCTAATGGCTAATGGCGTGGATCATCATGTGTTTATTGGTCATTTGCATGTTTTCTTTGGATAAACGTCTATTCAAATACTTTTTTATCTAAGTTACTTTTTATTGTTGAGTTGTAAGTGTTCTTTATATATTCTGGATACAAGTCTCCTATCAGATATGATTTGCAAAAAATGCTTCTCATTCTGTGAGTTTTTTCATTTTCACATCAGTCTTTTGAAAGGTTTAATTTTGATGAAGTCCCACTTACATATTTTAATTTTGGTGTTTAATTTTTTGGTGTCACCTTCAAGAAGCCAATGCCTAATCTACGAGGTGGGGGACCCAAAAAGCCCCAGACTTGTCTTTCGGAGGGTGGGCCCCTTGTAGTACAGGCTTCCCCGCCAGCCAAGTGTTCTAGGAACCCATCAGCATCAGTGTGCCAGCTGGCATTGTTGAGCGAGGCTGTATTCGACTTCAGTGAGTATTTTTTTTTGGAGATTCTTTCAACGCATTTGTTCATTTCATGATGAGTGATTGATGAGTGCATCTCCCCAGATTTCACTGAGTGTTCAGCACTTTTTGACCAACAACTACATGACCCCAGGCCCCACCTTCCCTATTCACCCAATCTGTCCCTGGGCAACCTTTTTTTTTGTTTCCCTGCCTGAAAAATGTTCTCAAAGGGAAACATTTTGCCGACGTGGGAAAGATGAAATAAAAAATGGCAGAAGCACTAAAAAGGAATCAAAATTGATAAGTTCAAAAACATTTTTCAACAATGGGAAAAGTGTCTTGATAGGTATATGGCATCAAACAGAGAGTACTTTGAAGGTGACTGAAGTTTAAACATGTAAGAATATACCATTTTTTACAAATAAATTCCAGGTTTTTTGGGTCCCCCTTATAAAGGTTAGGAAGATACAGTCCTATGTTTTCTTCTTAGAAATGTAGTTCTTACATTAGTTCTATGATCTATTTTGAGTTAATTTTATTAAAAAACTGTTTTTACAAAAAATAGTTTTTTACAAAAACTGACTTTTGCATGTGAATATCTAGTTGTCCCAGACCATTTACTGGAATGACTCTTCTTTTCTATTGAACTGTCTGACATCCTTTTAAGAATATATACATCATCCGCTGTGCATGGTGGCCTACACCTGTAATCCCAGCCATTTGCAAGGTCAGGGCAGGAGGACTACTTGAGTCCAGGAGTTCAAGACCAGCACAGGCAACACAGCAAGACCTCATGTCAACAACAACAACAACAAAAAATCAAAAAATTAGCCAGGCATGGTGGCATGTGCCTGTAGTCTCAGCTATTTGGGAGGCTGAGGGAGGAGGCCAAGATTACAGTGAGCCACGATTGCCCACGTACTCTAGCCTGGGTGACAGAGTGTGACACTGACTCAAAAAATATATATACGAGAGGACCTTCCCCCAAAATTGGAATTATGTTTTGGCGGGCGGGTCCCTTGTCGTACAAGCTTCCCCCGCTAGGTAACTGCTCTAGGACCCCATCAGCATCAGTGGACCAGGTGCTGGTGTTGTAAGAGGCTACATTTGTCTTCACTGAAATTCTTTTGGAGACTTTCTCAATACGTTTGCCCATTTCATCATGGGTGACTTACAAGTACACTTGCTCATACCTAGTCAAGCATTCATCAGTTTTTGGCCCAAACGGCATGATCCCTGTGCCCCGCCTTCCCTGTTCACTCAATTGCTCTGAGCAACTTTTGTTTCCCTGTATGAAAAAGTCCTGAGCTTGACACTCGACCAAATGGACTCAACAGATACTTACAGATTATTCCACCAAACAACCACAGACTATACATACTACTCACAACCACACGGAGCGTACTCCAAGATCAATTATATCCTTGGCCATAAATGAAGCACAAATTCCAAAAAGTTGAAATATTGACATGCACCTTCTCAGACCACAGCGGAATAAAAATAAATATCAACACCAACAAAATTTTCCCCAAACCCACAAAGACATGGACACTACACAGCAAGATGCTGAACGACTACTGGATCAACACCGAAATCAAAACCGAAATTAAAAGATTCCTGGAAACAAATGAAAATGAAGAAACATCCTACCAAAAACTCTGGGATGCCAGAAAGCAGTTCTAAAAGGGGAATTTATATCTCTGTGAACACACATCAAGAAAACAGAAACATCACAAGTTAACAGCCTAACAAATCACCTAAGGGAGCTGGAAAGATATGACCAACAAAACCCTAACTTTAGCAGAAGAATCCAGATCACCAAAGTAAAAGCTCAAATACAGAACACAGAAGATAAAAATTCATAGAAAAAAATCAACAAAACAAAAAGCTGGTTCTTTGAAAGAATTAACAAGATTGATGGACTAAGAAAAAGAGAAAAAAAGCCCAAATAAATACAATCAGAAATACAAAAGATCCAATCACAATCGACCCAAAGAAATACAAAAGATTATCAGAGATTACTATGCACACTTGTATGGAAAAAACTTGATAACTTAAATGAAATGGGGGACTTTCTGACATCACACAACCTCCCAAGGTTGAAACAAGAAGACACTGAGACACTATAAACAGACCAATAACAACCCAGGAAATTGACTCTGTCATAAGAAAACCACGTACAAAAACAGAAAAAAAAGCCCTGGACCAGATGGCTTTCCAACAGAATTCTACAAAATGTAAATGTAAAAGGAGGAGCTGTCTTGAAAGCATTCCAGACAATTGAGAAAGATCACTTTATGAAGCTAACATCAAATCATTTTACAAAGCTAACATCACACTGATACCCAAACTGGGTAAAGAGCCAACAAAAAAAAGAGAACTAAGGCCAATATCCCTTATGAACATGGATGCAAAAATCCTCAACAAGATTCTAGCAAATCGGATCCAAAAACACATCTCAAAAATCATCCACCATGACCAAGTAGGGTTCACCCCCAGGATGCAGGCCTGGTTCAACATTCGCAAGACCATAAATGTCATTAAATACATCAACAGATGTAAAAACAAGAACCACATGATTGTATCATGAGATGCAGGAAAAGCTTTTGATAAAATCCAGCATCACTTCTTGATTAAAAACCCTCAAATACCTAGGTGTAGAAGGAGCATACCTCAAAACAGTAAGCGCTAGCCAGGCGTGTTAGCTCAGCCTGTAATCCCAGCTCTTTGGGAGGTTGAGGTGAGAGGACTGCTTAGCCCGGGGTTCGAGACCAGCATGAGCAACCTGGTGAGATCTTATCTCTACAATAAATCACAAAAATTAGTTGGGTGTGGTGGCATGCCTCTGTAGTTCCAGCTACTTGGAAGGCTGAGGCAGAAGGATCGCCTAAGCCCAGTAGGTCGAGGTTGTGGTGGATGTGAGCGTGCCACTGCACTCCAGCCTGAGCAACAAGAGTGAGACGCCAAAAAAAAAAGTAAGCGCCATTCATGATAAATCCATGGCTAGCATATTGCTAAACGGACAGAAACTAGAAACATTTCCCCGGAAAACTGGAACAAGACAAGGCTGCCCACTCTCAGGGGTGAGAGTTGTGTTGGAAATCCTAGCTACAGCAATTAGACAACAGAAGGAAATCAGGCGTATCCAAATAGGAAAAGAGGAAGTTAAGTTATCCCTCTTTGCTGACGATATGATCCTATACCTCAGAAATCCAAGAGAATCTGTCAAAAACCTGCTTGCACTGATAAAGGACTTTGGCAAAGTCTCAGGGTGCAAAGTAAATGTGCAAAAGACAGCCGCTTTCTTATACACCAACAGCAAGCAGGCAGAGAACCAAATAAAAATCACAATCCTATTCACAATAGCCACAAAAAAATGAAATACCTCAACATCTTCCTAACCAAAGAAGTGAAAGACCTTTTACAATGAAAACTACAAAATACTGCTCAAAAAAAATCTAAGAAGACACAAACAAATGAAAAAATATTCCATGCTCATGGATAAGAAGAATCAACATCTTACCAAAGGCAATCTACAGATTCACGCAATACCCATTAAGTTACCAACATCATTCTTCCCAGACCTGGAAATGACAATGCAGAAATTCATATGGAAAAATAAATGACCACAAATAGCCAAAACAATCCTTAGCAAAAGAGACAAAGCAGGAGGCATCACACTTCCAGAGTTCAAACTTTACCATAAGGCTACAGTAGTCAAGACAGCCTGGCATTGGTACAAGAACAGGCATATAGACCAATGGAACAAGATAGAGACTCCAGAAGCAAAACCTCAATTTCTCAACCAACTCATCTTTGACAAAGTCTCCAACAACAACCACTGGGGAGAGGAGAACCTGTTCAGTAAATGGTGCTGGGAAAACTGGCTGTCCACATACAGAAGATTGAAACAGGACACTTACCTATCACCATACACAAAAATCAACTCCAAATGGATCAAAGACCTAACGTGAAACCTCAAATTATAAGAACCTTAGAAAATGCAGGAGACACCCTCATGGAAATTGGAACTGGCAACCAACTCCTGATCAAAACTCCAAGTGCCCATGCCATTAGAGTTAAGATAGACAAGTGGGACCTCATCAAACTGACAAGCTTCTGCAAAGCAAAAGAAACCATCAGGAGATCAGGGAGACAACCCACAGAGTGGGGAAAAATATTTGCCAACTGTATATCTAACAAAGGCCTAACATCCAGATTCTACAAGGAACTCAAACATGCCGAAAGGAAAAAAACAAACAGCAAAATGCAAAAGAAATGAGTAGACACTTCCCAAAAGAAGAGATACGGGCAGCCAACAGACTCATGGAAAAGTGCTCAGCCTCACGAATCATCAGAGAAATGCAAGTCAAAATCACACTGAGATACTTACTACCTAACCCAGTAAGAATAGCCATCATTAATAAAACAAACAACAACAGATGCTGGTGAAAATGTGAAGAAAAAGGAATGCTTCTACACTGCTGGTAGGAATACAAACTAGTGCAAACTCTTTGGAAAACAGTGTGACGATTTCTGAAAGAATGGAAATTGACCTTTCATATGACCCAGCAATTCCCCTATTGGGAATATATCCAGAGAACTCAAATCATTCTACAAAAAAGATACCTGCACATGCATGTTTATTGTAGCACTATTCACAAGAGCAAAAACATGGAATCAACCATGCTGTCCATCGAAACTGGACTGGATTTTTAAAATGTGGTACATGTACACAATGGAATACTATGCAACCATAAAAAGGACAAACATATGGACTTTGCAGCAACTTAGATGGACCTAGAGTCTATCATACTCAGTGATCTATCACAGAAACAAAGAACGGGGTACCATATGTTCTCACTCAGAAGTGGACCTTGAACAATTATCATAAAACTATAAGAAAGGGATTGGCAGTAGTGGGAAACTGCCAGGGGAGGTAAGGGGACACAACCCATCAACAAGACACCTGAATAATGAACATTTGTATACCCAACCCTGAATTGTACCCCACATCTTTAACATGAAAAAAAAAAGAAAAAGAAAAAAAATTCTCAAAGGGAAATATTTTGCAGACATGGAAGAGGTGGAACAAAAAGCGGCAGAGGCACTAAAAGGCATCAAAACTGATGAGTTCAAAAACTGTTTTGAGCAGTGGTAAAAGTATCTCAATATGTGCACTGCATCAAATGGACAGTGCTTTGAAGGTGACTGAAATTTAAGCATGTAAGAATAAATACGTAAATGTTTATAAATAAATTCTGGGGGTTTTTTTGGGGGGGGATCTCCTCTATACATCATGCCAGTGATAGCTACAAAATTACGTCTATGTCTTTTTCTTTTTTAAAAATTATTTTGTTTTATTTTTGTTTGCATCTCACTCTGTCACCCAGGCTGGAGTGCAGGGGCATGCTCAAGGCCACTGCAACCTCGACCTGCTGGGCTCAGGTGATCCTTCTGCCTGCAGTTGGAACCACAGGTATGCGCCACCATACCTGGCTAATTGTTTTTGATTTTTTGTGGAGACAAAGTCTTGCCAAGTTGCCCAGGCTGGTCTCGAACCCCTGGGCTAAGGCAATCCTCTCACCTCCACCTCCCAAAGTGCTGGAATTACAGATATGAGCCACTGCAACCGGCCTCTTTTTTTTTTTTTTTTTTTTTTTTTGGCAAATACATGGATTTATTTTTATTTATTTTTAGTTTTTTAAATTTTTTTTTTTTTAGTTGAAGTCTCACTCTGTCGCCCAGACTGGAGTGCAGTGGCTGCTCCCAGTCAGCACAGCCTCAACCTGCTGGGCTCTGGTGATCCTTCCGCCTCAGCTTTCCAAGTAGCTGGAACTACAGGTGTGCGCTATCACGCCTGGCTGATTTTTTGGTTTATTGTAAAGATGAGGTCTTGCCAAGTTGCCCAGGCGGGTTTCGAATCCCCGGGCTCAGGCAATCCACTCACCTCAGCCTCCCAAAGGCGCAGTATTACAGGCTGAGCCACCGAGCCTGGGTTAAAATTTTTATTATAAAGATGTGGGGTACAATTCAGGGTTAGGTTTATAAACATTGATCATGTAGTTACCCCTGTTGATGAGGTATGCCCCTCCCTCCCCTAGCAGCTTCCCTCAACTGCCAATCCTACCCCCCTGACTTTTATTTTTATTTAAAAAAATTTTTTTATTTTAAAGATGTGGGGTACAATTCAGGGTTAGGCTTTTTTTTTTTTTTTTTTTTTTTTTTTTAAGAGACAAGGTCTCACTCTTATCACCCTGGCTTATGTATAGTGGTACAATCATAGCTCACTACAGCCTCAAACTTCTGGGTTCAAGCAAACTCCCACCTCAGTGGCTGGCACTACAGGTCTGAGACACCACATTTGGCTAATTTTTTTTTTTTTTTTTGGTAGAGACAGAGTCTCACTATGGTGCCCATGCTACTCTCAAACTCCTGGCCTCAAGCAGTCCTTCTGCTTAGCTTCCCAAAGATCTGTGATTATAGGAATGAGTCACTACACCTGGCCTAAGAAAAATAATGTCTTAAATGACTGTAGGTCTTTAAGAAAGAAAGAGTATGAACCCTCTCAAGATTTAACCAGAGTTTTAGTCTGTCACTGGCAAAGAGTTATATGAGTGCATCTATACTCCCAAGGGTACACAGACTAAAATCACTGCTGGAGATATTCAGGCCCAATGAATACAGAGCAAATGCAACTGGCCAGCACCTCATTCCTCTAGTTCCGCTAGTTCACCACCATGGGCAGAGATCCCTCTTGAAGAACGGCCCTGCCCCTCTTCCTGTCCCCGTCTCAAAACTGGGAGTGCCCCTGCTTCCTTTGTTCACATCCACTTGCCACAGCCTGTCTGTTGCCTCTGTATTATCTTTTTTTTTTTTTTGAGTCTGAGTCTCACTGTCACCCAAGCTCGAGTGCAGTGGCACGCCCAGGGCCACGGGCAGCCTTGACCTGCAGGACTCAGGTGATCTTTCTGCCTCAGTTTTCCAGGTAGCTGGAACTACAGGCATGCACTACCACACCCGACTAATTTTTTGTAGAGACGAGGTCTCACCAAGTTGCCCAAACTGGTCTTGAACCCCTGGGCTCAGGTAATCCCCTCCCTTCAGCCTCCCAAAGTGCTGGGAGGACAGGCTTGAGCTACCACGACCGGCCAACTGCATTATCTTTTTAATATCCTCTCTCCTTCTCCCTCCTGGTGTCACTGCCTTGTCCTACTTAGGCAGGTGCTTCCCAACTGTCTCCTAACTCCCATTCTTTCTGTTCTTTTAACCCTTCTGCAGGTTGCAGCTACCATGCTCTTTCTTGCCGGATAGAGTTAGTCATGCCCTCATCTGTCCTGGACCTTTGGGGCATCCCATGGCCTTGCATGTCCCAGGACACACATGTGCTTAAGTCTAAGAAGATCAAGATACTACCACCAGTTCCTCGTCTATTCCTGTGACAGAATCTGAGAGTTCTTGCCGCCCCTGCTCACCTAAGCACGCTCACTTTTCAAAGTCAAACTAAAACTCCATGTCATTTATGAAGACTTCTCACATTCCTATAGTGCAACCAACTCTTCCTTTTCCTTCATACTCAAGTTGGTTTAACTTTTGTCTTTATTTTAGCTCTTATCATTTTCTACTCTGTATTATAAAAACTTTAGATCTTTTCTCTCTCCTTTTGGGCTGGAATTTTCTTGAGGGCAGAAATCATATTTCTTATTCTTCATGTATCTATCAGGGACCCCAGCTCATTGTACCAAGTTGAATTAATCAACAGCCATTTATTCAGCCTTTGGAGGAAAAGATGGTATAAGGCATAGTTCCTGCCCTTGGGGCAATGGCAGGTATTAAAATGCTTTATGCACGTAGTTAAAAAAGTAAGACCTATGTATTGCTGCAAAGTATAGATGTGGAAGAGGAATTAATAGTGTCTTAGTGAAGTTCTACATTAGGACAAGAACAATGAAGGCAAAGAGGGAGGGAGGAAGGAGGGATCTACCCTAGGAAAGTTTATTGCTCAAAATGTGCCATCAACTCAGCAGCCCGGGGCAGACCGTGGTCTTGTTTTCGCTCCTCTATTCCCTAACCCCCTCCCAAACGAGGGGCCATTTAGCATTTCTACTTTCCCATGCTACTCATTGCCGAAAGCGGAAGGCAAGGGCTTGGAACGGGGTGTAGAGTCAGGCGTAAGGCACCAACTATGGGGCACATGTTTGGTGATGCTGTGGGTAGATCTGTGCCCCATGGCGTCCTCGGGACCACAAAAGGGCATGCAGGCTCAAACGAGAGTTGTCATGGGCTCTCTCAGGCAGGTTCTGCAAGGGAATGAGGCCAGAAAGCCCTAAGGCCCCACTCGTGGGAAATGGGTTCACCTCCCTCTTGCGCTTCTACTGTGGCTCTGGTCATGGGTAGTCTTGGGAGAACTAAGACAGTCACGCCGTAATCTTCAGGCTCTGCAATTCCAATGTGGAACCAGTTGCGGGTCTAACGAACTGGGTGAGGTGGGGGTCAATCACTCTCACAGTGGGCCTTATGGCACTGCAGGAAACAGTGTCAATTCATTCTGAGATGATCTGTTTCTGAATCAGAGTTACACACTCAGCTGACTAGCTGGCTCAGAAACCAGTCTCATCTAATGCAACAGTTTATGAATCATCTATGTTTGTGAAGTACACATACATGTCCTACCTGCTCCGACCCTACCAAATAAAAAACTGCCTTGGCAACATGCATACACACAAGGATTTCTTCTCTTTCAAATACCAAGGGTAATTTTGTAAATTCTTCTGTAATTCCAAGAATATCTGTCCTAGGAACAGTATCATGGAAAAATATTACATTGTTTTAATATATTTTATAATGAAGTAACTTCAGCTTTCAAGACTAACCTATACTCAGTTTACTGCACTTAAGACAGCAGGCAAGTAGCCACTTTCAGGAGACAACTCTTTCTCAGAGAGAAGGAAGGTTCTCAGCTCCATTTCCTACCCGCCCCCTCAGCTCTTAAGAACTGTCTGCCATGCCCAGCTGATATTCGTCCCATTTCCTGCTTTCCCACTGGGCCTGGGTGCACAGGACACCCATAGCCACCATCTATCTGGCATCTGTTCCCTCTCCACACACGAGCTCTGAAAGCTCAGTGCCGTCTCCTCTCTGATGCAGCCTGTGTCAACCTCTCTTTCCTGCCAACCTTATACAAAGTGTGGGCCTCACTTATTTCCAGTCATCCCCTATTCGCTTTTGTGATAATTTTGAAAAGTTTTAAAACAATCTCACATTTACTAAAAAGTTCTAAGAATTGTACAAAGTATTTTCCCCTAAATTATTTAAGGGTAAGTTCTTGACACGATGTCCCATCATTCCCAAATAATTTGGGGCGTTTCCTACAAATAAAGACTTTCTCCTATATAACCACTCTTCAGCTACTGAGGGAAGAATATGAACACTGATCTCCCCTCCACCCAAATGCTTCACCCATTGTCCTGGCAGGCAATGTCCTCCATAGCAAAAGGAGATCGTTCAGAATTGTGTTTCATTTAGTTGTCATGTCCCTGTAATCCACTGCTATTGGGAATGTTTCCTTAGTCTTTTTTTGACTTTCTTTCTTTCTTTTTTTTTTGAGTCGGAGTCTCTCACTCTACTGCCCAGGCTAGAGCTCAGTGGCACGCTCCCGGCCACCGCAGCCTTGACCTGCTGGGCTCCGGCAATCCTTCCGCCTCAGCCTTCTGGTAGCTGGAGCCACAGGTGCACGCCACCACACCCGGCTAATTTTTTGATTTATTGTAGCGATGAGGTCTCGCCAAGTTGTCCACGCGGGTCTCCAACTCCTGGGCTCAGGCAATCCTCTTGCTTCTACTCCTCAAAGTGCTGGGATTACAGGCATGAGCCACCAGGCCCAGCTGCCTTGACTTTCATGGCCCTGACATTTTAGGAGGACCCAGGCCAGCTGTTTTGTTGAGCATAAACGCTCATTTTGGGTTTGTCTTATGTCTTCTCATTATGAGATTCAGCTAAGGCATCACTGGTAAGAATAACACAGAGATGATGCTTTGGGCTTCTTTCTTTTGTTTTTGTTTCTTTTCAGAGACGGGCTCTCATTATGCTGCCTAGGCTGGAGTGCATGGCTACTCATCGGTGTGATCATAGTGCATTGTAGCCTTGGACTCCTGGTTCCCTCCCACCTTAGCCTTCCAAGCAGCTGGGACAACAGGCATGTTCCACCACACCCAGCTCCTAATTACATTTTATGAGCTGGCACATTATCTTGGCTTGTCCCACTACTGGTGATGTTCGCTTTTTAAAACTTGACTAAGGTGATGTCTATCAGGTCTCTCAAATGTAAGTTACTCTTTTCCTTTGTAAATTAAATAATGCTATATGGGAGATACTGCGAAACTGTAATATCCCATTCCTTATCAAATTCTGAATTCATTTGTTTTTATATCAGTGTAGACCCACAGATTCTTACTGAATGTGTTATAATCCATAACTATCATTTATTTTGATGCTCAAACTGCCCCAAGAGTTGGCTAGTGGAAGTCTCGTTGAGAATGTTCTTTTTTTCTGACATAACAATTTCAAGGATCATCTTGTATTTTCTCTCATCTAAACCTGGAATCAGCCCTTTTGCCAAGAAGCTCTGGTTTCCTTCAGGTACTTAGAAATTCCACCTGGTGCTAAATGTGCTCATTGCTAATGATATATCACTGTCCCAGGACCTCGGAGTAGACAGAGCTGGGGCGTGTGTACACACATACACACACACACACACAATATCTCAATATCTCACACACATAAACACACATTGACTTCTGTTCATCCATCCATCCATCTCCATCCATCTATCCAACTTGAAAATCATAACTTTGCACCATCTTTAATTATGATCAAACACCACTGAGTTCATTTTCGTTTTCTCCCTTTCTGTAGTAGTGACTCACAGTTCCCTCAAACTCAACAGGTTTAAAACAGAACACATCTTCTTCCCAGCTCTGTCCAACTCTGCTCTTCCTCCTAAACGTCCAGTCTTATTTAATGGTGCCATCATTTATCTTGGTGCCCCAACCCCAGCATCCTTCTAGAGCCTTCCTTTTCCTTCACCTCCCACAACCGGTCACTTGCGGAGTGCTGCATTTTGACCTCTTGGCTATGTCCAGGTATGTGCCATGTCTCCACACACCACCTTGCCCTATAAGAGGACTCAGGCCCTCTTGCTTCTCACACAGGCATTTCGAATCACTCCCCGCTGTGTTCCGGAACTTCTCATGCTTGATGGAAGCCGTAGAGTAAAAGACCATGGCTTTCCGGTCTCGCGATCAGAACCCTGCCCGCGGCCTTCTCCCTGCCGGCATTCCTCCGCAGCACGATGACCAGACACGCAGGCTCCCTGCACTTCGCAGACACACCTTGCGGCCTCTTCTCCGCACTTGCCACACCCCTGTGTGGCTTGCTCAGTCATCTCCCTTGGGATTTTCCCTCAAATATCATCTTCTCTGTGGGCTTCATTGATTTTTATGTAAAAATAGCAACTCCTACACCTTCACTGCTCCTTATCCCCCTTTATTTGAAGTTGTAACCATTATCACTTTCTGACATTGTAATCTGTGTGTCTGCTGCCAGTCTTCCCCCAAATAATGGAAGTTCCAAAGGCATATAGATTTTGTCATTTTGGGGGAGGCAGGGTCTTATTTATTGCTGTATCCCTACACCTAGAACAATGCTTGACACATAATAGTCTCACAGTAAATACGTGTTGAATAAATGTTTCAGCATGGCCTTAATTATATTAGAGTGGCTTAATATTACAGCATGATGTATATGTCATAATCAATTAAATAATGCTCCTATAGTGGGCATTTAGGCTGCTTCTATTTTTTCACATAATTACAGGCATTGCTACCATGAAAAGCGTGTGTAGCTTTTATTTGTTTCTTGTGAATTAAATTTCTAGGTATTATTGGGTCAAAGAGCATATCTTTACTGTTATGTGACTACACTTGATGTTAGCAAAAAGGCCGGGAAGTGATTTGCTATGTGTTATTTAGCAAATAACTTCCCAAGTAATGTAAGGTCTATAATCCCAGGAGCAACACCTGTGTATAAGGTGCTTTGACTTTTTCTGAATAAAGAATACAATATATATTATAGACCCACATTTGTCATTGAAAGGAATAGAGGTGTATGGGGAGGAGGTTCCCTCCCTCCAGCTCCCCCAGTCTCCTAACTCCCATCTGTTCTCCACAGATAATCACTGTTATCAGTTTCTTGCATCTCCTTACAGAGTTACTATACATATCGGTCCAAGGAAAACAGTGCGTTTCAAGCACCCCTCCATTCCTTGCTTCTTCTATTTACCCAACATCATTCCTTTTTTGTCTTGGCTCACAGAGTGCTTCCTTATTGTTCTTTGCAGCCACATAAGGAGCCGCATAGCAATTCCACCCCATGCGTGTGCCAGTTTAATTTAACTTTTATTTTGTCATAGTTCAATTTTAATCATAATGCTGACCATTAGGCTATTTCCATTCCTTGCTATCACAAACAATGAGGCAAAGAACATGCTTGTACTTTCTATGTATACAAACGTATCTGCAGGACAAATTCCAAGAGGTGGAAGTGCTGGGTCAAAGAGCTGACCTGTTAAACATTCACACGCACACACACACACACACATTTGTACATGCACTTGCCGAGGTGCTCTCTGTGGGACTGGGACAATCTCCTCTCTTCCCACCACAGTGCGAGAGTACTTATTTCCCCTCAGTCTCACCAAACAAATGTCATTAAGAGTTTGCATTTCTGCAAAATTGAAAAAGGAAAAATAGTAGTGTGACCTTAATGTGCATTTCTTTATTATGAGACACTAAACATCTTTTCATATGTTTCCTTTTTCTATGAACTATATACTCATACTCTCTGCCCATTTTTACACTGGGTTGTCAGTCTATTAAAAACTATTAATTCTGTGACTAAGCACATATTGGAAGGAGTGGCTCATTGTAATACAAATTACAAATCTATATTCCCAATTTGCCATTTACCTTTAGACTTTACCATGCAGATTTAATATAATTAATTAATGATAATTAATAATATAATTTTTAAATATTTTCTTTTGGAACATATAGATGTTCCACCTCAAAATAATTCTAGATATAATTTTAGTACTTTTATAATGTAAGTCTTTATGTTTAAATATTTAATCCACTTGGAATTTATCCTGATGTAAGTTGAAAGGCACAGACCCAATTTACTTTTCTTTCCCAGATGGGAACCTATTGTCCTTATACTATTTATTGAATGGTGGGCTTCTCAGTGGGCTTCATTGATTTTTATGTAAAAATAGCAAAAATTCCTTGTTCCCCACCGATCTGAAATACATATATTATTTATTAAATTTCTGTATATATTTGGGTCGTGTGTTTCAATGGTCTATCTATTACACTAAAGGGAAAAACACTTTAATACAAAGTAACTCTAAAAAGTAGTTTCCATGGCTCAAGCCTATCATCCCAGCACTTTGGGAGGCCAAGGTGAGAGGATTGCCTGAGCCCAGGGGTTCGAGATCAGCCTGGGCAACATGGCGAGACCTCATCACAACAGTAAATCAAAAAATTAGCCGGGCATGGTGGTGCACACCTGTAGTTCCAGCGACTTGGAAGCTTAGGGAAAGGACTGCCTGAGCCCAGCAGGTCGAGGCTGCGGTGGCCGGGAGCGTGCCTTTGCACTCCAGCCTGGGCGACAGAGTGAGACTCCGACTCAACAAAACACAAGAAAACACAAAAACATAAAAAGTCGTTTTCATTAATTTCTAATTGCCAGAGCTAGATGGTTCCTATCTTCTGGTGTTTTTGTGAAGAATAAAGAAATAACTCCTGCCTGGGCCAAGCGCTGGCATTTATGGCTAAGCTCTGACCTCCGCTACAAGCTCATATCCGATGTGATTTCTTCAGCTCAGCCTCACGGGCACCTCCACTGCAACACGGCCATGCTAGAGCTCTGGACGCCACCCGCCATTCCTCCCCATGCCCCCCACCTCAGTCACCACCACCACCACCAGTCCAATAACCTCCCAGTTGTCCTCAAGCTCTCTCCGCTTGCCACCCCATATCCAGACTTGAGCAAGCACCATGACCCGTGTCTCTAAAACGGACCCCAAACCTCTCTCCTTTTCGCCAGGAGAACATGGGTCCAGGTCGCCTGTCCGACCTGGATTCCTGGAATAGCCTCGCGTGCTTCCTGTTCTCGCCCTTGTACCTCTACATTCCATCTGAGCTGGGGCAGCCAGGGAGAGTGTTCAAAGCACAGGTACACCAGCCTTGAGCACACAAGTCCATCCTGTTCTTTGCACGAATTGCCCCCTTTGCCTGGAAAGTGTGGCTCCCAGAGCTTTTCATGGCTGACACATCTTCATCCCACAGGTCTTACCTCAGCGGTCCCCCTTCCAGGCTTTCCCTACAACTCATTCCAAGGTAACCCTGACAGTCCTACTCTGCTTACTACGTATCGTGGCACAATGTCATTTCTCCTAATAATCGAAAATGCTTTTTGAGCACGTAGCGTTTACCGTGTGCCAGGTCCTGCTCTAAGTACTTTGTGCTACCCTGTTAACATGTCAGTCACATAAGGGGACACCAACATGATCTCCATTTTAACTTTTTTTTTTTGAGTTGGAGTCTCCTATCACCCAGGCTACAGTGATCACCGCTCACTGTAGCCTTGACCTCCTGGACTCAGGTGATTCTTCCATGACCGCCTCCCGAGCAGCTGGGACTACAGGTACACACCACCATTCACAGCTAATTTGTTTGATATTGCCCAGGCTGGTATCAAACTCCTGAGCTCAGGCAGTCCTCCAACCTTGGCTTCCCAAGGGATTACAGGTGTGAGCCACTGTGCATGACCATGATCTTCACTTTACAGATGAGAAAACCGAGGCATTAAAGCAGTTGGATAATTTGTCCAGAGTCACATTGCTACAAACCAACTAAAAAGTGTCTTGTCTATTTCCTGAATCTGCTTAACCGAAAAGACAACTTCTCAAGCAGCAGCTCCTTGTTTTTTGTTTGTTGCGCTAAATCCCTAAGCCCAGAACATGGCCTGCACAAGGAGTGCTTCACAATTATTTAATGCCTAGAAAGTACCCAGTAAATAAAGACAACATGATCCCTCAGCACCACAGAATGCAAGACACAAAACCCCTTGGGTGATGGTGGATCACTGGGGATGCTAAGAAGAGAGAGCCGATGTCAACTTCCACTCGGATTTATGCCGAGCCCGGCTGTCCTATCACACCCTCCTTGCCCGGAGTGCACGTTAAGAGAGGCAGACAGTGGAGCAGGCAATCCCCAGAGCCACGGGACTGGCTTGGCAACATGACTGAGCTCAGGTGTGAGCTAGAGCCACTTCTAAGGGCCAGCCACTGGCACTCTGTCCTCATAGGAACCAGGACACACCGAGGGTGGAGCTCACAGGCCCCAAAAATATGAACACCACACCCTATGCCTCTATTGACTGCAACTGAAAAGTATCCACATGTCACTAACTATGATGAATGACCTAGAAAAGTTTATACAGTTGGACAAAACATACCATGAAAAAACCCCAACATTTAGTAAATGGAATGGATGTGTCAAGTATTGTTCTACAAGGTCATGGTAGAATATAGACGACTTCTGTGTCATCAGGGAAGGAAGGGAAGTCTTGCCATTGTGAGTACAGTAAGTCTCCTATATATGAGCCTTCAAGTCGCAAACTTTCAAAGATGTAAATATGCGTTCACGTGTCCAATCATGTAAGTTAGTTCACATGTATGGTGCACACTGTCACGTGCATGCATCCTCTACAAGTGATTGTGGTTTTTAAAATTTCTTGTGTTTGTCTGTTTTTTTATATATTATTTGTGTGAAAAGTATTATAAACCTATTACAGTACGATATTGCCAGCTGTGCTAGCTGGGTACCTAGGTTAACTTTGTTGAACTTATGAACAAATTGGACTTACAAATGTGCTCTTGAAACAGAACTTGTTCATATGCAGGGGACTTACTGTACTGTTCATATTAACAATTTAGAATATATGGTTCAGGATTTTTCACGGCAAATGCTTTGTTGTGTATATAATACACATAGGAAGTACTCAATTAATTACTGAATTGCAGTTTTCCCTAACAGTCAGTTATAGAAATACAGAAAGACTACTATATAATGTGGAACAGAAAGTAAAGAGTCTTGTACCTACTAATCATCTGAATATCAGTATTTTCCCCTACAAATAAGTAGATATGGACCGAATTTAGCTTAAAATACATTCCGTTAAAAAAAAAAAACATTGTATAGGTATTATTCATGTGTCAAGGCCTTTATAAACCTCAACCATTATCTATATGCAAGATGTTAGCTGAGGCCACTAGATATACTAGCAGTGATTTTCAGTGCAATGGAACAAAGCAGGATAATTCAGAGTCAATCCACAAGATTCTATATGTTCAAATCCTTGTCTATGAGTAAGACGCCTATTCCAAGCCCATCATACTTCCTGAATTTGCAAAAGTTTGGAATATTTTTACAAGTTTCTGCCTCCCATCTAACTGCATTTTTCTTTTATTTAGTTAGTTTTTAAAAGACCGGGTCTGTGCTGCTCAGGCTGGAGTGCAATAGCTCCTAATAGACATAATCCTAGTGTACTACAGCTGGCAGCATCTGGGCTCAAGTGATCTTCCCACCTCAGGCTCCTCAGTAGTTGGGACCACAGGTATGTGCCACTGTGCCGAGCTCAACTGCGTTTTTGTTGAGAGTTTTTTATGCATAGACTCATGTACTTCAAAACTGCTTTGTCAGTCAGGTGCGATGGCTCAGGCCTGCAAGCCCAGCACTATAGGAGGCCGAGGTTAAGAGGAGTGCCTGAACCCAGGGCTTCAAGACCAGCCTGAGTAACATGGTGAGACCTCGTCTCCACAGTAAATCAAAACACTAGCCGGGCGTGGTGGCGCACGCCCATGGTCCCAGCTACCTGGAAGGCTGAGGGGGGAGGATCACCGGAGCCCAGCAGGTCGAGGCTGCAGTGGCCGGGAGTGTGCCAGTGCGCTTCAGCCGGGGCGACGGAGTGAGACGCCAACTCAAAACCACAACAACACAACACAAAACTGCTTTATTGCCTTCACTAAAGTATCATCTCTTACTGGTGACCTTTCTTGAGCATGAAAAACATGAACCCTTTATAAGAGCTGCTGCTTATAAGTGGTCCCCAATAAGCCAGCGGGGCTGCCTTCACCTACGAACGCTGAGTTTCGGGGCGCAGGTTCACTTCCTGGCCTCACACAGTCAAGCACAAGCCGAGTTCTCGCCCCCACAAAGTCACTGCTTCACACAGAGCACTTGCCTTCAGGGCATCCCGGCCAAGGCTGTGAATGCGAATCCCACAGCCAGGGCCTCTGGCACGTGCAGGGGTCCACTCTGGCAGAGCGCCATGCGCGGCTGCAGTCCCCGGCTCTGCCGCTGCCACGCGGCCCCAGCAGGCTGGGCCTTGGCAGATCCTAGCTCTTTCCTTTGCCCAACTGCTGGCAAGAATTCCATTTCGGTTCACCACCGAGCACACAGAGGCTTAGGGACTTCGCTGCCGTCTCTCCCGGCTCTTGTATGTGCTGGGCTGGGTGAAGCTGTGGCAGCCAGGCAGGCTTCGGTTTGGTTCGTCCTCCTTCCCCAAGAGGCAACAGGCAGGAACAGGAGTTCCCAGCTGTGTGAAATCCACTTGTGCTTGAGTTAGTACTACGACCTTTTACTGCTCAGTTTCAAGAAAATTAAGCCCTTACTTGAAGCACTTACTACTCACCATCATTAAACATATGTGTAATAGTCAGATCCTTTAAAATGTCTCATCAATAGCAGGCATTCAATCAACTTGTGAAATTGAATCTTGTAGCCAGGTGGAGTGTCTCACACCTGCAATCCCAGCATTTAGGGAGGCTGAGAAAGGAGAAGTGCTGAGCCCAGGAATTCAAGACCAGCCTGGGCAGCATAGTGAGACCTTCTCTGTACAAAAAAAAAAATGAGCGGGGCATGGCGGTGTGCACCAGTAGTCCTGGCTACCTGGGAGGCTGGAGTAGGAGCCTCTGGGGGCGGCTGTGGCTGTGCTGAGCCGAACCGGAGCTGCTGCCTCCAGCCTGGGTGACACAGTGAGACCCTGACGCAGAAAAACAAAACAATTTAAAAATGGAATCTTGCTTGGAATATAAAGCAAACATAGTTTTTGAAAAATTTTATATCATGGGAAAAAAAAACTAAAAAATAACACAAGTATATGCACTGGAGTAGCAAGTAGCACAAAGAAAAGCCAAAGTGAGTCTCCCTGGGTGTGATGGTTTACGCCTATGATCCTATTGCTTTGGGAGGTCAAGGTGGGAGAGCTGCTTAAGGTCAGGAGTTTGAGATCAGCCAGAGCAACATAGCGAGACCCTATTTTTGCAAAAATTTTTTAAAAACTTAGTTGATTGTGGTGGTGTGTAATAGTAGCCCCAGCTACTTGGGAGACCGAGGCAGGAATAGCGCTTGAGCCCTGGAGCTCAAGGCTGCAGGGAGTTATGATTGAGCCACTGAATTTTAGCTGGCGTTAACAAAGCAAGACCCTACCTCTCAAAAAGAATTTTTTGACTTATCTTATTTAATTTCTTAATGTTTCCAATATCTATCTGCATTAATATTTGCTTATTTGGAAAAATGTTAAAGTGTACCTCAAATATGCATAACTTATTTCAGCATCTACTAATTAATTTCCTTTTAAATCACAGCTCAATGGTTGTGATCCATAGCATAAAATTTCATACTTTCAACACTTATTAACAAGCAATACATACAAAAACGTTCAGGCTTTGAATTCTTCAAAAAGACAGAACATTAAGGTAAGACATTTTTGCATATCCCACACCACAGCTATGGTATTCTAAAATGAAATTTTAGGACTGTGGGATGTTGTCGTTATCCTCTGCTTCTTTCGTCCATTTTTACATTTCTCTTCCTGTGAGTTGTTCTAACCCCCCCACCACCTTTTTTTTGGTTGAAGTCTCACACTGTCGCCTTGGCTGGAGGGCAGTGGCACACTCATGGCCACACCAGCGTCAACCTGCTGGGCTCCAGCAATCCTTCCTCCTCAGCCTTCCAAGTAGCTGGAACTACAGGCACACGCTACCACACCTGGCTAATTATTTGATTTATTGTAGAGATGAGGTCTTGCTAAGTTGTCCGGGCTGTTCTCAAACACGTGAGCTCAAGCAATCCCCTCACCTCAGCCTCCCAAAGTGCTGGGATTACAGACTTGAGCCACTGGGCCTGGCTGTTTCTAACACTTTTATAATTTTAATTTTAATTTATTTTTATTATTATCATTTTTTGAGTTGGAGTCTCACTCAGTCGTCCAGACTGGAGTGCAGTGGCTGCTCCCGGCCACCGCAGCCTCAACCTGCTGGGCTTCGGCGATCCTTCTGCCTCAACCTTCCGAATAGCTGGAATTACAGGCGCGTGCCACCACGCCCAGCTGATTTTTTATTTATTGTAGAGATGAGGTCTCACCAAGTTGCCCAGGCGGGTCTCGAACCCACGGGCTCAGGTAATCCACTCACCTCAGCCTCCCAAGGCACAGGATTACAGGCTGAGCCACCGAGCCCGGCGCCAAAGCATATTTTAAGAAGTATCTGAGGATGCACATTCTTTCAGGAGCATCACCACAGATCACAGAAGCCATGGCATGTAGACACCAGAAACTCATGAGAAGAATGGCAAGCCATTTGGAGGAGACTTATTTGGAGCCTTTCATGCAGGTGATAGGCTGCCATGACTCCATTACGCTATAGTGCTGACACATAGTTTAGAAGCCTGTAAAAGAGATGCAGGAGGAAAGGGGCCTCTGGGGATCTGGAATGGCACAGTCACGGAGGCTGACAGACAGAAGGAGGCCTCATGCTAGCTGCCCAGAAATGTTTCATGATGACACTAAATAACGAAGGTCTCATCTATGGAAAGAGGTCGCCAGTGATACTGAAAACTGTCTGAGCAAAGGGAAGAAACAGTGAGTCAATAACTAAAGAAAGCTCTATCTATAGAGCAGTTTTGAGAAAGGATGTCTTCTGGGGCTATTGACAAGGGTCGCAACTGGTCTAACATATCAAGACAGAGCATTCTTACTTCTAAAGCCTTTATCTGGCCATGATTATGATGCTAGAATGAACTCTATAATAATATATAATGCTTTAAAATGAACTTGTATTGTCTTAATCTTCTTGTACTTCTTGATCTCTAATACTATTCTTCAGCAAAAGGAGCCAGGGCTCTTTGGAGAAATGGCTGACTCTAGGGCGAGGACAGGAAATAAACAAGATGCGCCTGAAGCCTCTTGGTGCCAGAAAGGAAGGACGTGCTCAAAACAAAAAGCACACAAGGACAGGCATACACCAGAGGGATATAGACACCAATGGAAAGAGCCCCCAGTGACAAAAGCTGGAACAATTTGAGCAACAAGGAGTACTGGATTATAATTCAAAATCTAAAATAAATATGAATAAATCCATAGTGATATAAATACTGGGGAGAAAAAGTAGGAGAAAAGAGACAACTCTCCCATGCAGAGGAATTCTAAATAATTAATCCGCCATCGTGGAGGGGACTGGAATTTTGATTCTTTAGGCTTGGGCTGTGCATATCTCCTTCCTTCCAAAGACTTCAGGATGTAAAGGGAGAAAAGGAGCAGAATAACTTTATAGTGGAGAAACCGGACAAATACTACCTCAACCAGGTGTTTACGGTCAACATCAAGCAAGTCATGTAGACACGTAGTGTACACATCTCACATGACATGATGAAAACTGAACTCAACCCTCCCTGTGGTCTTTCTCCCAAGAACACTAATTTATAGCTCCAGTTCCATTATGTGCAATAAGTCTGACAAATTCCAGTTACGGTGATTCTATAAAATATCTGACAAATACTCCCCAAAACTCCAAGGTTATTAAAAAACAACCAAAGAGGCCAGGCTCAGTGGCTCAGCCTGTAATCCCAGCACTTTGGGAGGCCGAGGTGAGTGGATGGCCTGAGCCCGTGGGTTTGAGACCCGCTTGGGCAACTTGGCGAGACCTCATCTCTACAATAAATCAAAAATGAGCCGGGCGTGGTATCGCGCGCCTGTAGTTCCAGCTACTCGGAAGGCTGAGCCGGAAGGATCGCCGGAGCCCAGCAGGTCGAGGCTGCGGGGGCCGGGAGCGGTCCCTGCACTCCCGTCTGAGTGACAGAGCGAGACTCCAACTCAAAAAAACAACAAGCAAACAAACAAATAAAAAGCAACAAAAGAAGTCTGGAAAACGGTTACAGCCAAGAGGAGCCTAAACAGCTGAGCGCAATGTGTCATCCGGAGCAGAACTGGGCAACACCGGAAAACAACAAGGAAACGGGAATGAAGGGCAGACTTCCGTCAATTAAACAAAACCACGCCCACAACTTCCCAAAGGCAGAACTTACTTGTGCCAGATACAGTATTTCGGTCCGTGTAGATAACGGCAAACGTCCGTGTTAGTTCCGGGACCCTCGCCCTCCTGCTGAAGTCCCAGGCTGAGACTTGTTGATCGACACACTGGAAGGGAATCATGACCAGCATGACTGTGTTGCTGCTTTTTCACTGGCAAATGTTCCCAAATAGCTGCACGTGTGGACAATCTGATTTTCTTAGCACAGAAATACCTTGGAGATATTGCGGGTCTGTTCCCAGACCGCTGCAATAAAGCAAATATGGCAATAACGCAAGTAACACATATTTTTTGGTTTTCTAGGGCATATAAAAGTTGTACTATGCTGTAAAGTGTGCAACAGCATTATGTCTAAAAATCCAACACACACACATTAATTAAAACATACTCCTGCATGAGCCAGGCATGGTGGCTCATGCAGGTAATCCAAGAGCTTTGGGAGGCTAAGGCAGGAGGATTGCTTAAGGCCAGGAGTTCTTTTTTAAATTATCAAATTTTTGGTTTTTGAGTTGGAGTCTCATGCTGTGCCCAGGCTGGAGTGCAGTGGCATGATCACGGTTCATGGCAATTTCAATCTCCTAGGCTCAGGCGATCCTTTTGACTCAGCCTCCAAAGTACACCAGAGAAGTGCACCACCACACCTAGTCAGTTTTTAAATTTTTTTTGTAGAGATGGGGGTGTCACTACGTTGCCTAGGCTGGTCTCAAACTCCTGGGCTCAAGCAATCCTCCTGCCTCAGTCTCCCGAAGTACTGGGATCACAGGTGTGATCCACTATGTCTGGCCGAGGCCTGAGTTCAAGACCAGTCTGGGCAACATAGAAAGACCCTGTCTCTACAAAAATAAATAGGATAAATTAGCTAAGTGTGGCGGTATGCACCTTTGGTAGATACTTGGAAGACTGAGGTGGGAGGAACACTTCAACCCAGGAGTTCGTGGTTGCAGTAAGCTACGATCATACATCCACACTCCAGCCTGCATGACACTATATATATATATATTTAAAATTCTTATTTATTTATTTTTAACATTTCACCTTTTTTATTGATTTGTAATAAAGAGGTAGTGAGGGGGAGGAAGCACTTAAGAGTCAAAACCCCTATTAGACTGTGGGGAGAGAAAAATTAAGTCAACAAGAGAGGGAACGAGGGAGAGCCAGAGGGTGACTGGCCTACCTTTCAATAACAGATCAAGAGATCCAGGGGAAAGCAAAGGATTAGGAGAGGGGAGAAACAGACATTGTCCTCAGCCTGTCCTTCTCCCTCAGTGTTGGGAGTCATGATGCTACTGAGTGGGCAGTTCAGAGCAGAATGCTCTCCCATCCTGTGCACGGATGCTACTCTCTCTCTCCACGCCCTCCTGGAGAGTAGCCAGGGCTGGTCTTATTTTATTTATTTATTTGTTTTGAGTTGGAGTCTCGCTCTGTCGCCCAGACTGGAGTGCAGTGGCCGCTCCCAGCCACCCCAGCCTCGACCTGCTGGGCTCCGGCGATCCTTCCGCCTCAGCCTTCCAAGTAGCTGGAATTACAGGTGTGTGCTACCACGCCCGGCTAATTTTTGATTTATTGTAGAGATGAGGTCTCGCCAAGTTGCCCGGGTGGGTCTCAAACCTGCGGACTCAGGCAATCCACTCATCTTGGCCTCCCAAAGGGCGGGATTATAGGCTGAGCCACCAAGCCCGGCTTATTTTATTCTTAAAAAGCTAACAATCACCTAAGCCTTCAGTGAGTTGTAATTTTTTTGCTGAGGGTCTTGCCTCAATATTGATGACTGCTGAGTGGTCAGGGTGGTGGCTGTGGCAACCTTTTCTTTGTTTTTTTTTTTTGAGTCAGAGTCTCACTCTGTCACCCAGGCTAGAGTGCAGTGGCACGCCCACGGCTATTGCAGCCTCAGCCTGCTGGGCTCAGGCAATCCTTCTGTCTCAGCCTTTTAAGTAGCTGAACTACAGGTGCACGCGACCATGCCTGGCCTATTTTTTATATTCATCATAGAGACAAGGTCTCGCCAAGTTGCCCAGACTGGTCCTGTACCCCGGGGCTCAGGCAATCCTCATGCCTCGGCCTCCTAAAGTGCAGGGATGACAGGCTTGAGCCACTACACCTGGCCGCAATTTCTTAAAATAAGACAACATAGCTGGGCTCGGTGGCTCAGCCTGTAATCCCGCGCCTTTGGGAGGTCGAGGTGAGTGGATTGCCTGAGCCCGCGGGTTTGAGACCCACCTGGGCAACTTGGCGAGACCTCATCTCTACAATAAATCAAAAAATCAGCCGGGCGTGGTAGCGCATGCCTGTAATTCCGGTTACTTGGAAGGCTGAGGCGGAAGAATCACCAGAGCCCAGCAGGCGAGGCTGCGGTGGCCGGGAGTGGCCACTGCACTCCAGTCTGGGCGACCAAGTGAGACTCCAACTCAAAAAAAAAAAAATAAGACAACACTGAAGTTCACCGCATCAACTGACTTAACTCTACTTTTCACAATAGACTTCTCTGTAGTATGTGATGCTGTTTGATACCATTTTACCCACAATGGAACTTCTTTCAAAACTGGAGTCAATCCTCTCAAATTCTGCAGCTGCTTTATCAGCTAAGTCGATGTGCTGTTCCAAATCCTTGGTCATTGCTTCCACAATGTCACAGCAGCTTCACCAGGAGCAGACTCCACCCTGAGAAGCCTCATTCTTTGCTCATCCTCAGAAACAATGACACACTCCTCTACTCAAGTTTCATCAGGAGATTGCAGCAAGTCCGTCACATCTTCAGGCTCCACTTCGAACTCCAGTTCTCTTGCTGTCACCACCACTCCTGTAGGGACTTCCTTCGCTGAAGTCTCAAATCCCTTAAAGTCATTCATTAGGGCTAAAATCAACTTCTTCCAAATTCCTGCTATTGTTCATTAGTCTTCCCACGAGTCACAAATGTTAACGGCACCTAAAATGGTGCATCTGCTCCAGAAGGGTTTCAATTTACTTTGCCCAGATCAATCAGAGGAATCACTACCTATGGCAGCTGTTGCCTTATGACATTTATTCCTTCAATAATAAAACTTGAAAGCAAAATTACTTCTTGATTCATGGGCTACAGAATGGATGTTGTGTCAGCAGGCATGAAAACGGTATTCATCTCCGGTACATCTCCATCAGAATTCTAGAGTGATCAGTACACTGTCACTGAGCAGTAATCTTTTGAATCAGAAAAAAAAGATTAAAAGTATTTTCTGTCTCAACAGTAGGCTTAAAATATTCAGTAAGACACACCAAAGACCTAAGTGCTGCCATCTAGGTTTTGTCGTTTCATTTATATAGTACAGGCAGAGTAGATATGGCACCATTTTTTTTTGAAGCAGAGTCTCACTCTGTTGCCCAGGCTGGAGTGCAGATGCACACTCATGACCACTGCAGCCTCAACCTGCTGGGCTCAGGGAGCCTTCTGCCTCAGGCTTCCGCGTAGCTGGAACCACAGGTGCACGCCACCACGCCCGGCTGATTTTTTTATTTATTGTAGAGACAAGGTCTCATCAAGTTGCCCAGGCTGGTCTCGAACCCTGGACTCAGGTAATCCTCTTGCCTCCACCTCTCAAAGTGGTGGGATTACAGGCGTGAGCCATCATGCCTGGCAGATCTGGCATAATTCTTAAGGGGCCTAGGATTTTTGGAAAGGTAAATGGGCGTTAGCTTCAACTGAAAGTCACCAGCTGCAACAGCCCCTAAAAAGAGTCAGCCTGTCCTTCTGGTATCTTTTTCTAGGATAATGCTGCTTTGTCCAAGTGAAAATCCGCAGCCACCTTCCTCAGAGACCTCAGCTAGGTCTCCCGGATAACGTGCTACAGCTTCTCCATCAGCACGTTATAGCTTCACGCCATGGAGACAGCCCCGTTCCTTGAACCTCATGAACCTGCTTTCTTCCGACTTTTCTTCCGCAGCTTCCTCACCTTTCTCGGTCTCCATGGAACTGAAGAGAGTAAGGGCCTTGCTCCGGACTGAGCCTGGTTTAAGGGAAGGTGTGGCTGGTTTGATCTTCTGTCCAGACACAAGATTTGCCCATGTCAGCAATAAGGCTGCTTCGCTTTCTTATCTAAGTGTGTGTACATGTGTTCACTGGAGCAGCACTTTCAGTTTCCTTCAAGAGCTTCTCCTCTGCAGTCACAACTTGGCCAGCTCGTGAAATGCCTAGCTTTTAAGCTTACTCATCTGTAGCTTTTGATTTAAAGTGAGAGGCGTGTGATTCTTCCATTCACTTGAACACTCAGAGGCCACGGTAGGGTACTCCGTGACCTCATTTCAACATTGTGTCTTAGGGACTCAAGAGGTCTGAGGAGAGGAAGAGAGACGGCTGGTCAGTGGAGCGTCAGAACATGCACTTCTCAATTAAGTCTGCGGTCTCCAATGGGTGCAGTTGGTGGCACTCCAAAAAAGTTATAACAACAAGATCAGAGGTCACTGACCACAGACTGTAACAGACATTATAATAATGAAAAAGTGTGAAATACTGTGAAAATCACCAATATGTGGCACCAAGACACAAAGTGAGCACATGCTGTCAGAAAAGTACACTGACAGATTTGCTTGCCGCAGGGTTGCCACAAACCTTCAATTTGTAAAAAAAAGCACTATCTGCAAAGTGCAATCAAGTGAAGTGCAATAAAATGAGGTGTGCCCGCAGAGCATTCACTAATTACTAAAAGCTCTTCTGACTAAATTTCTCTCTATATAAGGTAACATAGCTGGGCACAGTGGCTCACACCTGTAATCCCAGCACTTTGGGAGGCTGAGGTGGGAGGATTGCTTGAGCCCAGGCAACACAGTGAGACCTCATCTCTACAAAAATAAGCCAGCATGGTGGTGCGTGCCTGCAGTCTCAGCTACTCGGGAGGTTGAAGAGGAAGGATCACCTGAGCCCAAGAGGTTGAGTCTGTGGTTACAAGCCATGATCGAGCCACTACACTCCAGCCTGGGTAACAGAGTGAGACTCCGACTCAAAAAAACAAAAAGGAAGTAGTTGCCTTTGTGGATGGATTGTCTTTTCAAGGCTGCACAGAAAGCCAACATGTACGTCTGTCAAATTTTCATCCACAGGGATGCAAGTGAACATGTCAGTTTCTGCCTCCCTCCCAGAATATTCTCTTCTTAGGACAATTAGTTTGTGCTTTTTTCTTCGGAGATGAGGTCTTGCTATTATGCCCAGGCTGGAGTGCACTGGCTAGTCACAGGTGCCATCATAGTGCACTGAAGCCTCAAACCCCTGGCTTCAAGCAATTCTCCCACCTCAGCCTCCTGAGTAGCTGGAACTACTGGCATGTGCCACCACATCTTACCAGGGCAATCTGTTTTTTGATGTTTGGTCCTAGGTTTTCCAAAGTTCTGTAAACTGATAACACAGTGAACTTTAGGACTTCACTCTCAAGAAAAGTGTTATTTGATCATACACATGATTTACTGGGGCAATATGACAAATCTTTGCAGCCAGATGTATAAAGGATTCACTAAAAATGTACAGAGGGTGAAAGTCTTCCAGCAGGTGTTTAATTCATTTCTGTGGGGGCAGTAAACTACAAAGTAGAAAGCAAAGGCAGCAGTCTTGCTAACAAATGCCCTGTGGAACTAAGTCAGAGAGGGTGCCTGGTTGGCGAATGACAGGGTGGGGTGGGCACAGGCTTCCAGGTCAGGTGAGCAGGCCACACCAGTGAGAACTTGCTCTCCTGCCCAGGTCTCCAAGGGCAGGGGCATGTATCACCACGGGCCCGGGCCAGGTGGTCAGGCTGTTCTCTGGTGCCTGGACCATGAGGCTCACAGAGAAACGACAGCTTAGTAACATCCTCACTGACGCCAGGGGATCTAGAGAGCGGAGAAGTCCAGGGGTCAGGACACGAAGAGTCCCCTCTCTCACTTTTGCCCTTGAAAAGTTCTTTTTCATCGTTCTCAAAGCTGCACTGAGCCTCGAGCTGAGACTTACACATAACTCGATTAAATTTTTAACTTATTAAGTTCACTATGCTTTTTGGAAGTCATAATACTGCCAGGTACTCTGAACGTGCCTGACAAGCATTAACTGATGGCGACAAGAAACGCAATGAGTAACATGAGCGTCTGTCCCGCCCTCGCCCCGCTTTCTGGCGGGGGATGCGAACCTGAGCGAAATTAGCCTTTCTGTGAGTCGGGGTCTCACTCCCCACCCCGGCTGGAGTGCAGCGGCACGCTCACGGCCACCCCCGCGCCGGCCTGCTCGGCTCTCAGCAGCCGAACTACAGGCGTGCGCTACTACGCTTGGCGAATTTTTCATTTGTTGCAGAGATGAGGTCTCGCCAAGCTGCCCAGGCGGGTCTCGGACCCAGGGGCTCAGGCCATCCGCTCACCTCCGCCTCCCCAAGTGCTGGGATTACAGGCGGGAGCCACCGCCCCCAGCCCATACACATTTTAAAATCGTTTCCATGCCTAGGCTCAGAAAGGGAAAAAGACGACTTCTGTGCCCTCTCATACACATCAGGTGGGATGTGCGACACTGGCGGGAACGCTCTTCCCTTTGCATGGCCCTGTGGGCTCTGCGGTTATTCCCGGCCGTCACTGCGGGCCTCTTCACGCTACCACGCAGCCAGCAACAACAGAAGCTGGCAAGGAAAGACTGCCATTTACCTCCCCACTTCATTAGCGTGTCAGATGACTTTCTGCTTAAAAAGCACTTTTAGACACCAAGAAATAATATGCTGATAACATTAACTCGCCTCACTATGGATTACAGACACCTGCTCCGACAGCTGGGCTCTTTACCTGTGAAGCTGATATAAGGGCTCATGCCTCAAATGAAAATGCTACTTGCTTTTTCCCTATTATCTGTACTAGTGGTGGTTTCCATGAGAGTGAATCAGAATAATTTTTAATGCTGCGACCTGTGGCTCGAAATGGTCACTGCTCTACTGGGCACAGAATGTGAAATAACTTGGCGGCCACATTTATGAAGACAAACTGCCTTCTGCCCTTGTTGGCTTCAATGTTCAGAGCAGACAGACCTGGTTTCAAGTTCCAGCTCAGCCTGGAGTCTTCGGCCCCAGGCCCCTCAGCTGATCCCTCCGAGCAATGGGGAGCTCACATCCATCTCTGGGAGGTGCTGGCCTTTCCAGGACTGCTGTGCAGAATGCCCTTGCCAGCTACTGCACGAGCATTTTGGATGCCTTACATCATTAGTTCCTCAAAAAAACAAGACGGAACAAAAGACAAAAGATAAGCCCTTGGGATACTACAGTTTCTCAACCAAGCACCTTTCTTTTCCCTTTGGGTAGATAATGTAGTCAAACTGAAATGCTGCACAGTGAGAGTAAAGACTATTATAGTTTGTTGACATTCTTTGGGCTAAAACCAAAATGTTTCAGGGGATCACAACTTAAAATAAATATAAAACAGACTGTTATATGCAAAAGAATTATATGGGTAGTAGAACTAGAATAATTTTTCTATTTTTGCAAATTTTGAAGCCTATAATGTTACTGTGTTAATTTTATCATTTAAAATTACACTAAATATACTAACAGAGTTGTCACATTATTTTATGCACAATAGGAGCCGTGAGAGCAGTGAAAGGGTGTGATGTTGAGCAATGTTGCTTGTATTTTGAGTTTTGCCAGGCCTACTCCATGCCTGGGTACCATGTGTTATCTCTCAAATTTCAGAGTGGGCGAACCTTTGCAGTTTCCTTGAAAAAGAATGGATGGTAGTTCAACTTGGTGTTTCATTCTCAGTAAGGTGAAGTACAATACAGTGCATGCCACAGTTGCCTTTAAACGTAAATATTCTTTATGGTACATAATGAAAATGGTTGTGAAGAACATGTTTCTTAACCACCCTCCTCCCCTGCCATTTCTTTAAAAATAGTTCATTCCAGAGGATTTAACTCAAAATATGTTCCATTTGGGTGCTGGGGAGGGGGATGTGTGTGCCTAATTCTCTTTTACATCTGTGACTCCTGAAAAAATATCTGGCAGTACATTCAGTTCTGCGTCTTAAAGCCTCAGAGGGCCAATTTTAAAATAATATTATAAATGCTCATGGTTATCATCACCTAACTAATCTAAAGCAATAGAACAGTTGGTCCTTCAGTTTTCTCAGATCACCCTGAGGTAAGTGAGGGCTGAGTTCTGGACATTGGTGTCATCAGAAAGACTCGGTCTGTCAGAGGAAATTTTATTATGAATCAAGGAGCTGTATCTCAGTGGCCTTCCAGGAAATAAACTACCATTATAATTTGTATGTTGATTCTCTAAATTTTTGGTGACTAGTGAACTTTGAAGAGTCAAATCAGAATTCTTCAATTCTTCATTTATTTTTTCATACATCCCAAATAAAATGTAAATCTGTTTCAGATATAAATTTCCTTTCGCCATTGTCTGGATACATTGTGATGATTCACGAACCCAGTACTTTTCTGCTTTACTTTTAGTTTAAAAATATACAGCCATATTTGAGTGGTTTTTGTAGCTCATTAACTAATGCATAAAGTATGTAACCATCAGGAGGTAAGTAAGACCCACGTGAAGGCAAACAAAAGCCTAAATTCTTATTTTCAAGAACCGTTTGTAAATTGACCTTAATACAGATTGTCCTTCCAACCTATTTCTGTAACTGAGGGCACAGAGAATTCACAGCCTTAATTCAAAGACTGTGGTCCTTCTTCTGCCCATTGTTACAAGGCCTTGGGGCAGTTATGAACGTCTGGGTCCAGGGTTCTCTGATCTGCCCACACCAGGGTCAGAGGACGCTCAGGCTGCCTGAGGCAGAACAGACACCGGGAGAAAGAAGGGACACGCATCCCACTTCGGCCTCCATGAGCTCTGGGGGCGCCAGAGATGAGGGCGCTCCTCTCGGCGCTGTGCCCCCCCCCTCGTTGGCTCCCTCTTGGCCCCTCATCCCCGACCTCGCCTTCCTCTTTCCTCGGTGCCCCTTTGAGCAGGCCCGGGGCTCAGTGGCACAGTGACTTCCTCCCAGCAGCTGGAGCTCTTTTACTTGTATTCATCCACAGGGCATAATACATGGATGTGATCTACACCCCACGTGGACAGAGCCAGGCAAGTCAGGTCAGCCACCCAAGTGCACCCAAAAGTGCAGGGGGCTGCAGGTGACGTGGCGCTGGCTGAGTAAGGAGTCGGAAGGTTTGCCTCTGCTCACCTGTGAAAGCCAGGATGCGGGGGACTGAAAGAAGTTACAGGTCCTCTTCAATCCCACTGCCTGGAAAGGTCAGCTCCGCTTCCCCGTCCGCCACTTCAAGTCTCTAGACCAAGGGAAGTGCATCCTGTGGACGTCAGCCATGAGACTTGCAGCAACCTGAAGCTTGCAGAGCACTTCGCACATCTCTTCAATACTCTAAAAGGTTGTGCGAAGTACATTATCCTCTCCACTCAACACTGAGAAAGGACAGCTCAGAGCAGTGGAGTAAGTTGCCCCAGGTCAGACCAGAGCTGGCCACGGCATGTAAGACTCCACAGCCCGGATGCTTTCTCACTCCTGTCTACTGCTTTTCTCAGAATTTACATTAAACGTTGCTGCCACCAACATCTCTATGCGATTGACATTTTCTTCTTCTGGGGATCAGCACATACTGGGCGGCAGGCACCTCATCCTTGTGACCTCACTTCATCTACTGAGCAATCCTGTCTGTGAGGTGGACGACAATTGAATCCCTACTACCATCCCAACACATGCGATTACTAAACCCCTGCCTCCCCTCTACCCTATTCTGAGGGAAAACAAAGCGTTGGGAAGAATCAAACTTTCCCTCAAGTGAACTGTGAGAGATGCCCACATCTTTTCAAACAGCTGCTGTGACCCTTCAAGGAAGAATCTCGGCCCTTGTATTTTCACAACTTAATCATTTAGCACTTTTCAAAGGCCTACATTCATTCTTACAAATAAATTAAGTTTAAGAGGAGGATACATTTTCTAAATTCTAACGAGACTGATCCAGGAAGTAGCTGAGCCCTATAGATTTGTAGCTACTTTAGAATATTGACTAAATCAGTTTATCTGATAATCCCAAAACAAGCCACACAAGAAACCAATAAACATCCTTCATTCAAAATGTTCTTCATTTCCTGTTTCCATTTCACTAGATGGAAGTAAATATATATATGTTCATGATGCATACAAGTTGAGTATCCCTCATCCAAAATGCTTGGGACCAGTAGTTCAGATTTTGGAATATTTGCATATGCATAATGAGATATCTTGAGGCAGTACCCAAGTCTAAATACAACATTCATTTATGCTTCATATACTTTTTATACACATAGCCTGAAGATAATTTTATAAAATATTGTAAATAATCTTGTACATGAAACAAAGTCTCTGCACATTGGCCCATCATAAAGCAAAGGTATCATGATTTCATCCACCTATATGGCATTATGTTGGTGCTTAAAAAGTTTTGGATTTTGAAGCATTTCAGATCTCAGATTTTCGGATTAGCAATGCTCAATCTTTATCAATGCATCCTAGTTAATGGTTCCTAAAATGTTACTTTTTTTTGGCCATTAATCAGAGTTCTACCAGTGAAAAGTGACAGCAATACAAACAGTTCTGTTTACCTCTGCCAGAAATGGTAGGGTAAATTATTCTCTACTCCCTATAAGATAAAGATTCCTTGCTGTGGCTGGAGGAAAAACAACCTCTCTACCCAATTTCTTTCTTTTTTTTTTTTTTTTTTGAGTTGTAGTCTCTCACTCTGTCACCCAGGCTGCTGGAATGCAGTGGCAGGCTCACGGCCACCCCAGCCTCGACCTGCTGGGTTCAGGCGATCCTTCCACCACAGTCTTCCAAGTAGCTGGAACTACAGGCATGTGCCAGTATGTCTGGCTAATTTATTTTTTTATTGTAGAGATGAGGTCCCAAAGTGCTGGGATTACAGGAATGAGCCTGGCTCTACCAATTTTTTTTTTGAGTCAGAATCTCACTCTGTTGCCCAGGCTGGAGTGCAGTGGCACGCTCACGGCCACCCCAGTGTCGACCTGCTGGACTCCAGTGATCCTTCCACCTCAGTCTTCCAAGTAGCCGGAACTATAGGCGTCCGCTCCCATGCCCGGCTAACTTTTTGATATATTGTAGAGACGAGGTCTCACTAAGTTGCCCAGGCTGGTCTTGAACACCTGAGCTCAGGCAATCCTCTTGCGTTGGCCTCCCTAAGAGCTGGGACTATAGGCTTGAGCCACTGAGCCTGGCCTACTCTACCCAATTTCTAAAACACTGAGGGGAAACATCCTGGGTAGCCAAAATTTAGGTTTTCTTTAAAAGCATCATCCAAAGCAGTATGGTCTGTGAAAGAATGGCCAGTCTGTTTTGTTTTGTTTTTAAGAGATGAGGTCTCACTCTGTTGCCCAGGCATGTCTCACAAAACTCCTGGCCTCAAGCAATCCTCCTGTCTGCTGCTTCCCAAAGTGCTGGCATTACAGGCGTGAGCCACCACACCAGGCTGGATAGCTATTTTCGAACCGTGACAGAATCTACATTTTTTAGACTCTTGTTTGTTTTTAGGGATGGCTCTGAATAGCACCCAGGGAGTTCCTGTGTTTTGACGGAGCCGTTCTAAATCACATCCCATGACAGAATGAGTGAGTTCATGTAAACACAGTTAATGGCATCATGAGTAACAAAATCTGTTTTCATCAGAAGTCCTTCATCCTGCGTAAGAGACCTGTACACTAAGAGGTTGCCCAGGCTAGCGTTAACCAGCTCCAGCTGGTTCACTGCTATAAAAAGAACTCATGAAAACACATGCTAACTTCTCCATTCCACGCTGGCCAGTTCGCCAAGGCTGCACAAAGAAAGCACTTTCCAAACACTCTCGGCGAGTGAACTGGTGGGGCTGGTTCTCTGAAGTTGTTTACTGAACAGAACAGAGTGTGCGGGGGGGGGGGGGGGGGGGGGAACAGGGGGGACGGGACGACGACGACGGACTTGCTAAGCACCGGTGAGGGTGCCTGGGGGAGGAATCACAAGATCGATTAGTGCATGGAGTCAATTTTTCCGGTTTGGATTTAGTTCTCTAACAAACAGAAGGCAGGGAAAACTTTCAGAAGCAGAGGCAGAGTACCTTGAGCAAATTCTCAGACACTTAGAGTACTTTGGTTTTTCTTATAAAAGTATGTCATTAAATCTGAGATAAATTAACACCTTATCAAATATTTAAAATTCTTAGGATAAAGCACTTATTAAGTGACATTCCAAGACAAAGCAATCTTATGATAAAAAGGTGGTCACTATCTTAATTCTTTTTTTTTTTTTTTTTGAGTTGGAGTCTCACTCCGTCGCCCAGACTGGAGTGGAGGGGCCGCTCCCGGCCACCGCGCCTCGCCCCGCTGGGCTCCGGCGATCCTTCCGCCTCAGCCTTCCGAGTAGCCGGAATTACAGGCACGCGCTACCATGCCCGGCTGATTTTTTGATTTACTGTAGAGATGAGGTCTCGCTGCCCAGGCGGGTCTCGAACCCGCGGGCTCAGGCAATCCACTCACCTCAGCCTCCCAAAGGTGCGGGATTACAGGCTGAGCCACTGAGCCCGGCTTTTAATTCTTTATACAGCTAAAAAACTCCAGACTGTTAGTGTTAGAAAGGCCTGTGATGATTTCCTCTTAGAGTTCAAAATCTGACAGATCTACACATTCAGCCAAGAAGTGACCACCTTTTATTTATCTAACGAGCATTAATGCAGACCCTCTCATCTTCATCTCACAGACGGGCTGCGGGGGTTCAGAAGACCCCCAGCCTGCCCTGGGCTGCGCGGCACACCAGCAAAGGACTGTAGAGAACCTGGCGCCACAACTGTTTCTCTGCTTCATCTGGT